>OY755188.1:8996096-10482532 GCA_963576735.1 Bedellia somnulentella
AAAACAATTTCGTGTTTAATAGCAAGAAGATTAACTTCGAAACTGTACGACTGTCTGCGGTATTGTCACTCGGCACTGCGAAATAGGTCAGTGACCTCACTGTAATGAGACTTTCATAATTACTGCTGTACACTCTCTCTAATATTGGTATTACTGTTACGCCACAGCCTTAGGGGTGTTTCACTAAATGAATAAGGAATACATTTCAAGACTTGTATAAATGGTATCAAAAAGTACATCAGTGTTATGATTATAAAGGAAATAATTTACTCATAAATAAAGAATAAATAAAGGAAAGAAAAATTTCGACACAGGCGGGGATCGAACCCGCGACCTCGGGTAAACGCCCCGGACGCTCTGCCAACTGAGCTACCGTGTCAGTTGGCTGCCAGTGCGAAATTCTTCTATCCTTTATTTCTTTTTACACGTTTAAGTAGTGTTTGCGTTTCCTACCTCCGAATTTTTTACTAATTCGGAAGGCCACTGGTCTACCTTTTCAGATAGAATGCAAATGTTGAAAACGCCTAACTATCACATAATTTAAATCTTTTTGTTCATGAAAACCTCATGTGGGGATTATTACTAATAAATAAAGAATAAATAAAGGAAAGAAAAATTTCGACACAGGCGGGGATCGAACCCGCGACCTCGGGTAAACGCCCCGGACGCTCTGCCAACTGAGCTACCGTGTCAGTTGGCTGCCAGTGCGAAATTCTTCTATCCTTATTTCTTTTTACACGTTTAAGTAGTGTTTGCGTTTCCTACCTCCGAATTTTTTACTAATTCGGAAGGAAGGAAGGCGGATCCCCGCCTGTGTCGAAATTTTTCTTTCCTTTATTTATTCTTTATTTATTAGTAATAATCCCCACATGAGGTTTTCATGAACAAAAAGATTTAAATTATAATTTACTCATGCCATTTTTTTTTATTTTTATAACTTTTATTTACATTGATACCATAATACAGATTCATAAATAAAATACGTAGAAACAAAATATTACTACCTTGACTTTTAAAATGGACATAAATTCCAATTCAAAATAAATCTTATGTATCATATCATCATCATATCATATAAAAAATCATGCATGATTCCATTTCCAAAGCCCGGTCAAGGTATACAAACGCGTATATTATACCATATTATATTTACCAAAACTCGTATTAGAATTCGTGCAAGCAATTTCCCAACTTGATCTCCCGCGATACAGCTATTATCTCGTCACGTACCAAGTATCCCGGAGGCAGTCTAATCAAACAAAACCCGTTTCATAACAGAAATTATTCCCATTTCCACAATAAAAACTGGTGTACATTCAGTTGTGCCCCATAATGCGCGACAGTAGACGCTAATGAGTGCAGTCGTAGCCGAGACAATGGATTCATAAATCGCATGATCGTATCGCGCCGCAAAACTGCTAAAATAGTACACAAGAAGACATTTATATGTGTATTTATTTCCATTGTAATGAATGTTTGCAGCGAACTACCAAATCGGGATCCAAACGGATAGAAGATACGGCTTATAAAGGCTCCAGGAAGTGAGAGAGATTCATGATTTAATGAGTGTCTTAACTATAAGATACGACGCGAAATACAGCGTTATTTTCGCGGCCTTGAATATTAAGATTTCTTTTAAAGGAATTTGATAAAAGCTACGCAGACTTAATGTAAGATAAAAAATAAACATAGCTTTTGATTCCGTCGGGATCGAAAGCGAAAAAAAAACATCGACAAGCCAATTCGGTTGCCGTTGGGAATACCTTTTGATATTGTCTTAAACGTTATATAAAAGAAACATTGAATGGCATAACAAAGAGACAACAAAATACACGTTTCAATACAAAGAGAAAATTGGATGAAATAGTGGATCAAACATGCTTTACGTTCGAGATTAGTAATGAAATCATTCCATTAAATAACACGATCGTCTAGGGATTTCTACACTGGGATTCAAAGGAAAAAAAGGTACAGTAATTTGTCTTTACTTGTTGGATTTATGTCGGGATCACTGTTTCGGTTAAAGAGGGCTCCTGGAGAATGGAAAGATCAACGAAAGTGGTAACTGGGACGTCATGTGAAATTATTTGAGTTCTTTTTATGTAACATCAAAGGATAAACTTTATTTATTACCATGAATTATTAAAAGTGTTGGATTTTTCCAAAGCTTCAACCGTTTTATTAAGGAAATTGAATATAGACTAAATAATACCATTAGAAATTCTTAGAAGATTTTATATAGGTTTGGGAATAGTGATAAAAATATTATTAACTAATACCTTTTAGTGATAAATTGCTTGAACTTTTCCCTAAAGTCAGGAAAGTGAACCTTTATTTGTCGAATTATCTATTCTATTATCTTGTTTTTAAATACCCCGTTTTATGTTAAAGTCAAGTGTTTACATCTGTAATTGCGACCAGCGAATTATAGTATGGTGCCACTTTGATGTCATTAGAAAATTTAAATACGCTTTACAAACACTGGTAGTAGGTAGTAGTGGTTTGCCGTATAGTGTCGGCTTAGAATAACACTACCCTATTTCTACCCGTGGGTGATCGTAAGAGGCGACTAAGGGTATAGGGGCTTTTTAAGTGATTTTTGGGCGATGTGGTTGGAGACCCGTCACCAAAAACATTTATTATTACCATCTTTTCCCCAATCAACTTCCAAAAGTGGCTGAGGAATTTCTTATTCCAAAGCTCTGGCTACTTCGTTAAGTGATTTATAGCCGTGAGTATATGTATGTATGTATGTAAACACTGGTTCTAAATTTTTATTAAATTTTCAGAATTTGTCATAGATAACTTCAAACCTACATAAATCTCATACATTACATTTACGTTGCATAGGTACTAGTAATTCTGAAAATCGAGAGACATTTTAGTTATCGGGTTTTAGAGTACACTTACTTTGCTTTCATTTTACTTACTGAACTTAAAAAAAATGCTGAGTATTTTCTTATTCTGAAGCTTTGGCTAGCCTTTCAAGGGATTTGTAGTCGTGAGCATATTAATCAAGTCTTATAATAAAAGCTAATATCAGTCCCAAGTAAGATCCATAATAAACATTGTAATCGTCATCGACAAGCATAACTAGAAAATAAGCGGCACACAATCTGCCATCTCGTTCAAATAATCATTTTTAATCTAAAAACAATAAACCAAAGAAAACCGGTGCATCTCATTAAGCTTGTAACCGTTTAGTAATGAAAATGCGTGCGTGAGAGAAGCACGTAAATCTAGACGTCTGCGGGTGATAGAGGGTTCTGCCGCCAAAACGCAGTGCGCAGGCGCGATACCCGAGTGAGCGCACAGCCACGCCATCTGCCTGTAAATCACGTAAATCACAGTTCGTATCGTAACATCGCAACAATAAATATTAAGATGTTATTAAAAACTGAATATGACAGTTATACTTGTCGAATGTACTGTAATTTATTTAAAACAGACAAATGAGTTTTCGTGATTCGATCTCGTGATTTGTGTAATTCTTTTAATGTTTGCAGATTCGATTTCTCCGATTTAAATTATGAAATCCTCGGTCACTTTGGAAGTCGATTGCGGACATGCTAGTCCAGAAACCACTTACAAAGCGTCGTACCTTAGTCGCGACTCCACAGATTATATTTTTATTAGGTATTAATTATTTTTGTCTAATGAGTGTTTTTAGGTTACAAGATACATCAAAATTAATTAAATATGTCATAAAAATATTATATTTTATATTATGTTATATTGTAATATAAATTTAAATAATCTCCCAAACTCTAGCTAACGCTAATAATCTTCAGATTTCATATATTTTATTTGCCTTTAAAGATTTATTTTTACACACCGGAGTTGAACATTATTTCATATAGTCCCACGTCCTATTTCTAACCGCTAAAAAAATGATAAACTAGGAAACAAAAAGTAACCCGATATCTCATTTGAACAAACACATGTCTTTGTCAGACTGAAATAACAGAGTGTTTTCGAAACAGTTTCCAAGAAAGTGTGTTTTCGAAACGGCATTATGAGAAAGCAGAAGTGTAAAACTTGTTAAAAGTATTATTTCCATCATAGTGAGTTTTGTTGGACAAATGTTTTACGGTTGGATGCTCGGAGAAGCCGGCCACTCGTGTGTTTCACTTGATTTCTTCAGAGAAATATAACGCAAAATGTAAAATGGTCTTCGATCCAGGGTCTAATTATGGAACATAAATCCAAACGGAAACGGACTTATTGCCTAAACATAATAAAAATGCGTTTTAACAACATTTCAACCTTTGTGAAATGACTATTTATTTACTGTTGTTTAAAATTATTAAAGAAATATATATGTACGGTCATATACACACACACACACACACACACACACACACACACACACACACACACACACAGATCAAGTTAGCCCCAACCAAACTAAGTAAGACTTTTATTATGGGATACTAACTTAACGATATATTTAATATTATATAATACAAATATAAATGCCACCTAAGAAACAATCATTTATGCTCATAGCATAAATATTGCTCTCAGCGAGGATCGAACCCGACACCTTCGGACCAAAAAGCTAGTCACCTATCCACTCGTCTACGGCTGTCGTCTATCGCAAGATATATACAGATTTAAGTGATGTAAAACTTGTAAAAAGTATTATTTCCATCACAGTGAGTTTTGTTGGACAAATTTTTTACAGACGGATGCACGGATGGACTAGGAGTCTACTCGCGTATTTCACTTATTTTCTTTAGAGAAGTATAATTCTTACTCAGCTAGTGTTTGCTTCAGAAAACAACAGTCGTTGTTTAGTGCCATCGTTTATATTGAACTCAATAAGCCATATAATATGGAAGCAGTATTTTTGAAGTAGTGTAGAAAATTTGTCGTTGCTACAACGTGAAATGGCCAGCAATTTTGATACTAATAAAATTGATTCGTTTCCTTAGTGCCTAAACCATGATAAAAAATATCTTTTTACCATTTTTTACGTAATCACTATAAAGCTTTATTTCAATCAAAGTGAGTTTTGTTGGGCGAATATTTTACGGACCAACGCTCGTTACTCGTATGTTTCACTTAATTTCTTCAGAGAAATATACGAGGGGCATGCCAGATGAAACTAGATGCTCAAAAATTATAAAATTTATTCTTTATTACAAGTATCCATCTTATAAAGTATTCACCCTGAGCACGTATACACTTTTCCATACGTCTGAACCAATTGGAAAATACTTGTGACCACTCTTCTTTAGATACCTCAGAAATCTCGAAATTATAGGCAACCAGCGCATCTTCTTTGCTTTCAAACCTCTTCCCTTTTAGTTTGTCTTTGATTTTTGGAAACAAGTAAAAATCACAAGGCGCTAGGTCAGGGGAATATGGCGGGTGAGGGAGAATTGACACATTTTTCAAGTAGAAAAAGTCTAGTGTTCTGGGAGAAGTGTGCGGCGCCGCATTGTCGTGGTGCCAGAGAAGGTGCCGGATTCCTGACTTCGGTCGCTTGTCACATCAAGCTGATATTACTGTTGGAGTAATATCATACATATATATCACATAGTAGCAATATGACCCGTTTTGCAGAAAAATGAGGTGACCATTTGTTTCTGTGTGCTTCGTGCAAGGCGACATTTCGTTGGAGTTGGCTCGTCTTCAAAGCACCATTCAGTCGACTGTCGCTTTGATTCGGGAGCATAGTTATATAGCCATGTTTCGTCACCAGTCAGTATATCATATAGGTTTTTTTTCTCGCCTCCTCTGAAATTATCTATCATGAATAGGCACCAATCCAATCCACCCAACGGTCTTTCTGCTCATCGGTAAGTTTGTGCGGCACCCATCTCGAATAATATTTACGGAGAGAAAAGTGGTCGTGAATAATGATTTGCATTGTCGCTGATCCAATTCCTAGTTCTCGTTCTAGCTCTACATATGTAATTCGTCGGTTTTCGCGAATAAGTTTTTCGACTGCACGAACGTTTTCTTGCGTGACCGCGGTTGGCGGCCGTCCTGTCTTTGCTTCATCTTCGAGACATCCCCATCCTCTTTTAAATTCAGCAAACCAATTGAAGACTGTTGCTTGGGAAAAAGCAGACTCACCAAAAGAAGAAGCCAAAAGTTCAAAATATTTTTGAGTATTTAAACCTTTTTTAAAGTCATAATAAATCATAGCGCGAAAATCACGTCGACTGAGCTCCATTGTTGCAAGTGAATTCCCGCCAGATTATCGGAAAAATTATGCTCATTCAAATAAAAAATAAATAAAAGAAGTGTGTTCCATATTCAAATATGTCAATAAAAAACCAGCCGGTAAGATGGTGTATAGCCTTCCAGTGTCAATTAAATGAGAAAAGAGTATCTAACTTCTATTGGCATGCCCCTCGTAAATAAGTCTTACTCAGACAGAGCGTTTGCTCGAGACAACAACAGTCATTGTTTAGTGCAATCATTTATATTAAACTGAAACTTGCTTTTTAATATGAAAGGAGTATTTTTGAACTAACCAGTGTGTAAGAAAAGTTTGTCGTGGCCAAAACATGAGTCATTGATCCCGGGTCTAAAAATTATGGCGTATTATTTAGTTTCCTTATTGTTTCAATGTAACTGAAATTATGTTTTCATTACTTATTAAGTAACCAACTATGCGACATTAATAATTATAAGTAATTTTTTAAAGTTTTATGGTGAAAATATAATCAAATAAAAGATTTTTGCCCATGAGTTCCTTACATTATTGCTCAGCACTTAAGAGGCTTCGTACCCCTAGTCGCCTTTCTATTTTCGCTAAATAATACAATTGATAAAAGTAAGATATGGTGATGTTTAACTTGATTTTTAATGCTAGTTAACTATATAAATTTGATATTATTTTATTAATATGAACATATTTTTTAAAAGCAAAAATATTTGATTTTGATATTGTAACCGGTGAATATGTACTAAAAATAGTATATACATTTGTCGTGGAGTATTGGCATAGAATAGTACTGCCATTTATATACGTACGACACCCTAAACCTGCCTGCCTACCTATTTCCAATTATAGTTATGATTACACGTAAGAAGGAAGTCGTGAGGAACTCTAAACGTTGAACGATTTCGAGGATCCGCCATTGATCTGAAAACTTTCTAGATTAGTAACTGGGCCGCCTGCCAACGAGCCCAGATATAACCTGTCATCGGCATTTACGCTACGACATTTTAGTTGGATATTTCATTGGATACTTTCCTATATTTTTTTTACTGAAATTGAGTTGATCAACCATTGTAAATATATTTTATTAACTCTACTTTATTGTCTAGTCTAGTATCGGATTAGAATGCTCAGAATAGAAATTCTGAATTCTAAAACTCTGGAGGTAGCCCCTTTTTGGGTTTCATAAAAATGAGTATATTTATGTAAATACAATATATAAATTGATACTTAAACTTAAATACTTTGAACTCTTCTTAAAGCAAAGAGGAGAATGTGAAATAAATAAGTTCATTACTTAAACATAAGTTCATCCCACAACGATCAAATATATCTACAGATATATTTTTGAAATACAGGAACATTTAAAATTCATTCAAGGTTTAAGATTGCTATTTGAAGAATATGAAAGATAAAACTGCAATCGGTAATCAAACCAAAATCGGAATTATCTATAGTCTAAACTATTTAATATTTTTGGGGGTAAGATTTCTTTATTGAATATGCTCTGATTTTGCACATGAACTCTTCTGCGGAATTATTAAATATTTGGAAACAATTTCTAAACTTCATAGAAATTAAGCAGTGATCGAATATAATAAATATAAAAACTGCTTATGCGAAGCCACTGCTATTAAATGAAATTCAGGGCACCAAATGTAATTTCAACCAAATATGCACCAATCGCGCTGTTATGTATTAAAAAACTCAACAAAATGCAGTTTACATAATTCATGTTTCGGTAAATGCAAGCCACCAATTATTCCCCAATTAAGTTGCAAGAGACGTTTTTAAATTATACAAAAAATGAGCATTGAACTTTAAAAAATGTAATTATGATAAATTTAATATTCCCTGTGTAAATGCAAGATTGATATTTTACGGCAGCCATTACAAGCAGAACGTAATTGCAAAATAATTGCACGCAACAAGTGATTGGGTGAAATTGGACGATAACCAATATTAACGTTATATTATAAATTCGTTCTAAATGAGCTATACAACAAATAATATGGTTATGTATTAAAATGAAAGGAAACCTGTATTTGAAATACAATTCTGGCATGTGGTTCATCATCAAGTCGTTCAGCACTTATACATACTTACGCCCGATTTCTGAATTGAGTAATCCAGCTGAGAACAACTTAAGTATCGTTCTGTCGCATTGAAATCTTAACAACTGAATGAGACAAAACGATACTTAAGTCGTTCTCAGCTTGAATACTCAATTCAGAAATCGGGCGTTATACTCACGGCTACAAATCCCTATAAAGTCCTCGCCAGAGCTTCAGAATAATAATTCCTAAGCCACTTTTGAAAGTTAAGAGGGGAAAAGATTGCAAAATAAAGGTTCTAAAAAATCACTTAAAAAGCGCCAAACCCTTAGTCGCCTCTTACGATCACCCACGGCTAGAAATAGCATTCATCACTATTAATAACCTTGATAAGTTTTTAGCACACGTGATATTAGGGTCAGCATCGAATAAGCATTTGAACACATGCTTCTCAGCTATAGCGGCAGCCTTCTCCCCACTAAGCTACCAACTATAATCCATAAAGAAACATTAAAATATTATCCTCAACCTTAGGCAGGGACTATTTTATCTTCAAACGAATTCAGCATCTACTTTTAATATAAAAAAAGCCCTACGCATAGCTTTAGGTAAATTTTGACACGACTAAGGTAAAAAAAAGGATTATCAGTTTATCCGGTATGTATGTTTATTTGTTTGTCTGCTTGTTCCTATGTCCATCTATTCCATTATATACTACTTTAATAAGATAAATGGTATATTTTAGAAACGTTTTTACCACGCCATGATTAAAAATGGAGTTCATTTAATAGGCAGAGGGCAGCACAGGACCGGTCGTTGTGGGAGGCCTATATCCGGCAGTGGATGTCTATTGGCTGATGATGATGATTGTGATCTCCTCTAACTTAGATTATCAATCTTTTCTCACAATAAGTTTGTATCTCACATCACATTTATGATGAGTTTAATGATATGATAATATTAAAATTTTATAATAAAGGTTACAGAGAGTCGATTTAAATAACACTCTGAATATCGTACCAAAAAAACAATCGCAAATATTGCCTTATTCATAAACGCAATTTATAGATATTTTAACTAAAACTGGAAGTGCAGACTATGCCTTTAACTAGTTAATACAATAATGTTTATACAGCCAACTATTACCATAAGGAACGGCTGAAGTAGAAATTTATTTTCACAGACTCAGTAGATAGCAGAGACAAGGAGAAGCGTTATGTAGATGTTAATTAAATTATTTCCAAGAAAGTAAGATCAGGAGCGAGTTCATTGCCCTAAGTGCTAGCAGCAATTTGCATTTTGAATACTAATGACGAAATGCACGTACTGTGAGCGACAAGAGTGTTATACGCCGAAATAAAAAGAGAAGGAAGGGCGCGGGCGCGCCGAATTTCCTAAATGAATGGTTCCGCAAGTGGTTGTGCCGTAATTACTGAATGTAATTGATTATGCCGTGTTGTGCGAGCCTGTACCAGTTTAGGTTTCGAACAAAATTATTTCGTCTATGCTGACAGCTTTTTTAGTTGTATATCTTTTGAGGGCTGGTATAATTTGCTTTTGTTTAATTATGAGTGTTGGCAAGGGCTCTCGATCATGCTGTTATTTTTATATATTTAACATACATACATACATACATATACTCACGGCTATAAATCCCTTAACGGGGTAGCCAGAGCTTTGGAATGAGAAACTCCTAAGCCACTTTTGGAAGTTGAGTGGGGAAAAGATGGTAATCTATACTTATAATAAATCTGTAGAGAGGTCAATTCTGTACATTAAATATATTCTCAAAATAACTATCAGGGGGTGATTAGTGATCGATACTGATGCCAAAAATGCAATCAGTAAAATTTTTGTCTGTCTGTCTGTCTGTCTGTCCGTCTGTCTGTCTGTCTGTCTGTCTGTCTGTCTGTCGGTTTGTATGTTCCTTATGGAAACAAAAACTACTCAACGGATTTTAACGAAACTTGGTAGAATTATTCTTCATACTCCTGGGCAGGTTTTTGTATACTTTCCAGCAGAGTAGTAGAGGGGAATTTTGGGAAAATTTGGGAAAACGGGGGAAGTTACTCCATTTTTTAAGCTTCCGTCGCGTGTGCAGCCTTAGTGGTTATAGTTACATAGAAATCATGTATGACGGAAATATTTTACATAAACTTTTCTAAAAAATATCCTTATGCAGCATATGTCTATCTTTTATGGTTGACTCATAATAACACGTGTAATTCCTGATAGCTTAGCAGTTCGCAGCATTGTGATTATATTTGTTTACTCTTACGTTTATAGTTCTCTCATTCATCTCTCATTTAAAAAAGTTTACATTATTACCTATTTAATAAAAAAAGAATCATAGAAATCGGTATAGAATAACCAAACTTATACATGAAATAAGCGGTCGCGCCCCGACGTCGCACGTGAATGCTATAAGGATAATTTTTTAGTAATGGTTACGCGCGCAAAAGATAGCCGGGAGTATACATAATACTCCCTGTATGTGTGCAAAGTTTGTAACTCTGATTGTTTGTTTGCATGGTTTTATTTTCGGAGATACTGAACCGTTCATTAAAGCGCTTTCACAATCACAAAGCTACACTATTCAGGAATGCTATAAATTGCACTAAATTTCACAAAGGTTGAGCAGTGATTGAAGAAACCTCAGATATTTTTAAAACTACGCTACCCGAGCGAAGCTGGGCCCGATCCACTAGTAATAAATAATTGTTGGTGACGGGTCTCCAACCACATCGCCCAAAAATTACTTCAAAAGCCCCTATACCCTTAGTCACCTTTTACGATCACCCACGGGTAGAAATGGGGTAGTGTTATTCTAAGCCGACACTACACGGCTATATTAACTATTATTTAACATATTTTTTAATAAAGCTGTTATTTATTATTCTTCAATATTCCCACTCCATTTTTTTGGTACAAACACAATTGAAACAAAGGTAGTATTATCCGTATGAACTGAACGACAACCAGCCTAAAAGCCGAGAGCCTATACAAGATGAGTATGGCACTAAAACAATTGAAAGAAAAAGAAGGAGCGAGTAAGAAAATCAATTAAGTGTAGCTTTTGAAAGTGGGTGCGAGCTCAACCGATCCAAAAATAAGTAAAAAAGTTATGTAATATCTTGTAAAACTTGTCTTCTCATTTTACATACTCTAAACCTAACATTTGAATCCGTAATTTAGAAGTTGTCCAACTTAGTCAAACTGTATGGTTAATATGTTATGGTATAAACCCGATATAAGGTTTCGCCTACGTCGTTTAATAAATGTTCAAAAACCGTGAATATTTGCAAATAAACCCAAACTCAAACGTTCACGCCGTATATCCCCGAAGGAGTTGGCAGTGGTACTAATACTTTTGGACATCCTGTGACATTGTCACCACGTGGGTAACGTTTTGCTTGGACAGTGTACTCACGTGATAGGGCAGGACTATCGCCGCTTTTGTACCAATACATAGACTAAGTACATAGCCATGTGGGTTTCCTCACCATGTCCTCCCTCATCGGTAACAATCATAATAAATTCACACATATGACTTTAGAAAAGACAAATTGTTGTAGGCTCGACCCAAGATTTGAACCCTCATCGTTTGCGGTCACGGTTGCAAATAAACACATACAAATTTCATTCATCTAGCAATCCATATAATGCATTTTACAAAGAAACCGAAACGAACATTCCGCGAATGCAATTACCAATGTTAACCACCGTTATTAAAATGTAATGCAGACAAAGGAAACTTGGAATTACTTATTTTAAGAAAAGAAAAATTCTCTTTACAAAGAATTTGCTTGCTCGCGCTTTTCTTCTTTGAGAGTTTTTAGGCCAGAATTGTGAGCGTAAAATGTGTTTTTTTTTAAATTACATGATTTTATAAGGGATACTATTAAAAATATTTTTATTTATAATTGCGGTGTATGTGAACAAAACATTAAACGTGACCCTTGTCGTTATCAACCTTTGTTAATTAAAATTAACACATATTAAGAATATTAGTATGGAGTTTCAATTCTGCGTTTCAAGACTGACTGTGTGGTGACTTAGGGTATAGGGGCTTTTAAGTGATTGTTCGTTTTACGCCACTAAACTGGCTCTAAAAATGGGTAAAAAAATTCAAATTCCTAAGCTCTGGCTACTCCTTTTTTGGCTTTATAGCTATGATGATATGCATGTCTGTATGTTCAAAGCAATGAAGTTGCTCTTCTTTTTATTCTATAATAACTTTAAATTGCTGAAGCGAAACTCATAGCGACAACCAAAACGACGATTTATGATAGACAATTAGGTCGTCAGTCTTAGAGAAGTAAAACTACCTATTTATTGAATCTGTAACCTAGATTCTGAAAACGCTGTTTGAACATATTTTCTTTCAATTAAAACTGTTTGTTTCTATTTCTGGGTTATGCTTATCAAAAACTTTTGAGATGTTTTATGCAAAATTAAACGGTTTTTTTTTGTAAAATGATTATGATTGTTAGATTTTCCAAAAGAGAGAAATACATATTAAAACAGATCAAGTTAGCCCCAAACTAAGTAGAACTTGTATTATGGGACATTAACTCAAGGATATATATAATATTATATAATACACATGTAAATAATAAGACTAAGAAACAATAATTTTTGCTCATCACATAAATGTTGTTCTCAGCGGGGATTGAACCCGCAACCTCCAGACCGAGAAGCTGGTCACATTTCCACTTGACCATGGACGTTATTATATTTAGATTAGAAATAATAATTGATACGTAATTGTAGACTGTATAGACAGTAGACACCAAATTAATAACTATGCATTAAATCTTTACTTATGGTTGCTAATTAAGTATTTTTTTCCCAAGTTAGTTTTAGTGAGATTATATAAGGCTGTATCGTGCCACTTTAAATACTATCCTTATAAAGATTTATCTTTGCACCTTTTGTCTGATCGGGTTCGACAAAAGCCACGAGATTTGGTAGGTCGAAAATTTGGTTTGGATTTATTTTTGCAAAGTTTGGATTTTGAATGCTTTTTAATGACTCTTAATTGTAAAAAATATTGCTTCTTATTTTCAAAAGTATTCAAAGAATGTTCATTCCCAAGCTCTGGCTACCCTTATAGCCATAATTACATCACTTTTTTATTTAAAATATTGTTTCTGCAAATCCTTTATCTTAAATTTTCCTTTCAGTTTATTGTACAAAAAGACATTATTGAAGTTGAAGCGCCGTCAATGACCGTTTGTGAATTTCCCTCGTCGAACACTATCCAATTGAAAAGTCGCTCGCTTTCGTATTCACCAATTAATTTAACATTCATGCTTAATTATCGAACTCTTCATGAATTCCCTTTTAATTTGTTGCTTTATTTATTTAATCTGCAGTATAGCGTTGCTCATATTTTGTAATTAAACTTAATTACTTAATTAAGTCAATAGTGTACTTCAAGTAAATGTTAACTATTTTGTACTTATCTTTTTTTAAATAATATGGGTACTATCATTATGTTCAATATCAATTAAAATTCATTTCTTTTACCTTCATTATTTATAGAACATGATGTGCCTACTCTTAGGGCTGTAAATTATAAAAAGGCTTTAAAATAAGAAATATATCAACAAACATTATGTTATTGCCTTTTCTTTACGTAATGGTACCATTCGTGGAAAAGTCTACTTAGGCTGACTACTACTACTGACTTTGCCAAAAATTTTTGATACTTGTGCAGAGCTCTTAGTGCACGAGCTGACTCGTACTTGGCCGGTTTTTAAAAGTAGTACATTGTTTATTGTATATTGGTGCATGGGGTGTGTATAACATTATTGACTAAAAGAGATTGGTGAACGATGCGCTTAGTTATCATTTACGTCTTGAACTCTACCTCTTTATATTTTTTCATTGAGGCTGGCATTATGGCTGAGAAATCTATGAAATACACTAGCTGCCTCTTCTTGATTTGTAACTAATATTTAATATTAAAGAATAATAGGAACTATTTTTGTACTTCTAGATATCTAAAAGTAATCTGTACCTGGATATCTATTAAAAGAAGGATTTCAGATACATATTTACCCTAACCCACGCTGAGGATATTTACGATGATACCAAGCGATAATTTGAGTTAGTTATCAGTGGTTACTTGAGTAACTGGTGCCTTTCAAATGTTTACATACTAAAATATAAACAAAAATGTCTCGATTCATCTGTAATTTAAATACATACCACGTTTAAAATGTCCAGCCTATTGTCAATGAAATTCAGTTAATTTTTCAGCAATTATTAAAGTTACCACAATGTTGAGCCGTATCCTAATTTCTGGGTAATTTTTTCAACATTTATACTTTGTATTCTCTAAAACCTAACCTTATTAACCTAAATGTTTTCAGATCCTATAAATCCAATGCTCGAGCCAGCTTCATCGAGTTAGAAACTTTTAATGATTTCTGTCAGCGCATGAAATGCTGAATTGAACTCAGATTTTCTATAACGTGTAGTGAAGCAGTACTTTTTTATCCTAACCAATTAGAGACGGACCTATAGCAATACATGATTATGAATCCTAAAATGAGGTAGCTAGGGCCTCGGAATTGACATTCCTCAAACACATTTGGAAGTTGGGAGTAAATAGTAAAAATAAAGTATCGGTGATGTGTCTGTTTGTCACGTTGGTGTTTTATATAAAAATAACTAATATAGTTCCTTTTCGATTGTACGTGTATGAATTTGGCCCTGCATTTATCTGTTATTACTGAAATTATATTATCAAGACACAAAACCAGAAATAGATTTATAGAGTTCCTTTATTTTTTTGGGTTCCGTACCAAAAGGTAAAACGGGACCCTATTACTAAGACTCCGCTGTCTGTCTGTCTACAGGCTGTATCTCGTAAACATTTTCACAAATGATGTATTTTTGTTGCCTCTATAACAGCACTTATAGAAAATAAAAATAAAAAATATTAAGCGAGTCCCGTACAAAATAAACGTGTTTTTTCGTAATCTTTTGGTCAATATTAAAAACGCAAACAAGTAGATGCTTCAAATTTACACAGAATATTAACCTGTATATTAAATTTCAAAACATATAGTTAAATAACAATAAAAAAAATATATATTAAAGGGGAGCTCCCATTCAACGAACTTATTTTCTATTAAAGGTGATAGTATGGAACCCTTCGTGAACAAGTCAGACTCGCACTTGGCCAGTTTTTTCTAAAGTATCGACGGAGGAAAGCGTTTTGGATATTGTCAGCTCAGCACAAAGAGGATAGTCAAATTATTGGAAAATTCAAGATCTGCTCACATGATACATAAGTACATACATATACTCACGGCTGTAAATCCCTGGAAGGGGTAGCCAGAGCTAAGGAATTAGAAATTCCTCAGCCACTTTTGGAAAGTTGAGTGGGTCGAAGATGGTAAAATAAAGGTTGTTGGTCTCCAACCGCATCGCCCAAAAATCCAATAAAAATTCCATTAGTCGGAAAAGATAGTAAAGTAAATATTTTTGGTGAGGTCACCAACTGCATCGCCCAAAAATCACTTAAAAAGCCCCAATACCGTTAGTCGCCGAAGAAATGGGGTAGTGCTATTCTAAGCCGACACTACACAGCAATTCTAATCCGACACTACACAGCAAAACATGATAATTATACCTAATTAGTTAAAAAGGATTTTTTAAGAAACATTTGTTAAGCGGCTCTGAATAACTTGTTTTATATCATAAAGATTAAGTAATTTAAAAAATATATGTTTTGATTTCAAAGCAGATACCACAATCGTCAATATTAAAGAAAGAAAAATTACTACGATCGGGAGGTCGTGGTTTCGAGTCCTGCTGGTGTCCAAATTTTTCCTTCCTTTGTTGATTAGTACAAAAATAATCCTGACATGAGATTTCATGCACTATAAAGTCCAGATTTTAGAATAACTGTAAATATAGATCAATAGTTTAACAAGCACTGTTTAAAGGCTGTCGGATATGTTATTTAAATGCTAGTCTGAATATTATTTCTGCACTAATGAGTGTTGAAATATAATATCCTGTTAGAGAACTAACTAAATGCGGTGCTTATTATTCAAGTCAATGACTCAAAACTCAAATGTTCACGTCGTACAACCCCAAAGGGGTTGGAAGAGGTAATAATACTTCTGTACATCACGCGCTAGTGCTGCATCGCTATCAACAACGAAAAATCGGAGTTTTTCCCCGTTACCTGTGGAGTCAAACAAGGTTGCGTTCTTGCGCCTACATTGTTCGCGTTATATTTTGCAGTCGTAGTCCGGGAGGTCTTGGAGGCGTCTACAGAAGGTGTCCGCATCCGTTTTCGTACCGATTGCAGCGTATTTAATCTGGCGAGGTTAAAAGCCCGCGCTAAATTCTCTCATGCCACGGTTACTGAAATCATCTACGCGGATGACCTATGCTTTGTTGCAGAATCCCCGGACGGCCTGCAACAGCTCATGTCTGATTTAGACAAGTGTTGCCATAAATTTGGCCCAAAAATCAGCGTCAAAAAGACAGAAGTGATGTCTTTAGACATTGATGGTCACGAGGAGCTGAAAATCAAACTTAGCGAGTATGAGCTGAAACAGGTCGATAAGTTCCGCTACCTGGGGAGTACGCTTACATCCAAGTGCGACCTTGATGCAGAGATCAACAGCAGGATCGGAGCTGCAGCTACAGCCTTCGGCAATCTGGAGAACAAGATCTTCTGCTCACACGACATAAAGCTAGGTACCAAGATCTCAGTATATATGGAGGTCGTTCTGCCGAACATCCTATATGCTGCAGAAACATGGACCATGTACCGCCGTCACATTCGCATCCTAGACAGATTCCACCTCAGGTGTCTACGGAAAATTATGAACATCAGATGGTCAGATCGTGTTCGGAATACCGAGGTACTGCGAAAAGCCAATGTAGGTGGCATTGAGGCTTACCTTATGCGACGACAGCTTCGATGGTGCGGTCACATATCAAGGATGGCAGAGCAAAGAGTCGCTAAGCACATTTTCTACTCGGAACTTGAGGAGGGCAAGCGCAAGTGTGGCGGTCAACTCCTCAGGTACAAAGATGTGCTGAAGCGGCACATGAAGAGGTGCGGCATAGATTTATCCCAGTGGGAGAAATATGCCGCCCAAAGAGCGGAGTGGAGGGCTTTGGTTAAAACCAAGGTCCGCGACTATGAAATCCACCGGCGCGCTGAACTGGACACCAAGCGCGACGAGTTAAAAGACCGACCACCTGTGCTAACTCAATATAATTATATTAATGGTGTGCTCACATGCCCGCAGTGTGCGAGGATCTTTACAAATAAGATTGGCTACACAAGCCACATGCGAGCTCACGAGGGAGTCCTAAACTTTTAAAGCGATCGCCGTGACCGAAAACGGTCGGACCATCATCATCATCATGACATCACGTGGTATTGTCACGCAGTGATCAGAGTACCCACGTTTTGTTTGGAAAGTGTACTCACGTTATAGGGCGCACGCCTATCGCCGTTTTGTAAGAATACACTGTCACATGGCTAAGTACAATTAAGCCATGTGGGTTTCCTCACACCGTTAACAAATATGACAAATTAACCACACATATGGTGTAGGCCCGACCCAGGATTTACACCCTCACCGTCGACACAAAAAAGGTGTTCTTACCACTGAGCTATCACGGTTGCTATTATATCTTGTTATTTGCCGCGCAACTTTGCAATTATTTAAAATGGTTAGATTTACCAGCTAGCTTCATTCACAAGAATTCTACTTAAATTTTAACATCTATCATCCTTGTCAATTTCACAAGATGCAAAATGCTAGATACGATAAATGATAATATACTCGTACATGCGATGTATTTTAATTAAGTCGTATCAATTTATGAGTTTTGTTTGAATAGATACCGAATTTGCAACCATACATACATACATATACACACGGCTATAAATCCCTAGAAGGGGTAGCCAGAACTAAGGAATCAGAAATTCCTCAGCCACTTTTGAAAGTTGCGATGGAAAAAGGTGGTAGAATAAAGGTTCTTGGTGATGGGTCTCCAACCGCATCGCCCAAATATCCCTTTAAAGCCCCAATACCGTTAGTCGCTTCTTACGTACACCTACCGGAAAAAATGGGGTAGTGCTATTCTAAGCCGACTCTACACAGCTGCCAATAAAAAAATAATGCACATAATGTGTACGTCGTAGAATGATTTGATGTTTAGGATTTTTGAAAAAAAAACCTAGGGATTTTGCAAAAAACCCGGATAATTAGACAACGGTTATAATATGTTTTAATCTTACTAGGTTTTTTGCAAACCAGTCGTTATCGGTACGCTGAATAGAACGCACGGTGTACAGCGTTCTCGGATACGAGTGTTTTTGTGTGTGTGAATGCGCGGCGCATAGCGCGACCGCGAGAAACGTCGGCCGAGACGATTTTTTTCATCTACCCTCTTATTGTTTCTGACTACGGGAACAATGAGCTCCAATGCAAGTTACTCAACCGTTACCCAAAACGTTTCTTTCCCCACCAAAGAACAAGCCATAGTTATTGACGCTGTTGACGATACACCTATTAAGGACTACGCAATTGCTTTTGGTAAAATAATAGATTCAACACAAATCAGGTTTCTTAGCAGAATGTCGAACAACAGAATTTGCATGTTCGTTTCAACAAAGGAAATAGCGGACGACCTTGTGGATAAACACCAATGCTTATCACTAAAAAACAACAAACTTCCAATCAGACCGCTCATCACTCGTAACAAACGAATTATAATATCAAACGTGTGCCCCATTATACCCCACCACATAATTGAAACAAAATTAGCAGAAGAAAAAATTCAACTGGCGTCACCAATATCATTTATTAAAGCTGGAATTGGTGAAGTTGGATTTAGCCACATTTTAAGTTTCCGACGACAAACATTTGTATCGCCAGAAGAGGTTAAAAAACTACCAGACCGGTTGCAAATAGACTACGAAGGTACTGCATACTGGGTTTATATTTCAACAGATACTGTCAGTTGTTTTCTTTGCAAAAAAGAAGGCCACGTAGCAAACAAATGCACTGAATTGACTAACACAAACCGAAAACAGCTGAATATAGATGCCAGCGCGACGGAATATAAACCGGAATACCGACCACTTCGTTCTTTCAAAAGACCACATCCCCCAACGACTGAATCATCTGAAAGTATGTCTATTACTAAACCTTTACCCGAAAACGAGATCCTAATTAGTGATTCCGAAACAAGCGAAGTATCAGGCGACAGTTTAGATATCATGACTGACAAAAAAATGACCAAAAAGCAGAAGAACACTGTATCAGCCCTGGATTTCCAACCATCCGAAATTAAAGAAATTGAACATGTTTTAAATAAGAACGAATACCCCCTTTCATATGAAGAATTCCAGAACTTTTTAATTGAAGCATACGGCAAGGAAAACATACTTGATATTAGCCACAGCTACACTGAAGACTTACAATCCTTCAGAGCAATGTTGAAAGATATCATAGTAATAGTGAGCTCTAGAAAGGTAAAAAATCGGCTGTCCCGTATAGTTAAAAAACTAGACTTGTACTCAGTGTGTGTACCGTAATTTTTTTATTTCTTTTTTTTTATTTATTTCCATTACTTTTTGAATTTTTACAGTTTTTTTTACATATGGCTCTTAATGTGGTACAGTGGAATTGTTGTAGTCTAATTCCCAAACTTAATGAGTTAGAATGCCATCTAAATAGGGAAAATATCCATATATGTTTGTGTTCTGAGTCCTGGCTGTCTGAGGATAAACACGTAAGTATAGCTGGCTATAATTGCTTTCGTAAAGATAGAAGCGACGGTTATGGAGGTTTAGTAATTTTTGTGCACAAATCCTTAACTGCTAGATTACTAACAATTTCTCTGCCACATAACAACTTAGATATTTTGGCTATTGAAATAATTAATCATAGTTCCCTTCAATTCATAGTAAATGTATATTCGCCTGGAAATGTTCAAACAAATCGGAACGATTATGACGAACTTTTTGGTTTATTCAACCATAAAACATTAATAGCCGGTGACTTCAACGCCCACCATTCATCTTGGTCATACAAAACGGACACTAGAGGCCGCCTTTTAGATGAAAGCAGTTCAGATTGTCATTACAGCTTCCTTAATAATGGCAGCCCCACTCGTATTGCTCGTATTGAAAACAGAATTGTTTGCACTGCACCTGACATCACCTTTGCTAGTGCTGACTTAACATTGGACTGTACTTGGTCAGTTACGAATGAGTCTTTAGGTAGTGACCATCTTATAATCCACATCAAGATTAAAAGTTTTTGTTGCCATATACCCACGGTTCGACGAAACATTAAAAATGCGGATTGGGAAAAATACAAGCATGCAATTCAAATTAGCTGTGATAACTTTATTTGGGACTCTGATTTACAACACAATTATGATCAATTTATAAATATAATCAATACTTCAGCAGACTCCCATATTCCATATACAAAAATAAACTATAAACCACAAAGTTCCAAATTCAAACCTAAGCCGTGGTGGAACCAGGATTTATCAAAAGCTATTGCCGAAAGAAGATTAGCCCTTAAAAATCTACGCAAAAACCGCACACAAGAGAATTACTTAATACTTAAAGACAAAATTATCATCGCTCGCAGATTAATTAAACATGCTAAAAGAAAATCTTGGCAAACGTTTCTTTCCAGCATTAATTCCAAAACAAGTAGTAGTGAAATGTGGCGTAAAATGAGGTGGATGAAGGGCTATAAAAGTAGTTTAGTACCACTTTCGGAAAACGAATCTATTGATTTTATAACTAGTCTCACTCCAGAGTGTGCTGACTCAGCGCCTTTTCATATCGATGAACAGGACACTACTAATAAAACGCTCTTCAAGCTACATGAATTCAACTCGGTTATTCGAAGACAAGATACTTCCTCGGGTTTCGATAACATAGTTTATTCAATGATTTCAAATCTCCCAGACAACGCTAGAAATATATTATTAAATATTTACAATCAGATATATATTAGCGGCTATATTCCTTCTCAATGGAGAAATATAAAATTAATAGCGATACCAAAAAAAAAACAACGACTTTTCAAAACATCGTCCTATATCTTTAATTAACTGCATCTGTAAAACCTTTAGTTCCATGGTTAAAAAACGTCTTGAATATTTTTTTGAAAGTAAAAATCTTTTTGCTGATCACATGATAGGATTTCGTCGTGGTTTATCAACCCAGGATAGTATTTCACGTTTAACACTGGACATAGAAAATTCTTTTTATAAAAAAGAGAATGTTGTGTGCGGATTTGCTGATATTAAGGACGCCTATAATGGTCTTTCAATAGACGTTCTGATAAATACGTTACTTGAATTTGGCGTAGACAAATATTTATGTAGGTATATCAATAATTATCTTCGACATAGGATAATAATACATAAAACTGTAAGTGGCACAGCAATCTCCAGAATATGTCGCACCGGTTTGGCACAAGGCTGTCCTATGTCCCCTATCCTTTTTAACATCGCAACAATTTGTATAGGTAGTTTAATAAATAATCCGTCTAATATACTACAATATGCCGATGATTTCGCTTTTTATAGTAGTGGCAAAAATATCAATAACTGTGTTGCAGCTGTACAATCTTCTTTACAAAATTTTGATTCTATTCTAAACCATCTCGGTTTGCAACTTGCTTTATCAAAAACAAAAATTTGCTTATTTACGAGAAAGTATAAGATTCCTCCAGTCTGCATTAAAGTTAATGACGTAACCATCGACGTAGTTTCTTGCATTAAATTCTTAGGCTTATGGTTTGATCGGCGTTTAAATTTTAACAAACACGTGAGTGAAACCAATTTTAAATGTTCAAAGTATATAAATATTCTAAGCTGTTTGAGTAACTACAAATGGGGGATACATCCTATACATTTAAGGAGACTTTATTTGAGTTTGGTAAGAAGCAGAATGGACTACGGGTGTAGTGTTTTTGCCAATGCTAGTAAAAATGTACTGAAAAAGCTAGATCTAACTCAAAATAGAAGCTTGCGTATTTGTGGTGGGTTTATTAAATCAACTCCTATCCACGTTATGGAAAATGAATTGTGCATACAACCACTATTTATCCGCCGACAATATTTATCACACAAATTTTGCTTAAAAATTTTAGGTAGAAAAAATGATTACTTACACACACTTATTTCCGAATTCGAAAGCATTGCTGAGTCAGGCGCTCCCTACTGGAATAAACATGGTCACCCATACCTCATTGAAAGTTATAAAAAGTTAAAGCATTGTAAAATTAATGACACTGGAATGTCTGTGACATCCAGTATCGCACCGCAGAACTACGTAACACCATTCAGGTCTATTTGCTCTCCATCAATTCCTACAATTACAGCGGCTAAAAGAAATATTTCCTCCAAAGAATTAAAATATGAAGTGGAGACATATCTTGAATCTACTTTCAATAACTATGTACAGATTTACACAGACGGGTCTATAAACAAAAATGTTAGAGGATGTTCTTTTTTTGGCACTTGTAATAATTTCAAAGCCAGTTTTTCCATCAAAAATCAGCACATCCCCATAATGAGCATAGAACTATTGGCGATACGTGAGGCGCTTTCTTATGTAGAAAGTACAGATTACAAAAATGTGATAATACTTACCGACTCCAAGAGTAGCCTTCAACATTTGATTTCCTGTTCCGAAGGTTCCCAAGGAAGAAATGAGACTTACCACATTATTAAATGTATTATTAATTTAATACGTAATGGGGTGAATGTCCGATTGCAGTGGATACCTTCCCATGTCGGTATTTACGGTAATGAAATGGCAGATTATTTAGCAAGAGTAACATCAACTGAAGAAATACACATTGACGTAACCCCATACTTTTTTGACTATCTCAGTTTTGTAAAAAATAAAATTCATGACGAATGGAATATTTACTTTCAAGAAAAGTCAACTATTAAAGGTTTGTGGTATCGAACTTTAACTGATAAGCCCCCTAACTCTCCATGGTTTTCTAAAAATAAGATAAATAAATCAGACCTTTTACTAGCTTTCAGGGTACGTTCAAATCACTTGCCCCTTAATAACTTTTTATATCTTATGCGTAAAACTGACACCTCCAATTGTTTAGTTTGTGGTTGTCATGAAGATCTGTACCATTTGTTAACAGTTTGTTCAAGAAACGAGTCTATTCGTGAAGAACTGCTAACCGACATTGCATGTGGCAGAGAAAATCTCTTTTTCTTCTTTCACGATATTTTCAGCTCAAAATTTACTACTCCACGTAGTGACAGAGTACTAAGCTTTATTGCTCAATCATTGTTCCTCAGACAGGCAGACTCAGATGATATAAATAATGTAAATAGTTTATAATATTAATAAGTAATTATAAGAATACTTTGTTACAAGCCGACTTAGTCTTTATGGCTGTAAGGCTTTACTTAAGATTTTAAATAAATAAATAAATAGGTTTTTTGCAAACTAGTTGTTTTAGTATGACTCCGAAACTAAATATCAGTTTTAACCCTCGGCGTGCCTGGTAGAAAAAAGTTACATGGCGTGCCTGGTGGGTCGGTGAGACCCTAAATTTAAATATTTTTTTCTCCTACAAATTGATATCAATGTAGTATATTTTTTGATTTTATAATAAAATTAAACATGTTTTTTAGGGTTTTAAATAAAATATGTGTTCGAATTAATAATATTTTCAAAAGATTTTTTAATTAAACTTTTAACTTGTTTTTTAACGTAGAATTGAACATTTTATGTTCATAAACACGCAAAATCAACTAAAACTAAAGAAATCACAATCAGACTTTGGGGATCATAATGCACATACGTTATCTTATATTCTAAGCTAAAATAATTAGTCTTCTTCATTTCCGACATCATTTTTAGGAACATAGCAATTTCCACACTGGAAAATTGCATGTTCTATCACTTTGATGATCACATGATCCTTTCACTACTGGAGCAGGCCCCGGACTGAGGTAGCGGGCGGAGGGCGACAATCAGTTCACTACGGTCAGCTACTGAGAGCGGTTGCGCGCGAATTTCAAATTACAATGAATTATAACGGTTTAACGGCTGCGGTGGGTCTCACAGACCCAACCAGGCATGCCAAGGGTTAATGAATACTTTACACTGATTGGTCGATTCAAGTGCCCCATAAACACGTCATCTCTTATTGGTTGTTAATTAAGACGTACTTAGTTCATTGTTCCTACCTACATTTAATGTAATTGTTATTTTAATTTTAGTTACAAAAAGTTCCTAAGTATAAAAATAGTATTGTCATTTCCCTTTATAACTCTAGCTATAATACCTCAATACTACAATTTAAGACATACTTACTTTATTGTATCTACCTATATTGACGACGTCCGTGGCCAAGTGGATAGGTGACTAGCTTTTTGGTCTGAAGGTTGCGGGTTTGATCCCCGCTGAGAGCAAAATTTATGTGATGAGCATATGTGTATTATATTATATTGAATATATCGCTGCGTGTACTTGCACACTAACACACACTACTTACTTATACTTCCCATAATTGGAGCGAAGCTCCATTTACCCCCGACTTTGCATTTCGTTGTGATCGTACTCCTCCCAAACGGCTCAACTCAGAACCCTGATTTTGCACGGTGGTCAAGAACCATGTCTAGATGGTTTATGTCAATTTTGATAAAAATCGGATGTACCACGGAGGAATAATCACCATTAAAAAATTACAAGCTTAGTCTATGGAAAAATTACGTAAACAATTCGCTCGCTTCGCTCCTTTTATTGGCATCCGACGGTCCCATGCCAACCTAGTACAAGTGTTACTTCGTTTGGGGTAACTTGATCTGTGTATTATATATCCGAACGTCATTGTAATTTTACTCCAACAAAATAGTAAAAGAAATAAATTAAATTCCTAGTATCAAATAAGTATTGTCATTTCTTATCCTTTATAACTCTAGCTATGATATCTCAATACCACAATGACAAACCAATGAGAATAAGAATAGGCGAGCAATCAGAAATCAGCCAATCAGCATCAAAGAAGTACAATCTTACTAAACCCACTAGTTTTTTTGCAAAAAACCTAGTAAGATTTACAAATATCATAACCGTTATCTAATTATTGGGTTTCTGTAAAATTCCTAGGTTTTTTTGGAAAAAACCTAAACATCAAATCATCCTACGTCATATACATTGAAACAAATACAAACTGTCTTTAATGTAACTGAACTGTGGATTTTTAAATCTCATAAATTTAATAGCAAGATATTTTTTTTGCGTTAATGTAGCTGTTCAGAAATAATATTTTCAACGACCGCATGGCATCAAAAGTGAAGATTTCCTACCAAAGTGATACATATTATCTCTGTCGGTTACATGCATTCTTAAGCGGACTAGGATCGGAATGAAGCGTTTTCCGCTTTAACACATTTCAGATCCTCTTAGCTGCAGGTAGTATAACTTCAAAGCGGTTTAATACAAACCGACGCCCCCGGACAACATTCGCTAATTCACTTTGATGTCACCCTCCTCCCCTTCTTACCCCAGCATAACGAGAAAACGCGTTTGCAATGTTTCATCCAACCCTCGGAGAAATTAAAAATATAAATATTACAAACACCTTCAAAATACCGTCTTGAAATTTATAACCTTGCTTTTTGTACGATTTTTTTATGAAGCAAACAAAAATGTAATCAGAATTGCAAAAGAATGTTAATTAGATTTTTATGCAAATTTTGATCAGTCACTTTTTTGTGGAATTGAACAGGGTGAAATACGTTTTATTAATGAAGACGACAAAATTTTAGACCAAGAACCACTTAGCACTATGGGTACTGTATAAGTATCGAACATGCTTTCTAAATTTCAGTGGTTACTGAAGTAGGGGCAATTTTATACTCTTAAATCACTTACGATCTTGTTGAAAACATGTAAATATTATTTAAATTTATTACTTGTTTTTATCTAATATTGGGTAAAGAATCGCATAAAAATTGTTGATTTCAAATTGCTTGATCATTCTAATATCACTCTATCATCATTCAATTTCATTGTTCGCAAGTTACTGTCTTAGAAAAATGTAAGAAACAAGGAATTAATTATTTTTTTCGTTAGATGGCGGTAGCTGATCTTATGCTATTCAAATAAACTTAACACTAACAATAACAACAATTAAATCAAATAGTTCGGAAAAGTTTCTCAAAAGTTCAATATGATTTCAATAACAGGAAAAATGAAGGCAACATAAAAAAATTAAGGACATTGATATATTAATTTGAGCGGTACTGCTATGCGTTTCACATAGCAAATAAGTTTGAAAATACATAGTCAGTTCAGCCTAACATACCTCATTCATAAATATTTTTAAAAAGAATACCCTATCTATCGAGAAACTGGAATTTTACATAAAGTCATAAAATACTACATGCCACATTTGTAACATTTTAATATTCTGAGCGCCCGTGGGTGCGATAAGTTAAAGTGCTAACAGACGATCGAACATATACGGCGCGCATCATCGCACTGTGCGGTGCGCTCTAGCCTACAGACGATCGCACTGTGCGCCCCGCACCATCGCACCGTGCACCGCAAGCGCTTCGAACCAGCCCGCACCAATATAATTATGTGCGGCGAACCACGCTACACACGTTCGTTTTTGGTACGACCCGTACCACGAACACTGGTGCGCGCCGTACATGTTCGATCGTCTGTTAGCACTTTTAATAAGACTTCGGATTTGAGAACTATTAAATAATAATTGGATGACGTGAATGGAAACCTAATCTTTACGACGACTGATCTTATAAAAGTGCCTTTGGAGTCATAAATTCCAGACCACCCCTTTTTTGCGATATATAACCGTGAGTGTATGTTTGCACGTTTGTTTAAACCTGATCATACTTAAAATTCCATATTTTTGGGCGTAAAGCATAAATTGGACATTTCAGAATAAAATCCACAATTTCAGTACTTAACATTACATTTTAAAGGGTCAGATATTTCTTACAGTGCACGTGTTTCTCTTCCCGTTATACAATTCTCGCAAGATGCAATAACAGTATTGACTTGTAAATTTCACTTCCCTTAAAGTAGCAAGCTTTATAAAGAGCAATAGTGCGGCAATAAATTAAATGAACAAGATCCATGTTAATTTATTATACCATGATTCGTGAAGCAGTGCACTTCTGTTAACAGGTTCCGTCGGCGTCGCACAAGGAGCGTTATTGGGGCAGGCTACTGTTGGTATACGTATTAAGCTCTCAGCAATATTGCTTTGTGGAAAGGCCAGTGGTTGGAGAGTGCTTTCATAACGCAGATTGAAAACGATACAAAGTGACCGCTGGAACGCTTTGTGGTATTTTAATATTTTAGTTCTTGCTACATATTTTTGGTTTCAGTTTTGTAAAGTTTATGGTATCAGTGATTTATGAAAATTCTATGTAGATAAAAGTCGCTGTCATGCTTGTATGGTGCAGCGGGATTATCTGGCATACAATAACGTTTTTTAAGATGCAGATTTGCAATTGCTGACTTGTTGAATTGATATGTTATTATTGGGTAATAAAATGTATCTCTGTTGACTGCATGTAACTAAAAATATTTCAGTATATAATTAAAACACTACTGCCGACTACTCAGGCAATGAGTTTCTAGTCTATTGAATCCTTTAAGCTAGCTAAGCCTTAAAATCTTTAGGAACTTTAATCACTGATTGTGATACAAAACACATCATTATGTTTTTCTACCATGAGATTATTAATGCTTCGTTTGAAAAATTCCACATTCACTAACGGTTATCCGCAAATATGGCTTGCAAAAACTTTAGATTTAAGGAAACTCATTATGTATATGAATAATACGGACATAGCTTGATTGCAAAAATAGAAAAACAGATATGTTAAGATTGTATGAAGTGACTATCAACACTCTCTGCATAATTTCATACGATTTACTTGTATAAGGAAATCTGTTCACGGAAACCAGCAAATAAAAATTGATGTTATATAACCAGTTCAATCCACTTTAACGGGAAATTACACCTCAAAGCACAATGTGACCGTATGAAGCACCAAAATATTTAATCAAGCCTGGAATTTATATGTTAGTATGTGCGTAATAGGCAACTGTATGCAAATCCGAGGTGCGCAGTACAATGTCGTCAGCTATGCGCATTGTCTGCTCTTGTTACGGCTCAATTATTGGCCTATACAGCTAGAGAACACCAATTAACAAGCTTTAAAGCTGTCACTTTACCACTAAAGGTATGAACACGTATCTGTGTTAGGAGATTGTATGCATTAGATTAGATTGCTTTCTAGGTTTGATTATTTGCTGGCGGTTTAATGAAGCTGTTTAGTTTTTGAATAGTGGTGAAATATATTCCAAATTTAATATTGAATACGTAAACTTTAAGTTAAGTTTATAATACAGATAAATTTAGGTACAATGATAAGAGTAAATGGTAACAAAAAATGGCAGAGTAAGTAGCATGTGGCTTGTTAAGTCCAGGGTAACCAAGGTATACATACATCCATCCTGACGTCCCTCAGCAGGGAAAAAGGGCCTTGAGCAGATTTCTCCATCTGGCTCGATCTTGGGCAGCGGCTGCGAGATCCTCCCACTTCATTCCCACAACTTTTGCCTCATTCTCCACAGAACGTCGCCAGGTTGTTTTTGGGCGGCCAAACCAAGGTATAGCAGTAATTATTATAGCCATCGTCAAACTTAAGTTTTGTAGATATAGAATAGACTAGCTTTAGTAAGTAATTTATATTAATTTGATTACTGTCTCCGTAGTTGCTCTTCACCCACAAATTTACTCCCTTAGTGAGGAATACATGAGCTTACTCAGGATTCGTTTTCTCAAAGGATTCATTTTCTTTAATTGATTATTACAGCGCAATAAATGGCGCCAAGTTATTTATAAACACCATCTCCTTCCAAAGCTGAACTATTAATATACAAGATAAAATGCAAAACTTATATGACAGTCAGGAGTTAAAACAGAAAATATTTTGCTACTAGGTTCAATAAACAGGCTGATCGTTTGCTTAGCTTAGTTATAAAACCAGTTTCGTGAAGTGAATGATGTGCAGTCATTTACAAGTACTTCAATTTGAATAACTTATGTGGTTTAACAAGTCAAAACAGTTGTAAAACCTTAAGAATTAATGAAAGATTATGTTGTTCAGTAGCCCAGAGAAGTTTTCATTAATTTATGTCAAGATAGTAAAGTGAAAAATGCACTCATATGTTATTGTTTCAATTTCCAACGGTTAAATAAATATAACTTGTTTTTTTTCCTTAATTAGAATTTATGCATATTAGAATTTTGTCCCTTCGAGTGTCCTGAGAGTTGACACAGAGTATTTAAGATTATTGATGATTAAAAATTTTATTTCACGAACTTTTCAATTTTTAAATTTTTCTGATTAACTCTTATTCTAAACTCTTATGATACTCTTATTAGCTCTTTTTAGGGTTCCGTAGCCAAATGGCAAAAACGGGACCCTTATAGATTCGTCATGTCTGTCTGTCTGTCCGTCCGTCCGTCCGTCCGTCCGTATGTCACAGCCAGTTTATTCCAAAACTATAAGAACTACATTATTGAAAATTGGTGCGTAGATGTATTCTGTAAACCGCATTAAGATTTTAAAATAAAATCTGAAAAAAAAACCAAAATTTTTAGGGTTCCCCATACATAGAACTGAAACTCAAAATTTTTTTTTTCATTAAACCTATACGTGTGGGGTATCTATCAAAAGGTATTTGAAAATGATGTTGAGGTTTCTTATATAATTTTTTTCAAAACTGAATAGTTTGCGCGAGAGACTTTTTCAAAGTGCTAAAATGTGTGTCCCCCCCCCGTAACTTCTAAAATATGGGCATGATAATACTGAAAAAAATATATGATGTGTATTACTATACAAACTACTAACGAAAATTGGTTTGAATGAGATCTAGCCCGTAGTTCTATTTTTAAACGTCATAAATCAAATTACTTACCTAATTTGGCTCCCATGATTTTCACACAAACGGGATTTTCTATATATATGATAGTACGGAACCCTTAGTGCGCGATCCGACTCGCACTTGGCCGGTTTTTTTAATTAGCAAATATTAAACGCAAATGTAACTTAAATTTTGTGAAGGTAGTTAGTATGAATAATTTTATAGTACAAATAACAACTCAGTCTTCCCGTGACCATGATAACTGAAAAGTTTTCGAAACGTCGGGCTTTAAAAACAATGTAATTACACGCGATTAAAATATCCGAAAATCAATAGTTGTTTTAATTATAATGTGCAATCGTGAAAATCTTAGAAAATACTATCTTATTATACTTGTTAAAATGATTGCTGACAAAATAATTGTGTGTTATAATAATGTTATAATAGCACTACCCCATATCTTTCCTCCAGGGTCATACTCGGTGTATGGGATTAAAACATTGATTTTAGGAAATGTGGCTAGACACCCATTCCAACCATCCTGAACCATTTTTCCCCAAAACAAATCCTAAAGTGGCTAAGTAGTTAGTGATTCTGATTTTTTTGGACTCATAGCCGTAAGTAGGTGTAAGTAATAGTATTGTGTAATTGTACGTTTCTATACAAAGAAATATATAAATATTCTATACGAAGCTGAAATCGGGCTTGAAAGTTCTGGAGTGGCAGTCACGTACCGGACGACGTAGTTGGGTAAGCCAGGCCTCCCGCAAGGTCGACCTACGAATTGGTGAAAGTTGCAGGAAACCGATGGATGAGGGCAGCACAGGACCGGTCGTTGCGAGAATATTCCGGGAGGTGTATGTCCAGCAGTCGACGTCAAATTGGATGATGATTATACAAAGAAAATATTTTATAAATATTTCAAATTGATCTATGACAGAATCAATAAACCGAAGCATTCATTTACCGGTTTATTCATTTATCAAACTGGCCGAATAGTTCATGATAACGAAGCTCTGGACACCTTTATTGGGATTATAAGTGGAAGTAAAGTTAAACAGAAAAGTACTATAATTGTTTCAAACCTAATTTAAACCAACATGAGTAGGAATAGTAAGTTTAACAAGATCTCCAAGATATTGCAAAATGCATTTACTAAATTACTGTAATATACGCGACGACCCATAACTCGGTAAGCCTATGTTTGATAGCAAATCTTTGCGAGCAATATAAATTATAACGTTTCTATACCAGTACCGTAATACTATTGAAAAAGCAGGTGTAAAATGGAACGTGTTGCCATTCAATACATGCCTTATTGTGCCATTATAGGCAATCGAGAAACGGTTCCTGTGAATGAGGATTTTGTTGTTGTCTAACTATGTCAGTTGTATGGTGTATGTTTTGAATAAATATTATTTTTTAAATATTAAAACTATTTTGTTGTTTAAATGAGTAAGATGATGATTTTAATTGGGATGTATAATCTCTATTTTGTAAAATTTTTTATCTCTATTTATAAACTCCTACTAGGCAAATATCCTATTTGTTATTTTTTTTAAATTTTAATTTGTAAGTGTTGATACATGTTTTACTTTACTTTAAAATTTCGTTATTCTAATTTTTCTTTCTATTTATGAGAGGTTTTTACTGTATATTTTATGGAATCATCTTAAATATATTTGTGCCCTTGGGCAATAAATAAATAATATTTCACTTTATTGAATTACTATAAGGCTGGAAACTTATTCCCGAGTGGATATTAAAAGATCACCTTATAACCACGTTATGAAATTTGCCAAGCAGTTTTTGATGCTGAAGCTTTGAGGACGCCTTTCTGGGCTACAGCATATGCAGATGTAAGGATATACATATGCAGTATATTTTATATAAAGGTTAGTATACTTTTTATATACAAAAAGTTTAATATAATTAAAATTAAAATAAGTCTGCTAATTTAATCCCACCAAATCCTACCCTTAAGTGCCTTCTATTATAATATGCCCAACAACATAAGAACAACAGTTTCAGAAGTCATAGAAGCGTTTCAATACGCATTCACTCCAACTTATAACTTGAACCATCCAACACTAGGTCAGAGCAAAATGATGAGTTTCTGATAGTGATATAAGTTCATTACGGTCTAAACTGGGACGAGAACAATAGCTGGAAGTTAACACGCCGCAACTGTGGTTTGAGACGCTAACCGAGACCAAGTAATTGTGCTACGACATACTCAGTTAGACTACATACCGTCTTAAGATATATCGCTTTGTTTACGACATATATCTCGTAAGGGTCATATGCTGTGTAGTGTTGGCTTAGAATAGCACTACCCCATTTCTGCCGGTGGGTGTACGTAAGAGGCGACTAACGGTATTGGGGCTTTAAAGGGATTTTTGGGCGATGCGGTTGGAGACCCATCAACAAAAACCTTTATTTTACAATCTTTTCCCACTCACATTTCCAAAAGTGGTTGAGGATTTTTTAATTCCTTGGCTCTGGCTACCCCTTCTAGGGATTTATAGCCGTGAGTATATGTATGTATGTATGTATGTACCTCGTAAGGGATGGTACTTGTTTTTAACATGCATGTACACATATATATATTCACGGCATCGGAATTAGAAATTCGAAAACAAACCTATAAGCATTTAAGGTGGTGCTTTCGTCACTGAGCCACAATGTTTTTTTTCTAAAGTACTATACACTACTAGCCATTATGTTTTTTTCTTAAAAAACTTATCAAAATAAGTTAAAGATGGAAGTAAAACCACCACTTATTTTTCTTTAAAGTTTTATAATTTAAAAGCGATGTGATTATAGTTAAGTATCATACACAGCATTCAGCATCACTACATCCCTTATTAAATATGTCTTGTTGATGTTCAATGAACAACGGATGCAGTAAAAATTTTATAGGCAATACAAGTTGATGAGAAGACAGCCAATACTTACTATAAAATGACAAAATATCAAACTATCCATCTTGAACGTTTTAAAATGTTGCTTCTACTTTATGGGTAACAAACGGCTCAGACACTCAAGATAGAAAATTGAAAAATACGTTACCCGTATTAAGAGGTAATAGAAAAGATATATTATGATACTGAAAGCTAACAGACTATTGTTTCCTCTACAAAATTACATCTCGTACAGAAAAGTAAGATAATTTTCTGGTATTAAAATAATATTGTACAACCACTTATTCATACACTAAAGTCTATCTTTCGCTACTCGTACTTGGATTAGAAAGAAGCTCATGACTAAAACATCGAGTAGGCTTAAAAAACATATACTCACGGCTGTAAATCCCTAGAAAGGGTAGCCAGAGCTAAGGAATTAGAAATTCCTCAGCCACTTTTGGAAATGATAGTGGGGAAAAGATGGTAAAAATAAAGGTTGTTGGTGATGGGTCTCCAACCGCATCGCCCAAAAATCCTTTAAAAGCCCCAATACCGTTAGTCGCCTCTTACGTACACCCACCGGAAGAAATGGGGTAGTGCTATTCTAAGCCGACACTACACAGCATAAAAAAGCCTGACGATATTAATTTTTTATGTTGAGTTTCGATGCAATTACAGTCAGCAGGTACTTTTTCATTGTTTGGTTGGTGTTGTGCTAGGCATATATCCTTTTTTTTTATTTTCAAATTCTTTTTAAAATGTGTAACGTTTTTTAATTAGCACCAAAGCTAGTTAAACGTTTTGTTTAAATGTCTTATACTAGATTATTATATCACATACATACATATACTCACGCCATGATTTCCCATTGGGGTAGGTAGAGACTATCGATCATCTTTTTCTACGATCCTGGCAAACCTCTCTTGCTTCATTTATATCCATCAATCTTTTCTCACATAATATGGTCATTTGTTCTTCATACTTCGGACGCCTGCCTTTTTGAGCAGTCTCTATATTATCTCTCTATTAATGGTAAGAACATGTGGCTCACTAATGGATGAAAGAAAAAAAAGAAAAAATGACATTTATTCGCTGCATAGTTTTAAAAATTTAGGACTAGTGGATAAAACACTAGTAAGCCTAAAAAAAATAGTATTTTATCTAATATTATTGCACTTTTACTTCACTATACTATTTTATTCTCCCAGTTTATTGCCGCATCTGTTGTTCTGTGCGAGTTTCCTCTTTTCATATGTGTTGTTTCTCCAGGACCTCCCAATATTCTTCTTATAATATATATTTTTATCGATGTTTAGAGTGCAATGGTTGTTTTATTGCGCCTAGTCATGCCCACTGCTATTAATTAAAAATTAAATTACTAATTTCGTCTCTGTTTTACATCTCGCAGCAACAAACTTTGATCAAAGACATTGTTTAAGACACCGAGAACTATGAAACAAAAACATATGGTGTAGTTTCTCGAACGCCGCCCACTCGAAATAAAATCTACTAGTGGCCTTAAAATACTCTTTCTGACCAAAGAATAAACTTGGGTTTTTTTATTAATCAATAATAACTAAGACACAAATAAGGTTGTATGATTCAACATAAAAATATACAATACAACCAACAACTAAATAAGTTTCACCCCTCAACAACGATTGCTTATTATATAATTACAATATTTCAACTACCATTCTAACTTTGACACAGTATCAGGCAGGTATAATAGGTGAAAGCATCGCTAGATAAAGTTAATTGCATAAGTTACAGCAACATTATTACACGGCGGTCGGGCACACTGTATCGGCTCTGTACCACATCGTAAATTTGTCAGCGTCCCATTGTAGGGAAGGGGCTGCTGTTTTAACTGCCTCTACTATGATTCATTTGCAAAATTGTGTGCGATATTTATTGGCGGTAATACTGTTTGTCTTATATCGGGTGAGTGCAGTTTTTCGGAGGTGCTCTGAAAATTGTATGAGTAAAGTTATTTCTATGTAGCGACTGTAAAGTTTTTGTACAGAAGCTGCTACCTACATAAATTTAATATAAATAATTTGCTAGGGGCTCTGTTAACTATATAAAATAGGTGTAGGTGCAAAAAATTGCCTAAGTATTTATTTATATTTTACTATTTGTTATATGGCCTATTGTAGCCGGGAAGAAGCGCAGTATTAACTACCTCTACTAGAATTCATTTCCGAAAGGAATTGTATTCTATATTAGTTGGCGGTAATACTGTTTGGTCGCTCTGAAAGTTTTTTGAGTGGAAACTATTTCTATAAAGCCAATGAATATGATGTACAGAAGCTGCTACCTCTTGCCGACAGTGAAACAACTACAGAAAAAGTTGCCATCTCTTGTAAACAGGAAAATAGTAATAATTTGTACAAAGCGCCAAAATGTGTCTCCCGTAGCAAGTACACTATCTTAATAAAATCTGGTTACATTTAACATTTAGATGTCAAAAACTTTAGTAGCAAAATGAAAGAGAGATGAATAAATATGTTCACCACTACCGATTAATCACAAAATATTATATCGAAAAACAATACACTTCACAATGTTTTCACAATAAATAAATCATTGCACGATTACTAAAGTGTGCTTAATTTAATTGAGTTCTTATTTTATTTCAAAGCTATCACATAGGGAATCATAGTAAAGTCTCGAATTTATAATCGACGGTAAAGCGCTTTAATTAACTTCAGTCGTCAAGTATAGTGCTTTGTTTTTTGATATATTAATGATGAAAATTATTTTGAAACATTTTCCTCACAGCCCATATACGTCCCGACCAAGGGGCTCGAGCCTACCCTATATAGGGCGATCTGGCCATAGTCCACCACGCTGGACAATGCGACCGAAATAGTAGCCAGGACCGTCGGCTTAACGTGCCCTCCGAAGCACGGAATCATCTTATTTTTCGGATAATCAGGTAATTCAAGATTGAACTGCTTCTATGATCTGGCGGTTAAGCGCTTGGTTTCAAGTACGGAGGTCTCAGGTTCGATCCCCGGGGGGTGGTAACGTTACAAATTTAATTTGTAAGATTTAACTTAGTTTGGAAGGATATTGCAGGCTTGAAACATTTTAAATTGAAGCCTTAAAGATAATTTCTTCCTAGTATCATGTCTTATTTTTTAAAGAAAAATATAAAACAGCTGTGTAGTGTCGGTTTAAAAGGACACTTTTTTCTGTTGGTGGCGTTAGAGGTGATTTGACCTTTTAAATGATTGCTAAGTGACTCCAAAAGTGGCCAATACGAGTATTTTCTACTTCTGAAGCTCTGTCTTCCTCTTTCTGAGATTTATAGCCACGATTATGCGATTATGTTTTTTTATGCTAAATTCTAATTGAGTTCGATATTATTACTATTAGTAGATTAGAATTAACCAGAAATAATGGTAGAAAGGCGTCTTTCAAGACGGAACGACGACTTGATCAAGGTCGCAGTAAGCCGATGGATGGAGACAGCACAAGTCCGTTTATTGTGCAGATCTTTCCCCACTTTAATACCAAAAGTATTTTTATTTGAATCCTAAACCGTTATTATTTGTTTTGTATGTATGATATCATATCTATATTATAAAAGTTCGCTGTAGCGATACCTAACCCATTCTCATCTCGCAATTCATTCCCTGTGCGTCTTAAAACATTTTTCCTCACAACAATGTTTTTACAACTTTGATAAACTTCGCACATTGGCACAAAACCAAGAGAACGTTCTCATTTCATAAATGAGCCTACATTTTATACGGGTTCGTCCTAAAATGCTTTGTGGTGACCACAACGTCCTTTGTTCTGTCACGGTCTTGCGGTCTCTGTGTACGGTCAAAAGTACGTACATACTCTTAGTACCGACAACGGCTCACTTTATAGTATGGCAGGGTTGCTTTTCATTTTAGGGAGTAAAGGTAATTATAGGTAATAACGCTGTGTAGTGACGGCTTAAAATATAACTAGACCATTTCTTCCCGTAGGTGTAAGTATGAGGCGACTAAGGGTATTGGGGCTTTCAAAGGAATTTTTGGGCGATGCGGTTGCAGACCCATCACCAACAACCATTATTTAGCCATCTTTTTCCCAATTAACTTCTTAAAGTTACTGAGGAGTTTTTGGATATTAGCTTTTGCTACCCCTTCTAAGGATTTATGGATATAAATATCACGGATGTGAGCCCGAGAGATATATGTAGGTAACTATTAACTTATAGTTTATGATCTTTATGTCATCAAAAATTTTTTTACTAAATTATCAAATTTTATGTTTTATAGGATTTTTTACTGTTTCTATATATTTTTCTGAGTATGTTTTTTCATACTAGCAGGAAATAAAAATATATTTCTAATAACACAGTTAATAAGGTATCATGAAAAAAAAATACCTAGCATGAAATTTTCATCAAAATGTCTTATTTAGTACTCGCAACCCTATTGCCAAGTTACAATGTTCGTTATGCCTCTGAGGTCCATTCCGCCGGTCACTTTGAAATGTGTCTTGAAACTTAAAATGGGTAAAAGGGTTAACGTTTATAGGAAGTTTAGTGCTTCGTTAAATGTACTTAAATTGTAAATTAACTTTGAGAAAATAATTGAGATAGGCTTTTGAGTTACCATAGTTAGAGCTATATGATATACAGCCATATAATATACATACATACATACACTCACGGCTATAAATCCCTAAAAGGGGTAGCCAGAGCTGAGAAATTAGAAATTCCACAGCCACTTTTGGAAGTTGAGTGGGGAAAAGATGGTAGAATAAAGGTTGTTGGTGATGGGTCTCCAACCGCATCGCCCAAAAATCCCTTAAAAAGCCCCAAGTCCGTTAGTCACCTCTTACGTACACCGGAAGAAATGGGGTAGTGCTATTCTAAGCCGACACTACACAGCTATATATATAATATATTTTAAACAAACTGGCGATCTATAGGCTCTGCTTACCCGAATGTAAATAACGGTTGTGAGTATTGTAATTTACTAAAAGCGAACTATATAATAATATAATATATGTTGATTCATTATAATAGGAGAAATTAGCATTATATAATTAATTGGCGTGGTAGAAGAATTAGTCTCTAGATTTTTTCAATAACGTTATTGAACTATTTATGGATTTGAACGTTTATAAGACACAAAAGTACAAGATTTGAGTCTTTTCTTTCTTTTGGAATGAAATTATTATTCTGGATAATTTAATCTTGAAGAATTTAACAAGGTAATTTATTAATGTGTGTCCTACCGCATCGCCCAAATATCACTTAAAAACCCCAATACCCTTAGTCGCCTCTTACGAAAACTTACTAGAAGAAATGGGGTAGTCCTATTCTATGCCGACACTACGGAGCCAGGAAACATATTGTTATATTTAATTCAACATACTGCTTAAATAAAATCAAAATCTTGCGTAAATTCTTTCAAATCATACATATTTTTAAAGTTATTTCAGTATTACATAATTGGTTACTTGGCAACCCTACAAACGCGGAGGTCGTACTTTACAACTCGCTTCATTTAGCCAAAAGTATGCTGATTTAACGACCCGGGAAACAAAACGATTAATTAGTTTAAGTGATTGAACTTTTGTTTTATGTTTTTTTCTGATGAATTTTGATCTTAAATATATAAGACTGTAACTTTGTTATGATAAAAGGGTCATATTGCTACTGTTGTGCTAGAGAATGAAGAACGGTGAACTCCAAATGGTATGTGACAGTTTGTGCTCCAACAGTAATATCAGCTTGGCGTGACAAGCGACCGAATTCAGGAATCTGGCATCTTCTCTGGCACCACGACAATGCGGTGAAGCACACGTCTGCCGGAACACTAAACTTTTTCAACTCAAAAAATGTGTCAATTCTCCCTCACCCGCCATGTTCCCCTGACCTAGCGCCTTGTGATTTTTACTTCTTTCCAAAAATCTAAGAAAAACTAAAGGGGAAGAGGTTTGAAAGCAAAGAAGATGCGCTGGTTGCCTATATTTTCGCGATTTCTGAGGTATCTAAATAAGAGTGGTCACAGGTATTTTCCAATTGGTTCAGATGTATGGAAAAGTGTATACGTGCTCAGGCTGAATACTTTGAAAAGATCGATACTTGTAATAAAGAATAAATTTTATATTTATTGTGTATCTAGTTTCTTTTGGTATGCCCCTCGTATATGGTCAGGCATCGAAAGAATCTGATATTTACTGTTCTGAAAATTCGTAACGTAAAAATATATTCGCTCATAGATTAAGGAAAATAATTTTTTTTTGTTTTTGGCCTGTTTACCTTGCGATAAACAGATAAGTATTTGTAAACGCACGCAATTTACAACTTGACAAAACTTTCACCGTTGACAAGAAATGCCGCAGAAATTCCGCGTCTAAATCATATTAAAACTTTTGTAACATGAAAGGATGAATGTGAATAAAAGATAAGTGACAAGTTTCATAAACTCCCCAAACAACGTATAAAACTTCACGTAAAACAATCTGTGTACAAACGCGATAAGTTATCTTTGAAAGTTTGTTGAAAAAAGTGTCGTGTCCACGATTTTGTGTGATGGTGCCAAAAAGTTTTAACGATTTCTGACCAACTAGTTATGAGCGATCCGAGCGGTATTGAAGCTAATGTTTTTCTCATTTCGTTTTGGATTATTATTATATTTGTTCATCATTTCTTCTTATTTTAAATGGGGCATGAATATGTGCACATAATTTGTCGTTGCGTAAAAGCTAAGTTACCTCTTAATACACCCACTAACACTAAACGGAGACTACACAACTACATTTCAGTGGTGTCTTTACTCATATTCCCATATGTTTGGACACTAATCCACGCATAATTAGGATGAAATTTAGAATGAAAAAGCCGTATAATTTATGTAGTAAATGAACAAAAGGCACGTAAGAAATATCATGTATTGCAAATACATCTAACAAAAACCATTAAATAGAAAAATAAAAATATTGTTTTTGATGCTGAAAAATCACACAGACTAGTACATTCTACGACCCATTCAAAAAGAAAACTTTCGAATGTATTCGGAAAGTCTCTAAGAAATTTAATTTAAATTCTCGTTCGGTGAACAAAATGTAAACAGAGGCAAGGCGTCAGCAAGCATGCGCCGCGAGACTTCCCAAATATAATTGGAATTTCGTCGACTTATGTTTTACTTTTGCTCTAGTTTAATTTGTGTTTATGGCATAAACAGAGAGTTTGCTCGCGATTTCGTCGGCTTGGCACTACGATTTAATGTTTGTTAGTTTTCCTTGCTTACCATTTTATTACGAAATGGTTGACACAGTTAAATACATTTGTAATGCTTTTTCAATTTATTTATTTGCATAAAAATATATAATGCCAAAAAGGGTGATATATAATATTTGTTTCGAACTGCATCACTTAACAATGATTGAAAAAACTGTATACCGTTCTTATGATATACGAAAGACTACAACATTTGTAAAACACTAGTATCAGATAATCATGTTTGAACAGCAATTTAGAGTTAATTTACTTTCAGTATCGCTACTCAGCTGTCCACAAAAACGCTTTGATCTGGGTTTACTTGTATTGTTGAAAGTTGCCTGACAAGGGTTAACGTCACTGATCTCAAGCGCTTTTAATTTCCTACCGCTTTCATTGTTTCAATCTGACGTAGTTTATTGGTGACTATATTTTAATCTAAGATGGTGATTTTGATTTCATCGCATGAAGTTAATGACCAGGAACATCAAATTTAATTGTATCGCGTCAATAGGGTATTATTTAATGAAAGAAGAATTACGAGTGTCAGCTAAAAGATGCATTACAACATCTGTTGCTGCGAGAATTATACAAGCGAAGAAGCGTCAGCGTTTTTCTGTTTTCGACACTAGATTGTCATTAATAACAACTAGAGATGGGATTTTGCCCGGGCATTTTGGGCGGATTGGATTTATGCCCAATAAATGTCCATAAATGCCGAATAAATGTCCATTACTTGGGCATAAATCTTATTTAATTTTAATTTTTAAAATATCATTATTGTAAGAGTGTGGTTGAAGTTATTATTTGAAATCATCATAAAATGACCTATTTTATTTAAAGAATGAATAATACTTATAGGGTTCATGATAGGGACCATTAGCATAAAATTTAATGGGTGCAATCCAACCCGTTTTATGAAGTTTTGCAGACAGAAACGCAAACATTTTTAAATGCAAGAATCTTATCATACTTTTTATGATAATTCATTAATTTGTTACAATACAATAGGGAAAAATTGTGATACTGTTTTAAACTTTTAATTTAAACAAACATTCTGGATGGTCATAGTCCAGATTATGATAATTTTCCACTATAAACGTATCTAACCCTATATACGTTGGGCTCGTATCAAGTACAAATCGCGCGCTCCTATTGGACACTTTATATAATATAAAGTTGAGTATAATTATATAGAGTTGAGACCAAATTGACATTGACATTCCGCCGGATTCAATCTCGCTATTTTGTACCTAGATTTTAAATTGCGTAGAATTCTGACAGCTGCCATTTTTTGACATGTCAGAGGTTATAAATCTTTTTGACCAGGCTCATTTTTTTAATTTCTATTAAAGTATGAACATCCACGTCAACTCATTTTATCTGTTAGAATATAATATATAAATTTTATTATGTTCTACGCTGCAAATGCAAAAGCGCATTCACGGTAAACAGAAAATTTTAAAATATAACAGTTAATAATAAAAAATAATAGCAAATACCGAAAAGAAATGAGCGCATTTGAGTATTTAAAGAAGTCGAATGACATGGCATGACAAGACACACGCACAGCTAAGAGCGACATTGAATAAAAAATACAGAGCGAGCGATTTGCTTTACGTTTTACATCCATCTACTTACGGCTACAAATCCCTAAAAGGGGTAGCCTGCTCTTCTGAATCTTAAAATTCTTTAGCCACTTGGAATTTAAGTAGAGAAAGATTGTTATATAAATATTTTTGGTGATGGGTCTCCAACCGCATCGCCCAAAAGTCCCCTTACCTAAAAAAAAGATACCCTTAGTCGCCTCTTACGATAACCCATGGGAAGAAATGGGGTAGCGCTATTTTAAACCGGCACTTAGCCGACACAGCAAAAAGGTTTACTAAACCTGGACTAACAAAGAAGGTGCCAGCTAAAAAAATAAATAAGGTAATTAAAATTGAATTGATATCATGTTCGTAATATTGAAATATTATATAATATATAAATATTTTTTACTATTGTATAATTTTACTTAACTTAGGTTATATTTGCATTTGCCTTTAAAAAGGTAAGACACAACTTAACAAAAATCTAGCAGCGGATATACGCTCCCGTCGCTCTGCCAACTGAGCTATAGTATCAAGTGAACATGATCACTGGCGCGAAAATTGGTTTTTGCCTGTTTCTTTACTTGTGTCAACGCCATCATCCGCCAAATTATTACAACCCGGAAATATGCGCCTTTTGCCACGAATAGTTCATGTCCTCTGTCAATATATGACATCAAAATCATTCGTGTCCGCTGTGGTTTTTTTTCCATACATTGATGCTCATTGACCTTTACTAATTAAACACGAACTGTTTTTCAGTTTAAAACCCTAATACCTAAGTATTATTTCATCCCCTTTGAGTATAAAAAGTAGCGTGAACGTGTGTATTTACACATTTTAAAATTCTGTTAGCGGAATATACCGTTACTACATTATGTTAATAATCTTGAAAAATAAAAATGAAAATATATGTTTTTTTTCGCTTAGTTACTTTATAACATTATTCGTTATACTAAAGTTAATATCTTATAGCTACTCTATCGCTTGATATAATTGAATGTGTTTTTTTATTGTAAGGGTATAAATAATTATTATTATAATCGTTCAAAGTAAAAGTGGGTTAAGATTATGAATTTAACATAACATAAACGTTCACGCCGTTTATCAGAGCCGGTTGGCAGAGCTACCAATGATGAACATCACGTGACAGCGCCACTTAGTGTCCAAAGTAGGTACCAATGTTTTGCTTAGACAGTGAACTCACGTGATAGGGGGCAGGCCTGTTGCCGTTTTGTACGAATACACTGTCATATGGCTAAGTACAACTCGGCCATGTGGTTTCCTCACGATGTTTTCCCTCACCGTTGACAACCATGATAAATTATGACATTAAAAAAGACAAATTGGTGTAGCCCCGACCCGGGATTTGAACTCACGACTGTCTGTTTACGGGCGGGCGTTCTAACCATTGGACTATAATGTCATCTAAGTAAGAATTTAAAGTACTTATATGCCTATATTTGGCATATTGTAACTTTTTTTTTCTTCTTATTACTTTATTCTGATGACGCTGATGTATATGTATAAGTTAAATACAATTAAAATAATGATCCACTTGTAGTTTAATTTTAAAGTAGAGTTTTGTTTTTCCGCCCAGCGATTGGGCATTTATCGGGCGTAAATTCATTTTTGCCCATTTTAACCCAATACGTCCTATCTGCCCAATAAGTTTTTATGCCCTCGACCCATCTCTAATAACAACACGATGTGTCCGGCAACCCTTCAAAGGGTTTACAAATGAAATATACATTATTTTATCCCCCCAGTTTTCAAGCGTATTATAAGAATTTACTCTTTAAAATATATGTGAATACTATAATAATAAATAATATAATACTATAATAATATAATACTCTTGGCACATAATGGCGAAGAAAGAAATTATTATGTTTTAAAGTGTTCCTACAAAAGATTATTGGGCTAAAGATATATTTATATCTGCGATAAAATACTCTTACCAGAAAACGAACTTGGTAATCAACCCTAACATTTGAACTTAAATGATAAGCCATTCGTATGAAAAAGAAACGATCATTACATAATTTCACATAAACCTTACATATTGCATGTAATTGCAATCGCAAACTGTGTTTCTTTTTTACAAAATAAAACAGCTCAATTTCCATTTCCAACAGAAAAATTCATTTACCGTTTAATAGAAACTAAGTTTGTCCAAGTTCGTTTGCATTTTCTTTAGAAGAAAGAAAAATTATTACTTCCTAAGTGTTCCGAGCGCTCCGGGGGATTAAAATTAAAAGTAGAACTGACCTATCTACTGAAGTTGTGTCATTAAAGCGATACAGTGAATGCAATCGCAGTTAAGTTTCACTGAGCGCTGAATTGGCTCAGAACCTAAGCCTATTAGTGGATTCAATTCGTATCTGCTTTTTGGTTGAAATTGGTGCTTTACTTGGTTAATTAGTATTACGTTCTTAATGGACTTTAGCCACGATAGTTACATAGTCTTTGCAAATAAAAGCATTTTGCTTAAGGTTGTAGCCAATTTTCTTAAGTGTATCTACTTTTAAAGGTAAATTTGGATAATAAATAAGATATAACTGTAATTAAATTAGATTTTTTTTTTAAAACTGACAAACTCGAAAGTATAGACATTTGTAGTCGAAAAGTATAGTAATCTAAGCGTAGTTTCAAATGAATTTTATTGCATAATTAGAATGTTTAGTTCATGAAAACCTCATGTACGGATTATATTACTAATAAATAAAGCTAAGTTTTTTTAATATAGTGTCAAGTGGCTACAAGTACAAAATTCTTCTTTCCTTTGTTTCTTTTATATCTTTTAAGCAGTGTCAGTGTCCCCAACCTCAATTTTTTTATTGTATTGGAATTGTATTTCCACCAACTTTCAGAATTATATTTTAAAATTTGCTACGACTTTTTAATGTAAAGGAAGCGAATGAAATACGATGTGATCGTACATCATCATCATCAGCCACTAGAGGTCCACTGCTCGATATGGGCGTCCCTCAAAGATTCCAACAATCACCGAACTTCTGCTGTCCTCATCCATCGGCTTCCCGTCCCGCAACCTTCACCAAAGAACCATTTATAGTGGTTATCAATAGTCTACCTACCCTATGGCGGGATTAAGAGTATGCATGTAAAATCTTTTCGAATTCGCTCTACGTGACATGTTCACGACAAACAATCTTACGTATTATCTTAAATAAAAATAGAATTGAAAATACCACAATAGATTAATTTGGATGTTAACAATTGTTCACTAGTGCAGCCATTCGTTCATAGCAAACTAGGTCTCGTTAGAATATGTTCGTGCGACGTCAATCCTAGAATTCGACGCCGTGTTTTGGCACGTGTTGAGCGCTCGTTAGGACTCCTCTTGTGAAGACCCAATTATGAACTCAGAGATTGCACTCTACTCGGATTCGGAACAGAAATTTGTTGTTTAGCTTCGTTTCTATTAATTACTGGCTTTTTGAGAACCGAAGTTGCTTCGACAGGGAGTTTTATTGGAAGGGAGGAGCGGTTTGGAATATGCTTTAATTCTCACTATGATACATAGTTGGCCAAGCATATATAAAGTTAGACGGAATGTCTCTCTATACCCTTTGTAGTTTATTTTTCTATATTTCACTTTTTACGAAAGAAAAATTTCGACACAGGCGGGAATCGAACCCGCGACCTCGGGTATACGCCTCCGTCGCTCTGCCAATTGAGCTACCGTGTCCATGGCTGCCAGCGCAAAATTCTACTATCCTTTGTTTCTTTTACACTTTTAAGTAGTAGTACAAATTGTGTCGAATTTTTTCTTTCCTTTATTTATTAGTAACTAGCGACCCGCCCCGGCTTCGCACGGGTGCAATGCAAAATATACCTACTACAGAATGTCCTTATACACAACATTCACAGCTTTTTTGTCATTAGCCAATACAAACATGTTTTGCTTAGACATTACTCTTGACAGCGCGACATATAATTGGCCATGTGAAAAACACTCAACACTCAAGTCTAATCCTGCAACGTTAAAAGTTTGTCCCTGCTATTTATTAATGGTCATTGCAAAAGATATCTTTACCGGAAATTGTAGGCGTTTAAATTGGAACGGTAAATCTGATGGTATCAGAGGAATTCGGGGAATTAGTACATCTTCTCCGGTACCACATCCGGTGAGTATTGTGCACTCTGTTATGTTTTTTTTTAGTGATTTTAATAATTTTAAACGCGTGCGATCGCTGCAAATCATAAAGTGCTATAAGGCGAAGCGCTTTTTTTTTTCTCGTATGTCGGACTTTTACCGACTAAAACCCCACCGGTTCGGTGCTGCTGGCCCTGCGGCCTGTGCGGCGTCACCATAACTTGTGTGCCGGGCGGCTGAAGCCATCGACGCGCTATTTATAGGCACGCGCCGCCCGGCGCAAACAACTACGACCCTGCATTTTAAATTTGTAATATCTTCGGTAATATTCACTTAAATTACATGCTGTAAAAAGCATATTGATCTATAATAAATGCACAATTTATTTAAGGTACTTAAATGGATAAGGATTAATGCTGTATTGTTTAAAATCACTTCGTAAATAACCATTTTTAGTAAAGAATAAAAATGGTTATGCTGGGTTATCCCTAAGAGATAGACATATACCATCGCGGACTTTTTTGTTGAACTTTTTAAGGTGAACAATACTGTAATACATTATTTTGGTCTATCTCGTAGGGTTCAGCCAGCGTTTGCAATATAAGCGCAAAAAAACGTGCTTATTTACGACATCACATTAGAAACCTTTAAATTTATCAGTGTTTCTCTACTATATTATGCATTTATTATACATACAAACCTTCCTTAAGAATCACTCTATCTATTAAAAAAAACCGCATCAAAATCCGTTGCGTAGTTTTAAAGATCTAAGCATACATACGGACATACAGCGAAAGCGACTTTGTTTTATACTATGTATTGATGGTCCCCACATGAGGTTTTCATGAACAAAACATTCAAATTATGTGATAGTTAAGCGTTCTCAATATTTGCATTCTATCTGAAAAGGTAGACAAGTGGCCTTCCGAATTTACACTTAAAAGTAAAGTAAGTAAAGTAAACACTACTTAAAAGTGTAAAAGAAATAAAGGATAGAAGAATACTCCGAACATCATTTGACATTTTCACCTGATTTTCAGAAGTATTAGTTCCTCTGCCAACCCCTTCGGGGATATATGGCGTGAACATTTAAATTTTAGTTTTTGAGATCTTATACTAAAGTCCTCCAATTAGCGATCAAATGTATTGCTAGATTAATATGTAAATATGTGCTTTGGCACGTGTAACATAACATAACATAAACGTTCACGCCGTTTATCCACGAAGGGGTTGGCAGAGGTACCAACACTCCTGAACTCACATGGCAAGCGCCATCTAGTTTCCAGAGAAGGTACCCACGTTTTGCTTAGACGGTGTACTCACGTGATAGGGGGCAGGCCTATCGCCGTTTTGTACGAATACACTGTCACATGACTAAGTACAACTCAGCCATGTGGGTTTCCTCACGATGTTTTCCCTCACCGTTAGCAACCATGATAAATCAATCCAGATCAAATTATATATAGATAGTATCAAAGGTGTCATTCTTTCACATTATGTTTGCGGAACCCTTCAAACACGTGAATAGTTAAACGAACTGAACTTTGTTGCCCGGATTCCTTAGTAAAATATTCACGTCTAACGCTTCCTGAAACTGAATAATAGATTACCATTGTAAGAGCTTGTTTTGCACGTTTGCTTTTAATTACATATTCCTTTTAGGATTCTTTCAGTTTGAATGACTTAGGACTTGTTTCTGGTATGAGAGTATTTTTAAGTCTCTATATCAAGGTTTTTTATTAAATATATACTCAAGTTAGCTAGGGCTAGTCATAAACGCCTCAGAAATTTTTGGAAGTTCAATGGGAAAATACTGTAAAATAAAGGCTGTTAGTGATAGGTCAGACACGAAACCCAAAGTCTCGCCTTAAAGCACCCGCAAGCACCACTGGTAGTTCCACGGTTGGAAAATAATTATCATAAAAGAAGCTTTATTGTCAAGGTTATCCAGAAATAAATAAATAAAAAGATTTTATTTGTCTTTTTAATAATATAATAATACAGTGAAAAGAAGTTAAAAAAAAGAACTAATTAAATAACAATAAAAAAAAGACAAAACGGTTACGAGCTCGGTCTAACTGTAACTAAGAACTGTGGACTGTAATAGTATTTATCAATTTAATAAAAGTGTATTCTACACACTATAACATTGAAGGCAAACATTTAGTTTATTTTGTTATTTCTTTTTATAATTTGTAAACATTAATTGTTCAAAAAATGTATTACTTTGATTTTTTTTATTTAGTAACATTATTATTACTAAATAAAAAAAAACTTGTAATAACGTCATATATAATAGTAACATTATTATTACTGACATTATAAGCCGATACTCCAAAGTATTGCTAATATACTTAAAATTATTAGAGAATTCGTGTCAATGACAAAAATATGATTTCCTTTGATAATCAGCTAATTTTAATTGATATCAAGATCTTTTCTTAATGAGTACCTAGAGGTTTTCAATTAATATCAAGATCTTTTCTGAAGAAGTATCTATATTTTCAAAATATTGGGCAAGTGCGAGTCGTCTCAATGTCAAATTTGAAAAAGTGTAAATGCTGATATTATATAGTATAGTTTGGAAGAAATCAATCATACCGCGATGTAAAAAATCAAGTTACGCCATGTAGTGCCAAGAAATGGAACTAGAACTTAATTTGAATTTAGAGTGAGAGTCCTTTTTTAAACATTTGTATTTAGTTTTTTTTTCCTTGAAACTGATACGGGACATGTTTCAATTGATCCATAACAACCGCAGTATATTAATTTCAGTATAATATATGCTCCACTATATCACACAGTTTTTTGAAATTTAAAATGAAATCCGACATATTATCTGTGTTATGATTTCGTAATATTGATTACATAGTACAAAAGATGCAGATTCATACAGAAAAATGCAGCATTTGTAAGCAACGAGCATGACCCGTCTCTGCGCCATACTGTCCATAAAAGCCAGAGCAACAAATGGAACTCATTTATCTTAATAGCACTTGATGGTTATTCTTCGTGTCGTGATTGTGAGTCCCGCTGTCCAGTTGGATCGACCAGCGATACAGACGACAATCAACACAAATTTGCATGTGAGCAGTATTGAATTGAGACAAGCGGCCATCACAAGGGAATTGTGATCGGCGAAATTTGCAATTCAGTAATTTAACGTCGAAGGGAAGGCCGGTTTAATTTGGAAGCTTGTACTATTTTCTGGGCCTCGGAGTAATTGGATTGGATTGACTAAAGGTTTTGGAGCGTGATGATGATTTCAAAGCTTAGATTTTAGATGAGAAAACTTTATTCTGCTAACTTGGGTCTTTTTCTCTTAAGTATACAGTTTATTTGAAAGAGTTTAGAGTTTTTGTCGATGTTATGATATTTTACATAAATAAATTATATATTTCATATGTTGCCACACTTGTGAAAACACCATATAAGGTTTAACAGAGTCTTATGTGAAAATTCCATACACTGATTTAATGTTTAATATTGTTTTTAAATTTTATTCATGTATGATTAATATTTGAAAAATATTATCTGTGTAACGAGCTAAAATAAACAATTGTAAAACTTTTTGTATCGTTTTATTACAAACTTTTGTTGAGTTGTATACCTATAAACATAACTTGTTTACTGCTACGCCACCCGCTAAAAGGTTTCGTCAAAGACAATTTGGCGCCGAATCGAGAGTGTGTAAGCGAATAAAATGAATTTTCCGCGCGCCAAACGTATGAAATACTGCGACCTTGTACCGACAGCTGGGCGGCCGGACGCATGGCTGAATGCGTCAGTGCTTTTGCTCCTGAAACGTTTAATAAAAATATTCAGAAAATCCCTTTAAGTATTTTCTAGAGCGAAATAGTTTATACCATTTTTAAAGCTTCTTACGTTTAAGTCTTGTTACATTCAACGAGGATTTCTTACAGTTTGTAAGAAGGAACTTTGATCGTAATGTAAATTGTGTGAGCCATATTATTATTGAGCGTGGATGTTATAGGTGAATCTTTTTTAACATTTGTTGTAAAAAAATATTGTTAACGAATGAAATGTTGCTCTTGTTGTAGCTTGTAATAAAAGCTATCTTTATTTCTAATGGAGGTCATAAGTTGAGCAATGAGACATAATAAGAAATTACATGTACAACATTAGAAAGCCAGTAGTTTTGCACTGAGTAGAATTACATACATACTTACATCATACATATACTCACGGCTATAAATCCCTAGAAGGAGTAGCCAGAGCTAAGGAATTTAAAATTCCTCAGACACTTTTGAAAAGTTTAGTGGGGAAAAGATGGTAAAATAAAGATTGTTATTGATGGGTCTCCAACCGCATCGCCCACAAATCCCTTAAAAACCTCAATACCGTTAGTCGCCTCTTACGTACACCCACCGGAAGAAATGGGGTAGTGCTATTCTAAGCTGACACTACACAGCAAAACCGACACTACACATTATATGATACTAGAATTACAATTTAAAGTAATTGCAAAATAAGCAACCTACCTTTTTTAAGGCAGCCCCACTTTAGCTGGTAATATTATTTGAACCTAGTCTCGTACTAGTATTCACCACGGTCATTAGATTGTGAGAAATCAAACCTAAACTCATCTCTTACTATCTCTTTATAAAACAAAACTTTGACTTTGAAAATCCTAACTATTGTTAGTTATTCATTTCAGTTCTCAAAAGCAACAACAAAACACTAATACAAAGAAGTACTTTGGTTTAGGAATGAAATAAAACATCTAGTTTCGCCGTACAACTCGCACCGCAGAGGCTATTCGAATTCAAATTGAAAATAGTGCTTCAATTTTGTGTTAGTGAAAAATTGTTTCACAGGAACTAAGACTGCAAACACGGATCCGTTTGTCTACTAAAGTTAAAAACGTATTAGAGTTGAGCTCAGTTTCTGGCAGTTATCCAGAGCTGAATGTGACCATGCGAAGGCAATGCGGTGTTGTTGGCGTTTCGGCGCGTTACTGTTTGTTTCATTAAAACTATGTCATCTCTGTGTGGATGGTTGTTTATTGTGATCTTTGATTTACATTCTAGTCCGCCATTTTGAAATTCGTTTGTTTTTTGGTCGAAATCGTTTTTATACACACTATTTTTATACAGCCGCCTGACTAGTTTCGAGTTTGTATATGATTTTAATTGCTAATTTCTATATTATGTCCAAGTTCTATATTATGAATACATCATTTAGCTCTAACATTTTAGTGTATTGGAACCATTTCTTTACTAACCTTATATATTTTTAATTATACTGTAGTAGTGGTAAGTTTATGTTAAAAAGTTTTGAAAATAATGGTTTGCATATTACTCAGTAAAGTACTTTTATTTTCAACTAGTGGATCGTCCCAGCTTCGCGCGGGTAGCGTTGTTTTTTTAAATATCTGAGGTTTCTTCCTTCAGTCCCTGCTTAAGCATTGTGAAATTCAGCGCAATGTTTTCAATTTATTTAATTTATAGCACTCCCTAAACAGTGTAGTTTGGTGATTTTGAATGCGCTTTAATGAACGGTTCAGTATTTCCATTAAATAGCAAATTTTGGAATAAAACGCTATGAAGTATTTATAACAATCTGAAAAATAAATCATTACGTGATGTAGGATGCAACTACTGGCGCCATCTAGCATGTTATATATAAATTAGTAAAGATTTGGTTTTGGTCACGGGCGCGCTGGCTTATTTTATGTATAATTTCAGTGTTTGTCTACCGATTTCTATGATTCTTTTTTTATTGAATAGGTTATAATGTTACCTTTTTTAAATTGGGGATGAGTGAGAGGTTTACAAACGTAAGAGTAAACAAATATAATCAGAATGTTCCGAACTGCTAAGCTATCAGGAATTACACGTGTTATTGTGAGTCAACCGTAAAAGATAGACATAAACTGTTGAGGATTTTTTTAGACAATTTTATGCAGAATTTTTCCGTCATACATGATTTCTATGTAAGTTTAACCATTAAGGCTGCACACGCGACGGAAGCTTAAAAAATGGAGTAACTTCTCCCGTTTTCCCAAAATTCCCCAAAATTCCCCTTTACTACTCTGCTGAAAAGTATACAAAAACCTGCGCAGGAGTATGAAGAATAATTGTACCAAGTTTCGTTAGAATCCGTCGAGTAGTTTTTGTTTCCATAAGGAACATACAAACCGACAGACAGACAGACAGACAGACAGACAGACAGACAGACAGACAGACAAAAATTTTACTGATTGCATTTTTGGCATCAGTATCGATCCCTAATCATCACCTAATAGTTATTTTGAAAATATATTTCATGTACAGAATTGACCTCTCTACAGATTTATTATAAGTATAGATAGATGAATATGAATAATGAGTTTTTTTAATGTATCACTCACTCATGATTACATCAAAAAGAGTAAGGAAGAAAAAGAAGGTGTAATATTTTAAATATGCTTCTGGATGATATTATAAGTTCGAAAGGTTTACAAAAAGCGGTAAGCAATATTCATAATAAGAGCTATTGCAGTTAGTCCAAATATAAGATATACGAGCGAGTCAAGCGACAAGAGCTAGTGTTTGTAATGGTTAATTAATTCGTTGAAGGGTCTTGGCCATAAACTTATAACATTATAAAACGTACACGCGAATGCTACTTAGCTATTCGCTGTTTATATTACGACTTCTACTTTCTATGCTAATAAAGTTATCGTAAATTGTTTACGATCTCTTTTACATCTCGAAAGTCTGCGCCGCGTTGTTTTGTTGCCGCCCAATTTAAAACTACGTGAATTATGAAAAGTTAAGTTTGTTATATGGCAGTTATTTTAAATTAATTGGATTGTTTTCATATTTATGAAAAGTAGTTGATGCAGGGTTTAGAATACATTTTGGTTTATTATTACTTCTGTACTAATCTTTCAATAGGTCGAAAGTTTTTAAAAATTTGTAAATCTTAACATTTCAATTAAGTCGATGTAAATTATTTTACAAAAAATTCTCTATGATATAAACAATAATTTCTTATACTGTATTTTTCTTATTCATAGCGTTTTGATAACGCTCTTGTAAAAAAATAATTAACAATCACAAAAGATAATGTTGATGACATGTTTTTAATCCAGCAAATCTTTCCATTCTTGGGTTGTCTGGAAGAGATCGCTCTTAGTGATAAGACCGCCAGTTGTACTTTGGCTTTTGTACCGATCTTTTTTTTGTAATTGTTGTTTTTTTTGTGATGCGCAATAAAGAGTTTTTTATTATTATTATTATGGGCATGACTTTTAGTTCCTCGCCTCTCCCATGGCCGAAAAAGAAAATATTAATTTTAAATGGGAGAGGCGGTAGTCCCCGGCAAAAGAACAGTCGGTCGGGGTCAGGGAGTCAGGTTCAAGAACCGACGGACGATCCGAGCCGTATCGAGCAGCACCAGCACTTTATTATTATTATTATAATTGTTGCAAATCATACAAACCTTGTCAAACACTCTCAGCATTAAATCTCATTGCGGTAGGCAGAAACCATCGACCCATCTTCTACGATCCTGGAAAACCACTCAAGCTTCGATTAATCTTCTCAAATATAATCTTTTAAAGATGCTATTGTAAAAATTATAGAATAAGGAGTATTAAGATGGTCGAGGCATAAAAGGAGGATGGACGCTAATTGGTGAAAAATAATAATAGGGCCAATATGGATGGATATAATAATAGAGGATGACCACAGAGGACACACAATCCTTATCCTGGGACTAATAAGGGTTATTCCACAACTTTTTATTTTTAACGGGTGGAATAAGACAATTATACCCAACCTGTCAAGCTTTGAGGTGCCTTTCAAAAAGTTGGAATGCCTGTCATAGTAATATAATTATATGATAAAACGAATTATATGACGAAAAAAATCGTGAAACTGCTGGACGCACACCAAAATCCGAATCCAATAAGGAATTAGATTTAGACGTTCAAGCATTTCATCAAGATACTTTCTCTTTGTAATTAAAATTAAAATTAGAATTAACTTTAATAAAGTTTTCATTTGAAATTATCATATTTCCACGAAAGTAAGCTTTTGAGAGCTATAACAAATCATGATGTATTTATATACGTCAACAGTATAAGTAACATAGAAACTAGTAATAGCAGAGACGTGATTTTAATATCGACATAACAGAAATAAAACTAAAATAAGAAACGTAACAAAAATGATAAAGGGTAATTATTAAATGGCATTTTCATTTGGTATTATATGTATATCTATTAAATAAATTGTGTTAGAAGTTTGTAATTAATTAAGATAAGAAGATTAAGGGGAAGGTTTTTTTATCGCTCCAAAATCCTATGTCGCCTCGTAAAAGACCCAGGATGGAATGCGTTAGTGCTATTCTAATCCGACGCAATGTACCAGTTTAAAAATAAATAACTGGAATTTTATGTTTTAAAAAAAATGTTTTTTTTTTTCGATTTGACTAAAAATACGAAAAACAAACAAATGTCCATAAAAATACTACTTGCCCTGTCCCTTCAGATAAGATATAAAAAAAATAGTGCAGCTTCTCTTATAGCCCGAGTAAAATGTTACTTTTCAAGCTACGCAAGTGTGCTAAACTCATCTGACAGTCTCCCTAATTCGGGTGATCCAGCAGCACTGAAAACAAACGGAAGTCTGATAAATGTTGCTATTTATCTTCGCGACAGTACCTCGTTGCGTCAGATCTCGTCTTTGAGGATGAACAATGAATTTTGTTCAATTTAATGTTGCGAATTGCGAGTTTTAACATCTTATCTGAAGTGGAATAGGGTTAGTTGATCTATTTAGTTTCAGTATTTAGTGAAAAACATTGTCAAGTAAACTCACTTCACGTAAAAATTATCAAAACAATTAAAAAGTCTTTTATCATTCTGAAAACATTCAGTAAGGGCGCAGCTATGTTTAAGTTGATATTTTAAATTGTTTAAGCATTCATTTTCACAGATAAAAAGATTAAAATAACTTGAAAAGTAAAGCAAGTAATAAAAATGTATTAGGAAATCACAATTAAATTTTGCAAGAAGTAATTACCACAGAGTTTAAAACTTATTTTTTATACCACAATACATTTCTTTTTAAGATAGATAGATAAAGAAATAGTAAAAAAAGGTTTGGGCACGAAGTAAAGATATAAAATTATAACAGATTTATGAATATTGAGAAAAGTAAGGAGAATGAGGATTTTCAAAATCAAAGTAACAATTTTTAGCTCTGTCTTTCCAAGCTATTTAAAAGGGAAAGGCCTGCATGTTAATGGGTTCTGTTTCAATATACAGATCTATCACTAAAGCAGTTTTCTACCGCTGCTGATCGAATGGTAAATAAGGCCAGATCAAAACATGTTTTCGCAAGTTCTGTTCCTCTGGAAACGGGTCAAGTGCACTCGCTCACAGTTGTTTGTTCTCACAATGGAAAACATCACATATTGCTGTGTTATGTAACTATACGATCTGGATTTAGATTTTGAAAGTAAAAGGGGCAGTGCTTTCTCGCAGTATAGTATAAACTTGTATCGGTTTATTTGTTTTTTATGTAGCCTCTTAAATGTCCCACAGCTGGGCATCGGTTTACTAAGATGATATTTTGGTGAAAATCTTATTTTGATCTTATCATTTATAATTATATTCATCTAAACCCTTTCAAAACTGATTATGTTTAATGCATTCTAAAATTATTATTTTGAAGTGATATCAGTATTTCAAAGTATAGAATGAACAATCCTTAAGAATATAAATTAAATGATGAATCCGGTTTTCAGTGTTTTGTATGTTCGTTTGAATAATTGAATATAATTTATATAATTAATGCGTCCATATATAAACTATTTTATCTTTTTTGTTTTAACTGATTTAACAATAAGCGTCTTTTTATTCCAACTTGATAGGCGGTCTTCTCCGCATACATTACCAAACGCAGCATTTACACCAACTAAAGACGTGACATAGTTCCTAAATGGACTATGAAGTATGTTAGTTAGTAAAATTTTTCAACTTTTTGCACAGTTAAAACTATGCACAGAATATTTTATTTCAACACAACTAGCAGGCAAATTGCAATATGCTGTTTTCTCTCACTACATACATCAGTACGATACTGCTAAAACACTTCAATTTATTCAGTAATCTTTTGGCCATTTTGCGAGTCATATTTTTATGATGCAGCCGGAATTTTACTAAAACGAGAATTTTACAACAGAATGTGTATTTTTCTGTTTCATGTTACATTTTACCTGTTTCGTTACATTTTGCTGAATGAAAGGGACGTTTTGTTTATATTTTTTGTTGTCTAACGAGCGTCCGGTTTCCGAGTTAATTTGAATACGAGTTTTTGTTTGAGGATCCGTACAATGGTACGAACTCTATTTGTATTTAAAAGTTCATTCAAATGATATTTATTAATTTTGAATGTTTGGAAACGGGTATTTAGTTGTTTTTTAAAAAACAAAAAGATGACGATGACGTCGACGATGAGGTAAATAAATGCTGTTTTATTGGAGGAAAAGCATGATGACGTAGATTTTTGTAATATGGCTTTCATCCCTAGTGTCTTTTCAATAGTAGTCAAAATTTTACGAAGTTTAACAAATACATACGTTTTTTCTGTGCTTCAAAATGTCTACCAACGCATTTGGAATTCAGGGTGTGGATATTTCATGAAATCGTATTGCAATCTTTATAAATCTAATACTACAATATATATTGGATTAAACGTATGTTACCCTTTCATATTTAATATTTACAAACAGCGCATAATTAACTAGTTAGTAGTTTTGAGCGTTCGGCTAAAAATTTCATACGACATCATTAACATGCATCTAAACTAACACATGTTAAATTATATCGTCAGAAACTTAAATTATTTGTTTGTATAAAATCATATATAATTTTGATATTCTAGCTGTGATATACAATAATATGACTGAAATATGGCATTGCGTACTTTGTTGTTACAAAGGGGTATTTTTACAGTATTTAAGCCAATATTCGTCCTTTTCGCTGCGAATGTGGCGGTAATGCGTCTCTTGGGCGCGGTACTATTTGCATTTAGAGCGAACAACTTATACGGCGACCTTATCGGCGGCAAATCGGTCTGCCGAAAATGAGTTTTGATGACGTCAACCGTGTCTGTAATAAGATTCCGAAATGCTTTTATTTTCACAGAAAACGATCTTAGATCTACTCGTACTCTCATACAAATTATACTCACGTCACGGCTATAAGTCACAAAAAGGTGTAGCCAGAGCTTCAGAATTTGTTATAAGGGATATATAGCCTAGAGTATATGTATAATAAGATAATGCAAAAATTAACATCCAAGTTTACACTTAGTTCACAATTAGAAAATTCGGTAAAAAATACAGAATAGGTGCCCACAAGAACATCTTTTTGTGATCAAATTGTATGTTAATTATGTCAAAATCCTCATTTCCTTCGAATTTCCAATGAATGACAAACAATTTACGATTACGAAATTAATTAGCTTGGAACCGCCTCGTTGGCTCATTAAAACTTATTAAGAGATAAACGCTCCAAACGATAAGCACTCTTTTGTTTTGTTCATAACGGGGGCTGTATTGTAAATAAATTGTATGAAATTTAATTACGACACCATAGAAACCGCGTATTGGAATACCACTAACCTATGTCTTCTGTGGGTGTCGTAAAAAGCGAATTGGGATATTGAACATTTAAAAAAATTCTTCGGAAATGCGGTTGGAGACCCATCCCTAGCAATGTTTATTTACATACATACATATACTCACGGCTGTAATTCCCTAGAAGGGGTAGCCAGAGCCAAGGAATTATAAATTCCTCAGCCACTTATGGAAGTTGAGTGGGGAAAAGATAGTAAAATAAAAGTTTTTGGTTATGGGTCTCCAACCGCATCGCCCAAAAATCTAATAAAAAGCCCCAATACCCTTAGTCGCTTCTTAAGACACCTCGTGGGTAGGAAGGGGTAGCGACATTCTAAGCCGGCACTACACGGCAAAGCCGGCACTACACTACTTATTTACTTTCTTATTCCCACTCAAGTCTTAAACATCACTGGCGAAAACTTTGGCCGCTGTTTTTTTTTTGGCTTTTATAGCTGTTAGGCTGTTAGTATATGTATTGTATGTATATACTAAGTTAAGTTTGTGATATTTATCGACTGCTGTGATCTAGTCGTTAATAAATTATCTAGCTGGGCTTAAAGCTAGCAAATTCAATCCTCATAGAAGATAAAGGTGGTGGTGGAGATGTTTGTATTTTAGTCTTGGCGTAAGGTTACTTACAAAAAGGAAAACTTTGTTTGATTGTAATGAATAGGCTCGAAAACTTCATTGATGGAAAGCTAAGATTTTCAGAAGCAACATAGGCTATATCTTATCACGCTAAATATCGTAGGGGGTAAGCAGTAATGAGTGAAAATATTTAACACCATCCGTTCGAAGCCGCGGCGAATCACTAGCTGTTAATAACACACTACCTTTTAATAGAGTACATCTTATAAGTAAAATTTGTCAAACTTTAATCTTGTATTTTTATGAATAGAACGAAAACACACTGTTTTAAGTTACGTACTGCCTTCAATTTAACTGTAGTGTAAAATAAGTTTAATTCATGATATATTTTGTTCGTATTATTTTACTTGTTGGAGTTTTAAAGTTGTGTTAAAATGCATATACAAATAATTGACGGCACTCAATAGTATAAAGTTTCGGGACAAATAAATGTTTTTTAAATCTTTTTGTTCATGAAAACCTCATGTGGGGATTATTACTAATAATCCCCGCCTGTGTCGAAATTTTTCTTTCCTTTATTTATTCTTTATTTATTACAAATAAATGTTGCCATATTTGATGATGTTTATTATGGTGAAATCTATATGTGATAAAACAGAGAAACAGATAGTAAACCTTAGTTAACAGGACTTTGAAACCTCTTCGTCACGATCAGTAAAATATATTTAAATACATATACTGACGCCATTAGTTCAAATTGGGGTAGCCTAAGATTGTCGATCACCACTTTGTAGAACACTGATAATTCTCTTGAGTTACATTTTCGTTCATCAACTTTATGATCCTCTATTTGATCTATATAAGTCGTCCGTCTTCACCCTGTGCTGCTATTACGATCCACATTGGCACTTTATATAAAAGTGAATTTTCTTTCCTCCATCATCTCGATACTAAATAAACGGAATCAATAAAACTTGTTAACGATATTGATGAGAACAAGTAACATTTACCGAACTATTTTATTCACGACAGAGGAGAAAGTTTCTGTTTAAACACAAGAAACAAGTCAAATATTGAAGTTGACAACTCCGCCCAAGTCAGCGACGAGTTGAGGCCAATTCAACTACTTTGTCACGAATATTGTTCTATTTGACAAACCTTAGCAAACTTTCGGAATCACATTAAAATATAGAACAGGTGGTACGTTGGAACTTTAATGTTACAGCTGTTAAAATATACGTTCTGACAAATATTCCAAGAAGTTTTCGGTTTACGTAATGCTCACAGGATCTGGCCAAAACGTAAAATTTATGAAATTAAAATAATAACTATTTTCATAATTGTTTGTTAGAATATGAAAGCTCTCTGATATGGGATTTAATAATTGACAATAAAGGACATATTCATAAATATTGATGTAATAGCATTTTGTTCCAGCCTAGCGGGGCGGTTATTTTCCATATTTACTTGCAGACCGCCCCTAGCTTTGAATCGGTATTAAGAGTTTTAAAAATAGCATAAATTACTTTTTACTATATCGGCTATATGCCATTGAAATTTTTATTAATTTTTTTCAGTCGTTTCAGGGTTCTAGAACAAACAGACAGCAGACAGACAAATGTTACACCATATATGTACTAAAAGCATTTAACTAAAAAGTCGACAGTTCTATTTTAATTATAGATATAGATTGATTTTTATAAAATACAATAAAAACATTGTAAAAATTATTTAGAATAAATCTTCCCAATGGGTATATAAAAATCAAAGTATGATATGAACCACTGAAAAACCTTTTTTATTGAGATATAAAACATATATAAATATATCTTTAAGCAATATCAAGAGAATTTTACTTCTATATTTGGTAAAATTTAACACCAGAAATGCGAATCTGTCTATAACTAAACTAAAATCTATACAAATATAGGCAACAAAAAGTACAAATATACTCGTAAGAAAATTAGTTCGAGTATATTCAATGCCAATCATTTTAGTTTTCATTAGAAAAATAAGTACATCAAGATATACATACAAGACTAAACATTGTAAAGAGATATTTATCTTTGTCATCATATATGGCGCAAATTAGCGTAATGAGACCTCTATTTCGAGAACCGTACATAGTTTTCAACTCTGAATTACCTAAATAATTATAGGTTCAATAAATCTGTATGCCACTGAGTACAGGCGTAATTTATTGTCAAGAATACAACAAATTTACCAAATATGATTCACTAAGTCCTGTATATGAACAGTCGGGTGACACTTTGACGATTTGTGGCGAAGTGCTAGACAGATTTATAGAATTTGAGCTCGTCCTTCTTAATGTCACACCTCGTAAACATGTCGTGACATAGTATTCATATTAAACTTGCTCTGAATTCGTCGAGGGCGATAATTTTGTTATTGTAACGGGATAGAGTACAAATGAACGATCAAACTTGTTGTTGACAGTTTGAGTTCAATTGCAGCATTTATTACTGTAAGGTTTCTTGAGGAAGTGCAGTTTCCGATGTTTCGAGAATTGATTTTTCAAGCGCTTACTTTATTTATGTTTGACTGTATGATAAACTTTAGACGTTAACAATTCAAAAAGTGATAATTAATTGAATAAAGAAGTAATAAGTGATCAATGGTTTTTATCATAAATATTGTCGTTTCTGTATAGTTTGTTTATTGGTGAAGAATAAGCAAATTAATCATGTTGAAGTTAAAGCAGATCATGTACAACATGGCTTTTGTTTCAATTGAGACATGGTTACCAAACTGTTTCCGCATCTTTTAGACGCGCTAACAACTCTCGACTAGACTCTTTAACAGATTACACTACACTAGTACTAATGCGCTAAATAATTGTTCACAAAAAAGTCTTATAATTATAACTTTTATTAAGTTGTAATCCATGATCCCGCAGCCGCTTTTAGGAAAACAGTGGGGAAAAGAGCGAAGAAAATAATCGCTAGGCGATAAATAAAAAAATCTCTAGATACCTCAGATATAGTATTCGAAACAACAGTACCCCGAAATTGTACTTGTATAATCATTATAAACAAAGTTACAAACTTTGAAACATTTCCCAAAAACATGCTTTATATAATTCAATATTCGAGCAAAATTACCGAACAACAAGATTTCACTGAGTATTAAACCGGGAGACTTAACCGCTCCTAACATGTAAAGTAGTAGGGCAGTTATGCAAATGTATAGTCTCCAATGGCTTATGTCCGAGGCAAGACTGGGAAATGCACAGGTGTTTCGTGAGCTCTTTGGTATCCGACATTTAGCATATAAACGAGGCCACTACTTGCCCCAACCAATATCGTATGCATATTTTCGGTAACCCATTACTGTATTGGCTTGGGTCGGTCAAACTTTTGTGTTCAATATGGATTTGGGAGCGTATTTCATGGTCGATAGTTTGCGAGTTGTATTGTTATTGGATATTACTATTGGTGAAAGGGATATAACGTGCTAATGTTTATGGTAGTGACAAGAGAAGGACAAAAGAACACACATTTGGATCAAAAAGAGTATGTGCTCAAAAAGACAAGCGTCCGAAATGGCAAGTGTAAATAATGAAAAAGTATGCATTAAATATAGTGTGACTGTGATTTATTTATTTATTTATTACTTATTTATTTATTTGGAAGACTTACAGCTAAATAATAACAATATAAGTAACAGTACATAACATCGATGCCAATTAAAAGTCTTCACCAGTAGTTTATATAAACGAAAAAATATAATAATTGCGCTTGATTTGCAACCATTATAGTGCCTATTCTAAAACAAAAACGTATTTATATGTATGTTGTTAACAAGTACAAAGAAATATGTATATAAATAATAACTTTTTTTTAACTACGACATAATATATAAAACTCTATTGAGAGCTTTCTTTTGAGAAAAACAAAATAGTGAGTAAACGCTTAACCGTTGAAGTGCTGGTGTTGAAAATATCAATGTCATTATGAACCAAATTGTATTCACGACAAGCGCGTATCAAAAATGAATTTTGCCTATATCTCGTCTTTGCCGGGGCTACATGCACCATGGACCGCTGACGCAGTGCTAGCTGGTTGGTGCGGAGACATATGTGTTGCAGTAGCTCCGGACAGTCGGTTGACCCGTTTGCCACTTTGACAAGGCAACATATATCCGATATGTTACGCCTTATTTCAAGCGGAACAAAATGATAAATTTCACACCGTTCGGCATAACTTGATATAAACTGTTTACTTTTAAAATCAAGATACCTAAGAAACTTCCTCTGAATCGCTTCTATTCTTAATTTATATATTTGGTACTGGGGATTCCACACGGGCGACGCATATTCTAAGTGACTGCGAACATAGGCGCAATAAAGAACTTTAATGGCTTTAATACCTCGAAAATCCGACGCAGTTCTCATAATAAACCCAAGTGCTTTGGTGGCTTTTTTAACTATATGGTCAATATGTTTGTCAAATATTAACTGGCTGTCAAATATTACTCCTAAGTCTCGCATTGAGTCAACTTTCGTAATTACTTTATTACCAAACGAAAAATCTAAATTCTGTTTTAACTTTTTCCTAGTGAAAGTAACATGGTAACATTTAGAGACATTAAGATCTAGCCTTTTTAGGTAACAATAATTTTGAAAGCGATCCAAATCATTCTGTAAGTCGTTAACATCCTCATTATTATTAATATATTTAAGAATTTTCATGTCATCAGCAAATAGTAATATTTTAGTGTTAGGAAAACATTTAATTTTTATATCATTTATAAATAAAATAAACAGAATTGGCCCAAGTAATGACCCTTGGGGCACACCGGAAGGTACATTGGCCCAGCTTGACATGAAACCCAGCAGAGCAACAGCTTGACTTCTGTTCGATATATACGACAAAAACCATCTCAACAGATCGCCGTGAATGCCAGCATCGGCGAGGCTTTGTATTAGGAGAGGGTGAAAAATTCGGTCAAAGCATTTTTGGTAATCGGTGTAAATAACCTCTACCTGAACCCCATTGTCCATGCCCTCACTAATAAAATTCGCCGCCAACAGTAGGTTTGTTGTTGTTGAACGCTTTCTCAAAAAACCGTGTTGATCTTCACTAAAACCTCCTTGAAGTGATGAATATAATTGATCAAACACAATCTTTTCGAGTGTTTTAGCAAAGAGACAAAGTTTGGATATTGGTCTATAATTCTCTATATCTTTTTTATCGCCCTTTTTGTGAATGGGTGTTATAAAACTGCTCTTCCATATTTTGGGTACATAGTTATCACTAAATGAGCGTCTGAACAGAAGACATAGAGGTGTTGTAAGGCTTTTGGCACAGTTGACAATGAACAGAGGTGGAACGTTGTCAGGACCTCCTGACTTTTTTATGTCTAAGTTTTTTAATAATTTAAACACCGTATCATCTATGACTTCAATCGCAGAAATGCTATTTTGGGAGTAGGCTGCGTTCTCATTATAAGATAATGTTGTGTCATTAGTTGACAGAAATGTTGATGTAAAATATTGAGAAAATAGTTCAGAGATTTCCTCACCATTGTCAGAGGATCTACCATTAAAGTACATTGATGAGGGATACGCTAGAGACGAGTTTTTACTTTTTGCGTACTTCCAGAAATATTTCGGATTTTTAATGACGGAGGATTCTACGTTATCAATATATGTATCATAACATTCCTTCTCTACCACTGTCGCTCGCTCTCTTAGCAGAGAGAATGTGATGTAGTCACTCATATTTTTATATATTTTATATTTTTTATGGTATTTAGCCTTTTCTTTCATTATTTTTATTAAACATTTATTGTACCACGGCGGATATGACGTGTTCACGATGGCCCGTTTAGGTATATATTTATCTCTGAGCTCGTAGATTTTCTCGTAGAACAGTTCAACGGCGCGATCCAGACTCACATTGTTGAATAGCGAACTCCAATTAGTATTATCTAGCTCAGCGTTAATCGGGGGGTAATCACCCTGGTTGTAAACATAAATTATACGGGACTGTTCCTTTAAGAGCTGAGGGCTAGAGTAGTCCACAGTGATATATAACGATCGGTGGTGAGCATCTTCGGGTACAAGTGCTGTTTCAGATGTTCGTACAGAAAGTGGGACATTAGATAATGCCAAGTCTAAAATTCTCGAGTTGGAATTGCGCGCGGAGTTAAACTGATGAAGTCCACATAAACTAATAGTATCCATAAAGTCAGTTATCGCATTGGAAGATGATTCATAGTTGAGTATAGGCTGCAGTTCCGCGACCCCACCACCGGCCGGTAGTCGCCAGTCGATCTTATCTCCGAAATTAAAATCGCCTAGACATATAAAACTATCACTTATATTATTTAAAACCAAATCGTTTAATTTCTGAGTAAAATACTGCAATTGAGTACTATATGTGTTACCAAGATTCTGTTCGCATAAATAAAGTGTACATATATGCAAATATTTGTGCTTTGACCGGGGGGAGGAATGATTTACAGAAATAGTGAGCCAAATGTCCTCGGCCGAACTACGCCAATCCACCCTTTCAATTACCGAAATCTCACGTTTAATCTATAATATATCCCGTTTGTTTTGTTGTAATTTTATATTTTTGTGCTGTAAAAAAGGCATTTATGGACTATGTCATTTGATTCTGCCCCCTATTTTCCCATAGTTTAGAATTCAGATTCCCGTTACAATTTCAAAATAACCAGAATACATGTTATAGTAATAGCAAACAATTATAATCATACTATTAATATAGTAATCAATATTATTGAGCTATTATTTAGAGTTAATGTTTTGCTTAGTTTGCATACATTTTTTGCTTACTTTTGCAAAGCACGGACAGCATTTTATAATGACATATTGAATTGTAGCGAAACTAAAGAGAATTAGATGATTTTTAGTGCTACAAATAATGATCAATTCACATTACATTTTTATATCCGGAACGGAAACTGTGTGCTTTGATGCATTAAAAATTACCTTAATTTTTAATCTTATTCCACCCTCTTTCTACCCACCGGTGTCGTAAGAGGCGACTAAGGGTATGGGGCTTCTTTGAGTGGTTTTAGGGCGATGATTTGAAGACCCATCCTAACCATACATTATACATACATATAAAGGTAGAAAATATAGATACATTTATAAAGTCATACATCTCATAAAGTACGATATGATATAAATTTTGATATTTAAGTTTGTCAGCTTTTTGCTATCACTATAACAATTGCTTCTCTACTAATATACAGTACTTGCTTGAAAAAATAACCCTATATTAACTCCACTGCACTGCAAAACTATTTAAAAAGGTATTTTCGCTCAAAGTTTGTTTGCTCAAATCAGTTTTGCATTTTTCAAGTTTTTAATAAGATTAATCTTTGAGATCGCTAGACTAGACTGCTGGAGTATGAGGAAGATATTGGATGTTATATTCCTCAGGAAATTAACTTGAATGAAGATTTAAATTTTTCATCAAACCGAGCTAATTAACTTCTTAATTAAACTTGGGAATCTCGTTGAGTTTTATAAGTCTATAGCGGCTGCACTCGTTCTTAGTTGATTAAATTTGTACCTTCAAACGTTTTATAGCAGTTATTCGCACCGAAACAAACGTTTATTTCATTGCTTCGATTAAAAGCTAGCAAAGTGGTATGAAACAGACTTGATTGATTTTGAGAAACATACTTTTCGAAACAACATTGGGAGACATGGCAATGTCAAATACTTATACTCACACCATTAGTTCCCCTTAGAGTAAGCAGGGCCTAGCGATCGCCACTTTGTACGATTCTGACAAACCTCCCTAGCTTCGTTCACATCCATATTTTTTTTCATACATGCTCTTTTAGTCTTCATACTTCGGACACCTGCCTATTGGGCATATTCTCTATTTAGTCCGGATGAATCATCCGAAGTCGTCCCCTACTAACATTATCCTTCCACAATGGCTTTACAGATCTCTTTCACCAATTAATTATCATCCATGGCGATGTGCGTAACGAGTTATTTTGTGTTTAGTATCAAATAATAAGGTTGATATATAGAACCGATTAAAGCTCATATAGTTATATCATATATTTGGCAATAAAAATGAAAAATGTATTTGAAGGTGGCAAATTATTTCAGGAAATACGAAAAAGCTCTGTCAAAACGAAATCCGCTCTCTTTTTACGTTTCCAAGAATATTCCATTATTCAGAAGCACAAACAAATTGATATAAAAAATCCGTATTTAATGTGACATTTTCGAGTAAAACTTTTAATTTTCGCCTTCCTAAATCTCAGAAATAAACGAAGGAAAGTCGCAACTGTCGCTAAATTTGAGGGAGAGAAAATTATCCTCACAAAATTACCATTGTTAGATCTTTCGGACTATAACTTTTTGCCATTAAGTTCAAGTTAAGCATACAACTTAAATGAAGTAGAAAAGTTGACCGGTATAATGTAAATTAAAAAGGATTAAATATTTCCTAAAAAGAGAGCTAATAAAATAATAAATAAATAAAAATGCTTTATTTACGAAAACAAGAGTTTTAACAAGTTCTTATTTAAAATTATGTCCTGAGCTTGTTCTGCCATTAAGCGTGTAAATATTCATGTCCTAATAGTCCTATCTAGTCAATCCAAAAATTCATACTATATTACAATATCAATGTTATTTAAAATGTCAAAAAAAGAAAAAATAATAATTACAATACAATTAAAATAAAAACACACACAATAAGAAATTAAAATTAAGGAAATAATTACACATTAAAAATATATCATGTCAAATATAATTTTTAAATGTCACATATGTTGAAAAAATCATTCACATTATAAAAGCAATTTGTTACAAGATAATTAAACAGTTTTGTTTTGAATTTAATTAGATTCATCTGTTTCAAATCGTCACTTATGGCATTATACAGTTTAACGGCCATATCATAGGAATTCCTGCGACATATAGTCAAGCATTTTACTGCAGAGTATTTGTACTGAATGTTATGATTGCCCCTCTGTGGTCTGGTTTTTGGCGGTGTTAATTCGAACAATGACGGGTTTTTGTAAACAAACAATAAAAGTTCGTATATATATAAAGAAGGGAGAGGAAGTATTCGTAGTTTCTTGAAAAGAGGAATACAACTGTCCAAATAGCCAGCGGAACATAGTATCCTCATACATTTTTTCCCGCTACATACTAATATGTAGCGGGAGTGGATTAAATAAGAAATCTGCATGTGTTAAGAACTTTTATAGAATTATGTCTGCTTTTCATGGGGAGTTAAATAGAGCTTGAACACAATAAAAAAATATTATATACATATACATTCATATTACTTACCGCATTACGCAGTTGCTAGATACACGACATATTTTTTAATATAATACATATAATGAAACGGCAGTGTCTGAAAATTGTGATAGCCCAAAAATAAGTACCCAAATAATAAAGGGGTACCTAGAAGTTTCGTAAAAATATATCTGTCACTTTTGTAAGTTCAGAGACAAATATTAATAGATTGTTGGTAATGTTGCCGTGTAGTGCCGGCTTAGAATGACGCTACCCCTTTCTACCCACGGGTGTCGTAAGAGGCGACTAAGGGTATTGGGGCTTTTTATTGGATTTTTGGGCGATGCGGTTGGAGACCCATCAGCAAAAATCTTTATTATTACCATCTTTTCCCCACTCAACTTTCAAAAGTGGCGGAGGAATTTATAATTCCTTAGCTCTGGCTACCCCTTCTAGGGAATTATAGCCGTGAGTATTTGTATGTATTTATGTTGGTAATGTATGTTCCACCAATTTGCCATTATTTTTATTGATGGCTACTTTGATATTCATGGGGAACTCTTATGAAACGCGTGTGAAGAAATGTATCAGTTCCATTCTGAGCCAACATTACATCACAAAATAAGGCTTAATATTGCAACATAATGTCGTGTTTAGTTCAACAACAAATGCACGAAGGATATAATATATATATATTATACAATAATGAAGATGTCCTTTCAGTTTGAAAACAAACAGAAACTTTGACAAGGGGTTGAAGTGGTCACTTTGGCTTGAACGTTGACACAAACCAGTTAACAGTTTGGTAACATAGCAACTACACAATACAGATCACATATTGAGACTTTGTGATACCAAATATAATTTATCAGTATGAAATCATATTCTATGTTAATGCTATCTTATTGAACCGTAAAAGCTCAGTGGGTAAAACACTGACAGTGTTCTACATACATACATACATATACTCACGGCTATAATTCCCTAGAAGGGGTAGCCAGAGCCAAGGAATTACAAATTCCTCAGCTACTTTTTTAAGTTGAGTGGGGAAAAGGCGGTAAAATAAAGGTTTTTGGTGATGGATCTCCAACCGCATCGCTCAAAAATCCAATAAAAAGCCCCGATACCCTAAGTCGCCTCTTACAGCACCCGTGGGTAGAAAGGGGTAGCGACATTCTAAGCCGGCACTACACGGCAACGGCGGGTGTTCTACCTACTGAGCTATTACACTGTGTTACACTGCTTATCATGTAGTAGGTGAAGGTTCAAATCGCAGATCGAGCCTACACGAATTTGTCTTTTCTAAAGTCATGTGTGTGGTTAATTTACCGTACATCGTTTATTATTCGTAAAAAATCTGCAGAAACCTGCCCCCTATCACGTGAGTACATTGTCCAGACAAAACTTGGGTGCTCTGAACACTAGGTGACACGTTACGTGATGTTCAGAAGTACTAGTACCTCTGCCAACTTCTTTGCGGGTATAAGGCGGTTACGTTTGAGCTTGAGTTTGAGAAATCTTATTGCCAACTGAATTGTCTAATCCAATTACAAAAACGTTAATTTCGGTCGTTTTACCTGACTACAGCCAAGTCGATAGGAAGGGTTATGATTTTGACGGTCTATGTATTTGCTTTTATTTAATTTACAGTTCATATAAAAAACATGCCTCATCCGTAAGTCACAATATTTTAAAGATAATTAAAATAGATAAACCAACAACAATCTATCTGAAACCGAGTATTTATTACGACACGAATGCACAGCCGGCCCGACTGCTCCGTTCGTTTTACTGAATTGTGTTCGTAGATTAGTGGCCGGAGCTTAGGAAAACTGTTTGAATTTTTAAATGGAAACACTGAGCTCGCTCTGCTAAATCGTAACTTATTCACAGCAACACTATTAGTTGCATATGTTTGTATGCACCATTTGCTCAAAAACACAAATCATTCTTTTACCTTTTACGTTTTAAAGAAATGCACAAGTACCTATCTGTAAAGCCAATATTTTGCTGCCGTGTAGTGCCACAATATCACTACCCCTTTCTACCCATGGGTGTCGTAAGAGGTGATTAAGGCTATGGGGTTTTTTAAGTGGTTTTTGGACGATGCTGTTGAAGACCCATCTCCAACGATACTTTTTTTCTACGATCTTATCCCTTATGAACTTCCGAATGTGGCTGAGGAGTATCTAGCTCTAAAGCTCTGGCTACCCCCTTACTACCTTACTGTATTTAAGGCCGTGGTTATATATTTTTTGCTTACCAAAAACAGTTTGAACAAAAATTTGATCATGAATAAAAAACGTTTTATTGAACCATGGCAAGCAGTAAACAATAGTATTGCCTCTGATGCAGAACTAAAATCCCGGAAAGATACAAAGGTATACTCTAGTTAGTAAACTCCCTGGTGGATAAAACACCTCCGTGTTCCCCTAACCACGCGTGAATCAAAATTTCTTGCAACAATAATCCCGCTGAACCGCCCGCTCTAATCCCTCACTAACGAAGATATTAAAATAGAATTGTAAAACGCCAAACTAATTCGTCCCATTGAAAGTTGTGCAGTTAGTGCGGCTGACATTAACCAGTCTGAAGCAGGTTCAATTTGTAGCCGACTGAAGCATAAGTTTGCGCGGCGCCCGCCCGGAGGCAGTTGGGCCTCCCTCCAGTTTCATACAAATTGATATTTACGGTAATAGCAAGAGTTTTTCAACGAGATCGCAGGAAGGAAACCAATTCTATGTAAAATTTTGTGTAAGGTTTATTTGTTGGGTAACTGTGTCTTGTAGGCTTATGATTTGGGGTTACTAAGGCGACTTTTATGTAAGACATCTTTCATCATCATTAAAAAAAATGCAGAGTTCATTTATTTAAATATGTTGCTTTTTTGGTATCTACAGTCCTAAGTAAAAGGTAGGATGACATATAAGAACTACAAAGTATCATGTTTTAATCATAATATTTACATACATATATATACTCACGACTATAATTCCCTAGAAGGGGTAGCTAGAGCCAAGGAATTATAAATCCCTCAGCCACTTTTGGAAAGTTGAGTGGGGAAAAGATGGTATACCAGGCCACTCAGAAAGTATTGCGAAAAAAGGTTTTAATGTATGAAACACTGGCCGGTTGTAATGTATACTGAAAATATGAGTCTTTATAAATAAAAAAAGGTACGTTCCAATTTTAAAATTTCCCTCTTAATTTTTTACGAGCTATTTTAAATTGTCGTGTCTTACTGAAAAATGAATCTGAGCCGGGAACATTTTTGCGCTATGATTTTTTACGATTTCAAATGTCGCTTAAAACCAGACGAATCATACGATAGACTTGGCGTTAATGGATGAAGGGCCTTCCAAGGCAACCGTGTATCGTTGGTATAACAAATTCAAGCGTACTCGATTAACTTTGTGGGATGAAGAAAGAAGTGGTCGCCCTCTAACGGCTGTTACGGATGAAAACGTGGTGGAAGTGAAAAATTTAATTCATGACAATAGGCGAATAACGTATCTAGAGATTCAACACATTATGCAGATTGGATCGGGAAGCGTTCATGAGATTTTACACGAACGTCTTCACGTGAGGAGAATAGTTTCACGCTGGGTGCCACACAACCTCACCTAGGTACAGAAACAGGCCCGGGTGGAATGGTGTCGTGATATGATTACTAAATTTGATGCTGGCTCGTCTCGGCGTGTTTACGACATCGTTGCAGGTGATGAGTTCTGGATTTATCAATACGATCCAGAAACGAAGCGCCAGTCGACGGTTTGGGTATTTCAAAACGAAGCGACCCCTACCAAAGTGAAGAGATCTAGAAGCGGTGGGAAGATTTTGTTCGCAAGTTTTTTCAATATGACTGGCTATTTGGTGTCAATTCTTTCACAAGATCAAAGAAGTATTAACGCAGACTGGTATACTACTAAATGCTTGCCAGTAGTTTTCTCAGTTGTGAGCAACAATCGACCAAACACAGGGCTCCGCGGGCTACTGCTTCACCACGACAATGCGCCCGCTCACACCGCGCTCAAAACGACGGACTTCTTGAACAGCACGCCGCGTGGGTCAAACTCTTGAGTCACCCTCCTTACAGCCCTGACCTGGCACCGTGTGACTTCTTTTTATTCCCTAAAATAAAAAAAATCAACTCAAAGGGATACAATTTTCATCGCCTGAAGATGCGCTGTCAGCGTTTCAGCGGGCTATAAATGAGATGTGGGCGGCGGACTGGAAAAAGTGTTTCGAAAACTGGTTTAGACGTATGAAACTTTGTATAGATGCTAGTGGAGAGTACTTTGAAAAGATTTAATAAAAACATTTTTACCCATAGAACATTTTTTTTTATTTTCGCAAAATTTTCTGAGTGTCCCACGTAATAAAGGTTGTTGGTGATGGGACTCCAAACGCATCGCCGCAAAAATCCCTGAAAAGCGCCAATATCGTTAGTCGCCTCTTACGCACACCCACCGGTAGAAACGGGGTAGCGCTATTCTAAGCCGACTAATATTTATATCTGCATTTAATTATGTTGATTGTATATTGGGCAGCACAAGTCCCTGGTAATAAACCTTTACTCACCGTTCACGCCGTAAAATGACAAATGGATGGCAGAGGTACTTATATTTCTGAACTTCAGGTGACACTATCAATCAGTACTGCGTTCAATGTGCCCTGCCCAATTCCACCTGATTTTTGCTACTTTTACGACTACATCAGTTACACCGGTTTTTATAGGAATCTCATCGTTTCATATTCATCTCGTATTGATAGTCCCAACATACCCCTTTCCATCGCTCTTTGGATAATTGAGCCTTCTGATAAGGACCAATGTGAAACACCACGTCTCTATGCTGTAAGTACAACTATCAATACATAATGTTTGTAATTGTCATCAGGTATTGCGGAATTTTACCACGAAAGGATTAACATAGCGTTGGAATTAACTATTCTGAAACAGTTACAAGGTATCGTAATTGTCCTTCATAAATAAGTCAGCTGGTGTGACAATCGTGGGAAGTTATGAGCCTCTTCATTCCGACACTCGAAAGCAAATATTCAATATATCAATAATATATCAGAATTTGGACATTCACTTCCGCAACAAAGAAAACTCAAGAATGTGAAAAACATATCTACTATTTAGCATGGCCGGAATAATGCAAGACGAATTTAATGTTTCAAGAGTTTTGGATTGGTTCGAGAAAATGGCGGCTACGGAGTGCTGCTGAGAGAAATTGTTTTACTTATTCATGTCGAGTGTGTAAGTGGTGAAGAATGGGATTGCTATTTGATTTACAAATTAGCTTTTTATTAGAATTTGTACGAAAAGTTTCGCTGGATGTGAGCTAGTTAGAGTTATTGGATGCTGATTTATGTATGTAGATATCGTTTCACAGTGTCGCTGAAACAGGTACTGTAATTAAATTAGATTTTAAAATATATAAACTCAGTTATGACGTAAGACCCACAATTAAAGCGATATTTGAAATATACAACAATAATTGTATGCTGAATAAAATCGTCCTCTACTACCATACACAGTAGCTCTATTAATCTCTTTTACCAATTTCCTATCATCAATCCTCTCCAAGTGGCCAAACGTCGTCTACAACGAGTCGTTAGTCTACAACGAGTAAATGTCCATTGTTAGAAATCTAGTCCCCTAATGATCTCCACAGCGCCCAGTTACTCTATTTCTTATATCAGTAATCATCAGTATTAATCTATTAATATTCAACAGATCACTTGAAACTGCCAGTGGTTAAAGGGACTACTTCATTAGCCACATTATCAGCTATAAAGTGCCAACAGCAATCAATCACACGACGTTTAGTGAGTAAAGATTAGGTATCGCGTGCCTTGCGTGTTCCTACTGCGTGACCCTTTTATATTTGCGATAGGCATTCGCGATACAACGAGCCGTACAAAAACAATACTGTCATGAACTAAGACAAGGAATAAATTTTATTTTGACAATCACGCAAATGGCTACCGATTTAGTGGTTGTTAAAAGTCGTGACTCCAAGTCGGCGGGCTAATTTTTGATTTGCATAAATTTTGTTAAAGCACTTAACTACATAAATTTCGTGCTTTCATAGCATGTTTCTTGTTAAGGGCCTCTTGTTACTGTATTTAATCTCAGCGGATAATGATGTCCTAATTTAAATAGAATTTTCACTGAGGGCTTCCTTATAGATTTGTATGATGTGTAGTCCTTATTTGCATAATGATATAAATAAAAAATAGCTATATAGAAACTTTCTTCAATTAATTAATGGTTGTTGGATTGATTAAGGGATGGCATTGAACGACTTATCAATAAGAGCCAGCATAACCTTAACAAAAACTAAAATATTATTCAAGTATACTGAATTTCCCATCAAAGATTGGGTCTGATATTCAAATCAGTATTGCTTTCTGCATACAACATTCATTTATTTTCCTATTATTTACGCCCGATTTCTGAATTGTGTATTCAAGCTGAGAACGACTTAAGTATCGTTTTGTCTCATTCAGTTGTTAAGGTTTCAATGCGACAGGACAGAACGATACTTAAGTCGTTCTCAGCTTGAATACTCAATTCAGAAATCGGGCGTTAGTGTATTATTTTAAAAATTGTTCTTTACAGTCTCGATACATAATTACTATGCACCTTTACACATTATTATTTCATACAAAAACAAAATATGATATTGAATTGATTTAATCATTAAAATAAGCAGTATAAAGTATTTAATATTAAAATTAACAATAACTGAATTAATATCAAATCGTCGAATTCACGAATGCTCACATAGTATAAGAGCATTTCATAAAATTAATCTTATTTGTGTTAATCCCGAGAAACAAGGTACTTAAATATGTGCGGCACAAGAAATAAACCTGTCATTAGTTTTGAAACCTAAACCAACAATCGGACGTATACTAATGCGCAAGTGTGGCGAATATAAATCTGGCCAAATAAGGAGTCAAGTCACGGAATGTACTGAGTACGCGACACTTGTTTGAGAAAAGCGGAAATAAATATCTCGAGTGGGACTAATTGGTTTCCGTTGGGTTCGAACGGGACTGCGGGACGCCGCATAATTTATATCGACGAGTCGGGACGTCCGTGGCCGATTATTTTGTATCTGTGATGTAGTGTGCGGTCTATCTACCTACGTTAGTTACTAACGCCCGATTTCTGAATTGAGTATTCAAGGTGAAAACGACTTAAGTATCGTTTTATCTCATTCAGTTGTTAAGATTTCAATGCGACAGAACGATACTTATGTTGTTCTCAGCTGGAATACTCAATTCAGAAATCGGGCGTAAGTTTAGTTATAAGTTAAGGAGTTTGCTTGCTGTATCGATTGCGGTGTTTTAAACTATTTTGTTATGTCCGTTTTTAGTATTTTCTAAGATTTTCACGATTGCACATTATAATTAAAACAACTATTGATTTTCGGTTCCCGTGACCATGATAACTGAAAAGTTTTCGAAACGTCGGGCTTTAAAAACACGCGATTAAAATATCCGAAAATCAATAGTTGCTTTAATTATAATGACAGTTTTTATTTAAATTTTAAATTTTTCCTTTCTTTTTTTGGGCGATGCGGTTGGAAACCCATCACCAACAACTTTTATTTTATGCTTTATTTCCCCATTGAATTTCCAAGGAATTCCCTAGCTCTGGCTACCCCTTCAAGAGTTTCATCGCTGATTAAGTGTTTGTTATGTATGTTTTTTATACTTCGGAAAAACTATCAGTTTGTTGTGTTAAAAATAACAACTAAACTATTAACTAAAAACGAAATTTTCTTTCAGACTTTCATTTTAATCCCATATGGTTATCCGATTAGTTCATTATTTTGAATGTGGCTATTTAATATTCCGAAAGATTCCCACATTTTTTTTCTGATAAGCTTAGATTCTTAAAATAAGTTTAGTACCTAATCATAACGTATCAATATTGTGCATTACGTTTCGTGTATCTATTGGTCATATACGTATACATTCATTACTGCTATAAATCCAAAAAAAGGAAGCAAAAACTGAGCATTAGTAATTCTATACATACATACATAAACTCACGGCTATAAATCCCTAGAAGGGGTAGCCAGAGCTAAGGAATTCAAAATTCCTCAGCAACTTTTGGAAAATTAAGTGGGAATAGATGGTAAAGTAAAGGTGGTTGGTAATGGGTCTCCAACCGCATCGCCCAAAAATCCCTTAAAAGCCCCAATACCGTTAGTCGCCTCTTACGGACACCCACCGGAAGAAACGGGGCAGCGCTATTCTAAGCACCACACGGCAATTACATTAGTACACTACATTAGTAATTTCTCAGTTATTAATGAAAGCAAAGTGGGGAAAAGATCGTAAATTAAATAATGGTTGACGATGGGCGACCTAACAGTTACCCTAAATTGCCTGTTACAACGATCGCGAGAAGAATTAAGTTTTTCTAAGACGACACTACGAGTAGTAAGTTATTCGTCGATTACTACAACTTGTATGAAAAGATTAATTATTACAAAGAGCATGTATGAAAAGATTGATGGATGTGAATGAAGCTAGCGAGGTTTGCCAGGATCGTACAAAGTGGCGATCGATAGTCTCTGCCTACCCCAATGGGAACTAACGGCGTGAGAATATGTATGTATGTATGTACTACAACTTTTTTTGCGTCTCTGTTTCTGCGTAGGAATAAAACCAAAAACATCTATCTAAATCCGTCATTGGTGTCGAGACCTGAACGTTTTAGCAAAGTTGTGACAATTTTATTAACAGGACGCCTACCGGTCGACCTGATGAGCTTATTATTCAGAACGCATTCGAAGTGAAAACCGAGAGCTAAGGACCGAGGGTGGTTGATTTAGATTCATGGAACTAATTTTAAACTCAAACATCGTACTACCTACAGATTTTAACTAAAATTACATGTTATTTGTTTATTCAGTTTATATAATAAAGAAGTTATTTATTATAAAATAATATAACATAAAATAGAAATGTTTTTTTTATTTTTTAGAGTTGTCATCTCAACATTTAAAAATTTATTTTCTTATATAAATTTACATATGCAATTTACAACTTACTTACTAATATTTACAAGTCACAATACGCGCCCCGTGTCATATCTGGTGTTCATAGAAATTATTATTTGGATAATAACTCAATGTTTTACAAAAAATGGGTTTCGTTCAATTTGTATAAGACACAATTTGCCTTGTAGTGACCGCTCAGAATGTCACTATCCCTTTCTACCAACGGGTGTCGTAAGAGGCGACTTAGGGTATCGGGATTTTTTTCAGTGGGTTTTGAGCGATGTGGTTGGAGATCCATCACCAACGATACTTTATTTATCCCATCTTGTTCCCCATCAACTTCCAAATGTGGCTGAGGAGTTTCTAGCTCTGAAGCGCTGGCTACCCCTTTTTGGGATTTATAGCCGTGAGTATATGTATGTATGCATATATATACACAGTTAAAAATATGTTTCTCAATGTTATATACCTTATTTTTGATGGTTTTTCTCACGGATCGGCCTTTTAAATAATGTAATTAGGTAATTAAAATCATGGGGGTTTTAAAACCCTATTGTAAGATTTGCTAACAGCGTTCGTAATAAAATATAAAGTCAAGACACAAAATGTTCAAGCTACTTTTATATGACTACCTATTTTCTGATAACGACACTGTTTTCATTAACATTACATGAAAAATATTTCCCTTGGTTTATTATTTGAGATGAGCAATTATTTCGGGGATCAAACAAGTGCCTTTTAACGTAACTTCGTTTGGAATAGCCTCCAGCTATTTTCTTACTCTCCCTATCTTTTGTTTTAACCTTATTTAACTTTGGCTATCGGCGCTCATTTTGCGTTAACTCAGTTTGCTCGAAACAGTCAACAGTGTCTGTGTCAATTTCCAATTACCACGTAAAATGCCACAAAGTGAGAGTTTTATTTGTATAATCGTTTGAGTTTTAGATTTGATTTCGTTTTTAATCATGATATTAAAAATATGAAGGCCTCCGAAGTAGCAAGAATGAAAGAATATGAAAAGATTGATGGATGTAAACGAGAGGTTTGTCAGGTTCGTACAAAATGGCGATTGATAGGCTCTGCCTACCCCAATGAGAAATAATGGCGTGAGTATCTGTTTGTATGTATAATAAAATTATTACGAATCTTAAACCTTGCGATTTGGGCTAAAGAAATAAATTTCTACAAGAGTTGGCAGAGACTATCTAGTGTCACTTTGTCCGATCCTGAAAAACCAAACCTCGCTGCCCTCTGACTCTACATTTTTCTCAAAAATGAGATTTGTAGGTTCCATTATTATCTTTAGACGCGTTTAATAAAGCCTTCAGCTATCAAATTGAAATGGGAGAAAACATGTATATGGAAAGTTTTGTTTTGCTTTCGCGCAATTAATTTAAGGTATAAACTTATCAAATTAACGTATTGGTAATGTTTGAATACATTTAGACGTGAACCCCTGTGGAATATCGTACTTGTGGTAGTTTAATTAGCGTTATGATTGGATAATCAGTCTGGTTCAGGTATTGTTTAATATCTACGAATGTATTACGCATACGGCCCTTTCTGTCTGTTTTAGGAGAATACTGCATTTTTCGTTGAAGTATGCACTCAAAATATAGTTAATCTTAAATTAGTCACCATAATGGGTAATCTAGATTTTGCTATTTAATCCATAAAAACCCTTTGCGTAGTATTAATATGCCTAAACTTGACTATCATTAATAATATTGTCAAAATAGAGACAAAAAAATTTAACCGTCTTTGTTAGAAAGTAAGATTTATTCAGACTTAGTTTTAAAACTATCTTAATTATATTGATAACTTCCTAATTAAATAATCAGTCAAAATATCTGACTCAGAAAAGGACCAGATTCTCGTATCGAATATAAAAGTACAAGCAAAATGAAAATTTCTCGTCGTGAAAATAAGCTGCCCAACCTTCAGGCGGCCTGAATTAGTAGTCGATGTACTCATATGAAAAAAGACATGTTTAAAGATTTCCATGCTAGCTGTACTTAAAAGCAATTTATTATGGGAGAAATAATTTCATCTATGTATTATCAAGCGGCTTGTTTCAGAACAACAATAAAACCAATTGTTTGGGATTCGATAAAAGCTATTTTAGGTCTAAATTGGATAAATCCACATTACTTTACGGCCCCGGGCATATCAAAAGCAATTCTAAACAGCCATAGACGTTATTCACCGCTTATCAATAGCGAAATGAGTTTCACATTTCAAGATTTTGCTGGCAGGATAGTAGATTTAGTTAGTTTTAATGACTTAATTACTATGTGCTGTGTAGTGGATTAGAATAGCACTAAATTAACCAATATCTATCCTCATCGGCGTAGCTAGCCGTGGTTTGTGAGCGGGTATAATGTGTAATTTCTTGTTTATATGTTTTTTTCATTGATATGGTAGCTTATCGGGTCGGAGCCAGGGTGGGGCAAGTCATGCTACGACCATGTCTGTCCTTGAGTGTTGTAAGAGGCAACTTGGGGATGTGGGACTTTTTAAGCAATTTCTAGGCGACTCTTGGTTGAACATCTATGTATGTATGTTTCTTTTTTAAAAGAACACCACTTTATCTCCACATTGAAGTGAATTCAGACTCAGAAGAATCTTCAGCCTGAAATCTTATTAAAAATTAACTTAAGGCACGTTTGATAAAAATAAAAGAGGCACGAAACTGAAATTGAGATTCAGAAATGAAATGAATACGAAGTTGCGGCGATTCAACTTCCATGAATAATTTATTTAAGAATCTTTGTTCGGAAAATGTCTAGAATCTGCTTAGTCTCCATTAAAAAACTTTCAACCAAAATCATACGGCTTGCTCTAATATCTTCAGTTACAGCTATTGTTAAAAATAGTCATGGTTTTAGTTTAAACAATCCTTAACACTGTCAATGTAAGGATATGAACTCTCGATAAATAGAAGAAAAAGAACATCACTGGTGATAGATTGCCAACCAGAAGGTCAAGTCTCAGTGAGATTGTTTATTCACAAAATTTCCTATGTACAAATTATGAAGTAATTTTATTAAAAGCTTAATTCACATGCCAGAGAGCTTACCTTAATATGCTTTCATTGTATTATGGAAATCATAATGGATCAGGTATCCTTTAATTCTTGGAGTGTTGATAGTGAAGCTACTAAACGGGGTCTTTCTAGACTAGTGAAAAAACTCACTTCTAAGAAAGTGACTTCAAATTAATCTAACAATTATACGCTAACCTTCCCTTGTAGAACTGTAGGTTTAATATCACGTTACTGTATTTACAATATTATGTGTGTGAGATATAAATGATAAGATTATGAACATTACATATAAATATTGTATTATATCATAATAATTTTTGCTGTCATCACAGGTTTGCTAATTTCAAATATCAATAAAACAAGCGGTGCAACTGCTAATAATTCTGCTTATTTTCATACTTACCGTACTACGCAACTATCCACTTACTTGAAAGGCTATAAAAATCAGTTAACGGAGTTCGCTTTGCCCTCAACTGCCGAAGTTTCCACATAAACAAGGAAAATTAACCATAACATGAAAATGAGCTTCTTGCACGAAGAAAACTTAGCCCAAGTGTGCATTGAATATTAAATTTAAGTAAATTTATATATCATATCAACTCATTTAATGGACCTTCGTAGTAAGAAATATATAAAACTTGTAAATATCAGTATAAAACCCCTAGAAACGGATAAAATCCAATAAATCTGGTTGAAATTTTAATTATATGTTTTCGCAAACAATTTGGTGAATCATTCCGACATGCTGAAATAAAAAAAAGAAGAAAGGAGAAGGTAAAGATGAAACCAAAGATTTTTCGAAGATACAGGATATCTTTATATTTGTGCATTTGAGATAATTTAACAGATACAGTATTAGTATAACAACGGTATTGAATGTCTCTTGATGCGCGGGAAAATAATTTAAGAGCTATTGTAAGAATATTTAATGAAAGATTTCTGCTGATTTCTAAAAATAATAAACGATTTTCAACAAAAAGAAGGAAATTTAACTTCTAAGAATGGTTGAGAAAATTCTGATTCTGATGCTATATCTACCATTTTTGATGGGATTTAAGGCTGAAAAATTCACAAGTTACTCAGGTATAAAAAACGCTATAAATGATATCATTATTCCAAATAAAAACATCAGTCGATATATCATAGGTATCGCAATTACGAACAACTAAAACAATGAAAGTTTCTTCTCAAATACGTGAGTCTGCTACAAAATAAGGTACGTGTCAGGAATATATGAGTGAGGAGCGGCTCGCTGTATTGATTCCACCAACTTCCTCGTTCGTCTAATACTGCTGTTAAAAATAAGGGCCAGTTATTGTCACAAGTTTTCTGTTAGATATAATTATAACTTTGCCTGCGTTTTTTTGCTTGAAAATCACCAAATTCTTATCTAACTTTAACTGTCGAGAGGGGGTTTAGAGAAGTTTGCTTTGGAGGAAAGATAGGATTTGAAGCGCATTGTCTATCAACCAATTGATTAACAAACTCGTAACATACAATTAGTCACCTAAGGAAAACTAAGGAAACTTTCGTTAAGAAACCTATCTCTTTATCTTTGGAATAAGTAGTTTCTTAAATAGTGCAAAAGAGTCTATACTCTTAACAAAAGAGATTGATGAATAGGAGATATGTAATAGCTTAAAAATATGGTGACGACTATTGAGGACAGTATTCAAAAAACTGTAGGAATGATGATAAAATGCAAATATCTTCACGTACTCCTCTAGGGTCAAAGACCGACTTCGTATATAGATATTTGTTAAATCTGTTCTAAAACAAAGTTGTTTCTAAATTAAAAACATAGTTTAACAAGTACGCACTAATCAGTATTAGCGGCAGTATAATGTCAAACCGCATCCATCCAATTTACTTGCCTATTAACAAATGTAGTAAGTACCCAATAAACGAAACCATTTTTTATGTCGGTTTAGAATAGCTATACCTCATTTATATACATATACAGGGTGGCTTATTCAAATCGGTCAGTATGGGAAAGTCTGAAACTATAAGACATACGAAGATTTGTTCTTAGGATCCATGTCACCGATTTTGATAAAAAGAAAAACTGCATTCATACATTTGAAAAAAAACTGTACCCAGCTCGGGAATCGAACCCGGTTGTTTTGAAAAAATAAACTTACACTTTTTCTATTTTGATATCGATTGTGTAGGTCTTAAGCTGTAAATGTCTCCATAAAACATGATGTCTAAAATGAATAAAATGCATTGTTTTGACATACTTTAATTTCTCAAAGTAGGTGTACGAAGTGACCACCTTTACAATATGCAACAAGTTCAGGCATGTAAAATTGTCTCTATGACTGTTTGTACCTCTGAACTTATTAATAATAAGTTATTTTATTACATACATGCACCGTATAATGTGGTTTGCATTCCATTAAATATTTAAGTTTTGTTATCTACAGTAATTAAACACTAACAATCAATTGAAAAGACCACTTAAAGTAAGTATGTAGATATTGTAGATACACAGTCGCCCGATTTAACGCCTCTAGACTATTTTTATAGGGTTACGTTAAGGATGAAGTTTACAAAACAAGCTATGACACCGTTGAAGACCTAAAAGCAGCCATAGAGTCAATTTTAACGCAAATTCACAACATGAAGAAACAAAATGCAATAGTAAGATCGTTACCTGTAAAAGTGTAAGTTTATTTTTATATACACTTTTTCTATTTTAATATCGATTGTGTAGGTCTTAAGCTGTAAATGTCTCCATAAAGCATGATGTCTAAAATGAATAAAATGCATTGTTTTGACATACTTTAATTTCTCAAAGTAGGTGTCCGAAGTGACCACCTTTTTTTTCAATTTAATTTTCAACACGTTTAGGTAACGATCTTACTATTGCATTTTGTTTCTTCATGTTGTGAATTTGCGTTAAAATTGACTCTATGGCTGCTTTTAGGTCTTCAACGGTGTCATAGCTTGTTTTGTAAACTTCATCCTTAACATAACCCTATAAAAAATAGTCTAGAGGCGTTAAATCGGGCGACTGTGTATCTACAATATCTACATACTTACTTTAAGTGGTCTTTTCAATTGATTGTTAGTGTTTAATTACTGTAGATAACAAAACTTAAATATTTAATGGAATGCAAACCACATGATACGGTGCATGTATGTAATAAAATAACTTATTATTAATAAGTTCAGAGGTACAAACAGTCATAGAGACAATTTTACATGCCTGAACTTGTTGCATATTGTAAAGGTGGTCACTTCGTACACCTACTTTGAGAAATTAAAGTATGTCAAAACAATGCATTTTATTCATTTTAGACATCATGTTTTATGGAGACATTTACAGCTTAAGACCTACACAATCAATATCAAAATAGAAAAAGTGTAAGTTTATTTTTTCAAAACAACCGGGTTCGATTCCCGAGCTGGGTATAGTTTTTTTTCAAATGTATGAATGCAGTTTCCTTTTTATCAAAATCGGTGACATGGTTCCTAAGAACAAATCTTCGAATCCACATGTCTTATAGTTTCAGATTTTCCCATACTGACCGATTTGAATGAGCCACCCTGTATATCCACTTTCCACTTATGAGGTGACCAAGTGTATAGGAGTTTAATGGACTATTGGGCAATGAGGTCGTAGACCAAACACCAAAGATACTTCACTTTTACTACCATTTCCCCAATTACCTTCCATAACTTTACAAATAAATTGGTGCTTGACCAAAATCTGTATGATGTGAATATCTTTGTGAACTTAAATATATTCATATAATTAAATATCTTATGTCCTATAATTATGCTGAGATTGATTTGTATTTATAAAATAAATGCATGTTAACAAACCAAGAGCTTTGATTTCCACACTGAAATTAGAATAAAAACATTAAATTAATTATTTCTCATTGCATGATTATTTATGCTAATTCATGCCACAAACAGAAACAGTCATATACCAAGCTTAACCGATACGCTGCGGTTTTCAATAATGCATTGAAACGTTTACATTCAAACATCAAGTTAATATGTAAATAACATAATTTCCGTGGCTCTTTGACGTTTGATAAATTAACATGGGCAAACCACCCCTAGCATTAGATTAGTTATTTTCATTTTGAATACATTAAATATCTCTGTAATTTGAAATATCTCTATATATGTCATCACGGGTACAAATTGTAAAAAAAGGTAACTAGAGATTCTATATATAAAATTACTTAGCCACTGAAATTTTGTAAGTAAAAGATTGTAAAATAAAGGTTGGGTAATGGTAAATGGGTATCCAACCGCTGCACTGCGCCCAACAAAGCCTTAAAAGTAACCATACCCTAAGTAGCCTCTTACGACACCCGCTGAAAGAAGTGGTTTTTTAAGCAGTTAGTGCTATTCTTAGCGTTACCCGAAATATAAGAATCTTAAATTTATAAGTAACAAAAAGTTCCGCTCCAGACCTTAGAATTCAAATACCCAATTTTGCTTTTTTTCCATTTCATATTAGCTTTATCTTATTCTACTATTGCGAGGTGCGATCAAAAAACTTCCACCAATCAATAGAAAAATGTTAAAAATTGTTTCTTTTATTAATATGCCGTGTAGTGGCGGCTTAGAATAGCACTACCCCATTTCTTCCGGTGGGTGTACGTAAGAGGCGACTAACGGTATTGGGGTTTTAAAGGATTTTTGGGCGATGCGTTTGCAGACCCATCACCAACAACCTTTATATTACCATCTTTTCCCCGCTAAAAATTCCAAAAGTGGCTGGGGAATTTTTAATTCCTTAGCTCTGGCTACCCCTTCTAGGGATCTATAGCCGTGAGTATGTTTATGTATGCATGTATGTTTGTTACAGATATTTGATATTCTATTTTTAAGATTATACATATATGTGTAGTTCAATATCATGGGTTTACGTTCACCTTCGGAAACCTATATGGTCGTGTTAAATTTGATTATATCCCAGTACATCTCAATTGTACCTCGCTTTAAACTGTCTTGATCATATATTTTTTTGTAAATTTATGTTTCATGTGCAATTAAGAGTTATTCTATTCTAGTCTACCTCAGTGCAAAGTGGCAATGCCATATTGTATTTATGCACTGTCCAGGCAACATAATAATACTTTAAAAATCTCATAACATATTATTGCAAGATGTGAAGACGAACAAAATCTCTGCTTTCATCATCAATACACGACAACAAAGCTACTGAAATGTCTAATAAATTTTAAAAATAAATAACCTTTGACAGACTTGTTAGTCCGGTTAATTAAGCAGTAGCAACATTAGGGTTCAAGAATGAAGGACAGTTAACAGGGGACTGGGATCGCAAAACTTAACGAATTGTTATTTTGAGCTATTCATTTGGAAACACAATAGGACTAGGAACTCGTAAAATTAAGTGGTAAGTAAAATTAAGCTTGGGAGACTTTGATCTTTCAATTGTATTTCATATTTATACGTTTTTGTTCACAAATTATTCTTTTAACTATTTTGCTTCAGAAGTGGTTTGTAATAATACTTTTGAAAGGATATTTTCCTACTTAACTTTAGTATTGTTGATGAATTATGACTGTAAAACAACATTAACCCAATGCACTTAGCATTGCGTTATTAAAAGAGAGGGATATTTCTTCTTAGTGGTATATTATAAATTTTTACTCTTAAATCTTTGTTTATCTCATTATGGGAATTATAACCGTTTGTGTTCAAATGTTTAAAATTGTGTAGTATAAAAAATTTACACTTTTATATTTTTCTATTTGAAATTTCCACCGCTAGATAAAGGAAAAGTATTTTTAATTTAAAGTTTCCCTTTTTAGGAATTTCAGTGAAGTGTCTAATTTGATAAGTTTTTTATTATAAAACTCTCAAACTGAAAAGAAAGTGAGTATGTTCGTGTACGGTTTTAAACCTAAAACATCCAAAGTTTGAGCCAAACTCCGTTACCATTTCTCCATGATGGCAGGATATAACATCGAACTTGCATTATTTTATTACACAAGATAACGTAAAACTATCCAAGTATTTATCAATAATCTTCAGAAAACAAAAAGAATAATCAAGTACAATCCAAATCGAATAATAAAGTAATCGTCGACGAGTACGCTCTTCTGAGGTGCCAGTTAACGCCTTCAGGAGGGTTAAGTAAGGATAATTTCCCTTTGCGTGCCCACTTCTAATGACGAGAGGGTTCATGCGGATGGAAAGAGATGGGGCATAAGCGTAAAGAGGGTTAACATTATGCGTGCCGGATTTCGGTAGGCACTCTCATTGTCTGTTAATATAGTTTTTTTTTGTATTGCGTTTGTTTTAAGCGTCAGTTTCAGTGCTTTAGTGATTTGTGTCTAATTAATTTGTATACTTTGGGGAATTTGATGAAGTTGTTAGATTTTGTTTGGTGTTGGGATTCTTATTTGTGTTTAATTAAAATTAAATTGGATACTAAACTAGTAGCGTCATTTATAGCTTTATTAATTTAGTTAAATAATAGTAGAGTACAACCGTAATCACATACAATTTCTTGGATTCGAGAGGTTTATTCGGATCGTATAAAGTGGCCATTGATATATCTAGTAACTATACTAATCGTCAAATGCACGTCTAAGCAAAACGTGCGTACTCCAAATAGAATTCCAATTCATAAAAGACTTTAACCATCGTGCTCTTTATTCTTAGCTTTTTGTGTTAAGTATTTGTAAGAAATTTAGCTATATCCACTTTACTAGAATAAAACGATCACATTTCTTACTGCAGTTTCACACATTACAAGCCTGTTAGTTAAGTAAATTTTAAACGATGTGGCTAGAGACCCATCACCAACCATCCTTTATTTTACTATCATTTCTCCAATTAATTTCTCAAATTGGTTGAAGAATTCCGTTACGAAGATCTAGTTGTCCCTTTTTTTAATTTATTACTATGAGTATAGGTAGGTAAAGTAAGTAGTTGATGTAGAAATAATAGGATCTTCTTTTTGCGACTTGTTTATTGTGAAACTGTTACAATTAGCTTAGTATTTAATTGAACAGTCTAAATGACTTTGCGTCTTCTCCGTGTCTTCTTGGGATTCTTCAATTGTGAAAGTTGTGCAAGTTGTGCAAGAAGGATGCAGCGGGCATCTCGGTTTTTATAGGCTAAGCTGTTTGTCTCCTTTCTGATGGCGCTTGACGTGACTGACGCGACTCTGGATTGTTTATGTTTTGAGCCCGTTAAAGCACTTGGATCAAAGTGCTTTAACAGTAGTTATTTATAAATTACTAGTAACTAACATAAATCAATATGAATATATTGTTGCGATTTCGTTCTTAAACGTATTTTCTAATATTGCCGAGATATCAAACATACAATTGAGTTATTAATGTATTTTTCTATTCGCTTCAAATTTATGAACGAAGTTTGTTAATATTTCCATATTTGCTAGGTCTGTTCCGTATAACAAGATTTATGTGTTTCGTATACGAGTTTTTCTGCGGGCACGACAAAGATGTTAGGAATCTTTTCAATAATGATTTATTTTTTCATATAAGAAGGGGGTTTTATTCCGCGGTGTTCTCGTTACAATAATAACAGCTAGTGAAATATGACTTTCTAAAATATTAAAGTAGAAGATACATACATACTTACGGCCATAAATCCCAGAAAGGGAATGACAAAGGTTCAGAATTAGATACACTCCTGCCACTTTCGGAAGATGAGCGCGGAAAATATTGTTAAATGAAGGAGGTTGGTGATGGATCTCCAAGCATGATGTGGCTACCAACCCAACAATAAAACTACTCTTAAGAAGAAGAAGAAGGTTAATAAAATAGAGGATGGTTACTGATAATGGATACTGGGCATTTAAAAGTAGCAATACCTTTTCGATACTTATAGATACGACTCGTACATCACTCACAAATAAAATAGGGTATAGCTATTATAAGACGACACAACAGAACAATTTATTTCACTCATATGTTTTCTAAGCGTTCTGTGAATCTTTACAAAACATTAACCACAGACTGAGCTCTAATCTTAGTTGTTATTTTATTACTTCAGGCTCGCGTATAAACACATGCTAAGGAAATTTTGGTACTATTTATAGGCTTCCAAATGTGTGGTATAAACATACATACATACATATACTCACTGCTATAAATTCCTTGAAGGGGTAGCCAGAGCTAGGGAATTATGAAATTCCTCAGCCACTTTTGGAAGTTGCGTGGGGAAAGGATGGTAAAATAAAGGTGGTTGGTGATGGGTCTTTAACCGCATCGCCCAAAAATCCCTTAAAAGCCCCAATACCGTTAGTCGCCTCTTACGTACACCCACCGGAAGAAATGGGGTAGTGCTATTCTAAGCCGACACTACACAGCAAAAAAAGTGGTATAAAGTTATTATTAAAACGCTGTGTGTGCCGGCATAGGATGACACTACCCCTTTCTACCCACGGGTGTCGTAAAAGGCTTTTTAAAAGGTTCTTGGGTGGTGCGGTTGGACACCCATCACCAACGATACTTTGTTTCTTTTATATTGTCTCCTATCAACATCCAAATGTGGCTGAGGAATTTATAGCTCTAAAGCTCTGGCTGCCCCTTTGGGATTTATTGTCGTGAGTATATGTATGTATGATCCTAAAATTATTAAACAAATCCTTTGTAATTGAACAAATATACATACATACATATACTTACGGCTACAAATCCCTAGAAGGGGTAGCCAGAACTAAGGAATTAGAAATCCCTCAGCCACTTTTGGAAAGTGTGTGGGGAAAAGATGGTAAAATAAAGGTGGTTGGTAATGGGTCTTTAACCGCATCGCCCAAAAACCCTTAAAAGTCCCCAATACCGTTAGTCGCCTCTTACGTACACCCACAGGAAGAAATGGGGTAGTGCTATTCAAAGCGGACACTACACAGCATATATATATGAACAAATATAGGAATGTGTATTGTATATTTACTTGTTAATATAACAATTGTATGTACACAAAATTAGTATAGGATATTAGATTAGTGTAGGCTTAGTATAGCACTAACCCATTTCCATCATACATGTATTAGCATTTGTAAATTTTAATTTTGGTGCTGACTGAAAATCAGTGTTGTGAGGTATTCATTTACTCAGAACGATAATGCTGAGTCAGCTTCCAAATTCGTTGCTACCACGCAGGTTATACGGCTATTATTTTCTTGTGAATTAGTGTGTATGATATTGTTTTTTTATTGTTATATTTTTTGTGCAATATGTTTTTTTTTGTACGTGTTGTGTAGCAGCGAATAAATGTTTTTCTTTCTATCTTTCCTTCTTAATCATTTCGTTTTGTTAAAAATGCATGTGTATTTTGTTACTTTTGATTCTGAGTAGATAATATCGACGCTGGAAAGGCAAAAATGACTAAGCGCCATTATTGGCCAATATGAGTTTTATACATCTTTGGAATCGTCTTTTTTTTCTACGTCGAATGGTAGCACTCCCGTGTTTCTACGATGACTTTTACTGTCGCTTGGTGAATTGATAATTTGTGCAATTATCTTTATTTTCGGCGTCCAAACGACAGTTAAATATATAAATCTGTAAAAATTGTCACTTGGGACAACCATTCCATCCGTATTTTTTACTTAGATAATGTTGCCTGCATTTTTTTTTGTAGTATTTGCATTTAGACATAATTGCCGTGATCTTAAAAAAATAATAATGACGGCTCGATAACTTTGCCTGCTTTGACTTTCATACTATTTGGCGTTACGATATTTTACGCAGGCGTTAAAAGATTAAAACTGGTCGCTTGGTTACTATTTGCATTTCTTAAATTAAAAAAACCATGTCGGTTGGTAATTTTTACCTGCCGAGTTTGGTAGTAGTGTCGGCGCATAGATACCTAGCGCATTTATTTTATTGTCGTTTGCCCGTGCGCACAAGTGGCAGTGAAGTGACGTTTAGTGAGCAATAATAGGCTTGTGTCCATTAAGAATTAATATAATGGATAGGGGTTTATTATGATTAATTATATTATGGAGAATATAACAAACAATTTTATTTATTAAAAACGTTACAGATTAATAATATTTTTAAAAAATAAATTTCGTAAAATGCAACCTTTAGTCACGTGACAGTGAACACCAATCAGAAAGCGTTACGTCACGCCGTGCGAAACTTCAATCGTGTCTTTGACGTTGCGAGTATCACTACCGGTTCTTGATAAAATTTTGGTTTTTAACAACTTATATCAAGTTGATACAGTTTTTGCTGATTATAATTTGAAAGAATTAACCATGGAATCGGGATTCAGCAAAGCAGACAGTAATAATTTGGCCAGAATCGATGCCGTTATGCTTGGAAATTTTTTCGCGTCGAACAGTGACTTTTGCTCATCTGAATTTCACAATGTTAAAACTTCCTTGTAAGTATAAAATATTTATTATAAGCATAAATGCTATGTGACATTTCAGTTCGGTACACAAGGACGTACATTTTGCAAGAAAATTGATACAACACTTGGAGTACAACTTTCTTTCGATTCATTCAGACACTCTTCTATTATCATCTTTCTTTGTTTTTTTAGAATATATAGCCGTTCTGTACTGCTGCAAGTTCGTTTTATTCTGTCTTCTTGACATCCAAATTTACTTGGCATACAACCTGGTTTCATGCGCACTTGTGATACTGTTCCCTTCATATGGTACTCCATGTAATTTATCATATCATTTGGCAACTAGAATAATAAAATGAGTATGTTTGTAACATTAATTAGAAAACTAAAATAAAACGTTCACTTCTAAAAGTGAAACAACTTAACCTGAACTCATGTATTTATTATTTAGAAAATAGGGATTCTACAATTTGCCGTGTAGTGCCGGCTTAGAATGTCGCTACCCCTTTCTACCCACGTGTGTCGTAAGAGGCGACTAAGGGTATTGGGGCTTTTTATTGAATATTTGGGCAATGCGGTTGGAGACCCATCACCAAAAACCTTTATTTTTACCATCTTTTCCCCACTCAACTTCCAAAAGTGGCTGAGGAATTTATAATTCCTTAGCTCTGGTTACCCCTTCTAGGGAAATATAGCCGTGAGTATATGTATGTATGGATTCTACAAAACAGATCTAGTTCGCTCGAATAAAGTAATAGATTGTATTGTGTGAAATACATACATCAAAATGATCTTCACAAAAATACATTCTTGAACCTGTTGATAAAGTATGAGCATCATCTCTTCTTGCAAGTTTTAACCACTTTTTCCGTATTTCTCCATTGTTTGGAACATATATAAGTAACTTGATTGGCGTTTTTAAAGTCGTGCTATCACAATGGGGCACCATACAGTACTTATAATATGAGAAATTCATTTTTAAACGATAAAAACTAGCTATAACGTACGAAGACCCGATCGCTCTTTGGTTTGTTTCGCACGGCGTGACGTCATTCAAGACGCCATGACAGTCTTGTGCGTTTTGGAACCAAATTGAAATTAGTTTTTTAAAACGCTAAATTTATAATGAAAACGCTCGATTAAAAATAAATAAACATTTTTTTTCGATAAAATGCCTAATAAGCTATATTATTAAGCAGTTATTGAAATTTAGTCAACTAGCCTATTAGCTCCAGTGTTGCAAAAGTTCCCGATTTATCGGGAGATCTACCGATTTTGGCCTTTCCCTCCCGATATCCCGATTTAGTGACCATATCTCCCGATTTTTTGCATTTGAGATTAAAGTAATAATTAATATAGCAATCTAAAGACAGAAAACATCAAGAATCACCTAGTAACATTGACCACGGGATTCTCACCCACGGGAATTCCCATAAAATTCTCACACTCACAGGGTCTTTTAATACGGCAGTGACGTCAGTATACACAAAACATATTACACCGAAACGTTTTGCGATAGAGTTCATTATTGTAAAATAATCAGACTTGTGAAAATTTCAATATTTATCTTAAAATACTTATCAATCAAGGATGCCGGGGCGTAGACCGGAATGTCGCAGGTTCAAGTCCTGCTGGCTCCGAAATTTTTCTTTCCTTGATTCCACTTTTACAATTACAAAATATTTACAATGATTGTATAAAAATTAAGAATTAAATTATTGCCAAATGCTAGCAGAATTTCCTCTTCGGATGGCTAAGCTAATGCGTTGGCCGAGGTAGCTGCCTGCTCTAGGATCACCACACACTTCCACAAGGCGAGCGGAGAGTTCTTTAAAGAATTGCCGTGCCTCGTTGCCCCACGGGCCGAGACTTTCAACGGCAAAAGGTATAAAATGATAGTCATTTTATAGATCAGTAAAATAATCCCCACATGAGGTTTCATGCCCAACAAAATCTAATTATTGCTGGAAAATTGTTTACTAAAATTGTAAGCAAGAAGTGGTACAAAAATGAATTATCAGTCCTACATATATATTTTTATATAGTTTAATAAATCACTTTAATTTGATTATCAGCATAAAATACTGATGTTTTATTAAGACTAAAAAATCTCCCGTTTTCTCCCGATTTTTAACTGGAAAATTACCCGATTTTTTAACTTTCGCTTTTGCAACACTGATTAGCTCATTCCGCGACCGAACGTCGGTTAGGACGGCCGCGGCCGCTTGTATTGGCACCTGGGATATTCGCGCGGTAGCGACGTCATGTAAGTTATCTATTTATTATAAAGTATTTAACCTTTTTAGTACTGTGATTTTATTATATTATCAAAATTTATTGTATTTCAGAACAATGGAGAGGAAAAACCGCGTAAATAGCATAATAACTCAAGCTTTAGTAAATGCCGCATTATCGTCAGAATCAATAAACAATACTGATATCGCAGAAGAGAATCTGCTTCCAACATCAACAGACTTGAAGCGGAAGAGTGCACGGAAAAAACTAACATTTGACACTATCCAGGTACGTACTTGTTTTCTATAGAAAAACGTTCCCATTACTATAACAAAACGTGGGTACTCTGAACACCAGGTGACAAAGTCACGTGATGTTCAGAAGTATTAATACCTCTGCCAACCCCTTAGGGGATATTCGGCGTGAACGTTTATGTTATGTTATGTTTACTATAACACAGAGTATAATTTAGTACACGATATTGTAAAGCACACAAGCACTTACATTACTAGGTACAGTCACGAGCAGCCTGGGTCACCTCATTTGGACTTTGTACCGTTCTTATTAGTGACTTGACCTGCTCGTGACTGTACATTCATACTCACATTTTTAAAGTAAGTACTTACCGTTTCCAGGATAATACGCTAACGCCGCCTTTTCAGCCAAACAATGAATCTAACAACGAATATTCTAGAATAATGTTGGAGGCAATGGGAGATAATCATGGAAAAGTATTACACAGCAAAAAACCGGCATTTGTCATTTAAGAGGTACGTAATAGTTATTTTCAATTTACGTAAGCATAAAATAACTGGCGAGTTTTAGGCTAGCAGAAAGTCAAGTTTTATTTGCAAACTAGTAAACGCATCTAACGTTCTGTTCTACCTAAACGATGTTGATAAAACGTCGCGCAGATTTTAAGTCTTAGAATTCGCACTAGGACTTTTTAAATATTCCTATGTGATGCATAAATAATGTAAAGAGTCTTAATATAGGGGCACCTATGTTTTAAGGTTTCATCAGCTTTTGAGTAGGTTAAAGCGTACAAAAATTTACACGCGAGATTAATTACTCCATCAACTGAGTCATGCTTTTCAAGCGTCCATCTTCTCAAACGCTGATGAAAACACAAGTACCACGAACGATATTAGGAGCCATCATGAGTAGCGTTATATAAAATAACATTAGGAGCTTTTGCCTTAGTTACAATTTTTAGCATTATGTTGCTTACCGAAACATTTCTTGTAGGAAACCGCTTGCCCGATTAGAAATCAAACTATAACAGCTATCGAAGACTTGGAAGTTTATAACATAACGATGCTTGCTAATCAACCATGTAAAAATATTGACTGGGACGTTGATGAGTTCTGTGAAATGACAGCTAATGCTAACTATTGCTCACTTCAAACGATGTCCACCGCCGAAAATGATACTACTGAAACTGCTTCTACATCTACGGCTAAAGTTATTTGCACACAGAAAGACAAAGACGCTGTCATGACAGTTCTAGACTCCCCAAAAGACGGCATTTATTCAAAAAATAATGCTCTACCATCACCACATCAGGAAATTCCAAATTTAGCTGCGATTTCTGCTCCATCCCAATGTACAAAACCTACCAACACACAAAAACGACGATGCAAAACAGACAAAAGGTATATAGACTACTTATCGGATGAAGATTTTTCCACGTTTATGGAAATTGATGACTATGTAGAATCAGATGAATGGGTAGAATTGGACACTTCTGATGACGACGAAATAAATGAAACAGGAAAAAAAAAAGCGCGAAAAACAAATAAAAACAAAAAAAAAGGTATTTCACATCAGGCTAATATAATTGAAGAAGTGGAAGAAGAAATCATAGGTGAAGCAGGTTTGAAAAAAAAAAGAAACAAACAAACGAAAAGAGATACAGAAAAAAAGGGTAAGTGGACAAGAATTTACGAAAAAAGATGGCTCAGTTTCTAGTGCAAAATGTGTCCAACCCAATCCTTGCATTGGTAAAAAATGCGGCAATAATTGCGAAAATATTCCCAATGAAAAAAGGCAACAAGTTTTTGACCATTTTTGGAAACTTGCTGTTCAACGTCGACGTGATTGGTTAGTTAGTTTGACCCGCAAAGAAAATGTAAAACGTAAGCGCTCACAATCTGAAACACGCACAACCACTTTTAGATATCACATCAACGACGGAGAAGGCCAAAGAGCAGTGTGTCTACAGTTTCTAGCCACAACTTTAAATATTTCGAGCAAGACTATATACCACATTGTGAAAAACGCAGATTTTTGGAGCGCCAAAGAAGATTTACGTGGTAAATGCGAACCGGCAAACAAAACAAAACCGAATACTCTTGCAAGCGTTACGAATTTTATAAAAAGTTTGCCCGCAGTGCCATCTCATTACTGTCGACAGGACTCTTCTAGAGTGTATCTCCCAGAACAATATAAAAACATCAGCAAAGTATACGAAGCTTACAAGACAAAAATGGAAAAGAATGGGATCGATTTTGTCAGTGAAAAAGTTTTCAGAAGAATATTTACTGACGACTTTAATATTGGTTTCCATGTCCCAAAAAAAGACAAATGTTTGAAGTGTCTTAAATTCGAACGGACTGAAATCATGAATCCAATAATGGCAGCAGAAAAAGAAGCACATGAGATTGAGAAAAATGAAAGCTTTAATAGATTTAAGGCACATAAGAAAATTCATAAACATGACCCTTATACACTTTGTGTTAGTTTTGACTTAGAAAAAGTCTTAAACACTCCACACGGTGAATCGATGCTTTTATATTATTCGCGGAAATTTGCTGTGTACAACTTATGTTTCTACGAAAATGGTACACGGCGAGTTTTCACCTATTATTGGGATGAAAGCAACGCCAAAAGGGGTGCCAATGAAATTGCCACAATACTGTACAAGTATATTAAATCTGTGGATAACAGAGGCAATGTTAAAAACTTGCTACTTTATTGCGACTGTTGCCCAGGACAGAATCGCAACCGAGTGATATTGGCTATGCTTCACTCAACTTTACTAGAGTGCCAAAATATTGAGACGATACAAATCAACTATTTGCTTACGGGTCACACATACATGCCCGTCGACAGTGTGCACGCTGTTATTGAGTGTAATTTAAAGAATACCATCATTTATGCACCATCACAGTGGTACACAGTCTTTACAACAGCAAGGAAGGACCCATTCCCTTACGAAGTAGAAATGCTAACTTTTAGCGATTTTAATAGATGGGATGTAGTGGCTGACAAATATTTTAAGGGCAATTTGATGGGAAAAATTAGTAAGATTAGAATTGCAACCTTTAAAAAAAACAAGCCTTCCTGTATGTCAATAAAGTTTTCAATGAATAAATCTGCTACGACCACCATTGTTGAAGTTCAATCCAAAACAAAAGTGGCACCCATGCCTTGCTATCGCGCACGTCTTCCTATTTCAAAACAAAAATATGACGATTTGGCCAAACTTTGTAAGGAAAACGTTATACCAGTTCAATTTCAAAAGGAGTTCCTAGACTTGCCAAAGGGTTCCACAGTTAAAGACACATTGGCCGTGTCAGATGTTGAGGATAATGATGTTGCTGAGCCTTAGTAGCCCTTATTTTGTGTAATAGGAAAGTTTCCCTAGGTAAGCTATTTTATTGTTACGAATAAATGATTGACTGATGTTTTACCTACATAAAAGACTGTTAACATTTACATAAAAGACTGTTTAATTACCTACATAAAAGACTGTTAACATTATAACAATTTAGAATATTTTTATGTTTGAGATTATAAGATTATATAAAATATTATCTAATTAATGTTATTGTTACCTTTTAAGAATATTGTCAAACACTAATTGAGAAAGCGAATAATAAGTGTATGTTGAAATTCGTGTTTGAATAAATATAAACATAATTTATTGTAATAACTTATATTAATTAATAAAAAGTAATAGTTCTATCCGGATAAAGTATTTTGATACTAATATATTCATCGACTAAAACGCTCATGTACCTGTTGAAATAACTAGTAATAAACATTATTTGTTAATCTACGTAAAACTATGTCTAAGGTAATATATGTGAGTCGGCAAATAGGTAAAAGTCCTATATACCTACCAAACTCCTTATGTTTAAAATTATGAATGAAAATGTTATATGTTTGTGTTTTCAGAATATTTTTTATTGATCTCATAGTAAATGGAAGTTACCTGAGTTTTAAGTCCATAGCAAATAAAAAGTAGAATAAAGGTTTCTGTTGATTATTTAATTGTTTTATTTAGAGTGGACCCTGTTATGACTGCAAGTTTCCTGTAATTCGGCGTTTAGTATGAAAATTGCGGGTATACTTATTTCTATTACATAAATTTGGATATATTTTTCCTGCAGTAAACAGAATTTAATTTGAGTTACTGCCTTTTTGCACTTACAAAAAAGCACGAATTAAATCACTTGAGAGTTTTATCTCTTACCAAGTTAATGGTGATTGGTCACTTGGAGACTTTTACCTGCCAAAATTTTTGTATTTTTTTTACTATACGACATAAACTCTAAAATTACTACGAATTTTGTAACAAAATTAACTCCATTTCATAGATGCTTCAATAACCTATCCATAAATGTAACTTATTTGACAGTAAGACAGTCAAAAAAAAAAATAAAGAATTTTTTTCAAAAAAATTCTACTTTAAACAGCTTTTACCAACACTTTGATCCATGTCGCTTAGTCATTTTTGCCTTTCCAGCGTCGATATACAAATTAATCATGTTTGTAAAGCGAGTAACTACAAGTTTGTCTACGATTTTTTTAATTTAATTTGTTCTATTAATCAGATGTTAGCTGGCCAGAACATTTATATTATCAGGAACTTACTAAACAATTTGGAACATACATACATACATATACTCACAGCCATAAATCCCTAGAAGGGGTAGCCAGAGCTAAGGAATTTGAAATTCCTCAGCCACTTTTGGAAGGTTGAGTGGGGAAAGGATGGTAAAATAAAGGTTGTTGGTGATGGGACTCCAACCACATCGCCCAAAAATCCATTAAAAGCCCCAATACCGTTAGTCGCCTCTTACAAACACCCACCGGAAGAAATGGGGTAGTGCTATTCTAAGCCGACACTACACAGCTTTGGAAGTTATGAGATAATAAGATATTAAGAGATAATAAGATAATACTGGTCAAGTTCTGTGATGGTAACACAAATGTTGTTCTTCACCAATTTTTACAAATCGATGGATTATTATGAAACGACTGAGACGATGTGTGTGTTACAAAGTCATAATTTCCTGATGAAATTGATAATAATAAGCTCTATATTTTGAAGTATTTTTTTGGCTTAAACTAAGTTATTAGCACAGTAACATGTGTTTAGTAAAGTGTTTAAATAATACATACGTACGTATATTCACGGCTATATTTGCATACATACACACGGCTTTGTAGGATATATCCTACAAAGGAGTCGACAGAGATTCTGAATTTAAAACGATTTATTCAATAATTGTTCAATTTTTAACTATAACATAAAGCTACATTAAAGATATATCATTCTAAAAAGAACACTTTCCAACTACCAAAGTCTGCAAAAAAACAGCAACTGACGAACAAGCAATAAATAAAAGACCAACTTAGAAGTATAAACTCTCCAACATTTATCTCCATTAAACAGTAGGATTTTCTAATCAGCTAATCTAGAATATTAATGAGGGAACCCAATACCCATGACATATCTGGTAATGAAAATCTGGAGCGCGGTATAGTCAGCCAACGAAGTCTACCACTATAAATTGACCTTTGTGTACTTACAAGCGAGGAGAGTCTATAGGCTAAAGTGTATGGTTAACATGTGTTCGACATTACAGAGTCGCGGACCTTCCCATAACTCACTAGTTCGACGGGTGTGTAAGCATTTGTGACGTCACGCGGTTCCACTCACTAGATTAACGAGCTCCATTCTTTGCTGTGTTTACTGAAAATTAAATGAGTATTATACTCTTACATATATCTCTGGATATATCTTTATTTTCATTAGCAGCAAGGTGAGGTGGATACACCGTTGTTCAGATATACGAGGGGCATGCTAAAAGAAACTAGATACTCAAAATTTATAAAATTTATTCTTTATTACAAGTATCGATCTTTTCAAAGTATTCACCCCGAGCACGTATACACTTTTCCATACGTCTGAACCAATTGAAAAATACCTGTGACAACTCTTCTTCAGATACCTCAGAAATCTCGAAATTATAGGCAACCAGCGCATCTTCTTTGCTTTCAAACCTCTTCCCCTTTAGTTTTTCTTTGATTTTTGGAAACAAGTAAAAATCACAAGGCGCTAGGTCAGGGGAATATGGCGGGTGAGGGAGAATTGACACATTTTTCGAGTTGAAAAAGTCTAGTGTTCTGGCAGACGTGTGCGGCGCCGCATTGTCGTGGTGCCAGAGAAGGTGCCGGATTCCTGACTTCGGTCACTTGTCTCACCAAGCTGATATAATTGTTGGAGCACAAACTCTCACATAACATTCGGAGTTCACCGTTCTTTCATTCTCTAGCACAACAGTAGCAATATGACCCGTTTTGCAGAAAAACGAGGCGACCATTTGTTTCTGTGTGCTTCGTGCACGGCGACATTTCGTTGGAGTTGGCTCGTCTTCAAAGCACAATACAGTCAACTGTCGCTTTGATTCGGGACCATAGTTTCATAGCAATGTTTCGTCACCAGTCAGTATATCATATACGTTTTTTTTCTCGCCTCCGTTGAATTTGTCTATCATGAATAGGCACCAATCCACCCGACAGTCTTTCTGCTCATCGGTAAGTTTGTGCGGCACCCATCTCGAACAATGTTTACGGAGAGAAAGGTGGTCATGAATTATGGTTTGCATTGCTGCTGATCCAATTCCTAGTTCTCGCTCTAGCTCTACATATTTAATTCGTCGGTCTGCACGAACGTTTTCCTGCGTGACCGCGGTTGGCGGCCGTCCTGTCTTCGCTTCATCTTCGAGACATTCCCGTCCTCTTTTAAATTCAGCAAACCATTTGAATACTGTTGTTCGGGAACAAGCAGACTCACCAAAAGTAGAAGCCAAAAGTTCAATACATTCTTGACTTTTTTAAAGTCATAATAAATCATAGCGCGAAAATCACGTCGACTGAGCTCCATTGTTGCAAGTGAATTCCCGCCAGATTCTCGGAAAAATGATGCTCATTCAAATAAAAAATTAATAAAATAAGTGTGTTCTGTATTCAATTATGTCAATAAAAAAAACAGCCTATAAGATGGTGCATAGCTTGCTAGTGTCAATTAAATGAGAATAGAGTATCTAACTTCTATTGGCATGCCCCTCGTATAACTTGCCAGTGTCAATTTAATGAGAAAAGAGTATCAAACTTCTTTTGGCATGCCCCTCGTATAGTCGTTTTTTTTGTCGATGGCACCGGTTTTGTAACCAAGTTTAAAATGATTAATTTTAAAAAGCATTTTTTTATTTCTGAGGTTTTAGTTACTTTTCATTTGCATAATAGGAAAAGTTTCAATTTTAAACGAAGCACAAGATTATGATTATTTTTTTGCGAAAAGAGTATACCTAATTTAAAACAATGAAGTATGGCTAGATACCAATTCAACGAGTGTTATCAATACATAGTATAAAACAAAGTCGCTTTCGCTGTATGTCCGTATGTATGCTTAGATCTTTAAAACTACGCAACGGATTTTGATGCGGTTTTTTTTAATAGATAGAGTAATTCTTAAGGAAGGTTTGTATGTATAATAAATGCATAATATAGTAGAGAAACACTGATAAATTTAAAGGTTTCTAATGTGATGTCGTAAGTAAGCACGTTTTTTTGCGCTTATATTGCAAACGCTGGCTGAACCCTACGAGATAGACCAAAATAATGTACTACAGTATTGTTTACCTTAAAAAGTTCAACAAAAAAGTCCGCGATGGTATATGTCTATCTCTTAGGGATAACCCAGCATAACCATTTTTATTCTTTACTAAATAATGGTTATTTACGAAGTGATTTTAAACAATACAGCATTAATCCTTATAAAACTAAGTAAGTTAAAAAAATTGTGCATTTATTATAGGTCAATATGCTTTTTACAGCATGTAATTTAAGTGAATATTACCGAAGATATTACAAATTTAAAATGTAGGGTCGTAGTTGTTTGCGCCGGGCGGCGCGTGCCTATAAATAGCGCGTCGATGACCGCGCTTCGCCTTATAACGCCTACTGGGACGTGGCGAGGGCGCTCAAGTCGGACGGCACCGATCTTGGTCTTCCTCCCCTCACACAACCGAACGGCCTACCAACGGCCTTCGAAAACGATGAGAAAGCGGAATGCCTGGCTGAGAGTCTGGAGAAGCAATGCTCTCCGAGCTCTCAGCCATGCGACCCACTTCACATCGAGGCCGTTGACAAGTTAGTCAACGACCGCGCCTCACTCCCTCTCCTCGATGATCTCGAACCGATCACCGAGGACGAGGTGAAAGACATCATTAAACACCTCAGACCCAGAAAGGCCCCGGGGCCCGACGGGCTGACTAACAGGATCCTTAAGATCCTACCACAACACATCATCACACTACTCACAATCATACTTAACACATCACTCATACACGGCATCTTTCCAGACTCATGGAAAGATGCCGATGTGATAGGTATATTCAAAGTCGGAAAGCTCCGCACCGATTCCACGAGCTATAGGCCTATCAGCCTATTAAGCTCGTTAGGAAAGATCTATGAGCGACTAATCCTCGCTAGGATCAGACATTACTTGCACACTAGCGGCATTCAGATACACGAACAATTCGGGTTCAGGGCACAACACTCTTGCGTCCAGCAAGCGCATCGCTTTACCGAGCATGTGCTTGATGGATTCAATGACACATACATCAAACAGACGGGCGCCGTCTTCTTTGACGTGGCTAAGGCATTTGACAAAGTCTGGCATAACGGTCTGCTATACAAGCTATACCAGATCGGTATGCCAGACAAACTCGTGGCTATAGTCCGCGACTACTTGTCGGATCGCCGATTCCGCTTCAGAGTGGAGGACGCCCACTCACAACACCACCCGATACACGCGGGAGTCCCACAGGGCTCTACGCTCTCACCCACACTCTTCAATATATACACTAACGACATCCCGCGTACACCGCTGGTGGAGTTAGCAATCTTTGCAGACGACACACTACTCTACACGAGTCACCCCAACCACAACTTCATACGGCTTCGCCTTCAGCGAGCCGTAACACAACTCGGAGAGTGGTTCAGGGAGTGGCGGATCGAGGTTAACCCCTCCAAAAGCGCAGCCATGCTCTTTCGGAAGGGAGGCGCCTCACACGATCCGCCTCCGCCTGTTCAACTCTTCGGTACACCTATTCCGTGGGTGAAAAAGACCAAATACCTCGGTATTGTCTTTGATCCCCGGCTTACATGGTCACACCACATCAAATACATACGCAACAAAGCCTCATTCGTCCTGAATAGGCTATCACCGATGCTTTGTGCTCGCAGTAAGTTACCACTGCGTCACAAAGTTACACTATACAAAACATGTATACGCTCGGTCCTCTCGTACGGTAGTGTTGCGTTCGCACACGCCAGAGAGGGCTTGATACACCGCCTCCAGGTGATACAGAATAGGTTCATGCGCAAGGCGGTAGGGGCGCCTTGGTATGTTAGGAACTATGATCTCCACAGAGACTTAGGACTCAATACTATCAGGGATCATTTCAAACAAATCTCACGTAGATACTTTGATAAGATCCCTGATCACCCCAACCCCTTACTCCGAGCTCGCTCGACTACACGATTTCCCTGGACGCCGGGATTCGACGCCCACGTAGCGTGCTCTCGGATCCCGACGACGACACCACCCGCGAGCTCGAGGCCTCAGGGGCCACCGGCGCTCGCGGTCACACCAACAACAACTATCACTCCAGACACCGACCCCGCCGGCGAGGTCGTAGAACCTAACACTAATTTTAGAGTTACACCAGACTCAACTAGAGTCTATTTTATTTTTATACTCACCCTATCCGACTTAGCTTAGGTACACTCCTTTGCCTCGCCAGGGCGGCCTTCAGCCGCCCGGCACACAAGTTATGGTGACGCCGCACAGGCCGCAGGGCCAGCAGCACCGAACCGGTGGGGTTTTAGTCGGTAAAAGTCCGACATACCCCCGTCGCTCTCTCGAGCGACGGGGGATCCTATGAGGATTTCCCCACCGGTAAACAAAAAAAAAAAAAAAGCGCTTCGCCTTATATCACTTTATGATTTGCAGCGATCGCATGCGTTTATCGGAGCTCTCTAGCGAGGAAAATATCAAGAATTAAACATGTTTGTATTGGCTAATGACAAAAAAGCTGTGAACGTTGTGTATAAGGACATTCTGTAGTAGGTATATATTGCATTGCACCCGTGCGAAGCCGGGGCGGGTCGCTAGTTTATTATATATTCGTAACGTAAATTATATGTTTAGTGAGTGATGTCTTTTAGGATATAGGATTTACGCTTAGATTGTTAGTATAATATAATTTAATAAAATGGAGGAAATACTGTTGACATTATTTATATAATTATAATTCAGACAAACGACTTATAATTAAATAAAATTAAATGTTGATTAATTAAAGTAATTGAAATCGTTGAAACTCCCCTCTTAAATGTAATTGCAGTAATTAAATGATAAAAGCATAAAGGAGAAATAAAATAGTCATTTCTTTTAATGAAACCAAATGCGAGGGTAATAAAATTGTATTGTCACCCTAATCACATAGGTGGGAACCACAGTGGAACGTACTAGTAGCTAAGCAGATGAATGAGTGAAAAATACTAATTAATTCACAGTGTAAACGCAGGACGGCGCAGTTAATTAAGTAAGCGGAAGAAAGCTCATTAATTTTTGGCCGGATGCGGCGAAATTCACATCCGCGTTAAATACATAGCCGACGGAAAGCGTGGCCACCTCCCTGCCGCAACCCTATTCAGTGAAATTTCATTCTTCGTGCTTTCTTTTGTATCTGCTGTGTAGTGTCGGTTTAGAATAGCACTAGCACAGTTCTTCCCGTGGGTATACGTAAGAGTGATTGTTGTGCGATGCGGTTGGAGAACCAGCACCAAAAACCTTTGTTAAACAATATTATCCCCACACAACTGTGGCTGAACAATTTCTTATTCCTAGGCTTTGGCTACCCCTTATAGGGAGATATAGCCATGAGTATATGTATGTGTGTTCTTTTGCATTTCAATTTAAACGAGGTTGCCAGAGCCTCAGATTAACTATACCTCAGCCATGAAGTTGTCTGAAGGTCATTGGGGAGAATATTATAATAATAAGGTAAAGTCAGTGATGGCTGATGGGTCACCAGCTACATCTCCCAACCACCGCTTAAAAAGCCTCATCCGTACCTTTTATTGCATCGAATGCATATTGCAGTGATATTCTAAGCTGATACAACGCAGATATATTTCAATTAAAGGACTAGATACTAAAAGTAACAAACAGTTATTTGAATGCGTAGAAAAGGACTGCTTTAAAACTACTGAACACCAAATTATATCGGGGCATTTCGGGCAATCGCATTACTTTAATTGTTAACTATCATAATATTATACTAAAATCCATAATTATTAATAGATTAATCGCGAACCAAGATGTTCTGTACTATATGTTTTGATTCCAGGCTAGCCTTTGAAATGTTTTGAAAAATTGTTATACAGAGCTTTTAGAACAGTGTTTACTAATGAAATTGTATAAGGGTGTTACGGAAATATAAGCCGAAAAATTTGTTTACTACATGTAGGTATTGAGGATCAAATGTGAAATTATTTTATTTAGACTATGAAACAGACCTAATATTTTCCGCTAACCAGAATCAAATCCTACTTGCGAGTGTTTTCACTTGAAATTTAATTTGGACCTTCAAATTACTGTCTTTTTGAATAGCGCCCCCTGAACGGGTCTTACGTACCCTTTGATCGTTTATTCATACGTTTATGAATAAATAATGTTACGTAATGAACAATTCATGGATGTATGATTATAACGACCTCGCTTTGTGGATTAAACTGCTCTCAATCGTGAATATTTCACAAACAGTACGATGCAATACTGTTTTAACTACATTTTTATTATTTCACTTGTTTCATTTTAAAGTGCATTTTTCCAAGCAGAAAATATTGAACAAAGCTATTTAAGATTATATTCTACCGTGGACATATATACATTTATACATATACACACGCTATAAGTCTCCATTGAGGTAGGCAGAAACTTTCGATCGTCATTTTACACGATCCTACTACACCTAATTTACTCCATCTAATTTACCAAAACTAATTCCCGTCAAAGAACAAAGCCAAAACCAGATATCACACTTATCGCAACCCACACAAAAGCGCTCTCAAAATAACCCTCAACCCGCGATACTAAAATCGCAAATCACTTCAGCATGTAATTTAGTAACAATACAGACTACAACTGTCCTCGCAAGGTCTCCATTCATTAACCCTCCGGCTGTATCGTGCATCTGAAATACAGGAGCCAATTAAAGTTGACCCCGTCTTCGCTACTGCACTCTTAATCAGGACATTGATACATGGCTAGTTAATGTGATCTCCTTTTGTTTGCGCTTGTTCTGTGTCTTGTTTATAGAAAGTTCGAGTAGCATTTTGCTTTGATTCTAAGAAATAGTGATTGGTAATTAAATATATGTGAGATACGCAACTAATACTGTTGGATTAATTAAATGAGAAGCTAGGATATATATATTTTAATTCTGTTTTGTATGTACTGTGGTGTTTGTGTGTAAATAAAAAATAAATGTAATCCATGAGAGAAATCCTATTCACACTGTTATTAATTTAATTTTAAAAGCTCCTGAACCGCGAGGCGAGGAGGTATGACCTCCTTGTAAGTGAAATGTTATTCTAGACCGACATCATTTTGTTACTATTCAAAATCATAAATATTTCTTCAAAGTACACAGTGATATATGATGACAGTTAAATCTAACTTAAACCTCAAGAATTATTTACTAATCAAGGTTAAGCTCAATAGTACTAAAGAAATAAAATTACGAGACAAATGGACAACAATGTCGGCTCTCAATCTAAAAATAATGTTGATTTCGTAAAGCAATATGAAAAGATTAAGTTAATGTTACGAGTAGGATTAAGCTTTGAGTTAGTTTGTTAGTCAGTAATTAATCGTAATTAATGTGGCAGGCAATTATGACCGCCGAATTATTCTAGTAAGATTATAAATGTACTAGGATTATATTTTTGGTACTTGGTCAAAAAATTGTGTATTATTGAATTATTGTCGGAGTAATAATATATAATTCTTTTACATGAGCAATACAAGGTTCTTAGGGTAAAAAGATAAAAATATTTGGGGAAGAAATATAAAACTCAAAAGTTCTTGCCGTATATCGTCAAAAGGGTTGGCAACATCAAGTCACGAACATAACGTCACGTCACATCACTTGTTACCTGGTGTTCAGATTTCCCATGTTTTGCTTGGACAATGTCCCACTTGATAGGGGCAGGTCCGGCCCGCCGCGCCGTTTGGTAGGAGTAACTAAGTACATTTCAGCCATGTGGGTATTTTATTTATTTATTTATTTGAACACTTTACTGCATACAGAATAGATATAGGTAATGTATTTTACAAAAGAACAGAACATTAAAACTTAGTATACAGAGGCGGACTTATCGCCTTAACGCGATTTCTTCCAGTCAACCTTTATGGTGAGGAAAATCAAGTACACAACTCTTAACTAGAAATAATAACAATCACATCATCCTCACAATATTTCCCCTCGCTGTTAACAACCATGACATATTAACCACACACATGACTTAAGAATAGACACATTGGTGTAGGCCCGACTCAGGGTTCGAACCGACGCCTGTCTGCATGACGGACGGGAATTCCTACTCGTATCCATTGAGCTATCGCGGTTGTCTAAATAATAGAACAATAGTAATATTAGAATAAATTGAACTATAGGACAATTACTAGATATAGAAAGATTTAAATACATACGGGTTTAAAATAAAGGAGTAAACGATGATTGTGAAAGAAGAGACAGACAAAAAACTGTTGCAAAATACATATTTTTCCGCACAAACATGTAATATTATGTCCATTGGGTATTTGATTCTTACATGAATATTCTACATAAATCGATAGATGTATGTAATACATGAAAATCATTCACCATATAGACAGAGGCTGCAATCCGTAATGTTATTACTGGTTACAGACGGAGGGTGCGTCCGTCGGTCGGTCGGTTCGTTACACCTACGTGACTGCGGGCGAGCGTCCCCAACTTTTGACAACCATAAAATACTGTTGGTTTTACTATTTTATGCTTCTGTGAATGCGGTTGTTTAGTTTTACGGGGTGGGTTTTGTGCGTTTTCATGGTATAGTTGGGTTAAATAAAATAAAAAATAAAATAATCATTTATTTCAAAATAAAAAGATAAATCTTTGTTTTTTGAACGTCAAATTTTAACTTAATACTAAGTTTACTTCGGATTCGGAAGGTGTTTTGTTGAGAGAAGAACCCGTAAGAAACTCGTCAACACACATCTTTTTTTAACGTCCATTACAATTTTGGTGTTAGCCCGGAAACATCCCGCACAGAGCCCTGATGACACCAAGCCACTTCATCATTAATGTAATCATTGACATTGTAATAGGCTTTCGAACTAAGATTTCTTTTAACTGCTGCTTTGAATTTTGTTTCTGTTAAATTTAAAATGTCCTCAGGTATTTTATTATACATTTTTACGCATAACCCCATGAAAGATGTATTTACTTTTGACAATCTGTATTTTGGTACTGATATTTTATTGTTGTCTCTCAGGTTTCGAATATGTCTGTCACAATTTTTCACAAAAGAGGCCTGATTCTTTCTTACATACATAATATTTTCATAAATATATTGACATGGCAGTGTCATTATATTTATTGTTTTAAACAATTCCCTCAGGGAATCTCGGGATCTCAAATTGTATATAGCTCTTATTGCTCTCTTTTGGAGAATAAATATGGAACCAACATCAGCTGCTCTGCCCCAGAGTAAAATACCGTAAGACATTACACTATGAAAATAGCTGTAATAAACTAATCGAGCTGTCTGTACATCTGTCAAATGTCTTATTTTCCTAACGGCATATGCAGCACTACTTAGCCTGCCAGCTAGTGAGCTAATGTGGGGTCCCCATTGGAGCTTGGAGTCCAGAGTTATCCCTAAGAAAACTGTGTTATCCGAAAATACTAACTTTTCATTATTTAAAATTATTTCGTTATCAACGCACCTAACATTAGGTAATACAAATTTAATGCATTTGGTTTTTTTACCATTCAGTACAAGATTATTGGAAGCAAACCATGTTTGAATCTGTGAAACCGTGTTATTCACCTCGTCAATATTCTGATTATTTCTTTCAACGTCAAATACTAAAGAAGTATCATCAGCAAATAACACTATCTCGGACATTTTCTCGACCATGAACGGCAAATCATTAATATAAACTAAAAATAAAAATGGGCCCAAAATAGAACCCTGCGGAACACCCATTTTTACATGAGTTCCAGGTGATATTGCATTATTGATTTGCACTTTCTGTATCCGATCCGAAAAGTAAGACTTTATTAATTTAAGTGCGTCACCTTGTATGCCATAATGTTCTAATTTAATAAAAAGGATTTCATGATCTGCACAATCAAATGCCTTCGTAAGATCGCAAAACAAACCAATAGCATCATTTTTGCGTTCCCACGAATCAAAAATGTGTTTCATTAAGGCAACGCCTGCATCGGTGGTAGAGCGGCCCTTCGTAAAGCCAAATTGTTTTGGATGAAACAATTTGTTTGAAGCGAAATGCAAAAGCATTTGATTGAACATTAGTTTTTCGAATATTTTACTTAAAACTGGCAGAATTGATATTGGTCTATAACCATCAGGACTAATTTTATCTCCTCCGGATTTAAGAAGTGGTACAATTTTACTATGCTTCATGAGATTTGGAAAGATTTTATTTCTTATACATTCATTAAATATATCTGCTAAATATGGAGCCAAAGTTACAATAAAATTATGGCAAACTTTCACTGACATACCCCAAATGTCTTCAGAACTTTTTAGTTTAAATGATTTAAAACATTTTTCGATATCTGTAGGGCTGACATCTTTAAAACAAAACAAAGTTTCGCACCTATCAACATTTTGTTGTAACAAGTGTTGAGCTTTTATAACCGATGTGTTTAAATATTCAGTTGTTTTTGATGGTATGTCAGTAAAATATTTTTCAAAAATACAAGCCATTTCCTCATTAGAGGTAGTCAGACCTTTATCAGATCGAACACAGAACTCCTGATCACATGGTTTACCTCGGCCTGTTTGGGTGTTGATAATATTCCACACTGTTTTAACTTTATTATCGGATGTTCGGATACGTCGGCTTAGGTATCTGGCTTTAGCCTCTTTACATACTTTATTAAATATTTTTGAGTATTTTTTTACATATTCACTCAATTCATTATTATTACTATAAGCTTTTTGATCATATAAATCGAAGAGTTTTTCTCTTGATCTATAAATACTTGGTGTTGCCCACTCACAAAACTTAAATTTACTGGTAATAGTTACATTTTTTACATTAAAAATTTCATTAAACTCATTTATCAGAACATTATAAAAGATATCATAGCTAGTATTTGAGTTTTTATTAATTGTACATGTGGGCAACTTAGAGCTTATTATATTTATATATTTTTCTACTTTACTGGCAGTAATATGCCTTTTTTTAATAACAATTTTTGGTTCTGGTATCTCTAGAGGAAAGCTAACAAAAAGGCCGCTGTGATCAGACTTTAGTTTATTTATAACACTTTTACTTGAAAAATCTGCATTAGTAAATACATTATCTAAGCATGTTTTGATTCTAGTCGGTTCCAAGAATAAATTTTCTAAATTGAACGATTGGAATAAACTCATCAATCGTGTTTTAAGATGACTGTCTTGTAGGAGATCCACATTGAAGTCTCCACATATTATTATACGTTTTTTATTCCTGAAAACTTTGCCTAATACATCTTCCATTACATTTTCGAATTTATCATAATTTTGGTTATAAGGGGGTCGATACACACATATTAAGAAATAGTTTTTTAACTCTATGCAGGATAATTCCACGACTTGCTCAACGCTTAACTGTACAATATCATTACGAATTTTTGATTTAATATTATTTTTTAAAAATATAGCGGAGCCACCACAGGCTTTAGAATTGCGGCAGTAGTTGCTAGCTAAATAATAGTTTTCAAAACCAAATATGAGTTCGCAATTCTTAAGCCAGTGTTCAGTAACACATAAACAATCTATTTCATATTTTTCCAAAAATAATTCTATTTCTAATTCTTTACAAGAAAACCCCTGAGTATTTTGACATACAAGTTTAAACTGGGAGACTCCTTGTAAAGTATTCTTTTTAGTTAAATTGCCAGAAGAACCTCCTTCCTTGTTTACAATATTGATATTAGGTGACGACTTAAGGACGACAGGAGGCTCTTCCATTGTCACTCTTAAAAGTTTAAATTATGGCTTCCACCATCGCATACTAGAAGTAAGTTTCCCCTTATATTAAATATATGGGGGTCAGATATATTATATGCTAATAATTTAGCAATGTTCCGCTTTTGATTTAAGGGTATGTATACAGTACCCAGTCGAGAATTTGAATAAGGTAAAAACTTATTCAAATCCAAACAAAATAAATTGTCGCTTTGACAACATGTCACGTGACATATTAGATTATTCATAATATGAATATTGTCATTCTGCTTATCCATATTAAGTAAGTATGGAAAGGTACAAAATATAAATTTACATTTATATATTTTTTGTATTTCCAAAAGTTTATTTAAACTTTTATTCAATAAATACTTATTTAATCCTATACTATTGCCGACCAGTACGACAATCGTTGTATATTCGTCATAAGTGCCTAATAATATTCGTTCTACTATATAATTAAAGTTTGCACCCGTATAGCAATGGTTAATGACCTGCTGATTAAGATACTTCGATAGTATTTCGCCAAAACCTACGGCCATGCCATCCGAAAATACTAATGTTCTGTTTGCCGGCGGCGCCGGCGGCGTGCTAACAGTTGGTAATGTAATCCCATTAATTGGTTGGGGTGATTGAGATATAACGCTATTTGAGGAAATATGACTATTCAGAGTAACCGTCTCTTTGTCTATAAGACTGCCGATATGTTTGTATCTTAAATGCAGATCTTCCTGACTAACAATCAGCTCACTCAGTTTATCATTCAAACTATCTATTTGGTTTAGTAAATCAATTTTTCTGTAAGACTTGTTTATGAATTTTATACTATTTTTCATACTTATAAGACTTTTGTTTGTGTTGTATATACGTTTTTTAACTAATTTATATTTTTTACACTGTTTACGACTGAAAGTTTTTGAATATTTAAAAGAGGTCATAGAAGATAATGATTCTGCCTCAAGTTCGGCACATAAAGAAACTGCGTGAGAGTCTTCGTGAATATTCTTTATTCTATGGAATTCCGCCAATTGAGCGTGTGCCTCTGCCAACTGCTCATTGAGAATATGAATTCGCTCTAAAGCTACTTCATGCTTTGCGCACTGATCCTCATGCTTTAATATTAATATCTGCTGGTTTTCTAATTCCACTTGAGAAATGTCGTAAGATTCACGAAGCAACACAATTTTTTCTAAAAGATTACTATTTTTCAACTTTAAATTACGAATAGCTAAAACGTTTTCGTCCCGTTCTTCTAAAAGCCTATTTTTTAATTGTTCTGCATCATTTAACTCTCTTTTTAATTTTTCATATTTTTGTTCGGCAGCCATTCTACGAGTTGTAATCGAGTCCATTTTACGAAACGAACAGTCTTAATATTATATACTAGTTTAAAGCGTTACTATAGCGAACGATAATCCTAATACTAAAATATTTCGATCCACACAAGCGCCTACTTACAACAAAGATATAAAGTTATTATTTATCGTTTGTTTTCTATTAACTAAACAATATAATCATAAATGTAACACTCAAAATATCACACCGAGTGTTATCACTACCCTAATTTAGTTTTAAATATTAACGTTTTACTATTTATTATATCCTTTACGACAAACAATTTGTACTCACAAATTCTAATAAGTACCTAATATTATAATAAGTGAAGGAATGCGATTAAATAGCTCAGTAGAAAAAGATTTTTATATGATAAATTCACTTAATATAAAGAAAAGAAAAGTATATATAATTATAAACTATAATAATTAATAACGGGAATCGAACCCGTGTTTGAAAGATAGTAAGTAATAAGAAACCAGCTATTTGTCTCACTCTTACTTAGTTGAAGCGGTGATCAAATGAAGACCGTTGTTTTATAACTAATATAGGATTTTTATTAAATTGAAATACCTATTATTGTTCAAAAATACATAAATTTACTTAGCTGGTTTACTCGGCAAGGGTTTTCCTATCTAGCGATGTTTTCCTTTGTTTGGTTTCAGCCGTTAAAACGTCACAAACTTTAATCACTTATTTTGTCACATTCACTTAATATTACTCTAAGATAACACTTGTGTGGATGAAATACGCACTTTACAACAATTTACAACCATTTATGGTTTATTTCTATGCTTTTTAACAATTATAGCGAAAATTAAATAGCTAAGCACGAATTAGATATTATTTCGATCTACCCGATCCGATCGAAGGTTAATGTAAGACTTGTTTTATGAGGTTCGAAGTGACGGCATATATCACAGCTATAAATCCCTTAAGGGGTAGCCAGAGCTTCAGAATAAATATTCGTACATACATACATATACTCCCGGCTATAAATCCCAAGAAGGGGGCTACCCTTTGAGCTAAGAAATTACAAATTACTCAGCCACTTTTGGAAAGTTGGGAGAAAGTGTCAAAAAAATATTCGTCAGCGATAAATACCTATTATACACGTTATGATACGTTTTATAAGGCAAAGTAAAGCTTTTGTCGAAAATATTGATTGAGATTTTATGATACATACTTACATACATACATATGCATATGTGAGTATATACTCACGACTATAAATCCCTAGAAGGGGTAGCCAAAGCTAAGGAACTAGAAGTTCCTCAGCCACTATTGGAAAGTTGAGGGGGGAAAATATGGTGAGATAAAGGTTGTATGTGATGGGTCTCAAACAGCATCGCCCAAAAATCCCTTAAAAGCCCCAATACCGTTAGTCGCCTTTTACGTACACCTACCGGAAGAAATGGGGTAGTGTTATTCTAAGCCGACACTACACGGCTTTTATCATAACACGTTATGATATTGAAATTCCAGTGCTAAAAACCATTACAATAACATGACATTGGAATAAAAAGCGTCATTACCCACCCGTTTATGTATTTCTGTTTTAATTAATATTAGTTTAAAAAGCCGTGTAGTGCCGGCTTAGAATGTCGCTACCCCTTTCTACCCACGGTTGTCGTAAGAGGCGACTAAGGGTATTGGGGCTTTTTATTGGATTTTTGGGCGATGCGGTTGGAGACCCATCACCAAAAACCTTTATTTTTACCATCTTTTCCCCACTCAACTTCCAAAAGTGGCTGAGAAATTTATAATTCCTTAGCTCTGGCTACCCCTTCTAGGGAAATATAGCCGTGAGCATATCTATGTATGTATGTATGTAGTTTAAAAAGCATCTGCTAAAATATAACAAATTTATAGTATGAAGCATGCCATAAACAATCCACTCAAGTCCAACGTACAATGAAAATATATGGATGCTTTTTAAAATTCTCTAAAATGAATAGCTTAAGTTTATGATAGTTAAATGAGGCTGTACGTTAGCTATGATTTAAGTCATTATCCATGCATTTGGCGAGTGGGTTCGACCATTTGTTTCAAAACTCAGTCGCTATAAATACTGATTAGCATTGTCTAAGCTCGGCGCTAATGTGCTTACATAAGTTATTTATTAGCTTGACCGTGTCTTGTTAAGAGATAGCGCCGGAATTAATAACTTTCAGTTATTTTGGGATGTATTCTTTGGAATCGTGTGTATTGAAAAGTTAAGAAATCTAACAGCTTATATTTTAGCGAATTTCCAGCAAAAAAATAATTGAACAAAATTTAAAAAAAACATATGCTGTGTAGTGTCGGCTTAGAATAACACTACCCCATTTCTGCCGGTGGGTGTTCGTAAGAGGCGACTAACAGTATTGGGGCTTTTAAGGGCATCTTGTCCTTATAATATTATAATAAATACCATTTTCTTTGCACAAATATCCTTTATTTTGTCATATATTTCTCTATTTGGAACATACATACTAGTATGTTACCAAAATATTTTAAAGAATATTTTTTACATTTATTTCTTATGATATTATAATAAATCCCATTTTCTTTGCACAAAAATCCTTTATTTTGTCATATATTTCTGTATTTGGAACATTCATACTATGTTTCCTATCCTATAAAGGATATTTGTGCAAAGATGTGCAAGGAAAGACATAATAATAACAAAATGTATAATGTCAATCCACACTTCTTCGCTAACAAATCGCAAATAGTATCCAAGCTTGAATTCTCTCCACACATAGTAGGTTTAACAAAAGAATTTACAATTTGATTGTGTTAAAGTAACACGAAACTGAAATGACCGAACACGTACAGCTCCATTCGCAAGTTTATTTTCCAGTACATGTGAATGAACAGTAAGTAATCCGATGTGTCTTCATAGCGCATACAAGCCAATGCAGTCAACCAAGTTTCGCTTCACTTGAGCCAGGAACAAGGAAGTGCAATCAATAACAAAGTTTTAACTTTTTCATTCGCCGCTTCTGTTAAGGCATTGATTCACTGGTGTTCTACTTTTGTTTCATGTTGTGGAACGAATTCAAGTCATTACATTAGCCACGATATATATTTTCTACAAATATTTTCATAACATGCAACTTGGTAGCTGGAACTAGGTTTTGTAACGGAGTTTTAATGACCGTTTATCGTAAACGCGATAAATGGATATTTCCTAGAAGCTTATTTGTCAAAATGTTTAACCGTTTTGACGCACAATATTGTCATTACTTTTTGAAAAATCTTATTTTAACTTCTACTTTTATTCTGCTTTTGCTGCTATTTTTATTATTATTTGTTAATTATATTGTTGATGCTATTAATTATTTCACAGATCAAATAGCTAATCAACTTCCTTTTTTTTCGTAAAATTAAATTATTGGCTGTCCATCGACTGAATAATTTGAAATGTTAATCCATACTAATAAAATATTTAAAGACCTAAAGATGTAGTTTAGCTACACAAAACAAAATTGTTTCTAAAACCGAAAGGAGTTTAGCAGCAATGACATATAATTAAAAATATCGACTCGAGTAGTACTATGATAATAAAATATTAAACTCTTCCTAGCCACATTTTACAATGGAAGAAAAACGTGTTTCTAATTGACAACTGGCTCACACAACTGTCAATATGTCTAATGAAATCTATGCAAAATACGCTGTCAGTTGTTGAATCGGGGAGACAGCCCCGAGTAGCCAAGATAGGATTTATATTCTTGTGAAATAAAGATATAGAGTATCGCCTTAACTTTGCTCAAGTTAAGTAAAATATCTTAGTTGCAATTGCGCTTGTTGTTGCTTGGGCGAAGTTATTAATTCCGACTTCAGTGGTAACTTTTGCTCTTGGTTGAAATGTGTATTATTTTTTCAAGTTTTCTTTGATTACTTTAAGCATATTTTAGTTTATTGCTTCATCTATACTTATAATAAATCTGTAGAGAGGTCAATTCTGTACATGAAATATATTTTCAAAATAACCATCAGGTGGTGATTAGGGATCGATACTGATGCCAAAAATGCAATCAGTGAAATTTTTGTCTGTCTGTCTGTCTGTCTGTCTGTCTGTCTGTCTGTCTGTCGGTTTGTATGTTCCTTATGGAAACAAAAACTACTCGACAGATTTTAACGAAACTTGGTACAATTATTCTTCATACACCTGCGCAGGTTTTTGTATACTTTCGAGCAGAGTAGTAAAGGGGAATTTTGGGAAATTTTGGGAAAACGGGAGAAGTTACTCCATTTTTTAAGCTTCCGTCGCGTGTGAAGACTCAATGGTTAAACTTACATAGAAACCATGTGTGACGGAAATATTCTTCATAAACTATTCTAAAAAAAAATCCTCAACAGTTTATGTCTATCTTTTACGGTTGACTCACAATAACACGTGTAATTCCTGATAGCTTAGCAGTTCGGATCATTCTGATTATATTTGTTTACTCTTACGTTTGTAAACGTCTCACTCATCCCAAATTTAAAAAAGGTAACATTATTACCTATTCAATAAAAAAAGAATCATAGAAATCGGTAAACAAACACAGAAATTATACATAAAATAAGCCATCGCGCCCGTGATCAAAACCAAATCTTTACTAATTTACATATAACATACTAGATGGCGCGAGTAGTTGCATCCTAAATCACGTAATGATTTATTTTTTAGATTGTTATAAATACTTCATAGCGTTTTATTTAAAAATTCGCTATGAAACGGAAATACTGAACCGTTCATCAAAGCGCATTTAAAATCACCAAACTACACTGTTTAGGGAGTGCTATAAATTTAATAAATTGAAAACATTGCGCTGAATTTCACAATGATTGAGCAGTGACTGAAGAAAGAAACCTCAGATATTTGAAAAAACAACGCTACCCGTGCGAAGCTGGGACGATCCACTAGTTCTTATATATAAATAGTTTTCATTTGTAATGTCATACTACTTGCATAGCCGTTTAGTGCTGGCTTAAATTGTCATTACCCTTTCCACCCTTGGTTGTTTTTAGCTCAGAAGCTCTAGTTACCCCTTTTTGAGATTTATGGCAGTGAGAATAAGTATGTATGCATGTTGCTGGTCGCATTTTTTTCATTTGCAGTAGGTTTGTACATAACTGAGTTTATTATCAGGTATAGCTAACCATGGATACATAAAATGTGTAATTATATCCAAGAAGCACATTAAAAACTCGTATTATATTGTGGTACACATACTACGAGTTTATGTATTTTAAAACAGTTTGCTACCTTACTGTTTGTTATTATACGTGTAACATACCGTCTGTATTGCGGAAAAACATTTATAAATTGCATATCTTAAAACCAAAACTAACCGTTTATTGTTTATCTATGTAATATATGTATGGAAAATTTAACATAACACACTCATCTATTTGGCTCCTAGCTCCTAATGATGCCTTCTGATAAAGGTTATTAACTAGGCGATTCATTTAAAAGTACTCATTACAGATTTAAACCAAATACTACAAAACAACCATCAATAAATTAAATCTATACAAATGGTTCTCCCACAGATGATTGATTCCGCGACGCCTATGTATGTACCTGTTAGAGTGCAGACCACACTTAGTAATTATAATTAAAAAATATGAATGAAATGATACAATAATCGGATCATCATAGAATTTAAATAGTACTTTATACACTACTCTACACTTTGACCCGGTAAACTTGCAACATGACAAAGACTAAAGAGCTTATTCCATTACACTTTGTCGTTTCTGAATTCAGACGTCCTTCGAAGTTACTGCCGCAGACGCTTGTTATTCCACTACACAAATTTGTCTACTTTTCAGAAGCCTAGCGTTCTGAACGTTATTCCACTAGTCTGAATTCAGATTCTGTGGCTCTCATACGTCTGCATGCAGTTAAATGGAATAAACTCTTAAGCTAGCTCAATATTTGAATTGCAATTGAAATTTTCTTAACTGATACCCAAAGCTTAAAGAAATCCCTCCGGTTTTTTATTGGAACTTGCGTCACATGATTTTCCACATCTTTGTTACTCAAACATAAACATATAACTATTCTCATCACTCTTAAACAATTAACCTGACCGTTACACACCATTTCACTTCATACTGAATTATACTGTATAAGGTACCTCATTTCGTGTTTGAAATGTTTTGAATACATACACAATATGAAAGCAGACACGTCTGCTTTACTAAGTTGGACGAAACTCATAGTTTATGCAAATAAGTGTTTCCATATACAGCAACAATAACAAACCGAAATTACACTAAAAACAAAACCGTGGCACGTGAGGTAGCGTTCTGTGCTGTGTAAGTAACCACTCCAGCATAAGCCCCGAAATTGGGCTAAATCCCTCAGTTTACTCAGTAGTCTGGCGTGCATTATTTGAATATGTAATCCGCACGCTCGCGTGTGCCAAGGAACACTCGGATTAGAAATATCAACCATGTGCCGTCCAGAATACGCTTTAGTAATTCTACGCCAACCATATTATGAGCCACAATACCTCGTAATGCTCGAGTGAAATGAGCTGGCTGGCCCGCGAAGTATACTCCACGATTCATGACGATGTGTATTTCATAATTAATTAGAATCTCAGCGTCGTCGTGGAGGGTGGCATTTCTCTCGCTGACTTTAATTTTATTTGTCATTTAGCTTTCTACACTCTAAATGGTATGCCACACAATGCTCGAAGATTGCGGTAAGAGTTATTTTTGATGGATATCTGCTATTACATATTTCAAAATTGGCAGTCTGTATTTAAGGGTTTATGTTTAAAAAGTATGTCATTATAGTGATGATGTAGATGATTAGTTAAATAAAATTCATCAATTAAATGATTACTAAATATTACAATTTTAGAATCTATTCTAATCTATTAATGATAATTATGATACTGATTTTAATGGAAATATATTTACATTTCAACCCCATTTGTTGTGTCCGATAAAATGTCATATAATTTTCATTAATTATATCTTGTACTGGTGTCTACTTCCAAAAGTGTCTTAACATGTACTCAAAGATCCTACCACTATCAGGACATGTAGTCGTTAGTATATCTTTAAATTTAACACAGCTTCTTCAAAACAGATGCCGTCGTTTTCCAATTTCCACAAACAAATAGAAATGATAACGCCAGCGCAATATAACAAAGTCAGTAAGCGAGTACGTATATTATTCGCGAGTAAATTGCATCGCACTCTCAAGCTGACAAGTTTAATCAACTCAATGGGAATTTGTCTTAGTTGGTAGTTCCGCTCACGTCTCCTAGGATCCGGCCGAACAATGAGATTTGCTTTAGATAAATTTCTCTGTCGGGACTCACGTAACGCGAAGTCTTTCTGTCATTTTGCGGACTCATAGATTTCTTGGATGCGCCGAGCGAGGCTCCGCCGTAACTTGCATAGAGGCTTGCGTCCGACCGTTTACTCACACAAAGGATGTTATATATCAAAGTTTTTATTCTTAGCTTTTGTGCAGGAGTTTCATTTTTTATGTGAGGTAGATGTAATATTTTCCTTGGGTTTGCATTTTGTTTATGCAAATGTATTCAATTTTATCTTTTATAAAGGGAGTTGAATTGTACAATAATACATTTCCTTAAAATAAGATTTCGAAATAAATAAAAAATAGTAGGATTCAGAGATCAAAGTTTTCTATTTGCTTTGTGTTCGTGCTTAGTGCACGTACACCATATCCTACGTCATAAAAAGAGATCGGCGGCGCTGCTCTCAAATTCTGTATGTCGCGATCGTCAGCCAATCAGAATGCTCCTTCATGTCGCGATCTTAAATTCTATTGGCTTAATATGTCCCTTCCCTCATCTATCCGATACTATGTACACGTTTTTCACTTCCATTACATCTGTTCAACAAACAAGCTGCGTTTAATTCCACTCCAGATTAAAATTCAAGAGAATCATCAGATTCACAAGGCTAGCTACAGTTAGCAACATTTTGATCCTTCTGACGCCAAATATCAAGAAGAACCAGCTAAATACGAATTTGAGATAAAGTTGACCTTTGGACGACAACGTGGACGCCCTGTTCTAACAAAGAAAGTTCCTAAGTCTGAATACGAAGCAAGCAAGTACTGAAATCGACCATCCTTTCATCATCTGTATCGTACTGGTGCCTTTCCTACCTTTATAATCCTTAACAACCTATATTTTGCTAATATCTGCTCATCTTTTCAGCGCGTTAATTAACCGGGATTAGTACCATTACTTTTTGTTCAGTGCTTTAAAGTGATCCATAAAACCGTGAGTACCATTTTCTCTTTTACAAGCCTCCAATATGTCTTTAGAAACTAGTGTTCAAGCTCCAACGAGACCCAAGTCTCCTATCCCCATTAGTCAAGAGGATAAAGTCTATCGAGACCTTATTCGCAAGCGAGGTGTTGTTGAAAGTAGCCTCACTAGATTTGTCAGTCATTTAAGTAGCATAGATGAATCTATTCTATCACAAAAGGGCATAATAGACCTAAACTTTCGAATAGAAACCATCCGTAACTTACTGAGTGAGTTTAATGATATTCAGTTTAGCATAGAATCTAGAATTCCTGAGTCTGAGATCACTAAACAGATGGAGGAACGAGATAGTTTTGAAAACGCTTATTACAGTGCACTGGCTAAAGCTTCTTTATTAGTTTCTCATACCGGTGGAAAGAATACTAGAAACAGTGAATGTATTAGTGTTAAGTCACAGCCTATACAGTTACCTACGATTCCTATGCCTACCTTTGACGGTTCATTTGAGCACTGGCTAGAATTTAGAGATAAGTTTACTTCATTAGTGCATAATTCAAAAGATATTAACAACATACAGAAGTTTCACTATCTTAAATCATCACTAAAGGGTAGTGCTTCATTAGTCGTAGATTCTTTAGAGTTTACATATGAAAATTACTCAGTAGCCTGGGATCTTTTACTAAACAGGTATAATAATTGTAGGTTATTAGTTCAAAATCATGTCAAATCATTATTTAATTTACAATCAACAACAAAGGAATCTCCAGAAACTTTAAGGCGATTAATTGACACAGTTTTAAAGAATTTAAGGGCACTGAAGGTTTTAGGAGAAGAAGTTGAGCACTGGGATACTTTAATCATATATCTTATAGTCTCTAAACTCGACAGAGTTACAGAACGCGAATGGGAACAACACAAAGGTTCACTCATGTCGAAAAATGATACCAAGTCATGTTTAAAACTCACCAATTTGCTGACATTCCTTGAAAGCCGGGCTGACATGTTAGAAACATTGCACTTGTCTCATAATATTAACACTGAGATTAAAAAACCACCAGTGAGTATGAATAAAACACACACATCTCATTGCAATGTTTCAGCAGTTAAAGGACAACAACAATCTAGCACTAAGTTCCTATGTCCTATGTGTAAAGGTAAACACTATCTTTACTTTTGTACGAAATTTATTAACTGTGATTTACAAACGAAACTTAAATTAATAACATCTAATAAACTTTGCAAAAACTGTCTCCGCCCCGGGCATTCAATCGAGAACTGCAAATCGGGTCATTGTAAGTATTGCACTGAAAAACATAATTCATTAATTCATGTTCCAAACGATGAACAAGCTTATCACAGTAACCCAGTGGCTTCCCATGCGATTTCTTTAGATTCGTTATCTCAACCAGCGCAAGCGTCTTGCGCGCGCCCCATCCCTGTTGTTCATGAAAACAAGGTCACGATGCTTATTAACAAAGCGCACGTACAAACGCAGAGTTTACCTGATAAACATATTAGTGTGCACCCTGTCTTGTTGTCAACTGCTTTGGTTCAAATAATAGACGTGTACGGCAAGTATCATTGTGTGCGTGCACTTCTGGACAGTGGAAGCGAACGCTGTTTTATTACACAATCATTATGTAATAAGTTAGGCATACAATTAATACAGTCCACTATTCATTCGATACAAGGTGTAGGTGATACAATAACACAATGCTCCTACAGTTGCAATATCAATATTAAATCTCACTTTTCTGACTACATGTTAGGATTACAATGTTATGTTTTACAGAACATAACTTCATCTCAACCTCCTACATGGAAGGTTAACAAGCCACAATTCAATATTCCAGACGGTTTACAATTAGCAGATCCACATTTCTTAGATCCTTTACCTATCGATATCTTATTAGGCGCGGATCAGTTTTGGGGATTGTTTATGGATGGTAGTATAAGGTTAGATAACGGACCTTTTCTACAAAAAACGAAACTCGGTTGGATCGTATCCGGCCCCATTTACAATTCATGTAAGTCTGTAAAAAATATTAAATGTCATACTTCACGTTCCATTGACACACAATTAAGAATGTTTTGGGAACTTGAGGAGGTCTCACAAGTTCGGGATACACATACGGATGAGGAACGCAAATGCGAAGAATTGTTTCTTCAAACCACAAGGCGCAACAAAGAAGGCAGGTTCATCGTACGCATACCTTTTCTACACCCACTTGACACGTTAGGAGATACTCGCCAACAAGCCGAACGTCGATTTTTTGCTTTAGAAAAGCGATTACATCGGTCACCGACATTTAAACAACTTTACATGGACTTCATACATGAATACGAGCAATTAGGTCACATGACTCGAGTAGAGTCGTACGGAACACCACATTATTTCATGCCGCATCATGGGGTATTTCGTGAACAAAGTACGACTACCAAATTGCGCGTTGTATTTGATGCCAGCGCGGTGTCAAGTACAGGCAAATCATTAAATGATTATCAACTCGTGGGACCCCCTATTCAAGGGGATCTTTTCGATATTTTGCTCCGTTTTCGACAGTATGCTTTCGTCGCATGCGCAGACGTGGAGAAAATGTATAGGCAGTGTCTCGTTGCCGAAGATCAGCGTGACCTTCAGCTTATACTCTGGCGTGACCGACCTTCTGAACCTCTTAGAGTTTATAGGCTTAATACGGTGACTTACGGAACTGCATCCGCTCCTTTCTTAAGTGTGAGATGTCTCAAACAACTTGGTCTCGAAAGCCAGGATCCTGAAGTGCAGCGAATCATCAACAGAGACTACTACGTTGATGACATGATCACGGGTAGTGATGATAAATCCACTCTTTTGGATTTATGTTCAAAGGTTTCCAATGCATTAGCTTTAGGTTGTTTTCCATTACGTAAGTGGGTTTACAACTTTCCGATTGACAAAATAGAAGGAAATATTAGTGAATCCAAACAATTTACTCTCATTGATTGCACGTCCAATAAAACCTTAGGCTTAGGTTGGTTTTCATCGTCAGACGATTTACATTTTAGTTCTCATTATAATGTTAATACAAATGCTATAACAAAACGTACTATACTGTCATGCATTTCTCAAATATTTGACCCACTGGGTTTACTTAGTCCCGCAATTATTTTGATCAAAGTATTACTACAACAACTGTGGTTACTAAAATTAGATTGGGATGATCATATTCCATCAGACAGTGATGCTATACGTAAGTGGAACCATTTCACTAGTTCTCTTCCAACTCTTCGTACCCTGAGAATACCGAGGCACGTAATCGCTGTCAACCCTACTTCTTTAGAGATGCATATTTTCACTGACGCGTCACAGACGGCATACGGAGCTTGCATATACATACGCGCGGTAAATGATGATACTCAGACAGTATCAGTCAGATTATTGTGCTCTAAAGCAAAAGTTGCACCTTTAAAGCCAGTAAGTATACCTAGGTTAGAACTGTGCGGCGCTCTATTAGGCGCTCGTCTGTGTGACAGAATAATTAAATCCTTGCGTTGTACTTTTAATCAGATTATGTTTTGGACCGATTCCACAATCGTGTTGGGTTGGTTACGAATAGCACCAAGCTTACTAAAGGTATTTGTTCAGAATAGGGTTGCTGAAATTCATGAAATAGCTAAAGACATTCCATGGCGACATATTAGTGGTAAAATTAACCCAGCTGATCTCGTTTCTAGAGGTGTTAACTTACAAGATCTAAGCTCATGCAGTCTATGGTGGGAAGGGCCTGAATTTCTACACGACTATAACTTCAAAACAGCTGGTGTGTCAGTATTGCCAGATAACTCACAGGCCCTACCTGAATTAAAAACTACTATAATCTCTGTCGTTGCAAATAATTGTCTTGAATCATTTTTTCCATTTTCTCACTTTTCACAATATAATCGTATGTGTCGCTCTGCCGTATATGTTTTACGCTTCATACACAATATCCGTAATAAACACAATTTCCGCAAAGGAGTCATTAACGTATCAGAACTTGAAGAGGCAGAGAGGTTATTAGTAAAACGCTGTCAATACGAATCTTTTCCCGACGTGATAGATTTATTAAAAAAAGATGGTTGTTTAAAATCTTCACATAATTTATCTAAACTCAGCTTATTTTTAGACCAATATGGCATTGTAAGAGTAGGTGGGCGAATAAAAAATTCCCCAGACTTTTGTTATGATAAGAAACACCCTATTTTGTTATCTTCTAAGCATTATTTTTCGAATTTATTATTTAAACACGAGCATAGGCAGCTCTTTCATGGCGCTCCGCAAGCTCTGTTATTTCATATACGCGAATCATGGTGGCCTATTGGCGGCAGAAACCTCGCCAGAAAAACAGTTAATGAATGCATTTTATGTAAACGCTTAAAGGGTAAAAGTTTGACTCCTCTCATGGGTAATTTACCCAAAGAGCGTATTACACAAACATATCCATTTATGCGATGTGGTGTTGACTACGCAGGGCCTATACTCATATTGAACCGCAAGGGTAGAGGTGCTAAAACCGTCAAGGCATACATTTGTTTATTTATCTGTTTTATTACACGCGCTATACATCTAGAATTAGTTAGTGATCTTTCCACCGAAGCTTACTTACTTTCCTTAAAACGTTTTATATCTCGTCGTGGCAAGCCAAATGAGATCTATTCAGACAATGGTCGTAATTTTGTAGGCCTTAAAAGAGAATTTGATAATTTCACAAAAAATTGCAGTAAAGAGATCATTGACTACGCTACAAGTCAGAAAATCATATTTAAATTTATCCCAGTTTATTCTGCACATTTTGGAGGCTTGTGGGAGGCTGGGATTAAATCATGTAAGTACCATCTACGCCGAGTAGTTGGTAATGCTCATTTAACGTTTGAGGAGTTAACTACAGTTCTTACGCAGATAGAAGCAATACTCAATTCTCGTCCCTTAACTCCGATTTCCACAGATCCCCACGATTTCACACCTCTTAGTCCTGGCCATTTCCTGATTGGTCGACAGCTAACTGCACCTGCTTATGCTGAGAACATCACCGATACCCCAGTCCACCGTCTAACACGTTACCAGAGGCTGGAGCAAATACGGCAACATTTTTGGTCTCGATGGGCTGTCGAGTATATTGCAGAGCTGCAACAGCGAACTAAATGGAGAAACAAGTCAGCTGATCTGCTACCGAACACTATGGTAGTCATAAAGGACGACAACCTTCCTCCTTTGAAATGGCAACTCGGCAGGATAGTTCGCTCAATCAAAGGACAAGACGGCGTCGCTAGAGTTGCTGAAATACAAACTCAGACCGGCGTTACCAGGCGAGCTTACACGAAGATCTGTCCACTTATTGATGATGTCGAAAGCTAGTGCTTTCAAGGCTGGGGGCATGTTCGTGCTTAGTGCACGTACACCATATCCTACGTCATAAAAAGAGATCGGCGGCGCTGCTCTCAAATTCTGTATGTCGCGATCGTCAGCCAATCAGAATGCTCCTTCATGTCGCGATCTTAAATTCTATTGGCTTAATATGTCCCTTCCCTCATCTATCCGATACTATGTACACGTTTTTCACTTCCATTACATCTGTTCAACAAACAAGCTGCGTTTAATTCCACTCCAGATTAAAATTCAAGAGAATCATCAGATTCACAAGGCTAGCTACAGTTAGCAACACTTTGCTATTCTAACCTCACACTACACAGCTATGTACATGGGAAATACTTAAGGGTGTAAATACAAAATATATTTTTATTGGACAAAAAAACAAGACAAGCGCCATAATTATTCTTATATTTTTAATACATATCCTCATACATACATATACTCACGGCTATAATTCCCTAGAAAGGGTAGCCAGAGCCAAGGAATTATAAATTCATCAGCCACTTTTGGAAATTGAGTGGGGAATAGGCGGTAAAATAAAGGTTTTTGGTGATGGGTCTCCAAACGCATCGCCCAAAAATCCAGTAAAAAGCCCCGATACCCTTAGTCGCCTTTTACGACACCCGTGGGTAGAAAGGGGTAGCGACATTCTAAGCTTAATATATGTTTATAACGATATACAGTTTAAATCTATTGGTCAAAAGACCGTAAACCATACATTTATGCGGAAACCCTTTTATTGTAATATCCTTTTTAATATTTACCCGTATAAGTTAAAAATTGTACTATACAATCCCTATTAGATATAAAATAAATGTAGGTATTCAAAGAGATCCAAAAGCAAACCGACCATTAAACGAGAATAAACCATTTCATTGGCATTTTTAGCGCTTAATGCTAAAGTACTAATCGAGTGCTCGGGCTAGACAAAGTTAATACATTGTAATGAAATGCCGGCCCATTCTTTACGACCCCATTAAGTTGTTGGAGTAAAAATAAGGAAAAGAGGAAATGGCATCCACTCAGCGTAGTCCATTTTCTCGTCAAGATCGAACCGAGGGTGCGAAATACTTTTCTCAATCGACTGAGCTCCATGAATACTAATGCTTGGGGGAAGACTTCAGACGCCCACCAATAATGGCACCACAGGAAGTACTGAACTGAACTTGAATATACCTTTATTGCGTTGAAGAAATAATGTTATTGCTAAATAAATACGTGAACTACTTGCCTAGAAACTCCAATGCAGCGTTTTACCTGTAACCAGCGCCTGTAACTGATGAGTTCACTCGAAATTCGGAATTAAAATGCTTTTGGTCTGCAGCAAATGGAATTGAGTTATTCTATAGGTACAACATTATAACTTTTAATTTATGTAACTTTCATGAAATTTGGTTTCTTGTTTAAAAAAACATCGATTATTTATGTATTCGGTTATGAACATGACTTGTTTAAAATTAGGAACAACTCAGCAAGGATCATAAGCAAATACATCTAAAAAACGGCAAATTACACGCGCTTGTAAAGAATTTTAACTAACTATGTAACTGAGAATCGATTACTCCCCTTTTTTGCATAAGTGGTAATGTAATTGCAAAACCAACTATATTTTAATTTTTTGTAAATATCTTAGTTCAATAAATAATGCATTTCTCTAACACTCCATTCAAATATCCAACGCGGTTAAAATAAATGGCAATTTAAATGCAGAAAATTGGTATGAAAATTCGCGAAAGAAAATGCTGTTCTTGTAATTGAACAGGTGCATGGTCTTAGTAAGGCTGTTGGTGTTTCCGCGGCACTAAATTAGCATATAAATAAGCGACACCCCCTTTTCAAAGCTTAGCTGAGGGAAGGTATGAAAACCGCTGAGTTTCGCGTCTTTTTAATGGGAATTGTAATTTATTTTAGTTGCTAGAAGCAACATAATAGAATGTATGAATATTGTTATTTATCATATTAAAAGTTAGTATGGTTTGTGGTACGGTGGTAAACTTAAATTTTATAAAACTTGTTTGGGTATTAAACAAGCAAAGAGATGTACAAAATATATTTGTTGATTTAAACGAGCTAGGCTAAAAAGTATAATTGGTGTGTTCAACGAAATGTTTTGAAACATTATTACCACGATGAAAGTTTTCCTTTAGATTTCTGTAAGTCGATGAGGGGGTAATTAGTGAAATTAAGCGTATATTATAAGTGTTCTTTTACTGAGAGATTTGATCGGAATTTGATATTGTATCAGTGATATGTACGTTAGGAATAATGGTAGTAAATGTTTTCCGTTTAGTTTTTGTGGGCATATAAAGTGATCATATGTTTTTCCTCCAGCATTCACTTGTTTTATCTTTATATATTATTTTTGTAAGCCTCTTTCTTGCCCGGAAGCCTGTGACGCGATGAGTTAAGCTAGAAATTTGGTTCAGGTATCGTTTTGTACAGTTCACGGCCGTGGTGTGCACATAATTCAGACATCTGATGTAACTGGATTAAGTTAATTGTTACAGAATTTCGAAGTTTCGATTTTGGCCCATAGACTTTGCTTGAGTGTCATAAGCGCGCGCAAACTTTAGTCGATCAGAGATGCGCTGTGATTAGTCGGAATTTTTTCAAACCGGCCAATCAGAAAAATTTTTTAGAAATTCAAAAGAGCTGCGCTGTGATTGGTCGGAAATTTTTCAAATAAACTCAATTTATAGGACGCGACGTAGTCGCGCCAGGGTTACCCACTAGTCTAGATGAAACATGGATTCAGTCAATTAAACACCAAGTCACAAAAACACAAATGTTGTCTGAAATATAAGTGTTCGTTGCATTCGCATTTCGTTGTACTAGCTGCATTAAAAAAAATAGTGACTAATTTCATCATCATTATGCATCCACTAGCGATTTGCGTGTCCCCATCCCCATGTCATACGACCAGTTTGTCACGGCTCGCATCCATTAGTTCCCCATGATTTCATACATAGAAGTTAGTTTATGTCGATATTTCTTGGCTTGAGCCTCTAAAACCTTGGGTTTTGAAGGAAATGTGTCCTGCTTGTTTTCTTATTGCCATTCAATTTAAGAACTCTTTTTAAATACATAATATATACTTCTTACGCCATCAGTTTCCATTGACGAGCCGAAAATATCGATTCTCAAGTAGTATAATTCTAACTTCTCACACTAAAACAACGTTTATGTTTTTTTTCAATTATGCTTCTTTATCAATAAATACTTTGTGTCTGAACTTAGCCTATTTTTGTCTGATACTTTGTGTCTACCGTAGTTGGGCGGTGTAAACTGTAAATCCATTATCTATTTTATTTGACTATATTTTCCCTTTTAAACTTTCGGCTTTCTAAATCTTGGCCTAAAGTTTTGGCTACTCTTTGTAGTCTTAAAGTACTATAACAACAATATTACTCATTTTATGATATATTAACCAACTTTGCTATTACTGCACCAAGTTTCCAGTCCTATACACACAGCTACACATAGAGATGAGGAACGGCCGTCGCGCCGGTTAACCGCGACGCTGACGAATTGCTACGCACGCTGCTCTATACACAATGAAGGATTCCGATGGATTTTGGGAATTGCACCAAATGGACTATTTGAAATACGTGTTACTTGTCAACTTGTTTATTTGATGTTGGTAGTCGGCTGGTATTAAATTGTAGTTGCAACGGTTTGTTTAAAGTGCGTAAAATTGCGTATTAATTTAGTTTTGTTTTTATTTTAAGGATTATGTAGTTCAATTTCTAAAACTGCCTACATTGTTTAGTCCTAACACCTTCAACTCTTGAGTCCTAAGTGAGGTTTATTGAAAATCCAATTCTTGATACAATAAAAAAAGATAATAAATGTTTTAAAAATGGTGACAAAAGGTAGTTGAAAATTATAAGTATCAATGTTATTTTAAACTAAGTAAAAATATTCATAAAAACATACATATACTAACGGCTACAAATCCCTAGTAGGGGTAGTCGGAGTTACCGAAAGATAATTCCTCAGGAAATTTGAAAATTGAGGGGTGAAATGATAGGAATATCTATACTTATAATAAATCTGTAGAGAGGTCAATTCTGTACATGAAATATATTTTCAAAATAACTGTCAGGTGATGATTAGGGATCGATACTGATGCCAAAAATGCAATCAGTAAAATTTTTGTCTGTCTGTCTGTCTGTCTGTCTGTCTGTCTGTCTGTCTGTCTGTCTGTCGGTTTGTATGTTCCTTATGGAAACAAAAACTACTCGACGGATTTTAACGAAACTTGGTACAATTATTCTTCATACTCCTGCGCAGGTTTTTGTATACTTTCCAGCAGAGTAGTAAAGGGGAATTTTGGGAAAAAATTGGGAAAACGGGAGAAGTTACTCCATTTTTTAAGCTTCCGTCACGTGTGCAGACTTAATGGTTAAACTTACATAGAAATTATGTATGACGGAAATATTCTTCATAAAATTATCTAAAAAAAAATCTTCAACAGTTTATGTCTATCTTTTACGGTTGACTCACAATGACACGTGTAATTCCTGATAGCTTAGCAGTTCGGAACATTCTGATTATATTTGTTTACTCTTACGTTTGTAAACCTCTCACTCATCCCTAATTTAAAAAAGGTAACATTATTACCTATTCAATAAAAAAAGAATCATAGAAATCGATAGACAAACACCGAAATTATACATAAAATAAGCCATCGCGCCCGTGACCAAAACCAAATCTTTACTAATTTACATATAACATACTAGATGGCGCCAGTAGTTGCATCCTACATCATTATTATAATGAATTATATAATGAATTATTTTTTAGATTGTTATTTATAAATACTTCATAGCGGTTTATTCCAAAATTTGCTATTAAACGGAAATACTGAACCGTTCATTAAAGCGCATTCAAAATCACCAAACTACACTGTTTAGGGAGTGCTATAAATTTAATAAATTGAAAACATTGCGCTGAATTTCACAATGCTTGAGCAGTGACTTAAGAAGGAAACCTCAGATATTTAAAAAAACAACGCTACCCGTGCGAAGCTGGGACGATCCACTAGTATAAAATATAATTTCAAAATTCGAGGAATAAAAGATTTACAATATAAATTTTTGTGTGCACGAGGGGCATGCCAAAAGAAACTAGAAACATTACTCAAAAATTATAAAATTTATTCTTTATTACAAGTATCGATTTTTTTCTAAGTATTCACCCTGAGCACGTTTACACTTTTCCATAAGTCTGAACCAATTGGAAAATACCTGTGACCGCTCTTTTTTAGATACATCAGAAATCTCGAAATTATAGGCAACCAGCGCATCTTCTTTGCTTTCAAACCTCTTCCCCTTTAGTTTTTCTTTGATTTTTGTAAATAAGTAAAAATCACAAGGCGCTAGGTCAGGGGAATATGGTGGGTGAGGGAGAATCGACACATTTTTCGAGTTGAAAAAGTCTAGTGTTCTGGCAGACGTGTGCGGCGCCGCATTGTCGTGGTCCCAGAGAAGGTGCCGGATTCCTGACTTCGGTCGCTTGTCACACCAAGCTGATATTACTGTTAGAGCACAAACTGTCACATACCATTCGGAGATTACCGTTTTTCATGCTCTAGCACAACAGTAGCAATATGACCCGTTTTGCAGAAAAACGAGGCGACCATTTGTTTCTGTGTGCTTCGTGCATAACGACATTTCGTTGGAGTTGGCTCGTCTTCAAAGCACCATACAGTCGACTTTCGCTTTGATTCGGGATCATAGTTATATAGCCATGTTTCGTCACCAGTCAGTATATCATATACGTTTTTTTTCTCGCCTCCGTTGAATTTATCTATCATGAATAGGCACCAATGCACCCGACGGTCTTTCTGCTCATCGGTAAGTTTGTGCGGCACCCATCTCGAACAACGATTACGGAGAGAAAGGTGGTGGTGAATTATGGTTTGCATTGCTGCTGATCCAATTCCTAGTTCTTGCTCTAGCTCTACATAAGTAATTCGTCGGCTTTCAGGAATAAGTTTTTCGACTGCACGAACGTTTCCTTGCGTGACCGCGGTTGGCGGCCGTCCTGTCTTCGCTTCATCTTCGAGACATCCCCGTCCTCTTTTAAATTCAGCAAACCAATTGAATACTGTTGCTCGAGAACAAGCAGACTCACCAAAAGTAGAAGCCAAAAGTTCAAAACATTCTTGAGGCTTTCAACCTTATTTAAAGTCATAATAAATCATAGCGCGAAAATCACGTCGACTGAGCTCCATTGTTGCAAGTGACTTCCCGCCAGATTCTCGGAAAAATGATGCTTATTGAAATAAAAAATAAATAAAAGAAGTGTGTTCTATATTCAAATATGTCAATAAAAACCAGCCTATAAGATGGTTTATAGCTTGCCAGTGTCAATTAAATGAGAAAAGCGTATCTAACTTCTTTTGGCATGCCGTTCTTATGAAAAGATTGATGCATGTGAACAAAGCCTGAGAGGTTTGCCAGGATCGTACAAAGTGGCGATCGATAGTCTCTGCCTACCTTAACTACTAACTACTAACGGCGTGAAAATATGTATGCATGTATGGATTTATTAAAAATACTTAATATATATACATATGTAACATACAATAGTTAATTGTTTAGAAAAGGATATATGCAAATTTCTATAAATGTAACTAGACCTATAACTGCTATTCTAGAATGTATCGTGTAGTGCCGGCTTAGAATGTTACTACCCCTTTCTACCCACGGGTGTCGTAAGAGGCGACTAAGGGTATGGGGCTATTAAGTGGTTTTTGGGCGATGCGGTTGGAGACCCATCACCAACGATACTTTATTTCTACCATGTTGTCCCCTATGAACTTCCAAATGTGGCTGAGGAGTTTTTAGCACTTCAGCTCTGGATTCCCTGTTTTGGGATTTATGGCCGTGAGTATGTGTGTGTCTAGAATAGCCCTGGCTAAAACACCCACGTGATTCCCGTCAAATCGTATTACTGCTTTGAATGCGTTAACACCATCTCACGCCCCAGAGTAAATCTAACCGTTTTGATTAAATGGGTGGTCCTCACCTTGTTTTCTGTAAGGGCGGACATCCTTCAGTATATTTAGCTTTATGCATCTTCTGATGCTAGTCATGTGCTTCAATAACTATTTTATAGTCTAATGAAAGACATACCTAGTTTTCCCTTGAATAAAAATCAGGAATTTTCTCGAAATTTATGTTATACTTTATTTATATTTATTATATTCTTTAATATAATAATATAAATTGCTTTTGCTAATAAAATAATCCCTTCTTGCAACTTTAATCTAAACTTACCACATTATCTTTACGATATACTTCAGAAAATTTATATTTTATGAGAACTGTTGCGACAGTAAAGAAAATAAGGACAAAAAGGTCATACCATATTGTCTCAAGATGAAACAATAGGCAGCCTAAACATTGCTGAGTAGAGGAATTATAAATTTTATATTGGTCGTAAAAGAGAATGCCTGCCGTCCGCCATTCTTGTTCGTTCCCAGCCTTCCTGCCTTACATTGGCTTTAGCTTCGTTTTATACTTTACATGCTTTCAGAGGTTACTTCTTTGTATTCATTTTTATTTGCTTCATTATGTTTTACAGCGGAACTTTATAGTCTAATAATATAAAGTGTATGATAAGAATTTGGGATATGCTAAGACGGATACGCTTGGTTTGGTATTACTTTTACTACTAGTTTTTGCAATATAGGGTTAAAACCATAAAAGCATTTTACTTAGTAGTTTTGTTACAAATCAACCTTGTGTTTAACTGCATTATAAGTGCATGATCCAATCAATTGTATAATCGAGTTAAACAAATATGCTTTGAATTCGATAGTGATTTTAATTTTAAGCTACAACTCTTTTCGTTTAGATATCATTTTTTGTTTCTAGAAGTGGATCAATATCTGGGGAAGATCTCTCGAAATTAAAGGATGGTGGCAGTGTGCCCTGTGTGGCTCTTGCTTGCCAATATTAATTTCCGCCTAGCTCAATAAATGATCTAGACGTCTTCTCGGTATCATGACGTCAGCACTAAGTGAAGAACAAACAAAAGTAGATATATTTTATTTGCATAGCGCGGCTTCCCCAGCGCCTAACTCGCTCTGTGCTGTCGCATCGAAGCCCAACTTTTCCCGAACTATGCAAATTTTAGTTAACACTCCGGCAAAACGCGCTCTCCTGAGTAATTCCCGATTAAAACGCTTGTCGTTGCCCAAAGTTGGCAAAGTTGTTTTTTGTTCGCTAAGCGCTGTTACTTAGTGTTTTGTCTGTGTAAACTACAGCGGTGGTACTTTTGATGTTACTTATTGCGGCGGTTGTTGGTTCGCAAATGAAACGATTTTGTTTAAAATACTCATTTGTTTGTTAAAAAGTTTCAGTGCTGTTCTAAATGCTGCAAAGTTACAAGTGGTGAAACGAGTTGTTGTACTTAGGTAGAAGGGAAAATATTTGACTAAAGCAGGTGAAATCACAAATTAACACAAATAATTTAGACATATTAAATGATCGTGTGCACCGAAAAGTATGTCATAAGTACTTCAAATGTTTTGAATACGTGTTTTAGTCATCGAAACGATCATATGTAGAAAACTAAATTTTTATGAATTTTTAAAAACCTAAATATTATCAACGGTATCTTTACGTGTCTGTCACTGCTAGAGTACACGCAGCTAACACAAAACTTTATTAGTATTTTTATTTTCTCACTAGATTTTTGAGTATGTTACCCACAACACGTTCTTAGTTATCTATAGACTAAAAATATGTTGAGACGTCTATATATTGATCTAGCAATAATACTTTCCAAACTCGATTTAGAAAAAATTATAAAAGTGATCTTCCTTTCCCAATAACTATTCTAGACATTTCTAAAATGTTAGTACAAAGCTAACACCGCATTTGCATCTTATAAATGATAATTAATTAACACGGTCTTACCCGATAGCAGCGAGCTGTTAGATCAAATATTTGTGTTGCCCGCTCTGTGTTTGAGTTTTATCCACGAATAGTTGCTAGGTACATTGTAATAGTACACTTTGGAGTTGTATTTGACTGTACAGTTTCGAAAGTTTTGTATTGAATCGTATTAAATTTATAATTACGTTGAGTAACTAACTATGACCTTTCATAGTTTTGCTTTAGGAAGACTTTATATTTATTCATTTAGATTTTAAAGAGGATGTGCTAAAAAGGCAGGTTGTAGGAATCAACTCAATCATGCAACAGAAGCTGGATGACACAAAAATCAGGCGTCCGAAGTTTAAAGCACAAAATAGCATATAAGATTAAAGTGATGACTGTAAATGAAGATTGAGGGACTTGCTAGCATCGTAAAAAGGAAACTCCTCAGCCACATTAGGAAGTTGAAAGGGGAGAAGATGGGAGAAATAAATCGTTGGTGGATTGGATTGGGTGGTGGTTGATGGGTCCCCAACCGCATCGCCCAAATACCACATAAAAAGCCCCATACCCTTACCCTTACGACACCCGTGGGTAGCAAGGGGTTGTGTAAAAAAAAATACCAAATTTAAAACCTTAACTTATTTATAGTATTGGTGACCTGGTAAAGTTGCTAAGGTGAGTTCTAGCATTTGATAAAACGAATTAAGCATCAAAAGATTTTGAAAACCGTATAGTACGTTTCGATGCCGTGTAGTTAGGCTTAGAATAGCACTACCCCATTTCTTTTGTGGCTGAAGAATTTTAAATTCCTTAGCTTTGGCTACCCCTTCTAGGGAATTATAGCCGTGAGAGTCATGGAAGAAGAGCCGATTCGGAGTTTTTAAAGCGGTCGCCATGACCGAAATCGGTCGGATGGATCATCATCATCATCAGCTGTGAGTATATATTTGTATTTTGAAAACATCTTCGTCTGTGATCTCAAAAAAATGAAGCGCAAACTTTATAATCAAAATTGTTTAGCTACTATTGAGGGAAAAAGATGATTAAAGAAGGATTGCAACCTAACCTAGGTTTTCAAACCACATTGCCCGAAAGAAAAAAAACTAGTAGTTATTCCACAAGTTAAAGATTATTCCGATGGTAGAACTCAATATATACATTGCATATACCCTACCTAAACCTTTAAACATTTTTAATGTTTCTATTTTCACTCGCATGATAGAAAATAATTATTAACAAAAAGAAAACCGACTTCATAGTTGGAAAAACATATACATACATACATACATATTCTCACGCCGTTAGTTCCCATTGGGGTAGGCAGAGACTATCGATCGCCACTTTGTACGATCCTGGCAAACCTCTCTGGCTTCGTTTACATCCATCAATCTTTTCATACATGCTCTTTTATTCTTCATACTGCGGACACCTGCCTTTTTGAGCACATTTTCTATTTGATCCAAATGTGTCCTCCGAGGTCGTCCTCTACTAACATTACCTTCCACATTGGCTCTATATATCTCTTTCACCAATTTACTGTCATCCATCCTCTCTATGTGCCCAAACCATCTCAACATTCCTTTTTCTATCTTTCTTACAATATCATCTTTTACACCACACCTTTCACGAATCACATCATTCCTCACACGATCACATAACCTTACATTACACACTTTTCTGAGGGATCTCATTTCTACTGCATTCACTCTACTTTCATGCTTCTTCTGCCACACCCAACATTCACTGCCATACATAAGCGTAGGAACGAGGACAGCATCATGCACAGCCATTCGGGCCTTTTCAGACACCGACTGACTAGACATTAGACTATCCAGTGCTCCATTTACCGCATTACCCTTTTTCACTCTTCTCTCGATATCTTCATCACACTTTCCATCCCTAGTAAACAAACTTCCCAAATATACAAACTCTTTCACTTGTTCCACTTTCTTACCATTAATCTCAATCACGCATTCGGTCATATTCACCTCTCTCTCAAAAACCATAGTTTTTGTTTTATCCACATTCACCCTCATTCCCTTTTTTTCAAAAGACGCACATGCAATATTCATCATCTCTTGCAGCTCTTCCACCGATGATGCAAGTAGCACTTGATCGTCGGCATATAAGAGGCATTTAATGATGAATCCACCCATTCTCAATCCATAATCACTTTCACGCAACTCTGTTAAACAGTCATCCATGAACAAATTGAAGAGCCACGGGGAAGCTACACAACCCTGTCGGACACCCCGAGAGATCCCGAACCAGTCAGTATTTTCCCCGTTTACTCTCACACATGCACTGGAATCCTCATAGAGTGATACCAGTGCACGTATAAGTTGGCTCCCCAAGCCGAACTTGGATAACACCTCCCATAAACACTTTCTTACCACCCTATCATACGCCTTCTCTAAATCAATGAAGGAGCAATACACCTTTCGGTTCTTAGCTAAGAAAAACAACCGAAAATAAACAATCTAGTACTAAAAAGTACGAAATAAGTATTTTATTTTAGTTGAATATGAGTACTGTGATTAATACCTTAGCAATTTCTTTATTCCACTCGCGTCAGTTCAACCTACCTCAATATTAAAATTCTCTTAAATTAATTTGTGAGCCGGTGCCAGCCTGCGTGATGATTGATAATAATAAGTGTGTATTTCGTACTTCATATACATGTACAATGTAGGATACCTTGTAGTTGTAGGGTAAATTGATTTTTGTACGTATTACTATTTAAAACGTAAGGCGATAGATATATATATTGTTTAGATTGTAATAATCAGAGATAGATAGTAGGGTGAATTTACTTTTGTTTGACTGGCACCGACTCAAAAATTAATTTAAGAGAATTTTAATATTTAGCTAGGTTGAACTGACGCGTGTGGAATAAACAAACTGCTAAGGTATTAATCACAGTATTCATATTCAACTAAAATACTTATTTCGTACTTTTTAGTACTAGATTGTTTATTTTCGGTTGTTTTTCCAACTGTAAAGTCGGTTTTCTTTTTGTTAAAAATTATTTTATTTTACGAGTTTTAGAGATGGGTAGACCTGGCAAAGATGCCTCTCGGATGAGGAAGCAACGGTTACTGTATTATTCTTGGCATTTCCGGTATTTCTATTACTGTGCGATATTAAATAGGCTCAACCATATGTAACTTTGCATTGTTCTTGAAATCCCTCAAAAGGCGATGGTCTACAATTCTACATTTCAAGAAAGACTTAATCGTTCACTCTGAATATCCCCGAAGGGGTTAGCAGAGGTAGTAATACTTCTGAATATCACGTGACATTGTCACCTGTTGTTCAGAGTACCCACGATTTGCTTGGACATTGTTCTCACGTTATACAGGTCAGGCCTATCGGCGTTTTGAACAAATACACTGTCACATGATTGTGAGTTTCGACAGTCCCCTCGATTTCCTGGGATGGCATCATCAGATCCTGGTCTCATGGTGCTTCCTCGGTAACAATAACTTAACAAAAGAAATGTTTAGTGAACCTGTACTTCTCTTCATAACAGCTACGAAGAGGAGTATAAATCTATACAGAATGTTGAAAGAACTGTTTCCGAACTCCTAGTGATTGAGGACCCACACCTTCCATTATTAGCTCAGCAGCATAACAATATGATTTTCAGAAGCAAATGCCAATATAAATTCAGAAAATATGTAAAACGTGGTACATTTGCCTATAAAATTCGAGGGTTCCCCTCGATTTCTCCAGGATCCCATCATCAGACCCTGATATCCTCATCATGGTACCAATCCGGGAGTATCTTCTTTCCAATGAAAAAATAATAATCAAAATCGGTTCATAAATGGCGAAGTAATCGGCAAACAAACATAAAAAAAAATAAAAAAAAATACGGTCGAATTGAGAACACTCCTTTTTTTGAAGTCGGTTAAAAACCAAGCTTTCTCATACTGTCACAGGTGTTCATACTTTTTGGTTAACTAAATTATACGTTTGATAGGCTTGCCTCTTATCACATGGACTAATTGTCCAAGCACAATATAGGCACTCTGAACTCCGAGTGATACATAAATATGTCACACTATGTTCCGAAGTATTGGTATCACTGCCACCCCTTCAGAAGTAAGTAGCGAGAACGTTCAATTGATCCGACTTGATTAAAGTAAAGGGTAGCGTAGACCTATAGTATTGGTTATATGTTACTGAAATATGTATTTAAAACACTAGCCTATCTGTCTCTCGTGACAAAAACAAAGTACTATTATGTACAGATAACGTGTTAATTATTTATGTTTAAACGCTAACGACTGCAAAAACACAGCTGAAATTGAATTGTTAATTAAACGTTCAGACTTTGAATAAACACATTTTGTTTAATAAAATTAAATACATTTAACCAAGTGTGCCTAAGGCCTTTTTGTGAAAATTGCATATACACATATACTCACGGCCATAAATCCCAAAAGGGGTAGCCAGAGCTTTAAAACTAGTAACTCCTCAGCCACATTTGGAAGTTGATATCGAGATGGATGAAATAAATTAACGTGAAAAATACTATATGAGTAGTTAGTTCATCATCATGAATCCTGTCAGAGCTGTCAGCTTCAATATAGATAGCTACAAAAAAAATGGCTTACTGTAGCCTTACTGAAAAAATAAAATATTCTCTCAAGATTCAAACGTTCGTGCCTTATTTTCTGAAAGTAGTGTCATAGGTATCAAGACTTCTGAACTTCACGTGATTGATACACGTGACAGGGGGCAGGCCCATCGCCGATTTGTACAAATACATAGTCACAAACGACTAAGTATAAGTTAGCCTTGTGGGTTTCCTCGCGATGTTCTTTTACCGATAATATTAACCATACATATGACTTTAGAACAGACAAATTGGTAAACGCCTGGCTTCATGAAAGGCAGGTGTTTTACCCATTGGACTATTAAGGTTGTTTTTAATTATTCTTGTCGTATTGAAGCCAATTCAAGGTTTAAGCTTTGTAACTTCGCTACGGTTTTTTTTTTGTCAAATTTGTTTTAAACTTGAAAATCCGAAGTCAAAAATTTTGTTACCTCCAAAACATTTCTTCATATATTAATACCCTCGTATTCACAGCGGGTAAAAGAAATAAAAAAATATTTTAAAACTTTACAAAAGCTGTATTGTATAAATTATTTCTGAATAACTACTGGATGCGTGATCTTCGAAGCGTGTTACTCGACGTTTACAAAAGTTCAAATATTGAATATAACTACAAAATGGTTCAAACGTCTGTCATCACCACGGCTGGCCCAGTGCCAGCGACATGCAACGATAATAATTTAGATTGTTCCATGTATCACTTCGGCATCGAAATCGATAAAATTTAACGACTATTGCCAGCCATACTGTTGAATCATTACGAGACAATACAAATTTCCTCCTCCTAAATATAGCCAAAAAGGATTTATTGTCATGTCTCTAGTCACTACAGATGACGCCTTTAAACAGAATAAAATGGTAATAACATAAATTAGTTGACCAAAAAAGTAGGTTCGACTAAATTTTATACAGATTATTCATATTGTAAAAGGCCTGTTAAGATTCAATTCCGGATTGCCTACAATATATTGGTGTAATAAAAGTTAAGTGGTCTATATATTAGTATTGATCATAATATTTTGGCTAATAGGCAATTTTGGTAACAACAAATTTATGTAGGCAATTGACGGAACGTTTATCGATGTAAGCGCAGGTTTTTTTAATTGGATGTTAAGAATCTAGACTCGTGACTAGAATCATAATTGCCGTGTAGTGCCGGTTTTACCGGGTAGTGCCGGCTTAGAATGTCACTACTCCTTTCTACCTACGAGTGTCGTAAGAGTTGACTAACTAACGGTATGGGGTTTTTTTTGGTGTTTTTTTGGCGATGCGGTTGAAGACCCATCACCAACGATATTATAGTGTTATATCCACCATTTTTCTAGCTCTCAAGTGGCTCTGCACGGTACAATTACATACATACATATACTCACGGCTCACGGATGTACCATGAACACAAAGTAGAAGTAAAAATATACTTGTCATTGTAGAAACTTTCTTCCAAAGTTCTTCTCATGGGTGGCTGAAATAGTAGATTAAGGTACAGAGGGTTGTTAATCATCATGTATCATGTTCTTATTAGTATATTATCACCATTATATTTATATAACTCAAAACAAACCCCCGGCCATATTTTTTGTTTTCTCTATATTCGAAGGCTTGCCTCACCCTGAAAGGAATCATCGTTTTTTTTGTTTCATGTGTATACTTTTAATTTAGTAGTATTTCTATACTACACAAATATAATATAAGCGAGAATTAATCATACGTATAAAAAGCAAAAGTTATTATTTTAGGCGCTTAGAGGAGAAGAATAACTAATTTTGAAACTTTGGCGACCGCTTATTGGTACATACATAGCATAGACATTTGGCTCTATGTAACGCTCCCTATGCCTGATCCTCATAACTAAGTCATACAAAATTCCCACCATGAATCTCACTACCACCTACCCTATCGCACATAGTATGGTTAGCCTTTCTTTCTTTTCTCTTTCTTAAATACTCTTATTATATAAACGTAGCCTCAGTGGGATTCGACCCCGCAACCTCCAGACAGAGAAGCTATTAACCAGTAATATTAGAAAATATAATATTAATGGAATAGCGTAAAATGTTTACCAGTATATACCTATTTCTTGAAATCACAGTATAAACTCACGGCTAAATCTAATCCCTGCGGCAATACACATGCTACCGAGAGTGCCCGAGAATTCAATTACACTCAGTTGGACGCTGATGAAATATAAACTGATTATGAGTCTTAAGTTGTTTTAATAAGAGTTCAAAATACATCATTTTTATTTGCTTTCATCTTATTTTTGCTTTTAATTTGTAGGAAATATTTTAGATGTTTGCTTAACAACCAAAAGTTATGAAAATTGAGTTGGTGTAGGGAGAAATAAGGGATGTACAAAGGACCAGGCGGTTAAATCGAGCCAAGAATTAACTATTTATTTAGTACGCAAAAGCAAAGTTCTTTGCCGTGTAGTGTCGGCTTAGAATAACACTACCCCATTTCTACCCGTGGGTGATCGTAAGGGGCGACTAAGGGTATAGGGGCTTATTAAGTGAGTTTTGGGCGATGTGGTTGGAGACCCGTCACCAAAAACATTTATTATTACCATCTTTTCCCCAATCAACTACCAAAAGTGGCTGAAGAATTTTTCATTCCAAAGCTCTGGCTTCCCCGTTAAGGGATTTATAGCCGTGAGTATATGTATGTATGTATGTATGCATGCAAAAGCAAAATTCAGGACTCTGTAGAATAAAGAGTCAGAAGACTCAAATTGGTGATGTGATCCACTCACCAACTTCCTTTATTTTACCACCTTTTCCCCACGCAACTTCCAAGTGTCTGAAGAATTTCTGATTCCCTAGCTCTGTCTACCCTTTCCAGGGATTTATAGCTGTGAGTATGTGTTATTTGTTATGTTAAGACTCAAATTATGTATGTTAAGACTCAAAATATGTATGTATGATAGTGGGCCTTGGTAATGACTTATTTATAATAATCCTTTTGTGGTACCCATACCCTTATTATGTTTATTGTTCAACAGATAAAAAACTCATCTTTGCTGAGTAAATTCTTAATTATGAAAGAAATAAACAAATTTAGCAGAACTCGCATAAATTCCTGTTGATCAATTTAAATGTAATCACAGTAAGAGGCAACCATGAGTGAGATTTGTTAATATTTCATGTTTCAATCAGTGAATTGATGCATATTCGAGATGGCAACATCTGGAGTCACACACGCTGACCGATTTGGTATGCACCCCCGGTTGTGAGGGAGGGCTCGACTGATGGTTCTCCATCCATAAATATGTGCATACGGTTCACTGTATCGTGGAAATTTCGACTGACATTGTCAGTTGACTTCGGAAGGAAAACTGAGGTCTATGGGGATAGAAAATCATTTTAGAAGTATTTTATTCTAATATATTTGGATTCGTATCTCAATGTTCACGTTGTATATTGCTGAAAACATACTAATACTAGAAATCAGGTGTTATCTTTGTCACTGGGTAGCGACGCGACTGTGTTTATATATATATATATACAGTCAACCGTGATAGCCCAGTGGGTAGAACACTCAGTTATCGTGCAAACGACTAGTGTTCAAATCCTGGGTCGGGCCTACACCAATTTGTCTTTTCTAAAGACATATGTGTGGTTAATTTATCATGGTTGTTAACGGTGAGGGAAAACATCGTGAGGAAACCCACATGGCTGAGTTGTACTTAGTCATGTGATAGTGTATTCGTACAAAACGGCGATAGGCCTGCCCCCTATCACGTGAGTACACTGTCCATGCAAAACGTGGGTACTCTGAACACCAGGTGACAAAGTCACGTGATGCTCAGAAGTATTCGTACCTCTGCCAACCCCTTCGGGGATATTCGGCGTGAACGTTTATGTTTATGTTATGTTATATATATATATATATAACTTTTTGACTTGTAGTTCTTAACTCAACTTTCATGCTTTATATCGCCGAAAAGGGGGCAGAGGTCTAATATTTCTTGAATTCAGGGAACTATTACTTTTCCTAGCGCGACGCGACTGTAGTTCTTCATCCATTAATATCTGCATACGGTTCACAGTATAGAGGACATCTCTACTGACATTGTCAGTTGACTTGAAAAATTGAGATTATGACAATGGAATTTCGTTTTTCTCAAAATCAAATATTTTAGAAGACATTTGTTATTATACTTAAGGTTGTTTCTTTTACTGAACTAGATAACGCGTAGTATAAAACATCCATCTTTTTGCACTTTTACAGTACCATATACTTTTAACTCATTCTAACAGAGTAAATAAATTTTTCAATTACGCTCATGTTAGGCCTCCTGAAATATTAGAGCTCAGCGCTTAATCGCAGCTTTGAATTTAGTTAATATTAATTGGCTGAGGAATTTCTAATTCCTTAGCTCTGGCTACCCCTTTTAGGGGTTTATAGTCGTAAGTATATGTATGTATGTAGTTAATATAAAATATCGGTCACAGTAATCAATATTGTATCAAAATTAGTTGACACCAACCGTTGTTCCCTTAATCAAATCGAGTCATTATGACGCATATTCGCGGTATTAATCTATGAAATTTTCAGTAAACGGCTTCACGGCCCGTGTTAAATGGAACTAATTCGCACTGTGTGTTAAAGTTTTCATGTTATTTACACATGTAGTTTGAAGGAGTATTCTGTTGTGTCGTTTTAAATTGTTTCTTTTTATTTAGGCAAGTCGATGTTATTAATTATTATTTTACCTCTAGTTATTTCGTACATAAACCAATCTTTTATCGTATTTCAGATTCTAACAAATGTTTGGTGTCGTTATCTCATTAGATAGAGTCCTTGTTCGTAATTTTATCATACATAGATATACTCACGGCCATAAATCCCAAAAAGGGGTAGCCAGCCTTTAGCGCTAGAAACTCCTCAGAAACATATGGGTGTCACCATATAGGTATTCAGACAATATTTTGTATCACCAGTGTTGTGCCCTAAAGGCGTATTTTATCAAATTATATTTTTTCTCGAAACTCCGATTATCCTTTTGTATGATTATATTGCTACACAAAGTTAAATATCAAAATCTTGCTTGTAATTCTTCTACGTCCTACAGCTAGATACCATAGGGTTCCATTATTCGTTGTTAGTGTTTATTTACCTCCTGCCCGGCTAGTACGAGCGGTGTTTAAACTAGTTATCGCGTGGGATAAAGCAGCCATCCCTTACGCACTTACTTAGTATCGTATACTGCCATCTCGTTCTAACCGTTATCGTGTCGATAAAATAGCGCTCGTGCTTGCCCTACTGTTGGATAAAAGATACAGAGATTTTAACAAACGATGTCCTTAACTAATATGACCTGCCTGTTCTTAAAAAGGAAATATCAAAATCCGAATAATAAATTTTTTAGCTAAAAGTGAAAAAAATAAAGGATAGTTGTTGATGATTCCAATATAATTGCAAAATCGCTCACCAACCACTAAAAATACCGTAGTTACCTATAATATCACCGAAAATTGACAAATATGTGCTATCATAACCCGGCACTAAACGATAGCGGCCTGTATATCCAAAACTAATAACAAAACCATTCAGCAAATACAGAACAAATAAATGAGACAAAAAATAAACAGAATAAGTTTTTCGACAAAACAGAGCGGCGGCTTTCTGCAGTCACAAACACATTTTGTGGTAAACTTCCATAATTACAGGAAGTCAAAACAATACACATCTGTTATCGCGGTTACTCTCCTATATTATAATAGCCAGTGTATTTCATTTGATCCCGCTAAGCCTGATTTGGTCATCCTTTGTTGACACTGACGACGTGATAGCTCAATGGGTAGAACACCGGTTAACGTGCAAGCGACTAGTGTTCAAATCCCGGGTCGGGCCTATACCAATTTGTCTTTTATAAAGACATATGTGTGGTTAATTTATCACGGTTGTTAACGGTGAGGGAAAACATCGTGAGGAAACCCACATGGCTGAGTTGTACTTAGTCATGTGACAGTGTATTCGTACAAAAACGGCGATAGGCCTGCCTCCTATCACGTGAGTACACTGTCCATGCAAAACGTGGTTACTCTGAACACCAGGTGACAATGTCACGTGATGTTCAGAAGTATTAGTACCTCTGTCAACCCCTTCGGGGGTATTCGGCGTGAACGTTTATGTTATGTATGTTATGTTATGTTGTTGATACCTCTTTATAATTATATTGGCTCAATATTTATCCAAAAGTCTTTTTCGTTTAAATTATTTGTGTTTTGTTTCCCTATACTTAATAGCTGAAAAGATAGAATATTAAATTCAAGGGTGAGCCATTTAATTAACCATATAGTCTTAATTTATGTATATTGAATTAAACTTTACTAACCTTTACAGAGTTTTTAATCACTCGTTCATAAACGTTCTCTGGTATTAAGTCAATAAAAATTAATTCTACATAATTGGACTCATACTCCCACTTTCCATAAAATTTACACACTTTTATCAACCGGATCGATCATCTGAAGAGGTATAAATCAAATCAGTATTCAAATTAAAATCTTCAAGAATCATTTATATACAGGGGACAGACAATAATTTGCTTCGTTCGCGTTGCAAAAAAGAAACAGAATAAAAACGTTGTACCAATTGCATTAATTCAGCTGCAGCCAATTATTCAAAACCGTACTGTGAATCGAAGACTTTGTCGCAATGAATATTTATTGTTTTTGATCGAACCGTTTTGAAATTTTCTTAATTCTTCTTTTTCTGAACTTTGAAGTTGTTGGATTTCTTGATGACTTCACTAGAGGCAAGTTAGTGCAATCTTAGGTTTCTACAATCTTTGTTTTAATAAGGTATTTATTTTATATTGACACTACAACAATGATTTTCGATTTAAAACTAACTTCTTTAAACATACTTACTTATACTCACGCCCGTTATTCCCATTGGGGTAGGCAGAGACTATAGATCTCCACAATGTACGATCCTGACAAATCTATTTTGCTTCTGTCACATTCATCATTGTCCTCATACGAGTACATGTATGTAACCTTTTTATGCCGCTTCGTATGACACATATCGCATGTGCAATCTATTGGGGTTACCTACTCATGTTTTTCTCGATTTTACTTATATACATACATACATACATACATATACTCACGGCTATAAATCCCTTAGCCGGGTAGCCAGAGCTTTGGAATGAAAAATACCTTAGCCACTTCTGGAAGTTGATTGGGGAAAAGATAGTAATAATAAATGTTTTTGGTGACGGGTCTCCAACCACATCGCCTTACCCTTAGTCGTCTCTTACGATCACCCACGGGTAGAAATGGGGTAGTGTTATTCTAAACCGACACTACACGGCTATTACGTATATAAACCAAATAAACCAGATATTTGAATTTAAAACATACGCATTTTTTAGTGTTTGATCAAAAACTCACCGTCAATCAATAAACCGTCCCTTCACTAAGTATTTTATAAAAAAAGACGATGACAACAAATTTTTTTACACATTTTCCCATATTTGTGCGGTGTAGGCTAACAACACAAAATAATGCAACACTCGAATTCACGATTTTTAGTCTTTTTGGCTGTGTCCTTTCAACTGAGTTTCTAAGTTTATATGGAACATAAAAAGTCTCGTAACACATATGTCTGTCCATAAAACAAGGGTATAGAACTAAAACAGTAACGTAACATATTTACTTTTACTTAACATATATATTACCGTTAGTCTTAGCAGGTCGTTACGGAGTAGGTGTCTGCAAATCTTAAAAGAACAAACAGTTGTTGTTCCTGCTCCAAGAAACTCCATTACGGCTCTGTACACACGAACGTAAATATCGGGAGCACATTACAACCTCTCAGTAGACTTTAGAATACGGCCTTACAATGGCTACTGCATTCTTGAACTTCCAAAGAGAATCGTTTGATTTTGAGTTGTTTTTTCAAAGGAACCAATGAATTGTTTCCAAGAATTTTGGAACTGTTTGGGAGTGGCTCTAAGTGGAAGAGTAAATAGGGATTTTACTAATGATTCTAGTGAAAGATGAAAACTATGGTGCTTAACCCTAGAAAGATAATAATATTTAAAATGGCGTTAAAGATAGTCATACGTTCCAGAGACGAATAGGACATAAACCGCTATAAAAATAAAAATTACGCATTTTATTCGGTTTTTAGGGTATTCACAATTAAGTTAGTTATAATTTTGTAAAAATAAAAATTAATTTTACTAAAATATTATTGTGTTTTGAAACTAGAAAATAAAAACAAACATCTTGAAAAAATTAACAAAAATGGCTTAAACGTCGTTCACACATTGTTTTTTTTTTCAACGTATCAATTTTTAACTACTTTTTTGGTTTTGTTTATTTAGTTTAAATACTAATCAGTCTTTTTATATAACTAAAGCTAATTTATAATAATACTAGACACATTTCTTACAAACATCTTTTTTATGATTTCCTCAAACAGGTTTTTTTACATATTTTACATTCCATTTAAGTCATTCTTCTTAATTTGGGCGGTCAATATGCACAATATCTTGTCTTTCTTACAACAGGCCCTTTTTCTTGCATTTTATCAGCATTTTCAGTAGATTTTTTTATATATTGGCCATAATGGAATCGCCGTCATTTTCGTACAAAAACCGTTTAATTTCTACCACGATCAACGTTCTTCGACTTACTATTGCGATATTGTCGTTAAATACTTTGAAATAAGTTAAAATAAACATAATAACATAAAAACAAATAAATATAAGGTTTATACATATCATAAAAGTTGCACAAAAGATAATCATACGTCTTGAAGACGTACAACACATCGGTATCTTGGTAATTTGTGGACTTATCGTTATGACGCAGCCTCCTTCGGTTAGCTACGGCCATCTACTGAGTTGGCTGAGCAACACAGCTCCCTATTAATTACCAGTAAAAAGAGGAAGTGATATTTTAAAATCGCGTACGTCCCGCGGACGTAGATTATCTTTCTAGGGTTAAACTAAGCAACATGTATCCTAAGAATAAACTGTTCTTTTTAGTGTAAATCATTAAAAATACATTATTTTCATAGCAGAATACGTAATTGCGTAAATTATATCGATTTTAGTGTGTGATTTTAAGTCTATGAATTACTAAACACATTACAACCTCCTCAGTAGACTTTAGAATACGTCCTTACAATGGCTTCTGCATTCTTGAACTTGCAAAGAGAATTGTTTGATTTCTTGCTGTTTTTTCAAAGGAGCCAATGAATTGTATTAAAAAAAATTCATATTGTTTTTATGTTGAAATTTACTTTGGATTCTTTGGGTAATAAGAGCGTTCATATTTCTTTTTGTTCGCAAAGAATGAGTATATATCGAGGTGCCCTAATTGTTTTAGGCAGTGAAGTAAAAGTTATGTTGTTTGAATTAAACAACGTGTATCCTAGGAATGAAATGATATTTTAGAATCATCATCATTATCAAATCATAGAAACATCAAGATCGAAGCATTATAAATAGCTTTCGTTAGTACAGAGATTATAATATTTTTACAAGAATAGTCATTTTGTCTGTCCTTTCGAAGAACCAACCTTATATGGTTTGCATTTTGCACTAAAATAACGAAAAATTTAAATTAAAAACTTTTTATTGTATTTCAATTTATGATCAAATATATGTACTTTAGCTTAATTTGCATTCAGAACTATTAACTTATTGCCCTCTTCATTATATCCAAACGAAACTTGCTTACGCATTACAACCACATTCTCCTGATCAATGTACCAATGTACTTTACCATTAATGTAACTTTCTACTGACTAAAACCCGGCATTAATTCGAATTGTACTTTACAGTAATGGCGTCGGTTTCACTAATTGCACGGTAGAATATATATCACATTTGCTCTACGCATACTGTTAATGGATTTTACTAAAGAGTAACAAATGTGTGTTCATCACAGCGTATAGTTCTGAATAGGAAGTTTTGCTATTGTATTATTAATTATAAAAATCTTGGTAGTTGGATAATACAACTACCTCAGAATTGAAGAGAAAAACAATAACAAAATACAAATTTATCCAGAACTACTCGTACAAAGGCAAAAGTACAATAGGCAGTCTTAAAAATTAAAAAAATTGTGTGAAAATCGACTCTAGTTTTGACGCCTTTCATATTAATATAGCCTGCTCAAGAAAAAAGCTTCTACTATATATCGAATGGTAAAATATTAAAAGATGCTCAAGAGAAATAACATCATCCCTACGCGTATTAAGGTAAATGTTGCAAATGTATGTACTTTTTTAAAGCTGTGTTAACATATGAAATGAATACCACCGTTTACAAACACTAAATTACTAAAAGTATGTTGCTAGTTCACTCGACCATACATGCATACAACATAAGAAAAAACAGAGATGGGTTAGTTTTACATCACAAGAACAACTAAATATGAAAAAATTCGCAAATTTTCGTCAAATCGCTGCAACAACGGAAATAATTGTAAAGAAACCTACAACCGTGACATATTTAGTCTTGCTACATAGTTTAAGCGGCTCTGGAACTGCCCTGTAATCAAAACACCACATGAGAAAATAGTACAAAATGAATAAATTATCGCAAAAAAGGTTAAAGGAATAGGAATAATGTTTTAAAAGCTATTAGGTTCTTTATGCTTAAACATACTATAATATTATTCTTACATTATAAGTTTAAATTGGCTTGACTTTGGTTAGGGAAAGTACTATCATAAAAATGATAAGAAAAATAACCGAGAATTGGTTTCCTGTTCATTCCAATTAAAACCCGTCTTAATTTACGTAAAAAGGAATAGTCCCATTTATAAATGTCAGAGCAAATTTCGTCAGCTTATTACAACACTCCCCTTTGAGTAGAACGGAACGCAAGGGTGTTATTTAATAGATGTGGCACGTCTTATAACTGCTAAGCGTCAGATGTGGGTTATTACGGACATTTCGTATGAGTATTGGGTGCACGAATTACAATTGCTTGTGAGAGTAACAATTGCTAAGTTAATAGGAGATATTCATTTCAAAATGGTTAGTGATAGCTTTAACAATATATAAAATAGGAATATATCTATTCCCTTCCCAATAAATAGAAGAAGTAACTACTGCTTAGAAAAAAATAACTACATATTCGAAAATTCAGAGGGGAAAAGAAGACCTGATACGGAATTGTTGGTGATTGTTTTCCAAGTACCTCAGACCCTTTAGTTTTCTGTATCATGTTGAAATGATTATAAAAAATCACATTAAATTCCTTTACCCTTTTTCACCTCATTTAGTACGTCATAACAAGACATAAATAAACCAACGCTAGTTTAAAAGCGCTTTTCGCAATCTAGTAAAATTTTGCTAACTAAGCTTTCTAATCGCTGGAAATGGTAAACATTAAAACCTCGATTTTTCAATAAAATAATATTAACATAATTTACTTAAAAAACAAACCCAGCACTTTTTATAACTAATAATACACACGTGAGGTTTGCATGAACAAAACATTCTAATCTAGCACTTGTTGTTCCGAAAAATATTTCCATTACTTTATTATACCCACATCCAATTAATTTGAAAGACGACAGAAGCACAATAAAACCACTTTATATGAATACATCACGACAAAGAGTTACACAAACAATCCGCTCAAATAAAATTATCCAATAACTTGAAGTGGGATTACACGGTTGTTTCGAAAAGTCCTTTATCATAATAAATCGAGAAGAGGCTACAGGATAAGCGCAGATTGACAGGGGTCTTCAACTGGCCCGATGAGACTGAGACAGACTTCCAAATGTTTTGGATTTCGCACCCATTTTTATGCAAACAAATCGAGGTCCCTTTGTTTTTGTATTTTATTTATGAGTTCTCGCATGTTTACCTTTAATTTAGGTTTTAAATACATCTCATTGTAATGCTTTATTTAAAAATATATGTTTGTAAATCTCATATACTCACGGCTATAAATCCCTTAACAGGGTAGCCAGAGCATTGGAATGAGAAATTCCTCAGCCACTTTTGGAAATTTATTGGGGAAAAGATAGTAATAATAAATGATTTTGGTGACAGGTCTCCAACCACATCGCCCGAAAGTCACTTAAAAAGCCCCTAGACCCGTAGTCGCCTCTTACAATCACCCAAGGGTAGAAATGGAGTAGTGTTATTCTAACTCATAAATAAAAGATGTTATTAAAGGAAAGAAAAATTTCGACACTGGCGGGGTTCGAACCCGCGACCTTCGGGTATACGCCCCCGTCGCTCTGCCAACTGAGCTACAGTGTCAGTTGGCATCCAGCGCGAAATTTCTCTATCCTTTGTTTCTTTTTTACACGTTCAAGTAGTGTTTGCGTTTCCTACCTCCGAATTTTAACTAATTCGGACGGCCACTTGTCTATCTTTTCAGATAGAATGCAAATGTTGGAAACGCCTAACTATCACATAATTTAATGTTTTTTGACATGAATTCCTCATGTGGGGATTATTACTCATAAATAAAAGATGTTATTAAAGGAAAGAAAAATTTCGACACTGGCGGGGTTCGAACCCGCGACCTTTAATAACATCTTTTATTTATGAGTAATAATCCCCACATGAGGAATTCATGTCAAAAAACATTAAATTAAGTGTTATTCTAAGCCGACTCCACACGGCAAATGTTTGTAAAATATGCATAGAATAAAGAGTACCCAGAATCCGCTCACGGCCGCATCGATAGTCCTATTTCATTGGTTTCTCTTGCATATCAACGCAACGCACCCGCACTCAGTCGGTTAGAAGCTTTGAAAGTGACAAGCCAAAACAGCTCCACAAAAAAATTCATAATGACGACTTACGTACTTCCATCTTGTCGAAATAGAGTAAATATCAAAGCTAAAGGACTGGGAATCACATTTCACCGGTTACTATTGTTATTTTCCACTTACTTTCGATGATTGAAAGCAATTTAATTTTGTTTAAATTACGAATTTTTTTACGCCGCCATGTCAGTGTTGCAAGCGTAGAACTTTGTATTTTCAACCATTTTCAACATAAGAATATTATGTTTAGGTAGAAATTCTAAATGGTGAAAAAGAAGTACTTTAGGGTATTTTAGATTTCCTGCAGACGAAAGCAGGCGAGCTCCGTGGGTAAGAATTATACAAAAAGCTAAAATTGATGAGTATTGGAAACCCACCTCAAGCTCACGCATTTGCTCCGAGCATTTTGAAGAAAAATATTTTGATTTAACTAAATCTGGAATCAGAAGACTTGTAAAAGATGCCATACCCACGAAGGTATATTTGTACTATATTTGAAATATATACCTATCTGTATATACGTAATATTATACATATAAATATATATCTTACTATAATATTATAATTGTGAAAGTTTGTGTGGATGTGATTGTTACGCTTTCAGACAAAATCTACTAAAAGAATTTGGATGAAACTTTGAAGGTATATAAATTTTACATCGAAATACGATAAATTCGAAGAAGGGTAAGCAGTGATATATGTGTACCTACGTAAAAGAAGACGCGGGTGAAGAGCTATGTTATTGTATTTAAATATTATGTAAGTGTCTACATATTAATAGTATTTTTAATATTTTGTATCTAAAAGTTATTACTGTTTTTATATACGCTATGCATGGTGGATTGAACGACAATCCAAATGCAAAACAATTTAAGGGTATCTACCGCAAAGTATTGTGCAATTTAGAGATAAAAGCTTCGGATCAAGGCAATTGCATAGCTCTTGAAGATATTGGAGTTCTTAGCTGTAATTCAACTACGAATGCCATAAACCTGACAACATCCGTGTTTTTTACTATCCATCTTATTATTTAGAAGCATTAAATAATTCACGATTATGTTCAAATATAGAAAAAAGAACATTTTGATATGTCAGAAAATTTATTTTGACTAATAAGTTAAAAAAATATTAAAGCTGTTGTTTTATTTTTAATATATGTTTTTTATTATCTTATCATTTAAAAACATTAAATATTTCATGTTTTTTCTCAAATATAGAAAAAGAACATATTAAATAATTATTAGGAGTTTGGTAGAAATTAATAGGAGTTTGGTAGAAAATATACATTTGCAGACTGGCGATGGGTTAAGGCTTGCAACATTGCGGGGCGTGAAGTGCAGTGAGAGCGGGGGGATTATTGGACCATTTTGCCGAACCGATTTTGTACTGACTACGGTGTCTGGAGGATACTAAGTTTGTGAAAATATGTAATTAATTAACTGTTAGTAAGACTGAGTAAAATTTAAGGATTTTGGTTCGCTTTTAAAACATAATTGTTTCTCACAATTTTGTCATGTTATTTTATAGTCAGCTACAAACTAGTTTATTTTTTAAGGTTATGTAATTTACAGGGATTAGTATTACTGAAAATATGAGCATATTTCAACACACTTTTAGCAACAGAAATAAAATTAATAGCGAAGTAATTCTTTTCTTGAATGGTAATTTAAGATATCTGAATTATTGACTAAATTGTTTTGTGATGCTCTTGATGTTTGTTTCAATTTTATTTTAGCGACATAAAAACTTTAAGTGCTCTTTTGATTTAAACTAAAACTTTGTTTCACTCTTTAGCAAATATATATTCATACCACGCTATGCAGTTTGGGAGAAAAAAGGTACCCACATTATGTTATGTATCACAATGAAAATCCACCATGATCAAAGATAATTATAGAAAGACTCGTACGAAGTTGTTTTTGATTTAAGCAACAAAAGGTTAACTCAGTTTCTAAATGCTCAACCATAAACAGAAGCCGTAACTATGAAGTATCTTTGTAGTCATAAACTGGAATGGGCGGCAAAATGGCAGGTTCTACGGTTCTCTATTGAAATAACAAAAAGAAATAGCAAACGTATTGAATGGGCTTATCGCAACATTATTCAAAGGTGCGCGGTGTGAAAATAGGCCGTTTAATAGCGTACTACTTTTGCTCCATGTGTGATGACGTCCCTATCTCGGCCTAAATCTGCACAGTGCTGCCTTGAGTGGCACTCCGCCTTGACTACGTAACTAGGCACAATAACTTTGGCGCGCCATGTAAAATTCACCTTTTCGGTAATATACGGAAAATGAAATTCAAGATAGGACTTCGATGATAGGCGTTTGTTATATAGAGGAGCAGGTATGTTTAAATTTAATTAAATATGATACTTCTCGTTACGGAACTTGAGCGGATGGAGGTGTATTAAATTTCGTACAGTTTTAATATAATGCGTGTATGAAGTTTTTTTACAAAATGAACTTTAAATAACTGAAGTAATCATTATCATACCGTGCATTTGATACACATATTACAAACATATTTAATATTTCCAGATTATAAAAATACACTGCTTTATTTTTCATATGATTTGTGTGAATTCAATTCAAAAATATATATGATACACAGTGCAACAAATATCACCACCAACAAAATCATGACATCACTACCAACCAAGTAAAGCCTAATCGCAAAAATCAGCAACAAAGTTAACCAAGCAGCGTCGTTACAATTTCTCGGCTGATTACAAAACAGTTTTGCTGATAAAATTAAAAAGCTGCACAGAATGTTTAAGGGTCGTGACGGTAATTTCGTGGCCACCCGCAACTTGTCCCAACTCACGAGCGAATGCTGATTGCTTACTTCAGTACACGATCGACGGAAACACGAGTAATTACTCAATAACTGCACAACTTTATTATTGTCGTGCGAAAAGAGTATGTGGAACGATCTGGTCTGTATGTGTATCGGTTTTTTCAATGTTTGGTTCGGGAAAGTTTTGAAACTTCATTTATGAATTTAGTTTTAGTTAATATATATTCTTGCTTCACGTGTCTCACGTTCTATCAACAAACGTTAGCGACCTGTTTAGGATGAAAGATGTTTAGGTTGCTTAGTTTTATTAAATATTCATATGTGTATTCTATAATTTATAGATATATGTGACTTGACGATATATGTGAACAAAACTTGGTTCACAGTGATAAACTCATCACATACTCCCACCATTTGTGCCCATTGAAGTTGGCAGAGATGATAATAATACTGCGTGTTAAAAGCTTTTAAAAATATTTTTTAATAGCCAGTGCTCAAAACCTTTTTGTTTTTTTTTCTATCACTTGCTTACTGGAAATATTACTAGCATATTACGAAGAAGCTGTACTTTCTAACAGACAGGACAATTAGATGCAGGCACATATATTCGCCGGCTTTTGACCTTGGCCTCACAATTACTCCGCTTATTCTTGTGCGGCAAGATATCTCAATTGTAATCACAGGTCTGTCTTTCTTTGCTAATGTGCTGAGCACAGTGTAAAAAACTGTAAATAAAATAAAGTACGATTTATTTCGGAAAATATTGATAGAGGATATAGAAAGTGCCGGCTTAGAATATTACTACCCCATTCTATCCATGGGTGTTATAAGAGGCGACTAAGGGTATGGGCCTTTTTAAAACGTTTTTGGGCGATGCGGTTGGAGGCCCATCACCAAAGATACTTTATTTCTACTATCTTGTCCCAAATCAACTTCCAAATGTGGCTGAGGAGTTTCGAGCCACCCCTTTTTGGGGTTTATGGCCTTAAGTATATCTATGTATGTCTTTCTTTGCTAATGTGCTGACCATAATGTAACAGTACATTAATATTTTCTAGGAACACTGTAACCTAGAAAAACTGTTAAGCAAATTAAATACGCATTAAGCTCGGAAAAAAATGTCTAGAAGATATAGAAAAGTAATACATATTTGCAATTTGTAATTCATCTAGTTCATATGTTACAACATTTGAGTGTGGTTTTTAACCAATCTCATATCATAACAGAACAATACATAATGCTTATTCATAAATTTAACACAACATACATAACATAAACGTTAACGTCGAATATCCCCGAAGGGGTTGGCAGAGGTACTAATACTTCTGAACATCACGTGACTTTGTCACCTGGTGTTCAGAGTACCCACGTTTTGTTTGGACAGTGTACTCACGTGATAGGGGGCAGGCCTATCGCCGTTTTGTACGAATACACTGTCACATGACTAAGTACAACTCAGCCATGTGGGTTTCCTCACAATGTTTTCCCTCACCGTTAACAACCATGATAAATTAACCACACATATGTCTTTAGAAAAGACAAATTGGTGTAGCCCCGACCCGGGATTTGAACACTAGTCGCTTGCACGTTAACCGGTGTTCTACCCATTGAGCTATCACGCCGTAAATTTAATACTGATTTATCAATCTAAATGCCTAAAATGATTTATTTTCGTGATCAATAATTATGAGGATGTAGGACTTATTTTAATATTATGTAATAGTTACAAATATAAGGAAGAACTATTGAACTAATGAATCACAACCTTATGGTTTATATGCCATTAAAAGAAGTTGTAGTTGAAGTTGTAGTTGTGTTACACTTAGTTGTGACTTAGTTTATTCTATGGAATGAATAACGCAATTATTCTTATCTTTACTGTGTTACCCACTCTACACTTAAAGAATAAGACGACTAAAATTCGTAAAAAAAAACAAAAAAATACAACACAATATTCCAGCTCCTTCATTTCTAATAAAATACACTATTCTCAGAAAAGTACTTCCCGAATCATTATGAAAATTGCTTCCACAAATTGCTTAAGGATTTTTTGAACTATTTTCTTTTTGTGCTTATGAATGTAAGAATTAGCGAGTAATTTATAAAATCGCTCCCATATCCTGCAGCCTTTGTTGGAAAAGAAAGTTCCGGATTAATGATCATTTCTTTATAATGACACGTATTATTTCCTTCTTTTGTATTGAGGTTAATGTAAAATACAGCGTTTAATGAAACTGGCGAACGATTATATGTTATTTGAAAATATATAAGACTAAGTTACTCAAAATTTAACCTTAAAATATAAGGCTGTATAGGTAAAATTTCAACTCGAAACGGTGAAGCTAAAAAGTAGTTTTTGACCAAGTTGTATGTATGATAGTTTAAAAGTTTCATTAAATCTTTTTAATCATAGATCACTTTTAAACAAATTAATTATTAAATTACGTATAGAAAAGAAGTATTTATTCACATTTTTGAGTGGGGTTGAAAATAGAACTATTAAAACAATTATTTCAAAAAAACACAAAGTTGCATATTATATTAACGCAGCCAAAATATGATGCCAGAAGTTTTGCCTAACAGAAACAAATTCAAAGCGTTTCAAATAGGTCTTCTTTCCATTGATCGCGTTGTACACTAGATGTTTTATTTAATTTTAAGGATATTGTCATTATTTTGATGTGCGTATTTAGAAATAAAAATATTAAAATAAATATTATATTATATGTCTAAAACACCAGACAGCGTAGCAAGTGGTCTAACATGAACGAAAAAAGAGAGCCATTCAGATATTGTGCTTATTCAGAAATTGCTTTCAATGCTTATTTTAATTTGCCAAATTTTATATATAACTATGTTACTATTGGTAGAAACTTTATAGGTCTAAAACTCTCTGTATTTTTCTGTTGCTTTAAATATTGTGTACCGTTTGTTTCTCAAATAAATAATTTATAGTGTAATTCGTGGGTTTTGAGTTTAATACTTATTGTTAATTTTGGTTATGTGAAACTGCATGTGAATAGGAACACAAGCTGGCAGAAATGATTCAAAAAGTACTGTATATACCAAATTCTACGCAGCAAATTAATTTTAAATATATACACACTTTTTGTAACTCTATTGCTCAATCGAACCACCATATAATCCATATATTATTTAATTGTGAAGCACACACGAGATAGAATCTGCTCTGTATATTTACAGAGTTGCGAGTGTGAACAGTTGGCGTTAATGGGTGAGCTTACCCCTGGGATGAGCTAGTTAACATTGCGCACAGTAATTTAACATTGTAACAATAGATCCCAAAAGACTTTCCTTTATAATGGCCAGTACAAATGTTATCTAGATGCCGGCGTTCGTTTTGCATTCGTAATTTAGCCCCAAAATTGATGGTTATCTAATGCATAAACGGACTGGCTATGCGATTGCTGGTACTACAATATTAGTAATTAACCACGTTGCATATTGGAATTTAGATGTTTGCATTGATAAATACATACATGCATGACGGGAAATATATTAATATACTTTCCCGTCATGTAGGAATATTTGATAATCTATTTTTTGCTATTATTATGGCTTACATACATATTGTAGCTGTAATTGGTGTATGATGGCCATTATTTACGGTATTATAATAAATTTACCTATTAAGTTCCCCTTTATGGAATTTGCAGCCGTGATTATTTGTATGTATGTATAGCTACTCCTCCCAGTTTAGTAAGAATGGCTATTATGACTTACGCAATATCAGCTTTATGAAAAACATACAGGAGATGGAATCGATAAATAAAATAATTTTAATGTGAGTTATGTAAATCCGTCGTTCAATACACAAGGAGTTAAATATTAAGATTTTATCCTTTGCACAACTTATTTTCCCCTGTGTAAATTTACATTAAAACCTTATATTAATATCTGACTTATATTAATACTCGATTTCGATCTAATTATGTATTCTACTACAACAAAGCTTTTACTTCGTACTCCTACTTAAAATTGGCATTAAATTGTATGACAATTTTCAAATGACTTTTAACCAATACAAGACATGCGCTATAAACATAATTAAGAAGCAAGTTACAAGTTTTTTTAAATATGAATGAGAAATACGTTCAGAAAGTAGTCTCATACATACATACAGGGCCATCAATCCCAAGAAGGGGTAGCCAGAGCAAATAAGAAATTACTTAGTCACTTTTGGTGATGAGTCTCCAACCGCATTGCCCAAAATTTACCTAAAATGCCTCAATACCCTTAGTCACCTCTTATGAACGCCCAAGGGAAGGTAGTGCTCTTCTAAGCCGACACAACACAGCGTAATATGATACTTAAGAAGAAAGGCTCATATCCGTAAAATTATAACTTGATGCTTAAAACAATATTTTACTTACACATTAACGTCTATATAAAAACTGTTTTTAAAAGATGATCTAAAATAGAGTCAATATTCATGTAAAAAATAAAAAAGTTATTTTTAATTGTTCTCCGCAAAGCATTAAGTCTTAAAATCGACGTAATAAACAATAATTATTCATGAACAGGTACAAACATTTAGATAATACTGATATTCATTTTCTAAAGTAGAAAAGTACAAATTAAGAATGTTAGATATTGTCCATTACTGTATACACGTTGTTTCAATTTCAATAAGTTAAAATGTAATTCGTTTAAAAAAAATACAAATGTTTTAAAGTATGTATATTTAAATTCTGTGGCCATGTCTCTGGATAAATAGCTCTGCACAACCTAATGAACGGGTAAAAACAATATACACAATAAATGACAGGTGCCCGGAATATGAAGAATAAAAGTGTAAATGAAGTTTGAGAGATTTGCCAGAATCGTACAAAGTGGCGCTCGATAGTCTCAGCCTACCGCAATAGTAACTAGTAGCGTGAGTATTCTAGCATACATATGTATGTATTTTTTATTTCTTATATATGTAGAATTTTAATACACAATCCTCTTTCATTCACCCTGTATTTTGTACATTCGTAAAGTAATTGGAAGTAGAAAGCTTACTATGCCTTGATAAGTGCAGATACGATTCTAAAACCGTTTCGTGCCAGAGTGGATGTCAAAGTTCTCAAGATAACACTTGAGGGGTTTAAGTTTTTAGTACATTTGTTGCACCCTTGTATCGGTAGCGTTATCTACCCTCAGTCCGAGTTCCTTTGAAAAACTAATGGGTATGGTGAACTCAATAAATCACTGAGCATTAGACATATCACAGGCCTAGGGCTGGCTACTAAGCTGCACTTTGAGTGATGAATCGTGTACTTTTGATTTACATTTCCAGATATGATTATGATTTTTACATGAATGACTTATGGCTTTAAAAATATATTGCTTTTTGTTTAAACTTAGTAAAATTTGTTTGTGATATTAAAAAGATTCTCTAAATTTAAATCTAGTGTTCCGTATCATTATTTTCGAAATTATCATATTCATATTATTATTGATATATTTTTTATAATCACAATTTAGATTAGCCATAAAATTAGTTCACTACTCTTTTTTGGTATGGTTTGAGGCAGAATATTAATGCTTTTGATGTCGAATATGTACATTAAGATCGCGCAAACGTAGAACTCTTTTTCTGAAGTAATTTGATTTTCTTTGTAAAGTATAACCATGTATACCATGTTTGAATTGATTATTGATATTGACATAGGCCTGCCCCCTATAACGTGAGTACACTGTCTAAGAAAAACGTGGGTACCTACTTTGGACACTAGGTGGCGCTGTCATGTTGGTCATAAGTATTGGTACCTCTGCCAACCTCTTCGGGAATAAACGGCGTGGTGAGATCCCCCCTTTGTAGATAAAAAAACTCAGGAAAACTCTGTAGTCTAGTATCAATAGGTATCAACACTAGAATTAATTAAACAAAAACCAAATTTCAATAAGGGATGTAACCAACAATAGGCTATTACTTCATCCCAACCACAATTCACAATTAGCCGACAAACAAACATGTTGAAATAACTTTTGAATACGAAAATACTATTAACAACGTGTATGCACAGCAAAGTAGAAACATGAACGAAAAGTTAGCATTAAAAACGTGTTTACGTCTTAGTTTAGATGTAATTAGGGCGACAGATCCAGTTGACCTGCGGCCGGGTTGTTCGGTGTCGCCCGAAGTTACCAACAAATGCGGAGATCCTTGATTTTCACAGTCAAACAGAAGCGGGTCTACGTAAACAAAATATGCAAAGTGGAGTTCGGAATACGCGATACGGGTCCCGCTAATTATGTGGGAGCACGGCCACCAGACCCGCCTGCCACGTCCTACATTTGAAAAAGCTAATAAAAATGCAAAAAGAGGTGGAAATTTTTATAACCTTTTCATCTTTGTCCTTTTTGCGGTGGAATTCGAAATTAATAAGCTTTTGTTGAACTGACAGTGTGTTTATGGTTTATTGGAACTTCTTAACAATGTTTCATGTATGTTACATACGTAAGTCATTTCTTTATTAACTTAATTTAGTATTTTTTTACTGACTTTGATATTCTCGCAATTCGGAGTAGAGCAAAAGGAAATATACTTGATTAATTTCAAATACAAGAGACCTAAAAAATATAAAACCTTTTTTTCAAACGAGATATTGCATAACAACTATATGATATATTGTTTTTATTATGTTCATGCTAACGAACAACAGATATATTTAGCAGTTTTATTATATAAGATACAGCACATTTATTTAATTTCAAATGCATACTAATGCAAATATATTACATATACAAACACTATAAAAAACGCTTGTCGTTGGATTCTAGCTCAAAATTTTGAGATGTTAGTGTTAATACAAGGGGCATGCCAAAAGAAACTAGATACTCAAAAATTATAAAATTTATTCTTTATTACAAGTATCGATTTTTTCAAAGTATTCACCCTGAGCACGTATACACTTTTCCATACGTCTGAACCAATTGGAAAATACCTGTGACCACTCTTCTTGAGATACCTCAGAAATCTCAAAATTATAGGCAACCAGCGCAACAGTAGCAATTTGACCCGTTTTGCAGAAAAACGAGGCGACCATTTGTTTCTGTGTGCTTCGTGCACGGCGACATTTCGTTGGAGCTGGCTCGTCTTCAAAGCACCATTCAGTCGACTGTCGCTTTGATTCGGGATCATAGTTATATAGCCATGTTTCATCACCAGTCAGTATATCATAAACGTTTTTTTTCTCGCCTCCGTTGAATTTATCTATCATGAATAGGCACCAATCCACCCGACGGTCTTTTTGCTCATCGGTAAGTTTGTGCGGCACCCATCTCGAACAACGTTTACGGAGAGAAAAGAAAAAGTGGTCGTGAATTATGGTTTGCATTGCTGCTGATCCAATTCCTAGTTCTCGCTCTAGCTCTACATATGTAATTCGTCGGTTTTCGCGAATAAGTTTTTCGACTGCACGAACGTTTTGTCCTGTCTTCGCTTCATCTTCGAGACATCCCCGTCCTCTTTTAAATTCAGCAAACCAATTGAATACTGTTGCTCGGGAACAAGCAGACTCACCAAAAGTAGAAGCCAAAAGTTCAAAACATTCTTGAGGCTTTAAACCTTTTTTAAAGTCATATCATAGTACGAAAATCACGCCGACTGAGCTCCATTGTTGCAATTGCTTCTACAATACACGTTAGATAATATAAAATTTCATATTTTTTTCTCGGACATCTCTTGGTAGATAATAATTTATCTCCGTTCACTTACACTATGAAGTCATTAAACATAAACGATCATACAAATGGCACTTCCAAGTTTCCCTTGAAACTTCATTTCGTATCTCCGGCCTCACAATTTAACACCTACGCTTGGTGTCACTTGGCAGGATCAAATAAAATTTATTGTTTGTAAAATGATACCAGACGGAGGGATAGCACAAGGCACAAGGAGATCTAAACAGTATCACCCTAAATGCAATTTATTAAACTCGAGGAATCTCCGAGTTATTTCAAATCACAAAAGCGTGTCGAATTTCGGAAATAGTGACGGCGTGTATCGAAGGGTACCTTCGTAGAATAAGGGTTAGACTAAGAATGTTAATCCTCTCAGCTTACTTTTGAACATGCGCCATACATTAAACAAATTAAAATCTTAGAATTTCGTTTCAACTTTCTTGCATTTTATTGCTATGGTGATTGATTTATTTGATAGAAATATTTGTCTCACTTTAAAAGAGAAGTGAATTGATAGAAATAGAATATGGAGAATTTTCACAATATTACATATTTATCCGCGATGTAGTTTTTTTTGCCAGTGTTTTAAATTATATGGTTATATTATTTAGCATGCCAAATATAACGAATAAAAAGCTATATAGAGAGATTTGCAAAAATAATGGGTGAATCCATCAAAATGCTATTAAGCTTCACTATATGGCTCATCTGAGGATATTAGTTGAATTAAATATTAATGGTTGCTTAACATTCTAGTATCTCTCCCAGTCCCTTTTAGTTAAACCGTCAATATGCATTACTTTCCATTTATATTGCGCCTTCGGGATTACTTTTCGAGTAATCTACAATTAATTTCCACTTTTCAAAGTCCCTATTTTTTCACTTCCATTTATCAATCTCTTCTTTATCTTTCAATACAAAATGATTATTTGAATACTCGTTGCTTTATCAATGGATCAACATTGAACCATACATTTATAACATTTCTAATTACAAAATCTAGGTAATCAATACCCATCAAAGTTTTCATTGCATAAGCGTATTTAATCAAAAAGCTAACTAGCACTTCGGAGTCAGAAGCTTATGATATTGAAATCAATAATTGTATAGCACATCTAACAACAAAGTGCATTCGGCCGTGGGCGATGATTGATTCATGATACAGTCAGAAACGTATGTAGGTGGGTTTAAAGTTGGAAATGTTGCACCTACTCTGGGATTGCATGAATAAAAAATAACCTCTGTTGTGTTTTGTGCAGCAAGAACCAATGACCTTTGCTGTTATTATTTAGACATAAAACTAGCTGTAGGAAACACAATTTTAATTCTTAAAACAGTGTATAGGCTGTGTGACACTTGTATCGGCTTAGGGTATCGGGGTTTTTTAAGTGATATCTGGGCGGAGTGGTAGGTGATTTTGAATCTCTGGCTAGCCCTTTTAGGGATTTATTGATTTATATTGATGTATTATTCTTTGTCTGAGAACTAATGGCCTGACCGTATGTATGCATAATATAGATGCATGGTTTTAAGACTAGATTTACGCTTTTGTATTGTAAACTTCAATCTGAGTAAAAATTTATTTATTTATTTACGGAAAACGAACAGCTTTAACTCAACAATTAGCAAAAAACAATAAAAATTAAAACATAGCCAGAAACAGTTTTCACATATTGGTAACGAACATGTGCTTAAATAAGTATTACTGTAAATTAACTAACAATATAAGAACTAATTTAAATCATTTTGTTCATGAAAACCTCACGTGGTTTCAAAATCCATCGAATACAAACAAACCCCAAGACTATATACCACAAAATTACACGATACTAACTCATTCATTACTTTATTTATGAGTACAATATGAGACTTTGTTTAATGTTAGTGCACTGGGAAATCAATTTGACCTCCCAGCCAGTCCCAGCTTTCCACTGCAAACAGTAATATGGTATTGCTTTAGAATTGCAACAGTTTCGATCTATATACTTATTTTTTCGTTGGTTTCTTTTTTTTATTGCTGTATATTTGTGTGTCTTTTTATATTTTAATTTTTGTTACATTTGCTGTTTACCTTTTTAACTGAAAATTAAAGTTTCTTTCTTATGTATTTTATACTATTTTTCATGAATTGACATTAAAAAATATTCATTAAATCCGAGTTAGGTTCCGCAGCGGTTAATGCAGTTTTGGGATATCATAAAACTTATACCAAAAAACTACATAACTAAACACAAAAAAATATTTCGCTGTCGGGTAGAGAACAGAGTTTCCGCGGTTTGTAATGAATACCTGTCAGGCTCGTGTGTGGGCGATCTCCAGGCCAAGTCAAATGCAAACATTTACCCTTCGCTCAGCAGTAATTGTTTAAAATTGAGGCTAACCGTGTGGCCTTATCCATCCAAAGGCGATTCTAGTCCTGATATGGAAAACACTACTCTGTGAATGTTTCTTTTAGTATAAATGTAATAGGAATTGCAAAGATATGTAAGATCCATAATAGCAGTGTTAATCATTTTGTGTGTATCAAAGATTTTTTTATAATCTAAATGTAAAAAGTATGAATAAGTTTTTTAAACTTCTGCTAAAGCAAACTCATATATTTATTTATCACAATGATACCTAAGTCTACTCATGCAGCAGTATTTGGTTAATACATTCATACAATTTTCATATATACCCCACAATCGACCATACTTTAGTTTTCAATCTCATACCTTGTATCCCACTTAACCTGCGAAAGTGGCTAAGAAATTTCTAACTTTGAAACTCTGGTTATCCTACCTTATGTCTTTTTTTAAGTATGTAAAACCCTAAGTTCTTCTTCTCTTCTTAGTAAAACATATTTTACTGAGATATAAAACTTCATATGTGCAAAAATGGCATACACCAACAAAGCATAGCGCAGTAAAATGAAAACGTTCAGCCCCTTAGTTTTAAGCTCCACATTTTGTTAAAATAATAGGTGTTTCGGCAACCTAATTCGATAGTAAATTAGGGTGTTTCAGGCTTAGCATGGTCGTTTCATGCTGACTCAGGCGTCATTTGATTTATGCTCTGTTGTTATCTACCGTCGACCGTCATCAAAAGGGCTGGAAAGTACCTTTATTTCGATCTTGTCTAAGAAGAGTTATGGTATTTTGTAGTTGAATCTGTGATGTCCCTTTATCGTACCCTATTGAAAATATATTTTTATATTTGTAAAATATGTGGTATTAGGTGTTTTATGGTAATTTTGATAAAGATGAAACATTATTTATGATTTAGTAATAATCGCATATATCTATTGCACTTTTTAGGTAATAGCGTCTATTTGGTTAGATTGTGAAAAATAACTCAAATTGTCAATAGTTTCAGTCAAGAATCTGGAATAAATTGTGAGTACAACCATTATTAATTTTTAGGAAATCATACATATGGCTACAAATCCCTGGAAGGGGTAGCCAGAGCCAAGGAATTAGAAATTCCTCAGCCACTTTTGGAAAGTTGATTGGGGAAAAGATGGTGAAGTAAATGGTGATGGGTCTCCAACCGCATCGCCCAAAAATCCCTTAAAAGCCCCAATACCGTTAGTCGCCTTTTACGTACACCCACCGGAAGAAATGGGGTAGTGCTATTCTAAGCCGACACTACACGGCAATTTAGGAAATCATTTTCAATTTTGCTATCATAAACTTGACAGTATAAATCCGGAATAACGCCAGAACGAAATAAAAGTATAAATATAAAATTATAATAAAAAGAAATTCCCAAAGTTAACTCAATATGAAAGTTTTGATTGATCATCGCTATGTTGCTTACTCTATAAAATGTTTCTGTATGATATTCATCATATTCTTATTCTTTGATTTTGAATATAAATTTTGCGTAATATAAATACTTTTCTATGCAAAATTGCACTATCCCATTTCTTTCATCCCAAGGTTTCGTTAGTATTTTTTTCTTACTAAATTTGCAAAAGTTGCTACGAAATTACCAATTCTGAAGCTCTGGCTAACCCTGTTTTCGCATTTATAGTCGTAATTATCGATAAATTGTATGCTTTTTATATTATCTATCATATTTTCTGGCACATTTATAGCCGTAATCATCGATAAATTATATGCTCTTTTATTATCAATCATATTCTGATATTATTTTCAACTAACTTGTTCACATAATATCAGTATTCAGCACAATAGATTAATGAAAAGATAATTTAAGTTGATGAAAGTAGCTATCTAGTGGAAGCTATGTATCATTATGACAGGAAAGCATTGTGCATTGGACCGATGCGACGTACAAAAGACTATTGTTCTTGACCTATCGAATGTATCGGCTGGCTCCAGGAGCGCTCTGAAAGGAAAAAATAATGGGAATATTCGCTAACTTGTATGAAAATCTGGTTTAGTACTCGTATTATTTGTAAGGTTTGATTATAATGTATTGAATAGTCTGTAGTTTTCCGGGAAACTTGTGAAATAAATACTTTTATTTAAATGTTTCTGAAATAAAGTCGTTGATAGAAAATTTGTATGGAAATTGCAAGCTAAGTTTAATTAATGTTTTATGTAGATCAGTATAATTTCCTCTAAAAATAACAAGAACATAATCATACATATGTGAATATTGATTTCTGTCTCAGCTACTCTATGTTTGAAAAATAAAGATAATAGAACAAAGGATCTGTGGTGCAGTTGGCTACCAATACCAATTCTCCTATGGTGCTTTTTGTCACTACCAACTTCAGCGGGAATATATTTATGTATTAAAGATTTTTCTTAACCAATCCTACGTAACCAAAAACACATACAGTTAAGCAGATTATTTGTATTTTTTTATTTATGCAATTATGTTATTTGAAGAAAATCTCATACAGTTTGATTTCAATACTCATAAGATTGCAATCCACTAGTAATTAAACTTAATTAATGTTATTTCTGCAGTAGCTAGACAAAAAAACTACCTTGCTACTAGGAGCACAAAGAAACGAAGGAACTCCTGCGACGATAAATCATGTAATTCTAATTATTGTTGCAGGCAGTCTAAATCAATTCACCCGAGCTCCGGGCTGGATTTACAACTCATTTCTCTAATAAAATGGATTAGTGTAGTGCATTCTGGGCAGAGTCGACGACGAAGCAATAACTTTGTATGCAAATGGCGCATTCACTGCTGTTATGACATTTATAACACTTATCTCTTTTTGTCTGCCGTGTATCTGGTACTAGTATGCAAATGAATCTGTGTTTCAAGAACTGTCCATGTTTATAAAGAACACTTCATGGATAGATAACGCCTAACTATGATTGTCATGGCTGTATGTTAATTCTCAGAGACAGGTTTTGTCAATAAAGTATTGTTAAGCTATCGATTGTTTATGTTTAATAAATATCATTGTATCAGCTTTAAGAGATATGATATGAATAATTATATTAATGAGATATTAGATTTTATTGAATGTAGTGGGATCTATACCTAGGTGATGGTCTGCAGAAGTTGATGGATAAAAGCAATTGTTTGAAAAAACAATGCGTTGATTGTGCGTTTTTAGAAGAAAAACCATGTCCATCTGCGCACGTCAATGGTAAAAATGATGATGTTGACGAATTCATATATTTTTATCATGTAGTCTGTTAAAAAAATTATCCCATATGTATTTATTAGAAACTTTAAAATAACATACATACATACATACATATGCTGACGGCTATATTTCCCTAGAAGGGGTAGCCAGAGCTAAGGAATTATAAATTCCTCAGCCACTTTTGGAAGTTGAGTGGGGAAAAGATGGTAAAAATAAAGGTTTTTGGTGATGGGTCTCCAACCGCATCGCCTAAAAATCCAATAAAAAGCCCCAATACCCTTAGTCGCCTCTTACGACACCCGTGGGTAGAAAGGGGTAGCGACATTCTAAGCCGGCACTACACGGCTTGACCTATCTATGAAATTATATGATAAAATTCATTATTTTCAGAGAAGTATACTATTCGCCATCTCTACGCCCAATCAAATTACGTCCCAACCATATTATATGCAGAAGCCAAACGGCTTGTCTCTCAAACAGACTGTTGACCTAATAGTTACAAATTGCGTCAGGCTGAAGCCGGGGCCTTACCTAAACTTTGCTAACAATGTTACATCGTCTCCGACGTCCCCTAAGGCGTACATCGTTCCTGTATCATACCGGCTGGACAGGAGCGACTAACTGGTACTAACTTCATTTTGTGAGCATTTCATCGTTATGGTATTTGTAGAAATGGACTTACGTTCAAAGAGTAAAAGGTTAATGTATTTAAAATTTACATGTAGGAGGAGTTAGCAAATAATCTTGAAAAGTAAAAGTTAAGATTTATTTATAATTTTACCATTTTATTATAAAATGCGCTTACATACATTAGCTTTGCTACGCATAGTCAAGTCTAGTCAGTCGGTGGCTCCTATGAACAAAAAAAACTCGTGTCACTTCACAGGATGAGGACTGTAATCACTATATAGAGTTCGATAAATGAAATAGCAACATGTGTTATATAAGTACTCACAAGCTTAAAATAAATGTTATATTATTTAGCATTTTGTAATTAAACTATTTATGAGAAATTCCATTGTGTCGCTTAGTTATAAAAGCTCAAAGAAAACCAGGCCACCCCTTTGCTTATACCCCGTTTATATTATTAGTAACCGTTGAGTATTTATTTTAAAAATAATATCAATAAAACTGTGATGTGATTGTGAAACACTTAAAAAGTTGTATCTCAGTTTGATATCGAATGGTGAGTTTTTTTCAAAACTGGATTATTCCTAATACATAAATCCATGCTGTATTATAAAATTGCAAATATTTTCATAGAATAATGAGAAAGCAGTCAATACGTCTTAGCAGGTGTCGTTTCGCAGAGCAAACAATTTTTCTATCTACCCTCAAACGTTTCGAATGCCTCAGGGGACGCGGCGAGTATTCTTAATAGAGTTAGAAATGTACTGTACCCATTCCTCTTGGGGCGACTTCCCCTCAACGCGGCCCGAAAAAATGACATTAGCTTCTTTTGTGGAAGTTACATTCAATATGTCGATGGAATTTTGACGTTTTCGTGACATTCTTACACAATATATTCTATGATTCTACCTTTATAGCTTCCGAAGCAACATTTAATAAGTTTCTCATACTTTGTTTCATACATGATTATAACAAAAGTATAAAATATTCATAAACAATACGCTAACGATGTACAAGGAAACATAAAAAGACGTGAAAGCCATTATGTTTCATGTATAGATACGAATTCAATTTTCTTAAACGGAAATTTAGTTTTATGATTCATCTATTCTTGTTAGATGGGATTAACGGCTTTCGATCTACGGGTATGAATAACATAGAACATTTTATGACACCCACTACTACTGTTTAATATAAGTAGAGACGGTAAAAACATGCGAAGCGGTAACGTGTTTGCACCTTACTTTACGACATTACTGTACACTGTCTTAAATAACTAGAAAATTTAAATACCTCTGCATGCTACCAGTATACTGGTAATACAAAAGTATTTATGTTTAAAGAAAAACTTTGAACACGTTATGAAAAACACAAATAAAAATGACATTAACGAGCACTCCGCGCAGAACAGTTGGCCGCCATTACCACAAAATGAAGTTTAATGACCTTTTATGAACAAAATCCAATAAAAGTATCCAGGAATGTAATTACCAATATGAGTACTCTGTGTGCCCATTATATGACAAATCAGCACGTGCCCATGGCATAAATATTCACATTATTGCGTGGAGCGTCCCCTTGCGTTCGCGTTTTTTTACTATCGGAGTTCCCGCGTTGTGCATTTCGATATAAAGGGGATTTAGTTCGTAACAAAGCGGTGGCATTCCACCTTCCTGCAGGGAACTTTACGATTTGCTGGAGATACAATAGTAGAAAGGAAGGTTACAAATTGTTAAATAAAAATGAATTTTAAAATTTAGATAAATATTTTGTTCACTTATATTTACCATTAAATTGTAAATAAAATTCAGATGTGTTGTTCTCTCAAAAATTGTTATATTTGCAATTTGTATATATAAGCCACTACCATGTTTTTTAAACTTTGTCTTATCTATATGGTATGAATATTGAAGAATGCTTTCCGTTTTAGTACAAATTTTAAACCTTCGTTTCGTTTAACCATATTAAATAATTATGAATATTTGCCCTTAGCGGGGATAGAATACGCAATGCTGGACCTAAAAGCGAGTCGCCTAACCATCAGCCCGCGCACATCGTCTAAGAAAACTACAAGTAGATTAGTTGAAAACACAACTTAAAATATTACATAAAAAAGCGATTAAATAAAAGATTCAAAATATAATAAACATAAAAATTAGAACGGGAAAAAATGTGATGGAAGTTATTCCACTGTTCACTGGTATAACTAGTAGACTATAAGGCAGCACGGTACATCGCCTCTTGTTTGCTACGTATTTGTTATAATGTGGGTGAAATTTAGCTCGTTTCGTAGGTGGGGCCTTTAATTGTCTCTGTGCTTTTATTGCAAACGCTTTTATTTATAACATTGAGGGGCACGGCACCAAAATCCCGGATTATTTGGCTAACAAATTACATTAAATCTGTAGAATAGAATTTGACACTATACTCGTAAATCAAGTGACAGATTTATTGATGAAAGCCGACGAAATGAATGAACCTATGTTAAATCCAACCAAAGCTTCTTTTGTATGCATCTGCAAAGTAATAAAATTATAAACAATTTGCTTTCACGCATGATTAAAGTCACATGTCATTTGGTCAATGATAATACGTAAATTTTTAACAATTTTATAAAGCTTTAGTGATTTCTTTATACAATTCAACAGTTATTTATTATAAATAATCTATGCAACATACGAGCTAATAAATTTGACCACATATGGAATAAAAAAATGGTTATTTTCAGTTTTAAATATGTCTGTAAGGTGAGCATTATTTAATAACGTTGATCAGCTAGTAAGAAAATAATATATATGCAATAGATTAATAATTTCCCTGGTAGGCCTTTGCAATACATTAAAGGCTGCATGCTTGACATATAACATTGTAGCAAGGAAATCTACCGTCATGTGTACAGGCTGATTAATGGATCCACACGATAACAAATGTCGCATCGGTCCATGAGCAGCCGCCGCTAACCGGCTGCAATGAGTCCACATAATTCCCGTAATAGGACCCCGTCATTCAGCCATCAGTATGACGAATAGTGACCAATTTATGTACAATTATTACGAATGATATATAATGCGACCTTTCTAGTTCAATAATTGGTATGACATCGACACTCAGAAGGTAATTTCTCGACTGGCTGAACAATAATGAAATAATTTCAAATGTGGAAAAAAATACAGCTCTTTTTAATAATTTTAAACGATTTCACAACTGTATAGACAAACTTACAGATAAATCCAATAAGCTGTGCAACTGCATCTTCGTTGAGGAGATAATAACCGACGAGCACTAAGACAAGTTTATTAGCAGTCTTTAATACCAATTTAACTATTTTCAACATAAACTATACAATTTAATCGTAAAATACGGTAACCTCCCCGGTGCAAATACAAAAAACATGTGTGCAACAACATGCAAATACAAAAGTGATTTGTCCAAACCATTACGCTGGCCTAGATATAGGCGCTGATATAGACTGGACTGATGGCTTAAAGCGCCCTCCAAAGAACGAAATCATTTTAATTTCAATAGCCTTCAAAACTGGGTTAAATCTGAAACTAAATTGGTGAGTTTACCTGTGACCTCCGGATTTGACAGCATGCATTGCACTCAAGCATCGTATATCTCTAATCACCTGTCCCAAACCGTACAACCAAAACCTACATCCACGCTGCATAAATAGCAAATTGAATAAAGCGTCTCACTAAATTGCGAATATGTGCAATCCACGTCTGCTTCATTATGACACCGACGTAGATCATAACCGTAGTGACGCGTCATTAAACATCGAAATTACAACTGTCCCTTGCAATACGTTACTCTGTTTTATACAGAGAGCAACTCGTAAAACTGAAGTGACATGAGATGTGAATTCGATTCGAATAGTACTAAAATAACTTGAGATCGAGATGAGACGGTATTCCTGGAATTGGTTTTGTTATAATTATTAGTTGTCGGATTGGGTTAAATTTATATTGGTCATATCATACGTATGTTAGTAATGTAACATACATATCTGCCTAAAAAATTCGATAGTCATAACTTTTTAGAGATAAATTCATATTAGACATGCATACATATTCTTTTGAATTGGCTGGATTTTATACTACCAACAACAAGCAGAACATTATTTTCTTATTTTTATCTCCAGTTACTAGAAGACTATTACGCATGGCAAAGTCTAAGTGATACAATAAAACAAATAGATCTAAAACAACGATGAATGCGTCAACTTGGATAAATACGAATCAAATCGAACGCACCATCATTTTTACGTTTTTTTAATGTATCACTGACTAAAAGGGTTTAAGATGTTATTTTTACAATTCGACTTTAATACCCTTTCAGAATCCGAGTTCGAAACAAGCTTTACTGGCTGTGAATGAGTCGCGGCATCTGTGGTAGATTTATTTCAATTTCCTTTACACTTCGAACTTCCGTTACTTGAGCTATAAATTTAGGTGATAAAAAAATTAACTGCTGCTCTTTTTCCGGCATTGTATCCTGAAATAAGATGTAATAATGGGGTAACAATTTACAAGAAACTAACGATCAGTAGCTCGTGAACTGTGGACATAAATTAATCAAGACATCGTAAAGCCACTATAAACAAGTAAATCCGTAAAAAGCGACAGTAGCTTTACTGAATTCGTTTTGTCGTTTTACAGAAGAAATTACAGTTTTTTCCTATTTCATGATTCATTCATTGAATCATTTTATTAGCAGTTTATTCAAAACTATTGAAGCATCAAGTTTGCATTATCAATTATTAGAATATGCAAATAAAATAAAAGTATATACAGTAATAATATTTAAATAACGCCTTTGCAAGAAGGCAAATCCAGCATTTAGTAGTACATTGTATTTAATCATTATGAAATTTTCTATTTGGATCAAATAGAAAATGTGCTCAAAAAGGCAGGTGTACGCAGTATGAAGAATAAAAGAGCATGTATGAAAAGATTGATGGATGTAAGCGAAGCCAGAGAGGTTTGCCAGGATCGTACAAGGTGGCGATCGATAGTCTCTGCCTACCCCAATGGGAACTAACGGCGTGAGAATATGTATGTATGTATGTATGAAATTTATGGTTCTTTTTCAAATAAATTTACTCAAGTGAATTAAATTAATTATAATCTATTTGATTACCCACACAAACTTATGCATTAATTTTGTGTATTAATAGATGACAATAAACTAGTACATTACATAACTATATGAGAACAAGGAGACATCAACTATAAGGTTATTAGCATGTTCTATATATTTCCGTGATGCTAAATACAGTACGTGAATATAAATAAAAATACAAAATTTAGAGCTAGGGTCAGCTCTGCTGGTGTTCATAGTTTAATATTGATAAGTATAATAATAATAATAAATAATAAAATTTTATTCAGTTTTCAAAAGTACATAATAATCGTCTTAACCTAGTTAGTTATTTAAAGTACAAAATATAACATTTTCCTGTTCCTGAGCTAGGTAATTTACCTGTATTTCAGGCAACAATAAACAAAAAAGGCTTAAACTATCAGTTTTCATATAATGGTTATTGGTAAGTAGTGTATAAATTATTATCAGAATCGATTGTATCTAACTAATTGTATTATTATGATAAAAAATAAATAAAAACATATAATGTATGTATAATGTTTCCTATAAATTATAATTTCAAAATCTATTTTCTTATCCGTTATGCCTTAAAACAGTAGTGTATAGAGTTTCATGGTTTTCCTGATTATATTATTGTTATTTTGTACTTGTCAAACAATACAAATTTAAGATATAAATGAAGTCATTTGAACATTTCTATAATTCTCAAAAAAATATGTCCCGAGATGGTACTTGAGAGGGAAAATACTGGTTAAATAAAAGAATAAAAAGGTTAAAAAAGGGACATTGGTGATTAGTCTCCAGCAACATCGCCCAAGAATCACACGATAAGGAAAGGGAAGGGAAGGAAAGAAATATGTTAATATTATTCTAAGCTTTAACTACAATAGTCAACTATAAATTTGTTACTGTTGTTTTCTCTCAAGGATACTTTTTACTCTACACCTCATAGTAATAAGAACAAAACTAACTATACATTTATATATATTAAAAATAGGTACTTAACCCTCAGTTAAAATATCTTAACTATTTTCCTGCCATAATTCAAAATTCTCTAACATCTGACTCAAGTTTAAAAGAGACTAATCGTCTTAACTCACGTAGTTTCATCAACTCCCTTGTCGACCGAAAGGTTTATTTTTTAACATGTGGCACCAATTAAAATATGTTTTTTACTGGGGGATAATAAAGATAACACTTGAATAATGATCTGTGGAGAGCAAGATACGAATGACTGCCATCTGAGCATGTGACATGGTTAAAAATATATCTTTTCATTTTTATATTTTAGGATATTATAGCTGTATACTAGTCAGCCATTGTAATTTGTAAAATTATAGCAATAATTTATAAATTAATGAGTAGTATCGGTCAAGAATAGCGATGAAAATTCCGAAAGAAACAAATTGTTTTTTCTATCGAAAGAAACGATTTATCGTTTTTTACCGTTTTATTCGTTTGTTACACTGAAATTTATAATAAAAAACTCTTGGGAAAAAAACAGTTTTATTGAAAGGTTTGCCGTTTTTTTCGAATATGAAAAAAACAATTGAAAAAAACAAAAAAAAAACACTATTGAAAAAAACGTATGAAAAATTATCATTCTGCCAAATTAAAATCAGTAAAGAGTTCGGATTATTATTACTTTAAATTGGCCTTACTTTAGCTCACTAATCAGATACATTCTCTCTTTCGCTTTCAGAAAAATCAGTATTACAAATCTCTAACTCATATGATATAGATTGCATTAAATGTAAATTTGATCGAACGTATACAAGCTTATCAACTCTTTCTGGAAGTAGTCGATTTCTATCTCTCGTATGCGTTCGACCAAATATAGACCAGTTTCTTTCAGAGGCCGCAGACGGACGGAACGATTGCACGAACTGAGTGTGGTCTGTCTGACTGACCGGAATGAGCGCATTACAACAATAAAAAATAGTTTTATCTACCCTCCAACTAATAATAAAAACATTCTACTAAAAAAACAACAATATGTTTCCGTTTTTTTCATATTTTTCGGTTTTTTTCCGTTTTATAGATAAAAAACAAGAAAAAAATAATTTTTATTTTTCTTGAAACTTTCGAATAAAACTTGCATAAAAACGAAGGAATTTGAAAAAAACGGAAAAATTTCTCGCTTTTTTTAACGCTAGTCAAGAATATCACCAATCTTTTTTTTCCGGGTAAGTAAGAGGTGACTTTGGATTTGGAGGATTTTTAAGTGACTCATCACTTTTCTGAAGGGTTTTAAACCCCTTTTTTGGAATGTCTAAGGTATACAAACAGCCATCAAAAATGTAGTTTATCTATATAAAAGTTAACAAATATAAAATGTATAAAAGAAAGTGGTGTTAGTTACACTATTTATAACTCAAGAATGAATGAACCGATCTGGCTGAAAATTGTTGGAAAGGTAGCTTAGAACCAGGAAAAGGACATAGGATATATATCATCACGCTTAATTTCGTAAAGGTAAGCAGTAAACATTATTTAACATCATCCGTGCGCAGCTGGGGCGGACCACTAGTTAATTATAATTACTTTGTTCATTTGATTTGTACGTACAATAAAATAAATTGTCTCATATAAAAACATAAATACTATGCTACCCGTTCTAAACCGGGGCCGGGTTGGCTAGTATAAATATAAATAAAAACTAGATCTGTATAACGTGTAAGTTTGCTCCTAAAATCCAAAGTGTTATGTTCCCTTTATATTAACAAGGCTTATTTAATTAAACACGTTGTTGCACACAGATATATAATGTTTTTTACAAAGGTACAGATCATTAGAATTTAGCACACAAAGGCAGACTTATCGCCTTAACGCGATTTCTTCCAGTCATCCAGTATATTAAAATGACATGCAAAGTAGTTTTCCATAATGAAGCCAATTTGATGTGTAAAAGAAGTTATTAGGTACCTTGTAAAAATATACCAGTACCGATAATTATAGCTTTAGGTGTTCTCATGTCTGCAAATAAAGTTATCGAGTTATGGATGTAACTGTTTCCGTAGGCTACTTATTAAGTTTATTCAGACGTATTTTACTTTTACGTACACACATACATATACTCACGGCTATTAACCACTTAAAGAGGTAGTCAGAACATTAGAATAAGCAATTCATCGGTAAATTTTTGGAAGTTTTGAGGGCTAAAAATTGTAGGACAGAGGATGGGGGATGATAAGGGCAATCAAAAATATACGCACAACAGGTAAACTATACTCATTTTACTTATGATGTAATTAAAGGTATTTTTAAGTAGAAAAAACTCTATATAGACGACCAAAAATCGATGGAAAGAACCCATTTTTAATGAAAAAAAAATGATGACGTCAGCCTTAAATCTACCTAAATAAGTATTTAAAACGTATTACTTCCCGCGGGTGTCATAATCAGCACACATTCCTTTATTTTAACATTCCATGCCACTCAACATCTAAGAATGGCTGAGGAATATCTAATTCTCAAGTTTTAACTACCCCTTTTTTGGATTTTTAGCCGTGAGTATATATGTATGAATCTAATTAAACTACAAACATACAAATATGTCTCTGTAGGAAATAAAATATTTATATTGTAATTTTTTGACAGCTCATTAACCCAAAACTACTGGATATAATATTAAATATTTTAGTTAACAATATTCCCGTCACTAAAATAAATCATATGTAAATTTTAATAACTTATTTCAAAATCCAGATTTTAAATTGTGAATTATTATATTTTCTTAGTGATAAATAAATATTGTAGTGCTATCTAGAATCTAATGTTTGAAATTAATTCATAAATCATTTCAGAAATTTAATTTGAGATCGAACAAGTTTTACTGGTTGTTTGCACACAAAACGAATCTCATAAATTAAAATGGCAAAATTGTAATGAGAATCAAAACAGAAAACAAAAAAGTGTGTGACACTCATTCCAGAGTGATACTTTGCTGAATGATATTAAAGGAATTTGCATATGCAACTAGTTTTCAACGAGTTCAATTAAAATTTAAATTAATTGCCGTCTTCAAAACACTGACAGCGTCTTCGCGAGTATCATTCATTTTTATATTTATGAGAATACTCGTGACAGGTGAGTTAAGGCAACATTACAACCTAGATATTTTAAGTTAGTTTGAACTTAAAATATCCAGACTTACTCCACAGAACACCGAATTGAACTTTAACATGAAACTAAACCTTCTTCTAAACGTTCTAAACACACATTTTAAGGGAGATACTAATATCATCAAAGTGGCCCTTTCATTGACAGCCAGATCTGTCAAATACACACACACACACTCATAAAAAAGTTCTATTTTTAAAACTTGACTTCATGTTATAGTTAAATATTACTGATCAGATTTTTTTAGTAATCTGAGACATGTCTAAGACTACAACTACAAAGAGAAATTTAGTTTGGCTTTGAAAGTAATTAATATCGTAACGTATTCGCCAATCAAGTTAATGGGATATTTATAAAATGGGCACTAACCAAATAAATTCAATCACACAATATACCTACATTGAAAAACATATGTTTAGCACGCTTACGATTATACGGTTTATAAAAAAATTCAATAAATAATATTTCTACCGGTTGACTCCAGGAAAGGAGCCGGTGGCGGTGATTATGGATTGGGTCGGTTTTGCTTCATTTCATTTTGGAATTTAACTTTTACAATAATTTTATTTCTACGTTTCTTGGTGATCAAAAGCAAACCTCGACTTTCAGCAATTTTCTTTGTTTTGTAATTTATCAGTAGTCTCTCAAAATTATCTAAAATTTAACATCACGTGACATTAACGGTGAGGGAAAATATCGTGAAGAAACCCACATGACCAAGTTGTACCTAGTCATGTGACAGTTTATTCATACAAAACAGCGATAAGCCTGCCCCCTATCACGTGAGTACACTGTCCAAGCAAAACGTGGATTCTCTGAACACTAGGTGACGATGTCACGTGATGTTCAGGAGTATTAGTACCTCTGCCAACCCCTTCGGGAATATACGGCGTGAACGTTTGAGTTGAGTTGAGTATTTTATATAACATAATTAAATTAATAATATATGTGTAGGTGTAGCCCACAGGTTTAAATCCTGATCTATCTAGACTATATCTTCAAAAAATATTAATTTCCTGTCTTATCAAATCGCTTACGACCAGTTTTCTGCTCAAAGAAAGAAGAACTTATTGTAGATATTGTGTTTTATCGGGATTGAATCGAAATACACGATATTAATCCTTTGTAGAAGAAGGTTTTCCTGCTCAGCTTTGTCCATCTTTATCCCACAATAAGTAGGATATTCAGTCCTTTTCGATAGAGATTACGAGGACATGTGGGTGAAGGGACTACTTGAGTACGAATTTTACTTGCTATTTGCATATTTTTATGACAATATGAGCGAATATTGAGTAGGATAATATAATATCGGGTGAAATAAACGGCTGGGAAGATCTTTTATGTTTTCAGTATTTTACATAAAACGCTGATTCTTGGAAATTATTACGCAAGAGGCTGTGTTTGATAGGAGCGTTTATGTGTTTAATCTATATGTCTAAAGCATATTATATTCCTATTTTATTTAAAGGCTACATAATATAAAGTTTGTTTAGCTTCAGCTTAATATAGAATCTTATCTATAAATTTTCTGAGTATAATACAAATTATCAGTAATATTTAAATATTCTTCTCAGTTTTTGTGCCAGTGTGTCTAACTGATTGAGGGTGTTCAAGTGTTTTAGCCAAACACAATAGGCGATACAAACTTAATACAAACTAAAATAAAAATCTTTACATAATCTTTTATTCCTCCCTAAATGTGGTAAAAACTTTGGTGGCCTAGCATATGATTGAAAATCATTTAGTTTTGCAGATCTCATGATTTACTGTTATTTAATCTAGATCATATGAAAAAAATATAAGTACCAAAGAGCATATATGTCAGTAGTAGGAGGAAAATCGGTTCACATTTCTTTTATGCTGTACTAACATCGCCTCCGAAGTTTATCCACAATACCGAGACATTGTTCAATCAAGTATCTTCTCCACCCAACAGACGTTCCATCAATTTTTCCAAGTAAATCGTTCAATCTTGTATAAAATTCATGGGGTGTAGCATCGCACAGAATGATAAATAAGTTAGAGGCTTCCCCAAATATTCTCATTTAGTACGTGACTTGTTTGGTGAAATTCCTCTAGATATGTGTATCGAGATGCATGAAAATAACAAACGCTATCTATCATATTGTTTTATCCTTCAAGATAAATGAAGTTGCTTTTAGCGATTTCAAAATGGAACGTTGTTTATTCCGAAGCTCGATCATTCGTGAAGCGTTGCCTCGAATATTAGTTTCTCGTTCTTGATTGAAAATCTCAGATGTTACGCTCTATATGTTTTGTGCAGTCGAGTTAAATAAAATTTACTCTGGGAAGTTTATTGAAAACTATGCATATGACATTGCTTGCCAACATTTTTTCCACATGAATGATGTGGTGTGATGTATTTAGGCTGTATTGCGTACATTATTAAGGCAATACCAAAGGGGCTGCCGACTGTGTTAGGGATTTTCAGGACTACAGGCCCCAAAAAATTTACATCAATTGATCCATTTCATATTTTATAAAAAATTTGCTTCAGCAATAAAGCAGAGGTTTATTGTAGACTAGCGATGTGCCCCGACTTCACTCTAAGTTTTTGATTAAACGGAATAGAATTATTTACATTTATATTACAAGCTGAAGTCTAACTAGACGCTCCAATTTTATTAATTTATAATTAAATAGTTAAAATAATGTTAGGATTCTATATAGTTTGGCGATAAATACACAAGTATGTTGCTTTTATATCAATATGGGTAAAATATTGGTTTATATTTCTAAGCTCCTGAGGACGGAATAGAGGTGAGTTTTGGCATTCGTAAAGGTCACCTTGGGGATCGGACTGTACAAATCATAAACATTTCGACTTACTTTAACTTAAATCTTTGAAAGCAAAGCAAATCACAGCGCGATAATTTCGACCGCAAGTTCTTGAATTGACAAATCTTAGAATTTCAATATATTTGTCACAGTGAAAGTTGGTGTCGCCGGCTGCCGGGTGTGTCAAGGAGTTGGCCCGATTCCGGCGACGGACCCGGAACATCCGTGCCGGAACCGGGAATGTCGACGGCACATTTTTATTGTTTTCTTGACTGGCGATTGCGATTTGCTGAATAGGAAAAATTGGGAGAATCGATGAATGGTAATTTTTTACCAACAAATGATTGCATCGATTTTTAGTGGCTATTTTTAAGTACCCATGATGGGATTTTTCTACATGTTCTTGTAGAGTGTCTGTAAATATGTATGAGAGTCACTGCATTAAAATGATAAACTCAAGTTCGTTCGTTCGTCGTTCGTCGTGATTTCGAATCATCATTATTTTATTGATTAATTTAACTCTTCCTTGTGTGTCTAGTGAAGAATAAATGGATATGGTGCCTCATTGATAGATTTTCAGTTTCAGATTTAATGAAAGAAATACTTACATACATATACTCGAGGCCATAAATCCCAATAAGAATGCAATTGGAAACCCATTATACTATGCCTCTCATCTTACAATAATTTCAATTTTATTCAAAGAATTTAATTACAATGTCTGAAAATTTTGTTTTTGATTTTGAAGTTTGTTTTTGTGAGTAATAGTAGATAGGACGATCTGTATTTTTTAACTGAAATTCGTTGTTAGAGGGTATATGATTCGTGGAATCCATTTAATAAAGTGTCCTTTAACACTCTTGAAAATCAATCATTATACATTTATCAAAGGATTCTATACGTATATTAAAAATAAGGAAATTATTTCAGAGACTCAACTTTAATAATGTCCTTTTTATCATATTTTTTTATTGAAATGTTTTGGTTTGCTATTCATAATAAATAAAGTATACACCCCCGTCGCTCTGCCAATTGAGCTACAGTGTCAATGGCTTCCAGTGTCAGTACGTATACCCGGAGGTCGCGGGTTCGATCCCCCCCGGTGTCGATTTTTTTTCCTTTATTTATTAGTAATAATCTCCACATGAGGTTTTCATGAACAAAAACATTGAAATTGCTATTCATAACTATCTAGTCATAATTCATTCTGTTGGTTTTGATTTAATCCATCATCAGGCGCGGAATATTTTTAACATTGTAGCTATATAATTACAATTAATTATCTTTAATCAATATAATAAGTCATCGTTTCGACCTGAATGAATGATATAATTTGATTTGACCACAGTTAGATAAAGTTGGTATGAGTATGTGAAGGCCTTCAGCTCCAGGTTCATACTTAACACAAGTAGATTCCTAATAACACAGACCTGCAAATTTTAACTTTTATTTTCCCCTTTTGGATTTGAATGCTGATCTTGGGGTATTTTGGTGCGTAGATTACGAATATGTACTTGGTTTTTTTCTATCACCCTCAGTTTTTTGAAAAATCCCTACTTTGTAAAATTGAAAAAAACACGACTTTATTTGAGTATTTATTTTTTATTACAATTAAGAAACAATTACATGACTTTAAAACATTAAAAATATATTTGGGGGACAATAAAAAAATAAATAAAAATATCAAATACTTTTGTGGTATCTTGCTTTTTTTTCACTGAAGCTCCGATTGTGAGATTTTCGCTTGAAATTGCGACTTGCATCATCTCGCTTTAACAGCCAACAATAGTCTGCCATCATTGTTTTATTCCACTTTCCCTGATAGCGACGTTCCATCTCCTTCAAATCCTGGTGAAATCTTTCGCCTTGCTCTTCACTTATAGCTCCCAAGTTATCAGGAAAGTAGTTCAAATGTGAATTAAGGAAATGAAGTTTAATGCTCATCGAACATCCCATTTTTTCGTAATTTTCAATCATTTTCTCCACAATTTCTTCATAATTTGGGCTTTTGTGGTTTCCTAGGAAATGTCTTACTACTTCCTTAAAAGATTTCCAGGCTTCTAACTCAATTTCACTCAATTTTTCATCGAAAGCTGTGGGACCCACTGTCTATCTTGATTGGCAATTGTTAGGCCAAAATACATATTGTAAACATTACTTATGAATTCAGTAATGTTATGCTGCTGTTTTCTCAGCATAAACTGCCCACAAATGTAGCAAAAATTGTCCGGAGAGTTTAAACACTTTCGCGATGACATTTTTCAAGTGAGCGTTATGAATTGCACAGAAGTACTGATTTGTAGAAAAAATTATATTGCTATTTATACAAAAAATATATCATCTACCTTCATTAACTCTTTTCTAACGATTTAAGTGAATTTTTATAAAAAAAAACATTAAGTCTACTAGAAACGCATTTAGCAAATGACTCAAAAATCCTATTTTTTTTTATAATAAAGGTATGTCACTTAGTTAATTAAGTTTTATTTAACTAATTTTATATTTCTTAGAACTCATTAATTAGTGTCTAATGCATTCAGTGCATTTTTTGTTTAATTCGAATCGATTTAAATAAAATATTATTTAAAAACTAGGAAGGCCTAGGTAATTTTGGAAAAATTAAACGATGCTAAATAACTAAAAAACCTGACGTGATGGAATTTTTTAAATATTTTTCCTGTAATCAGCGCCCCAAAATCTATCCAAATCAGTCATCAAAACTGAAAGGGGAAAACCATTGCAGACCTGTGTAATGGGACGTTCTAAGTTACATCAAAATCAGTTTATCACTTTTAGGTTGAGTTATATTTAAGAATGTAGTGCCTGTTAAGAATAACACTAATCGATTTCTTTTGCGGATGTTGTACGATGCAAATTGGCGTTTGAAAAGTTTTTGTGATTTTCAGGCGGTGTGACTTGGAGATCCATCCCTGATCATTTATTTGACAACCTATTACCATTAGTTTTATTATCCCCTTTATTTTATAAGCTTTCTCCTTTCAAAAGAGGCTACAATTTTAAAATTTCTGAAACTCTGGCTACCCCTTTTAGGCATTTATAGCCGTTAATGATATGCTTATATATAGGACAATGGATATCAAGATTCAATTAAAAATTACTAATTACTACTTAGTAAAATATTTTGAATTATTTTGTGTATGAATATTTTACCAAATAAAAATGCAATGGCCAGTCAGACAAATTAATCATATAATATCCGTATATATATATATATGTGAAATCACATTATAAATACTAAGGCTAATTTCTCGCTTTGCTTCTGAAAATTGTCTGAAGATTTTCTTTTCTTTATTTGGCGATTATAAACGTGAGTATAGAAAGTAGTTTATCTTTTGGTTTAATTGTTTTACACACATTGGTTTAAAGAATAACTGTATAGTTTACATGAGAAAGATGAATATATGTTTCTTGCATTTAATATCAAGTTTTTATATAAACGAAGAAACAATATGGATTGATTTTTAAAAAACCTACACAATACCTTTATCTGAATGTAGCAGTGCCTCATACAAAAAATAAGTAACTATGTATAAAAAACTAAATAAGCTATTAGAAATATATGGAACCAAACGCATTTTTTTAGCCACCTTTACTTTTTTTGTTTCTTTTCAAACTTAAACTCATATTGTGAGAAGATTATAATTAATTTTACTTTCTCTCAACGTCTCAATTACGCCAAAAATAACTACAGACTATGCATACATTTGAATTATCCATTTAAAATTCTCAGAGCGTCTCAGCCATTCGAATATACGATTCCACAACCTTATAATTATCTTACAATGATTTGCAATCAATACCAGAAGGTAACGCTTTCGAAGCAATTTGCTTCAAATTAAATCAACACTCGGTATTTTTGTGATGAAATTATTAATTCGTCGCACACTTTTTGCCACTACACTTGAAGTAATGATGTTTTTGGTATGAGTTAAACGTCCTATATTTCTCGCAGCATTGAACATCAGTCAGTGTCAAAGGATAATGAGCGACTACTCGTCAGCTTTTGAGAAGGCAAAGACATAAATCAGATGCGTTATTCGCTGGGCGAGGAGTGATGATTATAAGTACATGTGATTTTTAGTTATAAAGACGATTGCAGTAACTATTGTTATAAAATTAGTTTCACTGTTTTTTTATTCATACATACATATACTCCCGGCTATAAATCCCTAGAAGGGGTAGCTAGAGCTAAGTAATCAGAAATTCCCCGCCACTTTTGGAAGTTTCGTGGGGAAAAAGATGTTAAAATAAAGGTTGTTGGTGATGGGTCTCCAACCGCATCCCCCAAAAATCCCTTAAAATCCCCAATACCGTTAGTCGCCTCTTACGTACACCCACCGGAAGAAATGGGGTAGTGCTATTCTAAGCCGACACTACACAGCATACATAGCTGTTTTTTTATGTTTATTTTATTCTACTGCATTTGAAATTAATTGCATATTGCATTTTTAAGATTCATAATATATACAACGAAATTGCATATGAACATTTAAATGACAAAATTAGATGGGTTTCCCTTTATTGGTGTAATTTTTTTTTAATTGATTGAGGAGAAATGCATGAATGGATTTCAAAGTGGTTATAAGAAAGTTTTGATTAAATTTTACTCGTATATTAAACATTGATAATAATAGTAAATAAATCTTATAAAATGAATGCTACTTCTTCCAATAACAATAAAGATATTTTCTTGAATTGTTCAAACAACCAGACATCCAAATTATTCCTTACCTCTCCACTTAAACTTCGTCACATTGAAAACAAAAACGTGTTTTAATTGTACGACTTAAAGCTCAATTTCATTCGTCTAATAATCGCAATTTCCTGTTTATAACAAAAGGAATACCATGCAGGCTTAATACAGCATTTAGTGAAATTGTTTTTAAAAGGAATTGCCGATAAAATTTCTACCTCCACGGATCTTAATTGTCTTCGGATCAATGCCGCAGGTCGGTCAGGCCGCGATTTAATCTCCAACTTCGGTGCACTATTCTACAAAAAGTTCCGAGATAAGGCACCTTTATGGTAATGGTCGAATCACGAGATTGAAAACGATTTTGTTTTAAATTTATGTCCGATCTACTACATAAATAAAGATGCTTGTTAATATCGAAGGGAGTGGACTTCTATTTTATCATGTTTGTGTTACTTTTGAATCAAAGATGTAAAAAAACATTCCATTGATTCATTTATCTATACTTGATGCGATTGTTTTATTTTTATTTTATTAAATTGAAGCAAATTAGCTTGATTCATTGTTTCATAAACAGTTGATATAGAATCTTGATAACTTCACTTTCATAAAAAAATGCAAAAACTTCTTTTGTCTAAATAATTGCAAGATTTTTGCATATGTTAATGTCATAACTGTTCTTATCGGTAACTGTTCTCATTATATCTATATATATATATATATATCCCTCTATAACATCATATTATATTCCAACAGCCAATATTCAAAACAAAAACCAGCAAAACTAAAAATGTTCTGGCAAGCGCGTTGTCATAACCTCGCCGTGAAGCCTCCGGCCACATCAGATCACTATTATTACCGCGAGCTTCTGAGCAAGGCTCTGCAATTGATTTTATCATGACGACATCATTACGTAACCTTCGAGCTTCACATCGCAAGATAATTCGCTTAATTGTCTAATAGTAAATATTGATTTGAGTGAGCAATAGATTGGAGATGGGTATAAAAATGTGTTTAATGTTGTGTTGCTGGATTCTAAGCAATGATTTGCGATGTGCCTCCGGGCGATTCTGTCCTGGTTGAAAAGGCTTGTATAAAAACGGCACTCATGAAGTTCAGGTTTTATAATATTGCTTCTTATGTTTTTAGTAACATAGTTGAATTCTCAATGTATGAGAAGAATAATGAATGTAAAGGAAGCAAGAGAGATTTATCAAGAGCGTTCAAAATGGCGATCGATAGTCTCTGCCTACCTCAATGAGAATAATAAGCGTGAGTATAGGAAGTAAGTTGATTTTTCACTGTAATTAATAAAAGGGTAAGTTTAACACAATATCGATAGTTTAGGAATAAATATTTTATATCAAAAATATTAGAAATATATATTTATTAATATGATATCCATATAACAGAACCGTAAAGTTTATTATACCAGACTGACTGTGACTATGGATGTGTGTTTTGCTATTAAAAAAAGATAGCTATTTCATTGAGATATTATAAAACAATATTAATAAAAAACTTCCTCAACTTCAAAAACTCAACTTCCAAAGGTGGCTGAGGAATTTATAATTCCTTAGCTCTGGCTACCCCTTCTAGGGAAATATAGCCGTGAGTATATGTATGTATGTATGTATTAATAAAAAAAACGAAAACAACGACAATTCATACAACACTTTTGTATTCTATCAGTACTGCTGAAAATCTGAAAAGTCCTTCGATTTCCCGCACTTGATCGCTGAGCACGTCGTCTGTCAGATGCACTCTGAAAAATGGACAAAACATATATCACTAGTTATGTCAATAAACGGGACAAAAGAGTCCGACTTCTAATACGTCAGCAGTTTATTGAAGAAGAAAATACAAACATCCTGTGTTTCGCGTCGAACCAACATTTTATGGGAATGAAAATAGATTTTCGTTACTTTTTAATACGATGTATATTTATAATAGAGGCCATCTCGTAATCGTAATATTTTTCTTCATTATATCAGTAAAACTATATAAAATGAATATAAAAGTTCTTTGTAAACGACATAACGCATTCTAAACAAATATAAAGTTACATACATATTGACATACATATACTCACGGCCATAAATCCCTTAACGGGGTAGCCAGAGCTTTGGAATAAGAAATTCTTCAGCCACTTTCGAAGTTGATTGGGGAAAAGATGATAATAATAAATGTTTTTGGTGACGGGTCTCCAACCACATCGCCCAAAAATCACTTAAAAAGCCCCGATACCCTTAGTCGCCTCATACGATCACCCACAGGCAGAAATGGGGTAGTGTTATTCTAAGCCGACACTACACGGCAAATATAAAGTTCTTATCAAGATAACTTAGTGACGTTTTCCATGTAAAGTTTCATAACTGCTAACTAGGTTGACTGGAGCTGGGTGAAGTTGTGATCGATAGTGTCTGTTCTAATCGTTTTGTTGTCGACTATCTACGTAAATAAAATGACGGCACAGTTTATTTGTCAGATTGCTTTATCCGTCTCGCAGCGATTTATGAAAAAGAGCCCTTGTTTCTCTCATATAATATGTATGTTGTAATTGATTGATAATCTCTTCCTACCCCAATGGGAACTTACGGCGTGAGTTTATGTATGTATATTTAATATACGCGTTCTTACTCGTCTTACTCTCACAGAATTAGGTAAAATAGGGCTAGCAGTCTTTTTATAATACTTATGTGCTTTACCGTTTGAATCAGATTTTCATTATAGATAACGGAACTCAGTACATCTGTCAACCGCAGAAGAAAATCGATTTGAAAAAGGAAACAATAAATCTAGTCTTTATAGGCTTTGAATGTCGGCTACGCTAAGTTGGCGGCTAAATGTCGATAATCTTTAAGTTTCGATCGGCTCCGGATGAAGCTAGACATTCGTCGAGATTTATGTTTCAACTTTTGCACATTACTTTCCTTATCATCTCTCGCATTATGCTTTGACCGACACTTTCGAGTAGATCTAACTAAAACTATTGTGAGATAAGTATTCATATCACTTTTGTATAGAGCTCAGTTAAACATGATGAGGTATCAGGCATACTTTACAATCGCCATCATCTGATTCGATATTTAATTGTTGTACATTTATGTACAGAAACCGGAGTTGAAATGAAATGAATGTATGAATTTAGTTTTCTTATTATTAGGTTATTTAAAATAAAAGACTTAAATCATCATCGTTTAATTACTATTTTAATGTAGCCTGCGCCAGCTAAGTAGCCTATAGATAGTTGATCAAATAATATTTCATAAATGTTGATAGTTCATCGTCTAAAACTCAATTTGTTGAGCGTCCTAGAGGTTCCGATATTCGGTAAACGCTGTTACAAACTGCATGTTAATTATGTTACTAGCTGACTACGTATTTTAACTTGTTTAGTCTCTCTCTATTGATTAACGAAACCCATACACAGAGTGATATTTTGTAATATTGCATCTTGGTTAGATTAGAGACATATTTTTTGTATGTATACATGATAGACGGTGTTATTAGTTGTTGTAATTTGGTTGGTTAATATAATTTATGAAATACTAAATATTAATGAAAAACTTTAAAATTTAACAGCTTAAACATTGTGATAACAGCCCTTATAGCTCAGTGGGTAGAACAGCGCTCAATTAAATTGTAATATACATAAACATAGTCACAGTTATAAATCCCAAATGAGGTACCCAGGGCCTGTGCCTGTAAAAACTAGTCATATAGTAAACAAAGGATCACCTTATGGGTCCCGTTTCTTACAACACCCGCAGCAACAAATGGGTAAGTACTGTTCTAAACCGACACAAATATTTTTTTTAAATATAACATTCTTAAATATTGTACCATAAAGACTACCTTGTAAACCAACGGAAAGTGACGTAATACAAATTTCAACATGTTAGGTTTCAATAACATTGTAACATACTTTGAACAAGTAATCTAGAATTTCAAACGAACTTTCAATAGTTATATTCACCTACGAATATAGTACGCTTATTAAGCAGATACTTGTTTTACGATAAGCAATTATGAATAGTGTTTTTTATGGTGAAGCTAAGTGTTCTCAATGTGGGTGACGCGCTGTTTTGCGTGTGGATTTAGCGTACTGTTCTAGACTTGTTACTTGTTAGACTCGGCTTAGGTTGTCCGGTATGTTAAAGATATACAATTCAAGACGACCGATCACTATGAAAAATACTTTAATGTTACTGCGATAGTTTATTTTAGGAATGTATTTTTTTAGTAAATATGACATAGTTTTCATGCCGTTTGTGACTGAAAGAATGGCAGTGATACTATAACTTCTGATCATTGCGTGACATTGTGTTAGCTTGGACCTAAATAAAGCGATTATAAAAGCCTTATGCTGCATTACTATCAGAATGGTTGACCAAGGTATTTTCACATTTTTGTAGCATTGTGATGAAGTTGGTTGATAAAACATAGTTTCCTGTATAAGTCAATGACAGTTAAATTTTGACCGACGAAGATTAATAAAAAATAGCTTGAATATATTTTCATTTGATTTATACACTAACAACCGATTTCTAAATTGAGTATTCCAGCTGAGAACAACTTAAGTATCGTTCTGTCGCATTGAAATCTTAACAACTGAATGAGACAAAACGATACTTAAGTCGTTCTCACCTTGAAAACTCAATTGAGAAATCGGGCGTAACTTAACTAATTTTGGTGAAAAACATTATTATTATTGCTAATACGGTTTGCCTGGATACCTGCTGAAAACAGTTGAAATGAAATACATTTTCTATATAAGCCAAATCTCAAATAATTATATTTTAACAAAAAAAGAATAACAAGACATTGTAACTTATAACCTTAATGCTTCAACTTAAGTAAAGTAAAGTAAAAAAGTAAAAAAAAAAACTTTATTTAGTCTCTCTAATGATACAATATGTAAATTAATAAACGTACAAATTATATACAATGAGAGCCAAAAAGGCGCCGACTCAGCATATGTACACAAGAGTTTTGGCTCTAATGCACGCTGATTTTCAGCCAGGCCCCTTGAAAAATATATGTAAAAAGATAAATACTAAACTAAAAATAAAACATTTCACCATTTAAACACTGGAGAGAATCCTGAAATGTTTACAGCTTTTAGGAGGCATATATATTACAAAAAATACTCCATTAGTTGCCATTCTTTGATTCAATCTCTTGATCTTCGTTTACTATATTAATCGATTACTATTCATCAATCTTTTCATACATTCTCCTTTATTCTTCAGACAGTGTCTGTCTTTTTCAGCAAATTCTCTCACTGATCTAAATGTGTCCTCCGTGGTCACGTGAGTAAGAAATAAGGTATTGTTACAAGCCAAATGTAGCAACAAGTCCTATAGTAAAATACCCTACTTCTTACAACATGACTCAAATATATTTGAAAATTCAATTTCATTTCATAATGTTAGAGAATACAAATTAATGAATGAGAAGTTCTAAAGTAGCCGTGTAGTGCCGGCTTAGAATGTCGCTACCCCTTTCTACCCACGGGTGTCGTAAGAGGCGACTAAGGGTATTGGGGTTTTTTATTGGATTTTTGGGCGATGCGGTTGGAGACCCATCACCAAAAACCTTTATTTTACCATCTTTTCCCCGCTCATCTTCCAAAAGTGGCTGAGGAATTTATGATTCCTTGGCTCTGGCTACCCCTTCTAGGGAATTATAGTCGTGAGTATATGTATGTATGTATGTATGTAAGTCCTAAAGTATTCCCGAGAAGTGCCTAAATTATTTCTCTTATAAATGAGAATCAATTACAAAAAAATTATTCACAAAGTATGAAATCAAATTAATATCCAAATTGAATACTATAATAAGTTTGCCCTATCTAATGAACTTTAGATCTCTTTCCGTTCTGCTACAGGAGGTTTACTTTTATGATAATTAGCCATCCGATATTTATTCGAGCGCGTTATAAGCCGCCCTTTCATCTTGGCTCTTGTTTATTGGTATTGCTTCTAGTACTTACTCACTTGGCTTTAATTAGTCTCTAATATTGGCTTTTAACGGATCGGAAATGAATGTTTAAGTGAATTATGTTTACTTTGAAACTTCGACGTCTTCCGATTCATATTTTTATGAGGTTTCGTATTTGTAATTGGATTATTATGGTCCGCTGTTGAAAAGAAAACTTTGTAGGTTTTTTAGTCAATAATGTAATTTCTTTTTTAAATATTTATTACACAGAAAAAGGCATACATACATACCTATCTAAGTTTTATAAAAACAGTATGTTATCAACCTGGGTAATGGAAGTTGTTTACGGTGGGATAGGATTGTGTCATACTAAACACATGCTCATAGTCTCGTTCTTAGTGTCTTAGTGGTTTACTAAGAAAATTTAATATGTTTGATTAATAAACTTTGTTATTCAACCGCATCAAGTTGGTTCTTATTTAGTTCAAAGTCATTCTCATAACCAGTTCTGTCATAACTTTTACATTAATCCTCTAAATTTCTTTCTTTTATACGGACATATTTCGTAGACGGATATTAAAGTGTCCATACAAAACGTGGATACTCTGAACACCAGGTGACAAAGTCACGTGATGTTCCGAAGTAGGTATTAGGACCTCTGCCAATCCCTTTGGTGATATTCGGCGTGAACGTTTATGTTATATGTTACGGATATTAAAGTAAAATAATGACTTGTGATATACTTAAAAATAACGCTATACCATAATTGATTGACCTCAGTGGGATTTGAATCTCGCGACATCCGCACTCAGAAGCCAGTCAGTCACATACCAACTTAGTCACGAACGTTGTCAGTACTTGTCTCAGAATTTTATCATGGGAAAGGAAATATATTTCTATTATTTTTGTGCATGTGACGTATATACATACTTGTATGTAGATATGTGCACGATATAAAGCAAATAAGTGAAAAATAATTATGTATTAACTTTCTTAAAAACACAGTTAAAAAACGCATAACCGTTAAAAATGCTAATAATCTGGCATGCTTATGAAAAGTTAACTTAAAAAAAGAGATATGTTTCCATCTTGGATAAAATTAAGAAATAATCATCAAAAATCTTTTAACAAATCAGGTCCAGAAATACAATATAGAATACATACATACATATACTCACGGCTATAATTCCCTAGAAGGGGTAGCCAGAGCCAAGGAATTATAAATTCCTCAGCCACTTATAGAAGTTGAGTGGGGAAAAGATGGTAACATGAAGGTTTTTGATGATGGGTCTCCAACCGCATCGCCCAAAAATCCAATAAAAAGCTCCAATACCCTTAGTCGCCTCTTACGACACCCGTGGGTAGAAAGGGGTAGCGGCATTCTAAGCCGGCACTACACGGCAATATAGAAATGCTAACATATTTTTAGTAAAAGACCTTTCTTAAAATTTATAAATCTATAGTATTCATACATTAAATATTTTTCTTCGGACATAAAATCGCAATTGTTTTAAAGCTCTTACTTCTAAATCAATAGACAAGCCTAATTCTAAGCGTATATGGTTTGCCAATTTAGCAGTCTCGTTAGTCTGTTTTGTGTATGTTTTTTTGGCTTATCTATCAATCATTCAGTCTTCATTTGGCCAGACTAAGAACATGTATCTTTATGCATGGGTAACTATATTTGTTTAGCATCTAGCTTTGTGTTAATTTATTTGGCTTGGAGCTAACAACAAAAAAGTGATTGATGTTGACTTCATAAACGACTTGTTTGAAAGAAATATGATTTAGTACTAGTCGGATATAAAATATTATATAATATGTATAAAACGGTTCTGCAAATATTTCCCCATATATTTTCTATTAGCACACTAAATTAGTTGAAATCCTTTTTACAATAGGAACTCGAATACGATAGGATATATAAAGGTAAGTATGTCATGATGAAGGAAGTTAGTAAAATACATATAAACCCTTTATGTTTTAAAGCAATCCCAGGAACAGAAAGTAACAATTACGAGCAAGGCTATTTTTTGCGAACACTTATTTATAAATGTATGCCAAAGATGTCTTAATATTTATGGATCAATCTGAAATTCAGAACTACGTAATAAATAAAAGAATAAGCGCGGTTGAGCCACCCTGAAAATAAGAAATATTTAGTACAATGTTTACTTTACTCAGAAACTTAGTACATAACATAAAAAAGAGGGAAAACGGTTTATTGGCTAAGGCTATCGTTGGATTTGCTTATAGAATATCTCGCATAAACTGGGAAACTTTAGCCAAAATAAGTGGAACAAGTAATTTAACAAAATAAATATATATGAAAATACTGGCAACACTGGATGATGAAGATAGTTTTGGAAGATCAGACGGCCATGAAGCAGTTTAAAAATCAAATCTAATAATACCTCTAAAGTGATCGACTTCATAATAGTGGTTAGGAACTTTGTAAGCGATTATTGTAATAAGTCGAGTAAAACTTGAATGCATTAGCAACATGCGCTACTTTACCATCTACTTTTTTAAAATATGTTGGACGATCTGGCTGGAGACGCATCATCAATCGTTAGTCCACTCACTTCCCAAAAGTAGTTGCATAATTTTGTATTGTAACCCTTTTTTGGGATTTGTTTTTTTTATTTCTACATTATGAATGTTAACATACATCTATATAAATACTCACGGCTATAAATCCCTACGAGAGCGAGAGTGTTGGAATAAAAAATACCTCCAACCGCATCGCCCAAAAATCACTTAAAAACCCTAAGCCACCTCTTACGAACACTCACTGCGAGAAATGGGGTAGTGCTATTCTAAGCCGACACTACATAGTGTTCTCAATGTTTAACAGTTTAAAAGATAAATTATTAGTTGTGCACGTAAATATCAATTATAATTAAAATAAACATTGATTTAATTATTACAAAATAAAAAACAGTAACATAGAACCAAAATAAGTAGTTAACCGTTGTTTCGATTGTTAATCAAGTACACGAATTTTAAAACCAGGCACCAAACTTTTTTAGCACGCTTTGTGTTCTCCCGACCATTGTGTTGTGATTTTGTTTTGTTCTATCAAAAAACATGTATCATTGCACTTTACGATGCAGATTCCTTTTATTTGTTTTGACATGTACGGTCCGGATAGGAATTCTCTTGTGAGGGTTATTTTGTCAGTGCAGTGCATTTGGGCAGTGTAGTCACAATTAGGAACACACTGCCATATGGGTAATGTAAGTACAACTGACAATATCTGATAGTTTGCTAATGATTTCCGATCAATTTATTTTTTTAACAACAGACGATCTATTTATGCTAGTAAAAATTTTTTATTAATTAAAATTAAGTGAAAAATGTTACATTCTCTTCTTAACAATCTAATCTAAAAAAAATGCAAAGAAATACGAGGCTAAATCAGAAAACATCACTTGACCACATGAACCAAATTCAGTATGCATCTTTCACCTGCAGTGTTCCCATGCCAAACAAATCCAAAATGGAAACCACTAACTCTAATTGGGTTTCGGCGGAAAATATTATCACAACATTGTTGCCGACTGTACCGCATAATGCAGAATCGGCAAACAATAAATTTGTCCACAAAATAGACGTGCGTGTGCTGCAAGCCCGCAATAATAAATAAACTTTATGTGAGTCCGAACGTAACTACCTTTGTTTTGTATTTGTTCACTCTAGTTGCACTCTCTGTTACCACTTCCCAGTAAACAAAGATGACACAATTCCACTATGTGTTACTGAAATCTGTTTGATTAATACATTTATTTGCACACCTAGTAGGATTGCATGTAAAAACTCAAGAGATGCTGGTTCTACTTATAATTATATGAAAACTTTAAACAAATTAATTTACGTAAAATGTATAGCCTTTGGTCAATAAATTAAGACTGTACCCTGTGATTTTTTGACAGATTTAAATTCAGCTGAGTCCCGGCCGGCAGCTAGCTTTACCGTGTAGTGCCGGCTTAGAATGTCACTACCCCTTTCTACCCATGGATGTCGTAAGAGGTGACTAAGGGATGGGACTTTTACGATACTTTATTACTACCACCTTGACCCCTATAAAATTTTTGGAAACTTGAGTGGGAAAAAAATGGTAAAATAAAGGTTGTTAGTGATGGTTTTTCGCATCTCCCAAAAATTCCTTAAAAGCCCCAATATCACTGTTCATATTATTAATATAATTTATACAATTTAAGCAAATATTAACATACATTGATACATATACTCACGGCTATGAATCCCTAGAAGGGGTAGCCAGAGCTAAGGAATTCGAAATTCCTCAGCCACTTGGAAGTTGCGTGTGGAAAAGGAGGTAAAATAAAGGTTGTTGGTAATGGGTCTCCAACCGTATCGCCAAAAAATCCCTTTAAAAGCCCCTATACCGTTAGTCGCCTCTTACGTTCACCCACCGCAAGAAATGGGGAAATGCTATTCTAAGCACTGCACAGCAAACTATCAGTTTGTAAAATTAATAGAATTGCAGACAAGGTGTGCGCTCCGGCAAAACTTTGAATACACAATGTGTGCGATCGAAATCACATCACCGCAACATTTTTGTAACTAATGTGGTTCGAGCTTTATTTGTTTGCGATAATTACTTCTGGGAATTATATTGTTTGAAACTAAGCTAATCCATAATATCACACTTTGTGTATTTATTTTGTATAATATTTTCCCATGTGGTGTAGCGCTGTGTTGTTCGTGTTTTACTTTCAATTGAATACATACATACATAAACTCACGGCTATTAATCCCTAAAAGGGGTAGCAGAGCTGAAGAATTGAAAATGCCTCAGCCACTTTTGGAAGTTGAGAGGGGAAAAGATGGTAAAATAAAGGTGTTTGGTGATGGGTCTCCAACCGCATCGCCCAAAAATCCCTTAAAAAGCCCCAATATCCTTAGTCGCCTCTTACGTACACCCTCGGGAAGAAATGGGGTAGTGCTATTCTAAGCCGACACTACACAGCAATTGAATAATAATTAGCAACCTACTATTACGGTAGTAGTCGTTAGTCTGCCAACCTGCAATTGGCCAGCGCGCTGCAGCGTGGTGGACTATGGCCCAAATCGCCCTATATAGGGTAGGCTCGAGCACCTTGGTGGGGACATATTTGGGCTGATAGCTCAGTTTGGGAACCGTGATAGCTCAGTTTGTAGAACACTGCTTATCGTGCAGACGATGAGGGTTCAAATCCCTGGTCGAGCCTACACCAATTTGTCTTTGCAAAAAGAAAGTCATATGTGTGTTAATAATTTATCATGTGCCATAGACATGTGGGTATCATGGCTATGGCCATTGCAAAAAGAAAGTCATATGTGTGTTAATAATTTATCATGTGCCATAGACATGTGGGTATCATGGCTAGGTTTTACGTTATCATGTGACAGTGCATTCGTACAAAACGGCGATAGGCTTGCTCCTTATCAAGCGATTGCACTATCCAAGAAAAGTTTGAGTCTTTGAGTCTGTGTAAAACTGTGTTATTATTTATAAATATTTAGGTTTTGATGCGTCTTACAGATTGTTTTCTATTTTTTTTATTTTAGTAAATTACTTTAATGTTTATAGACTATTTAATGCTGTGCTGTGTAGTGTCGGCTTAGAATAGCACTACCCCATTTCTTCCGGTGGGTGTACGTAAGAGGCGACTAACGGTATCGGGGCTATTAAGGGATTTTTGGGCGATGCGGTTGGAGACCCATCACCAACAACCTTTATTTTACCATCTTATCTCCATTCAACTTTCCAAAAGTGGCTGAGGAATTTCGAATTCCTCAGCTCTGGCTACCCCTTCTAGGGATCTATAGCCGTGAGTATATGTATGTATGTATGTATGTACCATTTAATGATATAGAATACTGAAACCCTCGACACTTTAATTCTACGCCCACAAAGCTGTATTATGAAAAAAGAAATTGGAAACATTCTATCTCTCCTAACGGTCGCCATTATGTTCTTTACGCTGCACCAATCTACTTACATTATATTAATTGTAAATGTGGATTCAGTGGTTCTTAATATTACATGAGATAAGTGACAGTAATAAAACACTTTCACCATAACACTTTCCTTTCAATTAAGCAATAAAAATAAGTTGGAACCGTGATAGAAATAAACAAATAAAAAGTTGCTACTCCCATGTTTTACCTTTAGTTACAATACAACTGTTTTATTGTGCCCCGTTTCAATAAAGTTTAATAGCGTCATAGTTTTAATCAAGTGTATATAATATATCGTCCACAAAAATAAAGCCATATGAAATTGAACTGTTTGTTTATTTAATATCAACACTTAGATTAAAAAAAAGAGAATCTTATATCTCATATCCAGCGAGAGAAAAAGAAATTCATCAAATCAGCTTCAAAGAATTTTTATCAGTTATTTAAATGAGTTCATGAATAAATAAATTCGTGATTCGAGTTTTGTACAATAAGTCTAGTTAAGGAGTCCTTTGAAGTTAAAATTAAATATTATAAAAAGCGACTTGAAATAGGGCTGTGAAATGAAAGACGTACGGCTCTAAACTCATCTGGCTTAACAGTTATAATTTAAGAGCATGGCAGAATGAAATGCGGCTGTGTCAGCTATTCTTCTGTGCGACATAAATTGAATATTTTAACGACGTCAGCTGATAGCCAAGTGTTCTGGTTTAAAACGTTTGATTAATTTTAATAGCTCTAGAGCCTCATTATTAAATTGTTTATGGCACGCTCAGTTTCAACAGTTTAGAAATTATTTGTTTTTTCATATATTTTTTACGACTCGCTACATTAATATTTAACGATAGTATTTAGTCCTAATATAGCTTCACAATAATATTTAAACTTTGATTGGTAATTAATGCAAATTTGAAACAATCTGAGATGAAAACAGTTCAATAGTAATAAAAATCCTATAAAAATTTATAGTTTAAAACTTCTATGCCATTAAGGACTCTAATTTTCTACTTTGTACATTTTTGATGACGATATTTAAAAGACGTAAAAGTCAGGTTAATTTTCTACAATATTGCGATAGCTATAAAAATATGGCACAGCAGAGGTTAATGAGCAAAACACCTACTGAATCGCCAAGGATCTGTGATTCGAACCATAATTAGGAAATTTAGTCATCTCAGCTTTAACTTGGCATTTAGTTAGCCACTCTGTTTACTACTGTTAATTTTCAAACTATAGATTTTTTATTTATTTATCAGGATAAACATTATTAAACTATGTTGATTGTTATTAACCCGTCATGAATTAAAATATCTGTAACGTCATCCTAACGTCCCCGAAGGAAAGGCAGGCATTTTCTCTATCTAGCCACGATCCTTACTTTCTTTATGCTGTTTATAATCTACATTTATCCACTTTTAATATGGGCAGTTGTGCGTGCTATACCTACGGCTATAAACCTCTGAAAGGGGACATCCAAGCTTCAGAATCTGAAAGACCTAAATATTTGTGAGAGTTGACTTTGGCAATGATTGCAAAATAAATGACTGATGATCATATCACCCATGGGTCTCCAGCCACACCGCCCCAAAATCACTTATAAAAAGCCAACGCATTATATAATAATGAATAGAAAGTCGTTCGTTCGTTCCTTAAAAGTTCATAATAATTGATTGTAGTGTTTTAAAAAAAAAAATATTTATTTTACACCAGCAATAACCAAAATAACAACAGTTTACATAACAAAAGTACCTTTAGGTGATATTTGGTAATTAGGTGACGAAATTTTACAATTGGAGTCTTAAATCGTATTTTAACTGTGTGTATTTTTTTTTTTCGGGAATGTCCTTCGGGCGACTTAGTGTATTAGAGATTTTTTGTGTTTATTGGGCGCTTAAGTTGGATGCTCATCACCAAAAAACTTTATTTTACGATCTATTCTCAACTCAACTTTCAAAAGTGGCTAAAGAGTTTTATTTCTGATGGTATGACTACCCCATTTTGGAATTTAAAGCTGTGAAAATATGTATTAATGTTTTAACTAAAAGTTATCTGACTATCAGTTTCAGAAAACCTTTGGAAAATTATACTTTATTTAAATAAACTCGTGAACTCGTATTTAAGTAAATGTATTCGTGAATTTTTATCTGGTCTAGAAACGTTTTACGAGGCCGTCAACGTACTAAAGCGGGTCTCGTCAGCCCACTTTTCGCCCAATGAGAATCTATGATGTGATAAGTGGCGAGCTCTATAGCCGTCTCCGTGTTGATTATTCCTAGAATGTATGGGGGGGGGGTCCGAAGTGAGAAGAATAAAAGAGCATGTATGAGAAGAATAATGAATGTAAGGGAAGCAAGAGAGGTTTGTCAAGATCGTACTAAGTGGCCATCGATAGTCTCTGCCTACCCCAATGGGAATAATGGGCGTGAGTATAAGTAAGTAAGTACTCGTGATAACGCATCTATATACGTAATCTGATCATACACTATCACATAATTCTAGTATTATACTCAAAGTGTTTCAAGTGTTTGCTTGATACGTAGAATCAATCAATGTAATCCAAAACAGGAAGGCTATATTGACGAAGGCTGTTTGATCAAAGCTAAGTACACTACGTTACGTACACGTATACACTTCCTAGGATTCGAGTTTCATTACAATATTGCTTGCTGACCTATATATAGACCAGATATCGTATTTTATTTGAAGTTACTACTACTACTAGCTGTGTAGTGTAGAATAGCACTACCCCATTTCTTCCGGTGGGTGTACGTAAGAGGCGACTAACGGTATTGGGGCTTTTTAAGGGATTTTTGGGCGATGCGGTTGGAGACCCATCACAGGCACTACACAGCTTAATAAGAATTATTAATTAATAATATAAAAATACCAATCTGACAGGATATGTGAAGTTCTTCTAAGGATCTCGTATACATTAGTATATACATCAATTATATATACATATGCAATCATATAATTGTATACCATTAATTAACCTGCACACGACTAAGGGCCATAACATTTGTACACTCTTTAGTTACAATGAAGTATTGTTGGTAGTGATGTGATTCTGTTTAAAAAACCTTACATCTACCCAAACAGCGGCTAAAAGTACCTTCACAACGAGTTAGTGCTACTGTATAGCCGCCATACCCGAAAAATGGTCGTGACTCTACATGTATCAAACATTATGCTTCAGAAGGTCTAGTTTTTCGCTTATTTTGGTAGATGAGAAAAAAAAACTGCTGTGTAGTGGCTTAGAATAGCACTACCCCATTTCTTCCGGTGGGTGTACGTAAGAGGCGACTAACGGACTTGGGGCTTTTTAATGGATTTTTTGGCGATGCTGTTGGAGACCCGTCACCAACAACCTTTATTCTACCGTCTTTTCCCCACTCAACTTCCAAAAGTGGCTGAGGAATTTCTAATTTCTCAGCTCTGGCTACCCCTTTTAGGGATTTATAGCCGATAGTATATGTATGAGAAAAAAAGGTTATAAGAGCTAGTTTTCCAGCAAATTCATACACCCATCAATACCCCATCAATATATTTTTCCGAACCTTAGTCATCTTGTACGCCATCCACGAAATAACACTGTAGTGCTATTCTTATCCAAAAGCGAAACTAAACGCAAATAATCACCATTTCCTATTAACACAACACACTCTAATTTCAAACCACTGTTTAGCTACAACTACAATACAACCATAAATGAAAACCTTAATGAAATCAGATTAGTATTAACACGAGTAATTGTCTTTGCTATTGTTTAGCGCAGTTTAATATAAGTACACAGGGTACTCAGAATCAAAGACGAAAATCTATAATAACAGCCCCCGCAATGCTCTTGGTATTGTTTATGTAAATAAATCAAATGCACGCAATTTACGCGTTGTCTCAAATTACAGGTTTGCTCGCATATACGAAAGCGCTTAAAGTCTTAGTGAATATCCCTAATAGTAGGCCATGCTAAAAGCTTGGGCATAGCTCGGAGTTATAGTTGTAGGTAGGATGAAATTGAAATAAAGGTTTGTTACTTTTATTGCAAATGTTTATGAGAAGTGCTGTGCAATATGTGTTTTTTTTTAAATATTTGCCACAATATTCAATTATAGAAGATAGTTTCAAAACATAAATATTTGATTTATAAATTATCTATAATCTTCTTATTCCTTTGCATGTTTAAAAAAGTGGATCTTTATAACACGAGAAGAATGAGTTTAGTGGTTTTCTAAGCTGACACAATACAGCTTTTTATTTTATTTAAATTCCCTTATCTCATAATTACATAATTCTCAGTATGAAACCAATACGGGCAATTGTATTCTATGTCTCTCTTAAAGAGTGAAATCTTACACCAAGAGAGTAAACGTAGGAAATTTGTAATTATAATTGAGAGTTGAACGGTATGCCTGAGAACATAAAATTTTATGACCCTTGTCATTCGTTGAAGTTTATGATATGACTAAAATATGCTTTCTTACATTACTAGGAACTTGTTCATAATGAATTATTTATTTGCCAATTTTGTTTCAAATTCATTTATGCCTGTTGCTTTGTCTGTGAATTGACTAACAATAATATTGAAAGGCGACTTAACTCTAACTTAGTTGTGCTTTAGCTCGTAATATAAATAATTCAAGCCGTCTTGTGTTAGTGTCAAAAGTGTTTTCTCGCACATTAAGAAGGACAATAGTTATCCTGACGTTTCATGCAGATGTAAGTGTTGATTGATGTCTTTAAAATATGTGTTTTTTGTCCACTCATGAACGTAGATACTTGTCAATAGTAGGTAATAACTCATACATGCCAGTAGCATAACATTGCACACTTCTTTTGTTAAGAACCATTCTTGACATATTTATACATTTTAAGCAAATATTAAATTAATAATTGATTAGCTGTGTAATGCCGGCTTAGAATAGCACTACCCCATTTTTTTCCGGCGGGTGTACGTAATAGGCGACTAACGGTATTGGGGCTTTTAATGGATTTTTGGGCGATGCGGTTGGAGACCCATCACCAACAACCTTTATTTCACCATCTTTTCCCCACGCAACAATTTCTAATTCCTTAGCTCTGGCTACCCCTTAAAGGGATATATAGCCGTGAGTATATATATATATATATGTATGTATGTATTATTATGCCCATCGTTTCGCAGTAAAATACGATTATTTAAAAAAGTATCCATAATATAATATAAACTACAGGTGGAAACAAAAAGTAACAATAGCAATAGCCAGTAATGGAGGCAAATCGCTCTATAAAATGCTGCGAGCACTTACACGAAGCCAAGCCGTCTTGTCGGAACTTTATATTCAAATAGTTTTATCCCACTTAAGGTCACTAATGCACTTTTTCGTTGAGCTACTAATAATTTAGTCCATTAGTTGCTTTACGTCAAAAAACTAAGACATATTCCAATTTATACTATATATGGAACAATTTTCAAGACAAAAGTATCCCAACGTCACCTTCCTTAATAACTTTCAAAATATGTACTAAATCAACAATGACAAAATCAATTGTTGAAAAAGAAACATGATAACACATCCTGTAAATTGTTTTGTCTGTGCGTTCTTGATGACGATAACACAAAGAGGAACCACCAATCAAGAGGTTTAAACAAACAACGGGTCTCCAATACACTCTCATAGCAGCGTCCGACTTAATATTGTGACAACATTGAGATTACTTTAACAGCGAATGTAAACATTGACTTCTGAGAATCAAAACCATCGAATGGGTAATAGAGTTTACGGAGTGCAGAACAAATAAAATAACAAACGCTTCGAGTGGATCTAAGTTCGCAGCTTCCTACGCAACGAGTAGGTGCAGCATCGTGTAACTTGGATTGCAACTGGAAATTGATTCTGCGGAAATAAATGCAAATATGTCGACGTTGTATTACTATGGATTTGGGGTTTTTAATCAAACGAGCAAACTTTATGTGAAACTACATCGTCAAACCAAAGTTGGGTAGGCTAATTTTTAGGACATTGTCAGAGACATAGAACTACTAATATTCATTAATCCATAAAGATAAGATAAAGATAAAAAAGATAAAAAATATTTGTTTCAAAATAAAAAGAATTGTTCTCTATTTTTTGAACGTCACAAACTTACGTATAAGTTAAATCTTACTCTACTGACTCTACTTCGGATTCGGAAGGTGTATTGTTGCGAGAAGAACCCGTAAGAAACTCAGCAACACACATCTTTTCTTAGTCATATTACAATATTGGTGTATGTCTGGAAATATTCTGAATAGAGCCCTGGTGACACCAAGCAGTTTCATCTATCATATAATCATTTAAACTGTAATAAGCTTCTAAATGAAGACTGCGTATTATAATTACTTTGAATTTTTTTTCTGTTAGATTCAAAATGTCATCAGGTATTTTATTATAAAATTTTACACATAACCCCATAAAAGATGTATTTATTTTTGACAATCTGTACTTTTGAATTGAACATAACATAACATAACATAAACGTTCACACCGAATATCCCCGAAGGGGTTGGCAGAGGTACTAATACTTCTGAACATCACGTGACTTTGTCACCTGGTGTTCAGAGTACCCACGTTTTGCATGGACAGTGTACTCACGTGATAGGGGGCAGGCCTATCGCCTTTTGAATTGAAATTATTATCTCTAAGGGCCAGTTTTTTGATCCGGAGTTAAAAATATAACCATTTGTTACATTGACTATAGTTAAATGACTAACCAGTAGTTAAATTGTAAATCCATTTCGGTTCGATATTTGACCATTAGTTACTCTAACCACGGGTCAAAAAATGCATTTTGTTGATATCTAACTAATAGTTACGATATTTAACAAATTGTTGAGTTAACCACGGATCAAAAAACTGGCCCTAAGGGCCAGTTTTTTGATCCGTAGTTAAAAATATAACCATTTGTTACATTGACGTGACATTGACTATAGTTAAATGTCTAACCAGTAGTCAAATCGTAAATCCATTTTGGTTCGATATTTGACATTAGTTACTCTAACCACGGGTCAAAAAATGCATTTGGCTGATATTTAACTAAGGGCCAGTTTTTTGATCCGTAGTTAAAAATATAACCATTTGTTACATTGACGTGACATTGACTATAGTTAAATGTCTAACCAGTAGTCAAATCGTAAATCCATTTTGGTTCGATATTTGACATTAGTTACTCTAACCACGGGTCAAAAAATGCATTTGGCTGATATTTAACTAATAGTTACGATTTTTAACAAATGGTTGAGTTAACCACGGATCAAAAAACTGGCCCTAATAGTTACGATTTTTAACAAATGGTTGAGTTAACCACGGATCAAAAAACTGGCCCTAAGACTTCTAGTATGTCTGTCACAGTTTTTGGAAAATGCTTTCAAATTTTTTCTTACATACATGATGTTTTCATAAATGCCTCTATTATATATATCTCCATGCTTCTACCATCCTCTAGAGATCGGTTTTTACGTGAATTCATGAATATATATGTGTTTCTTCTTGTAGTTTAGAATGTTTTCGTTCATATTAGGAAGCATTAGACTGATATATTTCAATAGTTATTTAGCAAAGTTACAATTAAATTATACCTCATCGAAATTATGTATAGAGGTTTCTTATAAATTTGCATAATACTTTTATTTTATTTATTTATTTGAGAAACAAACGGTACACAATATTTCAAATAAGATAAAAATAACATAAAACTTTTCTCATTTTACTCATTGTAATAAAAATATAACTTTATATATTATTATAACTCTGAACACCAGGTGACAATGTCACGCGAATTTCAGAAGTAATAGTACCTGTGTCAACCCTTTCTGGTATATTCGGCGTGAACGTTTGAGTTTTTTTTGAGTTTGAATAAAAAACATGAAGATTATACTTATTCGAATCATTTTGGAACAAGTCATCATTCTCTATGTAGTCTTAATATCATTCTGACAGCTATATTTGTGGATTTCATTTGAGTAATTTTGTTGACTTTGTGATCGTGGTGTTTAGGGTTATGAGAGGTTTCATCCACGACCATAGATTCTTTATTTCAATATAATTTCATAATCGAGCTGCAAAAACCTGCCAACGATTAATTAATTAATTGTAAGTTTAAGTTAGCTACTGGGATTTAGCCATGAGTATAATGAATAGTTAAGTATTTTTAAAACAATAGTAGATGCCATTAATAACGTCCATTTTTTCTCGTATTTGCTCATTCGTTTCTCCAGCTCCGAGCCACATAGCGCACAACAGGGAATACTACAATGGCTCTATAGAAAGCAGTCTAAGCGAAAAATAGGTGATATTGATTTCAGCGGCCACTACAATAACGCTTTCATCAGCTCTTCTATTTTCTAGCAAACAATGGAAAGCATAAATGATAGGTCACTTGGCACATATTTTTTCAATTAACTAGAAATTATTAGTGCGTAAAATTTAAATAAGGTTTTCTCTGCAGTTTATGGGATGTTTAGTACGCTTTAAATTTTAATAGAAAAGTATTTGAATCATAAATACGACGGAAACAGAATAATAATAAATTGTTACATAAAACATTATTTTTTTTCAGACGGGAAGCAAGGAAATGGATATGTTTAATTCCATCTTTATACAAAAATAACCATGTTAGTTTTCTGGTCATGAGTCTACCGTTTCGATACGATAATAATCCTGATTTAACATGTGTATGAGTTCTCATTCCAGGTTTGCACCAAATCTCTGAAAAACAAGTAAAACATAAGCCACTTAAATTGAAAAAATATAATAAAATCATCTAGATTTCAAAAAACGTGTGACAGCTTGACGAACAAAGCCACGAACAAGTATAGTTATGTATAACTTTTGAACCACCATCTTAAAATATTATATTTAAGTGGAACTGTACTTTATATGAAAAATCCTTTCAATCAATCGACATAAAAATATTTAATAAGCACACGAAATTTCACTTATACCCGATTACGGATCAGCGGAGCGTATCAAAGATTCCTATACTGCTTCATTATTTGTTTTTCATTTTCCGTTAACTCCCTGGCGACTGGCTCGTTCATAAAGATTTTCTGACTCATTGAACATGAACCTTCTCCAAAACATTAGTCTAACTGATATGTATCTAAGGGACCCACTAGGGCTCTCAGCACCTTTTTATAAAAGGGAATCATTTTAGACGGTATGACAGGCGTGATAAAATTTGGTGTGCCACGGTGCACTTCCATTGTCAGTTGGGGACATTCTAATTTGTCTCTAAATGACAACATACCTTTTGTGTTGCTGTATTTATTTTATAGTATTGTGTATTTAATAAAGAATTCGTCTCTTCATAAGTATAATCACCGATTCTTTTCAGTGAAGAACATACATATCTGTTCGGGCTGCTCCCGATTATGTGACTGATAATATAATAAAATGATAAACTGATAGTAAATGAAAACTGTATTAATGAAGAATAACTTAAATGTAACTGATAACTGATGAGCACGCGTAGCTGTCTTGATAGCTATAAACGAACTGATTAAATAATTAAATAAAACTAATAGATGGAGTAAAATGCTGACGCACGCTTCTGTACGACCTAACTCGTACATCTTCCCGGGCGGGAGAAATGGGGTTAGTAGTAGTGATAAAACTATAATGATGGCTTATGAGGTGCAAATGATTGTGATACATCATGATCGACATATTCTGATTCAAAATTAATGTTTGTGTTAGTAAGTAACGCTAAACTAAAATATGCACTATATTGTTTATATTGTAATATTTTACTAGTTACAGGAACGAACTGACAACTTAGTATTATTAAACATCCTTTGACACGAACGAAACTTGGTTTAGTACTGGTGATGACCCTAAATTTTTTCTTGATCGTTTGCTTTCTACGATTGCCGATTTCGTGCTTAGGTTTTTGGCAGATTTTCGAACAAAGTCGTTCACTTCACTATAAACACTACACTTGTCACTGCTGGATGGCACTGGGGTGCTGTGCGTTGCAGCGGGCGGTGCGCGGGGCGCGGGTGGCGGCGAGGAGCCGGCTGGCGGCGCGCCGGCCCGCACGCGGAGACGGCGGTATGCCAACGCTATGGCTATCACTGCTAGCAGCGCGTACATCGTATAGATTGCAGCGTAGTGGTGGATGGTATGAGAGGCCACCCCTTCTAATAACGGCTGACTCTTCTGCATGGTTTTGATTTTCTCTTCGATCTCTTTCATTTGACGAGAATGTGGGTTAAGTTCTGATTGATCTTCAGTAACTGAACCATTTGGTATGGATACATTTATGATGTGGTTGATTTGTGAAATTTCCGGTATTTTTATTTCTGAGCTTACGGTCATTTTACTGATCTCTAATCTGTGAGAATATAAAAAGAAATCCGCTGATTTAATAATGCATCCTTGATCGATGTTAAAAAATCCGTAATTTTTCAGTTGCACCTGGGTGATATGATCGTCGCATACTAGCTTTATGTGGGTTGGTTCGCAATAAAAATAAAAATATTTGTTTAATTTTGTCAGTTCTCTCCACCTGTTCTCGCATGACTTGGTAATAGTTTCACATGATTTGAAATAGGGATTCTTTTTGCAGAAACTCTTATCGTCCTTGATATAATAAATTCTGTTTTTGACGTTGCATAGTAAGATTTCGGGGTTTTTATGTATGCAAGCTTTTATATCTTGTTCAGTGATATCTATGAATGAGTCTTGTCTGAGGTTTACGGCAACATACTCTGACACTGGTACTATCGCAATTTCTTTGTTGTGGTCTAGTAAGCGTGGAATAGGTATGATTCTTGATATCTCATACAAGTCGTCACCGATGAGTGGAATCAGGATTTCAAATATAATGTATCTTGTGGTTACCCGGGCTCGAACTTCCAATAAATTATATATTTCTGATAAGCTGTCTGTTTTCATGATAGGTAAGGAGAGGTCTTTCGGTAGCTGTTCTGTAATAGTTCCCAACTCGTGTCTCAACTGATCAGGGGTAATAAGGTGAAAGTTGAACTTTCCATTATAAATATTAGTAACAGTATCAAGTAGTGTAAGCTGTATTTTGTTCAATGTAGATACAATATTATTTGCAATCATAGCGGTGGTTATAAAGTCGTTCATGATCGATAGATTTTGCATGTTGCTTTGCATCTGATATACTGATTTATCTAAGGTATTGAATTTTCGGGTTATAAATTTGTAGTGCTTATCGATCACACTTTCCGTACGTTTTAACATGTTAAACTCAGCCTCAACTATTGAAGTACTGTTTTTCCAAAGCGAGGCCAAATGTTTCTGATTTTCTTTAACAAGATTTATATCTCGTTCATATTGTTCGGCAAAACGAGCATCAAGTACACCAAACAAACTATTTGCTGCGTATCCAATTACATCGATAAGGCCGCGTCGCTGCCGGTGACTGCTAGACGAGGTGTCGCCATTATGATTAGTTATGATATTATTATTGTATTCGAGTTCGGCCACCTCATGATTAAGCTGCAACATAATACCTTCACAGTGCGACGAGTCTTTTATTTTCATACATAAATTGTTTAGGTAGGTTATGTACCTTTGAAGAGCCATGTTACCGTCTCGATAAGGTTGAGTATCGTAAAACACAATTAAGCGCCATTTATCTCTTATCAATTGCATGTCTGTAATGCGATCGAAGTATACGCTATTATTGTTTTGGAGTGTTGTCATGTTGTAGGCGCATTCTGAGGGCGGGGTTGACAGAAGTACTAAACATAATGTTAATAATGAAGATAAGACAAATCCTACTGTTTTCCTTGATCTTGAAACTGATTTTGGTTGTGGCTCAGGAATGTCTTCCTTAACTGATTTTGTTTGTGTTTCTGACTGATGAACGGGTAAGACACAGAGTTTGAGGATTGGTCTTCTCAATATGCCATTTTTTGTCTTTACGGTCACAACTCGGACATAACCATCTGTACCAGGATGTAATTCCAATACCCGACCTAGATACCATTTGCCTGGTGGAAGGTTGTCTTCTTTTATTATGACGACGTCATTGATTTTAATATTTGCTTGTGGCTGCCTCCACTTGCTTCTTATTGATAGGTTGGTCAAATATTCATCTCGCCAACGACGCCAAACATCATTCACAATTTTTTGGGTTAAGTGCCATCTTGTTCTGAGATCTGTTTCCGTATTATGTATGGTTAGCGTCGGTCCACTAGATAGAAAGTGTGACGGAGTGAGTACGTCTAAGTCATTCGGATCTTCAGTTAGTGCACACAGTGGTCTTGAATTTAAGCACGCCTCTACCTGGGTAAGCAGAGTGGAGTATTCTTCAAATGTGAGTTTCTGCTCTCCGATGACTCTTTTGAGGTGAAATTTGACGCTCTTCACTGCGGCCTCAAAAAGACCATTTCCCGAAGGCCATGATGGTGAATTGAAATGAAACTTGATATTCATGTCATTTAACTCGGGATGCATATCTTCATTAATAGATTTGATTATTTCGCGATACTCTTGTTGTAGTACGCGACTAGAGCCGACAAAATTCGTACCATTATCGCTATAAATGTCACTTGGTGTTCCTCTTCGGGCTGCCATTCTTCTTAGTGCTGCCATGAATGCAGAGGTCGATAAGTCCGAGACCAATTCCAAATGTACAGCCTTAGTGGCCATGCACACGAACACAGATATATAGCCCTTTGTTGTTTTTATTCCGCGGCCCTTGTTGGATTTGACAAAAATGTGCCCTGTAAAGTCCACGCCCACTTTTTTGAAAGGGCGAGAGATATTTACTCTTGGTTCTGGCAAATTTCCCATTATTTGTGGAGTAAACGTAGGGTTCTGTTTCTTGCATATGACACATAGCCGAATGCGTTTTTTGACTGCGTTGTATCCACCAATAACCCAATATTTGCGTCTGACAAAGGCGGTGGTTAATCGCGCTCCTCCGTGATATGTGGACTTGTGAGCCTGATCAATGATGAGATCTGCAAGTCTTGTATTATTGGGGATAATAGCTGGGTGTTTCATTTCCGGATCCAATGCGGCATTTTGGAGCCTGCCACCTATTCTAATAATTCCATCTACATCTAAAAATGGATTGAAAATACTAAGTTTACTTTTCTTGCTTACGTTTTGATTTTCATTTAAGTTTGTTATTTCATTAAAAAATATTTCTCTTTGTGTGAATTTTACTATGAGGGACGTGGCTGTCTTAAGTTCAGCTAAAGTCAGGTTTTTTCTATTTTCAGTTCTGTATGTGAATCTCAGTACCCAGGCCAGTATTCTAGTCGCTCTTGTTATTGTACTTTGCTTGTTTAAAATCTGCTTTATGACGTTGTTTTCGAAGGATACTGTTACATTGACTTGCTTATTTTTCTTAAGCTCTTCATTTGTGTTATACATTTGATTTAAAGGTTCAGGTTCGAATGTTGTTAACCACTGCGGACCCATCCACCACATCTTTAATTCTTTTAGTTGGATAGCGGTGAGGCCCCGACTTGCACAGTCAGCTGGATTTTCTTTTGATTTAACGTATCGCCAAGTATCTGCCGGCATGATTGTTGTAACTTGTGTCACGCGGTTTGCAACGAATGGCTTCCAACGATCTGATGGCCCGCTAAGCCAACCAAGCACAGCCATGGAATCACTCCAGCCATAGGCTTGCACCGTATAATTTCTCAGACCTTTTACAATTTTATCCATCAATTTGGCTAATAATAAAGCACCGCAAAGCTCAAGTCGTGGCAAGGATGTGCTTTTGTTTAACGGGACTACTTTAGTTTTTGCTGCTACTAAAGTAATAGTCACTCCGGTGGCTTTTTTAATTTTACAATAAACCACGGCTGCATATGCTTTAGTGCTGGCATCGCAGAAACCGTGAAGTTCACATATTTCATTCTCTTCTGTTTGAATCCACCTGGGTACTTGATAGGTACTAATAATTTCTATACTGCTCTTTATCTTATTCCACTCGTCACATATGTGTTGCGGAACAGGCTCGTCCCACTGTGTGTTGGTTTTCCACACATCTTGAAATAGTATTTTTAGTTTAGTGGTAAGCGGGGCAAGCCAGCCGAGAGGGTCAAAGAGCTTAGATATATCTGATAGAAGCACTCTCTTGGTTGGACGTTCACACACTGAAAAGTCTTTAGATTGAAATGTGAAATTATCAGTGTGTGGGTTCCATCCAAGCCCTAAGGCTTTGGTTGATTCATTCTGCTTGAAATCAAAATTTTCTTGATTGTCTATGTCTGCTTTTACGGATTGTAGTAACTCGGGTGTATTAGACTTCCACTTTCGTAAATTAAAACCGCCTGACTTAAGGAGGCTTATCATATCTGATTGTATTTGTTTAGCACCATCTATTGAATGTGCCCCATAGATCAAGTCATCCATATAGAACGATTCTTCGAGAACACAAGGAGCTAAACTGTTGGGGTAGTTCGTCTTCTCATCATGAGCCAGCTGTTTAAGGGTTCTCATGGCTAGAAAAGGCGCTGCTTTGGTTCCGTACGTAACTGTGGTGAGCTTAAAGTCTTGCAACTGCTTTTTGTTACTATCTCTCCAAAAGATCATTTGCAGGTATTGATCTTCTTGATTTATCCATATTTGTCGAAACATTTTCTCAATATCAGCGGTAAAAGCAAATTTGAATTGGCGCCATTTGATTATGAGGCTCTGAATATCTTGTTGCAAATTAGGGCCGCGACACATTACTTCATTTAAACTTACACCCGTTGATGTTTTTTGAGACGCATTAAATACTACACGTAACTTAGTAGTAGTAGACTCCTCACGTGTCACACAATGATGAGGTAAATAACAATGAGTAATATTATTGTTATCTTTCATTGATGGTGTCATATGACCGAGAGCTAAATACTCATCGATAAACAATTTATAATTTACTGCCGTAACTTGATTTTTACTGAGTCTCTGCTCCAACTTATAAAATTGTGCCATTGCTTTTGCTCTCGATTGCCCTAATAATTCTTGGTAATTATCTTTGAGAGGCAACCGGACCTCATAGCGTCCATCTGACCGTCTGATTGTGGTATCTTGATAGTATTTTAGGCACATTAAGTCGGACTCGGACAAGTCAGTCTGTTCGGAAGTTATCTCTTCGGTTTCCCAGAACTGCTGGATATCTTGTAAGTTATTGAGAACTACATTGCAGTGGAAAGTTCTTGCGTTTCCACTTAAAATCCAACCAAGTTGGGTTTGTTGCGCGACAGGGAGAGACGAGTCAGCTTTACATACGCCATCCATTAAGATATGTGAATAAACGTCTGCTCCTAATAATAAATCGACCGGGCGACTGATATTGAATTCTGGATCTGCCAACTTGATATGGTCTAAATATGCCCAATTTGGTTTCGCTACAGACTGGTTTGGTAGAGGTTTTATAAGTTGATTCATTATCAAAACATCTGTTTCAAAAGTGAACGAGCTGATGGTTGATAAGCACTTGATAGTTATCATCCCTTTACACTTACTTTCTTTGTCACCAACACCCGAAATTATACCATGGCATTTCTTTCTAGGCAACATTAACCTCTGTGCCGCTTTCTCAGTGATAATTGATATCTGAGACCCTTGGTCTAATAAGGCACGCATTGTATAAGATGATCCGTCCGCGGCTTCAATATTTAATAAAGCCGTTGGTAATAAAACTTCATACGAGCCACTCTGCAGTGAGGCGTGCGAGCCACTTTTGACCTTATTACCTTTATTTTCAGCTGAAGTTACGTTCGATCTGTCTGCACCTTCCTGAGAAAACGCCTCATGAAGTAAACTGTTGTGCCCTTGATTGCACTCACGACATACTTTCTCTGATGTGCATGCTTTTTCTTGATGATCGAACAAACAGTTTGGACAGAGATTAAGTCGTTTGACAGTTTTTAATTTCATATTCGCAGGCATGTCAATGAACTGTTTGCAAAAATAAATTCTATGTTCAAAACTGTTGCATAGCGCACAGTGATATTTTGCTGATGTTACTTTTTTGCTCGTACTAGGCGATTGAACTTTAATCTTACTGCTTGATAGGAATGCATTTTTGTAAGAAGTAGGTTGCTGACTACGATTATTGCTAGATTGCTGTTTAAGATGGACTTGGTACTTTTGTGTCGAAATATTAACATTCTGCTTGCAACGCGAAGTTTCTAGCGTTGTGAATTTTATTTCCAAAAAATCAAGAAATTCTTTCAGGATGGGTAGCTCCCTCGGGTTTTTCACTGATTCCACATAATCTGAGTATGATTCATTATCTAGTTTTTGTGATAGTAGGTACACCAGTATGGGGTCCCATGTTGTTATATCGACTCCCAGGTTCTTAATAGCATTGACACACTCATGGGTGGTGTCGTGTAATCGTTTTATATGCGCGACGGATTTTTGTTGAATGACCGGTAAATTCGTAAGGGTATTCATATAAGATGTAAAAACTAGTTTCTTGTTATTGTACCTATGGTTTAATAATTCCCAGCATGTTTCGTAATTATCAGCACTGATAGATAAATGTTGAATTAGCTTCTCTGCTTCCCCTTTAACTTTAGATTTTAAGAACTGCATTTTTGTGGCTTTCGGTATAGATGGGTTGTTGTGGATAGCCTCTTGAAACAACTCTTTAAAGGAAACCCAATTATTATACGACCCATTAAACACCGGAATTTCTATTTTAGGGGTAGTTTGGCTGATATGAGCGACTGACCATATTTTCTTGCTAATGAGTTTCTTGATGTACTCGTAATTTCTTTCGTACTCACTGAACATAGCCTCGTATTCTTGATTGGAGCCGTTCAAATCACTGTCAAGTTCCCAATGAAGATTGTCGATAGCGTTCCAGCGGGACTGAATGCAACGTAGTAGATCTTCGAGTTCCCATTTCTCTGATACCGAGTCGAGATCTATATTCTTGAATGTGCGATGGAAAGCTTTAAAGTTGCTCTGCTGTTTTCGAAGCTGCTCCTCTGTCTTACTCGCAGTAATTGTCGATTTACTCGAGCGAGGCTCCAAGGGTTGGGACTGAACACCCTCATTCGTAGAGTCGTGAATAAATTCAGGAAGCTTTAACTCAGCAAATGGGGGTGAATCGTAATTACTGATCGCCGACCTGATGGTCGTATATCTTACTCTTACTGTTTCTAACTCTTTCTTGATAAAAGCATTTAGTTCTGCATCCAACTGTAAATCCGACGTCAATATCTCATCTACCTTACTCTCATACTCTTCCCAATAACTGTCGAGGGTTTTTATTCTTCGCTGGATATACTCGGGTGTCTTCCTACTTGGGCTATCTTTCTTAAAATTGGTAAAGATGCTCTCAATTGATTTAAAGAGGTCTTTTTGATTATCAATGAAATCCTTGATAGACGACATTTTTTATGGATAATAATAAAATGGACAGATCTTACTTGATATCTGCTGCTGATGCTGGTCTGCGACTGCTACTCACAGTATACCTTGATCATACGATGAGTTTTCGATAGGATTTGGTTTGTGTTTGTAAGACACAAAGATAATCCTTTACGTGGTTTACTGTACACACTTCACTGATTCTGTCCGGTAAGCGAAACTACTGACACAATTCGGCACGCGCGGCGCGTGTATGTAAACGTGTTAGAGTCCTGCTTTCCAGAAGGCTCGAAGGACCAATGTTCGGGCTGCTCCCGATTATGTGACTGATAATATAATAAAATGATAAACTGATAGTAAATGAAAACTGTATTAATGAAGAATAACTTAAATGTAACTGATAACTGATGAGCACGCGTAGCTGTCTTGATAGCTATAAACGAACTGATTAAATAATTAAATAAAACTAATAGATGGAGTAAAATGCTGACGCACGCTTCTGTACGACCTAACTCGTACCATTAGTTCCCATTGGGTTAAGCAAAGATGTTCGATCGCCACTTTGTGGAAACTTGGCGAACTTTTCGAGCTTTATTTATCAATTTATCATAAATGCCCTTATTATGTCATACTTCGACACCTACCTTTTTGAGCAGAACCTCGTTATGATCCAAGTATGTGCTCCGTGGTCGTTCTATACTGAAATCACCATCTAAATTGGCTCTATATGTCTTTTTCATCAGTATAATTTCAGCCAACCACTTCATACGAGTATGATCATGTGTAACATTTGTTAACATTTTTTTTTTAGTGTAGCAGCAGTTAGAAATGTAGGAATAGAACTATAATTAATAGTCAGCTATACATATTATAGCAAAAAAAACATGAGGAACATTCTTATGAAGTGATAATTATTAACACCAATCGTTAGTTGAACCATGAATGGGATTAAAAACTTCATGAGTTTCAATTGAGTATCTCACTTGAAACTCATTGCTTCTGCTTGATATTAAGCTTCTGAAATCTCAATAAAAGCTCCTCTGAAAGCTCAATAAAAATTAAGCCTCTGATTTCTGCTTTGTGCTCCAAGGCAGTCAAATATTAATCATCATCATACATAAAGACATATACTCACAACCATAAATTCCAAAAAGGGGTAGCCAGAGCTTTAGCTATTAACTCCTCAGCCACATTTGGAAGTTGATTAATCATCTTCCTACAAAGGAAATGTTCATTTCATAAATAAAATCTACAAATTCCAATAATAAAAACTATTTTAGAGTCACCAATTGATAAAAGCAACTAATTCAACACAATTCAGCCCCTATAGTTGTGAAATTTGCATTGTCAAGTAAACACGGAAAGCCGGCACGCGATTAATATAAAAGGTGTTTTGTGCCACCGGTGACACGCATCGCGCCCCATGACTCACTTGTATGTCACTAACATAACATTTACTGTGAGGGCCACACTACCTCTTTCTATTATTTGAATAAATGTTTGTTCCAAAATTTTAAACGTAAATTATAGTTTTAATTCGGACCCGATTTAACGTCAAAACATTGTCAAACTAGTCAAACAGTCAGCGTACGATTAATTTCGCGTAAAACGGAATAAACAAAAAAAATTTTCCAACTTTATAAATTTATCTTTAACTTCTTCACGTTATTTTTAAATTTATTTAAACTGTGAGGGAATACATCATGAGGAAATCCATACAGCTTAGTTTTGTGGCAGTGTATTTCTACAATTGTATGTCACTAACACAACATTCACTACAGCGATGCTTCATCATTCTATAATTTGAATAAACTCTTATTCCAATATTTTAAAGCGTGATTCTATTTTTTAATCCGACCTGATTAAACTGTCAAAACATTGTCAAACTCTCAGCATACGATTGATTATGCGTAAAATGAAATTGATAAATAATTGGTGCATACTTTTTAAGTTTATCTCTCACTTCTTCATAAAACGAAGTATTTTTTTTTATATTTTTTAAACGGTAAGAAAAAACATACGTACATACATACATATACTCACGGCTATAAATCCCTAAAAGGGAGCTAAGGAATTAGAATTTCCTCAGCCACTTTTGGAAGTAAAGTTGGGAAAAGATGGTAAAATAAAGGTCGTTGGTGATGGGTCTCCAACCGCATCGCCCAAAAATCCATTTAAAAGCCCCAATACCCTTAGTCGCCTCTTACGTACACCCGCGGGAAGAAAAGGGGAAGTGCTATTATAAGCCGACACTACACAGCAAAAAGGTAAGAAAAAACCTGGTGATAAAATCCACAAGGCTGAGTTATGCTTAATAATGTGTCAGTGTATTCGTAAAATTGTATTTCATTAACATAACGTTCAATCCTCTGAGGGCCACGCTACCCCTATATATTATTTGAATAAACGTTTAATATTTTAAATCGTTTTTTTAGTTTAGCTTTATAGTTAAACTGTCAGCATTCCAATTATTGGGCGTGAAACGGAATCGATTCAAAAGTATTGGTACTAACTTACATCTTTATCTCTACGTTTTTTGCATTATTTTGTGTTTATCAATTTTAAAGATATAGATATACTAATTAATAAAGGAAAGAAACATATCGACACTAGCGGGGATCAAACCTGCGAACTCCGGGTATACGCCCCCGTCTGCCATAACATAACATAAACATAAACGTTCACGCGGAATATCCCCGAAGGGGTTGGCAGAGGTACTAATACTTCTTAACATCACGTGACTTTGTCACCTGGTGTTCAGAGTACCCACGTTTTGCATGGACAGTGTACTCACGTGATAGGGGGCAGAACTATCGCCGTTTTGTACGAATACACTGTCACATGACTAAGTACAACTCAGTCATGTGGGTTTCCTCACGATGTTTTCCCTCACCGTTAACAACCATGATAAATTAACCACACATATGTCTTTAGAAAATACAAATTGGTGTAGGCCCGACCCAGGATTTGAACACTAGTCGTTTGCACGATAACCGAGTGTTCTACCCACTGGGCTATCACGGTTGTTTCTATAATGTCAAGTGGCCACTACTAGTGCAAAATTCTTCATTCCTTTGTTTCTTGTGGTCCCCATATGAGGTTTTCATGAAAAAAAACATTCAAAGATTATATAAGTAGTTTAAATCAAAGACATTCCATTACTTTTTAAAATTTATTAGACAAGTGTGCTTCAAAAATTTATTGCCTCAGGTCTGACATATGGAAAGGCAGTACAAATGAATGTAGGCGAAACTCGAGATGTATGCCATAATCGTGCAAAGTGATGTTCTATAGCTTCTACCTACCCCTTTGGAAACTAATTGTGTGAGAATATTATGTGAGCATTAAACGACTAGCAAGTTATACTTACGTTTTTATTGTTATATATTTAACCATGTAAATAAACCCTGCAAAATTGAATATGTGGGAGCTTGTTATTGTTGTAATAATTTCATATTGTAAATTTAGCTTTAAGCCACCCAAAGATAACACTGGCCAACAAAAAAAAACTTTTTTTTTGGTGCGGTAAAAATTTGTTTAGATATTGTTTTTGAACGTGTCTCTGATGACAAACCTACAACTGCCATTTTTGTATCAGCTCTAATTTCATAACTACCCTCAATTTTAAAATTTCGTCACTTTGACTTCAACAAAGTATCGCAATTCTTTTATTTTCATCAATTTCGTTGTTTTGGCATAATGGCAAGCTCATCAAGATGTTGTTTGACCAATCCTAATTCATTTTGTTATATTTGTGGTGAATATACGTTTGAGGAAAACAGAAAACCCATAACAGAGTTCGTGAAAAATGCATATTTCGCATACTTCAACCTATCTATTGAGCATCAAGATAAGCCTTGGGTGCCCCATTTTGTGTGTAAAACATGCAGAGAACATTTGAGACAATGGACAAATTGCAAAAGAAGATGTATGAAATTTGGGATACCGATGATTTGGAGGGAACAACAAAATCACTTCAACGACTGTTATTTCTGTTTGGTTAAGATTGTCGGCATAAATCGAAAGAATAGAAGTAAATGGACATATCCTGATATACCATCAGCGAAAAGACCTGTACCTCATTCCGAAAGTGTCCCTGTGCCTACGTACCACTCGCTGCCAGATATCGAAGTGGAACAATATAACGAAATCCAAGCAAATCCCGAGATCGACAGTGATTATGGCGAGTTGAATCGAACCTCTCGTTTTTTTTCACAAGGTGAGCTTAATGATCTGATAAGGGATCTAGATCTTTCAAAGGAGCGTGCTGAATTGTTGGCTTCTAGATTAAAAGAGAAGAATTTGCTTTCACCAAACACAAGAGTTACATTTTACCGTCAAAGAGAACGCGATTTGCTACCATATTTTTCTGAAGATAACAATCTTGTTTATTGCAATGATATTGGTGGTTTATTAACAAGAATGGGTTTACAAAAGTACGACTCAACTGAGTGGCGTCTTTTTATAGACAGTTCCAAAAGAAGTCTCAAATGTGTATTGCTTCATAATGGTAATAAACACGCTTGTGTTCCAATTGCTCATTCTACCCGAATGAAAGAAGAGTATGAAGCAATTGCACTGCTTTTAGAAAAGATTAAATATGATAACCACCAATGGTTTATATGCGTCGATCTCAAAATGGTTAATTTTCTGTTGGGACAGCAAGGTGGATATACAAAGTATCCATGTTTTATGTGTCTTTGGGATAGTAGAGATAAACCGAATCACTGGGTACGAAAAAATTGGCCGATCAGAGAAAGCCTAGCTGTTGGAAAGCAAAATGTTATAAATACACCTTTAGTCCCCCGAGAAATGATCATTTTACCTCCTCTACACATAAAACTTGGTCTCATGAAACAATTTGTAAAAGCATTAGACAAATCGGGCTCATGCTTTCAATACATTACGAGGGCATTTCCAGCTTTAAGCACAGAAAAACTCAAGGCTGGAATATTTGACGGTCCTCAGATAAGACAGTTAATTAAAGATGATAACTTCGCAACATCTATGAATGAAACGGAACTTGCTGCGTGGAACTCATTTGTGCAAGTGATCAAAAATTTCCTTGGTAATCATAAGGCAGAAGATTATGAAAGTATTGTAAACCAAATGCTTTCTTGCTTTCAAAAGTTGGGATGTAATATGAGCATCAAGGTTCATTACCTACACAGCCATTTGGACTGCTTCCCGCATAACCTGGGTGACTTAAGTGAGGAACAAGGAGAGCGGTTTCATCAGGACATCAAAGTCATGGAGGATCGATACCAGGGTAGATGGGATACTCACATGATGGCTGATTACTGCTGGGCTCTTATGAGAGACAACCCAATGCATAAACATGAAAGAAAATCTATTAAGTGAAGTTTTTTGTACACTGACTAATAAAAAATGTGTTTTTTCGTTGAAAATTTTTTTTTTTTAATATTTTCAAAACTAGAGCTGATACAGAAAAACTGATTACATATTTGAAATCAGTGAAGAAATTACTTTCATAATCAGGTCTTAAAACAACGGCACCAAAAATAGTGTTGGCCAGTGTAATAAAATAAAATTTAAAAAAAACAAACAATCATTATGAAAGAAAAGTAATGGGTCTTTATAGTACAAATATCTTACATTTAATTTTCGTATAACCTACCAATCTACTTGGATGAATAATCCCAGAAAAGGGTGGCTTTTAATTCAACAATTTCTTTGCGCCTTGTAGCAGGTGGGGAAAATACAAAAAAGAGAGATGTGAAGGATCACCTATCAATCACTTAGAGGTTGTAGAAATCGGAATAGATGGCATAGTGTTATACTTACCCTACCCTTTAAAGACTAAGCTCTAGTCACTGCCAGAAGAACAGTTTTGAATAGCCTTGTTTCACTCCGTACATACTCAAAACATTCGCGCAGTATATCCCCGAAGGGGCTGGCAGAGGTAGTAATTCTTTTAAACATCACTCAGCTCATGTATATACAGCAAAATAATCCACCCTTTTTAATCCGATTGTTGAAATATGTCCTATACCCCCTAGGTTTTATTAATTCCAGCTGAGTTTGACTTAATCAATTCTGTTATTAACAATAAGCTTTAAATAGGTCGTGGTGCGGACAGCAAATAAGTGAATCAATACATGTACTGATTAAGCCGGTTTTTCATTATCTGCTATTTTATAAACCTGTGTTCATTTCCGCAGTGAAATGAAATTGTAAAGACTATCACGGGTGTCGTTAGAGGCAAAAGTGATGCTTTTTTAGTGGGTTTCAGCGATGTGGTTGGAGACCCATCACCAAGAATACTTTATTTCTACGAACTTTATCTTTACCCTATCTACTTCCAAGTGTTGCTGAGGAGTTCTGGCTACCCCTTTTTGGGATTTATGGCCATGAGTATATGTATGTATGTTAATCATATTCTATCTTACGGTGACAAGCTACGTCAAGCTAGGGTCATCGATTTGATCAGTTTAAAGAGGGTAACTTCTTTAATCAATGCAATATTCTGTGTCACCAGTTATGTTTATTTTATAGCTATCCTCAAATCGTCCTATCATTTTACTTAGGCTACCCTAATGACTAAATTCATATATAGCTAACAAAGGCATAGTGTTTTTCTTTACTTTATGGCATACTTAATTATTAAAATATGGCTGAAAGTGATATTTTTTATTGATGCATTCAGGTTTCGTTCTCATAACATAGCATAGATGTTAACACAAACAAAATTCATTTTAACAAAAATATGTTAATGGGTCGTGTATTTTTAAGTTGCTGACTTGAAAAATTGTTTCATTAACTGCCCCAAAGAAACCATTACTTCACGGAAATACAATAAAATTATGATATCGATGTTACCAAACAAATTCCGACGAAAAGGGTTCTATAAACAAACTTATTTATATTCATTAAATTTTGATGCAAAAACCTGATCTCTTTTTGTGTATAAGAATTCATATGATATAGCATATGTCATCGGTCGTCACAAATTAATGCAGGCCAATTAAACTAAAAATGTTTTTATAATAAACTAAATACAGATTAAAATGTAAATCAGATGGGCCTCTACAGGCGGGATTTGGTAACATTATGTGATACCATCTTGAATACATACACATCAAACTCAAGTTAATTTTTGCGTAGCAATATCTTTGTTTGAATTTGTCTTCAATAGGCTATTTGACTAAGTTTTGAAAACTATCTTACGGTGTTAATTTGTTTATAAGGAGCCCTAAAAATATATTTTTCTGTCTTCATTTTAGCTATTTTATTAAACAATCGAAAAAGAAAACGCAATATTCAAATGTGCCGCGAAAATGCGACTTTAAGTAATATGGCGGCTGTAGCACAAATGACGTCACTTCCGCACTAACCACCAATGAGCGAAGCGATACACAGTCTGTTTATGTGCAATCTACGTCATTATAGAAATAGCCAATCACGGTCGTTTTAGTCACGTGAAAGTTGCATCAAATATACTTATTTTAGAAGACGGATTTCAGTGAAATAATGCAATATTTTTATCTCGTATTATTACATATTGCCCAAAAAAAGTGATATTAAGACTAGTGAAATAAAATAAATGTATATATTTACTACAGTCAAATAGCCTATTCTTTAAACCTGAGTTATCTTAGTCTAGTTTGACGTAAAACCTATAATTTGATAAACTTTTTCTTTGAGTCGCAAATTATGTTTATGAAAATTAGCAAACAAGACTGTATAGTGTCGGTTTAGAATAGCACTTACCCATTTCTTCCCGTACATGTTCGTAAGAGGTGGCTAGAGGTTGTGGTTGGACACCCATCACCAAAAACCTTTATTTCACAAACTTATCACATATTCTAATTTCGTAGATCCGGTTACCCATTCAAGAGATTTATAGCCGTAAGTATAAGTATGTATGCATGTATTGCATGTATGTAACAAACAAGAATTTAAATTATCTCTGTAATATTTCGATAAATTAATCAGAAGAATTTAGGCCCAATACATCGCCTCGGGCTTTTTTATAAGATTTTAAGTAGTTTTATAATGAGAATGGCGGATGAGCGCTTTGTATTATGTTGATTTTATGTATGAACTAATATCACCAGCTCGGCTTATTAATTACTACCCAGGGACGGTCGGTGAACCACGAAATCTCATTTCACGGTATCTTAATACAACCACAATAATTAAAGTATGTGTGTTATACCACATAGATTATTGCCTCAGAGATGTAGTTTACATACCAGTGTACAGTGAGCTGTTGTTACTTGTAGATATAGCTGGTTTGATTATTTACATACTCGAGGCGGCCATGTTTTATTGCTGACTTGATTGTGCCGTGCCGGCTTAGAATGTTACTACCCCTTCCTACCCACTGTTGCTGTTTTAAGTGGTTTTATGGCAATGCGGTTGGAAACCCATTACCAACAATACTTTAGTTCCTCCATCTTTTCCCCTATCAACTTCCAAATTTGGCTAAGGAGTTTCCAGCTCTGTATCTCTGGCTAATCCTTTTTCGGAGTCAGATTTATGGCCGTGAGTATATGTATTTATGTATTACTTCACCTAAGGTCATTATCATATTGCCGAGTAACTGATAAATTAAAATTAATTACAAGTAAAAGCTTTGTCAGACCGTATAATTTTAAATGCATCAGCATTGGTAGGTAAAACTTGTTAACAAACAAAATCAACAATCTATTAATAATTTTGGATTACAAGAATTAATTCTCGAGAGTATGCATACATAAATGTAATTTATCGGTAAGTTCGTTAAGAGTCCATAAATTACTATCAAAAGATTCTAATAGTGAATCATTTTGGATCGAATATTAATAATAGTAATCACAGACTAATTCCATGACTTATAGTATTGACATACATACATATACTCACGCCATTAGTTCCCATTGGGGTAGGCAGAGAGAGACTATTGATCTAAATTATTATTATCTATATTATCTACTATATTATAGTATTGAGTAAGTATAGAACTGAGCATTTCCTTAATTATCTTTTAATATTTGTTCAGGCTGAACATGTTTCATACAGTTATTATAATTTTTGTAATTGGGTAGGTAATAAAGCGTCAAATGTTGTTATTCGCCACCAGCTCAGTGGGAGAGCCAGCGCTAGAAGCAAGAAAACACGAGTTCAAATCCTGAATTTGCCTACACCAATATGTCTTATCTTAGGTCATACGTGTGGTTAATTTATCAAGGTTATTAACGGCAGAGGAAAATATACATATATACTTACGGCTATAAATCCCTAAAAAGGGGAGCCAGAGCTGAGAAATTAGAAATTCCTCAACCACTTTTGGAAGTTGAGTGGGGAAAAGATGGTAGAACAAAGGTTGTTGGTGATGGGTCTCCAACCGCATCGCCCAAAAACCCCTAAAAATCCCCAAGTCCGTTAGTAGCCTCTTACGTACACCCACCGGAAGAAATGGGGTAGTGCTATTCTAAGCCGACACTACACAGCTTACTTAGGAAAATATACTAAGGAAAATTGCTGATTTTCTACTTAGTTATGGGACAGTGTATTCGTACAAAGCGACGATAGGCCTGCCTAACTCCTGTCACGTGAATGCATTGCCGGTCAGCAAATAATGGTCAGGATTTAAAAGTTTTATTAATCTGATTAATGAAAGATGAACTAAAAAGTGATTGGAAAGTTTTAAACAAAAAAAAATGCCTACCATAACATGGCCTAATTGAATGATTATACGTATATGTCTTCCAACATTAATTAACAGATTTTATTTACTCTAAAGTAAGTTTACAAGAAATTATATGAAAATTAATCATTGACTTATCGCACATTTATAATATTAGTATTCTTTTAAAAACAGTTTCCATTAAAACGTTAAAAGCGGTTTGAGGTATGAGATAACGAAAATATTATATTGGTCGCCGAACAGTAGCACTTATAAAGTTCTTTAATTTTATGCTCACAATCACAAAGATAAAATGATTTCTTAATACTCCGCTTCGCTTTATTTTAACATCAAAAAGTTGACCGATGCTTAAAACTGTATGAACGAATATGTATTTGAATATTCATGTGCATTAAATAAACCGATGAGGTAGATTTTTTGTCAATTATATACAATAATTATCAATTTAGGATTTAGAAAATCAGAGTTCGGTTGTTTTGCATTGAAATGTTTATACAACTTTTAACAAAACGGAACTCATTAAATCGCGGTATTAATTAAATTACATATACGCATTGACAAAACAATACAAAAACTTAAACGGTTAATAAATTTTCATGATCACTTATTATACCAACAAACATAATAGTATATTTATATGAGAAGCTTTAATTATTGATTTCGAAAGAGCCAAGTCCACTCGAACTCTCCATGTACATTTAATAGCGTGAGAATGTGCTCTTTTGAAACGAAATTTCAATTTCCCAACAGAACACCTACTAGGAAAGATTCATAGTCGCATTTACACAAACAGCCATCAATTCAGGTTGGACACTAATAACGGTGGAGGTTGGAGATTAATCGTTCAGGTGCAGGTAATAGAATATTCTGTCGCACACGCAACCTGCGAGTTATTATAAAATTGAAGCACTCCGTGATAAATTGGCCTTATCCGTCATGATTGGTCATGGAGGCACGGAACTCCTTTGCGTTGCTGTGCGCCTGGTGCATGCGACGTTTTTAATCAGCCATTATTTATTAACCCCTATCCTTTTTTGTGACTTTATATTCCCGTATTAGGATAAGCAGAATCAAAGAGATACATTCATATATTTCCTCACGCCATTATTTCGCATTGGGGTAGGCACGATCCTGGACAACCTCTCTGGCTTCGTTTACATCCAGCAATATTATTATACATCTACTTCTAATCTTCATACTTCGGATGCCGACCTTTTTGAGCTCACTTTCTTTTTGATATAAAGAGATTTATACTAGTTTAAAAGTCGTATATAATAAAACATTATATTACATCACATTTAACAATTACCATTTCATCGTTTGATATTAAAACTTGACACGAAAAAAATACCCAAGGGAACGATAAATCTATTAAAAAGTACAGCCAACAATAAAAAGCAAATTACTTATATCACAAAAAATAATACACAAAGAATAATCTTTTATATTTCCAAGTTGATGATAAAATACATTTCCATTAATACAGTTACTCGAAAAATCGTATCAAACAAAATTTATAAGCAACCGTTGGGACCAAAATCACAGCGAACGAGAGACCAAAATATATTTTTTCGATTTTTCTCGCAACGGCTTCTAATTAATCCGCTCCAAACTGTTACTTGATTAAAGCTTCATTTGAAAATTCTGTTACAAACATTTTGACTTTAATGAGTATATCTCCAAATTCTTTGTATAAAGTGTGAAAGACCCTTTTTATTGTGGAATAAGGGTAAAGCATAAAAGATTAGAAATAATGAGTCGTTACATTTCACATTGTACGTTGCGGAACTATGCTTTGATATGCAAGTAATACGAGACCTTTGAGGGGTTCCCGAATGTTGCTGTAACGTTATAGTCGTAATTACTGTATCAGAGGTAAAGGGTTGCACTGATGTATTTTTAAATATACTGTGTTGCTTTTTGTATCGTTCTTCTTGTGATAGGTTTCTTTGCCGTGAATAATGATTGATGCAAAAACAAACATGTTAGCGACGGATAAGTTGCAGATCAATTATGATATTTTGTCTCAATTAGAAAACTTTACATGTACAGGTGACAGATGTTCATAAAATGTATTATATGATACTTCCTAAATAATAGGAAGCTGGGATGAAACTGTTCATTCATATGAATTCGCCTGTGATGGGTTGGAATATTAGCTGAAAATTTGTATTTCTTTAACATTAATGAAGTCTAAAACACTTAAAGACGTCTGGAACGCGGGTTCTAATCCTGCCGAGGGTAAAACGTATTTAATTAGCATAAATTATTGTTTCCTTATCTTGGATGTGATTTGCATACATACATACTTACATATATACTCACGGCTATTAATCAAATATTGGTTAGGTAGATTATAGAATAAAGGCTGTTGGGGATGAAAAAGCCCCAATAGTCTTTGGCGCCTTTTAAAAGCACCCATGGGAAGAAATGGGATATTGCTTATTCTATTCGAACACTACACAGCAGATAATTAAATGTGCATATTATTATAATATGTAATGATTTTATAAATAAAGGCAAAATTGATCGTATGTAAGCCTACAATCATATCTGTTGCAATGAAATTTTTCTCCTTGAATTTTTACAATACATTTTGACTATAAAAATCAGTATCTCATAGTTTTAATCGATCCTAACTCACACTAACTCTCACTCTTACTTGTTGTCCAAACAAGCATATGAAAAGTGTTCAAATAGTTAAATAAACACCGAAACATGTTATTAAATTTCGATCAGTCGGGGTAAAATGGATTCTTTCTAACGTCCTAATAATTACTTGAAGTGTGAACAAATAGTTGTTTAAAAGTTTTGTTCAACGGCTTGTATTTTACATTATTTAATGTGATACTATGCGACAAATGTTTATATATTTTATTTTATTTGAAGCATTTACAGACTAATTCAAACAATATAATACTAATTAAATAATAATTTGCCGTGTAGTGCCGGCTTAGAATGTCGCTACCCCTTTCTACCCATGGGTGTCGTAAGAGGCGACTAAGGGTAATGGGAGCTTCTTATTGGATTTTTGGGCAAAGCGGTTGGAGACCCATCACCAAAAACCTTTATTTTTACCATTTTTTCTCCACTCAACTTCCAAAAGTGGCTGAGGAATTTTTAATTCCTTAGCTCTGGCTACCCCTTCTAGGGAAATATAGCCATGAGTATATGTATGTATGTAATACTTATTAAAAATACACAATGCCATTTACAAATCTTCACCTATAGAATAACAAATTAACAGCATAAACATTAAAGTTATTTAGAATACTGGCTTTATATATTTTTTGTACCATCCCTCTTGCCTTTCCGTTATTTATTATTAAATAACTATGAAAAATTATTTTGTGACGGATTCAGACCAAGTAGAAAATGTTCTAAAAGGCGAGTAGCCAAATCAAAACGTAAAGGATGACATGACATATATTTATACATATATACTATTTTATTCATATACAATAGTTCCAGCCCACTGGCTGGTATATATTTCAATAGAAACCAATAGAAGGTGTATACAATAATTGTATAATATTCGGTTTAGATAGCACATAATATTCCGAATTCCGATCAAACAGCAAAATCTATTTAAAATTATATTTGGTACAATATCATTTTTATTTGTATAGTTTCATGATTTCCTCGAAAACGGAATGACCCAAATATGTCATTTATCATTACATATGCAGCGATATTGGTAATGGAATAAAATGTATTATTTGCTGCTGTTCCTAATAAAGATTGATGTTAGTAACATGATAAATTCATCAAGAATAGCCTACAAAATACATTTAAGGCCAGCATAGAAACCCATAACTGCAAAGCATAGAGAACTTAACTAAATAGAGAAGATACTACGACTATCGTTTTCCGTTAATGATTTAGTGAATTTCAATTGACTTAGGCGAAGCAAATGTGTGAACAAAAAATATCAAATCATTTAATAAACCGAATCTACCAATAAGGGTGCAGTCTTACATACATACATATACTGACGCCATTAGTTCCCATCGGGGTAGGCTGAGACTATCGACCGCCGATTTGTACGATTCTGACAAAACCTCTCTAGCTTCGTTTACATTCATCACTCTTATTTTGACAATTAGCGGTTTTTTAGATATTTTTGTACTAAACTACGTTTGGTTTCCATTCTGTTTAGTTCAATTCTCCATGCTGCAAAGCTACGACTTTGCTTTCATCTTTTCAAGAGTCAGTTTTCATAGAGCTGCAAGAATTTTAGCGTACTTAGTTATAAAAGATTTCGGCGACAGCGAGTGTGACCCGTACATACGTGAGGTAATGGCTTCCTGTTTCCTCAGCTCTCACAATGGCTGTGCCATTCGAAAATTGTCGTACCTCATATAATGCACCTTTTTCGTCAAATAACGAACGATTTTCTCACTGAAACGTGATATGCTTCCGTAAGAGTTTCTTTGTTCCCAAAACTACATTCTTGGAGTATAATGAAAGTTTTAATGCACATCGTTATGAGATATTGCATGATCATTGCGAGTGTACGTGCTGATGCGTATTTTTTTGGCTTTTCCTTAATAAAGCCTAAAAATTCTCATTACGGAGTTCTTTAATTTACTCTGGAAAACACACGGAGTATTTAGTTGCAGTTAGTTTATCAATAAGATTGTGTTTGTAAGATTAATTTGTAATGTATAATACTTAAGATAGAATAAATACACATATTTCAAATGGTGTAGTGTCGACTTAGAATAACACTACCCCATTCCTGCCCGTAAGTGATCGTAAGGGGCGACTAAGGGTATAGGGGCTTTTTAAGGGATTTTGGGCGATGTGGTTGGAGACCCGTCACCAAAAACATTTATTTAAACCATCTTCTCCCCAATAAACTTCCAAAAGTGGCGTAGGAATTTCTCATTTCAAAGCTCTGGCTACCCGTTAAGGGATTTATAGCCGTGGGTATATGTATGTATTTCAAATGGTCGCCAGAAAAAGGCCTGGTTTTGTAAAACAATTATAGTTTCGGTTACAGTTATTTGTTCTTCTGTTCTGTGACTTGTTTTTTTAGCCTTTCATGTCTACATTATACGATTAAATAATAATATATTCAAACTCAAACGTTCACGCCTTATATCCCCGAAGAAGTTGGCAGAGGTACGAATATTTTTGAACATCACGTGACAATATGTCAACTGGTGTTCATTTTACCCACGTTTTGCTTCGACAGTGTACTCATGTAGTAGTGGGCAGACTTGTCGCTATTTGGTAAGAATACACTGTTACAAGACTAACAACGACCTCATCATATGGATTTCCTCACGATGATGACTTTAGAAAAGGCACATTGGTGTATGTTCTACCCATCAGAATATGACGTAAGTCGAAGTTGCGACTGGCTTATAAAATTACACATCTAGCAAACTCTTTTCTATAACAAGGTCTAACCCGTATTGGAAACGTTTTTCTCTTAAAATATCTATGTGACAAAACTAGAACATTAAAGAGTGTCAATGCAAATAGAGATTTCGTCTCCAGAATACATAAGAAGGCAGTCCATTAAGGCACATTCTTGATCGATCCCCTGTGGCCCTATTCAAGTCCGTACGACCTACAATAAGACGCGTTCTCGATTCAAATGAACGAGTTGGTAACGAATGGCCGACATCCGTCGCAGGCGTCACAAGTATTTGTTACCCACTGGGGGTCAAACTGGAAGCACGTTCCGAACATTCCTTCCGAAATAGCACCCCGGCGCATGTGTTCCGCTTGTCTAACCTATTAATCTTCGAAAACGTATTTAAAAAGATCATAGTTTTCATTGAGTTTAGTTCGCTAAACTATAATGAAGTTTATTTTTGAATACATACGAATATATCTAATGTAGAGTGTTAGTTGTTCGTTCATTCTAGAATAATAAGTAATCTAATCAATGTTTAAGCTGTGAATCCCGTAAAGCCGTAAGTATGAGAAGAAGTGATAATTCTACTGAGCTAAATATAATGATATAATAATATCAAGGGTTAAAGTGGCAAGCGTATGGCAAAAGAAGGCCGGGTCGCCGTACCACTTGTAGGCGCTCAGTTGAAAAAGAGGCTGCATCAACTGAACTCAGCTGGAAGGACCTGGAAGCTGCCGCACAAGATGGAGAAAAGTGGAGATCTCTTCTTAGGGCCCGATGTCCCTGATGAGGGATAACAAGACTACATGATGATGATCACTATCACAGTTGTTACCTATGAGTAACGCAGCGATTATCATATTTCGCATATATTTCAAGGAACGTAAATTTCAGGTAAAAGAATTTAAGGTGTGTTGGTGTTATATTTCCTAGGATGTCAGAGCTAACTAAAATTAGTTTTTTTGACGCCAACCAAAATAATGAATGAATTTGGCATATCTCATAAGGTATCCTTTTTATAAAAATATAAAACCTACGTTATGATTTCGTTTTTAACCCTCAAATATTACCTTTCTCTGCTCCATACTCCATTGGCCTATAAAAACATTCAAAATGTTCACGGTCACGTTTTAAGCAGGTGCTACTGTCTGAGGGCTGAGGGTTTGAGAGTATTAAAAAATGATTGTGATCATTTGGTTAAATATAAACCAGATCACGTATTTTTGTTGTTATTAACCCTGACAACCATACAGGTGACTTAAATACACTTTTTCGTGTTGTTGTTGTACTTAAATGTTAGACTGCAACTCAAAAGAAACATTTGCTTCACACTAATCGCGTTTTAACTTTATTTGGTAAGATACTATACACTCTGAAAATCAAAATAAGGAGTCACAAGACAATACTTCCAACATTTAAAATGAATTGATTAATGGATATACGTAGATTTAAAGAGAGGGTTAACTCAAGAAGTAAAAAAAATATAGAACTAATATATTCCCACAGGGAACCAAATATAAAAGTTGGACATAAAATATAATGCAATTACAGAAACGGTGGTCTCAAACAAAAACCAAAAGGTTCATATCATCACAGATAATGAAGATGGAAGGAAGTAAGTGTAATCAACTCGAGCTTCTATCTCACCGCTCTGTGGTTATTACATAAAAAGCACTCCTGCGTAACGCGGCACAAAAAACATCAAACTAGAAAAGCAATTTTAAATTAAGGCAGATTGGCTTTAAAAGTTTCTATATCCTTTGGAGACAAAAACAATTCATGGCGGTAGTAAAAAGATAACGTTTTGTTAAGATGCTACTATTGGGCGGCGCGACCTGGCCTTCCCTAGTGTAGAACGATTGCGGCCTATAAAGATAACAATAATTAGCCTTAATGACCTCGTCCTCTTGCCTCTCCGAGGGTTTTTTATGTAGTGGCGGCAACCAACGATCTAAAGATAGTGCGTCCATCAAATTATATGATAATCGGACTCAGTTAATTCCATTACCAATAATAAATGCAAGCATTAATTTAGACCCGTCGAATGAGTCGTCGGAAAGTTGCTCCCATCACTCCGGATTATGATATGAATAATTTATTGGAATGAATAAAAGAAACAAAGTTTATTGTTTCGAAGTTCAGACCGTGAGCTTTAAGCTTCTTTACTAAAAAAAAGTATTGCAATGTAGGACAGGACGTATTAACATTTTAATTAAAAATGTAGCGGTTTTGAAGATAAATGTCAATCAAAAAGTAGCATTAATAATTAAATCCTTTTCTGAAACATTCACCAATGGGGAGAATATTAATATCAAGTAAAACTACTATTTACCTTTATTAATGTACTATACATTAATTTCTTCACTTGCTGTATCAGTCACATAAATTCTCGAGAAGGCTAATCCAATCCACCTACTTAGTTCGAGACAAAGAGAAAGCAGCATTGTTAGCAGCTGTCGCACTGTAAAAGAACTCATATTTCATGGGAGATTTTGTTCGGGCGGTAAATCATAAGGAGTTACAATTTTGTGCAAGATTTTCTAATCTTTTTTGCACCGATGTTCCTATAATTCATATGCGCGATATTAACTTGGAAATTTATGTTACGTGAACTTTTGATATCGATTTCTCTGTAATTACATTTCTAATGATTTAATCGTCAATGGAATAAGAATGATGTTCGTGAGAATGTTCTTGAAGATAATTTGTAGAGCTATTTAAGTCGGTGGCGCGGCAAAACGAAGTGGATTGTTTTGTCAATGAATGTAATGAAAACGATCAAGATGACTGAGTCGGCAATGAACTGGTGGCAAAGATCTGCCCAGTCACGATGATGAAGGCAATCTAAGCCTTTAAAAAGCTATCTTCAAACGCTCGTAATGAAGTAGACGGTTTGTATACACCCGTCAGATTTAATTACAATCATAAGGTGTTATTTAACTGGCAGCCTTTAATTGTTAGTCGACATCGTCGTTCACAAATTGCTGGGATACATAGACAATATCGAACTAAGTAGAGTTTGAAAGTTGGGAGTAGTGGAAAAGTTGAAACTCGGTTCAGAATTTTGTAGCAGCTGTTGACCGAAAGTTTGGAACAAGCCGTCATTTGGAGTGAGTTTTTTGTAACAAATGAGAATTGTGATATTTTAATAGAGTAGCAAGTCATTGTAGAGTCTAATTAGAAGACAGATAAGGCAAGGGGTGAGGCGTGGTTAAACAAAGTCAAGTAGAGCGGCAGCAGGTGCAACCCGCTGATAATACTAAGCTGTGGACGACAAATGTTTACCGTATCAGCATTGTACTATAGCTAAAAGAAACAGGTTTATCTAGGTAAAAATCACAAAATTATACCTTATCAAAGTGTTATTTTATGATTACACTTTATTTTAACCCATTAGTTAGAGCTGTTACTGGTAAAAAACAATGCTCGGGAGTTGGTTCCGAATAACTACAATGTACTTTCTATGGAGCTATTTTGCGTTTTAGTATTGTTATAAATATCTAAGGACCATAAAAGTTAAAATTGTTATTCACTTATTGTGATACTTTACTGTGAAATTTAAATAATAAATCATCATAATGGTAAACATAAAAAAATATGAATTATAATATCAGATAATATGGGTTTCACGCGGTGTAATATTTACATTAAAACGGTAACAGAAGTGTTAATATTTACGTTCTAAGTTCAAGTTTTAAACTAGTTTATTAATTTATATTAATCTCAGTAAAAATAAGAACTTAAAAATATATACTTCAATGATCTCTAGTATTCAAGCAATATAACAAAGCAGCCTTAAAAATATCACATTAATTTTAATAGTCTAGTTTGGTTTGTTAACCGGATTAATTAAACGAAAGTTTATGAAACCACAAGGCTAGTTAGTATTTCACAAATAAAACTATGGCTTATATTAAATTTATGTCCAATTAACAAGGTGTCAAGTAATAGTCCGGTCGACAGGTGGTTTCAGATAGAAAAAGGTCGGAATTTAATGAAACTTGGAGATGTTGCTCAGGGATGGTTAATTAATATTTTGTCAAGTTTTGGACCTCGAGGACCCTGTGCAAAAAGAGGAGGGGGGGGGGAGAACTGCAAAAATCTCGACCTTTCGTCAGTTTTTCGTCAAATACCTTTTTTCCTTACATCTTACGACAAAAGCGTTCAGAAACATTTTGTAGTACGTAAAATTATCTACAATTTGAGTACTCACATATGTCTGTATGTCAATTTTTTACTGAGATATGGCGCTTCGTAGAAAATATTTTTTTTAGTAACAATACCTTAAAAAAGCAGAAACCAACCTTATTTCTTATTTTATTATAATTGTTGTTATTATGGTCTGTAATTTTGAACCCCCCCCCCCAATCCCCCCTCCCTTCCCCACCTAACCCCAATTCTCAAAAGCTTATTTTCTACTGTAATTTCATACCAACCATATATCATGTCGGTAATATTGGTATTGACATCAGTTACTTTTTAGACCGATATTCCCTCTCCCTCTCCTTCCCTCCACTACATCATTGTTCCTGGGTAGGTAAAAAAAGACGTAGTCCTTTCGTAAACAAAATTAATGATATTAACAAAATTAAGGTTTTGACAAAGTATACACTAGAGGCAACAGAGATATTGTTGAAAGGTCTCTCATACATAGTAGGTACGCATTTGTACTCATTACTGTTCCTGTCAAGATTTTTCAGCCGTTGGTTCTGCTTCTAATTGCTCGTCGTCCTCCTGCACAATCAGGCTGTTAAGGACGTCCTCGCCGTCGTCGTATTCGTCGATTATGTCTGACGAGTCCTCCTCGTTCAAATCAGTTGCAGGGGCGTTTTCGCAGGAGTGGCCTGTGCAGTACTTGCACATAGCTGAGCATCTAAGACCTGCTTTCTTGCAGCTGCAAGCTCCGGTGCTACAGCCTTTGCTGCACTTGCAGGAAACAATTTGGAGGATGTTATCTGGCGCAGCATTTTTCGTTGTGGGGATTGGTAGTACCCCTCGCGTGGTTAGGCTCCAGCCCCAAACTGATGGGGGAAGTTCATTACCTAACCACGCTTGTACTTGCTGGTAAGTGCGGAGGGAGTGGTAATTGGCAGCGTCCCTTGTCGGTGGTAGGCGGGCTAGTTCCAATTTAGCCTTCGTCACTGATCGTGTAAATAATCGGTACCGCAAGTCGTCAAGGTTGTCATTGTCAATATTGCCTCCATAAACTTCTACCAGGAACTTTTCTCCAGCGTCCTTGATTTGTTGAGGAGTAGCGTTTGATGTAAGAAACGGAGCCACTACTGCAGAGAGGGCGGTATTCTTCATATAGGTGCTGCAAATTTTGTTCTTCCCCAATCCATACGGTGCTGACGTGGTATCACACCCACTCACTGCGTGGAGGAAAAGTATATCTTTGGGAGGAAGGAATAGGAACTTGGTGAGTAGAGGACACTAGGACCACCACCTCTTCCACTTTTCTTTTCTTTTCTTTATGGACATATCCAATGCCGTCAACAGAATAAGTATGTCCACATCTTCAACAATAATAATAACGCTGTCGAATTCGCTAGCTTTAGATATGGCGGTGTTGACGATCAACACGTCGGCGTCTTCATGTGCTTGCTTCACTTCGATGCTAGCTCACGCTGAATTTCGGAAAAAAATGTTTTCTGCGAAGCGTCATATCTCAGTAAGGAATTGACATACAGACATATGTGAGTACTCAAATTGTAGATAATTTTACGTACTACAAAATGTTTCTGGACGCTTTTGTCGTAGGATGTAAGGAAAAAAGGTAATTGACGAAAAACTGACGAAAGGTCGAGATTTTTGCAGTTCTCCCCCCCCCCTCCTCTTTTTGCACAGGGTCCTCGAGGTCCAAAACTTGACAAAATGTTAATTAACCATCCCTGAACAACATCTCCAAGTTTCATCAAATTCCGACCTTTTTCTACCCAACTCCACTTCTTGCGACTTGTCGACCGGACTATAAAGCAAACAGATTCTGAGACTTACTAGCACCAAACGATTCGTGATAATTTTGCTAAGTAGATACTCAACTCAACGTTTGAGAGCACTAATACTTATGGATATCACGTGACACTATTATCACCTGGTGTTTGTGTACCCACGTTTTGCTGGGACCAATCACTCATGGGAGGTAGGCCTTTCGCCTCGTAATAAATACACTGTCACATGATAAAGTTCAACACAGCCAAGGGTTTCCTCACGAAGTTTTCCCTCAACATTAGCAACCTAGATTAATTATCAATACATAAGACCTCAGAAAAGACACGTTGGTGGATGCCCGACTCAGGACTAAAACTCAGGTTTCCTGCACTAGAAGCTGTGGTGTTCCCACAGAGCTATCAACGTCATTTCGATTTATAAAAACAAAAGGTAACATTTTAAAAGTATTCTCTATATTTATTTCACTAGCGCAACACATTTGTTTATACATTAGTGAAAGTACTTCAAATAATGAAAATAACACAACGTCAACTAACAATATCTTTCCGCGATACCATTAAAACATGCATACAATTTGTGATGAAACTAGCAACAACAAACTTCTTAATTGGACAGTTTATTAGAAAATTGATAGAAGTCTCACTACTTGCTTGTTATACTTGTTACACAGTATTAACAATCTAAGTATCGGATCGAGACGTGGTTGAGATTGGACATCGGATAACGTCGGCCAACATCGAGATCGGTTCGGGAATTAATTAAGATTAGACGAACGGTGGATCTAGTTCACATCAACGTCCAGAATGTCACTGGTTCGTTTTCGAGGCATATATTTATGTTGACAGCTATACATCATTGTACTTGGGTGACGACATCAATTTGAGTGAGATCTTGTTTTTGTTTTAGTCTGTATATTAATACGTTAAAAGATAGGATATATTTTATTAAATTGGTATAGAGTAAAGATTTAGATACTGATATTAAGAAATAAGTCTATGCATTTAAAATGCTGTGTAGTGCCGGCTTAGAATAGCACTAACCCATTTCTTCCGGTGGGTGTACGTAAGAGGCGACTAACGGTATAGGGGGCTTTTAAGGGATTTTTGGGCGATGCGGTTGGAGACCCATCACCAACAACCTTAATTTTACCATCTTTTCCCCACACAACTTTCCAAAAGTGACTGAGGAATTTTTAATTCCTTAGCTCTGTCTACCCCTTCTAGGGATTTATAGCCGTGAGTATATACTTACGTATGTACATATGTATGTATGTATGTATTTAAAATACATAAAATATAAAGTATGCATTAATAATAAATACATAATAATTTAAAATAAATAAAATCGATACAAAATGAATAACACATACTATTATGGATTGTGAATTTTTTTGGTTATATTATATAACGTCGGGTTACATCGATATAGATTCAGGAAACATTGGACCTAGTTCACATCAACGTTTAGAATGTCACTGGTTCGTTTTCGAGGCTATATTTATTTATGTTGACAGCTATACATCATTGTATTGGTGTTAATGTTTAAAACGTAACCAGACAAAATGCAATATCTTAAAATCACGTGTCTCATAGTTTGACTGCACAATTAATGACACTAAATGAAAACATGTAGCATCCTTTTATTCTCAAAGTATATCTTACAACTTACTTCATCAGGCCCGTTGTTTCCATTAAGGTAGGCAGAGACTACAGATCGCCATTTTATTTCTTACAAATGTTACTATTTTGAATAAGCTGTCAACTAGCCTAGTAATATGTAATCTTCGATAAATGCATAATTCTACAACCTTACCTATATTTGTTTATTTTTATACCAAAGTTATAAAATGCAGACTGCATGCATATTTGAATTACCAAGGGAATATCTAGAAATATGCCTTAATTTCACGATATTAATCATCAAAGACCCATCACTTACCGAGAGTATGATCTTGTAATAAAGAACACAATAGGCGAGGGCAAAAGCACCCTTGGGCGGTAGGGACGGCCAGATACACCAAAATTAGCCCTAAATTAGATGAACGATGAGAATAAAAGAAATGTTCGAGTAATTTAAAAACCAATTTACAGAGTACTCATTACAAATAGCCGCAGGTTAAATGGCAAAATATTTTAAAGAACATGCCCTTCGTAACGTAAAGAATGAGAATATTTATATGAGAGCTTATTTTATTTTATACATCATCGGTCGATTTAATTGAGAGAAGTATATGTTTTTGATAAATAATATCTATAGTATAGTTTTGACCGACAATTTGATACATTTATTAGTCTATTAAAATACTAAAGAAAATGAAATTCAATTATTCTATTATAGTGAGCTATTGCTCTATGAAGTAAGAATATTAAAATTTATTGGTTAAGACGCAATATGTTATTTTTACAATAGTAAGTATGATTTCATCCAACGGGAAGCAAATCAGTGAACTTTATCTCTTATTAACTTGACATAATGTTCATTTAAATAATGATTGACAGAAACTTTATTTCAACTTTTAAAAAACATATTTGTCTAAGATAAAGAATCATACAGAATATCAAATTTCAAATCTAGTACAGAACCGAAAACCTGTAGCCAACAGGAAATCGTTTCAATAAAATTATGCATCCAATTCTAAATCACGTATACTGACATCACACGTCGAATAACTTTTATTTATGTTTGAAGAACCGCAATCTTTTCCAAATTGTAGACTAACCTGTCGCTCGCTGATGCTCTATTAACGCTTTGGAAGATATAATCTTCGCTGCCGGTAGACAATAAGTAGCAGCGGGGTTCCATGTTATTGTTTGTCTTTGCCCACGCTCGCCACGGGAGCCGATCCAACGACCCCTACTGACAAATCGCTAAATTTTATCATTTACATCCTAAATTTTGTTAAAAATGTTACTGCTTTACATACTCGTATATCATTGTTGCGAATACTTAAAATGTGTATTTGTAGATGTTTAATTGGCTTGTTAATTATTAATCAAGTCGTAAATTATTGCTAAATGTGTAAGGTACAGTAATAGAATACAAGTAAAAACGTTAATTTATGGGAGTTTAGTTTCACACGTTCCTAAACTTAAGTATAACTCAAAATTTATCATAAATTAAAATATTATGTTGTACTTGTATTATTACAGCTTGAATATGAAGAGCTAGGAAACTACTCTCGGTTAAAAGTATACCTACCATGTTGAACAAAAGTAAATAATTAATAGAAATCATTTCCATTAATAAATTTTGGAATAATTGGATGCAACATGGCCCGCAAAATATGAATTAAATTCAGTAAACTTTGAATTAAATTTAGTTAAATGTTGCATTTAACTATTTGTTCCACTTCTTTCCGATTGTCTTCTTGTCAATATAATAAGTATTCAGTAACGAACATTATCACCATCATTAGATTATTCGAAATCTCTTAATAAGAAGAGTTTAGTAAATAAACATAGGTATGAAAATGTAAACGTGTACATAATATTGAATATCTATTGTTATATAACATGTATTACATAAACGTTATTTTAAATTAATAGTCTGCTGCAATCCGATCTCATCAATACAGCATTGTGAGACATAATTGAGTTTTGTCACTTCACATTGACAAATCCGGTTTGAAATGTATAGCAAAATAACGCGGACCCTACCACTTACGGCTTGATCGCACCAAACGAGCTCTTATCAAGGAGAATATTATTTCAAACGCCCCTGTCAATCCCGATGGGCTTTTCGAACCCCTAAATCAAGTTTGTTATGAATGAAATTACAGAAATCGAATAAGGTAAACACAACTGTGAGGCAACAAAAGCTTGTTCAAAAAAAAGCTAAATTGAATTCAAATTGGTTTCGTCGGGTATTAGGGACAGCCAGGGGGACATTTTGAAGATGTGCGGGTAACATAGCACGCCAATAATTCACAGGAAGATTGCCTTTGAAAGTGTAAAAGTAATTTAAACCAGATTGTTTCACTCGATGCTTGAATTTTAATAACACCGATCGAAACGGTTGAAAGTTATGCTAACATCAAACAAAACTATGTGTTTTGCCGCCGCAGTGTGAAGTTTTGGTATCGAAATTCAACAGGTGCGCAAATAGTTGGTTCGAATAGTTGGTTGCTTGTTTACTGTTTGCCGTATCCGAACTATTTATTGTGGATAAAAAACCATAAAGGGTATCTACCACTAAACGATAACTTTCAAAATCCCGGATTTACTTGACGAAAAGCATTGTGGTTAACCGCGCAAAAGCGAGTCGATTTGGTTTCCTTTAGGTTGTTTTATAACGGTTGGTTTGAATTGAATTTTGCGGTTATTTATTTAACTGGAGCTTAGAGACAGTGAATTGCTTAGTAGAAATATTTTATCCCTATACTACTTAATATTTTTTGTTATTCTCACCGCAACATTCTTCCTTTTCTTGTAATGAGAAACTTAAAAAATAACAACTTGTATTAATTATTTGTACCAGGACCATCTCTTTGGACATTTATAGCATGAACTTTGAAGTGAGTTGAGTTTCTGTAAGAAGATGGAAATGCAATTTTAAGTACATACATACATACATATACTCACGGCTCTAATTCCTTAAACGGAGTATTCAGAGCCAAAAATCACTTAAGCAGTTCCGGTACCCTTAGTTTTACGATCACCCATGGGAAGAGATGGGTTAGTGGTATTCTAAGTCGACACTACACAGCAATTTAAAGTACCAAAATTAAACAATGATTTAAATTATTCCCTTAGCATATACGATACCACGGGTATTTTATTACAACTTTATGTTATGCATGGCAATGTTCGATATTAACTGCTTTAATCCAACGCATTCTCAATGGATTAACTTGCTAATGGGAAAGGATCGTAAATCCGGACGTATCTCTTTAATAGGTAGTTAAAAGCTGAAGATCATTAAGCAGGAGATCCGATAATGTAATCATTCGGCAGCTAACAGCCTCATCGTATAACATACAAAATAACTGGGACGGCTCCTCTCATCTTTATCAAAACATTAACCTGAGACACTAAAATTTCTTAAAATTTAATCTTAAGTGTATTATTAAAATATCAACAATTTAATAAGCGGGAAATTTTTGGCCATAAAATTGCGTGCGTTGTAACGTTATTATAAAACCTAACATATACTCATAGCTATATCTCAAAACAAAGTAGACAGAGCTTCGGAATTATAATTCTTTGCCTACTTTTTAAGTTGATAGATAAGATAGTAAAATAAAAAGCATTTGGTGTTGGGTCTCCAACAATATCGGCCAACAACTTTTTAAAAAACACAATTCCTATTTTGCCTCGTAAGCCACCTGTGAGACGAATTAGGGTAGTGCTATAATAAGCCTACACAGCAGTGGCACACAGCAGCGGTAATTACACGTAAGAGTTTTTTATGCTAGGTTAATAATTGTTAGAACCTCTTTTGGTAAAATAGGATTACATTATATCAACGATTGCATAAAGAATTTAGCTTATATTCGCTCATTCCCATTAAAATAAGTTGCCACTGTCGTTCACCCACTCAATGTTAAATGACTATTGAACTAAACTTTTTACTTAATTCGAGATTAAAATATAATTTATTCAATCGAAATTTTGTTATCGGTTACATATTTGGCCACCTATAGAGTGAAACTTGTGTTCAATATAATTTATAGCCGAATGCTCAATTTGAAATGATTTTTTACACCCAAAATGCTAAATTGATATGATTACCTACAATTTACAAAAAAGGCAAAGCGTTATTGAAAATTAATCAATTTAAGCAAATTAAAATATTCAATAATCTTAGACTAGAATGGTAAACTCGGTATTACACATCACTGTTGGAACATTTTACAGAGATCATGTTCTTAAATAGAAATACAATTGGCTAAAGGTAACATATCAGAACAAATAAAGTTGAGGCCATGGTAAAACAAATTTTAGAGCTCTAGGTCCCAAAAGAAAATAACCCTAAAACACTTTAGTTGGTTTTGTCTTTTTAGACCTTTGATTACAAGAACACGTGAAGAATTGAACGTGGAAACTAATGAATTTATAAATAGTCAACCGTTACGCATATATCACTAATACTTAAAACTACAGCCAACTGTGGTGAAACCAGCATTTACGAAATTTTAATACTCCATAAAATAACTTGAACATTTGAACTAATATTCAATTACTCTGTAACCTACTTATTAAAACCATACCAATCTAAGATCAAAGCATTCATAAACGGTAATTATATAACCGCGTTATTTGATCATTGCCGCTTCTCATACCGAGCCCTCATAAAACAAATAGAAGTTGACATATTGCCTACCTGACTCAGTATAATTCTAATGAATACCGTATACCGCAATCACTATAAAAGCGACTGCTTATCGAAGACAGCCGTTTTGCTACTGGTTTAAGTATATATTCGTTTGTCTGCCGTATAATTTTGTCAAGGCTATAGATTCAATGCAAAGATAAATTGAACCGAATAAAAGCTATTAGTGGTGCCACGGTACCAGTCGCATTCCGGCGTCTCAATTCTACTCATATACCATTAGTTTTCAATATTTCAATACGTATATTTTTTTATTTAAATTTTTTACTGATATTAAATATATTCATAACATAACATAAACGTTCTCGCCGAATATCCCCGAAGGGGTTGGCAGAGGTACTAATACTTCTGAACATCACATGACTTTGTCACCTGGTGTTCAGAGTACCCACGTTTTGCATGGACAGTGTACTCACGTGATAGGGGGCAGGCCTATCGCCGTTTTGTACGAATACACTGTCACATGACTAAGTACAACTCAGCCATGTGGGTTTCCTCACGATGTTTTCCCTCACCGTTAACAACCATGATAAATTAACCACACATATGTCTTTAGAAAAGACAAATTGGTGTAGGCCCGACCCAGGATTCGAACACTAGTCGCTTGCACGATAACCAAGTGTTCTACCCACTGGGCTATCACGGTTGTCTAATAAATATATTCAATTATTATTTTCTTTATATAAGAGATTTTTCCCTATTATACGTTATGATTCCTCTTTTTATATCATAAAATATTTCACTACTTAAACCTGATTTACTTACTTAGATCTACTTAGATTTACTTACCCATTATTTTAATCCAGTATGTCAACTAAGAGCCTTTTTAGAACACAATATGATAAGCTTCGCTTTTTGTTTAGTGTATAACTATTTGAGTACAAAGTGGCGATCGATAGTCTCTGCCTACCCCAATGGGAACTAACGGCGTGAGAATATGTATGTATGTATGTATAACTATTTGAAACATACATTTTATGTTTGTAATGAAAAGCAAGATGTAATGTGTCATTCATCACAACTTAAATACGACTATTTCATAAATTCCAAATTTAAGAGTTGTTGGGTAAAAGGAAAATTAAACGTAGTCAAACTTTTTGGTAAGTATGTTTTTTAAAGGTGATTACGAGTATATATTTCTAATAATTCAACATGCTTTTATCATACATACATCCGTATACTCACGGCCATAAATCCCTAAAAGGGGTAGCCAGAGCTTTAGAGCTAGAAACTCCTCAGCCACATTTGGAAGTTGATAGGGAACAAGATGTAGGAAATAAAGTATCGTTAGTGATGGGTCTCCAAGCGCATCACCCAAAAATCTCTTGAAAATCCCTTAGTTGCCTCTTAAGATACCCGTGGGTAGAATGGGGTAGTGCCATTCCAAGCCGGCACTACACGGCATGCTCTTAAGTAAGGTTCTGTTAAAATATGTTTGCTTTAGTGGAATGGGGACCAGTTCTATTATGAAATAGTAAAATGAATGCGAAACAGTCGAGATTCAACCTGATTCTCGAAAAGCTGCTATAATTTATAGCGTTGTTAATTTAGGACTATTTTACATAATTTATAAGGCAAGTTGTGAAAGTTTTATTATTTATTGGTTTCGGGAATAAATATCAAAGATTTGTTGTAAAAATATATGTTTTGAAATGTAATATTAAAAATATCTGAAAACCCTCATCCCTACAAATTTTGGACTTGGTATTATTTAGAATTACTCATATATGGCAAGGGTTTTATATTAAACTAAATAGTGTGAAAGCTGATTATATAAATGTAAAATGCTAATTGCAGGGATCCCCCGAATAACGTTACAAGTAGCAAAATAAAAACTTGTTTTTTTTAAAATGCTTGGCCTGTCTATTAGGCTGTATAAAACGTTTTTCCGTCAAAAAATCGATTTAAAAAAAATGTTTGTTACAACGTTATTCGGGGGACCCCTTCAATTGTTGGGCGCTGTATCTGAACACCTATTACCATTATGATTTTACCACGTACTTTTAATATGGCGACAATAATTTGTGAATGGTTTGTATTTTGTCATAGTTGTACCCTTAGGCAATGAATAAATACTACCTTTCTTTCTTTTTCTTTCTTTCAATAATAACTTTTGCCAATCTTAATCCACCCAACTGCAAAATGTGGCTGAGGGATTGTTAATTTTGAAACTTCGGCTTCTCTTGAAATAGCCTTAGATGTAGGTTGATATTTGTATGATATTTATAAATTTTTACTGCTCTTTCAACCACTTTGATTTAAGATCAAATCCAAAGTCTTAAAATATTGAATCAAAATCATAAAAAAATATTTTTTACGGATTACGGCATATTTTTATTGTAATAATAAATTAGCCACACACAATTTGTCAGACATCATTTTTATTACAACCATTCATTATTTTTGTCCGTTACGTATATCATTGCGGTGTCGTAAAGTTTCAAAATGGAATGTAGTATTCTGGACCCGCATTGGTTAACCGCAATCGATCTGTCGGATGTCTCTTCACTTCAAATACTATTGTATTACTCCAAAGATTTTATATGAGCCATAATTTGACGTCAATATTAATGAAATTTGTGCCGAACAAAACCGCGTTGTATAATAGGGAATGTGTTGTTGCTTATTCTATAAGGGTTATCCTAAATAGACGGTCATGGATCTGATCATTTTTTTAGATATAGATCATTGAAAGAATGATTTTGTTACGTGATAAATTTATAAGAAAACGGTCAAATAGGTAGGTGAGGTAGGAAACGCAAACACTACTTAAACGTGTAAAAGAAATAAAGGATAGAGGAATTTCGCACTGGCAGCCAATTGACACGGTAGCTAACATTGGCAGAGCGTCGGGGCGTTTACCCGAGGTCGCGGGTTCGATCCCCGCCTGTGTCGAAATTTTTCTTTCCTTTATTTATTCTTTATTTATTAGTAATAATCCCCACATGAGGTTTTCATGAACAAAAAGATTTAAATTAGGTGATCCCACTGTCTTTCTTCTACTTGAACAAGGCGGCATATCATGCTACTCCATCGCTTGTTTTTCGCTCTCATTCACAAAACCTCACATATCTTACATGCAGCCGTCAATCGTTCTTGAAACTTTTGACAAAAGTTAACAACCCAAGAAGAATATCTTAAAAACCATCAAACAATCAATCAATCCAAAACGCAAAGTAATGAGTGCAAATCGCTCAACATCACATCTCACGATGCAACAAAACTCAACAAAAGCGCTGCATGGGGCGCTAGTATATTATCATTTTGATTCGAGCTCACAATGAAGAGGCATGTGCGATGCCGTACTGGGAGCCATTTGAGCAAATAACATTAAATAAAAAAAGCAGCGGGATGTATCGATGTCACGCTTTGTGTCTCTTTATGGGATACATTATTGGGCACATTTGCTGTCTTTCAAAATATACTTTAATGTGAAATAAATTATATTGGTACTTTTTGAACGTTTAGTGTGTATGTATTTGACATATTTTATTGATCATTAACTTGTTTATGGAACAAATCCATGTAAGTAATCAATAATATATGAAATTATTAAATTAGCTGTGCACTGTCGGTTAAGGATAGCACTAATCCATTCCTACCCGCGGATGTCGTAAGCGTAACTTCCGAAAGCTGAGAAGTTTCTTATTAAGGGGTCTACCTATTGTCTATCCTTTTTTAGGATTTCAAGCCATATATTATATACGTATGTGAAATATCCTCATATTTTATACAACTCTCAATCAAACGGTTGTACGCTATTCTCATGCATCGGCTCCCTATGGCAATCAAGGAACCATTTTGTAGAAGGCTCTTTTTAAGTCGTCTAGTATATTATAGTAACTAAGTAACCTATTAGCAAAAATATCCTAAGCAATCAAAAAGGGAACAGACTTCTTATTGAATTAGTTTTTTGTAACAATAGGTTCATACATTAAATTTATTATGAATCCGGTAAGAAATACGATCACTAGTATCACTACCGAAAAAAAAGCAAAAATAAATAATTTTATTAAATAATTTCACTTTAAGCCTCACACTTTAATCACTATAACACAAATCAGGCATTTGGAACTACGAGTCCAAGTGTATTCTTGCTCCTTGAAACATTACTTTTTACCTTTCAACATAGGTATTTAAACTGATATTAATATCATCAAAAACATATCAATAACATAACTGATCCACAACTCAAGGTGAGATTTTTAAAGGGATTATCCTAGTGTTGTATTCCGAGTATCTAAGCTTCACAATGCAAAAGCTAGGATCAAAAATAAAAGATGTTGCTTTTATTCGACGTCAGGTAGCCGCGTAAGCCAATCATCCCATGTAGCTAAAGTTAAATTGAATAAGTTTTTTAGAATTTCTTTGAGAAGACCGACAAGCAGTACGGGCTAAATATGCTTTTGTTCCTTTTGAAATTATACTGTTAGTAATCTACAGATGTTGGTTAGTTATTGTTTTTACGCAATTGTTTTCGATTTATAGTAGCTCTTTTTATACATACATACATACATATGCTCACGGCTATAAATCCCTAGAAGGGGAGCCAGAGCTAAGGAATTGGAAATTCCTCAGCCACGTTTGGAAATTTTAGTAAGGAAAAGATGGTAAAATAAAGGTTTTCGATGATGGGTCTCCAACCACATCGCCCAAAAATCCCTTAAAAGCTCCAAATCCGTTAGTCGCCTCTTACGTACACCCACCGGAAGAAATGGGGTAGTGTTATTCTATGCCGACACAACACAGCAAATACAGCTCTTTTTATGTATACTCAAAATCATTGCTAGATTCGTAATCACACACATTGGGTGAGAAAGTAATAGGCTATGTAACATTATATTAAGGTAAATCAAGAATTTCGATGAAGGATACAGTACTCTTTTGTTAATGCACCATTTTTAGATGCTGTTATTTTGCCATACCAAAAAGCAAACTCAAGTAAATACTGTACATAAATACTTTTACAGGAAAAGTAAAAATTAGTATTTTTTAAACTGTCCAACAGATATATTAATTATGCATAGCAATACCAATTCTAAACTTTATGTTATCACAAAGGTAACAAAATATGCAGTAAGAAAATTAATTCAAAATTTATAATGGAAATGGAATATTGTTTTGTCAGTACTGGAATACTTCAGATGTTTGAAATTTAAATTGAAATCCACTAGTCAGCAAAGGTAGTCGCTATTGAAATTCTAATATTCAAATTACTTTGTGACAAACTCTAAACACAATCGCATCGCCAAATGGAACTTTGTATACAAAAGCCCCTCAATTATTTATTTTGTTCGTCAACTACCTCAAAGTTTGAATTTCCTAAAAACAGTATGTACTATAAGGTATATAGCTCTAGATTTACCGACCTTTCTCTGTACTCACGGTTTCAATCTAAAAAAGTATAGCTGCAGCTTCTTAACCAACATTTCTTGAGAGTGACAATTGATATTATTTTTTAACCGTTAATTTTGTATAGTGGGAAAATATATTTCCCAATAATGCTTTTTTTGCAATCACTGAAAAAAAACAGTGTTGTTTATAATGAATTTCTAAACTACTCCTCTTTATTCACTTACAAAGCCCTAAAGTTTTTATCACCCTGATAAGTATATATATATATATATATATATATATATATATATATATATATATATATATATATATATATATATATATATATTGTTTATGTAGTTATGTATTTTAAAAAGGCAAATAAAATCTATTAATATATTATTAAGTCTCCCACAGAAGAGATCGCAATATACCTCGCTCCAGACTTAGCTTTAAAACTACAGTACTTAGACCAGATATCTTCTCAAATACTTCGCTGAACAACATCAGCATGGATAAATGGTAACAGATTTAACTATACGTTTGGAAAGTTGAAAGATCGCAGATAATCTATCATTTAGCGCAACTATAGCGGAACCGCTGAGAGGCATTAACAATTATGCAAAACTGGGAGCTTGTTCGGAAGAAGTCTGTGCTTGATCAAAAACCACTTATTAAGATATCGCGGTCACATCCTTCACTTATCTTTGGACGCTGGAAGTTAATTCCTCAGAACAAATTACCGTGACAGCCATCAATGCAATGTACCGTTTTTGACATAATTTTGGAAATTCATGTTGTCATATTTCTAGAGATTAAAACCGAAAATATCGAAATTAATATTACAACTAGTTTTAACATGTTTTTTTTCTTTCTTTTATTGTTCCGTGGAGGTTCTTCCCGCTTCCTATTAAGTGAATGCAATTTTGGGCATAAATTGGTTAGTCTAAACACCAGGAATCAGAATATCGCGTAATGTTCAGAAGTATTAGTGCCTCTGCCATACCTTCGATGGTATATTAGTGCAAACGATAAGTTGAGTTGAGCATAAAGACAAACAGAAACTAAGTACAGTATACAGACACAAATAGCTATCATTTATCTTAGACTTAACTCGCTAGCTACTGGTCAATATAACGTATAGTTCGATATAAATCCTTTGTACAGCACTTTGTAGTCAAACAAGAGTATATATAGTTAGTTTTATTTATACTCTAAAATCAATTACAATGATATTTTATTTCTACCATCTTCTCCCTTATCAACTTCCAAATGTGGCTGAGGAGTTTCTAGCTCTGAAGTTTTGGCTACCCCTTTTTGGGATTTATAGCCGTGAGTATATGAATGTATATATATACAAACGACTCTTATTTCTTATAGATTTGTGATCTTCAAACGGCTACATTTGAACAATAAAGGAAAGGAAAATCTTGACACCGACGGGGATCGAGCCCGGATCGGTGTCAAAATTTTTCTTTCCTTTCTTTATTAGTAATAATTCTGAGGTTTGAGGTTTTCACGAACAAAAACATTCAAATTACCTTCATTTAGTTACAAAAATTTAAAACTCTGTTCAAATCCTTAACAACCACACTTTGCTCAAAATTTCTTTCTATCAAATACACATTTGGTGGCTTATTTTATAGTTGACACGCCACCGATTATTATCTTTTCGTTGCTCAAATTATACCGAAATTTCTTTTAGTGTCATTAAGCCAAGTAAAAACTGCAGCAAAAACTGTCATTTTGAACAGGCCCGCCCCAAACCCAGGTGACATTGGAGTGACTTTAATGATACTTTAATAGCGCTGCCTTCTGTCGTGAGAGCGGGGGCTTAATCATGGCAAATGATAACAAACCTCTATTAAATAAGATGGATTTTTTGGACCCCCGGCAACAAATGACAATTCTTGGAAATTTAATTTTGTCAGCATTGATGAGATTTTAATCGAGGGGTAATTTTTATTTATAGTGACTCCGAGGTGTTATGCATTGCTTCTTGAAATATCAACTTAACGTTCACTCGGTATATTTCCGAAGGGCTGGTAGAGGTGATACTATTATTGAACAGCACGTGTCGATTTGGTCACCTTATATTAGGAGTACCTGCGTTTTGCTTGTACAGTGCATTCGCAAGATAAACGTGCGCGGGACAGGCCTATCACCGTTTTGTTTGAATGCATTAGCACATGAGTAAGTACAACTTACCCATGCACGTTTCCACTGTTGTTTTATAGACAATTGGCTTACATATTTTATTGTATTAATTATTTTTTTTAAACCTATGTCTATGTTATATAGCAACAAATATGTATATATATTTTTTTAATGTATATTTCCGTTAATAACCTTGATCATTAACCAAACATATGATTTTAAGAAAAGACACATTGCTAAAGATCTGACTCTGAATTTGAACTCGCGTCTGACGCTTAAGAAGTGATCGTTGTCCCGCTGAACTATCGCAGTTGCTCAAATTCAGCTATGTTAATCAAAAATGCTTTCAATTTTTGTCTAAAACCTGACAAAGTAAGTAATGTGTTTAAAATTCTATGCTAGACAAATGCGGTAGATTGATCTATATCATTGATGGCAAATATGTTTAAAATTACATATTCAGTTCGCGTCAAACTTATTACCATGCAAGAGGTTGACGTTATTTAAGTATGCTGGTCTCGTTGCCTCACTTATTAGTCTCAAAAATTCCGTGAATTTCCTTCTGGAGAATCATAAGAGAGTCACCCGTGCGCTATCGCTCTTAAAAGTGGTCCAATGTTTTATACATAGATGATATTGCTTTTGATAAAGCGCTTTAACAAATCTAAATTTCAAAACGCCATTGAATTATTAATGCATTGAGTTCTTGTTTTCAAGGCACGTAAAAAACATGTTAAGAGTCGAATCAAAACAAATCATTCAGTTTGAGAGTATTGTTCTTGAATGACCTACAAGTTTTTGACAAGGCCGACAAGCAGGCATTCGTGTACCTTGTTGAAATGAGAATTAATTCAATCAAGTCACACCCTTGTTTGATATGTAAATTAGATTCTTATGATAAAATATAATAGTTTATAATGCAAGTCATACTCTCTCTTATATAAAAATATAAACAAATATAGTATAAATGATGTCATTTTTAGCAGAATCCATGTAACAACAGTCACTTTATCTCTTTGCACTTTAAACTCGATCATACCTGCTTAACGTACCATATAATTAAAGCAAAAAATCTAATCTAATTTAAAGCATGAAATCGCCTTAATTTTGGAAAGTCACGCAAATCAATCTTTCATGTCGTTACACAACGTATTTATTGCACAAAATATATTTCTAATTGAACTTACACTTAAGTGTTCGAACTAGAACTGAACCTAGACCGCGAGACCCATCACCAATGATACTTTGTTTCTACTATCCTGTACCCTATCAACTTCCAAATGTGGCTGAGGAGTTTTTAGCTCTGAATCTCTGGCTGCCCTTTTTTGTGATTTATGGCCGTGGATCATATTATAAGTAGTTACAATCAACATGTTAACAAAATAATTTATCAATAATTTCACGAAAGTATTAATCAACTGCAATCGAAAATTGGCCTCTTGGCAAGAATGTGAATGTGTACAAAAGAAAGGCTATGTCGACAGTGTTATTTAATTTTATTTTCTGGCAAACAGCTAAAGTACAACAGCAGAAATCATATCAGCCAAATTAAAGGCGGTCTCACGTTTGTACAGTTTATTATAATTTAGTCGATAATGCGAAAAATACGTGCTTTTCACCATCTTTCGTTCTACGTGAGTGAGCCAGAGATTCGCTTTATTGCCATTTATTGCTATGAAATGAGACTAAATTATGATCGGAATCTATACTTATAATAAATCTGTAGAGAGGTCAATTCTGTACATGAAATATATTTTCAAAATAACTATCAGGTGGTGATTAGGGATCGATACTGATGCCAAAAATGCAATCAGTAAAATTTTTGTCTGTCTGTCTGTCTGTCTGTCTGTCGGTTTGTATGTTCCTTATGGAAACAAAAACTACTCGACGGATTTTAACGAAACTTGGTACAATTATTCTTCATACTCCTGCGCAGGTTTTTGTTTACTTTCCAGCAGAGAAAAAAAGGGGAATTTTGGGAAATTTGGGGAAAACGGGAGAAGTTACTCCATTTTTTAAGCTTCCGTCGCGTGTGCAGCCTCAATGGTTAAACTTACATAAAATCATGTGTGACGGAAATATTCTTCATAAAATTATCTAAAAAAAAATACTCAACAGTGTATGTCTATCTTTTACGGTTGACTCACAATAACACGTGTAATTCCTGATAGCTTAGCAGTTCGGAACATTCTGATTATATTTGTTTACTCTTACGTTTGTAAACCTCTCACTCATCCCTAATATAAAAAAGGTAACATTATTACCTATTCAATAAAAAAAGAATCATAGAAATCGGTAGACAAACACCGAAATTATACATAAAATAAGCCACCGCGCCCGTGACCAAAACCAAATCTTTACTAATTTACATATAACATACTAGATGGCGCCAGTAGTTGCATCCTTCATAACGTAATGACTATTTTTTAGATTGTTATAAATACTTCATTGCGTTTTATTCCAAAATTTGCTATTAAACGGAAATACTGAACCGTTCATTAAAGCGCATTCAAAATCACCAAACTACACTGTTTAGGGAGTGCTATAAATTTAATAAATTGAAAACATTACGCTGAATTTCACAATGCTTGAGCAGTGACTGAAGAAAGAAATCTCAGATATTAAAAAAAACAACGCTACCCGTGCGAAGCTGGGACGATCCACTAGTATTATAATATTATTTCAATTGTTACCCGTACATAAGAAAATTACTTTTTTATTGTTATTATTATTGAACAGCATTAAATTTATATAGGATTTTGTAACTTTAACTAACCAAGTGAAAAGAATAGAATTATTTGTCCCATTGCTAGGCAAAGTCCTCCCCTGTTGAGTCTACACGTCCTGACTCTGTGCTACCTTCGGCCACATTACGGTATGTAATCGAAAATATATAAAGTTACACAAGTAGACAATATTCATATAATTTGAATGTTTTTGTTCATGAAAACCTCATGTGGGGATTATTACTAATAAATAAAGGAAAGAAAAATTTCCTACACGCAAACACTACTTAAAAGTGTAAAAGAAACAAAGGATAGAAGAATTTCACGCTGGCAGCCATTGACATGGTAGCTCAATTAGCAGAGCGACGGCGGCGTATACCCGAGGTCGCGGGTGCGATTCCCGCCTGTATCGAAATTTTTCTTTCCTTTAATTATTCTTTATTTATTAGTAATATTCATATAACATAATAAAGTTAATGATCCTGCCTGTACACTTTGAAGGGCGTGTAATAAATAACAAACCAGTTTAGTTTATTTTAAAAGACGGATGAATCTATTTAAATAATAAAAAAAGAACATAATCTATTTATATTTGTAAATTTTGGAATAGAAAATACACTATCTTGTTGCAGCTTAAAAATAAATATGCAGTATTTTTTTGTTTAGCTTTATCATTGCTTCATACTACTCCAATACCTACCACATACACTTGTGCAATTTGACTTTGTAATCTTTTAAACTGAACATGTTATATACAGAAAGATTTTTGAAAGTAAAATTAAAACATTTGATTTATAAATAAATGTTTGATGGTTGTCGTTCACACACACACATGCGAGATGTATTGACAGTTTTGATTTTTCACATTTATAAATAAAACTTTTCTTCATATAAATTTGTAAAAGAACAGAATTGTTTAAGCTGAATGATATTAAGGGCTCGAGACAATATACAAACGGAAGACTCTTTTCTCAATCGGTACTGTGACTTTAGTACTGTAATATGATAAGTGAATATTTACACTCGCATTCACATTTGAAATAGTTGGGAGCTTATATCCGAACATTTTTAACTGACATTGATACATTTCATTATTTAAATATATTATATTATTTTTTAGTATCTGCTCCCCCATCAACGTCTAAACGTAACCGTGGAATTTCTTATTCTTAAACCTTCGTGTTCGTGGATTTATAGCAATAAGTATATTTATGTACATACTAGGCTACATTTTCCACATTGTTTGTATTTTAAAGGTTCTAGCAACGGAATCGATAGCCTTGCTACATATAACGTAATATCTGTGAGATAAACTTAGAAATAATATTATAATCTTACGAAAGTATATTAAATAATTCTATTTTGGCTCTCTGAGGAGATTGGTTGTGTATCTTCTTCGTAGAAGCACCAGTATCGACGAGATAAATCAATGATAAATGATCACTTCGACCGAGCTACAGAGACCCCACAGAAATCTGGCGGCTCTTGACAAAATATCATATTTCACACTCCTTATACATTCTTATAACGTAACATTATAATATATCAAATCTATTTTAGTACCTGGAATTACTTTAAAACAATCAAGTTGAATTTTATACAACTCATAAATCAATGGTTTCGCAAACATGCTTCGTATTGTCATTGTTATTTTTTAAATCTCGAGATCACATCGCACCGCAAGGCTATCGCAGTTGGCAATCTTTCGACTACTTATAAAATATACGCAATAACAAATCTCCAACTCACGTCCGTACTTTCCAAACAATATATCAGTTTGAAACAACAATTTATAAAACGGCCGAATCCAAACAAAGATTCAGCCACATCTTAAACACGGATCCGTTCTTTATCATCGGATGCTACGCTCCTTACTTCGATACACGTAGTATAGATATAGCCTCTTCAACGATATCACATGCCTTGCTTAGCTTTGCCTCTGTTTTCGACTGCGACTATTAAACCGGATACACATTTGCATTATCTTATAGCCGTTCCATATATTCACTATTCCTTTATAATCACTACACAGTATCATTGGCACTGTTTACCATAACGGACTTGTTTGCTTTGGTTTTGGTATTGAATGTAATTGTAATAGAACTTTAACTACTTATTTGTTTATTTGTTGCCGTGTAGTGTCGGCTTAGAATAGCACTACCTCGTTTCTACCGATGGGTGTACGTAAGAGGCGACTAACGGTATTGGGGCTTTTAAGGGATTTTTGGGCGATGCGGTTGGAGACCCATCACCAACAACCTTTACTTTTACCATCTTTTCCCCACTCACATTTCCAAAAGTGGCTGAAGAATTTCTAATTCCTTAGCTCTGGCTACCCCTTCTAAGGATTTATAGCCGTGAGTATATGTTATGTATGTTTTGTTATTTGTTTAGTAGTTTAAAAGACAATTTATTGGTACAAGATTACAAAATTGTATCATCGATTATTAAATATCATAGAACTATTGTTGGGTTCCTAGGAAGACTTAAAAAAACCACTGCACTTTTTATGTTCCTGTACGTTGATTTAAGGGTCTATTAAATTTACAACTGACAGCAAAGTTAAGCCGGCGCATTGTAAATTTATAAAGCGAGAGTTTTAAAACAATAAATTGCACGTAATATATGGGAGTCCGATTAAAACACTGGGTGTAAAAATTGATCGGCAATTAAAATTAGTCAAACAGCGTGCTGGGTTTGTTTATTGAGCACAAAGGTATCGTAAAAATCTTCAATATATAAACAAGTATATTACCAAGACCCAGAGCAATACGTGTATAAAGAATTCCGTGAATATCAAATTAAATCTTTCAGAATTCGTATATCGGTCGTTAGGGTCAATCAGTGGACTAATATTATTACGCTAGGCGAGTGAATTTTTGTAAGGCAATGTGGCATGGTGAAATATAGGGCTTTTTAATTATATATATATTGTTGTTTGTTTTTTTTAGGTACATTATTTTTTATTCTTGTTATTTTATTATGTTAGCTGTGTAGTGTCGGCTTAGAATAACACTACCCCATTTCTGCCGGTGGGTGTATGTAAGAGGCGACTAACGGAATTGAGGTTTTTAAGGGATTTTTAGGCGATGCGGTGGGAGACCCATTACCAACAACCTTTATTTTACTATCTATTCCCTCCTCAACTTCCAAAAGTGGCTGAGGAATTTCTTATTCTGAAGTTCTGGCTACCCCTTCTAGGGATTTATAGCCATGAGTGTATGTATATAAAATAATTTTTAAATAAATGCTAACCATAGTTTACGTAACGAGACAGGTAAAGTAATACGAACGCAAATTAATAACGTGTGTGTTTATTTAGGAAATCTACCAAAGCCAGTGTTTGTATTTTGTATGTTACAAACCAAAATTTACATTCCTAATTAACAGAATATTGAAACCCTAATATAGGGTCTGTTATTTCGCAGATTTCCCTTACACTTAGTTTGGCTTTGTTTTATATTAATATTTTCAGTACTGTTTTAAGAACGAAGCTAGAAGGGTTGGTCAGGATCGTACAAAGTTGCGATTGATTGTCTTTGCCTACCTTAATGGGAACGTATGTTTGTTTTAATTAAATTTTATAGATAGTGTATTACGCCCTCAAATCAATAATATATTTATAATCGAAAGATTAGTTTGAACAGATCGCATTGAGTGATGAGACCGCCAATTTTACTTTGTTTTTGTAAATATTTCTTTTTTAATGTGGAAAATAGAGTTTTGTACTATTTAATTGTTATTATTATATATAAAATAATAACATCAATCTAAAAACACAACACTCATCATACAAATATTCTCATCTCGGTCTGAATCAGACCTGCGAACCTTTGACCCATCAAGCCATTTTCTTAAGCACAGAAATCTGTCAGCTGTCGCCAGTTTCAAGAAACAACATCGTCATTGTATTTGGTTTCCTTAAATACCTTTTCATATAAACCTCCGATTAATATCCAATCATAAACCCGTCACAATAAAATAATCCATTTAAAATAAAATTATTACTGATTCAGCACACCAGTAAATTGAATATCGGCGCTCAATGACCTTCGATTGTGCATTAAAGAAAGTCCAAGGGAGTGAATCGACTTCTTATTACTCGCTTCTGAGTTTCACGCATCGATTACTAACCAATTTCGAGAGCGCAAGGTACCTGCCGCTGATGCTTTTGTCGTCTCGTCACGTGCCCTCCAAGAGCTAAGAAACCGAGAAATCGCTGAATCAACTATATTTTTTCAATCGGTACCGCTCATTGAAGAAAGCCTCGACAAATATTAGGGACCGTGAGCTTGAAAACAAAACGAGTAGTTTCTTGATTGAGTTTTTGTGATGTTTGGTTTATAGTCGGGGACATCTTTTGTAAAGTTTTGGTTCTCGTCCACACTTTTCAATCATTATCACAAAATGAGTTGTGGAATAGCAGGTTTTTAAAGTCACCTTCTTTTTAAATGATGATGATCGTATTGTGCTTATGCTAGAATTTCACTTTTCAATGTTAGTATTTTGCATATATTACTTTCTTTTGATATTATGATGAATGTATAGCGAAGAAATTATATATCCAGTTTTATAATTCTGTTTTACACATTAATGCACTTCACTGAAAAGCTGTTTGCAATATTCTTGCATAAATATTAGTTAAACTTTATTCAGCGTTAACTTTCATTGCATGTGTGTATTTCAACTACATGAAATACAGTTTACAGTGTAAAATAAAACGATGAATTTACTTTGCATCGTGCTTGGATGTGAGAAATAAATTGATAGAGTATTTAATTCATGAAATATTTTATAAAACTTTATAAGTGTTCAGATTTTATTGTACAAATTTCGTGTTTTGTGCTAGCAATTGCAATTGAGTTTATTTTTAATTCCCTCAAAATATAGCATAAAGTGTTAACTTAAAATAGTAGCTCGAGCCGCTGAGCGAGAAACCTAAGGAATCTACATTGGGGTAGGCAGAGACATTTTGATTGTTCTGACAAATACTTTTTGCTTCCATCACACTCATCATTCCTCTTAGAAGTGTTTTTATTTTCTCACTCACTCAGAAAATAACATAATGGATACAAAAAGTTTGGTAAGGAACATATATACATATACTCACGGCTATAAATCCCAAAAAGGGGTAGCCAGAGCTTCAGAGCTAGAAACTCCTCAGTTATATTTGGAAGAAGGAATAATGTATCGTTGGTTATCACCAACCACTATACCTGTCGGTCTTTAACCTCGGTAAGGAAATGAGTTTACTAACTTGGAAAGTGGTAAAGAACTTTCTTGATATCCATAAGGTCGTTTCATTTACAACTATTTCCCATTGCACAGTAGTAAACCGTAATTAATTAGTGTAACTAATGAACTGTCAGAAATAACACTATCATACATCTTAAAAAAGATTAATTACATACAACGTACGATTATAATTCTTGTTCGTATCTATGAATTCTAATCGGCGTCCTTTCTATCGTAGTAATTTGATTAATAAATTATATGTGCAGGATTATGGCTAATGTCAATCAAACTAATAAGCAATTCAAATGTTAATCCTATCAAAATGCTAGCTTACGAAAGCAAAACGACCAGTTATATTGGCCTCGAAATGTGCTGTGAATTTACTAACTGGAACACATTGGAGTACAAACATATTCGGAATGAGAGGTCATTAGTATTTGGTTGGATTTCAGTTTATGTTTGTATATTAATTGATTTTTATTACTTTGTGAAGTAGCTAGATTTTGGCTTACGTGAATTTGCATACTATTTGCTGTTATTACGATTGCCTATAAAAATACGTGTAGGTGGTGAGAAAATTGAATCAAAGTTTATCGTCGGACCTCTATATCAATGATTTGATTATTTAAAATCAGGTTAAGAAATCTAATAAGTGAACAATAAAATAATAGAAATGAGTGTAATTCCAGATAATTTTTTAGCAAGTCTGAGATCAGTTTTATTTATACGCGTAAGTAATTCATACAAAAATAACTTGTCTTATTGTTTCTAGTTCTACTGAGTCATGTGACAGTTTTTGGTACTAAATTCATCATGGCTTTACAGGGGTAGAGTAGGTCCGCTTATAACAGGAAAGTTTTTTTTTCTTTATCTACCATCTGCCTGCGAATGTACTTTGTGAATCTCTATTATAGTTTTGGTTTTGAGCTAGTGTATTAGAAAACTAAATAAAAACACGGCGTTGCTCGGGTGAAATACGACTCATAATACACATCTAGGTACAAAATTCTTCTTCGTTTATTGTTTTTATCTATTAATAATTATTATAGATACTCTTTTCTTCAGTCAACACAACTTGCCTTGATAGACGGCCACAGTCTAGGATACCCCATGGTAGCTCGTACCGCGCGCGCCCTAAGGGGGCCTATCGAACAAAAAGGGGTATCTTAACGTGTGGCTGACTACCTACATACCTACTAAATTTACCACCTTTACGAAGAGCCCTTCGCTTCATCCACTTTCTACAACTGTGACAATGTTTACCAAATGCAAGGAAATTCGTCTGTTAACAAAATGCTATAGTAGGAATCATCAAACAAAGACAAAGACACGACCAATGAAAGATTTTATGAAATACTTATGACTTGCGGCATAATGTATATGTCGTGGCCATATCATAGATTTGAACACATCGTGAAATGATCGATCACTTCATGAAATGGTCACATTTCATGATGTGGCCAACTTAATTTGACCAGATCATAAAATCGTCAACGTTTCACGATTTTGTCATCCACGCTTGGCCAGATCGTAAAAATAGGGTAACCAATGAAATGCGATCCAAACTCTACCGTTTTTTAACATATTGCTCAGGTTTTTCGTAATTAGCAAAGTATTCGAAAACCTTTTCGTCGAAAACTCTTTGGTTATTACTTTCTTCCTCGCTTGATAACGAATTATGATTTTTTTTACTGCGAGAAATAATACTTTTGATAGCGGCCGCCATCTTCACTCAAAAACAAAGCGTTTTCAGCGCCTCTACCGGTAATTAATGTAACTACTTTACGATATGACCAAATAATCTTAACCATTTCATGAAGAGGCCGCGCGTTTAGTTGGCCATATCGAGAAACGATTTCTTATCATTGATCTGCCCAAACCACATCACGATGTGGCCAATAGACAGTTGAACATTTCATGAAATACGACCATTTCATGAAATGATCGATCATTTCATGATGTGTTCAAATTTACGATATGGCCACGACATATATAATCAGAACAAATTAATACAAATAGAGACGCAGAAACTGTCAGTATTGTCGAATAGATATAAGTCAGTCATGAATTATCCACTGAATTCGAACTAATGTGTTCAAAGTTCCTGAAGGCTCTAGGCTGATTGTATTGTAGTTTGGAAGTCCCCGCACTACAATGAGGTGATGCACTAAAGCAAAAAAGGGATAAAAACTGTATTTTCGCGAAACGCCAACGACTGAGAAAAGAGTATCTATAATAAAATTTTACCAAGAAGTACAGTAGACTCAATCGAAACCTCCTTTAAAAAAGTGTCCTTGGCGAAACGATCGATTGAAAAACATAATGAAACGGAACATAAATGTCATCGGGTGTCAGTCAATATGGCGACTGATATTTGTCTACAGATCCACAATCTTTTCTTGGCCGGCGGCGACTAGGTAGGTAGGTAGTCGCCGCCGGCCAAGAAAAGATTGTGGATCTGTATCAGCGCCATTAGAATTTAGCAAAATACTCGACAATCCGAATTTTGCGGATAGATGTTGTCGACTCTAGATATTATTCAGGTAAGGTTTGAATCGAGTCTACCGTACCCCGTAACGAAATTATTAATATAGATAGTACGAAAAGACTAGCTGTAATGCCTTTTTAGTACTAAAGATTTATTATTATATGCGTTAACTAGTTTTGCCACGATAAGGTAAAAATACCTAAGAAAACCATAGTTTTTACCATTAGGCTAAGCAGGCCTGATAAATACACTTTCAATCTGAGCTTAATGAATCTTAAATCGAAAGTAAATTTAATCAAACGTACAAGAAAGAGCAAGAAAACATTAGTAGCAGTCAATTAGAGAGACGATAAGTAACAATCAATGTACAACGTTTAGTTCGTACGTAGTTTGCTGGTCGCAAACCAAATTGCCTTTATTACTCGACGGAGAGACAAACCGGAATGCAAGGCGGGTGATGCCTACATCGTATAAATCACAGGACTGCCAACCGATTCGGATTACTCACATAGTATACGCAAGTTTGGTGAAGAAGCTGTTAATAAAAGTGCTTTATTTGCAAAAAGACATAGGTATTTCATTGATGCATGCATTGAATGAGACACTAAATTCAGAGGCAGTTGTGTTGAGCATTAATGCCTACAGTTTATGAGGCAAAAATATATGTGATAGTAAAGGTAAAATAAAATAGGTTGTAATAAAGCTTTAATTTAAATTGTCATCGCTTCTAATTTTTTATTCCAAAAACTACACCACTCAAATATAATTGGAGTTAGTAGTCGTTTGCTAATTAATATCTTTGTTAAATATACTAAACTGTACTCAATGACTTCAAAATATGATAAACATGTCCAACATTTTTTAAACCCTTTGCCTAATTTTATTCATTTCAATAATTTTATACAAAAATATGCGTGAAACTAAAATCCTCTCAACTCCATCGCTCAAGCAGTAAGTAAGCTCCGAGCTGCGAGATTGATTACACTGCTTTACTAAAAAGTACAAAACTGGTCTCAGCCCGAGCTAGAACGAAGAATAGCCGCGGGCTAAGTCCGATAGAAAATTATTAAGAAAATTAAATGATCTACCGTCCGCAGCCAACTCGCTCACAGATATGCCAATTATTGATAACATCTCGAGGGCCTGGTTTGTTACCGTGAAAAATTTATAGAGCTCAGAACTTGCATAGAGTTATTTTCCTGTTTTACTTTTGACATGATTGGCAGTCTCTTTACTGTGTTACTTTGTGTGCTCACTATTCTTCGAATTACTTATATACCCCTAATTTGTTACGCGCAAGGTAAACAGAGTCAGTGTAAAAAAACTAACATAAAACAGTCAAAAATACTTTAAGACAGTACTGAGCCTTGTAAACCGAAAAAAAAAAACTGAGGGAGTTATTTTATATTTAATAGTCTATAACGATTTTTTCTGGTACAAGTCAAACTCAATAATACTGCCAACAAAAACACTTACAATGTATCTTTACATAACTAAACCTAATTCACATAGAATGTAAAAAACTAATTGAATTCAAGACTGATGACAAACCCACATAATGATATTCCAAAAAGTAGTATAATATGTCTTGTAAGTAAATTAGGATATTAGAGACAAGGGGGCAAGTCGGGTCAGTCACGCGTACCTCGCTCGTAACAACATACGCACGTGCTCGGTTTACAAATAACATAATACACCTTAATGCATGTTCGACGGATAAGTGCTTGTCGTTTTTTGTAGGTACCTGCCCCCGTAGCATGAGGCGTGTGAGAGCGTGTATGTCGCGTGAGAAGTGAGACTGACAGATTGTTCATACAACATCTGTCAGTACCTCACTTCTCACGTGACATCTACGCTCTCATACGCCTCATGCTACCTATACTGAAAGCAATTATGGTTTTTGAAATACTATTGCAGTGTAACAGAAAAAAGTATGTCTTGGACAATAATATTACTTATAAATATTATGGTATTTGTAAGGAATAATCTTTTCATAAAAAGTTGTGTTTTAAGAACAGTTAGAAAACCAAAATTTTGTTTTTGCACTTACGTTTTAAGTCATGTATATTGCAGGGATATATGACGTTCATTTGGGAGAATATTCGTACAAACTCAACAGGAGTTATTAAAACCTAGAGGATATTGAACGTATTTCATTAATCGGATTAAAAAGAGTCCAATGTTTTGCTAAATATATGAGCTAATTGATATAAGGCAATGTAAAACTGCTAGACTGCCTCCGTGGTGTCGCGGTTAAACGCTTGGTTTCAAATACGGAGGCCTCGAGTTCGATCCCCGGGGGCTGGTAACCTTACAAATTTAATTTGTAAGATTTGACCCAGTCTGGATGGATATTGCAGGCTTGATTGTCCTGATTATCCGAAAATTAAGATGATTCCGTACTTCTGAGGGCACGTTAAGCCATCGGTCCCGGCTACTACTACGGTAGTAGTCGTAAGTCTGACAACCCGTAATTGGCCAGCGTGGTGGACTATGGCCAAATTGCCCTATATAGGGTAGGCTCGAGCTCCTTGGTGGGGACATATATGGGCTGTGAGAAATGTAAAACTGTTCTTCTGACAGTGACTAGACCATTAAATCTTTTCCATCTACAATTGAGGTAACTCAGAGGGTCACCCATCATGCAAACAGGTGTGGGTTCAAATTCCTGTTCAGGTGTACACCAATTTGTCTTTTATGGTACTCTAAAAGTTAAATACCGTGTAGTGTCGGCTTAGAATAGCGCTACCCCGTTTCTACCGATGGGTGTACGTAAGAGGCGACTAACGGTATTGGGGCTTTTAAGGGATTTTTAGGCGATGCGGTTGGAGACCCATCACCAACAACCTTTACTTTGCCATCCTTACCCCACTCAATTTTCCAATGGTGGCTGAGGAATTTCTAATTCCTTAGCTCTGGCTACCCCTTCTAGGGATTTATAGCCGTGAGTATATGTTTGTATGTATGTAAAAGTTACATAAACTATTTGTGGTGCAGTAATACACAAAGGTAACCCAAAGTTAAGACCTGATCCCAGACTTTCAAATAAAAATTAGTTGCTTATAAATTTTATTTATAAGAGGCAATACGAATACTTCTATAACTTTTTTCAAGTATCAAACATTGAAAGGAATCATATAATAGTATTTAGAAACTAACATTTACCTACAGCTTCGTCATTCAAACAAACATTCCAGCAATTTCCATTTCAAAAATAACTTGCCAATAAAAAAACAAAACACGCCATCCCACACTGACAAAGACATAAAAATGTCTCAAAACAAAAAGCAACTGTCAGCACTAGTCACCACTTGAGGACATTTCGTGGTGATGCGATAAATTAAACATGAGAGATATCGCCGAAAAGCGGCCACGCCTCGAGCGCCGCCCACTACGCCCATCGCTAATTATTTCTAACCGGTTGTTTGTTCGTAATTAACAGCTGTGCACTGCAGGTGCTATTCGTAGTTAACTATTGTCTTTACTGGCCGTAGTTCGGAAGTTACTGTGTGACGTATTGCTGTATCCGTTGATCTCTTAGGTTTCAGATGGCTAAAGTAAAGCTGTTTCTATACTATGTCTATCAATTGGAAATATCGATCAAAACTTTGTGATTGAATTATGTAAACGACGGATTTTTTAAAAATAAATTGTTAATTCACGACTCAAGTTTGTATTGATTTTACTCTTATTTATGGCAAATATTTTTTACTAATTGGGTATAACATAGTTACATGTACAAGTAATCTAGTAATGTTAACCTCATACAAGAATATCAGAAAGTTGGCAAGATCTCTTATTTCTACATTGACAAGTAGGTATAACTAAGTCATGCGTGTTTTCTTATTTTATTTCACCTGTAATCGAAATAAATTCATAATCAAAAGAAATTGCTAAAAAACACAGCAATCTTTTTCTTTTTCCTAACGTGAAAAACTACATACGAGTATTCTTTGGCCTTATTTATAGCAAACGCAGAGTATACTTTATATCTTAAACATTGCGGACCAGAGAGCACTTTGGAGTTTCTTCCTTCCATTACTGAATACCCTCAGGAAACGTACCAAATTGTCTACCATGACTGTAATAAAATGCACAATATACGAACTAAATCCCACGTGTAGCTACGTAAAGTACCTTATAAAGTTATGTAATAGTGTGTTTGTTGCTGTTTTCCTAATATTTAGAAGAAAGCTCACGCATTTTAATAGAGATTTTAATTTTAAACACAAGAATGTAATGATAACTCTATAGAATTGATTGGTCTTAAGGAAGTTCTTTAACCAAAATATATATATTTATTTATCGGCAATATATAACATTACTGAAGTAATAATCTTAATAAAATTAATAAATTATATTCAGTAATAACATTGGTAGTGTTGTCTCAAAGTATTAGCTAAACCATGTCCTTTTCCGAATAATTGACCAAAATACTAAGTATACTTTTGAAGAGATAATATGGCGTTACGGATAGTTTACACATACTTAAACTCACGGCTATAAATCCCTTAACGGGGCAGCCAGAGCTTTGGAATAAGAAATTCCTTAGCCACTTTTGGAAGTTTATTTACACCTTTCTTCTATAAATATATTCATATACTAATAATAATGCTCATTAAATCTAGAGGGGTAGATGGGAGGTGCTTTAATAAAAATAGAGCCAAAGTTGGTTTCCCCTATTGGCTATACGGTATATTTCCAAACGTATAAGTGGATGATGGCAAAATCAATGTTCTTATACAAGTACTTACAATTAATCACGTATAACTGTCGAAATCGTCTCAACGAAAATAGAAGATGTTACAGTGAAAATATAAACCTATAAGATATTTTTTATTACATTTATTGATATTTAATAAATATCTAGTAATTTCGGCGTCAATATAAAGCAGATTCAACAAGAAATACTTCATTTTATGCGTATTTTTATAATGATAAAACGCTATTTTCAATATAAGCCAACACAAAATTGTTTGAACTACGTATTTTTAGAAGGATACAACGTTGATTAATATACGTGCCACAAAATCCTAAACAAATGCTACGAAGATATATTTTTCCTTGTCGAGATGAAGACGATACATCAGCGAAGCAATTACAGTAGCTTTTTTAAAATTGAGTTGTGTGTTCATTTTATACACGCCTTTTCAACTAATACAGTGGCAGGTGATGACATGTGTTTATAATTACTCGGAACTTCTTAGAATATTTTTTCATGATCATACATTAGATATTTAACATTAAGACGTCGTTTTTCGATAAGTAGAACCATATTTGTGTAGTGGCCACGGTAAAAAAACACTATCCCATTTTTAGGGTTTCATTTTACGTCATTCAAATCCAATACTATTCTGGTGAATGGCATTGGATTTGTATATCCGTATGTTACAGCAATTTATTTCCAAAACCATTTACACTAAGTTCTTAAAAAATAGGTTAATCAACTGCTTTCGATCGCCGGGATTAACGCCGGGTTAACCACGATCTATCAGTTTTACGTAAACTTTTAACCTAGTTTGGTAAGACATTGCAGGCCAAAATAACCAATTAGCACCAGCTAAGCTGTTGGGTAAGGGTTAAGGGTAGTAGTTGTTAGTCTCATAACCCCCACTTGGCTTTGTGAACTATGGCTAAATTATCCTTATCACGGTAGGCTCGAACCCTTCGATGGGGACATATATAGGCTGTGAGGGGCAAATACAAAACAATATAAAATATCACTGCTGCCATGAAGCTAAATAAAAATAATTCTTCCAAAATTCACCACATCATCTCAGACCATATTTTTTTAAATTTTATTGTTAGATAAATGTTAAATGCAAACCCCACCCTTTCACTATTTTTTTTAAACTAGTGAGTGAAATATATTAGTTAAGTTATCGAAAAACCAGTTCCCAACAGCTCGACAGCACAACTAAAAATCAAAAACACCCACCCATCATTAAAACTCCCGTAAAATGCGCTTGAAACTTCCATTCGCACACACTTTCATATCGCAAACATGACGGCATCTCGGATGCAAATCATAGCTTTCCTATAAGTGAGCAGCGTCCGATCCAGATAAGCGGAGCAGACATCCTGCTCTGCTCTTTGATACAGAACTGACATCACCAAGTCTTCTGAATACTCGAGATGCTCTCGTAATTGCACAGAGTCTGATAACTGACAAGAGCTTATTTAAATAATCAAATTCAGATTGTATTATTGTGCTACGCTTTGCGCTTTGTGTATGCGGAGATTGCACGAATCTAAGTGTTCTGCGTTGCGCTGGTTTATTGAATAGAGAGTTTTGATTTAATTAGCTGTAATGTAATGTATTTAATTTGATGGGTGATATTGGCTTAGAATAGCACTACCTCCTACCTCAGCGTCCTACGAACACTCTTGAGAATCACCAAAAATATCTTTATTATACAAAAAATTCTTACTCAAGTTCCAAAATGGCTAAGCAATTTCGAATTCTAAAGATTTGGCTACCGCTTTTGGGGATTAATAGCCGTGAGTATATTCAAATAAATGTCGTCTTGCTGCAGAACAAATATTTTATTTGCTATTAATATAAAAAATATGCACATCAATATAATTTGTTTTTTCTCACGAAATTGAGTTTGAATATTTGTTTGAAATCAATTTGTATAGCATATCTCCAAAGCCTAATTTTGCTAATTTTGCATATTAACCCGGTTTGCTATCTATAATTTACTAATGCCATCGTAAAATTCAGAATGAATAGCTTCTGTTTTAAGAACACATATAAAATAATGTTTTCTTTAAAAGCTTAACCGAATATTTTTACGTTTCAGCATTCTTTGAAAACATCCATTCAACAATATGTGTGATTTGAAAGCTTATAAGGAATAAGTAATGTTCTCAACTTGTGTAATAAATCTTAAAAGAATGCTTTGGTCGCTCCCAAAAGGATACTCGTAGTAGCATTCACCTTCTATTTTCCTTGTTATTTATGAGCCTTTGCGTTACTGAAACCACGGACCAAAAATAAAACGGGTGACTAAAATAAATGGTCCCTTTTATGGTAATCATTATATTTTTTAATTTCGGACTCTCGGTCTTGTCCCGAATCGAGAGTAAAAACACAGGTAGTCCCATCTGAACGACATTTATCTTGATTGGTTCTCAACTAAAAAGAATGAATGATAATTCACCATTAATGACTACACGAACTCGCTAGTATCTTATCTTAACCCTTGATTTATGTCGATACATTAACTAGCCTCTACCAAAACCGTCTCCTCTCATTTTCACATAATTTTGATTAAGGCATCGGTAACATTTGCATGTCAGTTGGATGGTACAAGCTTTCGTGTCGTCGTCGGTGGCTCAGAGTTGGTGATTAGCTTAATGGATTTCTCAGTTTAATGAATTCCAAACATGGTAATTGGCTTTTTTAGAAGATATAATACGCTTGCTTTTATGATCACAAAATTCCGTCGCCGCCTTTGTTAGTACCGCCCGAGTTTTTCCATGTTCCGTGAGTAAACTCACAGGATTGTTCTACGCGTACCGTTATTTAAAGAGTTTTAGCTTAAGCATTTAAGCCTATGCGGATGGCTTGACAACAATGATTGAAACGGAGGGTTCCTCAGGGTTTGTGGCACAAGTCTTTTTGTTTGATCAGGCGTCCGTCGACAACAAATTCGTTGACGTTAATCCCTAGACAATGGCTTCGTATTTATTTGAAACTGAATGACAACGGACAAAGGTGTCCTTTCTAAACAATGATTAAATCTGGAAAGTTAATATTTGCTTAAAATATTTATGAAATTCATAATTTTTTAGTTCACTCACCCGCAAATTTACCCTTCAAGAGACCACGTAATCCTTTTTAAAAACGAGATTCCTAAAATGTTTACAAACAAGTTTTTTTTACATTGTGACAAGTTGAAATACTACAAAACAATAACTAAATTTACAGCGGTTACCGTTTGACCATTTCTGCTAATATCTATTCCAAATACATTTCAACAAGTTTTGATTGTAATTTTTAGAAAATATTTGTAAATTATCATACATAACATGGACTCTAAAACATACGATGTCGGATGATATTTAGGCAAATATTGGAAGATATTAAGGTAAGGTATTCAGCGATACTTTTACCATTACCTATCTACTACCTTTCATTGTCCAAGATTGTCTTAACACTAGTTGATTGTTAACCTTTTGGGATAATAAGCCTAACAACGTGTAAGTAGTAAACCGTGTGTTTTGCAAGGATAAATACTGAACTATATGTCCTATATGGCTTTCAGCTGAATCCAAGCTAAAGCAATGCTAAAAATTAATACAAGTTACTCACAAAGCCGGACCACGAACGGCAAAATCTCTCGTTTTTATTTATCAAAATTCACATTTCGTTGACTACTCCCAGCATTGTATTTGAATCCAATAAATGCTTGAGAATTATTAGTTAAAAAACATAATTGTCGAAGAAGCCTTTAAATGACGCCGCCTCACACTCGCAAATGTGTCAAAAAACTATGGAATCTACAGCGGAGGTGTCTCGATCGTTCGTTAGGCGTCAAGTTATTTCAGTTGGCTGTTGTAAATTACTGATATTACATTAAGAATTCATTTTTTATCACGCTCACCAACATGTGAACCGCATTGTACAAAAACTACATTAAAGGTCCGGCAAGTTTGAATTTTGGTTATAAATTGATTTCTGTGTAGTTTTCGATAACTGGATATAATTATTGTGCATAGGAAAAGCAAAGTGGCTGAGGAATTTCTAGCTCTTAAGCTCTGGCTACCCCTTTTTGGGATTTATGGCCGTGAGTATATGTATGTTTGTATGTAGAAAAATCAATATACTCGGATTTTTAGTTCTTGAATAGAGTTATGAAACGTAACTCTTGTCCCTGCCTAAAATTTGCTTATTTGCATTTAGGAAACTGTAAAATTTACATAATAATGTGAATTAATTTTAGTTTTCGCTTGACACTGAGAAACCATGGTTGCAATTTACACAACCCCCAGATATTTTCTACCATGTATTAAAATCTGACTATCAAAACCGTTTTATATTTGAACAGCTTTCATAATATTTTTTTAAAGAGAATGTGCATATTCATAATTGTTTTATTATACTTATGCACGGCAAGGAAAGATTGAGAAGAGAAGTTCTGCTGTGTACGCTTAAAGCATCGACCACACACCCTTAGGGTGTGTGGTCGATGGCTTAAAGTATACAGTAGACAAACTTCTCGTACATGAAGAAAAACTAGATTTTTTTTTGAATCTATATTTAAGTTTGTTTGATAAAAGCCATTTATTTCAATAAATTGTAGTTTCAGATAAATTAACTCTTATAGGATATATATTTTCATAAACGTAGTGTAGTATTATTTTGCCGTGTATTACCGGCTTAGAATGTCACTACCCTTTTCTCCCCACGGGTGTCGTTAGAAGCGACTGAGGATATGGGGCTTCTTAAGTGGTCTGGGGTTGTGCAAAACGTGGGTATTCTGAACACCAACGGAGATTAATTTAGTGTGAGGTTCAGAAATTATTACTCTGATACCCCTTTTGGATTTATGGCGTGAAACTTTTGAGTTTGAGTTTATGAGTATGAGTTACGATGTTATTTCTGGTATCAATAGTTTCATTATCGCAGCATAGCAACGAAAGTTTTAAGATTAAGAAAAAAAAACAACAATTATTCATTTGGCAGACATATTTATTTGATACTCGTTAAATTCCAGCAAGTAATATTTAATAATATTTACATTCGCGACACAATCTTCTAAAACTCAAATCACATAATAAATAAATTTAATACAATAAGTTCTTAACACATACATACATTTTGGTCATACTCAAAGAACAAGTGGTTCTATATCTGAAAAAACGTTTGGTTTACACTTATTTACCTAATATTTGAAAGAAAGTCCATTACGTACGTTTTAATTGCTAACATCAACATATGAGAACTGTACTTTAATTACATTTTTAAACATTAATTTACGAAGCTTTTATTATTTAAAGTAAGTTTTATTGAAATATCTAAGCACGTTGAAAATTAGCATCCAATCATGTTGGATCGACGACAACAAGAAAAATATATTTCTTTTCCACATATAATAGTAATGTTTTAATTATATACATGTTATCATTTTATTGCTGACATGATACCGTAATATACTCGCTAAGGAGTAGGTTTTTCGAAAACTAATTTATTTATATCAACTTTACTAAACTTACTTTACATATCTTAAACAACGGTAAGGACTAGTTGTAAAAATAATTCTAACATTTAGTCATCAAATAAATGAATTTTGAGACAAAACGGTGTAGATTTACCAAACAAAGCTCGGGGTTTTTATATATACAAGAAAATAACTAATTTATAACATATTAAGATTTGTATCAGTTACATAGACTTATCATATTTACACTAGATATTTAGCTGGTGTTAATCTTACTGTGTTCATCATAAATACATTTATATTCTCATTATAATTTACAATTAACTAATCTACACACAACATTTTTACAAAGTTATGTATTAACACAGCGGCATTCTCAATAACATTAACCTCTTCATCACAATTGTCGCAATCACTTTGTCAAACGCTCTCGAGGTAAACGGACGACTTCTAATAATAACTATGTTTATGTTTTACATAGAATGCTAAAATACACTTTAGACACCACTCTATCCACCTGAAGAATAAACGTCAGAGTTAAAAGTTTAGGAACTGAAAATGCGGTCATCGATAGACACCATATCACAGCTATGGCGTCACACCACAACATCTCGAGAAGCAATTTCACTCGGTGGAATCTCCGGAGCAAGAACAGGTTGGAAACTATGAGCATTCGGAGCGAAATCTTCGACTAACTTTCGTTTGAGTACTGATGATGACCCGACATAAACATTGGTTCCAGGAAAGGTGCCTCGTCGTTTTCTCTTCCAAATGACAGCCGCGAGTACAGCGAGTCCAAACGCTATCATAGCAGACAAACATCCCAAAACCAATTCAGAATCAGGAGCTCGTTCGATTACTCGTTCACCTCTCATAGAGCTAACAAGAACAGACATCAATCGGTCGCCGTCAGCGACTTGCACGTCTTGAACGCTCTCCGTAGACACTCTCTGCGCTCGGCTCGTATCAATAGTCATCAATTCAGACTTCTCATTATCAACACCGGGTGTCCGAGAGACTAATTGTACTTGAATATGATATACTGTATCCGGCCATAAAGATAACGTAACTCGGGTCGAGTCCGTGAATAGGTTTCCTTTAAGTCCACCGCCATCGACTTCCCACGTAACCAGATAGACGCCACGAGCAACTCTAGGTTCCCAAGCGATTTCACCGATTACTAGAACTTTCTGGTGTATGAGAGATACTTCTTTTAGTACCCAGTTACGATCGTGTTGATTGGAGGAGTTAGCGTCATGAGCTACCCAGTTTTCGTCGGGACTGTAGATGGTGACTAGACCTTGTGAGTCAACTACGAGTACTCTTAGGAGTGCTCCTTCGTTGTTGGATGGTACTCTGGTGGCCAATGTTTGTGTTTGAATAATTTGTCTCCATGGTCCATCGGCGGCTCGTCTCATCACGACGTAGACCAGAGGGGCAGGGTGGGCAGTTATACGAGGAGCTGGTTGAGGCCAACGTGCTAATGCCCCGCTTACTCTCATCACGCCCTCGCCTTTAGTATGGATGACCGGTTGAGTTTGTCCCGCGCGAGCCGCTTCAGCATGAAATTTGCAAGCAACCTTGCAACCAGGGAACTGTAAAGAAATACATTTATTAAGACTATTTGTTAATGGCTACTGTATCATCTAGAATGATGAAAAGAAGTAATAACTTACGCAAATATCGTTTTCTTCACACACGGCACCCCATACTTGATAGTTAGACTGAAGTAGCTCACAGTTCTCCCAACACTGCAACGAGAAAATCATATTCATATCTGACATACAAGATGAATCATTTTAACATCTTTAGTTTTAATAGATTTTTAAATGCTCATATGAAAAACCGTTTATAAATGAGGGCTATCAATCAAACGTGTGTTACGTTTCAAATAAGCTTATTTTTTAAACTAGTTGGCGGTAAATCGGGTCGCGTGAACGTACAATGGTTAGTGGGTACTTTTAGACATTGGGGCGGGCTCATTACTGGCGAAGCGAATGCTGCATTTGTCATCGGAAACACTCATTAGTTGGAGTTGACGTTTAACTTGATACCACCCCTGCAAAACCTTTTATTATGACGATGAATATAAATCAAGAATATATTTAATTTCATTTAATTTAATAACGCCGTTTTGCTATAGTGATTGCCTCTACCTTACTTTGTATTATATAAAATATAGATCACCACGATATTTGCAATTGTACTATATCCTGCTTCATGATACTATAAGATAAACAAAAAAATCTTCGTCATATAAAGAAATGCTTACACAGTTACTCTAAGCAAGCAAAAGAAAGCTAAAAGTTCAACAGAATCCTATTGAAGATAATATACGGTAAATATTTATCATATCGCGATCTCGTCAGTACTCACCATGAAACAGTCGGGGCCCTGCAGACAAGATGACTCCCCACCGGGCCGCGGCGCCGTGAACTGCGAACAAACACATATTTGTCAGTCATAGGCAACACTATCACAACATGCCAATTGGAAATATCATATTTAATGCATAAAGAATGTAAAAGGATACAATATTGCAATGGGTGATACTAGAAAGCCCGGAAGCAGGGAAATATAGACATTCTGATTCCAATGCCTTATGCTGCAGGTGGAGTTTCTTTTTTGTATAAATCTTTGGAAATTAATAATTACGCAACTTCTTCTATACCTCTATTTTATATATTTTTGGGCCTGCGCTATCTATTTTTCCATTGAAATATTAAACTGTGGATATTTATTTAAGTGTTGTTGTGGTTTATACTGTAGTTGAGATAGATCGATAATTCACAGCTAAAACGAATTTTCATTGCAATAAAAGTCTGCATAAACTTTAAAATACAATCCAAAAACATAAACGCAACTGATTACATTGCAAACTTAAAAAGTTCCAAAAATTTAAAGAATAATGAAGGCAATAACACTACTCGTTCATTTCCATTGAGAGGCTATATAAAAGGGTCCGTTTAATTATTCAGCGGTGCACCGATACATTACTCGTTATCTGACCGTTTTGTGGCGCGACACACTCTTTTACCGGAGCTAAAAAGACGAAGAGTTATAAATGTTCAATTCGAGCACCAAGTTAATGTATTTGATAAAATGACAGACATCTGCTTACTGTCCGAGTTGCGTTTAATTGCCCGATACGATAAGGCACTGAACCTCTCTAAATAAAATGTCAGAAATGACTCACAGAACCTATTTAGAGCAAATTGACCTTTAATTTCAATTTAAAGTGAAAGATGAATTCAATTCAATAAATTGCCTCAATACAACTGAATGTATGCCAGTCGAACGAGTTTGTTTCATTATTAATTGAATACATTTAACCTAAGTAACATCTGATTTAATTAGTCGAAAATAAAGAGAGTAATTTGTAACAAAACTATTAATAAAACGTAACTTAGTCTAGGTACTTAGCGGCTCAGTCATCAAGCCAGCTTAATGACAGTAGAAAGCGTTTTAAACAAAGAGTACCGAAGAAAACAAATAATTCTCTTTGAGGTCACTATCATTGCTCCTAATGACGGCAATCTCTGACAGAGGCCATCAAACGGCTACGGCCGTCCAGCCGTCATTAGATGTAATCATCGTAATTTTTCACACAATTTATTTTTTTGGCCACTACCAGAGCAGAAGTGTTATTTCATGTCAGCTAATGATCACAAAAAATAAAGGAAACACAGACATAGCCGGCTGGTACTTAGATTACGTTGCGGATGTCAGAATGAGCCTAGCTTCTTGTTTGATTGTCTTGGTGAAGTCGAGTCAGAACAATAATATATTGTTTTTATATTGTAACATTGTAGACTATTAAGTTAAGCCATACATATTCAAAATGATTTTATAGAACATTTAAATATAATTTTAAATTAAACTGTGGAGCCACTGCCATAATTTCTTTTTATTTAAGAAATCTAATATTCTATAATTAATAAAACGATGGGCTTCACACGGATATTAAAGTTGCCTATAACAGCAGCTATCAACCAATGGAAATCCCAGCAAAATTGATCCAGCCAAACAGTACAATAATATTTAAAAATATTTTTTTAGGTATAAATATACATATGTTGTATACATTATGTCAAAAGTCATATATACATATCATTCTGACCCAGGGAGTGTAGTAAATAAACAGAAAAGTAATCCTAATACTATCATAGAGAATGACATTAAATTTAGAAATTAGTGACTAATTTATCATTTTAATGCAAAATAACCGCTATTGTAATGCCAGAATTAAATCAAAAACTTTCACTTTGAATCACAAACGATAAAAGTTGGCCAATTGAATTACGTTTGAATTGTATTAGCTGTCTCGGAGATGAAAGGTAAAAAAACAAAGATATTTTACGATTGATTGAAGTGTGTTCCACAATATTATTTAGTCAATGACTTTTATGTTGAACCTTTGATCTAAACTTTACATATTATAAGTGTATTATTTATATAAAGTGATTTTTGGTGCAGTGCGCAATATTTTCCGCACTCAACTTCCGAATCTTTGGCTACACATGTTTGGATTCACAGCCGTTAATATACATATGTCTTAAATTGCATTTTTTTTGCTGTGTAGTGTCGGCTTAGAATAGCACTACCCCATTTCTTCCGGTGGGTATACGTTAAAGGCGACTAACGGTATTGGGGCTTTTAAGGTATTTCGATCACCAACAACCTTTATTTTAACCATCTTTTCCCCACTCACATTTCTAAAAGTGGCTGAGAAACTTCTATTACTTAGCTCTGGCTACCCCTTCTAGGGATTTATAGCCGTGAGTATATGTATGTATGTATATGTGTATTTTTTTTTAAATAATAACAAAGATAACACTTAACAAAATTCAGTTCTAGTAAAAATTTAATTTGAAACTATAACCGTTTCTAATTTTTGTAATTATAAAATTACTACACACTATATTTTGATGAAACATTAAATGATTTATATCCCGATAGTTTCCAGGACATGACCGTTTAAAACTTGACGATACCCATTAAAGATAATAATCGACCATAAGTTGGGCTCGAAGCGATATTTTGGGTACGAGCTAATCGATTCACGGGCACATACGGTGCGTTCACGATCAATCCATCAGCGTTTACGTAACAAATAACTACCGATGATCTTCATTTATCATTTGGTTGTCTGATCACTGGCCGAATGTATGAAGGTCTTTAGGTCAAACATTTTTCATTCCGGTTAGTTTGTTGATTTTGATTGAATTCTGTTTGTGTTTACTAAAATGAACGCAGCATGTTTCTTTTTAACTATTGAATAAAATTAAAGGGAAATGTAATTGATGTTGTTTTCTGTTGTGTGATTTGCATACTCTGAATGTGAATATGTGAAGTGTGATGAGTTTATCGTGTATCTTATATCAAAGCGTTACACATTTGCATAGTACATCGCGGAGAATGAAAAATTTAACATCAAAGGTTTTTTTCCAAGGAATGAAGCAAACACGGAATGAATTATGATTTCACATAAAGATAACAGACAATCTAAGCAAGCATACTGAATTAGTAAGAAGAAAATGGTTTTAAAAAAGCTCTTAAACTTTTTTAATCGTCAGATATTGAAACAAAAGAATCTAGATTTGGGTAGGCATGTTTTATGTTGATATAACATTACTTATACGGGTATCATGAAAGTAGAAAGCTACTGAAATTGGTGTACTCTCGCTCCACATATTATTGTGCCGACCGAGGTAACATATTTAAAAGTAAATAGAGCAAGAGCGGCGCAAAGTAAATGTGTTTTCGAAGCTCCATCGTGCGCTTGTTGTTATTTTATTTGATGTGTATAAAAGCAAAGTCTATTACCGATCTGTTTTTACAAATTCTACATTTAGACTAACGAACTGATTCATGAAACATTAACTTTCGTATCTACTTATTAAACTGGTATATGCCAATGGATTCTAAAGTTTATTAATATAGTTATCATAAATATTACTGAATGGTTAATAAATATCGATGACATTTATACATTGGCGAATAGTTTTTGTTTCATACATCTAGAATGCATACAAAAACTGCTGTGAATAGAGAACAGAAGATTATACGAAGCTGGGCATTAAGTTGAGAGTATTAACGACAAATAATAAATGATTAATGAGAACGAGTATGTCGCTGTTGGCTATAACATATCTGGCGTCAACTTCATTAGGTCGATGCAAACTCATGAATTTTTCATGAAATATAAAAGAGCGAAACCGGCTTTTATTGCTCCTCTCAAGCTGCATTTCAAATTTTATTATTGTTCACTCTCAAATATGTTTTATTTATACGTTTCCGTGTTTTTATATCCACTTTCTAATATTTTTTTTATTGTGTTTTTCATACAGTTTTAAAGATCATATAAGGTTATATCTGCTCGGGGGATTTAATGTTTCAAGTATCTAAGGATTCTCGGTCACTGTGCACCTCTAATGAACTTTAATGTGATGTTATATAGCGAAACATACTTGAAGAGGTTGTAGAATTCTTTTAATTAAATGAAAAAAAATATAAATCGGTTTAGTGGTTCCGGAGCCTATTCATTTCACACACATACACACAATATACACAGGTTTTCTCTTTACATTTATAAAATCTGTATTCAGAGCAAAATATAATTTATTTTATAACTATCAAAGACCAATAACGCGTCCTGCCAATTTAGTTTATTGATGTAATATTATAAGATCATTAAGTTTTTATATTCAATGCCTTCCTGATGGATTGCCTATAATTATAGCAGACCCAGTTTGGTGAGGCTATTTTAAAATTATACTCTACAAGATATTTCTAAATTGTGAATCAATAAGGGTTATACTAAAAGCGAAATAGCATAATTAGTACCTTTTACTATAAATGTGCAGCATTTGTTTGACCTATAATATTTTTTTAGTCAAACAGCATATCAGTAAATAAATTTAGAAGATAAGAACATATAGGGACACAAAAAGAGTTTATTATTATATTAACTGTTATTTAAACTGTATAGAACCGTATCCTTGCATGAATGAAATAAACTAGATCCCGATTTGGTTCACAATAACCCGAGAAACCGAAAAGTCATTCCAAATTTGATCATGTCGCAAATAAATTAAATGGGAATACAATCACGGATTAAATTATGCTGCCTCATTGTATCTCCCACGCGGCTCCGGGCGGCGCGAGTTGCGACACACATGTGCGACAATTCGAGTCGGCAGCTGTCAGAATCACCCGGCGAGCCCATTGCATACCCAACAGAATAGTACACTCACAGCTAGCTCTATATACCATCGATATACAAGTGAGCCTCACTATATAGCATGGTGGCATATTGTGCGGCAACGGAGCGCATATAAATGCTCCGAGAGCAAATAAAACGGTGCTATAATTTCAAATCATACGGACAGAGAATGGGTGTGGACGGCGCTCTCATTGTGTGGAAATGATGTAACCGCTATTAAAAGTGTGGGCTGTATCCCTTGAATATTTCTTGCAACGAAGACGTAGGGTGATATCAGTATTTTATATCTCACCGGAGACAATAGCATAAATTTCCTACAAGAACTGGCTCTGTATGTTAAGTGCTCTTGGAAATGCTTTTCGATACTACCAACAACAGTTGTTATTGATTATGATATTCAAGACAAAATACCATTTGAAGCGATTTCGCTAAACATTTACATTTATCCGTAAAACCTGGTTTCATATCATGTTCAAAGAATGGGTACTTTATGGTGATACTGTTCATGAGACAAACAAAACAAGATCGATAAAATTCCTACATATAAACATAAAACAGACAGTTTATGGTGGGTTTCAGAATTTTAAATTGCATCCAATAAAAAGAGAGTTTGACGATTGTCACCATATGTAAACTAATAGAAAACATGTCGAATATCTCTTGTTTCTTTTACTAGAATCGTTACAAAATTTATACACTTTCGAGATGAATAAAAACAAATCGCTATAAAACACTTTAAATAATTTATTTACTCAATAGTAAATGTATCCTTTAGTTTTAAAGGAATTTCTTTGTTACTTCTATACCAGTAATCACTAGATCATATCAATAAAAAATTTATTTAGTGTTGTTATATTTCTATAAATTTTGTTTAATGGTCTAGTTCCTATATGCAATAAAAAGTATTTTTTTATGTCTTTTCATTCCAAACTACTCTTATTTTCATATTCATTTATTCACTGAACCTCATTATTCTTTGAAAATTGCAACGTTTACTTCTCAATTTTAATCAAATGATAGTCCCAAACATAGTTTAAAACCCATCTTTCGATTTCGGTAAAGTGAAATTCCAGATCGACATATTTTAACCCGATAAAATTTTCAGAAATGCAATTTATCTCTCCGGAGTTGGTTCCATTCCGTACCGGTCGCGGACCATTTTCGCATTGCAGCAATCAGCTACAGTAGCCGACTTCGTTACAGTCTACAAGTGGATTTGCTGTTTCCATTCGACGCACTGTACCTCCATTTCTATAAGTACAACTCAGTATAATCTCGTACACCTTTTTGCATGCGATTGCTGCTTACAGAGTAGCCGATCCGTCTAGAATACTAAGATATTTTGCAGTAACTGTACCTGCAATAGTCAAGTTCCCCCGATAACATCTAGGCCTTCCCGTTTAGATTACGAAAAAGAACAGTTGCAACAGAAGGCACATTTGTTATTTGATAGCATCGGATCCTATTCATAATGCATAAACAAACAATTTATGTATTCTGATTGTATGCTCATTTAGTTTGACTGACGTTTTGTAATCAAAGACCCGAAGTAGTCGTGGTAACAAAGAATTGATTGATTATCTAAATTGAACAACGCGTCGTTAGGAACCGCAACCATGCGCGCATCTGTCGCACGCTTCGAGAAACTTTCAACGTCTATAAAAACAGGCAAGACCGACTTTTACTACAAAAACTTATCGATCTTCCAATATTCCAACCAACCATACTTATAGTTATAATCAAAAAAAGGATAGTAGGAGCTTCGACATCGAGCATTCTTTGACGGCTTTGGGAACATATGGGACAAGATGGGTAATTGAAGGATTCTTGATGATGAGCTTGCATTACCACCACATCACCCAAAAATAACTTGAAAATCTACGTACTTGTTCTTTAAGAGATGGGATGGCGCAATTTTAAGTCAACTTTTACACAGCGTATTCCAATATTAGATTAAATTATATTCCAGTTTCCTAGCGCTTTTAGTCCTACCTCGTAAGTCATATTATCTAGTATCGCATATAGATCAAGAACGTGAACAATGGAGATATCATTAGACTGCAGTTACTGCACGAATCACTTAGATAAAGATTCCGATTCTGTTTGAGATAGCCGTTTTCTTTGATCCGTCTAAGTTGATGCTCTATTACATTCCCGACGTTTCGACGCATGATATTTATTGATGATATTAACTGGTCCAACGGTGTTTCACTAGCCGATGCAACCGAATCGATCCACTATTATGTGATCAAAGATAATTTTTAATCAATCTTATTTTTAAACGAATAGGAAGCTCCAACGACTTTTTTTTACATTGTACGAAGCGTTTCGTTATGAAACTCTTAAGTGGTAATTAAGATAACAAAACTAACATACTGTTGAAGTTTCTTCCACGATAACAATATTTGTAGATAAGTTTTTGATTTATAAATCCTTTCCGTATAATATATTTAAATAGTGTCTTAATGAAAAGGTTGTAAGCGGAGTTCAAAAAGTGGTTCATAATAAGAAATGTAAATGGTCCCATTCTCCCAGAAGTATTTGTACAAGCCGGGCCGTACAAACAGTAGCGCTAAAAGCAAAGACATGCATTTAATCTAAGACAAACAGTGGTTCAAAGAATTACTTGGACCGCATCTACAGTTACTCCAGCCATATAAACACCATAAAGTTCCCCACTAGGTAAACAATACAGTATCCTGGAACGCAAAGTGAGCTAATCTTTGCCTCATATTTCTTTGCTACCTTACAAGTCAGCGCTCAGGGCAGAGTATATTCTTGTTTTTGGGAATATTTACCAGATTCAATGTAATAAGAATAGTTTATCCGAAAAAGCACAAGACTCAATAATAAATTACTTTTTTTGCAGCTTAAATATAATAAAGAGAGTTACTTTTCTTCTAGAGTATTTAAGTACAACAAGGTTTTTAATGTTTTAGGTACCATAATCGCAATTTACCAAATAGGAAAATAAACTATAAAAAGCTAGGTAAATAGTGAATGAAAAAGGGGCGTGCGTTCTTGATGCAGCACTAAGTAGTGTAGAGTATAATTGGGACTCGCGTGTGAATGAGGATGAGTGATGTTCAGGAGGGGAACTAAGCGGTTACGGCTAATTCCTCACATCGTAGGGAAACTAAATAGAAAAATTGCTGCTGTAATATTATGAACTATACTTATTTAAATTTTTATAAATACAACTAATAGAGTAATTTTAAACTATAACACTTTTCTAATTAAGCTTATAATTATACATTAATATAACCTTAGGTTATATTCAACGACATAAGTAATTGGTATCATATAACTGGTTTACAGGTACATTAAAGCCAATTAACTTAGTGTTAAGCTAAATAAACTGACATGAAGATAGCGCAAGAAACCGTAATGCAACTGCTTGTTTTAAGCCGCTAGGTATTAAGCTGCCAAGTTGTGTAGGTGTGCGCTGAACACTAACTGCATGTCAACGTTAGCATTTCATCTAAACAGGTTTATCGACTCTCGCTCGGAACTGGCTCAGATATTGTATCGTCGATGACAAGTACACGAGTATTTGATTTATTTTACAGACTACTAGCGAAGGGAAACTGCAACTTTACGTTGTATCATGAACGGTGCCTGCCTCCGTATATTAGTTATTGAATCGGCTCACCTTTTCAACGACTACTAATCAAGATTTATAGGTATAAATATACACCTTCGGCTTTTCGCTAACGTTAATCTCGGTTGTCTTTTCCTACAATTATCTATGAGAATTTTTACTTTAAGGATTTTTTAATACAACCTATATCCAAAACAATATAACTCCGCTGCTCCAGTATAGTAAGAGTTGTGACAAAGTTTAAAATGACAAAGTTCACGAAGTAAAAACCGAACGTAACGGCCAGATGCTTCAAGTACTTGGAACCAACTGGCGGTAAGTATAAAAAGTGTGCTTTTAAAGCTCCTGCTATAAATCAATAGGTACGGAGTGTAGGAAGAGGAAACGTACGGCGGATATTTACTGATGCTGCAACCGCTTCGTACCGCCCGCGATAAATCTTCAGCTAGAGCTAGCTTTGTAGTTAGCTTTATGGACGCGCTAATCACTAGGGAGAGTGGAAATCACGGGCTAGGTGAATTATAGCAGCGAAAAGTGGACAAACTGACCCAGAAAATATTTTTAACCTGTAATGATAAATCGGTTTTGTGATTATGGAACGGTAGGTCAGTTTCACTTGCACGCTTTGTTTCGCTTTAAGGTCTTGTTATACTTTCATCGCTTATCTTTTTATCTTATACTATATTTAGTTATTTTTTTAAAAAACTCATAATAATATCTATCATATCCTTAATAATATTATTAGAGCTTATTTTACCTCATCTATGAATATGTGAGGTTTTTTTTAACTTTACTAAATAATGAAATCTTATTTGGATGCTAACAAGCTATAAGAAGCATTTTATATCCACTATTACCTTTATGTAACCCAATTTTTAGCGAAAGTTTAGTAGTCGTGTTTATCAAGTGTGTCGGTTAATTTACTTGCTTCATTGTGAAGTGGTCACGCACGTAACCGTCTTCAGGCAAGTTGCTCTCATTCTAAACAAATTCTAACTGAAAGTTGGTGATAGCATGGAGTCCATTACAATGTTTTACAGCTGTTTTTAAATGTAATACGGTACTGGTTTTAATGGAACTTATAAGGTACCGTTTTAATTAAAATGCATATACTAATATTATTAGTATTATATACAGTATTAGTACCTCTGCCAACCCCTTCGGGGAAATTCGGCGTGAACGTTTATGATTATTATTATGTATTTATGTTATTATGCATATACTAAAATAACTAATTAAAATGCATATGCTACTCTAAATTAGAAAAAGAGAGTACTATGAAATTTAAATCCAAACAGACTGAAAGCAACAATTAAAAATAGTTGAAACGCCATATATCTTTCTTTTTAATACTAACTAGTTTCACGATTAATACTATTACATTATTTTAACGTCATCTTTAATAGACCTTTGATTTAAAACCCAACGTTAGAAAGCAAACAAAATATCCCAATAATTTATCACCTCTCCCACTAGGAGGTCTAACGTAAAAATCCTATATAGAACGAATAACCATTTTAACAAGAGCTCCAATACGGATAGGAACTGAATAATTGTTAATTTGGTCAACGTCATTGTGAAGAAGCTCTGAGCTCTACAAACTGGTTTCTTGGTGCGATGGTTACCTACTATATCACCCGGCGGCAGATCAGATACTGATTTTGTTGGAGATACTGTCTGTCATTTTATACGGGAATTAATTACTTAAACAGATGATATGATTACTAACCACAGTGACTTCCAAGTTTACATCCATACCATGAATTCTTTTATAAATGAAATCAGACTTTAACGTCAGTGGGCTGTTGTGCTACTGAAATCTGACATAAATTGTTGCAAGATTCTTACTTAGGCTATCAATACAAATTACTTGAAAAAATTTATGATAACATACATAGAAAAGACTAGAATAATCACTTATGATCATATTCACACTTGACCATATTTTGCAGGAACAATTTAATAAACGTTTGCCAGGTGTCTCTAAAATATCTATTACAACCTATCCATTACAGATCGCGAACCGCCGCCATAAATTACCGGAAATGATCGTTCATGAATCGACAAATTCTATGTTCACCGTGTAAAAAGCCAATTATAACGGACGAACCACACGCCCAGGACAATAGCTGTTCCTGTCCGCGTGGCTTGCTCCACATCCACAATGCACAAATTATAAACAGTCCACTTGCTTCAATACACAAGCTCACATCACTTCCTGTGCTATTCATTGTCAGTTTACAATACAATAACTTTTATTGAAACGATCCTAAAACCTTGCCAGCGATTGCCAAACGTGAATAGGGGCGGTCCATTCTACTGCGGGTTTCAAACGACAACGCAACCTATTTCAATTTCTTCGATTTCCGTTATATCAATCGACTGATTCAAATGTTCACGAATGTTTATGAAATCATTTCGAAGTCAATCTTTTGTTAGGAAATATCTATTATGATTTAACTTATTTGACAAATTTGTGACACCGTCGATTCCGGATTTTACATTATTGTTTCGTTACGCTGCGGTTTTACTTTACCTTTCGCTTTGTTATAAGCTTTGGAATGTACTATAATAGATGCATTTACCTGTAACAAAAAAAAACAATTTATCAGTTTATGTGACAAAAAAATAGTATATTTTAATTTATATAATTAATTTTGAATTTAAAAAACAATTCTTATTCAGTGTCAGTGTATTTAACATGAACATTTGTTTCACAACAGCCATTATAAACCATTATGTATGGTTCTCACACAAAACAAATTTGTATTCATGCTTGGTGTCTACTTATGAGTCACACTAAACGTTACTTATCACACATTGAATAGCCATTACTACTTATTAGTTAGTCGGCTTACCCTCAACATGTATATGTGACTGATGTCATTGAACCTTACCTTCAACGGATAACATGATCTGAATACTAAACATAATGTTTCAACATTAGGAATTTAAATAAATATCGTGCTTAGTAAAAAACAAATGCTTTTCAGTTTAAAGCAAGGAAGAAAAGATATTACATATATACATAGATATATTATGAATCTCAAAAAGGGGTAACTAGAGCTTCAGAATTACATTTCTCAGCTACTTTAAAAACTTGAGTGGGCAAATGATTGTAAAATTAGGGTTGTACGTGATGCACTTTAAAAAGCCCGATATTCCCTAAAATGATTGTCTTTTATATTTTCTTTCTTTTTAGGTAAGATACAAAGATAATGTAAAGCAAATATTGAAACTAGAACAATTATTTAAAAAAGTAGATAGAGTTTGCCATACTTTGTAAACAAGACGCGTGCGCAAAGCGTGCGGGTTCTAGCGCGTGACCAAGAATCTATTGAACTTCGTACCACAATGCAGCCGAGGTATGTTATTGTCTGGTAGTCATGTAATAAAAAGCCAATGACTTCATGATCTAAGCACGATGTGCATTTCACAAAGGCATTACTTTCGAAACACAAGTTTTTACATTTACGCATTTTTGGTCTGTAAAGAAAATATTGTAATAAGTAACTTTTTTATTACAAATAACAAAAGAACATTCTAAAGCTAGATAACTTTCGAAAGTCTCGGACAACACCAACGGGAATTAATGGTGTCTAAAAGTTAATCTATGAATCCTAGTTATTAATATTTTTTAAACAACATTGGATACTTTTATACGTTTTAGTCAAGCTATAAAGGCGTAATTGTTGTTTTTTTTTTGCACATATGCAAAGAAACAACACAGTTAAAAGAATGCAAAACAAAGCCAAAGAGAAACCCACAGGAACTACGTTAAACGATCCTCGGTAGCTGAACAGTCCCGTAATTTATGTGGAAACAAAGTGTCAGGGATAAAAGAATTGTCACGTCATGTGCGATAAAAGACCCGAACAGAGAAAGAATGAAAGAGGTTTTCTCTGGAGTAAGAAGCGAATGCGTGCAACAAAATGTCGCCAAAAATCTTTGTAAAGGATTACTTGAAATATAACAAAACAAAAAACGTTATATAGGTGGTGTGAGGTCCAATAACAAAAACAAGGTTTAAGAAAGAGGATTCGGAGAAATTGATGGTAAAGTTGGTAGGTAATGCGTTTTAATACGAACGGATTAGCCAAGTTTTAAAATAGTGTCATTGCCCAAATTGCCTGTATTATTACAAAGGATGAAATATGTTGCCTTGGACAGAGTATCAACTCAAGACCAAAAAGCTATGGAAAGCAAGACTATTCCCCCATGGATAGATCATTATAATATAAATAATACAATATTTAAAACTAATTATGAGGATGCGCAGTAGCATGCCGTTAGAGTTCAGTGTAAAAACAGCTAATAAGCAAACGAAAAACAGCTGGAAACCATGTTCGAGATGTTATGTGGTATTTTCACTGCGGGTGTTCCACGGCCTCATTCTACAAATTTGGCCTTATGACAATCAATTATATTGAACAGATTCAACACTCACAATATTTTTATTGGCAATCCAATTAAAAGATGTTTACACTTAAAGTAAACCGATAGCTAATAGTAAAGGTATATTACTGTAGTAGAGGTATAGCTACCACAACAGTAAGGTAAGTGCGGCAACAAGACAGTAAAAAGATTAGAAGTCTTCCCTTGACCATGTTAACTGAAAAGTTTTCGAAACGTTGGGCTTTAAAAACCATGTAATAACACGCGATTAACTATCCGAAAGTCATTACATGTTTTAATTGTAATGTGCAATCATGAAAGTGTTTGAAAATACTAAAGATTAGAAATACCGTTCAAATCACAAAAAGCTCCCTAAACCTCAGCGTGGCAAATGTTGTTATACTTATAACCATCGTAAATATTCGGAACGATCCAAAAGACGTGTCAAATCATTGTCCCATTGCTCCGTTCTCGGAACGTCCCCAACACGTCAATTTGTATACGAATTACGCATAAATTCGTCCCAAGACAAGACATCTCAGGCGGCGATCGCTTGTAGCGACATTTCAATAAAATTTACGGTTGTGACTTAAATGGCGTGTCCAATGAACACAAAATATACCAAAATATACTTTTTTATTTTAAGGACGCGATGGTCTCGTTAAAATATCTGGCTTGAACATAAATAAAAGTGTTCCTTAATAAGTTTAAATACTTATTGTGTACTTTGTATTCTTATTAAGGTTTGTTGAATGTTTTGATTTCAAGTTAATTATACAAATGACAGTGATTTAAAAATAAGATATGATTAGTTTCTTCTTCAGAAATAAAGATGCGTACTTTCTTTTTATGTTAAAAGTGATTTCAGTATTATTAGTGTTAACATCCTAACAAACCATTCTGAGAGAGACCATAATGACTAAGTTGTACTTAGCTTATTGACAGATTATTTATAGAAAGCGGTAATGTACCTCAATCATGGAAATTCACTGTCGAAAAAAAACGTGGGTCTCTAAAACACCAGGTGATAAAAATTACACAAAATAAATTCTTCTTTACTTCTACCAGCATTGAACATTGAGTTATGTTATTCCTGCCATATTCTTATTTAAGATCTCTATTCGACGCAACTCCATGTCAGATGCATTGAAAAATACGAGCTACAGTAGTCAAATTAATCTTGTATTGTTTTTGAGTCTTAAATCTGAAAGTATCCGAGGCGGAGAATTCCAAAATTAGTGGTAGCGAGTGGCGACGCCAACTGCATGCTACATTGGCTGATGTTATTGCCCATGACAGCCGGCGGTCTATGTGACAGGATTGTCTCTTTGAGGCTCTTTCTTAAATAGTGAATTTGGACTGGTTTTGGATTAGTTATAAAGTACTTTGGGTGATGAGGTTCTGTGCCTAAAGATGTGGATGTTTTTCCACTTTTTTTTATCAAAAGATTAGCAATGATTAATATATTTATACATAATATAAACTAAGAAATGAGTGTTTTCATTAACCCATATTTCTTTATCGAATGTAAGTTACATAAAGAAAAAGTATCAAAGATTTATTTTTAAAATGTCTAATATTTCAACAGATATTTAAAATTCTAGAAGTAAATTGAGGCAGTTAGGATGAAGCCGATCCCTACACCCCAATTGATATTTTTGTCGGTGAAGCATTTAGCACAGCTCGTCTGAGGTGATGTTTACTCAGATGATTCGAAACTTTAAAATAAGCTATATCGGTAGGGAGGGATGACGTTCGAAAATATCTAATAGGATCTATAGCAAACATAAAAGCATTTATCAGTGTTTATCAACGCCAAGAATTTATCCATATAACTTATGCTTACTTTAATTTTTTATAGAAATATTTTTATTAAAACCAAATATCAAACTTAAACTTTAATAAGTAAGAAAATCAGGCTAGAGTTTTAATATCCCTAAGACTGTTTTATTACTTTTAATTCAATACATAATAAGGCTATCCCTAGACAGGTTAGCCAGAGCTTCGGATTTAGACATTCCTCAGTAACTTTTGAAGTTAAGTGGAAAAAAGATATTTAACATTTTAATTCAATCTAATAAGAATCATCAAAATTAAGTGACTTGTGATAGCAACAAAAAAACATTACCTGTGTGTAATACATGAATAAGAACACTTAACAAATTATACGATTTTCTTGGGCATCCGCATTAAATGAGGAGTTACCAAAATTATTATATCCTTGGGTATGTTTTAACCGTGCCCAAGCGAGCATAGAAAAGGTTAATAATAATATCTCTAAGCGTTTCGGTCATGTAAATTAATGCTCACTGCGGGTCATTCATTATTATACAACACTTTAAACGTTCCGAGTTTTATAAAACACTATAAAAAAGTATTACTTTATTTTTCCCGTGAAACAACGGGGTGCCTCGTGTTTTTTGTTGAGAATGTTGAAGAGTGTCGCCGAACGCCCTACCCACGCGGTGATCGCCATCACTTCACACTAAAGTGGTCTTGCTTCGTGTACCAAATGTGAATTTCGATTTCTGAGAAGGCGCACAAAAACACTAATTGAATGAAGCCCTCTTAGCAAACCCACATGTGTTTATTATTAACCGCACTAGTTTCAAAGCACTTGATGCGTTTGATGGATTCGTTCTCGATTGGAAGATAACGTTTGGCGAACGCCCCACTATCCGGTCTCATTTTATGAGCCGTTGGTGAGAAAATTTGCATTTATTCATTTTAATATTGACATGTTGCGCCTCTAAGGAAACAACTATTTTTTTATAATCTCAAATTGTTTTTTTTTTATATTATTGAAATACAACATATGTTATACTGCTTCTTAGGGGCAAGAAATATATCAGCAGAGGTTGTACCTAGGATTATATAGTAAAAGTCAATGTAAAATGTAATTTGTATAAGATATCTTAAAAACACTATGTCTAAACTTTAGTCTTTAGCTGTAATGATTGAAAACCAATCTATTTTTTCAACATACTCGAATGATTAGGTCAAATTATAAACGAGGTTTAGTAATCTATAAATTTAAACTGAGCCGCAATAAAGAATCAAGTTTATAAATATACAGCGGACCGAATAGTTTTTACTTGTATCGACACCTTAAGGAATTTTGATCGCTCGTTGATTCGAGCCGAGATAAACAACGGTCCCCCATCAATTTTATACAATACGTTTTCTTAAAACCCAAAGATTCATTTTATTACCCGCACAAGATTAATGCGTAGATAAAACAATTTAGAACGCGTCATAAATATTAGTTCATAGAATATACAATATACTCGTAGTATTTTTATTTGAGGACATTATAAGTCGCCAGATTATTATTGCTGTCTCATTATTTTATTAGGCTATTTATGCAATTTAACCGCAATGCAACAAAATATTTGCAAGGACAAAATAAAATGATTTGTGTTTTTAATTTAGAAATACGCCAACACGACAATATTTTAGTTACTGCATTGACATAGTTTAAAATAATTGTGATGAACTTCAGAAAATAATACAAGCCTAAATTCCATTTGGTTAGTATTAATAAAAACAAAGAAAATATAATAATATATTTTTTAATTGTTTAATAATAAGATTGTAATGGTAAGGACATTAACGACAAGTTCCAAAAATAAGTTTCCTGTATCCTCGATAAAAATCCTACAAAAAACTGTTTGACAAAGACTACCCATTTAATTCCGCCCCTATTTACGTGCAGTCGAGTGAGTAAAGATAGCGATTCACATGCGCACACGCAATTTATAACTCCGCCCATCATTGATATCCTACTGAGCTTTGTTTATGGCGTTGTGTACTGTGTATGTTGTCAGCACTTTACAAATACGTACGTTACTAGATACCAACTGAAATGCAGATAGAATCTTCTCAATGTTTGAAACTGAATTATATGGCTGTTCCTGGAACTAAAAATGTCGTAAACTCAAACAAAACAATACATCGTCAAAATATGGCACAATATATATATATATATATATGGAAAAACGGTTAGAGTATTTAATTCTGTTTCTTTAAGATGCGTCGAATCATGCGCCAAGTTTTAGTATAGGTTTCATAGCCATTCCATCAAAACTATAACGGTGATAATAGTTTGCAATCAGAGGGAAAGAACATTTTTTTTTTAATTTGAATCTACAATTAAAAAAAAAAGATATCTAATTATTATAACTTGCATTTAATGAAAAAAAAAGTAGAAACTATATTACTAATGACTCTATAAATGAAGAACTCACGTATGATCTAGTTTCATTAGTACCGTTACAGCGCTCTAAACTTTTTCCACAACTAAATTCTTTAACAGTATTCGTACAAACACTTTTTAATTAGAACCCAATTTCACATACATCGTTTTAATTCTACAAAAACAAATTAAAACTTGCTCTGTTACTTGTTTGAAACTATCAGCTATTAGTTGGAGTGGTCATTAGTTGGCGAGTGTCTCGATTGTCCAAACTATTTTCATAAATTCGAATCGAGTTTTATCTAACTAGTTGGGGATTGATCAAACTTCCGTGTTTAAACATTAGAATTTGAGAAATGCAGTACTAAATAAATTTGGTTTTTACTTAATGATGTTTTTAAAATTTATTGTAAAATAATAATAGATTTAACTCGAATCTGAGTAAGATTGTCACAGTTTTTTAACCACTAAATCATCATCAGATTAAACGGGAAAAGTTATATTCATGTCAAGAAACAGCCAATGAAATATATTAATACCTTTTGCGAAGTTAAAAAGAATTGAAACATTAAATTAATCGGCATCCTTTTAAATACATTGTATTATTATAATCACGAAATGCAAGCTTATTTTAAAACACTTGTCAAATATCTCTTGCTACTAATTTAGATTTCATTTAAAAATCTTTTAACTAAATTTTCGATTAGCAAACACAATGTAATAAAAATGTATAACGACTGCTCATTTTGTATTTATTATTTCAATATTTATGAGCCACAGCAATTTACTTACTGCCGGTTTTTGATATTATTTCGCCGAGTCCGATGATATTAATTAACCTGCGACCGCGAGATTTTGCCATAAAATCGTTTAACGATAATAAATTTATTTTAATTACTTTTACCGAAATAGGTTACAGTTTTCCGTCGTAAATATAAAAATACGTGTTGGGAATTACTACTAAAATTATATCCACTACTACTAAGCCTTTAACTAAGAACTCAGTTTTGTGCTTTATTGAATTTTGAAGTTTATTAGTTCATAAATATCAAGGATATTATTAATTAAGGTTTAACAACAAATGCAGTAACCAGCAAATATAATAAATCAAAAGATATTGAACACAGAACCTGAAATACTTCAAAGACAACTGTCAAATTAAAACTTTCATATAAAATGAGTGTAAACAAAATTTGGTCTCAAAGATAACGTACAATTTAAATTCAATCAAAAAATCCCGCTAAAATGTAAGTACTTAAGAACCTGACATTAAGAGAAAAGAATTATCTTTCAAAGTTTAAAGCTGTCAAACATCGTGGGTGTTTTCACAAAGGAGAAGTCAGTGATGTCAAAAATCGGACGGCGACACAATGGTAGCCCCAGAATTAAAAGCGAAGCGGTGTAGTGGCAACGGACACATCATTTATCAGAACTAGACGGAACTGCATAGCTACTACGAGCGGCCTTTCAACTAGATATCGCGTGGTATAAAACAGCCATCTCTTACGCACTTACTTAGTATCGTATTGTCATCTCATTCTAATCGATATCGTGCCGATAAAATAGCGCTCGTGCTAGTTCTTTTTAGGACGAGCCGACCCAAGCCTCGAGCCAAACGAATTACGACACAAATATATTGAATCCACTAAAGTTTAAACATTTACAACGCTGGCCGAGCTATTGTTTACTTTATCTCATTAATTATAATCTAACTGATGGAATCACTTTGACTGCCGTTTGATATTTATTTGAGGAATTCGAATGTTTGTTCCCAGTCTAGGTTGACTAAATGTCTGTTGATTAACTACTTGGAATTATTTATCTTAAGCATCACATTAAGTTGCAGAGAACAACAAACTTGGCTTGCGCCCTGCCGTGCGCGTAGATTTTGTTAAAAGAATTTCGTCTCTTTAAGGGGAAAAAATACATACATACATACATATACTCACGGCTATAAATCCCAAGAAGGGGTAGCCAGAGCTAAGGAATTTGAAATTCCTCAGCCACTTTTGGAAATTTGAGTGGGGAAAATATAACGTAAATTTTATTATTGTATAACATACATACATATGCTCACGGCTATAAATCCCAGGAAGGGGTAGCCAGAGCTAAGGAATTAGAAATTCCTTAGCCACTTTTGGAAATTTGAGTGGGGAAAAGATAGTAAATACAAAAGTTGTTGGTGATGGGTCTCCAACCGCATCGCCCAAAAATCCCTTAATAGCCCCAATACCGTTAGTCGCCTCTTACGTACACCCACCGGAAGAAATGGGGTAGTGCTATTCTAAACCGACACTACACGGCAAAAAGTATTGTATAAGTTACAAAAAAATGATGTATTAAATACAGAATACGACAATAAGAGTCAAAGTAGCGTTGACATTAGATATTTATCCAAAAATTAAACAATGATCCACAATGTTTCTAAGTTTGAGCTGAAATAGTATTTTATCGTCAGATCGCGTGTTCGGAGGCTCTTCATCACCAGCACTGAAGGAATGTCGTGTAATTCTTAGTAACGATGTGTTTCTTTAATTGTGAAATGGCTCAATGGCTTTGCGAGATTAGGGTCACTTATATAACGTTACAATTTGTCGTCCATTTCATGTCAAAATTATAATGACATTATGATATTGAGGTTTTAATGGTGTCTATGTTTTTTTTTTAAATTTAATGGAGTCATTTTTTAGCTTCATTTTTGTGTAAAAGTTATTAAGTAAGTATGCTACCATTTACTAAAATTTTTAAAACGTATTTTATATTGTTCCGTGTTGTTACTAACTAAATTTCTATCAGAACTAGTCCGACGGTACATTAATATTTCTAAATTCTATTTGACCTGCCATGGGTTGATTAACCTGTGTTTGTTTGTATTTATATGATCTTTATTTTTAATGTAATGCTTTTATACTTATTTCTATGTCATGCATGATAGAAATTAGACGCTACAGAAAGATCTCGTCACGTTTCCAGTATTAGTGTTATAGTTTCGTATCAAATCACTATTAGTACACTTATCATCACATTTGGATTTAGGTAGGGAAAGATTAAAAGATAAGTAGTATAGTATTATATAACTAAATTGCCCTCTTGTATAAAACACTTCATTTTCCTACATTAATATTTAGCTGATACTGATCAGACGAAATCTGATATGCAATAAATATATGTACGAGTTTATTTGCTTTGAAAAATATATTTCGCTAAAGTGTCGCTAAAAGACAAATTATTCTCATTTATAAAATTTATCTCCTCTCACACGTTTATTGGCATCCCGAAACTTTATCCTTGTATCATTTCGAAATACAGAGAATTACAAATTAACTTCATAAAACTTTATGAGGTATCAATAAATTAGCCTCTCCGTATCTTGTTTTGAAGAAATCACTATAGAAGTACCTGTTTGCAACCAAATGTATAAATTCCAACACATTATCAGTGATCTTTAGAAACCCGAAACCGTAAACATGCAGAGTACGCATGTAGCGTTAACTATTCATTCGATATCTGGAGAATATATTGAACAAAAGACTCAGCATCCGAATACACTATTTCTCACTACATCGGCCCGATGTAATCAGAGAAGACGACGTGTTGCCTTTATTTATGTATGAGAGGGGCGCGGGCGAGGGTGGGCCAAACGTGGAGGATACAAACAGAATAATATTGATGACACTGCGCTGTGAGGGGTCATGAATCATTAATCGTCTCCTCTCGACTACGGCTCTATTACGCCGACTGGATTGCTGGATAAGGCTCATATGAACACGACACGATAATCGCCGAAGACAATTGTAACACACATGACATGATAGTCCAGTGGGTAAGAACTCCCGCCCGAAAAACAGAAGGGCGTGAGTTCCAATCCTGGGACGGGCCTACACCAATTTGTCTTTTCTAAAGTCATATGTGTGGTTAATTTATCATGGTTGATAACGGTGAGGGAAAACATCGTGAGGAAACCCACATGGCTGAGTTGTACTTAGTCATGTGACAGTGTATTCGTACAAAACGGCGATAGGCCTGCCCCCTATCACGTGAGTACACTGTCTAAGCAAAACGTGGGTACCTTCTCTGGAAACTAGATGGCGCTTGCCATGTGAGTTCAGGAGTATTGGTACCTCTGCCAACCCCTTCGGGGATAAACGGCGTGAACGTTTATGTTATGTTATGTTACAATTGTAACAATGACCCAACATTGTTGCGTGGTCAATAGTTTCTCATACAACATTGTCGCATTGGATCCACGTGACCAGGATATTGGATGCAATTGCAAATAACTAAATAGTTTAACCAATTGACGGCCGTCACATCTTAAGATTGGAAGTTATTCATGACACAGCTGGATGTCCAGCTTTCTCCAAATATCTTAACAAAAGGCGCTCTTGCGCTGCACTCATCCAGTGGCATCCCGCCACTTTCAACAAACCTTCAGTCTACGTTGCGGCAAATAGCCTACACTGATGACACTAATGTACTAGACGATAGTTCAGCTTCACGTAGTAGATAAACGATGTGATGAGCAACCCATTTCCTGAATATCTTCTACACAGTACTGTAAGCCATTTTCAATAAAATACTTCGATGAGGTTTTAAAGGAATTTGCCGAAGTATATGAAGGTACAAACGTCTACTTATCAAAAGCAAAAATAAATTTTGCTCATGGATATGCTGTGTAGTGTCGGCATAGAATAGCACTACCCCATTTTTTCCGGTGGGTGTACGTAAGAGGCGACTAACGGTATTGGGGCTTTTAAGGGATATTTGGGCGATGCGGTTGGAGACCCATCACCAACAACCTTTATTTTACCATCTTCTCCCCACTCAACAAAAGTCGCTGAGGAATTTCTAATTTCTTAGTTTTGGCTACCCCTTCTAGGGATTTACAGCCGTGAGTATATGTATGTATGTATATGTATGTGGATATGGATATTTCCTAAAATTATAATATTCAAATAATACAAGGTTTGCTTTACCATCCAACAATTTTAATCAAACCTCATAATGGAAATTATAATACGGCCTTCATTTAATGTAAAACGAAAAAGAAGTCAAACCAAGCAAACCACTCGATTTTCAATTAGAATTAAACTTAGCGGTAGGGCCAAAAAATAAAAAGAATAAGAAAAAAGCGTAGGCAATTTAAGTTAATTCAGTAAGCAACAGACAGGGCTACTTCCAAATGAACTCAAACGTAACAAAAACGAAAACAAATCGTGAACAAAAACGCAGGTCATTTCTCGTTTATTTTTTCTAAACGATCTTCTTACCGACGAAGAACGTGCATCCGAATCCTTGGGACTTTTTGTTCTCTTTATCTTTGGACCAAAATTTTGTTCTGTTTCTCTTGTGCATGGCTGAATGACGACAACGATAAAATAATAAAGCGCACGTCTTGATAAAGGACCGAAAGGGACACCAAGCGTACCTAAATTTCTAATCGTGATTTTATTTTGCGATCAACCTGCTTGTTTTTTTACAATATACGTATTTCTGCAGACCGTTTTCAAGGTGAAATGGTTTTTTTTATTTAATATTGCCTGAGGGGAAAATTTAGAACAAAGATTATTGCTTTTGACTCATATTGGGTGTAATCGCAAACCTTGTTTCATATATAACCTGTTGAACAGTTGCTATGTCTCAATTTATGAAACAACGGAATTTAGAAGAAAATTGTAATGTGTAAAATGTAATACACGTTAAGAATAATAAAACGTGATTTAGAAATAAAATAGTTGCCAGGCAATGTATTTTCTTCCATTTAAGTACTATGATTATTGGATTTCATTTACGCTTACTTTTTATAAATCTTATAAATAATATAAATGTTAAAAAGTTGAAATTGAGATTACTTTTTAAGATCAACCTAAAAATATATTTTTAAGTAAATTTTGTCGCCGTTACTCTAATTTTAACTCAACTTAACTGCCGACCCTAAATTATAGCCGAGTAAAGAACTGACGACACTAAAAGCATAAACCTTGTTTTTTATATTTAAAAAGGTTCCTTCGTTTTACAATTGGGACAAAAAGGTGGTTAATTGCTACACTAAAAATGATTATACCCTAAAGGCATTTATATTTTGGTCTAATTTGCGCATTTCCGCACGTTTCTTTTATATTTCTTTCAGATTCCATTAAAAATAAAAAAACCGTCTATCCTTCCGCCCTTGAATAAGTCACGCACATTCCTTCAAAGGTGAGGCTAATATTTTAAAATGGATCCAGGTAGGTGGATTCAAAGTGTGTGCAAAAAAAGGTAAGATCGTGATCATAGTTTAGTAGCATAGATAATCATCGATCAGCTGTCATTTTTTCCGTTTTACTTTTTTCATTCATTCCTTGCATGCAATTAAATAATTGAAAAGAAAATAAATTTTACTCTTGCCGATAACTTATAATTTCGACAAAAATATATAGAATAGAATAACTCTTTGTTACATGCCCAAATATGAAATGTAATTGGCAGTCTTATCACTTAACGCAAAATTTTTCAAACCACCTTTTGATAGTAAGGTTAATAAAATTACATGTTATACGTGAAATGGTTTTAAAAATAGAAAATAAACATTCAGCACAGTCCTAGTCATATTAAGTGAATCCTTCTGTTTGAAAAGTCATAGGTTTTAAAAAAATTAATAAAAAAAAAGATTGATAAATCTATTGAAATAAATAAAATCAGATCACAAATCTCAACGGAAACACCCAAATGAGTTGATTAAATTCATTAAAGAGAAACGACCATTAGTTTGTTATAATTTATTGACCAATCCCATAGCCGATAGCTAAAACAAATAACATGATTTCAATTTAAACAGGATTGTCGATACAAATACATTTGTAAAGGAATGGTTATTTGATAAAGAGCAAGTAACCAGTTTTGAAATAGTACAAATAAATAACATGGACGAGTTTAGATACGTTCTGTTCGTAGGCTTTTAACTGATAAGTGGTGACTTTAATCAATTTAAAGCTACAGGATTTACTCAATGTTCAGCCTTGCAATAAAATATTTTCGTTCGATTTACTTCTACCGTGGTCGTAGTTGTAACAATTAGGCCTTTCCAAATTTTGTAGTTAGAATAAATTAAGGAGTAAACAGTTCGCTGCCGTATCTAAAAATCACAAAGCTGTACGAGTATGATTGGATAGATTTGCAAAAGCTTGAATATATTTAGTGCCTGTTTAATTTAATCAAGTTTAATGGGATTGTGTATGTTTTTTTTATTTCCTTCATAGTGATTATTAGGCGATGCCGTTGGAGACCCATCACTAACAACCTTATTTTACAATCTTTTCCCCACTCAACTTCCAAAAGTGGCTGGAGTTTCTTATTCCGAAGCTCGGGTTACCCCCTCCAGGAATTTTTAGCCGTGGGTTTATTATTTATGGGTGTATTTAATTCAAGTAGAATATTTCTAAATCTACAGAGAAAACTAAAATAACGGCAATTGAAAAATGTGTTGGTGTTTTGATAGGGTATAAAATCAACTCAAATGTGATGTTCTATTTCATATTGTGATTGTGAGAATTAAAGTAAATAAAGCTATAGAATGTTGTAGTTGAATTCATGACGTACTAAAATAGTAAAACCGTTAAGATTAGAGGTTTATACAAACTAACAAATCAGCGAAAAGATCTAGGTAAAATAATAATGTATTATAACTACAAAACAAAATTATAACAAACGCAGCATAGCGCAGAATTAATCACACTTGCATTTTTTTACGCAAACATATTCAACATAACGTTTCTAATAAGCTTATATGGTAAGATAGAACAAAATGAAATGTAATTGAAATAGCCAAGAACACAAACATATTCTTTCAGAAAATCAAGCATTTAAGTATTGCAAATTATATAAGGATCATTCAGAACAATCAACGAGTTTTTTCAATATTTACCTTTTCTAAACAAGTCGCCCGGCACTGGGCCACACGAAGTGGTGATGAAACCTCCTCTTCAGCTATTACTCTGAACCAAGTCAGGACTGTCAATAAAGTTAAACTAAAGATCATCATTTTGGCACTCATTTTCTTTGGTATATCAAGGTACTGTTCTTTATAAATTTAAGCTTATATTGTTGTCACAAAAATCCAGAGGGTGCAGTCAACATATCTCTCCAAAAAATCTTATTCTGGAATCTCCAAAATTCTTTTTTCTTAACACATCACTTCCAAATATCGAAATCCAATAATAAAAGTTTTTTCGAATGTATGAACAATCACAATAATTTCACAGAAAAGTCACTTCACTTGAGAATTTTAGTTACTTTCGAACTTGAAATCCAAATCGAAAATTGTAGTTAGCTCGCTCCATCCATGCGGTGTCCCGTCGCGCAGAGGCGATACTGCCGTGTGCGCGATCAAATGCAGACTAACCAAACTACCCCGCTTGAAGAAGCTCAGCTCTTTCCCCTCGGCCGGTTAAATTATATTGCTGTCTCTGTCATTCACGCTGATATAACAACATCTCTTTTTCTTGCAGAGGAAAGTGTACAAGTGACGTAGCTACTACTACGTATGAAAGCTTTTTGTTCCCACTACTAGTGCATATATTTTATTCCATCTCAAGTTATGCCTTGTTTTGCCATGATGCAGTTAAACGGATGGGAATGGAGAGGTTTTTTGTTAGACAAAGACGGCAGAGCTAAATCTAAGGGGTTGTTAAAAAGGGGTGACAATGAATCGAGCTAATTCAGGGCTTGCGTTTTTATGGGAGTTCAAGCGGCAAGTATCCCGCCTCTCTTGTTTGTTTAAGTTTATGGTTCACATAGTGAAGCCATATTAAAATTTATTAATGGCTACTATAGAACGACTAACGACTATAGTTTTGAACTTGTTTCTTTTAGAATTATGTTTATAGCTCGGACTTTCATATTGTTACTTAATTTAAAAAATATATATTACGAAACTATTGTTAGAGCTATTTACTTCACATGTTTCATGAAAATATATTTTTCGTTGTGAGATACATTCTCGTACAGATAAAACGTCTTCATTTGTCATATTCACGGGTTGCTAAAAAATAAGAACAAGCGAACTCACTAAACACACTAAGAAAAACTCATTGTTTTAAGTTTTATGGCCCTGTTTTTTCCCATTGAGAATTTGCTAAGGAATCCGTCACATTGCAAAGAGATTAAATAAAAAACCAGTGTGACTGTGGCGTCTATGTGATGATATTTTTTCGTTTTCTTTCTTGCATCTCTAGGCCCGGTCTATTCATCTCCGTGCTTTTATCGCCAAGTTTCTTCCAGACATAATCTAGACAAGATGTTTGTTCTGAATCCCGTTTTGTGTGATGTGATCTGTATTTGCTACTTTTGTCCTATACAACCCTAAGTTCGTGTTTGACCTTTTAAATGAAGCTAATGTTTTAGAATAATTTAAGAACAATATAATTAAATTCCAATTACACTATTACAATATTATTTGCAACATTTAAACGTGTTTACATTATTGCTAATATTATCGTATTATATGTATTTTATTCGTTGCAGTTATTTATTCGTAACATAATAATTATTCATTATTATTTCAATTCTATAAAATATCTTGTAATAATTGCATCATTTCTAAGACACACATTTAAATATTAATAAAAAATGGGTGAAATAAACATTACTATAGCAGATTACAATACCAGTTAAATAGCATGTTCAATCCTTCGGATAGATTTATTATTCAGATTATTTCGTTATTATTAGATTTTTATCATTTAAATCAATTATTACTTAGCTTTTTAGCTCTATATGAAACGCAAATATTTAAAAAAAACGATTCATGTGATGAATACAAATGCCTGTTTTTTATTATTTTATCTGTGTATTTATAAAGTTATTACTCGTATTTAGCCTAACCTAGCCTATCTTTGTGCAGAATCTTAATAACTTGAGTGTCTTATTATTTGTTTAAATTTATTTGTATGTTTTTTTTAGAAAAAAGGCAATGAATAGGTTCACGATTTTTTTATTGGAATTTCAATATATAAAAAATATAACATGATGTATCGGCTATAAGATTTTCTAAAATAATTGATTGTTTTCCGTACCACCAACTGTTGTTCAGACTTGAAATAACCATGAGTAAAGCTTTATGGCTTGCCGATTTATTTCACAAATTATTTTTTCTTATTAATCAAATAGTAGGTAAGTATTTTATCATGGATGCAAATTGGCACTTGCATTAAAGGTCCTATACCATCTACGCATCAACCTCGGCAAAAAAAACTGTTGAATTAACATCCCTTGAACATTAACTTAATTTAAAATTTTGATAACTAGTACTCTGTGAAAGTTTCCTCCATCTACCTGTTGCCATTTTCATTAAAGAACAAGAACCAACAAATCTATGACATACATACATACATACATAATCTCACGCCGTTAGTTCCCATTGGGGTAGGCAGAGACTATCGATGGCCACTTTGTACGATCCTGGCAAACCTCTCTAGCTTCATTCACATCCATCAATCTTTTCATACATGATCATTTGTTCTTCGTACTTCGGACACCTGCCTTTTTGAGCACATTTTCTATTTGATCTATGACATATACATGCTTAAGGTTTTTCTTATTAATAATTTTATTGCTTAGTTATTATTATGTTGGCAGCATCAGTAACGATAGAAATAAGTCATATGAAAATGTAAGTTGTCTTTTTTTAACGGCTCATTTTAAACATCCTTATGAGATACGGACAGACGGACAGCGAAAGGTCATAGCAGAAGCTACCGATTTTAATTTTTGATACGGAACCCATCGAAACTAAATAAAATCTTCAATAAAAACATGCAATTGAGATTGATAAGAAGTAGAAGCAATGGTAAAGATTAATCAAAACAATTCTAAAAATGTCCGCAAAACTAACATTTCCTGCTCTCTAAAAATCATCGAAAATATGAAAAAAATGTTAACAAAGACACTTTGCAGTTATTTTTTATATTAAAGACAAATATTGTTTATTAACAAATATATTAGTAAAATACACACATACATATACTCACGGTTTTAAATCGCTAGTAGGGTAAGGGTAAGGAATTGAAAATTCCTCAACCACTTTTGAAAGCCAACGCCCGATTTCTGAATTGAGTATTCAAGCTGAGAACAACTTAAGTATCGTTTTGTCTCATGCACTTGTTAAGATTTCAATGCGACAGAACGATACTTAAGTTGTTCTCAGCTGGAATACTCAATTCAGAAATCGGGCGTAAGTGGGGAAAAGATGGTAGTATAGTTTCACCAGTACATAAATTTGTTTTATTTTTATTTTATTTTGTATTTTTTTTATTTGGGACATCAACAGCAAATAACTTAAAATAACATAATGGTTAACAAATTACAAACATAAGGCGAGTGACAGATATCCACAGAAAATTCCGAAAACACTTACAAAGAAGAAAAACTTAGCAGTTAAAACTAATTAAACGAAACTAACTAAAAAATAAGATAACAAAACGGAGACGAATAAAATAGGTATATACAAATATAGAGGAGTATAACTGTTATAAAAACTCCGTTCACCTAAAAATTTAAAAATGAACTTAATACTAAAACAATATGAACCAAGTTAATAAAATCACTGCTCATATGATTTCAGTGCTTTCAGGGAAACAGAACTCATTTTTATTACGAATAAATATAATGTGCCTCAGGTTTACGGCTTCTAGAGTTAGTGACAGACCAAAGACATCGTCGTCTATGTCAAAATATTTACGACCATGCATAGGCAAGAACGAATACAACCACGAAATCGTGAATCAAATAGAAAAGAGCCTTGAGACAGTGTACTAGAAGCTTTATTATACAAAACTTGGCTTTTGGACGGGAGGTCATAAAAATAAACTTTTAGCAATGTTCGGCAGCGAAAAGGTCAGATTCATTTTGTTACTTCTGCACAGATAGCATTAAATTCAGGCAGCAGAAGTTTGTTTGTAATTTCGTTAACTTGAAAAAAAAATTGTCATATATTTTCCCGACATTTTCATTGGAGTCTTCATTGATTGATTATAATGCATACTACTGTAAATCCCATAGGGTAACCAGAGCTACTTTTAGAAGCTGAGTGAATGAAAGATTGTCAAAAATACACCAGCATAAATGCAATACAATATACCTTTGATATATTTTTTTGAGTGAAATGAATAAACTTTTAGTTGAATTAAAGATTTCTTAATAATCTTTGATTTAAAAATATACCAGTAGATGTCAAAAACTGCTTAAGAAAAATAATCCATACAAAATACGCATCGCAAGTTTGAATAACTCAAATGAAAGTCACATTCTCGTATACTTACAACATACAACTCTGTATTTTATTGGCAACAGCGGCTAGTTGGCACGACGCCGTATTTGCTAGGTAGCTCCGTATACTACCTCTTACACTGGCCTAATTAGCTCCCTTGTTCTCCGAAACTAAATTACTAAACTCTCGGCCCAGACACTACAATACTTTTACGTGGAATATTTCAACTGACTTTTTTGGCTCCAATTTATGCCACCTACCTACATGGCCGAGCTTAATTGCACGTGTAATGTGAATGTATTGTAAGGATTAATGTGCAATGAACACTTGATAACATTTGGTTGGAAATACTTTTAGGTTATGTTAATGAGAGCAACATTTAGGTGGTGAGCAAAAATGATTGCTTCTAAGTCTTGGATGTTATTATGTGTATTATATAACATTAAATATATCGTTGAGTTCATATACCATAATACAAATTCGACTTAGTTCGGGGCTAAGTTGATCTGTGTATAGTATGTCCGTAAATTTATTATTAATGATTTTGTTTCCTTTGCGGTACAACTAGTGTTAGGCTCATGTTACGGGGTTCTTAGATTTGATTTGCAGATTCATTTTGGTTTGATGAAGATATTCTAGGTTTAAATAGCTGATTGTTTGAATGTTTGGAAGATGTTGCGCTTTGGAGGGCAGGTGAAGTCATTGTTCTGAAATATACTCGTTCTAATATATTACATTTTTGTCAACTCAATTTCTTAGGACGCTACCTAATTGGGTTTCTTTTATTCTAATAAGATTTTCATTTTATAATGTTAGTATTTATTTTGTGATGCGATGCTCGCACTAGATCTCAATCCATGACTAACCATCTTTTATTTCATAGTTCAAATGGAATTGAAAGTCCTGAGTAAATTTATTGACAGTCATACTTTTTTTTCATATGGACATATGACACAGATCAAGTTAGCCCCAAAGTAAATACAACTTAATGACATGTGGTATGGGATACTAAATCAACGATATACTTAATATTATATAATACACATATAAATAACATCCAAGACTAAGAAACACCATTTATATTCGTCACATAAATATTGCTTTGTAGTGTCGGCTTGGAATAGCACTACCCCATGTCTTCCGGTGGGTGTACGTAAGAGGCGACTAACGGTATTGGGACATTTTAAGGGATTTTTGGGCGATGCGGTTGGAGACCCATCACCAACAACCTTTATTTTTACCACCTTTTCCCCACGCAACTTCCAAAAGTGGCTGAGGGATTTCGAATTCCTTAGCTCTGGCTACCCCTTCTAGGGATTTATTGCCGTGAGTATATGTATGTATGTATGTATAAATATTGCCCCCAGCGGGATTCGAACCCGCGACCTCCATGTACTCACGGCTATAAAATTAAGAAGAAGGTTGCCAGAATTTTAGATTAAAATCTCTTCGGTCACTTTTTGTCGCTTTTAAAGTTAGGAAGGCAGGCTTTTAGTAGAAAATAAAATAAAGTGACATTGGTAGTGAAAACCCCTTAAACCCTAAATCACCTCTTGCTGCACCCTCAGGAAGAAATGAGTTAGTGCTAGTCTAAGCCGATACTACACAGCTTCTAGTATTCGACATTATATTAACTACTAGAAAAAGGCCTTTATATACTTCTACAGAACTAATCAAAAACTAATATGATATTTCTAAGTTCCGATTAAAGTAGCAAGTAATATCAAAGTGTAATTTCTGACGACCTTAAAAAAAATTAAATAAAAGATAACGGGAAGTAGGTGTTTAACCATTAGTTTACTAAAGTATCTTACATTGCAATATAACTTCTTAAAACTACGTCAATATTTCACAACAACAAAAATTATCTGACTAAAATTGCAGAAAAGCGTCGAATGAAATCTACAGCTCTCTTGTCCAAATCGTCATCATAATAATGCATACCTTTGGTTTATTTCTTTAGTCCCGTCTGACGCCAGGATACAGACTTTATAAACTTTAGAAGTATCAGCTTATGTTAACTTCAAGATCGCCAAAAAATATTTTAAGATATAAAACACAAATGAGAAGATTAAATTTAAGTTTTACATACATATACTCACGGCTATAATTCCCTAGATGGGGTAGCCAGAGCTAAGGATTTAGAAATTCCTCAGCAACTTTTGGAAGTTGCATCGGGAAAAGATGGTAAAACAAAGGTTGTTGGTGATGGATCTCCAACCTCACCGCCCAAAAATCCCTTAAAAGCCCCAATACCGTTAGTCGCCTCTTACGTACACCCACCGGTACTCAGCAAGCAAGCAACAGCAATTTAAGTTTTATTTATACAAAAACTATGATTTTATTAAACACTATAAAATAAAGAAAATTGTTGAGTTTTAGTGAAATGTCGTGGTCAAGTCTCTGTCAGCAATTGATAATAGCGGCGTGAATATATTTGAGAGGTTTGCCAAGATCGTACTAAGTGGCGATAGATAGCCTCTGCCTATCCCGTTGGAAATTAATAGCGTCAGTATTTGTTATTATGAGTATATTTTATATATTTGTTTGTTATTATAGTATTTTTACCCTGGCAAACTTCATTCAGAATAAATGCACGAAATGTATAACACTCTTATTTCTTTCACATATATGAACAGATTGTAGGCGTCTATTTGAGTTGGATAAAATTATAGACTCTACTTGCATTTTAGTTCATTGTAGACATGGTTTAAACTACATTTAATCTCTTGGATAAATTTGACTAAAACAAAATAATAAATTTTTTTGCCAGTCTACAACATTGCAAGCCTGTAGCTAGAAAGTGCAGCTTGAAGATAAAATGGAGATTGCGGACAAAACTGTCTCCTTTTATTTAAAGATTTTTCATGATATTATTCCCAGGATGGATATTTTTTTCCTTTCAATATTAAATCGAGTCTTTGTCATACAAATCCTTAAAAGTGTTAAGTTTTAGTAGTAAGGTTTATTATAACCCTGCGTAATTATAAAATGGTTATTTGAAATATAGAATTGGAAAAAATATTTATCTTTATGTATCCAGCTGTTTTACTGGATAAAAACTGTGTTTTATTAGGTTTTTAAAATAAAAATAACAATACTTAGTATCGAAAACTTAAAACAATGTGATTCATGAACTGGTTTTTTAAATTATATTATAAACTACATCAAAGATAAATTTTTTTGATGATACTTTTGCATTGTATTTTATGTCACCAAAAACTAATTCTTTGAATACATAACATACATATCATAGCATAAACGTTCACGCCGATTATCCCCGAAGGGGTTAGCAGAGGTACTAATACTCCTGAACATCACGTGACTTTATCACTTGGTGTTCAGAGTACCCACGTTTTGCATGGACAGTGTACTTACGTGATAGGGGGCAGGCCTATCGCCGTTTAGTACGAATACACTGTCACATGACTAAGTATAATTCAGCCATGTGGGTTTCCTCACGATGTTTTCCCTCACCGTTAACAACCATAATAAATTAACCACACATATTTCTTTAGAAAAGACGAATTGGTGTAGGCCCGACCCGGGATTTGAACACAGTCGCTTGCACGTTAACCGGTGTTCTACCCATTGAGCTATCACGTCGTCTTTGAATACAATGAACTAAAAATATTTTCTCTGAATGAAGTCAGACAGCAAGGCCAAAGACCTAACAAATTCTGAAAAGTCTTATTTAAAAGTTCCAGAGTTGTGCGGCCCCACTCATGTTTGCGGAGATATGGAGGAGTTTACGTCCCCAAGGATTTTTACTTCACTTCTTTGATTAGTTCTTCAAACTTAGTTATAAGATGAGTCAAAAACGTTAGCACATTTTGAGTCGCGAAATGTTGAGTTTAAAATCTATTAAAATTTAATTTAAGTCATAACATAACTGATATAAGTATTTCGTGATCTTTCTAGAGGTTATATTATTTTTTCATGATAATGTGAAATTTTCAATACAAAAAACGTAAAATAACTAAATAACCTTTCAAACACTATATTTTCATGAACTAAACATAAAGCAATAAATAAAAATACTTTATTTTATTGCAATATAATGCAAAAGTATTTTTGAAATTTTGGAAATTCAAATTTTAGCGGTCTAAGCACTTGGTCAACAACTTCCAGTTGGTTTCTTTGGGAAACTTAAATGAAGTTAAGTTTTATTACTCGGTGCCCCGACTTGGTAAGTATTTGTGTTTATAGAGCTGTAGAAAGTTTAGACGAAACCACTTAAATAACCTTTTATAAATCTTAGTAACTTTTTTATTCAGAAAAATTTAATCCATCGAAGCATTTAAAGCTTGAATTCATACAAGTTAAGTTTCCGTTAATAATCATAAAGTTCATTTTGTACATGTTGTTAAGCCTCTTTCTAATATTCTATACCCATGTAAATTTTATGGAGAAAGGGAATAAAGTTTCATTGCTGGTTAAGGGGCGCATCGCTTCTCGTAACTTAAAACTCCTAGATCATTTATTTGTTTCGGAATAAAAATCTGAGTAATTATGAGGTAAAGCGAGAGTAAGAGAGAGTAAAGCAAAGGTATGTCTAAACAGTAACTTGTCAAGTCTTCAACAAATATCTGTATCTACTTATACTCACGGCTACAGATCCCGAAAAAGGTTAGCCAGAACTTCAGATTAAAAAATCCCCATACAATTTGTGCGGAAAAGATGATAAAATAAAGGATGTTTGGCGATGGATCTCCAGCCAAAATTCCAACAATTACTTCAAATATTCCAAACCTCTTATGGAATTCGCGGGCAGTAATGGTTCATTGCTATTCTTAGCCACCCACAGCTACTACAAATACAACATAACTGTATCAAGATTATTTTTCACATCATATACTATCCAACAAACATTCATCGAACAGAACAGGATAATAATAAAGAGCGGAAAATCGTCATAAGTTTTAAAGAAACTTTTCCGCCGCAGACACATACGTCTCGGACATAATGCGAAAATGCAATTTCCATAAATTTTACACGTCGTGAGCAAATCCCTGGCCGAATAAGATTTTCCGTGACCACGTCACGTGACAAGGCTCTTGATACTGCCCGCTTGGATAAGGGACTCATCTTTGCCACTACATTTTTCATACAAATCTTTTATATTATCCTTACGGAATAGAGCTGGAAAAATTACCCTTTATACTTAAACGTAGGTAAAGAAAGAACTGTGAAATGTATAGTAGCAGGACTTACGGAGTTTTTATTACGAAGGTTACGGTCGTTTGTAAGAATATTTAGTAGAAAATATTATTTTACTGAATTTTCGTGATGAATGCAAGACCAAGTTGGTTACAGAAGTGAACGACTTTATTTAAATTAAATGTTTTTTTTTCTTTTATATGTGATTTTAAAACGAATGTGGCTTCCCATGAGGCGATTCTAGATTTGCGGCTAGATTAATTTAGTATACTCCAATAAAAGGTTTAGCTTTTAGTTTTATAAATCAATCTTTATAGTTGTGTGGTGAGGTGAGCGAGGAGTAGAAATTGAGGGTAGATCCAGAAAATGTAGTACAAGGAAGCGTGTGCTCTTATCGAGGGGTCACCAACCCACGCTTCCTTGTACTGTGCAAACAGCAAAGATATACTGGTCAGTACACCCTGCTGTGTACCAACTTATAATTTGAATCTATGTTTAACTCGAAAAACATTTATGTGCGAGTGAGTCCGCAGTAGTGTGCGCTTTAATGTACTCCCACAGGTTTGTTAATCAATTTGATAACATTAAAAACTGCAACGTTTTTTTATTACCGCCGTAATATGTCCCTACCGAGAAAGAGGGGTGCAAGCCTACTCTGAAAAGGGGGATTATGGCCATAGTCTACCATGGTAGCCTAGTACAGGTTGTTGTAGACTTACTTACGAGATAGTGAATGTGACCGGAGCACGGAATCATCTTAATTTTCGGATAATCAGTTAATTCAACATTTTAATAACCTTAACTAATATCGAAACAACTATAAATTTAATAGTTCCCTTATCAAAGAAATATATTTAGTAGTAAATAAATGAAACACGAGAACCTATAACAGAGATAAGTTCTCAATAATAACGGATGTCTGAGAAACCGCACTTGTGTTAGTAGTATTAACTCATTACCAACACTAGTATTCTCAGAACGTTTCCTTTATCTTCCATACCTCGAATGTTCCATTAACAATAATTCCGTGTGTAACGCTCTTAATTAATGGCTGGTCTCACAATCGACTCAGACCGAGTGTTGAACAAAAATTTGTAATGCAGTGAAGCTTCTCAAACGAGTATACCAAATTATGGGTATAATTTAATTAAAACATAACAGCACCTTAATACCAATTAGTCACACTATGCAAGATGGCGGACCGTGGTATTGATGGGCAGTGTGGCTTCAAATCCTCTTTTTTGTATTGACCAATAGGAGAACTCTACTAGGAAGCCTGATAAAGGCATCGTTCCAACCCGGCGATTAGCACTTGAAATGTTTCCATTGAAACTCACTCCACTATTTTTGTTATTTACGACCAATTTAAAATAATTTTAAACACGCAGCGGAATCACATAAAAATTGATATCTTTATTGTGATTATTTTTATTGCTGGTTGTAGCAGTAAAAGTGATTTTTATAGCAGCTTTTAGCTGAGCTGTATAGTTTTTGTTGATTAATTGATGTCTGAAGTCTGTTTCGTCGATTTTTGTTTTGTTTATTCTTTATGGGATTGATACCATAACTCATCGGCATTAATTATATAATAGTGTATAACGTATATTCGTTTTACACGATGGTCTGACAGAAGATTCAAGATCTACCAGAGATAAAGTAGAAAACCTATATAATTAAAATAAAGATATTAAATTATTACAATTTATATCTTTTTGTTCATGAAAACCTCATGTGGGGATTATTACCAATAAATAAAGGAAAGAAAAATCTCGACACAGGCGGGGATCGAACCCGCGACCTCGGGTAAACGCCCCGACGCTCTGCCAACTGAGCTACCGTGTCAATTGGCTGCCAGTGCGAAATTCTTCTATCCTTTATTTCTTTTACACGTTTAAGTAGTGTTTGCGTTTCCTACCTCCGAATTATTACTAATTCGAAAGGCCACTTGTCTACCTTTTCAGATAGAATACAAATGTTGAGAACGCCTAACTATCATATAATTTAAATCTTTTTGTTCATGAAAACCCCATGTGGGGATTATTACCAATAAATAAAGAATAAATAAAGGAAAGAAAAATCTCGACACAGTAATACAATGGTGGCAAAAGTTACTAATTGCACAATTAAAATTTCAAAAGTAGCTCAAACATTTTATTTAGTAGAATGAAGTCAACATTGGCTGGTAGGAAACAACGTTAAACCCATAGGCTATAGCTTGGTTAAATATTAACATTTGATGAAACATTCCTACCCCTTTGACGAGGCACATTGAAAACGTAAGCTGACTGCAGTCAAAGGAGAGTTAAGAAAACATTGGCGATTTCGTTTCTGTAGCAAACCGAAGTATTATTTTTCTTGAAGATAGCATCCTTCTGAGTTTTCAAATGTAATTGCCTCGGTTCGTTCGAGTCGAGGGGATGACAGCTCAAAGGGCAGTCCTTGACGGCCTTATTGTCGGTCGGCCCACGATTCACCTTATTCAAACTTTGGAAGTTTTTTTCCATCGCACAGAAGTTAATAGACTATTTTAAATGCAGGATTTGCGATCGCTCTCGAAAAGTTTTGAGATCTGAGGCGTGTTTTGAAAAATCTAGGTTAAAATGAAAGTAACGTTGAGCGGAACTTTAAGGGAAAAGCTTTTAAAAGTGAAGCAGAAAATGAATAATCTACTTAGTGTCTCATTTTTACTATTATATCACCTTAAAGCTATCTTAGATTTTATTAGAACTTATTCTTACTAGAAACTTAGTCTACAAGTATACGCTTTTTTATTTTGTTATAGAAGCCTCACAGTAACTATTGTGATGTTGGATGAATACGTATAATATCATGATAGCAAATCCAATATATATATTTAGAGGTGTAGTGTCAGCTTAGAAAAGCACTAACCCAATTATCGCCGTGGTTATCGTACGAGGCGCAGAAGAGTATTAAGGCTTTTTTAAATGTATGCTCTGACAACCCGGACTTGGCCAATGTTGTGGACTATGGCCAAATCACCCTATACAGAATAGGGTGAGGCCCCCTTAGTTGGGACATATACAGGCTTTGAGGAAGTATTTGTTTAGCGATGTGGCTAGAGATCTTAGTTAAACAAACTTTTTCTAACTCAACCTCAAAAGTGGCTAAAGACGACCAAATTCCGTAGCTCTAGCTACCTTTTTTATACGTATTTCTGTAGATTCTAAACTTCTTTCAGAAATAAATTACAAAATAATCAGCCAGCTCAGAATAAGTTACATTAAACTATAAAGTTGATTACAAACACTTCGACACACAAAAATACTTACCTAAATAGTGTACTACTGAAGATGACCAAAACATTATGATTAAATCGTTCTCTTCTAAACCAATTGAAAAAACTTTTAAAGTTCTTTTTATTCATGATTCCCTTCAAAATAATAAAGAAGAACATCAAACAACAAAACCAAGGAACAACTATTCGTTGTTTTGTACTGAAATCGGATATAGCTTATTCATTATAAATGTTTGGGTTTACGATTACAAGCAATTTGTCTGAGTCATGAGAATATAATTTCTCGTAGACTCGCAGTTTTCAAACAATTTTTCCACGTATTCGACACCATTTATATTTCCCTCGTCAGACTTAGTAGTAGTTAACAAAAATACATATTAATGAGACATATTAGCCAATGACAATTGATGACATGATAGTCCAATGGATAGAACGACCGCCCGAGAACAGATAGGAGTTAGTTCAAATCCCGGGTCGGGCCTACACTAATTTGTCTTTTCTTAAGTCAGGTAAAAGTTAAGGAGAGGGAAAACATCATGAGGAAACCCACATACATGGCTTAGTTGAACTTAGTCATGTGACAGTGTATTCATACAAATCGACGATAGGCCTGCCCCCTATCAAATGTAGTAAGCAGAACGTGGGTACCTGCTTTGGACACTAGATAGCGCTGTCATGTGATGTTGAGAAGTATTAGTACCTCTGCCAACCCCTTTGGGGATAAACGGCGTGAACGTTTATGTATATAAGATATATTAGCATTTAGAAATTTATATTTATAGGGGTTTGCTGAAGCTTACTTACGTAGTTTTCAACTCTCGCGACCACAAATATGGGGCTTCTACCTTAAAAATAAAGTCTTATTTACTATGGGGCATTTCTATGAAAACACATCGAAGCCGAAATATTTTGATTTTCTTAACTTGATAATATTTGACGTGATAGCTCAATGGGTAGAACACCGGTTAACGTGTAAGCGACTAGTGTTCAAATCCCGGGTCGGGCCTACACCAATTTGTCTTTTCTAAAGACATTATGTGTGGTTAATTTATCATGGTTGTTAATGGTGAGGGAAAACATCGTGAGGAAACCCACATGGCTGAGTTGTACTTAGTCATGTGACAGTGTATTCGTAAAAACGGCGATAGGCCTGCCCCCTATCACGTGAGTACACTGTCCATGCAAAACTTGGGTACTCTGAACACCGGGTGTCTAAGTCACGTGATGTTCAGAAGTATTAGTACCTCTGCCAACCCCTTCGGGGATATTCGGCGTGAACGTTTATGTTATGTTATGTGATTATATTTTAACATTGAGATATTTGATAGTAACCTTTGCTATCCGTTTGATGTATGGATTTTTGGAGTGAGACATATTATTCACTTATGCCATAGTTTTTTAAGTGGAAAGATATGAAAAGGAGTCATTATAAGGATATGATTATTCATCTATTCCTGACCAGCTGTTTGTAGGCTAAACAAATAAAAAAAATAACCAGAACTGGTATATTTTTTATAAAAAAGCCCTGACTTTCCGTCTGTTATGTGGATTTTGGCTGTGATAGAAAGGATTCAATCACGCCATAAAAATATTTTTTCTGGCCACCTAAGGGCCAGTTTTTTGATCCGTAGTTAAAAATATAACCATTTGTTACATTGACTATAGTTAAATGTCTAACCAGTAGTCAAATCGTAAATCCATTTTGGTTCGATATTTGACATTAGTTACTCTAACCACGGGTCAAAAAATGCATTTTGCTGATATCTAACTAATAGTTACGATATTTAACAAATTGTTGAGTTAACCACGGATCAAAAAACTGGCCCTTAGTACTTTGCCTCCCCTTCGTACGACGAAAAATATATTCAGGCCATGACTTTTTGGGAGAATGTATCTTCTGCATAGCTAATACGACCGACCTTTTAACTAGATATCGAGTGTAATAAAACAGCCATCCTTTTCGCATTGACTTAGTATCATATACTGTCATCTCATTTTAACCGATATCGTGACGATCAAATAGTGCTGGTGCTAGGCGTCCTGAACAGTAAATTACAAAATATCTCTTCAGTGGAGATACATAGTTATTTTTATATCTATTACTCAATGATGAAAAATTTAACCATTAATTTAAAATTAGTGTCATCAGCGCTGTGAGTTTTCTGATTTGTCAAACGACTTCACGAGTTGACGTGGAGATCATTAATCTTGCCGACCATTTGTACTCATATATACGTTTCAATGACGAATGTAGACAAATTGCGGTACAAAGTCTACGGGGTTTTTCAGAGTCCATATTAGATCATAGTTTTTCCATAATAACCACTCATCGTAATATTAGGCCTCAACAAACATATACTCACGCTATTATTTCCCCATTGGGGTAGGCAGAGACTATTGATCGCCACTTTGTACGATCCTGGCAAACCTCTCTAGCTTCGTTTTCATTCATGAATCTTTTCGTACATGCTCTTTTATTTTTCAAATTATGCCTCACACATTTGATTTACAATGTATATCAACATGTCAGTCACGGCTATAAATTCCAAAGAAGGGTAGCTAGAGCTTCAAAACTTCCAATTCCTGAGTGATTTAAAAATGTTGAGTGGAGAAAAGATTGTAGAATAAAGGATGGTTGATGAGTTCTCCATTACTCTAAGTCTCTCTTTTAGGACAACTATAAAACGAAATGGTTTAGTTGCTTTTCTAAGACTACACACTACACTACACAACTTTTTTACCTGATGACATTTATACATAATAATAAAAACATAACATAAACGTTCACGCCGTTTTATCCCCGAAGGGGTTGGCAGAGGTACCAATACTCCTGAACTCACATGGCAAGCGCCATCTAGTTTCCAGAGAAGGTACCCACGTTTTGCTTAGACAGTGTACTCACGTGATAGGGGGCAGGCCTATCGCCGTTTTTGTACGAATACACTGTCACATGACTAAGTACAACTCAGCCATGTGGGTTTCCTCACGATGTTTTCCCTCACCGTTAGCAACCATTATAAATTAACCACACATATGACTTTAGAAAAGACAAATTGGTGTAGGCCCGTCCCAGGATTGGAACTCACGCCCTTCTGTTTTTTGGGCGGGTGTTCTTACCCACTGGACTATCATGTCGCGTATACATAATATGGCTATAAATCATGGCCAGAGCTACAGAATCCTCTGCCACTAAGAGCTGAGTGGAGATAAGTAAGCAAAATCAATAAATTTTGGTGATAGATGCATCCCCAATTGCCTAAGTCGCTTTATACGAACACCTATGGGAAAAAAAGAAGTTGTGATATTCTAAGTCATAATCTTCAATTATAATCATATCATCTTTCAAATTTGGCTGTTGATTTTCTAGGTCTAAAGCTCTGGATACCTCTTTTCGGATTTATGGCCGTGAGTATATCTATGTATGTATGTATCTATGATTATACTGTCAGTGCTAAGAACATGTTTAAATCGATTGTTTGAAAACGCCTCGCTTGGTTCCGCTTGTGTATAACATTAAGTTACACCTAAAATTCAATATAAAATGTTTCTGATTATGACGAGGCATTCCCTTAATTTCAAAAGACATACATGAAGTATTCACAATCTTAACCAACTCAACTCAACGGTTTTTGAAGCAGGGGCTTAAGTAGGAAACCAGATGATCTAATTTATGTAGTTTTAGTTATAGAGGTAATGGTTTGTAATAGTTACATAACATAACATAAACATAAACGTTCACGCCGTTTATCCCCGAAGGGATTGGCAGAGGTACCAATACTTATGTAACTCACATGGCATCGCCATCTAGTGTCCAGAGAAGGTACCCACGTTTTGCTTAGACAGTGTACTCACGTGATAGGGGGCAGGCCTATCGCCATTTTGTACGAATACACTGTCACATGACTTAGTATAACTCAGCCATGTGGGTTTCCTCACGATTGTTATAGTTAATTGTGCCGAAAGGGGTTTTTGGATAACATTATGTATGGAATTTTATCGCTTTGATAAAAATAATATGGTTTTAATAAATTAGCAACCGTGATAGCCCAGTGGGTAGAACACTCGGTTATCGGGTCGAGCCTACACCAATTTGTCTTTTCTAAATACATATGTGTGGTTAATTTATCATGGTTGTTAACGGTGAGGGAAAACATCGTGAGGAAACCCACATGGCTGAGTTGTACTTAGTCATGTGACAGTGTATTCGTACAAAACGGCGATAGGCAAATATAATTGCAAAAAGTATATTTAATTTTTATAATTGTATCGTGCAGTTACTTTCAAGATAAGTTTACATTACATTTAATTACTAGTTTTCTTGTTAAAAACCTTCGCGGTAATAGGCATGGTAAGTAAATAATTAAATTATAGTAATTTCACAATCATATCTACATTTCCGTGCTCGTGTAAATTCTTTGAAAAAACAAAAACTTGTAAGTCGACGGCTTAATTACTGAGTAGTTGCCAATTTGCCTGGTTTAATTATGTCTTTACTTACCCCACCTGTCTTCCTAGTGTGTGGTCGAGCATCCGGCAGTCACAATTAAGATATTTTCATGGATAGAGTAAGATATTTGATTACTATTATTTTGTAAAGTGCTATGTTTTCCGATGTTGCAGATATTTAGATTGGTACCTCTCTTGAAAGTTAAAATAAATAAACGGCAACATTATACACAGATCAAGGAATCCCCAAACTAAGTCAAATTCGTATTGTGGGATACATACATATACTCACGGCTATATTTCCCAAGAAGGGGTAACCAGAGCTAAGGAATTATAAATTCCTCAGCCACTTTTGGAAGTTGAGTGGGGAAAAGATGGTAAGAATAAAGGTTTTTTGTGATGGGTCTCCAACCGCATCGCCCAAAAACACCCGACACCCGTGGGTAGAAAGGGGTAGCGACATTCTAAGCCGGCACTACACGGCACGGGATACTAACTCAACGATATAATAAATATCATGTAACACACATATAAATAACATCCAAGACTAAGCAACTATCATTTATGCTCATCACATAAGTATTGCTCTCAACGAGGATCGAACCCGCAACCTCCGCACCGATAAACTACTCGGCCACGGACGTCGCGGATTGAGTAAGATATTTGATTACTATGATTTTCTGAAATCTTTTTTTCCATTGTTGCAGATATGTACATTGTTTTCAATTCAATACCCAATAAAATTAACCAAAATCAGACTTAAATAAAATTTCACGTGTAGCGAAGAATAGGTCAAAAATACGTGGAGTATTTTTCAAAGCTGGTGAATTTCAGTGTCTTTATCCAAGTCCACACGAATCAGCATCAAATTCAAGTATCAATGGTGTTCAAACTATTCAACTGGAGTCCAAGTAAACCATGAATGATATTCGCACGTAGTATATTAGGATACTGTGACCTGGCATTATCACCGTACCTTCAAAGGAAACGCAGACAAAAGCTTCTTATGGATAGTAAGTTGCTGTCGAGGCTTATCAACCATTTAATTATATCATATATACATACATACATATACTCACGGCCATAAATCTCAAAAAGTGATAACCAGAGCTTCAGGGCTAGAAACTCCTTAGCCACACTTGGAAGTTGATAAGAGACAAGATAGTAGAAGTAAAGTAACGTTGATGATAGGTCTCCAACCGCATCGCCAAATAACCACTTAAAAGCCCCATACCCTTAGTCACCTCTTACAACACCCGTGGGTAGAAAGGGGTATTGTCATTCTAAGCCGGCACTACTAATCATCATCACATGCTGAGACGATACCCTTTTGGCAATGTACATTTATTTCTTTTCATGTTTTTTTTTCTTTTTATATCTTTGTGTTTTTATTCTTATTACGTTTCATTTTGTTTTTGTGTGTGTTTGTTAATTTGCCAAATAAATGTCTTTTACTTTTTACTTTACTTTTTAATCATATCAGTATCATCAAAATCGTACATCAAACGTATCTCATAGTGAATCATTACAATAAACGAATATCTAATCACTGACTTTTTTCTCAGGTGCCTCTTTTAAACATCGATATCATAAACAGCACTGGCCTGTGTTGTATGTACCAACAAATCGAATTAATGAAGAGTATACTTTTTATACTTAGTTCTCAAATTTTATGGATAGATGTTTGAAATATATTTATTTATCAAATTAAAGGAATCTACTATGTTTCCAAAAAAAGTAAATATAACGCATATATCTATCAATTGTTGCAATTTTCGTTAAAAGCATCATACAAATTATGGTTAAAAAAATAGCATTTCACATTTACGCAACAACGCCGCATATAATAAGGTTATTTTGTAATTAAAACCTATTATATAGATATTTCTTCAATTAAATGTGACTTAATAGCTTTGAATGTTTTAATTAATTCGTAGTTTGTCACCTTATATTTAATTATTTTCTATTTATAACATACATACATACATATTCTCACGCCGTTAGTTCCCATTGGGGTAGGCAGAGACTATCGATCGCCACTTTGTACGATCCTGGCAAACCTCTCTGGCTTCGTTTACATCCATCAATCTTTTCATACATGCTCTTTAATTCTTCATACTGCGGACACCTGCCTTTTTGAGCACATTTTCTATTTGATCCAAATGTTATAACTGTTCATTTAAAAATATAAGTTTTAAAGACAAGCAGTTTGTTAAAGTAAACTTATTTTATAATACAGTAGCCAAGTTAATATTATGCGTATAAAACTTTGTATCAAAATATGGTTACGGTCCCCACCCCAATAACATGTAATCTTCCGTAATTCCAAAAAAAGCTTACTAACGAACGAATTCAGTCAGTCTGTATTTGTTTCACATAAATTCGCTCGGAGCCAAATAAAAAAGCCCTCACGTCCTTTTTGTAAGACATCGGAGTAACAATTTTGATGACTTAATAAGAACCGATGTCCAGAGTTTAACAAGAAAATTGCACTCAAACGGTATTCTTACCAGACTTCTCCCAACAAACAAACTGCCATAATTATTTTATATAGTACGTACAACATCAATTTGATTTTGCGAACGTATCTCGCTAACCTTTATAGCCTTAAATTGGATATAAAAAGTAAAGTTACATGTTATTTACTAGTTACCCGCTGATTTCTTGGGTGGCTTTGTTCCGATTCAATCAAGCGTTTATTTTAAAATATATTGCCGTTTAAAGGAGTAATTGAGAAGTAGAGACGTTGAAATTTTAATTATTTTCTTTCAGTTAGCAAGTCGAGAACAAAAGACAGCGTAGGACCGTTTTCTCAGCTGGAGGCGTTGTCCCGTAAAATTACAAATGTAGCGCAAATTAATCGAAGTGTCTATTACGGAAACATGGAATTAAATTTCAATTAATTGGCTGTTATTGAAGCGATTTCCAATCAACTAGTTAGTTATAACGAACATTGTGTTTGCGCATCAAAATTAAACTACGTAATTAATTAATCTGATTGACAATATTTTTGCGTAATGATCCAACGGTTTGGATGATATAATGAAATTAAAATGTAAATCAATACCAGCACCAGTGCATTACTTGGTGACAATGGTATTATCGTATATTAATGAAATTATATTTTATGAGCCCCGAAAAAACAGAGTATAAAAGTATTAAAAAAAATGATTAATATAACTGGGGCTTTAAGTTTGCATTAATATTATATTTACATACTTTGTTTGATGTTACTTTTACAAAAACTAGTGCATTGTTAAAATGCACTAAATAGATTTGTATTTAAATTATTGATTTTACAGGTCATTAATAAAAAACAGCTATTTAGTGTCGGCTTAGAATAGCACTACCCCATTTCTTCCGGTGGGTGTACGTAAGAGGCGACTAACGGTATTGGGGCTTTTAAGGGATTTCTGGTCGATGAGGCGGGAGACCCATCACCAACAACCTTTATTTTACCATCTTTTCCTCACTTAACTTTCCAAAAGTGGCTGAGGAATTTCTAATTCCTTTGCTCTGGCCACCCCATCTAGGGATTTATAGCCGTGAGTTTATGTATATATGTATGTAATAAAAAACAAACGTTTTGGAAATCCACTTTGGGATAACATTTTTTTCTCATTTAGAAATGAGTCATATAAGTAATTCAAACTTAAAAATGGGTAGCTTCTCTAAAGAGTGCTTCGGCTAAAGTTCACCGCGCTGGCAAAGTGTGGGTTTGCGAGCTTACGGCAACTAGCATGATAGGAACCGGGACCGACGAAGGCTTAACGTGTCTTTCGAAGCATTATATTATCTGAATATTCCAATTATCATGTTATTTAGCCTGCAAACCTTCCAAACTAGGTTAAATTTCTCAAATTGAATTAGTGAGTGTTATACTCAGGAATTGAACCTTAGACCTTTGGATAATGAGCCAAACACTCTACCACCAGACAACGGAGACTGGTGATATGAGTTAGAGAAAATACAAAAAATTGAGCTAAGCGAAATACTTTCATTGAAAGGCAGTAGACTATGAGGTCTGAGTTTTAAAAGTGATTGGCGTAGCGATGTGGCTGAGAAAGATATGTTGTAGTAATTTCTACTCTCAGCTTTAAAAACAGGCAAATAATTTCCTGTCCCCTTAATATCATAGTAGTTAGTGTAGGTTTTGTTTTGATGCTCTTGTACTACTTAAAACAAAACACCGAAATTTTGAATTTGAATCAAATGTTTTTTAGCTGTAACAAGGGATTAAACAATATTTGTTATTAATTGTAATACTCAAACACATACGCCGATATGCCACCAAACCGTAAGTTAGGAATTCCAAATTTGACGTCAATCTAGAAAAGCTCATCTGAGATCTCAGATTCTCAGTGATTACTAAAGACTGCCGCCTGATCGTTGGTGGCCGCCAGACGATGCCAGGCATTTCACAAATTGCGAACCAGCCTCGATCCGACTTTGCTGGGCACGAGAAATAGCTTGATGTATCAATTCCACTTGGGTTCTTATTTCACCGTTTTGTCTCGACGTAGGTCTGGGAATACATAGCAAATCTAATACAAGCAGTTTAAATTACTTGAGGGTCTAACTTTGTTTTGACTTGCGTTTGAAGGGAGGTACTGGAAGCAATTAAAAAAAAAAGTATTATTTTCTTAAGATATTCTGCGCTGAACCTTAAATTTTGACAGTTTTTTATTTATTTGTAGCTAAATTTTAAATACAAGCTTAGTGCAAGTGAAAATAAAACTACAAACATAAATACTGTAAGTATTAATCACGAGAAATAGCTTGATGTATCAATTCCACTCGGGTTCAGCTGGAAGTAATTAATGAGAAAAAGCAAAATTATTATTTTCTAAAAATCTTCTGCGCTGTACCTAAAAGGCCAGCTTTTTACAAACACAAGCACAAACGATGTATAAAATAAACACTGTAAGTAACTTTCTAGTTTAGATCTTTGTACAAAACTTATACTACATAATTTAAGTAAACGCTGTATAGTTTCAGCTCAGAATAGCACTATCCCATTACTTCATATGCGAGTTGCACGAGGCGACTCAGGGTATGAGAGTTTTAAGTGATTGTTGGGCATAAATGTTGCTGGAGGCCCCTAACCAACTATCCTTAATATTACAATCTTTTCCGCTCTAAACTTCTAGGATATCCTGATTTCAAAGTGCTATTTTTTTTAAAAATAGGAAAAATAGATAAGTAAAAAGGTAGAGATACTATTTAGTAAAGTAGTTTTTGGAATTTCTAACCATATATCAAGTATTTTTTTTTATTATGCTAAAGGTGTGCAATTGATATGGCTTCAATGATAAAGGATCAAATTGAACAACAATGAATGAATACCATCAAATTGCATCTAGGCAACGGCTTACTTTAAGTTTTACTCAATTCAATTATAAAAAACTGAAGATTCGATTTGAGTTTTTACCAACAAATTCAACTTCCTAAAGCGGCGCTAGTTTCGTGCACGTAAACGCTCAATGTCTCTTACCGTGGGTTTGCAGAAAAACGAATTCATTTAAAATAGAATTCCGTCGTAAGAACAATTCCATGAAAAATGAAGACGAAAATTTTAAGTGGTGAATTATTACGAAGAAGAAGTCTCATCTCGGTATTTCTTCTTTTAGTTAGTTATTTTGAAATGCTACTTATTTTTGTAGTTGAAATGAACAGGTGTAATTAATGGTGGTATTATTAGTGTTCTAAATGTGATATCGTCAGCGACAATCGCTTGTTGGCAATAAATAACGGAGCGTTCTTGGACCGCAGCCGGCAATTCATTCATTCAACTTCACATGCGAACAAAAGTCATAGACTGGATTTTACTAGGCTCATAAAATTGCCCTTAATTTTGCGCTTTTATAATGAGATATGAGTAAGTTAGCTATGTAAACCTTGTTTTAAATATAATGAGGTATAAAAACATGAAACAGCAAGTTGTTTTTATTCTAAAAACTTCTTCCTTATTTACTATCATATAAATACAATTGTTATTTTGGTATGCATGTTAAGCAGAAAAATTAATTCAGTAATTATTTATCTATGTAAAGATAGCTATCTAGTCATTTGTACTCAATACAGAGTTGTCAGGTATTTGAGGAATGCAATCGGAATTCCGAATGTCGACTCTACGGCCGTCGGTTCTGGTGACAGACTTAGAGCTGTGTGCAGAAATAGGCCGTTCTATCCTGAGTGTATCTAGACAATAAATTCATTATTCCGATGTGGACAAAACGTTACATCACTGTAAATCAAATGTCAGGATTATGTGCTTGATATATTGCGACGTATAGAGTGTTTCAATGGATTTTATTGTTTTTGTTTATTATATTATTTAATTCATAATGGTAGACAAATGTCCATTGAGTTGATTAGAACATTTCTTTGCAAATTTCTTTAAATATTTATTTTTAAATATATCTGAGTCGATCAATATTTTTGGTAAATATATGTTCAACTCACAAATAACATAACAAAAACCCTAGTTAGGAACTAATTTATCAAATTCTATATAAATACACAGGCAAGCATTATGAAACCAGCCTGCATGTTGAATGTGAATGAATTTTTATTAAGTAACAATTACACGTCTCTAATAGTCAGAAAGTTAATAAAAGCAAATCAAGCGAAAGATCAGTGCTCGCGCCGATCAAAAATAGAGCTGGACAGCATTCAAAACTGTTCGGAATTACTACCACTATTTGTTATACCGTTCTATCCCTCCATTCAGTAACTCAGCGAAACACAACGATTTGTTACTGAAGGAATTCCGACAGTTATTGTGTGGGTATAAATTTCATCGCTTCTCCGATGATACGAAAACTCACATGTTTATAATGAACATAAATTGTACTCGGCCACATAATCATCATAACTTTTGAGGCGTATTGCTTCATTTCAATTTTCTTGTAAGGATTTTAACAGTGTTTTATTGTGGTTTGAATGTGATATTTTGTTTATTTAAACTTTTATAGTATGAGCATTACAGGATGTATATTATTATTTGGGTATAATATTTATACAATGGCTTATAACATAGAAGCCCTTTATCACATGGTTAGTTGTCATAACAAAAAGTGGGTTCTCTATTCAACTGGAAGCAAACCGTCCTGTGATGTTCAAATGGACTTGCGGATTGTAGTGCTTCCCATCGCAGATATACGGTTAAACCATATTTATTACTATTACTTAAGATTCCGTAGGCCCATTTGTAATTATTTAAAAAAATATATAATATGAAAGTATTTTCTTGAAATTTTCACAATCTTTTTGATTTCAATAAAAATATTTTACAGTACATAAAAATATATACTGTATATTTTGCTGTGTAGTGTCGGCTTAGAATAGCACTACCCCATTTCTTCCGGTGGGTGTACGTAAGAGGCGACTAACGGTATTGCGGCTTTTTAAGGGATTTTTGGGCGATGCGGTTGGAGACCCATCACCAACAACCCTTATTTTACCATCTTTTCCCCACTCAATTTTCCAAAAGTGGCTGAGGAATTTCGAATTCCTTAGCTCTGGTTACCCCTTCTTGGGATTTATAGCCGTAAGTATATGTGTGTATGTATGTATTTTACTGTAATGCATGTCATTCCTATATAATTAAAGGCAACGAAAATAAAGTATTTTTTTTATATCGTAGTAAATAATCTACACAATATCAGAGACCTCCTATTGGTCTCTCTATTATTGTGACCGTTACAGAAAATCTAATAAGCAAAATAAACTAAAAAGACAAAGATTAAACCAAGCTACGTAGAATGTATTGCAGTTATGTTAGATATTATGGAGTAATAGCATCGTACCGGACGACGCAGTTTTGCTTCCACGAGTGGACAGAACACTTGATTTATGTCACGGAAAGTTAATAAATTAAATTTTGATAGAAACTATTATGTCTTATTAGAGACTTTAATAGACCAACATATATTTGCTGTGTAGTGTCGGCTTAGAATAGCACTACCCCATCTCTTCTGGTGGGTATTCGTAAAAGGTGACTAACGGTATTGGGGCTTTTAAGGGATTTTTTGGCGATGCGGTTGGAGACCCATCACCAACAACCTTTTTTTTACCATCTTTTCCCTACCAAACTTTCCAAAAGTGGCTGAGGAATTTCTGATTCCTCAGCTCTGGCTACCCCTTCTAGGGATTTACAGCCGTGAGTATATGTATGTATGTATATTTACGCGTATGGACTCATAAACCCGCAGATAGAGTTTCACAATATGAAATCCAGGAACTATTCCTCAGCAACTTTTAGAAGTAATAGCTGAATAAAATCACCAACAATCGCTTTTGAAGCCGAAAAACCAAAAGTCGCCTCTTTCTGTCTTAAAGAGGTGGGTTAGTGTTATTCGAAGTTGACATAAGAAATCTTAATTTTATAATTACTTTAATATTAGTCAAAGATCACAAGTCAACAAATATTTAATATTTGAAATGTTAATATACGTAGCCAAAAATATTTAATATACAAACCAAAATGAAAAATAAATGTTTGTTCCAAACGTAAATGAATGAATACGAAAGTCAACTCGTACTTCACTGTAAGAACGTGTTTCCATAACTATTACAGATAAGTATGACATACATTTCCGAAGTTATCTTGCCGAGATGGAATTACGCTATTTGCGGAAAAATTATAACACTCGAGCGTTCCGAGCTACAAAAATGTTACAGCTACTCGTATTTTAAATGAAAGAAAAATACTAGCTTATGCGTTGCTTATTAAACTGTTTGATTCTATTTTAAAATGTTATGTTGTGGTTATGATTAAGCTCTAACCTTATCTACATAGTTTCTTGTTATTATCTTGTGACAATTTATAGTTAGTTGCAACTTGCATAAAGAAAACTTTACAAAACTTATGGTAATTAACATACAAAAACGAAATACAACGCACAATAGTTGTTCCAATAAAGGCAATATAAAAAGCAAAAGAATAAAAAATAATGCATGAGTAGTATAATGAATAGTGGAGATCGATAGTCTCTGCTTACCTCAACGATCATAGTGGGCGTGACTGAGTAGACTGAATAAGAGCGTATAAAAATCGGTTGTGCAGCTCTTTGCAAATTAATTTAAAACATCGTATAATTACTATGCCAACATGCTTCCAGATTTTTAAGACCCTCATGACCCATAAACAGCGATGGTCTCTTAAATAAACATCATTAATTAAAAACGACACCAAAATAGGTAGCAAGCATCCCATAAATTCCACTCTCCCGCTCATATATCATTGTCTGATTAGCAACTGGAAACCGAAACCAAATTTCAAGGTAAAACAGACTCACAATATGCACACATCTAAAAGTTAATTATGTGCAAAGCAAAGCAATAAGTCCTTCGCAACAAAAGGCAATAAACTTTCTTGTTAATCTGATTCGTGTTATTGTAGTTGTAACGCAACTTTCAAGGGATTTATTACAAAAGTGTTGTAAAGAGGCCTCAGCCCGAGTGTTCAGCATCGCCAAACGAAATCAGCAAAATAAACGTAAGAATGTTTTGACCGAAGGATGATTTAGCTAGTTCACGCAAAGAAGTTGGCCATTCTACACTCCTACGGAGAAACGATGGCGGATCGTGCAAAATGGGATCCTGGTTTCACACGCAACAAATGTACTCATTATCTGATGAACTTTGCGAACCGTACAACTAAGAAATACACGTTTTAATCAAAATATGGATGTTTAAATGTCAGTTAGAGGTAGGCAATAATTCACACAACATTGTTAACAGCTTGAATTTCGTTGGAATATATAAGAACAATTTGACTTATGAGTACAAAGGAAATGTCATTTTGGTAACTTTATGTCATACCTTGTTATTAACAAACTATGCATACCACAAATCTAACCTCTTAAATCTGCGATTGTTGTTCTAGATATTTAAGCATAGAGGGCGCAATTTATATTCATAGGTAAATTTTATAATTTTACTTTATAAGTATAAGCACACTACAATAGCACTACCCCATTACTTCTGGTGGCGACTAACGTTATTGGGGCTTTTAAGGGATTTTTGGGCGATGCGGTTGGAGATCAACAAACAACCTTTATTTCATCATCTTTTCCCGACGCAACTTCCAAAACTGGCTGAGGAATTTCTGATTCCCTAGTCTGGCTACCCCTTCAAGGGATTTCTAGCCGTGAGTATATGTATGTATGTAAACTTTTTAATAAATACGTATTTCTAAAAAGAAAATATTTTGATGGGTTATTCACAAGTGCTCTAAGGATACTTTATCCTTTTCATAAAGGATAATGTAGAGGGTTGGTCGTCTAAACTCATAATAATGGCATCTAATTTTATTATTTACTTATAAAATTTACAACTTATTAAGTCTTTAATTGAACTATTCATCACAATACGAATTCAACGTTTTGTAGGTGATAAATAATGATTGTGTACTGGAAAATATTGCCTCACACTAAAAACCCTACTAACTTGGGAAAGTAGAAAAATAACTACTTATTTCTGAAGAAATGGTAAACATCGCCTAGTTATTGTTTATCAAGAGGTGTCGTTTGTCCACCGTGTCATAAAATTTAACTGAGGGGTCAAAACATTCAACACCCATGTGCGAGAGATAACACAGGATTGTTGCTGATGGGTTTAAACCACATCACCCACCATCTAGCTAAAAGCTCACTTATCATATCGCCTGCAGATGGAAATAGAGTAGTGCTTTTCTATAGCACATCATTATACACAAATAATGTTAAAATACTGCAGTGATCCATATTTCTCGTTTTGCTCGAAGCTAATCCAATTGGGTTTATTACATTCCAACTGTAATTCAAAGTCGAACACAATAGAACCAAAATCGTTTTCCAATTTTGATATATTCTCACAAATTAGAAACCAAAATTGCATCCGCGCGCAACCTACGGCACGGTTCTTTCGGCCCGTTAAGAAAATAATACAAAACTTAGCCGGAAGGCATGTGAAATTCGATCAGAAGCAAAATTCTAAAAACCTTTATTAGGTTAAACTTAAACATGCAGTTCGGTAAGAAATTATGCAGAATTACGCAAATTAACGTAAATTATCGTCTCGGAGCAATATTGCGGAGGAAGGGCTTCGTCAGCCGTCGCCAGGGGATAGCCGGCGGTTACGAGCATCGTGATCGCGTGACAGAAACAAAATATTAATAATTTTAATGGTCAAACTAAAGCCATTGGTTCACCTACATTTTCATATGAATATTTTTCAATTTCAACGCTATCGTAAAATTTTATCGTCTCACATGACCATGTTTTGAAACGATAACTCGGCATCTGCAGTAGGTTATAACAAAATATGCATACAAATTGGTTGCTTGTTGGATGGAACATCATGTTGAATTTATTGATAAATAAGTAAAGTACTTCACGCTGTAATAAATAATAATTGTTTGCTAGGAACATTGTATTCATTTTATGTTATCTTTATCTGTTGTGTAGTGTCGGTTTAGAATGAGACAAACACACTTCTTCCCGTGATTGCATTGATTCTTGCTGCTCGTTTTCAATTTTTAAATAGAGCTACTTATAAAAAAACGCACACACATTATAAGACGCCTTTATTATAAATTGCTACACTGTGAATAAAGAATAAATAAAGGAAAGAAAAATTTCGACACAGGCGGGAATCGAACCCGCGACCTCGGGTATACGCCCCCGTCGCTCTGCCAATTGAGCTACCGTGTCAATGGCTGCCAGCGCGAAATTCTTCTATCCTTTGTTTCTTTTACACTTTTAAGAGTGTTTGCGTTTCCTACCTCCGAATTTTTCACAAATTCGGAAGGCCACTTGTCTACCTTTTCAGATAGAATGCAAATGTTGAGAACGCCTAACTATCACATAATTTGAATGTTTTTGTTCATGAAAACCTCATGTGGGGATTATTACTAATAAATAATAATAATTTTTCTTTCCTTTATGTATTCTTTATTAATTAGTAATAATCCTCCCCGGATGAGGTTTCCATTAACAAAAACCTTTGATTAAAACAAAACAGCGGTTTTGTTTTAATCAAAGACAAAAACATTCAAATTGCGACACTGTGGTTGTTGCTAAGAAAGCCAAAATTCGCATTTAGTTAAATATTTCACTAAATCCAAAGCCATGCATGCAAATATCTTCGCCGATAGATACAACATGGATAAGCAGAGCTACCTAGCGTCACTCTTACAACACTGGCATTCTCTCGAACCCAATTAAACACATCAATATTTCAGATTTCAATATATAAATGTGTACATGAAAATTATTAATTTGTAAAATGTAATTTTTTTTAGACATTTGACTGCTATTAAAATTATTTTTTTATTCTCAATGTAATTTATCTTAAATAATTCAACTAGTCTATTTCTCCTCGTCAGATACTATTACGTGTTTGTGTGGTCTAATCTTCGTGAGACAGTTATCTATACAAGAGCCGGCCGCTAAGGGATTATGAGCCCATCTCAAATTTAAAGCTCAATAGTTTAATGTTAAGATCACTGACAAATTTGTAACAGAACAATGAATCGGATATTAAAGTATCTTCTTTCATGACACGGGCGAGCGGATGGGCAGTTCGACTGCGGTTTTGGTGGGGCTTTGTATCCGATTGCATGAAATTGGTCTTTGATTGCATTATTTAAATCGCTATATGTATGTTTATATTGGTAACAAATCTATGTAGTTGGACATTGACTCTGTTGAGTTATAAAATATACATTGTTTCAGTTTATTTCAGATGTGTAGAGGCGGTTTCCTACTCAACTTCCAAAAGTGACTAAGGAGTTTTTAATATTGAACTTTCGCATTCCTCTTTTAGTATTTATAGCCGTGAGTATAGGGAGGTTAGTTGTATATGTGTACATTGTACATATTTTATATTATATAATTCAATTTACATATATGTACGTTGTAAGTTGCCGCTCTATGCATCTTTTGACTCATAAAATAATCGTTACTAATATGTGATGTTTTATTTCTTAAATGTAATTTTGGTACTCATTAAGATTTGAAAGCACATAACTACTTATAAAATTTGTTTGTCAAAATTTTAAATTTCGTTAGTCAAATATAATCCACAATTAAGTTTTTGTCACCTAAATAAATATATCGCTTTTTCTCTCTACCATAACCATTCAAAGTCCGTATACGTAAATACATTCAATTCGCACTGCACATTAAAACTTAGTTTAAAATCACCTAACTAGTACCAATGCAAACCTAAACCAGTCAATAGCAATGATAGCGCTATCAACCTAAGCACTGGTTTCCATGTCGCGTCGCTTATCGCTACCCGCTAACGCTCAGTTCACACGCGATCCAAGCTCAACCAAAAGCTTACCTTCTCTGTGGTGTTAAACGTATCCGCCAGGTTATATCGAATTACTTTACCGAAGGCGTGGGCACTGACATGTCCAACTTGTTTTGTTATGCTCATTGAGCCGTGGTAAAGCCTGAGTTTCTAGGGACATCAAGGTGACGTGTGCTGGTCACATTTCGTTGGGTTTATAGAGAACACTTGTCACATGTCAACATGTTCTGCAGCTAGTTCAAGGCAATGTTGTGAAAGAAGTTCGTTAAGCCTGGTGAGTGGGTATTTTGCTCATCCTCAATCTGATGTATTAAATATTTACTTACATTGCCTCTTGAACTGAAGTTTTAATACAAGTTGGTACACGTGATTATCATTTTGCATTAAGGAGTTTTAAGGAGGATGGCGATGCAAAACTGTTGAGGTTCAAATTGAAATCATTTTTATAAAGGCGGGAGTCTGAAGTGAGAAGGATCAAAAATCATGTATCGGAAGAACAATGGATGTGACGAAAGCAAGAGAAAAGTAATCAGAATAAGGTCTCAAATTAAAAAAATATAAAAAAAGCTATTTGACACAAATTATTTTATTATCTATTTTTAAATGTTATAAAACTTTAAACATAAATCGTAACTAGATACGATACTGACGATAGAGGGCTCCCAAGTGTTTCCGTAGTAGATCCTTAGGAAATAAAAATTATAAAAAAACGGTATCCATTTCAAACATATGGCTTTATACCATCCTTTTAAACATCTTAACATATTGAGGTAAAGCATAAGAACAGAACTTTATTTCCTAGAAATTATAGAACTTGGAAGATATAGAGTTACATCATCAATTTCAACCGTGAGCTAAATGGATACTTAACATTTATGGTTCCGTAGTTGAATTTCATAGTTTAAGCAATATTGAAAGCAATAGAATTTTAAGATATAGTATTATTTCAAATGTAAGTCTTTTGCATCAGTTTAGGTGTAGTTAAATCTTGAAAATTACTCTTCACTTTATAAAGTGTGAGTATATTCTTATTTCCAGTTTAGTTTGATGACTTAGGTCCAGTGGTACAGAACTTTGGTTAGCTACGCCCATTGGTTGCGGGTTTCGATTGTTATATATAATATAATGGGCATAATCTTATAAAGAATAAAGAAAAATACATTTAATTAAGTGAATAAAAGTTTGTCCTTTATAAAGAGTAGAAAACATAATCATTTGAAGACACCGTTACACCTCATAGATATATGGTAAAAACTCTTTTAAAGGCAACTGCAAACAAAAAGAAACTAAATTTAATTGACTCATACAAGCGCATCACCATAACCATTCGAATGAAATATAATACGATCGACTTGGAAAGGTAACACAAAGATGAGTGATCATCGTGAACACCACAAAACAAACAAAAAGGTCCGCATCAAAAACATGACATCAATATTTATAATGCAAATTAAAATGTATGTAGTTGCAAAGGCAACTTATTCAAATTTTGCGTATGTCACTGAGATGAAAAATAATAAGAGTTTTATACGACTGAGTGTCCTGCTGAGCCGACACGGCCCTTCGTTCTTGATTAACTTGTTATCTTGCTTGTCTGCAATTTTGTGCTTTATAGACCGGGCTCTTAGAATCTACCGTTCTTTTTGAAGAATTAATAAATGTTTGGGATAGGTATAATGTAATAGAAGTGATCATAAAATGACAGAATGTATAAGTAATTAACACTCGGCAACAATACATCAACAATCACATGTTTTAATCTTTTTGTTCATGAAAACCTCATGTGGGGATTTATTCTTTATTTATTAATCACATGTTTGTTAAAATAATTATACCGTAGACTATTTTGAAATATCTTACAAATATATCATTTAAGCTATTACTTTAGAAACTTCAAAATTTAAACCAAACCAAACCACACCATCAGCCAATTGGCTGTACTTACTTTTACTCCGACTAGGGGTTTTAAAATGTATATTTAATCTGCTAAAATAATAATAGGCAGTCAATAATGGACCACTTTATGAATCGTTTGATATTGAATTTCGACCGTTACTAAATACAGTAGCTATAGTTGCTAAAAGATAAAATTAATATGTTAAGTCTAATATTGTAGCTAGACTGCCTAGTTATAATAATACATTACAAACATTAAAACTATTTGTTGCATTATTTCATTTTATGCATTAAGGTCATAGAGCAGGCACTTATCTAGAATCATATATTTGACGCCCACTGTTTACCAAGAGCAGCTTCATACTAATAACACCACACATTTGTACAATGCAAACCCTATTTTGTACTTACAAAATTATACCTATATTTAACATTTCAACTTAAGTCGTTGAAAGCGAACCATAAGCATTTTGCAACTTGCCAGTCCAAGTTATCTCAACAAGAATAATATTAAGTGATTGTTCTTTTACATGTACACGACTTTTCAATGGCTTATTTAATGCTCGTCGGTTTTGATGCTAACCTTTACAAGCGTCGGGAATTGAAATTATTGCAACGAATATCCATTTAAGTTGTAGTTGATGGTTTTTTAATTTAGGTTAATCGAGAAGGAATGAATTATCCTTTCGTTATTTTAATGCCTTAAATGTTTTTCATTGAATGATATTGATGCATGTTATGGGGATATTTACTCACATACATACAAATCATAAACTTTGGGCTATTAATGTGAATAAAGATGACATTCAGGGATAGTTCATCATTATATATTCAGCAACCGTGATAGCCCAGTGGGTAGAACACTCGGTTGTCGTGCAAACGACTAGTGTTCGAATCCTGGGTCGGGCCTACACCAATTTGTCTTTTCTAAAGGTGTGGTTAATTTATCATGGTTGTTAACGGTGAGGGAAAACATCATGAGGAAACCCACATGGCTGAGTTGTACTTAGTTATGTGACAAAATATTTGTACAAAACGGCGATAGGCCTGCCCCCTATCACGTGAGTACACTGTCCATGCAAAACGTGGGTACTCTGAACACCAGGTGACAAAGTCACGTGATGTTCAGAAGTATTAGTACCTCTGCCAACCCCTTCGGGGATATTCGGCGTGAACGTTTATGTTATGTTATATGTTATGTTATGATCATCATTATATTTGTGACGTTCGCTAATTAAGAACGAATAAATAATATGGATCATTTTTTTGTAGATTCTACAATTATTAGGCTAAATAAAGCAGATTATAATTAAGGAGTCTAAACTTGTGACGTCATATAAATCTGGCGCGATCTCTATCGAAATATATTTTATTTTTAAAGGACATTATCATGGGTCACACACCGCAGCCACATCAACCAGAAAACCCTTAATAAGCCCTAAACCTTAAATCGCCTGTTAGGACTTCCACTGGAAGAAATGGGTTAGTGCTATTCTACGTCGACATAAATCCCTCTGTTTATAGAATGAATACTTTTTTAAACGGTTTTATTTAGCTCACCCCGTTTGTTTCTTTATTCTTGGGTCAAATTTAGTAATTCAAATTTCACCCTCTTCCTATCAGCCGATTAATCTGAAATTTTGTATACACTTTGGATTTTGGTGACAATACAATTATATTTATTCATTATCATTATAAATTCAAGATGGCCGCCGCTACAAAATGGCGGATAATTTAGGTTTTATTTATCCCATCAATATGGGTATCAAATGAAAGGGCTCAACAAGCATAATACAATATACTATAAAAAAAATGAAATCCAAGATGGCGGCCGCTACAAAATGGCGGATAACGTAGGTTTTATCAATCCCATCAATATGGGTATCAAATGAATGTGCTCAACCAGTAGAATACAATGTACAATATAAAATTAAAATCCAAGATGGCGGCCTCTACAAAATGGCGGATAACTTAGGTTTTATTTCAATCCCATCAACATGGGTATCAAATGAAAGGTCTCACCAAGTAGAATACAATTTACTATGCAAAATTAAAATCTCAGATGGTCGCCATACAGTGCACTATACCAGATCAATATTTTAGATGGGCGCAGCCACTAAATGGCATATAGTAATAAGATTTAAATTTAGAAAAGAAGAATGTTGCCTTTAATACTATCATCTTCTACAATACATAAAATGCAGGGCAGCACTGTGGATTACGCAGTCGTATACTTAGGTGCGAAACTGTTTGAAGAAGGTCAAGCCTACGTGGCTCTTAGTAGAGTCAGATCTTTGCAGGGACTACGTGTAGAGGAGTTGGACTGCAATAAACTAACGGGCAAGACACCTTGCAATAATGAAGCACTATATGAATTAAACAGAATGCGAAATAAAAACTAAAAACTAGAAAATAAAAATAGGTAAAAAAACTTTTTAAGTTAAACGGTTTTATTATTAACATACAGAGAAATGTTTAAGATAAATGTACTAAAAACCTAAAAATAATAATAAAATAGATACATTCGTGGGAATTACATACATATGCATAGACTAGACAAAAATAAAACCGTGGGGCACGTCAATTGTCTACAAATTATCGACTTAATGTGCGATAGAAGAAACGTTTAATTCGTCGTTGGGCAGTTGGCCCACAGACGGGGAGGAAATTACTTACTATTTTCTTGCTCATGGAAATTCCAATAGTCATACACTCCATGTAAATAAAAGAGATGTTTCAACTAGTTTCTCGTTGGAAACTTACACTGCTGGCTGGCGATGAATCGGTTCACTGCTCGCAGTTTGTCTTTAATCGACAAAACATATGATAAAAGTACTACTCGCTCAACACTATGAAACCCTTCTGCCCTATTTATCACATGTCCATCGTTGTCGGTTGAACAACTGCCCAATTATAGTGTAACATTACAAAACAAACATTTTAATCAACGATTGAAGACAATTGACGTGCCCCACGGTTTTATTTTAGTCTAGTCTATGCATATGTATATAATTCCCACGAATGTATCTATTTTATTATTATTTTTAGGTTTTTAGTACATTTATCTTAAACATTTCTCTGTATGTTAATAATAAAACCGTTTAACTTAAAAAGTTTTTTTACCTATTTTTATTATCAGTATAATTCATATGTACATGTTCAATAACATGATGCTTATAAATAAATAAACAAGCAACAAGTCCACAGCTTTCAATCTTCCGACAAAAGTTATCTAGAGTATAAACTTACATGCTTTCACTATCAATTACTTGCACTTGAGCAGAAATGGCATGGTTTATTTTGATGTGGATCTTGTGCAACTATGTATGTCAAAGTTGGAGTTAAGCATTTATTTTTACTAGAAATGAGCTCAATTTAAATTTAGCGAACTTAGGTGTAAGTGCTGGACCTGCATCTTATCTTAATAATATGTGCCTTGTTTATCAGAGTTATTTGCAATAGTGGATCGGCCCCGCTTCGCACGGGTAGCGTAGTTTTAAAAATATCGGAGGCTTCTTCAATCACCGCTCAAGCGTTATGAAATTAGCGCCTTTATTACAACTTACAGCACTCATGTCTGAATATAGTGTAACTTTGTGATTTTGAAAGCGCTTTTATGAACGGTTCAGATCAGTATCTCCGAAATTAAGCTAATTTTTAGGTTTTAATTGATGCAACTACTGGGGCCATCTAGTATATAATATGTAAATTAGTAAGGATTTGGTTTTGACCGCGTGCGACTATTATGTTTCATGTATAATTTTGGTGTTTCTTTACCGATTTCTATGATTCTTTTTTTATTGAGTAGGTAATAATGTTAACTTTTTTAAATAAGGGTGATTGAGAGTATTATAAACGTAAGAGAAAACAAATATAATCAGAATGCTCCGAACTGCTAAGCTATCAGGAGTTACACGTGTTGTTGTGAGTCAACCATAAAAGATAGACATATACTGTTGCGAAATATTTTTTAGACAATTTCATACAGAATATTTCCGTCATACGTGATTTCTATGTAACTTTAACCATTAAGGCTGCACACGCGACGGAAGCTTAAAAAATGGAGTAACTTCTTCCGTTTCCCCAAAATTTCCCAAAATTCCCCTACACTACTCTGCTGAAAAGTATACAAAAACCTGCCCAGGAGTATGAAGAATAATTGTACCAAGTTTCGTTAAAATCCGTCGAGTAGTTTTTGTTTCCATAAGGAACATACAAACCGACAGACAGACAGACAGACAAAAATTTTACTGATTGCATTTTTGGCATCAGTATCGATCACTAATCACCCCCTGATAGTTATTTTGAAAATATATTTTATGTACAGAATTGACCTCTCTACAGATTTATTATAAGTATAGATAAGGTGGCTTATTTCTACTTAACCTTACGGTAGCAATGCATTATAGCTACATTATTGCTTTAAAGTAGTAATAGCACTGTCAACTGTTGTCCCTGGTAAGGTTTACTTATCTCAGCATTCACGCCGTAAACCCTAAAAGGATGGCAGATATACTTTTACTTCGACAATGGCATTTCATTTTTGTTACCTGGTGTTCAGGGTACACACGTTTAGCTTGGAGTAGAGTGTAATATATACAAATATGTGACAGTGACATTGACAAAAAATACAGTGTAAGATTAGGTATATTGTTATTGTTAGATGATAAAAGCACTTAAATGTTGAAAAAGTAACGGTTTCTTTCTCGTAAGTCATTGTTTATTTTTGTTTTATGAATTTAAACTCATACATGCTATAAACCTCCGAAGGATTCATTCATCGCTTATAGAATCAAATGTGAAACCATATAATGTTTCCTCTGACTTAGTATAGAGAGAAAGCCCAAGTTCAGCCTCGACATACAAATTGAATAAAATATTGCAAGTATATTCAGAGAAAGATTGAGACAAATTCAACGTTTCCACCCAAGTAGACACATCCCAAACGTCTAGTAAGATATATTGCAACACTTTTTACCATAATAACAAAATATGTATTCAAGTGGCGCGCAAACTTGACTTACCTGACAAACTTTATCATGACGATAGAAAATAGAGTTTTGACCCTTATGTATATGAAACTAAAGGTGAAGTTTTTATATTGGTTTATCTGTTATATTTAAAACACTCCGATGGTGGAAGAATTACTAATTTGGAAACGTTTTGTTTGAATTTTATTAGTTATTTATTCAACTGTTTCTTATGATACGTTTTGGAATTTTTATGGTTTATGATGTTCAATGGCAAGAAAAGTTATGTAACTTTTTATTTCTTCTAAAACACGTGTAAGAAATATATTTTTCACCTACAATGTAAAGTAAGATTTGTTTAAAAAAACATAGACATAGCGAGATATAACGAAATAAATTCTCCATAGTAAAACTATTAGGTGAAATAATTATTTATGACGGACTAACAACTAAAACCATTCATTTTTAATTAAGTTTTGAAGTAAATAATCATCAAACCAGTTTAAATAATCATCATGCAACACAAAAGATGGTTCCTGGAATAGTTCAATTTCAATTTCGCAATCACTGGCACACAACAAACATTTCAGTTCCAAACACACCTAATATTCAAAATTGCAAGAACTACCGCGGAGCTAAAACAAACAAATTTCACCCATTCTCTTTGAAATTTTACGCCCTATTTTATCCGTACCAAATTGTAGTATACGGTTGAAAGCTGTACGAAATTCACGAGTTCTCCGTTTGGAGTTTTCATTAGACCATGATAGTTTTTCTGAGGATAAATGAAGTCCATTCTTTATCGAATTAACGCCCTCTTCGTGGCTACAGTGAGCCGTAGATGTGCCCGCGGCGGGGCGCCACTCTGCGGCTAAGTGATTTTATTTGTGTCCACATTCCTATGTGTATCAAATTACCAACTTGCAGCCAGCTGTTTGATCGATATCCTAGCTTTTCTCGTTAAAGAGCAGTATATACCAAAGTAATTGTGCCTACAGTACTCTTGCAATAACGAACTCACAAGTTATAATTACATAAACTCATGTTTAAGACTTATACTTAAGCTCAAACTCCATTACTTTTTAAGCAAGGGTATAAAAGATAATGACGAAAAACATCGACCGAACAAATGTCTTCAACCCTCAAATGATTCGATTGATGAGTTAAATGAGTTGAATCAGGATGCAATAAAACTGTTGCGGGTGGCATAACGATAGTCTGTCACATTTTATTCACTCACGATTTCCATAAAACAATATATTTCTTTTCCGTTGATATTAAAATTCTATCGGTATTCGACAGCTTGTTCGCCGAACAATTCGTAGTCATTTCGTTCTTGTGCAGTTGCTTTTCTTTATGCAAATGTAGGAACGTCGAGTAAACCGCATCCAGAATGTCACTCTCAGCTGTAGAATCGATTTAGAAGTTTATTTAACCTGACAACGAGGGAAGCGGGGCTGAGCCACGAATCTAGTCCATTTCTTGCATAAGCCATTGGATCAATTTTGAGCACACGTGACTGATAGGAGGGGCAAAATAGAGCGATCAGAAGAAACTCGCAATTTGTTTCACGTCAGACTCAATTTATCAATGATTTCACTTAGCAGAATGTTGTGGAAATTGTTTTCAGTAAAAAAGGGGTTTTAGTAACGACTCTTTTAAATAATTATCAGCACTAAATCTTTTTTGTTCGCCATACGTTTCCGAAGTGTTGTGTAGAGATTAATAACTTTATATAATTGTAGGATTATTCTCATAAAACTATTTTAGTGATTTTATACTTAACCATCAAGTAATAATATATTACAAAGTTTTGTATTTGAGTGACCATTTTATTTTCTCCAACTACTTTCTCTTTTATGTATCTATATTTCTCTGATTTCATTTTAAATACACAAAATTCAGCAAAACGTTAACTACTAATAACTGGTTACATTCCCTGCATCAGATTGTCAATTATGTCATCAAAAGAATTCAATTACTACCAGAAATGAAATGAGAATATCATCGCTCAGTAAATAAAACAGTCCACACTAAATATAATTTAAAATGAAAAAAGCCAGGTTGAGATTTATAAAAGTGTATGAGTTCATCATTAATCAAACCCCTCACAGGTAAATATACTTAAAGGAAATATAATGTTATTGAGGTTAGTTCGGATGTTCAAAGAATACAATCCAGGTGAGTCGAAGAGATAACAAATTGCAATCCTGCATTTGACGTGAACGACGTAATAAGTTTGTTTAGCGGAGTATTGTGTTTGTCATGTGAACAAACACGGACATTGTGTAAGTGAGATCCTAATTTCTGTTGGAACCCTATTGTCAGTGTTATTACACGGCCGAAGGGTTCCACTGGGTGGGCTGTGACAGCAAAATTATCAACAATTACGTATTTTATAATTGTAATAGCCTCCAGACATACATTACTACTTCAAGTGAACTAAATGCATGAACATTCATTCGATAAGCGTTTACCCACTTTAGTAATTACTTTATTTATATACTTTTGTGTTAACTCGATATTGTTTCTTTAAATATTCGCTTGCAGCTAGTTTGTATTATTAAGTTAATAATTATAGCTTGCCTTTGAAGTTATATATTTATTCATAAAATGTTGTCCATATTTTAGTTTGATGGTTTTTTGCATGTTCTCGTATGTATAAAAAAGCGAAAATAAATGAGAAGTTATAGATTAGAATCCGTATATTTTCACTTTTTTTTAACTGTATTAGTACCTAGTAAAAAAAATTTAGGTGATTAGAAATGTCAAGTTGCCGAATCACAACAAAAAGGAAGTTTAACGTAGCTTCTACTTCTTAAGAATGTAACACTAATCTCACCAATAACTCTACAACAGAAAAACACGGGGATGAGCTGTTCACCAGTTCACCATTGTAAAAACGTTTTCATTTTGAGTTATATTTTATTCAGCAAATATTATCAACATATTGTTTGAAGTTTCTATTTTTTTTAATTTATGTAATAAAACAACAATTGTCTATAACTGTCATATAACTGTAACAGCAAAATAAGAAGATCACAAAGCGATCATTTATAATTCATCATCGTTAAGTGTCATGGTTAACTATTCTGATCCATGATTTTTTTTATTTTATTTTATAATTAAGGAAAACTTACAGCTAGTAATAGTTAAATAGCAACTGAAAAGTATAACTAGAAGCCAATTTACAGTTTTCACAGACACAAAACTTAATAATATAAAAAACACAAGACTACTATTGCTACGCCAAAGAAGATACGAAACATACATATATACATGTCGTGGCCATATCGTAGATTTGAACACATCGTGAAATGATCGATCATTTCATGAAATAGTCACATTTCATGATGTGGCCAACTTAATTTGACCAGATCATAAAATCGTCAACGTTTCACGATTTAATCATCCACGCTTGGCCAGATCGTAGAATACGGCGACCTGTGAAATGCGATCCAAACTCAACGGCTTTTTAACATATTGCTCAGATTTTTCGTAATTTGCAAAGTACTCGAGAACCTTTTCGTCAAAAACTCTTTTGCAATCACTTTCTTCTTCACTTAACAGCGAATAATTAACTTTTTTACTGCGAGAAATAACATTTTTGACAGTGGCCGCCATCTTCACACATAAACAAAGCGTTTTCAGCGCCTCTACCGGTAATTAATGTGACTACTTTACGATATGACCAAATAATCTTAACCATTTCATGAAGAGGCCGCGCGTTTAGTTGGCCATATCGAGAAACGATTTCTTATCATTGATCTGCCCAAACCACATCACGATGTGGCCAATAAACAGTTGAACATTTCATGAAATACGACCATTTCATGAAATGATCGATCATTTCACGATGTGTTCAAATCTACGATATGGCCACGACATACATATACTCACGGCTGTAAATCCCTTAACGGGGTAGCCAGAGCTTTGGAATGATAAATTCCTCAGCCACTTTTGGAAGTTGATTGGGGAAAAGATGATAATAATAAACGTTTTTGGTGACGGGTCTCCAACCACATCGCCCAAATATCACTTAAAAAGCCCCTATACCCTTAGTCGCCTCTTACGATCACCCACGGGTAGAAATGGGGTAGTGTTATTCTAAGCCGACACTAAACGGCAAAAGATACGAAAATGCGTATAAAAATGGATTTAACCGTTTCAAAACATACATACATACATACATATTCTCACGCCGTTAGTTCCCATTGGGGTAGGCAGAGACTATCGATCGCCACTTTGTACGATCCTGGCAAACCTCTCTAGCTTCATTCACATCCATCAATCTTTTCATACATGCTCTTTTATTCGAATTCTAGTACGAATACTTCGGACACATGCCTTTTTGAGCACATTTTCTATTTAATTATATATGATTATGATATATGATTTGATATATTTCCGTTTCAAAACTACTGCCAAATATATCGACCTCGCTTGACTTGCAGAGACTGTTAATAAGAAACCCTGCATATTGTTACGATTGGTCGGTAGTCAACACTAGTAGTTTTTACTATTTTGTTACTAACAAATATTTGGAATTTGCAAAAAATGTGTAAAAAATTATATGGCATGCGAAAAAACCCGAAACGAAAAAGAGCTTTTATTTTGCGACTATTTATTGTTGGTAAGCGTTCTATTATACAGGATTCATAGCCGAAGCTAAAAACAAATTTTAGTTGGCCATTGCGAGCCCTATTGTTAATAACGATTGTAATATTTCAAACAAACTGTCTGAAACTATTCCAGACTTTGCATAGGTCTGGTCAGAAAACCTTTGAGCTGGAGACACAAAAGGATACCATAAAACTGGGCATGACAATATATGTGGATTTCCAAAGCCGACCATTCGGCTGTGCTTCAGCAAATTTAATAACTCGACTAACATTTAAATGCTTTCTATGATATTCAAGTTTAACAACTATGCATGTCGGTCTAATGTGAAATTCATTATAATGGTCATATAATACATCTATATTATTTCAGAAACATAACGTAACACTAATTTGCACAACGAAGGAAATTTATACGGTTTCATATTAACTCAATTTTAAGTTAGTTTATTATAACTATTCCATCAATTGAAAATGACCTTAAATTAGAATTCTGTCGCAATAGTATTCACCAGTCTCTATTTTGAAATACTCACTGTGGTACAATGAACTTAAGAAAGTTTAATTTTATTGTGTACTATAAATAAATTTGCTGTTGGTGGTTTATTAGTAATTCTTATAATTAACTCCCCTCGCCTCATATTTTTTCTATATGATTTTACATTACTTTAAACAATGTAGGCGTAGAATTTCTGCCTTATATCTGGTCGACTACTATTTGAGGTTTATTTAGTAGTTGTGGTAAGGTTTATGTTATATAAGGGATGGTTAGGTGATGAGGCTGGAAGCTTTATTATTTTTCCCATCCAAACTTCCAAAAATGACAGCCTTTTTTTGTTGAGTATGGTTAAATAACTATAAAGTCAAGTAGTTCGGTTTCAGAATTAACGCATTTCCTCCCATCACATCATCTGTACTTCTTCAAACAAACATATATTCACGCCATTATTTCCCATCGGGGTAGGAGGAGTATGTATTATTACCAATGCTCTGGCCAGCCCTGTACGGTAGGCTAGTAAGGTACTTATCGTACAGTGCAATGATATTTATTTATAATGTATAATTTATCATGGTTGTTAACGGTGAGGGAAAACATCGTGAGGAAACCCACATGGCTAAGTTGTACTTAGTCATGTGACAGTGTATTCGTACAAAACGGCGATAGGCCTGCCCCCTATCACGTGAGTACACTTTCTAAGCAAAACGTGGGTACCTTTCTCTGGACACTAGATGGCGCTGCCATGTGAGTTCAGAAGTATTGGTACCTCTGCCAACCCCTTCGGGGATAAACGGCGTGAACGTTTATGTTATGAACGTTTATGTAATGATATTCATAAATAATAACTCTTGATATAGTGTAAAATTTATTGATTATATTAACTCATCTATAATCATGTGGAAATGATAACGCGATCGCCCGGCTTGATTTCGGTAACGAACTGATGTGTAAAATATGTTTATGCCGAGTAAGCAAAATGTGCGATTCTGTGGTAGAAATTGTACAAGCCCATTTAGTGATTATAAGTATAAGCCGTAAGCACTCTTACTGTTTGGTAAGTATCACTTAAATTGTACTTATATTTAGATCAATGCCTCTTCTATGTGTCCGAACGTACGCCATATGAATCACAAAGGTAATCTTAGACTACGAAACAGGGGAAATTGGAGTATCCTGCATGAAATACGGCCACATACAAAAGCCTGGCACGTGGGATATATATGAGGGATTTTTGTTTTTATGCTGCTTAAATATTCAACATATTATCGTAGCTACAAAGTTTTATAAAGATTAAAACAAGCCAAACAATTTTGATAGAAGATAACATACAATAAATAAAAAGTAAGTATGTATAACATACAATCTTTTCCCCACTCTATTGCAAAAAGTGGCTAATAAATTTCTAATTATGAAGCTCTTGCTTTTATGGATTTATAGTCGGATATATTTATGTATGTAAGATTGTTTGAGGATTGACTATGATATACTTTAACAATAAAGAAGACAAGCACGAGCGCTATTTTATCGACACGATAACGGTTTGAATGAGATGGCAGTATACGATATTAAGTAAGTGCGTAAGAGATAACTGCTTTATCCCACACGATAACTAGTTTAAACACCGCTCGTACTAGCCGGGCAGGTTTCAACTTTACCACCTCTGGTTGATGGAATAGGGTTTGAATCATTGAAAACCCTTATAGCTTTATTTCAAACATATAAGTAATCTCTTTTCATACATGCCGTTTCTTCGAAACTCATTCCAACATTCATACATTAAATGTTTGATAATAAATTCAAATAAAATAATCAAGTTATATGTCAGACATTGTAATCAAGTATTAACACGCACATCATGATTTTTAGCACCCTATTTTTCTCGTTACACTCATTATTATGTAAAATAGTTTCTCAATTTGGAAGTATTTTTTTGTAAGATAATAGAAGAAACCTTGTAACGTTACCAAATCAAAGTCAAAAAAAGAAATGTAGAAAAACTCCAGTAAGGATTAAAATAAAAAAATATTGAACGATCCGATAAATATAATCGAGAGTTCTGCTATACTTTTTACATTATGAGCGACCGTAAGCCGTCTAAAAACATGAAACAATAAAAGTAGGATCGCAATGTGGAGCGAAGCAGTACCATTGCACCGTATCGGAAAGTTCGTAACCTTATAGGCAATTGACATCAGACGCGAATACCGCGCTTCGTGAACGAAAGAAAGAAAGATCCTCGTTATTTGCAGCCAGAGTGGGGCTATAAACGTTATCGGTAACTAGCGATCGGGGCGGACTCGATCCCTTGATTCGACTCACGAAATTAAGGAAATCGCTCATGGGGATATTATTCTGAGCGTCACTGATAACATCTGTTCGCGCTCAAACAGATTTGTGAGACACCTTTTGTTTTTTCTGACTCGTCTTTATTTCGAAACAATTCGAATGAAACTTTACCATTCATTTGTTTTCGAAATTCTTCGGAATATAAATTGTTAACCAAATAAAGCGATTGTTGGAGATAAATTGCAAACTTTTGTTATTGTTTTAAATTTCATTATTTGCGTCGTTTTAAAACTGCTGCAAAGTTTGGCAAATGTCTTATGCTTTATCTCTGTTGAAGTTTACTCATTCGAAGCGCGTGGGAGGGAAGGTAATGATGTTAAAAAATTGGTTTTCATTTACAAGTACGTTTTATTTTTACATTTCTGCACTCGAAGAATTGGTCAAAATCTAAACGACAGAAACCAAGGGACATGCTAAATACTTATATGGTTGATTGATACTGTTAAAATTATAATGGTTAATTATAAACATTAGAATTAGAATATTGTACATGTCATTTTTTATTCCCAAAGTACTACTTTAACAATATATGTGATGTTTTATTAAAAGATCGCATATTCCTTTTGTTTTAGTGGACATCAAATCCCAACTCGACTGAACTAGAAAAACAAAATATCATCAATTTTTATATTTTTTAGACACGTATCATAGACGAAACCAACCACAAATTTGTCTTTGGGTGGTCTAAATAATTATGAGCCCGCAAAATTATAATTAACATAAAACTGATTTACAATAGCCTCTAATCCATTGGTGTAAGGTTTATAATTCTCTGAAACAGATACACTCTAAATTGGTATGCCATGTCAGCTAAGACTGTTGACAAATTTGAAGACGGCGGTAAGAGATAACACCTACTTTTGATCGATGATCTGTGTCGTAAATAGTAAAGGAGTTTTTGTTTCTATTAATCGTGATTAACTTAGTAATACAAATCGAAATAAGTTCAGTGAAATGTTGACTATTCCTTTTTCCTTTGATAAATATACAAATAAAAGAGCATGTATGAAAAGATTGATGGATGTAAACGAAGCTAGAGAGGTTTGTCAGGATCGTGCGAAGTGGCGATCAATAGTCTCTGCCTACCCCAATGGGAACTAATGGCGTGAGTATATGTATGTATGTATGTAAATATACAAATGAATGAACAAAACAAGGGTATGTTGGGCAATGCTGTTGCGAGGTATTAAATAAGAGTCCACTATTATCTATACCTGTCCAGTATCGGCTTAGAATGGCCCTACTGCGTTTCTTCCCGTGATTAACAAATATTCTTATTTTAAAGCTCTGCCTACTCCTTTATGAGATTTACAGTCGTGAGTATATGCATGTGGTATTATTAATTGAGTTAGAAACAGCGTGATTCGTGAAAGGTGCGGTGTCAAAGATGATATGGTAAAAAAGATAGAAACAGGAATGTTAAAATGATTTGGTCGGGCACATAGAGATGTTGTATGTTTGTAAATTTGTAAAAGAGATTTATAGCGCCAATGAGGATGGTAATGTTAGTAGAGCACAACCTCGGAGGACACATTTAGACCAATTAGAGAGTGTGCTCAATAAGGGAGGTGTCCTAATTATGACGAGTAAATGAGCATGAATGAGAAGAATGATGGATGAAAACGAAGCTAGAGAGGTTCTTCAGGATCGTGCAAGGTGGCGATTGATACTGCCTACCTCAATGGGAACTAATGGCGTGAGAACATGCTTGCATGTATAAATATAAATATTATGCGGACATATTATACACAGATCAAGCTAGCTCCAAACTAAGTTAAACTTGTGCTATGGGATACTTGCTCAACGATATATTTAAGATTATATAATACACATATTAATAACATCTAAGACTACAGAGCTTATTCCATTACATTTCTCGTTTCTGAATTCAGACGCCCTTCGAAGTTACTGCCGCAGACGCTTGTTATTCCACTACACAAATATGTCTACTTTTCAAAAGCCTAGCGTTCTGAGCGTTATTCCACTAGTCTGAATTCAGATTCTGTGGCTCTCAGACGTCTTCATTCAGACAAATGGAATAAGCTCTTTACACTTTGTCGTTTCTGAATTCAGACGTCCTTCGAAGTTACTGCCGCAGACGCTTGTTATTCCACTACACAAATTTGTCTACTTTTCAAAAGCCTAGCGTTCTGAGCGTTATTCCACTAGTCTGAATTCAGATTCTGTGGCTCTCAGACGTCTTCATTCAGACAAATGGAATAAGCTCTTTACACTTTGTCGTTTCTGAATTCAGACGTCCTTCGAAGTTACTGCCGCAGACGCTTGTTATTCCACTACACAAATTTGTCTACTTTTCAAAAGCCTAGCGTTCTGAGCGTTATTCCACTAGTCTGAATTCAGATTCTGTGGCTCTCAGACGTCTTCATTCAGACAAATGGAATAAGCTCTTTACACTTTGTCGTTTCTGAATTCAGACGTCCTTCGAAGTTACTGCCGCAGACGCTTGTTATTCCACTACACAATTTGTCTACTTTTCAGAAGCCTAGCGTTCTGAACGTTATTCCACTAGTCTGAATTCAGAATCTGTGGCTTTCAGACGTCTTCATTCAGACAAATGGAATAAGCTCTTAAGAAACAATCATTTATGCTCATCACATAAATGTTACCCTCAGCAGGGTTAGAACCCGCAACGACCACGGCCACCGCTACGGACATCGTCAATGTCGTTGTATGGCATCATTGTTCATTTTGCCTTGCAATAGTTACACTTTTTGATAATTGCGTTTTTTGTTATTGAAAAGGGATCCTTTATCTTTAAGACGCATCGTAAAGATATAAAGTTATCTATGAGTTATCTTTTGAAATTATCATTGCTTTGCTGACTGCTGAGTAATTTTTTATTATTTTATGATGCTTCCTTATTTTCTTGTGCAAACTCTAATTTGCATAATAGTTTAAATGAGACCGTTAGTGTAGGAAGAAGCAGGTAAAGAATCACTTCTATTATGAGTTTGTTTTTGCTTTGGTCTAATAAAGTACAATAACTCATAAACAAATGAAAACAGTTTTACAAAGTATGAAAATAGCACAAAGCTGCCGCCTAAACAAAAATGTAACATAAAGAATACTTCATTTTGACCTCCGTATTAGTTATTGTATGAAGTTATTTTTGTAAGGAATTCGGTAAATATCTCAATCATCTGGTTGGACGGTTCGTTTGTCATCTCGTGAATTCAGACAATATGGGTCGCGTCTAGACTGCCGAAGAAACGTTTCGAAACTCATTACTCTTCACCTCATTTACGAAAATATGTAGTTTTATTTGTCTCGCTTTGAATTAACAAGCACCTGGTATTTGCTTGAACTTTCATAAATCTTATCTTCTTACATAAAAGAGCATGTCTGAATTATTATTTTGTAAACGATGGACGGCCACAGTCCTAATCCTTAGCATCACTCGGCCATTGGTCTTTGTCTATAATCTATTCACCCAAGATAGGCTCAAACCTAATGGTAGGAACATCTAAGGTAAACACTAATAAAAAACCATATTTTGAAAATAACTGTTCCATTTATTTCCGTCCAAGTACCAATTTATTTAAGTCATTATACATCGTGTCTTGATTCGTGCGGCATGTTTGGAGAACAATTATTTTCGTCTGTCAACAGCGACTGCATTGAGGACACACTTTCCGATGAACAGATAGTGATCATGACTTTTATTGCATGTGGCGCTATAGAGACTAAGCTTTAGCTGTAAAGATTGGGTTACATGCGTCGAGTATGTCTTATAGCAATGATTGATAAGTAATAAGATAAAATTCTACTGGATTTTGGTTAGTTATTGTATAAATGTAATTCGTGGTCTAGTGGTTAGGAAACCCACTTCTAGAGCAGGAGTCACGGGTTCAATGCCGTAGTGGCAATCAATAATCTATCCTTATAATAAATCTGTAGAGAGGTCAATTCTGTACATGAAATATATTTGCAAAATAACTATCAGGGGGTGATTAGTGATCAATACTGATGCCAAAAATGCAATCAGTAAAATTTTTGTCTGTCTGTCTGTCTGTCTGTCGGTTTGTATGTTCCTTATGGAAACAAAAACTACTCGACAGATTTTAACGAAACTTAGCACAATTATTTTTCATACTCCTAGGCAGGTTATAGTTTACTTTTCAGCAGAGTAGTGAAGGGGAATTTTGGGAAATTATGGAAAAACGGGAGAAGTTACTCCATTTTTTAAGCTTCTGTCGCGTGTGCAGCCTTAATGGTTAAAGTTGAATAGAAATCATGTATCATGGAAATATTCTTCATAAAATTGTCTAAAAAATATCCCTCAACACCATATGTATTATCTTTTATGATTGACTCACAATAACACGGGTAACTCCCGATAGCTTAGCAGTTCGGAGCATTCTGAATATATTTGTTTACTCTTACGTTTATAATACTCTCACTCATCCATAATTTAAAAAGTTAACATTATAACCTATTCAGTGAAAAAAGAATCATAGAAATCGGTACAGAAACACCGAAATTATACATGAAATAAGCCATCGCGCCCGTGACCAAAACCAAATCCTTACTAATTTACTTACATATTACATACTAGATGGCGCCAGTAGTTGCATCCTACATCGCGGGATGGTTTCTGTGTTAGATTGTTAAAATTCTTTATAGCGTTTAACTCCACTTCAACTCAACCAGAAAATTTGCTTAATAACGTACATATTGAACCGTTTATTAAAGCGCATTCAAAATCTTGAAGCTACACTGTTCAAGTGTGCTAAATGCTGCTCTAAATATCACAAACCTTGAGCAGTGATTGAAGAAACCTCGGATATTTAAAATCCAACGCTACCCGTGCGAAGCTCGGCCGACCCACTAGTTATATCATAAAATTCTAGTAGTATTCAGATAGAACTATTATGAATTTATCGTTGCTTGACTAGGTGTTTTGTGAAGAGAAGAAAACGACCAGAAACTCTTTACCACACTTTGTTTCCAGACATTATAGTTCTATAAAAAATACGTAAGGTTAATTTTACATCATACTTATTTTCCAAGTGAAATTCAAACCATTCATTTTAAACCCATGCCAGCCAGCTACCAAATCACAAATCCACGGCCGTAGTCACATATAAACTACTAAGCATTCTCACCCGCCGCATGTGAGCTTTGCACATATAGTCTAATTCGAGAAAGTGCGGTTAGTTTTTTTGTTCATCAAAATGAATGCCCGGGTGGCCGTCAAATGACTGAAGGAAATTGTCATCAACATTGAAACTGAAAGTGTACCGCGGCAAACATTAACATTTATTATAACTGCACTTCAATATTGCGCTCATAATAATTTTATGACCCGCTTTGATGAAGTCTGACTGTTCCGAAAGCAAAGCTCGGAGTGAGCGGCGCAATAAAACTTTTATTTGACTTATTAGTTATGTGTCTTGTGATGTGTACGATTCGAAATATTATTAATTTACCGAGAAATCTCTAATTTATCATCGTCGCGGCTTATTGAATAATTGATATCCATTAAAATATCTACGCAACTTGTTAGGCAGGGTTTTCTTTGAAGGTTTTTAGTTACTATTTATATGATCTTATGTTTCTACTTAAACGTTAAAACACCAATGAAAGACACATTGCATTAAAGAAATATGTACATACATATACTCACGGCTATATTTCCCTGGAAGGGGTAGCCAGAGCTAAGGAATTATAAATTCCTCAGCCACTTTTGGAAGTTGAGTGGGGAAAAGCAACTGCATCGCCCAAAAATCCCTAAAAGCCCCAATACCGTTAGTGGCCTGTAACGTATACCCACCGGAAGAAATGGGGCAGTGCTATTCTAAGCCGGCACTACACAGCAGAAATACTGTGACAAAAGATGGTCTACATAAAAATAAACCAAACACTTTTTGTAATCGAAGAATATTTTATAACAACATCCCATTCCAAACACATCTGAAGGAATTCCTTAATCTTGAACAAACAGAATCCTCAATTTCTAAGTAGTTTCATGTTTTCGTATGTCTACAAAAGATATTGCGACTAATGCTCTGAAATAAGGGTCCGTCTGTAAGACGACATTTTATTGAATAACGACTGTCGGCACTCGCGCCGGCTGGCTGACTTAGATAAGATATGGCACCGAATATATAGGGACCTTTCTTATGCAAGTTCCATAGGTAGCTTGCTTTACTTTATAGCTGCTCTGAAACTTTTGGTTTAAACTTGCGCCATGGAATGCTTTATGTGAGAAGTTTAAATTGAGATAATGAAATAATAGCTTTGGTAGCGAACCTTCATCACAATAAAAGCATAGAAATGTCTGTACTAATCCTATGTCGATTCCGAGAACTGATACAAATTGAGACTTGTCATTGAGGGTTCAGGGGTTGTGATTACTAAAATAACCCTCTTGTACAATAGTTTCAAGTTTTCAAATTAAAATTTTAAATCTCTTCATCACTGCAGCACTTTTCTCAGAACATTACATTTTTCAGTTGAACCTAAAAATAATGACGTAATAAAAATAAAATAAGCGGTTATTTTCTTTGAAGTATCTACCAATCTTTGTGACTATGAAGACAATCCCAATAACAAAGCAAGGTGTTCATTAACAGTTCCCAATAATTATAATCTTCCGCTCTGACGAGTCGAGACAAAGACAAAATTAACATACTTCTTTAATTTGAAGTCGACTATTGTCCCAGAAAATTAGACTTTCAGACGAAATCGTTAGTCCAGCAATTTACTTTAAAAATTATGGTTCGGGACGTTTTTGAATTGGGGCTACGCAAACGATCCAAATCCATCCATCATAATTATCTCCTTGGCAACTTTTTGGAATCTCTATCCTTTGATGATTTTACGTATAATAATAACACAATGATTTCAGATTTCAATTATAAGAGTTGGTATAAAGTTTTAGTAAGAACTTGAATGGTTTCAGTTTTTTTTTCACTTTTCTGAGTATAAAATTTGAGTCGTTATAATCTAAAAATTAAAAATCTGGTAGGAGACATTAATGTATAAAAGAAGAAAATTGGTTTTTGAGAATTAAAATAAGAAATACTAAAAATAACAATTATCAGTATCTGCCGTTTTTAATTGGATTGAGCATAAATATACGTAAAGAAATATTTTTAGGTTCGTAAAAAAGTGGTAATATCAAATGCATAAAACATACATACATACATATACTCACGGCTATAAATCCCTAGAAGGGGTAGCCAGAGCTAAGGAACTTGAAGTTCCTCAGCCACTTTTGGAAGTTGCGTCGGGATAAGATAGTGAAATAAAGGTTGTTGGTGATGGGTCTCCAACCACATCGCCCAAAAAGCCTCAATACCGTTAGTCGCCTCTTACGTACACCCACCGGAAGAAATGGGGTAGTATTATTCTAAGCTGACACTACACAGCAATGCATAAACGAAGACAAAAAGTCACCTCAGGAATCGAGTCAGTACTTCTAAGTCTTTTACTTATTTTCTTGAGATAACATAAATAGAAACCTTTAATATTTAAGGCATATGTAATTTTAATATCACATGGGATAACTTACAAAAAACTGGTGATACAATGTTACAAACCAATATAACTATATCTTACTTACATCCTGAGCGAATACTATATGTCTATGATGTTAAGTTTAGTAAATTTTTGCTGTTGACTCATACATTAAATTTTAAAAACAATACTTGTACTATACTTTGTTGAAATACATTTATTATGTACGAAAATCCTCTTATTTTATGAAATCATAACAGTTATTTTATTTTCATCATAATTTATAACTTTTTAACAAAAAATACACAAAGACTCAAATTATCCCATCTCATAAAATCTCATTTGGGCCGATATATTTTCATAAAGTGTTCGGCTGTGTTAAACTAAAAACAAGTATGTCGTTTTCGGCAAATTTTACAGGAGAGCGAAAAAACATTATTTTTCTTTAAATTTAAATATTTCCTAAAGTGATTGTCGGATCTTGATGATTTTTGGATATCTCCGACGTGATGTAGTTTCCTAATGAAATTTATAATTTTTTTAACTTGACCTTTACAGTAACGCCAATGCAGAATGAAAATGCTTTTAGCATAGTGTTACCCTATTATTTTTATCAATAGCGCCTTAAATAAGAAGATATTTTGAGTTTTAATAATGTAGAAATAAGGGTCTTTCTATGACGAATCCAACGGTGTAAAAAAAAGCAAACGCTCAAAAATCGACATACTTGTTTTAAGCTTAGAGCAGCCGTGTTGTACACACGTGTAAAATGCTACATAAAACCTGAGCTTTATAATACAATATGAATCTCATTATCAATAAATAAATGGGCCAATTTGTACGGCTGATGTCCGCGTTTAATGGAAAAATTAACGCGTATGGCTAAAATTTCATTTTGTAACTCATGTTTTCTGACAAATTAATACAATTTGGTTATGAAATAGCTACATACATACATATAATCATTTATTATTTTATTTATTTTATTTTATTTGTTTGGAATACTTACAGCTAAATTATACAACAAGTGTTTATACAATCAGTTAACAACTAAGCCAATAACAAGTATTCGCAAATAAAAATAAAAATCATTGCCATAAATTCCTAAAAAGGGTAGACAGAGCTTCAGACCCAGAAACTTCTAAGTCACATTTGGAAGTTGATAGGGGAGAAGATGGTAGAAATACAATACCTTTGGTGATGGGTCTCCAACCGCATCGCCTCCTGTGGGTACAAAAGGGTAGTGACATTCTAAGCCGGTACTACACGGCAATAAATACTGACTTTAAAATAAAATATTAGATTGCAAAAGGCGGGTATTAATAGTAACTACCTACTATCTTTTCCCCACTCAAATTTCCAAAAGTGGCTGAAGAATTTCTAATTCTTTAGCTCTGGCTACCCCTTCCTGGGATTTATAGCCGTGAGTATATGTATGCATGTATGTATGTACCTTCTATTAAGGTAGAGAAATAATGGCGAGTACACTAATATATATGCGTGTAAAATAAAATATTAGATTGTAAAAGGTGGGTATTAATAGTATCTTATCTACCTTCTATTAAGGTAGGAAAATATTTTTTGAAACAGAATGTCAACCATATCTTCTCCGCAAAATATTAGAAATACATTGCAACATCAAAATTGCAATACATTACAATGAAACAAATAAATCTAATGCAGCAATTGAAAGCAATCGTCATTTCGATGCCATCAAAGCTCCGATGCCTTTGATCGTGAAGAAACGAAAGTGGATTGAATTGAAAGGAATTACTTGAATGGGACTCCTGGAGTAATCTGAGTAATATCTAATAATGAGACACATAATCCGTCGCCCGGACTTCGTCCATGCCAAGGAATTCTCGATTAGATACTGATTGATTGGACCAAGTTTTACTACCTTCGGCGTTATATGACGTTTTTAGGGTTAGTTTTATATCGGTTTTCTATTCTCTATTAAGGTGGAGATGAGGTTAATTAAATTTGAGATGAGTAGAAGAAGTATTATAAAGGTCTTAGATTATTAAGAAGAAGTGCAGTGAAAAATGTTGTCACGCTAAGGATAAATCCTTACAATCGTGTAACATATTTACAAATATTCCGTAGAATCGTGTAAAATATTAACAAATATTTACACAGTGACTTTTTTCCTTAACAATTTGCAAGTTCAGAACAAATTCGATGTGCGTTTAATTACATCTGCAAAATTTAAATGTGGAAAATGGTTGATACTCAGAATTAATTTATATTTCTGGGCTACCGATAATCCGAGAAAAATCATTTTGGAAATAAAAAACTGTTAAGCGCTAAGTTTGTATTGGTTTACCATGTAATCGCAAGCAAAACACATTTAATCCCTTTCTTGTTGCAAAGACTATCTGCTAGTGTCATGGTGCTTTAAAACCTGGGGCCGTGGGTTAGTTAGGAACTAGGTAGATTTAATTACATGACGGATAAAACACGTTAGTGAATAATTGTTGAATTTTTTATGTGGGAGGATAGTGATTGTTATTAAATCTCGTGTAACCAGAATCTCTTAAAAAAATCATATATTTTGACATTATTTTGTACAACACTATTCTTTTTATATTTATTTATCAGAATATATGAGAGGGTAAAGTTGAGGGTAATAATATAGCCTTCACCGTAGCGAAAAATAATGAAATAATCATTGTTAATTACACATAGGCAAGTCATAAGCCTGGGTGTATAATAGAAATATTGAATAAAAACAGCGTTCTAAACGAAAAGTTGGTTGGAAAATGGAGCAAATGTAGTTGGGAACTCGCTTGTCGGGAATTCTCGCGTATACCGAGATAGATTCACGTAAGCCTTAATGCAATTTGCTGTAATGTACCGATAGAGCTGCTGCACTGCCATCGGACATCGAACAGAGTTCTGCGTCTTTTCAATACTCGGCAAACTTCGTTATATTCCGACCTCTGATAACTGAATTATATATACCAGTGAGAACTAGATATTTGAGCTTTGAATTCTCAATCTTGTATTAAAGCCAGACAAATAGTGTAACACTTTGAGAATCAAGAAGCCGGAGAAAGGCAAACTATTTAATATAGTTACGTATTCTATGTACAGTGAAGCAAGCTGTAAGGTAAAAGCTTTCTTAGTTAGGCTCAAGACGCTTAAGAGAAGTCAATTTGTACGATTTATTCAACATTGGTTTGGCTGTTGCAAACTGAATCAACTTGGAATCCAAAAATAAAGGGGTTTCCCAGTTTGGTAGGCACGTTTGGTCGTCGGATCCGGTTAATGTAAGGGTACAGTCACAAATTATGGCCATTTTATATTATGCTACTGTGAGGTTCTAAGGCCAGAGCACCCTATTTATATGTGAAAGACTCAAGTCCCCAGTTGGGGAAAAGTAAAGTTTAAAATCTCACTGTAAATGTTAAAATTGTGTTCATATAAGAAACAGTCGCAATTATCGAATTAGTACATATAGCAAACACACGATGGATGCAGGCAGCCAACCGGTCGAGGAGATCTTAAGATGATAGTTACTGTGAAGGTGATGATTACGATTAGAAAATGTAGTATATTTATTAGTTTAAATATATATTTTATAATTTTTCAGCTTCCCTTAGGTTTCCCCACAGCAATAGGCAGTAAAAAAAGGGAGCGGCGAACTCATAAATTTACGTATCACGTAAATTCCGGCCCTTGGTTTGTTTAGCTGTCTCTAGAGGGTTGGGACATTACAACAGTCGGAGGAAGCTGCCTTTGTTATATTTTTATTATACCTTTCTCTGTTTGAGGAGGCCAAAATAAATAACATATCAATTTGAATACAACTTATATGTATAGTAAGGCTTGTTATAAAAATTTGAGGAATTTTTACTCAACGATTGCTAAGCAATATTTGGCTTTTAAAGAGGAAAAAAAATATTGAAGAAAAGGAACTGATTTTTTTCATTCGGTTTTCAAGTCGCATTAATTATAGTCAATCTTACAATCCATACAAAAAACTCAAAGTACAGCTGAATGTAACACAGCCATATTTTCAGTACATTAATATATTCAAGTGAGCCAATTAAAAATCACAAAGCACGCTTGACGACAAAATGGTAATAATATCAGGTCAAATTATTCCGAAAAACGGTCCTAGAATATATTATTGTATCAATTGAACGGAGATTTATTCGGTTGTGAGCCAGAATAAATTACAACAGCCACAAATCAGGAGTCGGGACAAAAATAAGAACATGTGTGGTTCCCGTTGATTTGGCATGGTTTATGCGAAAGATTTTTCCAGAAAAACGCGGGAGGTCAGCTTAAGAGGGCGGAAATGGCCACGGCCTAATCCGCTGACTTTTATTTATTCAGTGAATTAATCTTAGCTCGGAGGGGGCGCTTGTTACTTGTCATTGCGGAGTGTTGCTTTCACAGGACTAAACACAATTTTCAGGCGAACAAGTGACGCAAAGTCAATATTATTAGCGCCGAGTCTGAACATTTTTACAATGGTTTTTAATTTTATGAGTGTGCATCACGAATATAGCGTAGAGCCGAAAAGATTAAATAGTGCCATTTTGACTAACTCTTCAAAAACATTACATGCTGCTGTGTCTTTTGTCTTTAAATAGTATTCTAGGGTATCGAGCCATTTCTATCTACGGGTGTCGTAATAGGCGATTTAGGGGTTGAGCCTTTTTTTAGTGATTTCTGGGTGATGTGGTAGGACACTGAGCACAAGCTATTCTATATACAGGTTACAATCTTTACCCCCTTAACTTCCAAAAATGGCAGAGGAATTACCATTCAGAAGCTCGGGCTACATATTTTTTATCATTTCAGCCGTGAGTATGTATTCTATGTATTGTATCAAAAGTAATTCAAAAAGAAGACATAGTCTAGTAAAGAATGTCATTAATAAAACATAAAAACATTCCACTAGCTAGAAAGTTCCTATCAAAACCCTAATAATGATCATGTTCTCATTTGTAAGCCGATACTAATGAGAAACGAAGGCGTAACTAAAAATATAAAGCCAACATCTAAACTATTTAATCCTTTCTTTTCCGTGAAATGTGTCACGGGTGTGAGAATAAAATCCAAATAGCGGTTAGTGGCTGATGTATTTATTATCATTACCAGCGATGCATACGGAAATCGAAGCGGGGGCTATTTCTGAAAACAGATCTTTTATGGTTTTTCAGTTTTGTGGTCGCTTTGATCGTGGGTGGCCCGTTTTGGTTATAACTTTTCGATATTTACACCTTTTCTTATTATTTAACAAACGGTTAATAATTATTCAATAGGTGTTGGATATATTTTTTTGGTTTTGGACGAAGCTCTTACGAAGGCTGTGTAGTGCCGGCTTAAAATAACACTACCCTATTTCCTCCGGCGGGTGTACGTTAAAGGCGACTAGCGGTATTAGGGCTTTTAATGGATATTTGGGCGATACGGTTGGAGACCCATCACCAACAACCTTTATTTCACCATCTTTTCCCCACGCAACTTCCAAAAGTGGTTGAATAAATTCTAATATCTTAGCTCTGGCTACCCCTTCAAGGGATATATATAGCCGTGAGAACATACATACATATGTATGTATGTTCTTAAATACTTGCCTACTATTTTTCTATTTAACATACATACATACATGTACTCACACCATTATTTGGCTCCATTGGGGCAGGCAGATACTATTAATCGCCCCTTTATACAATCCTGGCAAATTTCTCTAGCTTCTTTGCATCTATCAATCTTATAATACGTGCTTTTTTATTCTTCATACTTCGGAATCCTGCCTTTTTGAGCACACTTTCTATTTTACCCAAAGGTGTCCTTCAAGTTCGTCCGCTACTAACATTACCTTCCCATGGCTCTATAGATCTCTTTCACCAATTTGGTATAATCCATCCTCTCTATGTTCTCAAACCACCATGATTACTACATCATCTTCCACGCCGCACCTTTCACGAATCACATTACATTACAAACTTTTCAGAGACATCTCTACTGCTCTAACTATCTAACCTGCTTAACAAATGCCAAGTAGGTATGCCTGTTTTTATCTTGATTGTCAAATTTTCCATAATTTCAAAAGTGTTGGTTTTCAAATATGTTTTATTCTTATTGCAACAAAAACATTATTCTAATGAACGAAATAGGTTTCAACGAAAAGAACTTCGTATTAATATATTATTTTACAATATCGGTACAATTGCATAGCATAAAAAAAATTCGTTACTCTTAGGCATACAATTAAACCTTTAATCATTGATATCTTTATGTTTAACTAGTGGATCGTCCCAGCTTCGTACGGGTAGCGTTGTTTTTTAAATATCTGAGGTTTCTTTCTTAAGTCACTGTTCAAGCATTGTGAAATTCAGCGCAATGTTTTCAATTTATTAAAGTACCCCGCAAAAAATGTATGGGAAAAGTGGTTTCAGTTAAATCTCGCGAAATTTTAGTATGACCTAGATCTCGAACTCCTCTATTTTTTTTTGTATGGGTGTATTTTTGTCAGCATTTTACTTTCAAAAATATTCAAGTTTTTATAAATAAATTTTTAACATGTGTTTCCTAAAAAGTGATATTAATTATGACCTAAGTTGACAGGAGGTTGACAGACATTGACATGCGACAAAGCCATTTCTGTTGTTAACAGAGAAAAAATAAGATAATATGGTAATATCGTAGGAAATATCAGTTAATGATACTACAGTGTACAATGGACAGCACATCAACAAGTCTGACTAGTGCGCAATAGTTCAGCTTATACTGGTCTGTATAGCATGATGTGCTGTCAACCTCCTGTCAACTTAGGTCATAATTAATATCACTTTTTAGGAAACACACGGTAAAAATTTATTTATAAAAACTTGAATATTTTTGAAAGTATAATGCTGACAAAAATACGCCCATACAAAAAAAAATAGAGGAGTTCGAGATCTAGGTCATACTAAAATTTCGCGAGATTTAACTGAAACCACTTTTCCCATACATTTTTTGCGGGGTACTTTATAGCACTCCCTAAACAGTGTAGTTTGGTGATTTTTAATGCGCTTTAATGAACGTTTCAGTATTTCTGTTTAATAGCAAATTTTGGAATAAAACGCTATGAAGTATTTATAACAATCTAAAAAAATAAATCATTACGTGTTGTAGGATGCAACTACTGGCGCCATCTAGTATGTTATATGTAAATTAGTAACGATGCGGTTTTGGTCACGGGCGCGATGGCTTATTTTATGTATAATTTCGGTGTTTCTCTTCCGATTTCTATGATTCTTTTTTTATTGAATAGGTAATAATGTTACTTTTTTAAAATCAGGGATGAGTGAGAGGTTTACAAACGTAAGAGTAAACAAATATAATCAGAATGTTCCGAACCGCTAAGCTATCAGGAATTACACGTGTTATTGTGAGTCAACCGTAAAAGATAGACATAAACTGCTACGGATTTTTTTTAGATAATTTTATGAAGAATATTTCCGTCATACATGATTTCTATGTAAGTTTAACCATTAAGGCTGCACACGCGACGGAAGCTTAAAAAATTTAGTAACTTCTCCCGTTTTCCCAAAATTTCCCAAAATTCCCCTTTACTACTCTGCTGGAAAGTATACAAAAACCTGCCTAGGCGTATGGAGAATAATTGTACCAAGTTTCGTTAAAATCCGTCGAGTAGTTTTTGTTTCCATAAGGAACATACAAACCGACAGACAGACAGACAGACAGACAGACAGACAGACAGACAAAAATTTTACTGATTGCATTTTTGGCATCAGTATCGATCCCTAATCACCACCTGATAGTTATTTTGAAAATATATTTCATGTACAGAATTGACCTTGTAACGTTATTTCTAACTCCTGGGATGCTGTACCCAGAAGCCAGAAATAACTAAAGGAAAAGAAGAAAAAAAGAAGGAAACGGAAGGTTAGATAATAAATGAAAGATATATATATCACAACAATATTTAATAATAAAAAAAAAATGCACTAAAAAACACTCCTAATAAAATAGTCCCCTAACTTAACAAAATTATAATATAAAAGCACTCAGCTTTTAAAACCAGCTCCTGCTGCGATGGGTGGCTCAACAGTGAGGGTTGTGATTCCAACTTGGTTGCGACTCCGGATAGGCCGTCGGTGAATGCAGCTCGAAGACAAAGGGGCTGCGGCTCCGTGAAGCTTACTTCGAAGAAAAGAGGGGCAGCTCGGGAATAAGGGGCTGCTTTTCCAAACGGGTATGAATAAAATCAGTCCAGAATATCTCCCGTTCTTTCAATTTCTTCCAAAAATAATGATCAATATCGACTTCGGTAATGGGTCTTTAGTGTCCAATTCCAATCTTGTTTCAGAATGAATCCACCCATCGCCCCAGGAGCTGAATATATACCAACATCTGCGAACAAGCATGACAAATTTAAAATTTTGAAATAACAAATATTCCTTAAAGGAGGTATCAAAGAAAGTAGTCTAAATTACAAGCAAGGATTTTAAATAATTTAGGATTATACATTAGAAAACAAATTAGGAAAAACGATAAATTAAGAACATTATCTATCCACTTACAATATTAAACAATACATTCATATTAAAATTTAACAAAAATTTAGAAAATTAAATTAAGTAAGTTGTGAGTCTACAACCTAACACTAGCAGCCTTCTTGCAGAAAACTAATGGCTCTCAGCCAATTTTGAAATTAAGAAATAATTATCTGACAGCAAACAATATTGTCAAAATAATTATTTTCGAGAAAAATCTGGAAGCGATTGGACATAGGCTAAAAGATAAATGAGATGAGATTGAGAATGTTCTACTAATATCTATATTGTGAATAAAAATAACGGCAGTGTAGTGAAAATGGTGTGTGTGTTCAAAATGTGTCGTGCAATTTAAATGTGTATTACATAGTGTGAAATAATAATAAAAATATGTGTGTAAAACGTGGTTTACATTAAATTCCCTCAATCCTTTTCAGAATAAGTCTCTGATAAAAAAGGTAAGTCAAACATCATGAACTGTTCCACATCTTACATACATAATACAAAATGTACATTACAACCTCTCTACAGATTTATTATAAGTATAGATTATTGTTTAGACGGAAAAATCCAGTAGTTAATTTTCATACTATACTCTAGTCTAGCTCCTTTTTCAATTAAGGTGTAAAGCAACGTTTTCATTAGTAAAGCGACATATTTTCTTTATAAACAAAACCGAACTTGGCTGTTCACTAAACAAGCACGTACAAAAGGAAACATTTGAGTTTGTTCTAAAACGTCATGAAAACAAATGACAGCGGACATAGGCGGTAGTCACGACATGCCTCTACTAATGTACTTTTTGTGTTTTAAATTAACTGATTTATTATACTTACAGAAATAGACCTTAGACCTAGAGTATTAGAGAGGTGAACGCGGAAGTAACCCATTTACATAATTTTAAACGACCAGAGCATGTTATCTGGCGTGCAACACACCAAAACCGGTGAATATTTATGTCGTGTGAAAAAATGTGACACTTTATTTATTAGTTGTTTTTCGAACTATCTCGTAGTATCTGTTTATAATGAGTTTCATTTGTTTTGGTGCACCTGTGGTAGAAGGGCCGTTTCTTTATATAGAAGACCTATCAATACGCAATAGTAAAATGATCTATTTTTATGTATGGGTATGGGCTAGGAATAGCACTAATCAATTTCTTTCTATGAGTGTCCTAAGAGCTGACTTTAAGGCTCTTGGGACCTTTGAGTTGAGTTGTTGAAACATGTGACCCATGTCTCAAACCGCATGGCAAGTCACCTCTCACAAACACCCACGGGAAAAAATGGGGCAGTGCTATTTTTAGCCAACACTATACAGCACTAAGAAAGTATTTGAATGAAGTATTTATTTTGTCATTGTGTGTCTTTTTGCGAAGAAGCACTACTGCTACTACTACAAGGAATTGATTTCTCGTACAATTATACTATAAGCAGTTAAAAATAACGGACTATTTTACTGAAATAAGCAAACAATCCATATGCTTCATCTTTACGCAATGAAAGGGGAATTTGGTTTAATAAAAAAGAACAGGGAAATATTGCTTTCCACATAAATTATCAAGTTACTTTGTTACAATAAAACAAAGCACCAACAGTAAAGATAAGAACCCCAGCATTTTCCTTAGAAAATATGATCTGTAATTGCATCAGAAAATTATAACACTAAATTCAAACGAGAGTAATTCACAATGCCTTATCTTGACAAAGTCTCTCTAAAGTCAGATCTATTGTTATACTTAAGGGTACAATTTGCATACTAAAGTCTTAACGAAAGTGTCCAAAAGAAGTTTTTGCATTTCTAACGAACCGCGAAAATCGATAAGAATTAAATGAGGCGTCCTTCACTTTTGAGCTTACAGAAGCAATTCTGAAAATGTATATGCGTAAGGTTATGAATCGAATGGATTAATCTTTATAACTAAGCGTGTACTCAAAATTCCATCCTTTGTCATATCATGCAATCAAAAAATGTAGCTTTTTTAAACTTCTAATTGCATTTCTTTATAATACAATGCAATAGTTGTTTTAATATGTTGAAATATAGTTTGTAATGAGTAAAAATTTTAAAGAAAAAGTACGTGTACCATGCTAGTCTAGTACATATTGACAGACAATAACAAATCTTCTATCATTTAACAAACACATAAATATATTAAAAATTAATTTTCCTTAGGCACAATTTTTTGTTTTATTAAAATCAAAGACATCAAAACTGTTATCGCGAAATCACCTGTAAAACTTTAAGTGCCAACCAGATAACTCGAACACCATATTTCAATTTGATATGAATCTGAAATGACCATTTTAATAACCGCAAACTTAAGTCGATCCTAACTAGATCATCTGCACTCACATTTGGCACTTGCTCTTTTCATTAACGGTAAAAACATTTTTAAAATATACATTTGGAGCCAACACAAATTTAATAAAGCTGGAATAATTTAATTTAGTATAACACTCGAGTATGGAGGGCGGCCAATAAAGACAATTTTATGGCATTTTTATGATGATGCATAAACGTGAATCATGTATAATGGGTGCAATGGTGTACGGAGAAGTTAACATCTTATACCGCCATCGCCAGTTCGCGATACCAGCGATTTACTATCTAATTACCAATTAGCTACCGGGAAAGAAGTTTTGAAAAATATGATGAATTTAATTTTGTTTTAATTTTGTGTTCATCTTAAGAAAAGGGATATGAAATTAAAGACCGTATATAAATGCTCGAATTTTGTATGATGAAAGTTATTTCATCTTTTCTTGATTGATTTGTTTTTTTTATTCTTATAGAAGAGAATAAGTGGATATTTAAAACAATTAATTTATTTTTATAATAATTGTTTCCTTTCACTTAGTTTAATGAAACTGATTTTGGTTTAAACGGGATAACCTAGCAAAATTACTTATGAAGCGATGAATATCTGAATTATTTTTTTATTTATTCATTTTAGTATATTGATATATAGATATCCAAGATTGCTTGGATATCCATGCTTGGTTCCAATTCTTCTATCCCGACAAAATTGGCTAGCCAGAGGTCATGGGATGACATACTGTGCGGACGGATTCAATTAAACCTTTTGAATTCTGCTTCCGACCCCGCACAGCGTGCTCGTCTTATGGCTTCTGCAGAGCCTGAGTCGGGTTATTGGTTGAATGCGTTACCATCTGAGGCGATTGGTACCCTTCTCGATAGGTCTACTTTTTGTTTGGGGGTCTGTCTGAGGATTGGTGCCCAAATCAATGAAATTCATCGCTGCCGCTGTGGAGTGCAAGTCGATCTTCAGGGTCACCACGGTCTTTCGTGCCCCCGCAGTGCAGGTCGCCTGTCACGCCATGCTGCCCTCAACGATATCATCCGTCGGGCTCTTGTCAGCGTCCATGTACCAGCTGTTTTGGAACCCCCTGGGTTGATACGGGACGATGGCAAGAGACCGGACGGTATGACTTTATTGCCTTGGAGGAATGGCAGGGCGTTAATATGGGATGCAACGTGTGTTGATACCCTAGCGCCTCGCCATTTATCAGGGTCGGCATCGCAAACAGGTGCTGCTGCGGCCAATGCCGAGAGTTTCAAACGTCGAAAATATTCTGGATTACTGAATGATTATCATTTTATTCCATTCGCCGTTGAAACTCTCGGCACATGGGGCAACGAGGCGCGGGTTTTCTTAAAAGATCTCTCAGCCCGCCTAGTGGAAGTCAGTGGTGATCCTAGGGCTGGCAGCTACCTCGGCCAACGAATTAGCATAGCCATTCAAAGAGGAAATGCTGCCAGTATTTTAGGCACGATACCGTTTTGCGAGAGCGATGAATTTCATGAAATTTTCCATCTTTAGTAGGTATTTATTTAGTTTTATATTTTAATTTAGGTTGTAAATTGTCTATGTAAATATTTTTAATTATTCTTGAATAAAGATTATTTTAGTATATTAAATATTTTTTATGTACCGACGAAAGTTTCCAAAAATCCACAAACCACTTTAAATACTTATAAGTATTAAATATTTTTAAGTAACCAACTCATTTTCAAAGCATTTGTGATTCAAAGCTAAGTCCAGGCTCATTGTTTATCAAGATATTATTAAGTGCATATCGAGAGATCGCAATCAGATCCAGGCACTACTCAGCCGTCTCTCGAGCGAGCAGCTCGCACCATCACCAGATAGCATCTTCTTATTGCACTATTGTTTGAAATCTAACTGCCCTGCGCTTTGTTTGCTTCACTAGGTTTTTTTGGCTTTTAGAGAAAGAAAAAATAAAATATTTTGCTGTCAGCAATTAGAGCAAAGAGATAAATATTATTTTTGGAAGTGACATGGCAAGAATTAGAAACGAAACCGGCAGAATAAAAAAAAGCCGTGAATGGTTTTAGATTTTTCACAGTTGGGTTAAAACAGCACTACTCAGCCGTCTCTCGAGCGAGCAGCTCGCACCATCACCAGATAGCATCTTCTTATTGCAATATTGTTTGAAATCTTTCTACCATGTGCTTTGTTTGCTTTTAGAGAAAGAAAGGATAATTTTTATTTTGACAAAGAGACATTGCTTTAATAAGATCATAAACGGTAGAAAAATAAAATAGGGTCGTGAGTTCGTTTTGTTTTTAGAATAGAATTTCGAATATTATAGAGAATGAAATAAATATGATTGTTTGCCAAAGTGATATGATGCCATGTAGTGTTGGCTTAGAATAACACTACCCCATTTCTACCCGTGGGTGATCGTAAGAGGTGACTAAGGGTATAGGAGCATTTGAAGTGAATTTTGGGCGATGTGGTTGGAGACCCGTCACCAAAAACATTAATTATTACAATCTTTTCCCCAATCAACTTCTAAAAGCGGCTGAGGAATTTCTCATTTCTAAGCTCTGGCTACCCCGTTAAGGGATTTATAGCCGTGAGTATATGTATGTATGAATGTTTGCCAAAGTGGGGCACCAAGAAAGTAAAACGGTAGGAAAAAAGAAAAACTTTTCCCATTTTATAGAGTTGGGTAAAAACAGCACTACCCAGCCATTTCTTGAGTGAGCAGCTCGCACCATCTTCAGATACCATCTCCTTATTGCACTATTGTCTGGAATCTGACTGCTTTGTTTGCTTTGCTACATTTCATTGGCTTTTCGAGAATGAAAGAAGTTTTTTTTATAAAATTCATCTAAGAAAATGAGACTATATGGCACAAGGTTATAAAACCCTTTTTTAAACCGAAAAATAAATTAATTGTTAGCTTTAATTTTTAAATTTTATTTTTTCTTTTATAGTTAGACATAACATAACATAACATAAACGTTCACGCCGAATATCCCCGAAGGGGTTGGCAGAGGTACTAACACTTCTGAACATCACGTGACTTTGTCACCTGGTGTTCAGAGTACCCACGTTTTGCATGGACAGTTTACTCACGTGATAGGGGGCAGGCCTATCGCCGTTTTGTACGAATACACTGTCACATGACTAAGTAGAACTCAGCCATGTGGGTTTCCTCACGATGTTTTCCCTCACCGTTAACAACCACGATAAATTAACCACACATATGTCTTTAGAAAAAACAAATTGGTGTAGGCCCGACCCAGGATTTGAACACTAGTCGTTTGCACGATAACCGAGTGTTCTACCCACTGGGCTATCACGGTTTAATAGTTAGACCTATTGTATATTAAGTCCTCAATCAATCGCTTGTAATAAAAAATGGGGGGCCTATCACTAACCATCTTTTATTTAACAATCTTTTTCGGACTCACTTCCAAAAGTGACAGGTGGTTTTCTAATTCTCAATCTCTGGCTAGTCTTTTTGGGGATATATAGTCTTGGGTATATGAACGAGTATATACTTTTAATGGACAGATCTTCCAAAGAAAGAAGGAATGTGTCATTGATTTGTTCCAATATTCTCGTAATGTCGTCACGTAATCCCTCCGTACTTATACCTCCCGTCGTTGAAAATCAATCCAACACAGATTGATAGAAACGATTGCTTCTATGAACAACATTCTATAAAATAAGAATGAAAAAGCTTTTATAAGTTAATCAAAGTCCTAAAAAAACAACCAAATTGTATTAGCTGAAACGCAGACACAAATCCAGCGAAAGATTTTAAAAGATTAGAGTGGCTTCGATGTAATTCGCTGATGAAATGTATTTTGTTTTTCGTGAAAAACAACTTTAAGTGAATGAATATTTTTAAAATGTTACGATGCCACTTTATAGAGAGGGTGTAAAAGTGGAGGTTGGTGTGAGGAAAGCCAGATATATTTGTTAGGCGGCTATCAACAGTCTCTGCCTTCCCAGTGGGTACCAAGGGCTTAGATATAATTTATTAAGTAAGTATATATCTGAGGTTTACAGTCGACATGATAGTCCAGTGGGTAGAACACCCGCCCGAAAACAGAAGGGCGTGAGTTCTAATCCTGGGTCGGGCCTACACCAATTTGTCTTTTCTAAAGTCACAGGTGTGGTTAATTTATCATGGTAGTTAACGGTGAGGGAAAACATCGTGAGGAAACCCACATGGCTGAGTTGTACTAAGTCATGTGACAGTGTATTCGTACAAAACGGCGATAGGCTTGCCCCCTATCACGTGAGTACACTGTCTAAGCAAAACGTGGGTACCTTCTCTGGACACTAGATGGCGCTCGGTGAACTTTTATGTTATGTTATGTTATGTTTACAGTCATAGAGATTTTAAATAAAGGAAGATTAGTGATGGGTTTCCACATTCCACAACAATAAATTAATTAGCGACAATTTTCTTAGTGCCATATTTATGCTACGTACAGGATTTTGCTATAACCGCTTTAGGTTAACATAGTATTTTCTAAGACTCACGATTGCACATTATAATTAAAACAACTTTTGACTATTACTTTTCGGATATGAATCGCGTGTTATTGCATGTTTTTTCCCGTGACCATGATAACTGAAAAGTTTTCGAACCGTCGGGCTTTAAAAAACCATGTAATAACACGCGATTAAAATATTCGAAAGTCAAAAGTCGCTTTAGGTAAGTCTATTTTAACCTGTCTAATACATAACATAACATACATAACATAAACGTTCAAGCCGAATATCCCCGAAGGGGTTGGCAGAGGTACTAATACTTCTGAACATCACGTGACATCGTCACCTAGTGTTCAGAGTACCCACGTTTTGCATGGACAGTGTACTCACGTGATAGGGGGCAGGCCTATCGCCGTTTTGTACGAATACACTGTCACATGACTAAGTACAACTCAGTCATGTGGGTTTCCTCACGATGTTTTCCCTCACCGTTAACAACCGTGATAAATTATCCACACATATGTCTTTAGAAAAGACAAATTGGTGTAGGCCCCACCCCGGGATTTGAACACTAGTCGTTGGCACGATAACCGGTGTTCTACCCATTGAGCTATCACGTCGTTTATTTATTATATTTGTCTAATACATATTATGTTAATAAGTATTATTTTAGTTTAAAAGTTGATAACTGTGCTTACTGAAGTATATTACTTAGGCAATAATTATTGATAATTGATTAATAATCATGAAAATAATTATGGAGATGAGTAAAATGAAATAATAGTAGTTTAGATCGAAGCACACAAATAATATACTAATATGCCTTCTATTCAATTTAAACATGATATTTTTGCCTGTTGTGTGAATTCTCATGGTTGTTAAATTATCCTAACTTTGTTTTACCACACGCTGGTCAACCATAAATAAATAGTTTAAAACAGTTTCGCTCGGTATTGTTGTTACGTAGAATAAAATTGCTTTTTGAATACAAGTAATTACAAGCAGAAATAGAGTAGGGAGTTGAAAGGAAAACCACAAGCCGCGAGTCTCCATCCCCACAGCGGGTGTTTCTAACTAGAAAATACACACAATAAAGGAAGCCTTTTAAAAAGCTAGTTAATACTTTTAGAGTTATTTATTTTGCGCTAGATTTTCTCATTTATATTTGGAATTAAAATATTATTACAATAACAAAAACATTAGAAGAAGAAGAAGAAGAAAAAATTTTTATTCTAAAAGTAAGAACACACTTACAAAGTACTTATGACCTAAACATGATATAAATTAAAAAAAAAACACTACACTTAACACAAATACACTTACATCTTTAACAATATTTTTTAAAAAGTTACATAACACGCAATATGTTCTGTTCTTACTAAAGAAATGGTCACATTAAATTGAGTGGCAATATCATTTTTTGAAGTTCTGGCTACCCGTTTCTAGGGTTTTGTAGCCGAATGGATAAAATCGAAACTCTTCTAGTTTCATCATGTCTGTATGTCTGTCCGCATGTTACGGCAATTTATTTTCAAAACGATTGAGACTATGTAGTTGATAATTAATATATAATTGCATACAATGATAGCATAAAGAAAATATGAATTTATTATCCCGTATATGTCTGCTGTCCATAGATAGGTCTGTTCAAGATTTCTGAAGCCATTTTTTCTCATGATTAATAGTTTCAAATATATATATAAATATTTATTAAACTCCCAAAGTGATTTTAAAAGTAGGTTAAATTTATCTTCTAAAGCCTTTTTTTGCTATTTTATTATTTCGTATTATTATTCTCCTTATTTGGCTATTATGAAATGTTTCTTATCCGGAGTATGTATTTCATTAGCTTGTTAGAAATCCTATGAGAATGCTTACTTTAATATTTAACGAGGGTCCCCATTATTTATTCAGACTAGGCTGGGTAAATAGCAACCCACCTAAGTATATGAGTGGATAAATCACAATGTTATCTGTCTTATTCACTTGTCTGCCACAATTTTGATACATTATTTACATTATGTGTTGTGTGATGTTTATTACGATTTTTAGATACTTTTGTTTGTAAATTGTGCTCATCATACTAATATGGTAAAAATTTTGGAATCCATCTTGTGTCCATTTTAGAAGAATAAAATCTCAATTTTTGAGTCAAAATTTTTTAAAGTCTAAAAATCATGTTCAACAATAATATATATAACGAGATACATGATAAAAGGAATATGAGAAGAAACGAATCAATCGATTATTCACCGTTAACATTCCTATTAATTTACGATATGTTTACTCCCCATCACTAATCACGCTCGACGATACATGAAAAACGGCATGTTTCCGGCAAACTTGTTAATTTCCTACAAATATTGTCATCATACATCAACACCGATACAACGTGGATACAACCCTATCGTGAGAGCCACGCGCGTGTTAAATGACCCGAGAATAAAAGCAATAAAAACTATTGTTTACATTTCGAATCAAAATTTATAATATCATGTTCAGTTAATATCGATACAAGATATACGAGAATATCCGATGTTCAACCAGTTATGGCCCATTTGGTGGAATTATTTTATAGTTCCTATAACAATGATGGCGACAAGCGTCGTTTACGAGGATGTGGTTATTGGATATGTGAGGACGTTATTTTTAATAATTGAATAAATTTCACCTCTCTCATTTAATTCTTCAGAATAGTATAATAAATTTAAATTATATGTTTTCCTGAATGGCGGCTCAATTTCTGAGTGCAAAATAAATTTACATTATCAATAACTGGAATTGAATAAACAAACTAAATATATAACCGTTATTTGCTTTAAAAACTGTTCCTTGTTTCTGTGTACTATTCTGATTTTTCAGTGGTTGAATGTTTGTATTTATATATTGTTTGCTTACTAATCCCAGTTTCCTAACATCAACTAACTATAATGTTTTGTAGTCGTAAAAAACTTAGAAAATTTTAAAATACAATAGATAAGAAAAAAGTTGGTCAAGTGACCACAATGAGTTTAAACAAGTCAAAAAGTACTAAAGATAAGTTACATTGTTTACAAGTATCAAATTTATTCAATACACAAGCATCCCGTATGCCCACATTTTACATTAAACATAAAAACACTGCATTAATAAAACGCACCGACGACGCAACGTTCTGATTGGCTCAACTATAAACCGTTTCTTCCCTTCGGTTGTCTCAAGTTACGGTTATGGAGCTTCGGTATCAATTATCCAATATGGCCGACAACGAACAAATGAACCATTATAAGTGCACTTTTAGTAAATTTAGTTTTAGTTATATAGTCGTTTTAGCTTATAGTATGGTGTTTTGTAAAGTTATATTATATTTTCTTTTGTTTCATGACCTATTAACAACTGTGCCGGATAAGGTATTTCAGAAATAAATTGGAGTACTAAATGCCTTTGCTGAAATATGTCGCTTATATAAAATTGCTTAGATATATCACATAATTTGTTATATATATTTCTTAAGAGTCTTAAATCAAAATTAAATTGGTATTATCTGAGTAGTTTCTTTTTATTATTTTAATAAGATAAGCTATTTAAACAGAACATATTAAACATAAATTTGACAATAATTTACTAAATTCAAATAAAAAAAATGCTAATCATACAAAATATTCTCGCAAATCAAAATTGCGACGACAATCTCTACCCAACAGTAAGCAATGCGCCATTCAAAATGGCTGCTTACTCGCCCTCTCATCGCACACTCAAGTGGAAACTAAAAAACTATTGTTGAAATAGAAAGTACACTTGGAACTAATCCTGCATACTACTGCTAAAACAAAGCCCTTTGTCCCGTCATCATGACAGCATGTGATTGGCTGTCGAGAAACTCCCTACAGGTCTTTGTAACTCAAGAGTCTATTTACCTCCCTCTCTGACATTGTTTAGTTTCTATTTAAATGCACTAACTTTATGTAGGGAAACAACCCTTGCTTTGCTTGAGTGATTTTCATTTGAATTTAAAAAACATAACATAACATAACATAAACGTTCACGCCGAATATCCCCGAAACATCACGTGACTTTGTCACCTGGTGTTCAGAGTACCCACGTTTTGCATGGACAGTGTACTCACGTGATAGGGGGCAGGCTTATCGCCGAATTTAAAAAAGAATGCATATAAGCTGATTCCATAGTCATGATCGAGTTGGCGGATTCCATCTGTGTTCAATCACTAACTTACAATTTCAGTCTGTTAAATAAATCTCATTGGTCATTCAGTCAAATTTTGCTAGCTGAATTTATCAGAAGTAATTATGTTTCCGTTTTTGGGAGGTATGTAAGTAGTCAGTAACATTGTTATGTTTGATAATATCTGACGACCCGCACTAGGGCATCGTAGGTTTAAAATAGGTAGGCTCGAGCCTGAAATGTGAAATACTTATAAAGTGAATATAAATATTGTTTAAATTAAATATATATTGTATTAAAGATAACTCGGAGCTGTGTAAAGCCAGTGTCGGCTTAGAATAGCGTTAACATTTTTTTTTCCGGGAGGATCGTAATTTTATTGTCGATTCAGGTGTCACTTGGGTAAAAAATTTACGATGATGACCAACAACCTCCATTCTACATTATTGTTCCTGTTCAACTTTCAAGGGTGGCTGATGTGTAGCCAAATCTAAAACTCTGGCTATCCATTTTAGATTTTAATAGCTTGGAGTTTAGGAAGGCACTTATAGATATTAATCTTCAGTCCTGGCTAGTATGACAGAATGAGACGTGAAAAACAACCATCCCACACTTGTCCAGTGTGACGGCCTAATTACACTCAGGTCAAATCCTCATCAGGGGTCGGGAATTTGTAATAGATGATAATATGGGTTGTATTGGGGTAGACAGAGGCTATCGATCGCCACTTTGTACGATCCTAACATACCTCTCTAGCTACGTTTATATCCGTCAATCTACTCATACATGCTCTTTTGTTCTTAATTTTTCGGACGCCTGCCTTTTTGAGCACACTTTTTATTTAGTCCAAATGTGTCCTCTGAGTTTATCCTCTACTACCACATTACCATTTACATTGGCTCTATAAATCTCTTTTACTAATTTACTATCATCCATCTTCTCTATGTGCCCTAACCATCGTAACATTCCTTTTCACCCTCATCGTAACATATTTTTTTACAATATCATCTTTCACACCGCACTTTTCACGAATCACGCTATTTCTCACTCGATCACATAGTCTGACATCACATAGTGTGTGGTGGGAAAACTGCTTTATACCTCCACCCTCGTTAATATCTTTTATTTTACTATCTCGTTTCCTTTGCCTATATATATATGCTTTGTAGTTTCGGCTTAGAATAGAACTACCCCATTTCTTCCGGTGGGTGTAAGTACGTAAGAGGCGGCTAAGGGTATTGGGGCTTTTGAAGCGATTTTTTGGCAATGCGTTCGGAGACCCATCACCAACAACCTTTGTTTTACCATCTTTTCCTCACGCAACTTCCAAAAGTGGCTGAGGAATTTCTAATTCCTTATTTCTGGCTACCCCTTCTAGGGATTTACAGCCGTGAGTGTATATGTATGTATGTATGTATGTATATATATTTAATCTCATTATTTTTATGTATTAACTTCCTCGAGTATAATTTCATGCAACAACATAAATTATTTTTAAATTTTCTCATAATTTTTTTGACTTTTAAACTTTAATTGTAATTACTACTTTGAACAAAATATATATCATTTGCTCATTTAACTTGTTTAACTAAAGAATATGACCTCAGGTGTAATGAAATTTTCTGTCGTGTAGACCTTAAACCATGTATGTTTAATAATGTATTGTAAAAGGAAATCATCATTAAAGGCCACCAGCTGCAACATATTTGCAACAAATTAATTTCATACAATAAACATTTCCTTTCAGTCGGATAAAAAGCGACATAACTTAACATTTGAAAGCTTAGCTTATATATTTTGTAGGGTTTACCGACCCTTGTTCTCCTATGAGGTGTATAGACAACGAGGAAAACCAACCAATGTATATCAGCATAATTACAGCATAACTGGTCTGAGAAAAACATTTTACACATATAATTTAAATGGTACAACAACAAATGTGGAAACGTAAGCTTTGATTCTTCAGAAACTCACGCGAAATTGCAGGAAAGCATCGCAAAACCGTACAGTCTCATTTTCCTTAGCCTCTTTTGGAATGTGATTAGAGAAAACGTAATAAAATAAAGGATGGTTAGTGATGGGTCCAGCCACCATTTCCTAAATGTCTTCAAAAGCCACCACATCTAAGTATTATGCTAAGGGTACGCCACACAGATACATACATGAATTTACTCACGCCATCAGTTCCTATTGAGGTAGGCAGAGACAATTGGTCGCCACTTTGTCCGATCCTAGCAAACCTCTCTAGCTTTATTTACATCCATCGATCTTTTCATATATGCTATTTTAATGTTCATACTAAAGATGAAGCCTGCCTTTTTATACTTTTTATCACACAGATATATTTGTTCTACAATTCTACAGGAATATGGTCACTCAAACTAATTCCCGTTTTGACAAACAATTTTAAATATGTAAAATCATTGCTCCCGGCTTTTAAATTGCATTGGTCAGTTCCGGTTTTTAAGTCATAAGCTAAGGATAAAACATGTACGAATGAACGTAACAGGCTTATGTTTGTACTCAACAAATCCGCTTCCAAAAAGCACTGACTGGATTTCCGGGTTTTAATCTCGTAAAACCGGGGCTTCATAGAATCTCATATTAATTTGTGGTAGTCAAACAGAAGTTAAATTTATCTTGATTATTCATATAGAAACTTATTTATACATATAAACATAAAGTTTCGAGTGTCCGCTGAGTTTAACGCTCAATTGTTACTATGGAAGAATGGGAGTTTACTATCCGTCGACGAGTAGAGTATATTAGGCACATGTTTGGCCAGTATATTAGTGTTTTTACAATAAGCCTAAATGTCTTTATAGTACTTAAAAGATGTATGTTGTGTTATTAAATAAGAGTTTTAATAAATCACTCAATCAAGAGACATTTTGCTTTACAGCCTTTCACAATGTACACGAAAAAATATATATATTATGGAATTCGAACTAACCAACCATTCATATAGTTGTAATTTTTTGTTTGAACAACCTTACTACAATTATTTTCTTCTATAGTTATAGCGATGGAAACACAAAAGGGTTAACAAATGTTTAAAATGTAATTTTCTGCGATAATTTGCAGAATAAAATCGTTGTTTTAATGGGATACCAACGTCATGAAACCCTTCAAAACCCATAAGCACCTAATAGAACATACATACATACATACATATACTCACGGCTATAAATCCCTTGACGGGGTAGCCAGAGCTTTAGAATGATAAATTCCTCAGCCACTTTTGGAAGTTGATTGGGGAAAAGATGATAATAATAAACGTTTTTGGTGATGGGTCTCCAACCACATCGCCCAAAAATCACTTAAAAAGCCCCTATACCCTTAGTCGCCTCTTACGATCACCCACGGGTAGAAATGGGGTAGTGCTATTCTAAGCCGACACTACACGGCAAATACACCTAATAGAAACAAGGGCTTATGCTATTCTTAGCAGATATTATACAAATATTAGTAAGAAAATACAACTTATAAAAATTATTCTCATCCGTGGTTCCTTTCACTATTTGGTTTGCTGAATTTAATGTGAAGACATAAATTATGATAACTTTTATTATATTTCGCACCTTCTGTTCCGTTCGAGACGAAACTAAAGTGTTAAACGCCTATAAAAGCGTTTACTCCTTTTCATCCCGTACCCTTACTTGACCCCACTCAAACGTTATTACTTGAACATGCCAACTCTACGTCAATATAGAAGCGAAATGCGCGGCAACATTTGTTTTATTTCATTTGATCATCGCCAACAGCTTTTCTTATTTTCTTTCGATAACCATTTGAATAATTTACAGTTTTCTGAAAATTAAATGCAATTTTTGTACACTTGTTTTTGCGCTGGACAGTGTACACACAAGTTGGTGACTAACTATACCACATAAACAAGTACATACATACATACATACATACATATACTCACGGCTGTAAATCCCATGAAGGGGTAGCCAGAGCTAAGGAATTAGAAAGTCCTCAGTCACTTTTGGAAGTTGAGTGGGGAAAAGATGGTGAAATAAAGGTTTTTGGTGATGGGTCTCCAACCGCATCGCCCAAAAATCCCTTAACCCTTTATAAGGCAGTGGGCATATAGCGACCACCATAATTTCAACCTTACCTAGCTTCAAATAGAAGTGAAATACAATGAATTTTTGATCATGCCTGGCCTGATAAAGGGTTAAAAGCCCCAATACCGTTAGTCGCCTCTTACGTACACCCACCGGAAGAAATGGGGTAGTGCTATTCTAAGCCGGCACTACACCTAAACAAGTACACGAATATAATATATGGATGTTGAATAAAATCTTAAAACGAAGAAACATTTCGAGGTAGCCCACGTAACACTACTGACTTACTTACATCAATTGGTTTAGCTGGTCGTCAGATACAATATACATCATCAGATAATACATATCTACTTATGTTTATACTCTCCCGAAAATACTTCTCTCCACAGTACCTAGTCCTGCGCTGACCTGGTCCATTACTTGTCAGCTACTTGTCGACCCTCTATTTGTGCAAAAGTTCTACTGACACGGCCTTGTCGTCGGGTAAGTCGCTGCTACTTTAGTATTTTCAAGCCTGCCGAACAGTGTTTCTACATGTGTTTGTCCCAAGATATTATATCGTTATAGTCCTATGGCAACTCATTTGCGCGCCACTGCAACATTTTTAGATTAAATGAACGTAACCTATTAATAACCTCAAGTTACTGAAAACTGAATAAAAAACTTCATTACAAATGGTGTACATGTAAAGTGAATTCATTAAATTTATGCAAATAATAATATTTTGGTGGCAGCAACCGTTGGTAGAGAGCCGCGGGCGAAATCCGCAGTTGGTAATCATTATTAGCCATCCACTCGCTAATTTGCTCGAATTTGCTTAATGCTGTACAATTTGCACGCAAACTCTGCATTCAGTGATGCTTAATTCGTGTGCTGTGTATTTTTCTGGATCCGTATGTGATGGTACCGTTCTAGAGATCAATGGGCTTTAGAACAATATGGTCTAAATGATAAAACTATAGAAAAACTCAAAATATTAAATGTATACACACTATGTCTAACACTCATAAATACATATACTCACGGCTATAAATCCCGAAGGAGATAGCCAGAGCTGTAGAGTTTAAAATTCCTTGGCCACTTTCTGAAGTTGGGTAGGAAAAAATTATAAAATAAAAGATGGTCAGCGATGGTAGTCCAACCATATCGCAAGCATTTCTCACAATCAGTAAGAAGTGCTATTTTAATCTCGTAAAACTATTGTATACTATGTCTGAATTGCAGTTAAATGACGTAAAAATCACATATTGAAAGAGAGTGAGAGAGTGTTTTCATTAAATATTATCATGGAGTTTTTGACGCGTGGCACACTACATCTGTTTAATGGATACCTATTGCCGCTATTGTAGATCTTTGTATTAAAAAAAAGAAATCTATCCATCTAGGTAAAACATATGTCATGTGAACAAAGTATCTCATTTCTCACGAGAGTTTTTTTTAATGAGATACCCTACCGATAACTTTTGAGAGAAATTGAAAGTGAAATCGTGTTACAACAATAATGTCAAAATCGCAATTAGTTATTTTTTTTGTACACAATTCAACCTGACGACGACGGTTGCAAAGCTAGACAAAAATCACATTTACAAAACAAAACTACTCTGTATTTCATTATCAATATAGTTAACCGAAAATAGTTATTTCTCATAAATTACCCAAATTATTTGATAATCTAAATTATTACCAAGATAGGACCAGACACACTACGGAATCATTCGTCTCCTAACAGATGGCCCACTTTGTTGCTTGCTGATTTTAAAATAACAATGGTTTGGCTCTACGCCAGGAGGTATAAAAACTTAGAAACACCTGCATAAGGTACAGCATAAAAACTTTTATGAATACATTTCGTGTAAGCGGAGAAAGACGCTTCATAAAGTATTAATTTTAAGAAGCGCTCCGAAAGATTAAAATTTAGCTAAATTATAGTGCGCTTTAATTTCTTTCCACAATTCTTTAACCGAACAAAAAAAATAACCGACCAACTCCTCAATAAAGAAATATCAGAATTCTGGTAAGAATTGTAAGGTCTACACATGATTTACATTACATTGTAACTACATTTTGTCACTGAACAATTCATTTGTAACAAAGCTACGTTACAATACCTGTTTTTTTGTAGTATCGGCTATATCGTATCGGTATAGGTAGTATGCTGTGCAGCGTTGGCTTAGAATAACACTACCCCATTTCTTCCTATGGGTGATTGTAAAGACGACTAAGGGTATCGGGGCTTTTTAAGAGAATTTTTGGCGATGCGGTTGAAGAATCATCACCAAAAACTTTTATTCTACAATCTTTTCCCCACTTAACTTCTAAAAGTGGCTGAAGTATTTTTTTGATTATGCACCACATTGCATAAAAAATAAAGTAAGAATGCATAACCTAGTTCGAAAGACCTGAACTATAAAGCAGTATCGATGAGAGTGGACCCAGTTAATTGACATTTACCTACTAAGGCCAAACTATTATATACATGCATCGTTTCAACAAATATCATGGCTTAAATAAGTTTAATTATATCTAAAATGCATATTTCAGGCTTTTCCTCTGTAATATATATTTAATTTCCACATTGGTATGGATGGATATATGGATGGGTGGTATCTAAGATAACATTTATAAAAACTAAAACTTATTAAAATGTGGCTACAACTACCAAAAAGATGTAGCCAAAGTCTCAGAATTAATAATTTCTCATTATCATATACTATATACTACTATAAGAGATGATGAATATTGCATGTGAGTCTTTTGTAAGAAAGGGAATCAGGGTGAATGTGGATAAGACCAAAACGATGGTTTTTGAGAGACAGGAAGATGTGACAGAATGCGTGATTGCGATTGATGGTAAGGATGTGGAACAGGTGAAGGAGTTTGTATATCTGGGAAGTTTGTTTACAAGGGATGGAAAATGTGATGAAGATATTGAAAGAAGAGTGAAAAAGGGTAATGCGTTAAATGGAGCAATGAATGGCTTAATGACCTGTTAATCGGTGTCTGAAAAGGCCCGAATGGCTGTGCATGATGCTGTTGTTGTTCCTACGCTTATGTATGGAAGCGAATGTGGGGTGTGGCAGAAGAAGCATGAGAGCAGAGTGAATGCAGTAGAGATGAGGTCCCTCAGAAAAATTTGTAATGTTAGATTATGTGACCGAGTGAGAAATAGTGTTATTCGTGAAAAGTGTGGTGTGAAAAATGATATTGTAAAAAAGATGGAAAAAAGAATGTTGAGATGGTTTGGGCACATAGAGAGGATGGATGATAGAAAATTGGTGATAGGGATCTATAGAGCTAGTGTGGATGGTAATGTTAGTAGAGGACGACCACGGAGAACACACTTGGACCAAATTGAGAGTGTGCTCAAAAAGGCTGGCGTCCGAAGTATGAAGAATAAAAGAACATGCATGAAAAGATTGATGGATGTAAACGAAGCTAGAGAGGTTTGTCAGGATCGTACGAAGTGGCGATCAATAGTCTCTGCCTACCCCAATGGGAACTAATGGCGTGAGTATATGTATGTATGTATATACTACTCTACTAGTTTTATTACTGTTTATGGGATTTAAGAAACATCGTGAATGGGTGAAATAATTTTTGTTTTTTTTTTTTATTTCTTACTCAAGGATTTTATTAGAAATAGAGCCTGACAACTAATTGTTGGCACTACGAGAGTATCGTTTTTCAAAAGCAAGGACATTCTGGTTTAGATATCTAATCACTATCTTAGAAATTTGATATGTTTCAATGATGAGTTTTCATCACTCTATTGGCTAAATACAGCGCACACAATGTGTCTATATTTATATGTACGTCATTGATTTAGCTAGTCTGAGTCGGTTAAGAATCACACTAACCATCGTTAGAGGCGATTCGGGGTATTTTAGCTTTTTAAATGATTGTGAGACGTTGCAGCCCGAACCCATTATATACATTTTCACTTTTTATTATCTGTATTTACTCCCACTCGATTTCCAAATGGGGCTGATAAATTTCTCACTCATAATGTCTGGCTACACCTTTTTGGCATTTATAGCCGTGAGTATATTTATGTATTTATTTTGCCGTGTAGTGTCGGCTTAGAATAGCACTACCCCATTTCTACCCGTGGGTGATCGTAAGAGGCGACTAAGGGTATAGGGGCTTTTTAAGTGATTTTTGGGCGATGGAGTTGGAGACCCATCACCAAAAACGTTTATTATTATCATCTTTTCCCCAATCAACTTCCAAAAGTGGCTGAGGAATTTATCATTCCAAAGCTCTGGCTACCCCGTAAAGGGATTTATAGCCGTGAGTATATGTATGTATGTATGTATATTTATGTATGTTTAACAAGTGAGCCAATGAACAAACACAAACATATAATCCAACTTCCTCCTATTTTAAGTATTCTGAAAACGAAAACAGTCTAAAAAAGTCGTACAAAAGCTGGCACCGTTAGATTACCATCGTATGTAGTACAGAAATAAAATTGTCATCTGTTTGATCGAAAGATTACAAAGCCCCGTCCGCTACAAACGATGCATTTTAATGCAGAACTTTGAAGTAGCAGTTCTGATTTTACTACTGATATATACTAAATAACTGAAAGGCGTTGTTTTATTTATGTGTACTATGAATTTATTCATTTTGTATCGCTTTCAGTCCATTATCTTTTGTATATCATGACTCAAACTCAAACTTTCACGCCGTGTATCCTCGAAGGAGTTGGCAGAGGTACTAACACTTCTGAACATTACGAGACGTTGTCTTGTCACCTTGTGTTCCGAGTACCCACGTTTTGCTTAGACAGTGTACTCACGTGATGGGGGCAGGCTTATCGCCGTTTTTGTACAAATACACTGTCACATGACTAAGCATAACTTAGCCATGTGGGTTTCCTCTCGATGTTTTCCCCTTACCGTAAACATACATACATACATTTACTCACGGCTGTAAATCCCTAGAAGGGGTAGCCAGAGCTAAGGAATTAGAAATTCCTCACCAACTTTTGGAAATGTGAGTAGGGAGAAGATGGTAAAAATAAAGGTTGTTGGTGATGGGTCTCCAACCGCATCGCCCAAAAATCCCTTAAAAGCCCCAATACCGTTAGTCGCCTCTTACGTACACCCACCGGAAGACATGGGGTAGTGTTATTCTAAGCCGACACTACACGGCAAACAACCATGATAAATGAAATCACACATATGACTTTAGAAAAGACAAATTTGTTTAGGCCCAAACCGATATTTGAACCCTCATTGTCTGCACGATAAGCGTTGTTCTACCCACAAAGCTATCACGGTTGCAGTGGGTGGAAGTAGCAGTTTTGATTTTACTTCTGATATATGTACTAAATAACTGTATAACTAAACGACTAAATAACTAATTTTCTTTTCTCTTTGTACACAATATCATATCATTAAAAAAAATGACATGCATTAAAAAAACTAGCCAAGTTCCGATTGCATTTTGCATGATGTTATCCGCGCCATTATGTTTAGAAACAATAACAACCGAAAAAAACCAATCAAGTACTAAAAAGAAAGAAATAAGTATTTTTTTTATTCTCTTAAATTGATTTGTGAGTCGGTGCCAGCCTGCATGATAATAGATAATAAGTTTGTATTTCACACTTCATGTACTTGTACAATGTAGGATACCTACATGGTATGGTAGGCGATAGATATATATTGTTTAGATTGTAATAATCAGAGATAGATAGTAGGGTGAATTTAGTTTTGTTTGACTGGCACCGACTCAAAAATTAATTTAAGAGAATTTGAAGATTTAGGTAGGTTGAACTGACGCGTGTGGAATAAAGAAATTCTTAAGCTATTAATCACAGTACTCATATTTAATAAAAAAACTTATTTCTTTCTTTTTAGTACTTGATTGTTTATTTTCGGTTGAATTTTCAACGATGAAGTCGGTTTTCTTTTTGTTAAAAGTTATTTAATTTTACGAGTTTTAGAGATAGGTAGACCTGGCAAAGATGTCTCTCAGATGAGGAAGCGACGGTTACTGTATTATTCTTCGTATTTTCGGTATTTCTATTATTGTACGAATTGAAGATTTTGGCATATTGCACAGTATTAAATAGGCTCAACCATATGCAACTTTTTGTTCTTGAAATCCCTCGAAAGACGATGGTCTAGAATTCTACATCTTGATTTAAAAAAAGACTCAAACGTTCACGCCGAATATCCCCGAAGGAGTTAGCAGAGGTACTAATACTTCTGAACATCACGAGACATTGTCACGTGTTGTTCAGAGTACCCACGATTTGCTTGGACAGTGTTCTCACGTGATACAGGGCAGGCCTATCGGCGTTTTGAACAAATAAACTGTCACATGATTGTGAGTTTCGACAGTCCCCTCGATATCCTGGGATGCCATCATCAGATCCTGATCTCATGGTGTTTTCTCGGTAACAAGAACATAACAAAAGGAAAGTTTAGTGAATCTGTACTTCTTTGCATAAAAGCTACGAAGAGGAGTATAAATCTATATAAATATGTAAAACGCGGTACTATGCCTATAAAATTTGAGGGTTCCCCTCGATTTTACCAGGATCCCATCATCAGACCCTGATATCCTCATCATGGTACCATTCCGGGAGTATCTTCACTCCAACTAAAAAAAATAATCAATATCGGTTCATAAATGGTGAATTAACCGGTGTACAAATATAAAAAAAAAATACTTGTCGAATTGAGAACACTCCTTTTTTTGAAGTCGGTTAAAAAATGTAGTGACTTGTATGGAAACCTATTTTGCGATTGACATAATAAATCATCAAATCATTTTAATGTATATCTTAATCATTATTAATTACAACACAAAGGATTTAAAACCTTTTATTTTTATGTAAATACTGTTATATATTATATTGTTTGATATTTTTTGGTATTGCGGCAACCAAAATACGTCATCTTTAAGGTATCTAAGAATAAAATTCACCAGATAGAACCCGATGACAGACAATGAACAGGCAGGGAATCCTATTTTCGGGTCTTAGCACTATGTCTTTTGATTTGAAATGTTTCAAAGGAAATAAAGATTACTTGCTTGTTTCGTGTCAAATTTTTAAAGTTTTTGACCATTGATCATAATGATTGCATACTTTGCCTTTCATATTTAAAGCTCCTGTTGTATTATTATTATTAAGCTACTCTATATATAAAGTAAACACTAATATAGTAACACTAATTTTAAGTGATTTTTGGGCGATGTGGTTGGAGACCCGTCACTGAAAACATTTATTATTACCATCTTTTCCCAAATCAACTTCCAAAAGTGGCTGAGGAATTTCTTATTCCAAAGCTCTGGCTACCCCGTTAAGGGATTTATAGCCGTGAGTATATGTATGTGTATGTATGTAATATTATAAAGAGGAAAACTTTGTTTGAATGTACCTAATGAATGGGCTCAAAAACTACTAAATATATTTTAAAAAAAAATACCAATGGGAAGCTAAGACTTTCAGAAACAACTTAGGCCATATCTCATCGCGCTAATCCGTGCGAAACCGGGGCGGACCACTAGTTAGTTGTATATTTATTTTATTTATTTATCAAAACATAAACATTACAGGTATATACCTAATCGATCATGTTTCACATTAATACACACACAATATAATTACTAAATAACAAAAAAATTACTATAATCTACTAATTACAAAAAAAAACAATGTTCAAACTTACTAAAACTTAAATCTATTTTAATATAAAGCTTTTAGACATGCATCTTTAAATTCCGTTGAAGCACAAGAAAATATACCAACTTACTCCGCAACCTGATTCGGGGACATGATGGCTCGATAGAGCGCAGTCGCGCAGCAAGTCAGTGCGCGCCGCCGGCGTCGCCAGCAGTCGGCCGTGGCGCCTCGGCAAACACGAGCTTGGAACTATCAGATGAACGATACCGAGTATTGTGGGATTATGAATTATACCCCTTAAAATTCTAAAACAGTACGAAAGAAGTGCCAAGTCTCTCCTCACACCCAATGAGTTATACCCCACCATACCCAGTACAGATAAAGTAGGGTACATCAAGGGGTAGTAGGTATAAACTCCGAACATCTTCCAGTACAGAAATCTAATAAACTTATTTTGTATTTTCTCCAACATAAGGCATTACTTAACCTCATGTGGAGACCAGACAACTGCGTTGAATTCTAGTATGCTTCTAGTATAGTATTATAGCTAAGAAAAAAAAACAATCCTTACATCAAAACACCGTACAACCTAATACGAACATATTAAACCAAGCATGAGTACATAATCTAAACAGTCTTAGGTACAAATTGGCATAATAATATTCAGAGCGTAATAAAGGCACTACTAGGTAGTTGAACACAAGAGCACCTTAGGGGCCTATTTCGCTCGACACATAATGATTATGAGCAAGCAACCGCATCTAGTAAGGACCACAATATGCAAATGATTTTAGCCTTTAGCTGACTGCTTACGGTTGACCTGTGGGTTGAATTAATGAAATATTAAGTATGTAAGTAGCGACAGTGCGCTTTTGAGGGTGCATTTGGGAGTGCTAATGTTCGGAAGCAAATACGTTGGTACACTGTAATTATTTCGTAACTTGCGTAATTGAATTAATTATTTTGGCATCAACGCTTACACGGCACTGAAAAGTTATTAATATGCTTTTATATGCTTTCATGTATAATTTGAAACGTATTGCTTTTTGTCGTATGCTTTCAAGGCTTATAAATACGGTCGTTTTTTATTTTGTTTTTTTTTTATTTTATGAATAATTTACACAAAGTACTTACATTCAATAGATTAGATATCAAGGATGATTTGGCTTATAAACTTACTGTTAGGTAAATTGATTTTGACTATGAAATGAGAAATCCCTACCTCGAATATAACAAAAAATTTATATGAAACATGAAACAGATTTTAGGGGCGATGTGGCTAAACACCCGTCACAAACAACTACCTACCTACTTAACTTTCAAAAGTAGCTGTATTTGTATTTGAACGGGTAATTTTCCGCAAGTCGACGTCTTTTGTGCGCCTGTTTTGCGTGATGAAGGGATGGCACTACTCTAGCCATCCCAGCTCACCAAGGAAGTTCAGGATCCCCCTAATATCCTTGAACACCTCAGGGAGCGACCTGGCGTCACCCAGGTGTGTTACCCTGTAATCCGCTACGCCTGTACACTCGAGGAGCACGTGCGCAGCTGTTTCCTCCTTCTCCATGCATGCTCTGCACAAAGGGCTATCTGTAACACCTAAAGTAAACAAGTGTTTGTTAAAAGGGCCATGCCCCGTGAGGGTGGCTGTGATCCAACTAATTTGTTTTTTGTTAAGTTTAAATAGTTTGTTAGTAAGTTTCTTGTTGAACCTGGGTAAAGCTGTTTTGGCTTGACTGCAGCCGCTTTCCGAGGACCAACATGCGTCCCACTTACCTCGTATGGCCTTACGGACTATAGTTTTTAACTGATCGTTTGGTAGAGGCAGACATGGTTCTGGGCCTGTAAACGGGGTATCTGATCCTCTTCTGGCCAATTCGTCTGCTGCATCATTGCCGCGTGATCCGCTGTGTCCTTTGATCCATTGTATGGTAGTTTCATTGGTTTGCCCTATCACCGTTAGGGCTTTGTGACATTCATATATGAGCCCTGATTTGCACTCGTAGCTCATTAGGGCTTGTAGGACTGATTTGCTGTCCGAGAGAATACGAATTGGAAGTTCTCTGATTTTCCTCGCTGTTACTGCTTGGGCGGCGAGTATGATTGCGAAGCATTCTGCCTGAAATATCGAATTCCAGGTGCCCATTGGTCTAGCTATTTTTATCTGCAAGTCTTCGGAGAATACCCCCGCTCCTGTGCCAGATTTAGTTTTAGAGCCGTCTGTAAATATCCTCACTTCCCTTTCATTGAGGCCTTCGTTCGGATTTTCTGTCAGCTGTATTTTGTACTTCTTGTCAAAGAGGTATAGTTTGGGTATCCTGTCGTTCACAGCTGATATTCTAGGTGTCTCTTTTACCATCCTGGTAAGGATTTCGGCGTGAGGGACTTTGTTGGATTTCCATAGTTTGTTTGCATTTAGTCTCACAGCTGAAGCAGTAGCTTCTTGCTTGATGAACAGGTGCAGTGGAGTTAAATTTAGCATTATTTCAAGGGCGGCGGTAGGGGCGGTTCTCATACATCCCGTAGCCGCTCTGCACACCAGTCTCTGAAAGCTTTGTAGTTTGCTTTGCACTGTACTTAGCTCTGTTCGTTGCCACCAGGCAACAGCGCCGTAGCAGAGTATTGGTCGTATCACAGCTGTATACAACCATATGATTATTTTTGGGTTTAGACCCCATCGTTTTCCTATCATGCTTCTGCATTGCCAGAATGCTATGCTGGCCTTCTTGAGTTTGCTCTCAATGTGGCAGCTCCAGTTTAATTTGCTATCAAGGATTACTCCCAGGTATTTTACAGTCGGTGAGAGCGTCAGTCTCTTGTTGAAAAGCTTAGGTAAGTTGTAGTTTTCTATTTTTCGCTTATTGGTGAACATTACAAGCTCGGTTTTGTCCGGATTCACTGTCAGCCCGTGCCTTATGCACCACCTCTCTACTATTCGCAAGGCTGATTGCGTTACGTCACAGACTATACTTGCATATTTACCAGTTATCAGAATAGTAATATCATCAGCATATCCTATCGTGTAGAAATGTCTACTGTTGAGTTCTGAGATAAGGTCGTTCGCCACCAGGTTCCAGAGCAGCGGAGAGAGTACGCCACCCTGCGGACAACCTTTCACTACTTGAACCTTAGTCTGGTCTTCCGACACTATCACTCGGCTTTCAAGCATGTTTCCTATCCAGGTTGATAGCATTGGTAGGACTTGGTGCCTGTTTAAGGCTTCGTGAATGCTATCAAAATTTGTTTTATCAAAGGCTCCTTCTATGTCTAGGAAGCTTCCTAGACAGATGTTTTTATCTTTAATGGCTTCCTCTGCAACACATGTTACTGCATGTAAGGCGGATTCCGTGCCTTTACCAGCGCTGTAGGCGTGCTGGTTGGGATGGAGCGGTATCGTTTTGAGAGCGTTATCTCGTAGTTCTCTATCACACAACCTTTCGAGTGTTTTCAGTAAAAAGGATGAGAGGCTTATTGGTCTGAAGGACTTTGGGTTAGTATAATCAGTTTTTCCGTATTTGGGTATAAACTGCACTTTTACTTCTCGCCATCTACTGGGTATGTATCTAAAGGCTAAGCATGCTCGGAAAATTTCTGCGATCAAGTGTAGGATGGCTTCAATTCCCCATTGCAGTAACCCTGGAAAGACTTTGTCTATTCCTGGGGCTTTAAATGTTTGGAAGCTGGTGATAGCCCATTTGACTTTGTCAAAAGTCACTATCTCTTTCGCGAGTTTCCAATCAGACTCCGTTGGATTAACTGTTAAGTGTCTCCAGTCGTTCCTAGATGTGATTGCACTGTCCGGGAAATGAGTGTCGATGAGTATTCGATGGGATTCTTCGAGTGAACTAGTATAGGTGTTATCCGGTTTTTTTAAAGATCCTATTCCATTATTAGGTTGATTAGAAAGTATCTTTCTTACCCGGTTAGCTTGCTGGAGGCTTTCAATGTTTTCACTGTATTTCCTCCATGTAGTCGATTTTCTGAAGCGAATGCGTTTCTTGTATTCAGATTTTGCTGTTTTATATCGGTCCCAGTCATCTGGTGCTTTGGTGTTCATTGCTCTGTTCAGACATTTCCTGACCTTTGCCCGTAGCTTTTCCAACTCCCGACCCCACCATTGGTCTTTTGTGGATTGGTTAGCAGGGGGTGTGGTTAAGTGACATGCCTCTTCATAGCAGCTGATTAGAGCATTGGTGAGCTGCTCTGTCGTTTCTTCTATTTGGCTGGTGCCTTCTAGTCTGCCTTGTGTGCCCTCTTCTTTGATTTTGTTACTGAGTGAGTTAACAAACAAAGTCCGGTCAGTTTTTCTTGGATTTCTCCGTGGTTCTGGAGTATTTGATGTAGCCTGTAGGTTAAATCGTAACCATCTATGGTCCGAACAAGACGCCTCCCCTGAGACGTGCCAGCCATCGATAATGGCCTGAGCTCGTGCAGTGGCAAGTGTTAGATCAATGATGGTTCTCGATCTCCTAGTTACAAACGTGGGTTCAGCACCAATATTAATAATATTAAGTTTAGTTGTGAGTAAGTATTCAACAAGATTCTTACCTCTGTTGTTGCTTATCTTCATTCCCCACAGCGGATGATGGGCGTTCGAGTCGGTAGCGACGATGATCTCAAGGTTTTCATCTTCGCAGTAGTCTATCAGTCTTGCTAGATTTTTGGATGGTATCTCCTCATCATCTGGCATGTAGACTGATGCAATGACCAGCTCTTTTGGGTCTTCGGGAATTGTTAGTTTGATTGTGCATAAATCTCTGGAACAAAATTCCACAAGTGGATGTGCAGTTATGTTACGCGAAATATAAATACAGGTTCGTGGTTTATCTTGCATAGTACAATGTATAAGCTTACCTCCAAGATTGGAGAGACCGCGGATACGTTCTCCACTGATCCAGGGCTCTTGGATCAGCGTTATCGAAGTATCCTGCGACAACACCCAACGCCGCACTTGAGCCATCGCGGTTTCACTGTGTTGGGTGTTGATTTGCAGGCAGTTGATATTACTGGAGGGTAACATCGACGGGTGAGGCGCCATCGGAAACCGCGCGTTCCTCCTCCTCAATGTCGAGTGCTTGCATCTTCTCCGCACACTCGGTATACTCTTCTGGAGGGTCTGCCAGCAGAGCCTCCTCCGTCAGTTCCATAACCTCTTGGTCAGGCCGGCCGGAGGAAACCTCTGTCGGAGTCTCCGCTTGCATCGTTGGAGGGCAGAGTTCTTCAGCAACACTAGTGCTGCTTGAAGGCTCCCCCCTCGGTAAGGGATCGCGCCCCGGTGGGTCTCTTAGGAAGCGACCATTGTTGTGCCGGAACAGTACGTAGATTGTCCCTACAGTGAAGGACAGCCTACGACCCCTCGCCATGATCGCAGGGATCAGGCTTTCCGGCACACTGAAGATCAGGAAGGTCGTGTTCTCTTGAACGTCGTTCTTGAGAACACGCCACTTCCGGACCTCAGCCCACTTATTCTGCCAGTCCAGCAACTTCCCCACCCTGCTGCTGTCCTCCCACTTTCCAGGGATGGCTATCCCTCAGCGAATGCGGCGAGGTAGGTCCCTATGTTTCCCTACTTGAAGGCGTTCGCCGGATGGCAAGACCGTGCGACCTATAAATTGGCAAAGCCAATTATAGGTATTCACATTCTTGCACCACAGGCCAAGATAACCTTGCCCCTTAATAGGCTTCCCTTTAAATTCGAGCGCCTCTTGAGGGACATGTTCAGGCGCTGGAGTTTCACCCTCGCCCAAAACCAAGGAGAAAAATTCCTTAAGGATTTGGTCGAGAATGAAATCCGAGTCGCTCAGGGATAGATACGCGGTATCTACCCCTGTAATTGCTACCAGCAAGTCGGTCTGTGTGACCTCCGCGTAGCTCCGACACGCAGTGCGCCTGTGAGAGTTGTCAAGCTTCGGCTTCTTGGGTGCCTCCTCGACTGGAGACATGCTCACATCGAGGTGCACCCTTTTGGCCGTTGCTGTCTTCCCCCCACTGGTGCCCCGCGGGCCGGAGCCAGCTTTGGTCACAGGGGCAGTCAGATCGCTGTCAGCAGATTTCTCCACTTTTGGCGATCCAGCCGCGTCCTTTTTGGCCGATGCGCTGGCTTTATTTGCCTGAGCCCTCTTCTTCCTTTCGTAGCCGCTCAGTCTTTTCCTTTTTTTAGATTGTTTCTTCTGACTAACTATCTCCCAAGAGGGATCAAATTGATTCTCTAGGGTGACAGCATTGTCAGAAGAAGAAGAAGTTTTGGTTGGCACTGGATTGGCCAAGGCACCAGTAGTTGGGTTGGACGAGTCCTTACCGCGTACCGGCACCTTAGGCTTACCAGTGCCAGATTTAGTTGGGGCAGTGGAGGGTCCAGTCATCACTCCTTTGGGTAAACCCTTAGGAGGACAGTCCGGAGTAGATAGCCCTTTTGCTGAGGCTGGCTCCGAGGGGAGCATCCATACGTCGGAAGATTTCCCGACGGAGTCACTCCCGCTAGGCCCAGCCTCAGCCCTATTCGTCAAGTCCGTCCGTCGCGCGTCCGTCAGTGAGTCCGTATTCGTAGCTAGGGTCGTTTGGGGATTTGAGTTCTTGCCCCCCCCAGAATACAAGGGGCAGCCTGTCGCTGACGCGACAGGGAGGGATTCTCGACCCGTGTCGATACCCTCCTGGGGTAGTCTACAATTCTCTTTAAAACTCATTAGGGGGAAGGGTTTGGATGAGGGGCTGACGGGAAGCTGTGAATAGGCGCCCTACCCAGTTCCTACCACAGGGAAAAGGTCGGAAGAGAAAAAGATATAGTGTAGAGATATACTACAAAAATAAATATGTAATAGCATAAAATAAATAGACAATATTTATAAGAAGTGGAATATATACTTAAACATAATAAAAGCCCTCCGCAATTGGCTACCTTCGCCACAGGAGTAAGTGGTGCAATCGAACGGGTCCCGTTATTGGCTAGGCATTACCAGGGTGCACGAACGTGGACGTTTGCAGTAGGACGTTTGGTGAGTGTGCTGGATAGTTCACCCGCTGTCTGAACATACACTGGACCGAAATCCCTCACCTTGCACCCCCAAAAGTAGCTGACAAATTTACAATTCTCAATTCTTTGAATTTAAAGCTATAAATAAATGTACGTATGTAAAAATAAATGAAATATGAAGTCTAAAAAATAACTTAGTATTTAGTACCAAATTACAGAGCGAAGCAATTTCCCCATCTACATGCTATACAAAGTTAATCCTAAATCTCTAATATAAATTCCACATAATAACGTATCCGTTCATAATCCGATTACAAAAACTCGGAATGGGAATAAAACCATCTAAAATTGAATGTATAACATATATCAAACTTATGATGCGTCCCTGAGTCTAATACAAACTAATTACTTGTCACCCTTTTGTTATTCTGGCATCTGAAAGGCTTAATGAAGAGAAGCGTTGCTTAGTTAATCTTCGTAGAAGGTAATTTAATGCCGAATATAAATCTGTCTTTCGGCATATCATTTATTTTAATCTTTGAATTAGATAAACAGTTTTTAAGATGTTCGAGTATTAATAGTTACCGCGACAGTTTTCGGCTAATTGTGATTTATTTTTTTCTTTGTCTGGAATGTATTTTGTTTGTATAAATAACAGTGTTATCAATAGGTAAAATGTATGCATATAAACATGATGTAACTGTTATGAATCTCAAAAAGGGTAGACAGAGTTTAAGAACTGGATATTCCTCATTTGCTTTTGGAATTTGAGTAGGAAAAAGTTTGTAAAATTGAGGATGGTTGGTGGTGTCTCTGCAGCCTCATCAACTAACAATAACCTAAAATGTCTCATTACCCTTAGTGATGTACGTGAGCCACCTCGTTCGATGCCCACAGGAAGAAATAGGTAAGTACATTAGGCCCATGCCAAGTGAAGAGTGTATGTTTGGTAATTCAAACACATCTAGTGGGTAACCCTCAAATAAAATGAGTTCATTTTGAAATTTTACGACCAAATACAGCGCAGCTCTTTTGAATTTCTAGTGAATTTTTCTGATTGGCCGGTTTCAAAAAAATCCGACCAATCACAGCGCATCTCTGATCGACAAAAGATTGCGCGCGCTTATGACACTCAAGCAAAGTCTATGGGCCAAAATCGAAACTTTGAAATTCTGTAACAATTAACTTAATCCAGTTGTCAGACTGATCAGATGTCTGAATTTTGTGCACACCACGGCCGCGAACTGTACAAAACGATACCTGAACCAAATTTCTAGCTTAACTCATCGCGTCACAGGCTTCCGGGCAAGAAAGAGGCTTACAGAAATAATATATAAAGATTATTTTAGATACGTAAGCTTAACTTTACCTTAAGGCCATAGGCTACAATTTCCAAGACCATTAGTATTATTTGTTACAGTAAACTGAGTAGATACAGATACCCAAACAAAGCAATGGCATAAAGTGCCACGAATTTTTATAAAAGAATCGTCAGTTGCACTTTCATTGCGTATATACGTTAAACAAGTTAATGGTAAATGTAACCTCGAAGGACTCATTTGAACCATATAGACAATTGATAAAATATATATAATAATGTTCATAAAAGTAGGTGTTCAAAGTATGACGAATAAAAGAGCATGGATGAGAAGATTGATAGATGTAAACGAAGCTTTGTCGAACGAAGAGGTTTGTCAGGATCGTACAATGTGGCGATCGATAGTCTCTGCCTACTCCAATGGAAACTAATGGCGTGAGTATATTTATGTATGTCAATAAATTTTACTTAGTTATTATTAATGTGGTCTCATAATGCCGTAGATTGCAGGACTGACACAGGTCCAAGACACACTTCTACTTATCAAGAAAAAATGTAACTCATTTTATAGATTGTAAAATCGTAAAAATAGATCTTTTATTTGTTTAACTTTGCATTTTAAGCGTATTTTTTTAAAGATATTGTCGTTTGCTGTGTAGTTTTGGCTTATTATAGCTTCAAATATTTATATTGGCAATTACAGCCGTGAATATAGGTAGATATGTAGGTTCTCTGAAGGACATTCTGAAAATAGTCAGTATTTGATCAACTAAAGCTTAAAGTACCCACTTTTTACATTAACAAAAGTTGACAAATAGTGAATCGTGTATTTCAGTCCTCAAAAGACCGTATTTGTTGAGCACAATGTAAACGATTGAGGACACGAGTACAAACATGGCAAAAATTCAAAGTACCATCCGAAATCCCTCCGAAATGCTGTGAAGCGTGAAATGGAAACAAAAAGTAGGCTTCGAATGCATCACGAATCAAATGTCAGTTTCAAATTGTACAGCAAACTGGAGAGAGCTGAATTGGCTGCGAAAACAATTAACATGGTTTCGGAATTCGATGGAAAAATGGAATAATCAACAGGCACAGTGTCAAAACGTTCTCCAATTTCCATAAATGTTATCTTTCAACGATCCAGCTATGAACCACTATTGACTCATATTCAGTAACAGTTTGTATAACAAACTGGATAGTTGCGCGAATGAATTTAAATAATAAAATAACAGAAAGGAAGTTTAGTTCAGGGAATGGTTTACAGAAATGAAATATATGCATTTGTTATTTAGTAACTGAAGTTGAGACCGTTCCGTTTATCACCATTTCAGTCTAAAAAATGTATCATAAACCAATACACAATTATTCATTTATAATAGTCACCGCTTCCAGTATTGAGAGGAAATAAATGAAGATTCAATGATCTATTTGTAGTTATAGCATACCTTGCAGGAAATTCTATTAAATGTTTTATCATATGAATATTTGTGACATACATACATATACTCACGGCTATAAATCCCTAAGCCAGAGCTGAGCAATTAGAAATTTCTCAGCCACTTTTGGAAGTTGAATGGGGAAAAGATGGTAGAATAAAGGTTGTTGGTGATGGGTCTCCAACCGCATCGCCCAAAAATCCCTTAAAAAGCTCCAAGTCCGTTAGTCGCCTCTTACGTACACCCACCGGTAGAAATGGGGTAGTGCTATTCTAAGCCGACACTACACAGCATATATTTGTGAATGTTTATTAAAAAATATTTCGCGATCTCCCTTACCGTGACCAATTCTAAGTATATACTTTCTTCTCTCAGGAAACAATGGCAATATAAGAATTATAAATTAACTTGATTATGTTTTATGTATATATTTATTTTCTTATTTATCTATTCTCGGAAGATAGTATTTATATTGGAAATAATATATTTCATACAATCATACCGAACCTAAAAAAAGCAAGTGTTAAGAATGATTTTTACAGTATGTTTATTATTTAAAATGATGACTTTAATGATCACAGTTACTAACGTTTTCATAAGATTCTACCTTTCATCTTTAGCCGTATAACATCCTATTGTACCAAAGCAACTGTTTTAGCTAAATCTCTCTCGACTTTTTTTATTATACGAGACATAGACTTAGGGGAAATTTTTCTTTCCCTAGTTATGATTTTTTGCAAACGGTTCGGTTTCTTCGGTTACTCTCTCTGACAGTTTTATTTGGGGTCGACTAACCCTTGACTTAACATCGATAGGAAACAAACTCATTGTAACTCTCAATTATCCGATTACAAAAAATAAGATCTCGACTGTTGTTTTCTTACGTTTGTGTAAAGCAATCCCTGCGGTATTATTCCTTGTCATTCATGTTTTTACACAGCTATGTGTTTGGTATAAGAAATGGTATAAATCGTATTTAAGATAATAAGAACAAGTTATAGCAATATCGTTATATTATATATTTAAAATCATACCAGTATAGTTAGAATAAAACTTATGGTTAAAATTAGTACATATAAGATATTCAGAGTAAAACCACATAACATTTAACTAATTGATACTAAAGTTTCGTCTACATTTTACATTACCAGTGAAAACTCGTTATGGGACCGGAAATTGCTCATGATGTGCCCATTAATATTTCCGCCTAACATAGATCAACGCAATTTCGATCTATCTGTGTGTGTTTCAAAGTAGAAACTCGATTGAGTGGTTTGATAGTATCACAATGGAGTGAGGCTGTGTGCGTGCATAACAAAACGCATCCCTGAGCGCACCCCAAAGTTAAATTCTGGAAATTTTAATACATCCTTCCTAGGGCGCTGGGCTGCTGAGCTTACATGGCGTTGCGGTCATAATTATAACTATAGGAAATAATTTAAAAAACTTGTATCTCTTATCAGATGCAAATAAAACTAAAATTCTTCACTTAATTTTCATGTTCATTTCATTTAATATTACATAAAATCATAACATATGGAATGTCATTAGAAAACAAATTATTGATATAATTGCCACTTTCTCTTGTTTTAATGATTTATTGCCTCTTATACGCGTGCAGGCCACGTTTTTGTGATCCAACTCCTCTGGAACGGCTCTATTGATTTCAACCAAATTTGGCAAAGATCAACTGGACAATGCTTAGTGTCGTAAAGAGTCGGTCATGATTAAACCTACCATTGAGGAATAATCACCGAAAAACTAATTTCCCATTGAAGTCAATAGAAAAAGTCAGTAACAAAAGGAATAAATATGTATAATGTTAAAAACGACTCATCTCTTAATAAGTACGAGAATAAAGTATTTAAAAAATTAAGACATATTCAGGATACATTTTTTCACAGTTGGCACACAGACACATAAAATGCATATTTTATCTAAAAAACAAGTGTATGTAAGCCAAATCTAAAATTAAAATCTATTCCAGTCCCTGTTGCCGACGATACTCAGACTCCCGCTTGTCCGTTACAATTTTCATCAGAACTTATACATTGCACAGTGCATAAAGGGAGAGGCTGTAATTTAAAAATATTACCCTAAAATATACGTGAACGAACCTAGAGAATTGAATGCAAATATAATTGGGGAACTTATTTTTATCTTAAGTTATGAAAGATTACTTATCTGTAAAAATAAAAAAATATGATAGAATAACTCTTTATTGTACACCAAGATATTAAAATGTATAAAATATTACAGTTAAAATGAGTTAATATTAATTAAATTGAACAACCGTGATAGCCCAGTGGGTAGAACACTCGGTTATCGTGCAAACGACTAGTGTTCAAATCCTGGGTCGGGCCTACACCAATTTGTCTTTTCTAAAGACATATGTGTGGTTAATTTATCATGATTGTTAACGGTGAGGGAAAACATCGTGAGGAAACCCACATGGCTGAGTTGTACTTAGTCATGTGACAGTGTATTCGTACAAAACGGCGATAGGCCTGCCCCCTATCACGTGAGTACACTGTCCATGCAAAACGTGGGTACTCTGAACACCAGGTGACAAAGTCACGTGATGCTCAGAAGTATTAGTACCTCTGCCAACCCCTTCGGGGATATTCGGCGTGAACGTTTATGTTATGTCATGTTATGTAATTTAGTTAAGTTATAAACTTATTTGATTTTTATCAAAACTAAATTGTTATTATTTTTAATATGCAATATATTTTTAATGTAATTACTTATTTTATTTTTTTTATAATTTTATACTTTATTTTTTTTACCTAGTGCTATTCAATAGTAATATTATACTATTATTTAACAATATTTGCTACAGCGAAGATTTCGCGTGCGAAAATCTCTCATAACTCAGTCAATAGATCCTTCATTAATATGAACATCCAAAACCGCTAATGCCACAATTATACTCACGACTACAAAAGCAAAAAAGTGATAGAGAAATGTTAAGAACAACATACATACATACATACATATACTCACTGCTATATCTCCCCAGCAGGGGTAGCCAGAGCTAAGGAATTATAAATTCCTCAGCCACATTTGGAAGTTGAGTGGGGAAAAGATGGTAAAAATAAAGGTTTTTGGTGATGGGTCTCCAACCGCATCGCCCAAAAATCCAATAAAAACCCCAATACCCTTAGTCGCCTCTTACGACACCCGTGGGTAGTAAGGGGTAGTGACATTCTAAACCGCCACTACACGGCAACTGTAAGAACAAGATATTTAAATATAGGTAAAATAGTATAAGCAATGAGATAAATATCTTTCGAAGCACCCGCTGAGAAAGTTTATCATTTCAGGTCGTTATTTAATTCTATAAAAATTACTAAAACTAATGTAACTTTATGACTTCGTTAATTCAAAATAGGCAAAAATACAAAGGCGGTTTAGCAAATCGTAACTATCTCTTTGATGACAAATGAAGAAAAAGCATATTTGCTTTACGTACTGGCAAATACAGAATTCCTTTTATCATAGATATCGGAATTCGAATTTTATTGCAAAACAAAATGTATAATATTCCTGAGTCTCTTTACCCAATTATCATAAAAATCTCTTATAAATAAAATATTTACTTTCCCATCGAGAACTATTAAATGGCTGCAGCAGACACACTTAAGATGTAATTAAAACAGTACTTGTTGACAAACAAAGAAGTTGTTGGGAAAGCGGCCATAGTTGAAGAGTGAACCAACTATAAGTTGACCCAAGTTTAATTATAAACTGAATGAGCAAGTTGTAAAGACAATCAAGAAGTTAGTCGCAGCCGGGTCTCTTGCGACTATATTTTTATGACTACTTTTTAAACGAACTTTTATCTGGTAGTCGTGCTACAAAGTATTAATTTTTTTAGTTTCTTTAATAACTCAGTAGTTTTCTGTAACTGAGCCAAAAATATTATTATTGAAGATGATTGATACATTTTTTTTCATCATTGGTGTAGTGTCGGCTTAGAATAGCACTACCCCATTTCTTCCGGTGGGTGTACGTAAGAGGCGACTAACGGTATTGGGGGCTTTTAAGGGATTTTTGGGCGATGCGGTTAGGGACCCATCACCAAAAACCTTAATTTTACCATCTTTTCCCCACAACTTTCCAAAAGTGGCTGAGGAATTTCTAATTCCTTAGCTCTGGCTACCCCTTCTAGGGATTTATAGCCGTGAGTATATGTATGTATGTATGGTGTAATGGGTTATGAGTTATGGAATACAAGCATAATAGAAGAAACAACGAGTACAAAAAAAAATTTGCTTTGCGTGTATGGCTGCAATAAAATAGCAGTCGATTTATAAATAGCAAAAAATAGCAATTCATCATAATAAAAATATGTGAATACATACTCATGCTAATGAATTATATTCCCAACAAGACATAAGACTTAGAATTAAGCAATCTATATTATGTTGTCATGTGGTACCGAGGAATACATATTTACAACTCCCATTGGGGTAGGTGGAGACTATAGATAATGACAGGTATGTCATAATATTTGAAAGGTACCACTCGCTTACCTAACTAACATTCATCAATATTTTCTTACATCACAGATTTTGCTCAAAAAGGTTGGCGTCCGAAGTATGAAGAATAAAAGAGCATGTATGAAAAAACTGATGGATGTAAACGAAGCTAGAGAGGTTTGCCAGGAACGTTCAAAATGACGATCGATAGTCTCTGCTTATCCGAATGGGAACTAATGGCGTGAGTATATGCATATATGTTTCATACATACTATTGTATTCTTCTTACTATGAACTTTTACATTTGAAACAAGAATTTTATGAGATCACAACATACATACATACATATACTCACTACAAATCCCTAAAAGGGGTAGCCAGAGCTAAGGAATTAAAAATTCCTCAGCCACTTTTGGAAAGTTGAGTGGGGAAATGATGGTAAAATAAAGGTTGTGTTGGTGATGGGTCTCCAACCGCATCGCCCAAAAATCCCTTAAAAGCCCTAATATCGTTAGTCGCCTCTTACGTACACCCACCGGCAGAAATGGGGTAGTGCTATTCTAAGCCGGCACTACACAGCGCTTACATCACAACTGAGATCACAAACAATCAACTTATACAACTATACTGTTATCTAACATATTCAAGCTTTGTTGACAATACAAATCATGTTGTTGAACGGCCAAGAAATATATGTCCATATCATAATTCACCAGATTACTACGGGAATACAAAAGGGTCACGTCGACACTGGTTAACCAATAAGGCTTTGAAAAGGTAGTTGCTATGTTATGGAATAAGAGCGGAAGTGAAGGCGGTTTCTCCTAACCTAAGTTAAACTTACTTACCATTTAAGAAGTGATAGAGGTACTGTTCTTCTGAACATTACGTAGGTAATATATCCTGTTGGTATCTTAGGCGGAGATTATTGGGTGATGTTGAATGGAGATCCAACGATACTTTAATTTTCTAAACTTCCAAAAGTGGCGAATACAAGAAATTTCTGGTTCTGAATATTTGACTACCCCTTCTTTGGCATTGAGAACCGTGAGTATGCATGCATGTCACAAACTTTCATGTCACAGTGTTTGTAAAAGCGACCTCTGAACCAGGCAGGGATGAGTAAAAAATTCCGATATCGATTCTTACGACGCCCACGGCCAGTCCTTTTCTATCACAACACTAAACAGCAAATTTTATACAAATCTAAATACACGACTTGAGTATATAACTATGAAATTCTTTAATTCCGCTACCATTAACGCTGATAGAGTTCATATCTACGGGGACCTAACGTTGTATTCATCGTCAGAAACACTCACGATAATCCAATTATACTCGAGGAGGTACGACAACTAATGAATAAGAACAGGAAAAAGATTTTTTCGTTAATCAGTATAAAAGGTGCAAGGAAATAAATAAAAATAATCAAGTTACGACTTTCTTTCGTCGCACTTTAGCTGAGTAACGCTTATTGTTTATTGTTGATTACTTTATTCAGATAGATTACATTTATTGAAGTAATACAGTCAACTCAAATTCTATAGTTCGCAGAAATTGTTTTGTGTAGAAATAAATGATACATGATAAAAGATAACTGGAAATAAATTAATTAATAAAGAAATTCGCCGTGTAGTGCCGGCTTTGAATGTCACCCCTCTTTACCTACAGGTGTCGTAAGAGGCGACTAAGGGTATAGGGTTTTAATAGGAATACGAGAATTTTACTATTAAACGAAAAGAAACAAAGTATTTAATAAATTGCTATTGAAAGAATTCAACAAAAAAAAAAAAATTTTCATTATTGTATGATATTTTTTTTCAAAAATAGCCATTAATATATAACCACAGAGCCCTCATAGGCATACTGCTATGTCTTAAGAATTTTATGTATGTACATAAGGCTCTTCTCTTCATATGCACCTGAGCAAACTTCTTAGCGAGGAAGCGAGGCGGACGATGAATTGTGCACCAAAACATACCTCTATTGTGCAAAAGCGAGCTGCATTTTAGAGTTCTACATAAATATTTTCGCCAGAAATTTGTACACAAGATTTTAGGTTGTACGATGTCCTGTTTTTAAAAGCTTGGTTCTATAAACTAGGTCTTGCAAGAAACTTTTCCGTGGGAATCATGCATAAAGAATTCAATTGCTGAAAATAAGCTATTTCAGAACTTGTACTGGAGATAAACAAAATTCATTATTTAAAAAAATACATTTTAGCAGCTTAGATAAACTAAAATTTAAATCGTATTACTTATCAACTTACTATAAAAATAATTTTGCCGTGTAGTGCCGGCTTAGAATGTCGCTACCCCTTTCTACCCACGGGTTTCGTAAGAGGCGACTAAGGGAATGGGGGCTTTTCATTGGATTTTTGGGCGATGCGGTTGGAGACCCATCACCAAAAACCTTTATTCTTACCATCTTTTCCCCACTCAACTTCCAAAAGTGGCTGAGGAATTTATAATGCCTTAGCTCTGGTTACCCCTTCTAGGGAAATATAGCCGTGAGTATATGTATGTATAAAAATAATTTAAACTTTTGTTGTTGTTTTGTTAGTAGCTTAAGATGAGAAAAAACTCTATAACACATTATCTAGTTTTCACATGTAATAAATAAATAAATACAATTTAATATTACGAGCTTTGATTGTTGAGCAATAAAATAGTTATTCTAAAGCTCTGGCTACTCTTCTCCGAATGAACAGCCTCATTTTCATACGACAAACGTTAAATATATTATTTGTTTCACCAGTATGCATCCATTCCCCCTTTCTATGCGACCAAAACTTGACACCGTTCACGGATCATACAATTTTCTACGCTATCACAAAACCAAACTTTTTTTATTCTGAGCGTGTTCATTTACTGTTACTGTCATTCTGCTCTCATAATATTCCTGCCACACACAAGGTTTGGTGCCATACATAAACTTAAGGATGAACTGTATCATCCACTGCCCATCAGACAACACTCAACCATATTTATATATTGATGACGTCCGTGGCCGAGTGGATAGGCTACTAGCTTCTCGGTTTGGAAGTTGCGGGTTCGATCTCCGCTAACAGCAACACTTACTATATGTGATGAGCATAAATGATTGTTTCTTGAAAAAAAATAATTTGAAACTATTTTAAAGGTTTTTAACATTTACAATTATAACAGAGGGGTATCGTCTGTGAGAGGGGTATTAATCTATACTTATAAACTAGAGTGGGCCCCTGGGGAGTCTAATATAAGATTTTAAAATATTTACTGGACTGAAATGTAATAAATTAATCAACAAAAATAAAAAATATCTTATTTATTTAGAGGTGGAGGGCGACGATGGGTTCACATATTTACCCTCAATGAAGTATTTTTTTAATGCACTTTTCATTTTGTTTTGTTTAAAATTAATAAGGTCTTAGACTTGGATGTTATTTATATTTGTATTGAAAAGATCCTTTTGTCAAATATTTAATTACATCCATAAAATCTTCGTAAGAAAACGATGAGAAAATATAGATCTACCAAATTTAATATAATTTAACATCGAACTCGGAAATCTGTGGAAAACGAAACCTAAGCTTCAAAATGGAGACATGTTTCAACACTCCCCAAACTCCTATTCGCATCAGAACATTAGTTCCGATTCTCGTACAAGTTCCTCAGAAATGTCAGCCCTTGTCTTCTGAGCAAATCTTAAGTGCAGAGCATCGTCAAGTTACACGATGCACACGACTATCAAGGATATAAACTTTTCTGTACAGTACAGACAGAAGCTAAAAGCGATTCTCTTACAGTGCGAACCTTATGGGCTTTTTGAGATATATTAAAATCCATTTAATAGGAAAAAAAACATGCACTAAGAAGATAATTTTTAGTATATATTTTCCTTTAACTTTTTATTAAAAACATAAACTCACGCCTATAAATCCCTTAAAATGGTAGCCAGAGTCTGAGAATAAGAAATTCCTCAGCCGCTTTTGATAGCCTATAAATCACTTAAAGAACACCAATATATCTCAAAAAGGTCGTCCCCTACGAACACTCACGGGAAGAAATTGGTTAGTGCTATTCTAAGCTGACACTAGACAGCTATAAATATAACATTAATACAAATTGTATATTTTATGAAAAAAAAATTCGTTGTGATTTTTTACTTCCAAAGCTCTTGCTATCCCTTCTTCATTTTTAATACACACACAACAGATAATTTTATATTTTAATCCGCCGTTTCTACCAATTTATGGCATAGCCTAGGTCCAAGCTCTATTGACGAACCATAGCAGCCTGATGTAAGCGTGAAGCTCATAACTTCGTAAGTAGACAACCATCAATACCATTACTGAGAAACTAAACGTCTGTTTTGTCACTTGAAAAATGTTCTCTTCAATATTTGACGACAATTTAGATTTAAAATGATTGATTTTTTTTATTCTTTTACTCGTATTTATTTACATTTTACTTTTTATGTGTGACCCACATAGTGAGTCTTGTGTTAAATGAGAAAATCTATACTGAAATTATTAGAGAAATATTCTACCCAATGGGGAAAATGCATCGAAATCCGTTGCCTGGTTTAGGAGAAGAAGGCTCAGAAAGCGACAGACAGAGGCGGTGGGTGACTGTTTTAATTTTTGTAGTGACGATGTTATCCCAGAAGTTGTACGAGGCAACTGAAGGTAATGGTGGCTGGCAAATTGTCACCATAGAGGACTTAAGTAAATAGAGCGGAAACAAAGCGCAGCTCAGTACTAAAATTGCTGAATATTACGGTAAACTAACGACCGATTTCTGAATTGAGTATTCCAGCTGAGAACAACTTAAGTATCGTTCTGTCGCATTGAAATCTTAACAACTGAATGAGACAAAACGATACTTAAGTCGTTTTCAGCTTGAATACTCAATTCAGAAATCGGGCGTAAGTGTCAAAATTCGTTCTCCCTACACCCTGATTGGTTGATACAATGTTCTGACATTTGTTGCTCATTCATTGGGACTACTTACGGATATTGACATTCTTTGTTTTGTCTCTATTAAGCTAAGTCCTCCATGCTTGTCCCTTGATAATTTATTGCAATGTTGTTTTTCTTATCCGCTCTCATATTCTAATAGCGACTGAAACACTTTTTAACTTATGAAAGAAACTTAGACACCAGCATGCCGGGATATAGGCCGGGATGTCACGGGATCAAGTCTTGCTGGTGTCAAAATTTCTCTCCTTGATATATCAATAAAATGATCCCCCCATGAAGTTTCATGCCAAGGGAGTCTAATTCGTGATAGCTCAATGGGTAGAACACCGGTTAACGTGCAAGCGACTAGTGTTCAAATCCCGGGTCGGGCCTACACCAATTTGTCTTTTATAAAGACATATGTGTGGTTAATTTATCACGGTTGTTAACGGTGAGGGAAAACATCGTGAGGAAACCCACATGGCTGAGTTGTACTTAGCCATGTGACCGTGTATTCGTACAAAACGGCGATAGGCCTGCCCCCTAGCACGTGAGTTCACTGTCCATGCAAAACGTGGGTACTCTGAACGCCAGGTGACAATGTCACGTGATGTTCAGAAGTATTAGTACCTCTGCCAACCCCTTCGGGGATATTCGGCGTGAACGTTTATGTTTATGTTTATGAAGTCTTATTATGAAACACTTTTGTTAACAAAAGCTGAGTGTGAAATTCGTGAGCGATAAATCTGTTTACTCACGGCTATGAATTGCAAAAAGGGAAAGCCAGAGCTCCAGCATTAGAAAATCCTTAGTCAATTTCGGAAGTCGGTCTCCGCCAATCATCAGAACATAGCACCTGAGTGGTTAAAATCTCACCCAGAAGCAGAAATGAGAACATTTTACTCAAAAACTAAAAACACAATACAAAGAGTAAAATCACCGCACATTTAGATTTATCGCCATCATATACATTAGCGTGTAAGCCGAGGTAATAAAGTCACGTATTAATCCACTATCGGCTGCTAAACAGAAATTCCCGCGCGAACGGCGTGTGTTAATGAAGTTCGGGGAACGTGCCTAGACCTGATAACTATGGAATGATTGTGACGACAAAAGCAGGGAGATTAAGTCGGACATATTAATATGATCGCTTATTCGGCGTAAGGGTTATAGTAGGATATAATGCTGAAGACGCTCGATGTGAATATGATTGAAAAAACGAGAACGATCGTCGCATGTGGATCAAGGTTTTTCTAAGAAAATGCAATAATTTTTGTTTGATCAGTTGTATGACATATTTTTCAAACCCTGATAGCCCAGTGGATAGAGCATTGCTTATCGTGCAGCCGATGAGGGTTCAAATCCCGAGTCGGGTCTACACCAATTTGTAACTTCTGAAGACATAATGTGTAGATAACTTGTCATGGTTGTTAACGCTGAGAGAAAATATCGCGAGGAAACCCATATTGCTGAGCTGTACTTAGTCATGTGACAGTATATTCGTTCAAAACGGCGATAGGCTTACTGACTATCGTCCAAGCAAAATGTCGGTATTCTGAACACCAGATAAATAAAAAAAATAAAATAAAATAATCATTTATTTCAAAGTAAAAAGATAAATCTTTGTTTTTTGAACGTCAAAATTCAACTTAATACTAAGTTTACTTCGGATTCGGAAGGTGTTTTGTTGAGAGAAGAACCCGTAAGAAACTGGTCAACACACATCTTTTTTTACGTCCATTACAATTTTGGTGTTAGCCCGGAAACATCCTGCACAGAGCCCTGATGACACCAAGCCACTTCATCATTAATGTAATCATTAACATTGTAATAGGCTTTCGAACTAAGATTTCTTTTAACTACTGCTTTAAATTTTGTTTCTGATAAATTTAAAATGTCCTCAGGTATTTTATTATACATTTTTACGCATAACCCCATGAAAGATGTATTTACTTTTGACAATCTGTATTTTGGTACTGAAATTTTATTGTTGTCTCTCAGGTTTCGAATATGTCTGTCACAATTTTTCACAAAAGAGGCCTGATTCTTTCTTACATACATAATATTTTCATAAATATATTGACATGGCAGCGTCATTATATTTATTGTTTTAAACAATTCCCTCAGGGAATCTCGGGATCTCAAATTGTATATAGCTCTTATTGCTCTCTTTTGGAGAATAAATATGGAACCAACATCAGCCGCTCTGCCCCAGAGTAAAATACCGTAAGACATTACACTATGAAAATAGCTGTAATAAACTAATCGAGCTGTCTGTACATCTGTCAAATGTCTTATTTTCCTAACGGCATATGCAGCACTACTTAGCCTGCCAGCTAGTGAGCTAATGTGGGGTCCCCATTGGAGCTTGGAGTCTAGAGTTATCCCTAAGAAAACTGTGTCATCCGAATAAACTATATTTTCATTATTTAAAATTATTTCTTTATCAACGTTCTTAACATTGGGTAATACAAATTTGATGCATTTAATAAAAGATGTTATTAAAGGAAAGAAAAATTTTTTCGACACTGGCGGGGTTCGAACCCGCGACCTTCGGGTATACGCCCCCGTCGCTCTGCCAACTGAGCTACAGTGTCAGTTGGCATCCAGCGCGAAATTTCTCTATCCTTTTGTTTCTTTTTTACACGTTCAAGTAGTGTTTGCGTTTCCTACCTCCGAATTTTAACTAATTCGGACGGCCACTTGTCTACCTTTTCAGATAGAATGCAAATGTGGGAAACGCCTAACTATCACATAATTTAATGTTTTTTTGACATGAATTCCTCATGTGGGGATTATTACTCATAAATAAAAGATGTTATTAAAGGAAAGAAAAATTTTCGACACTGGCGGGGTTCGAACCCGCGACCTTCGGGTATACGCCCCCGTCGCTCTGCCAACTGAGCTACAGTGTCAGTTGGCATCCAGCGCGAAATTTCTCTATCTCTATCTAAAAAAAAAAAAAATAAAAAAAAAAAATTTTCTTTCTACAAGATCATTGGAAGCAAACCATGTTTGAATCTGTGAAACCGTGTTATTCACCTCGTCAATATTCTCATTATTTCTTTTAACGTCAAATACTAAGGAAGTATCATCAGCAAATAACACTATCTCGGACATTTTCTCGACCATGAACGGCAAATCATTAATATAAACCAAGAATAAAAATGGGCCCAAAATAGAACCCTGCGGAACACCCATTTTTACATGAGTTCCAGGTGATATTGTATTATTGATTTGCACTTTCTGTATCCGATCCGAAAAGTAAGACTTGATTAATTTAAGTGCGTCACCTTGTATGCCATAATGTTCTAATTTAATAAAAAGGATTTCATGATCTGCACAATCAAATGCCTTCGTAAGATCGCAAAACAAACCAATAGCGTCATTTTTACGTTCCCACGAATCAAAAATATGTTTCATTAAGGCAACGCCTGCATCGGTGGTAGAGCGGCCCTTTGTAAAGCCAAATTGTTTTGGATGAAACAATTTGTTAGAAGCGAAATGCAAAAGCATTTGATTGAACATTAGTTTTTCAAATATTTTACTTAAAACTGGCAGAATAGATATGGGTCTATAACCATCAGGACTAATTTTATCTCCTCCGGATTTAAGAAGAGGTACAATTTTACTATGTTTCATGAGATTTGGAAATATTTTATTTCTTATACATTCATTAAATATGTCTGCTAAATATGGAGACAAAGTTACAATAAAATTATGGCAAACTTTCACCGACATACCCTAAATGTCCTCAGAACTTTTCAATTTAAATGATTTAAAACATTTTTCGATATCTTTAGGGCTGACATCTTTAAAACAAAACAAAGTTTCGCAACTATCAACATTTTGTTGTAACAAGTGTTGAGCTTTTACAACCGATGTGTTTAAATTTTCAGTTGTTTTTGATGGTATGTCAGTAAAATATTTTTCAAAAATACAAGCGATTTTCTCATTAGAGGAAGTCAGACCTTGATCAGATCGAATACAGAACTCCTGATCACATGGTTTACCTCGGCCTGTTTGGGTGTTGATAATATTCCACACTGTTTTAACTTTATTATCGGATGTTCGGATACGTCGGCTTAGGTATCTGGCTTTAGCCTCTTTACATACTTTATTAAATATATTTGAGTATTTTTTTACATATTCCCTCAATTCATTATTATTACTATAAGCTTTCTGATCATATAAATCGAAGAGTTTTTCTCTCGATCTATAAATACTTGGAGTTGCCCACTCACAAAACTTAAATTTACTGGTAATAGTTACATTTTTTACATTAAAAACTTTATTAAACTCATTTATCAGAACGTTATAAAAAATATCATAGCCAGTATTTGGGTTTTTATTAATTGTACATGTAGGCAACTTAGAGCTTATTATATTTATATATTTTTCTACTTTACTAGCAGTAATATGCCTTTTTTTAATAACAATTTTTGGTTCTGGTATCTCTAGAGGAAAGCTAACAAAAAGGCCGCTGTGATCAGACTTTAGTTTATTTATAACACTTTTACTTGAAAAATCTGCATTAGTAAATACATTATCTAAACATGTTTTGATTCTAGTCGGTTCCAAGAATAAATTTTCTAAATTGAACGATTGGAATAAACTCATCAATCGTGTTTTAAGATAACTGTCTTGTAGGAGATCCACATTGAAATCTCCACATATTATTATACGTTTTTTATTCCTGAAAACTTTGCTTAATACATCTTCCATTACATTTTCGAATTTATCATAATTTTGGTTATAAGGGGGTCGATAGACACATACTAAGAAATAGTTTTTTAACTCTATGCAGGATAATTCCACGACTTGCTCAACGCTTAACTTTACAATATCATTACGAATTTTTGATTAAATATTATTTTTTTAAAATATAGCGGAGCCACCACAGGCTTTAGAATTGCGGCAGTAGTTGCTAGCTAAATAATAGTTTTCAAAACCAAATATGAGTTCGCAATTCTTAAGCCAGTGTTCAGTAACACATAAACAATCTATTTCATATTTTTCCAAAAATAATTCTATTTCTAATTCTTTACAAGAAAACCCCTGAGTATTTTGACATACAAGTTTAAACTGGGAGACTCCTTGTAAAGTATTCTTTTTAGTTATATTGCCAGAAGAACCTCCTTCCTTGTTTACAATATTGATATTAGGTGACGACTTAAGGACGACAGGAGGCTCTTCCATTGTCACTCTTAAAAGTTTAAATTATGGTTTCCACCATCGCATACTAGAAGTAAGTTTCCCCTTATATTAAATATATGGGGGTCAGATATATTATATGCTAATAATTTAGCAATGTTCCGCTTTTGATTTAAGGGTATGTATACAGTACCTAGTCGAGAATTTGAATAAGGTAAAAACTTATTCAAATCCAAACAAAATAAATTGTCGCTTTGACAACATGTCACGTGACATATTAGATTATTCATAATATGAATATTGTCATTCTGCTTATTCATATTAAGTAAGTATGGAAAGGTACAAAATATAAATTTACATTTATATATTTTTTGTATCTCCAAAAGTTTATTTATACTTTTATTTAATAAATACTTATTTAATCCTATACTATTGCCGACCAGTACGACAATCGTTGTATATTCGTCATAAGTGCCTAATAATATTCGTTCTACTATATAATTAAAGTTTGCACCCGTATAGCAATGGTTAATAACGTGTTGATTAAGATACTTATTTAGTATTTCGCCAAAACCTACGGCCATGCCGTCCGAAAATACTAATGTTCTGTTTGCCGGCGGCGGCGTACTAACAGCTGGTAATGTAATCCCATTACTTGGTTGTGGTTGGGGTGACTGAGATATAACGCTAGATAAGGTAATATGACTGTCCAGAGTAACCGTCTCTTTGTCTATAAGACTGGCGATATGTTTGTATCTTAAATGCAGATCTTCCTGACTAACAATCATCTCACTCAGTTTATCATTCAAACTATCTATTTGGTTTAGTAAATCAATTTTCCTGTAGGACTTGTTTATGAATTTAATACTATTTTTCATACTTATAAGACGTTTGTTTGTGTTATATATACGTTTTTTAACTAATTTATATTTTTTACACTGTTTACGACTGAAATTTTTCGAATATTTATAAGAGTTCATTTGATGTCAATGCTATGGGATTTTCAAAAGTATTATTACCTCTGTTAACTCCTTACGGGATATACGGCGTGAACGTTTGAGTTTGAGATAAATAAGTAAATAATTTCATCCATCCGCCATATACCCAAACCAACCTTATAAATATTCATTTTTCTATCTTGCAACCAAACGTCATCCTTCACGAGACTACACTATTTCTCACTCTGACGCATAACCTTATTTTTATGACATGAACTTCTAAGAAACTCAATTTTCACTGCATGCATTTTATTTTCAAATCAACATTCTCCATTTAGCTGTGTTATAATAATAATATAATAAAAATAATAATAAAAGTTTATTCTTTTTAAGAAAACTAGTTCCATACATTTTGTTACTACAATTGCAAACTTATTATCTATGTCAGTAATTATACCTATTGAACTCATAAAATATTTACAAAACAAGCATGGATATGAAATATTTACAAAACCAGCGTCCACGCTCAATTTATATTATTAAGGCAATGGTATCCCATCCTTGTCCGCAGCATAGGGGACCCACCTCTCCGCCAACGTGGCCAGGAGGGTGTTGGGGCTACTGCGCAGGCGCGCCAGCACGGCGGCACAGCGCGTGCGCATGACCGCGAAGAAGTCGGGCGTGCGCTGCTCCGCGAACATGGCGGACGAACTGCACCACCGCGGACCGCGGCAGCCCCAACATCGCCCTGAATGCGTTGTTGTACTGCACTCGGAGCGCGCTGTAGGCCCGCCGCGTGTAACTTACCCATTGGTTGCATGTGTACAAGCACTGGCAATATGACTTATGTTGGCTTAGAATAGCCCTACCCCATTTCTTCCAGTGGGTGTACGTAAGAGGTTACTAACGGTATTGAAGCTTTAAAGGGCTGTTTGGGCGATGCGGTTGGAGGCCAACAACCATTATTTCACCATCCTTCCCCCTCTGGCTACCCCTTCAAAGGATTTATAGCCGTGAGTATACGTATGTTTTCTCTATTTGATATTTGAAATTTATAAGGACTGTGTCTTTTGAACTTTAAAAAACAAATGTCATGTTCGACTTAATCATATAAAAGTATCGATCTCGAAACATGTTATGCTGGATTACTGTCGATTACTGTCAATATTATGCTCGAAATCAAGGTAAGGATTTAATTAAAATCCGACTCAACGAACCCATATCGAAATTCATTGTGCGAAAAGAGCGCTTTCCTTATAATCTCATTAAACGTATTTAAAATTTTATCCGAGAAGTAGTATAAATGCTTTTAATGATTAGAGTGACCTTTCTATTTGAAAGGTTTCTAAAACTCGGAAGTTAATTAAAAAGATTTAAAACCATGCATTGTTTCGCAAGAAATCTAAACTAGAAGTCATTTTGCAAAAAAAAAAACAGAGACTTTAAATTTATAGCGTTCCTCAAATAGTACAAAAAATACTTGTTTTTGTTTTTCATTTCGTACCTTCTGCGTCCTTGTTTAACTATCTAAAGCTAATAGGACATTTCTCAAGTTTTCCCTCACCGTTTACAACCATGATACATTAACCACACTTATGTTCTATTTTTTATGGATTGAATGTTTCAATAAATAAATCATAGTCTGAACAAGCTGTGTAGTGTCGGCTTAGAATAGCACTACCCCATTTCTTCCGGTGGGTGTACGTAAGAGGCGACTAACGGTATTGGGGCTTTAAAGGGATTTTCGGGCGATGCGGTTGGAGACCCATCACCAACAACCTTTATTTTATCATCTTTTCCCCACTCAACTTTCCAAAGGTGGCTGAGGAATTTCTCATTCCTTAGCTCTCGGGCTCTCCTAATCCCATCGAGGGATTTATAGCAGTGAGTATATGTATGTATGTATGTATGTATGTATTTATGTAATCAGCACATTTTAGCACTGATATTTATTTTTGTTATGTTTTACAATCAAATGGCTGTAGTGATTTAAATTCATGTAAGGTCCGCGTGTCACTACAAGTCTGGCGCTGACTGAAAATCAGTGTTGTGAGGTAAAACTCACAACGAAATCGCTGAGACAGACGCCATTTTGTTGTTTTCGCGCATTATGTGAGATCAACACTGTCTTTATTGTTAAATGTTTTTACATTCATTTATTTTATAAAAATATTTACATGTTCATGTGCGACTGGCAACGAATAAACGTTTTGTCTTCTTCTTCTTCTTCTATGTATGCACAGTCTGAACAAGTCTTTAATAGAGAGGATGGATGATAGTAATTTAGTGAAAGAGATCTATAGAGCCAATGTGGAAAGTTCTGTTATAGAAGACGAGCTCGGAGAACACATTTAATCCATATTAGTGTGTGCTTAAAAAGGCAGGCGTTCGAAGTACGAAGACTAAAAGGACATGTATAAAAAGATTGTTGGATGTGAATGAAGCTGGAGAGGTTTGCCAGGATCGTACAAAGTGGCAATTGAAAGCCTCTGCCTACCCCAATGAAAACTAAAGGCGTGACTATATGTATGTATGTCTTTATTCAAAATGCAAAACTCCGGTACCCAACCTGATAACCAAAGCGTTATTAATTGAAATCCAAAATGCTCCCCCATTAAATTAGGCTATAAATCTTACCCGCCCTTGCATTCGCGTTTCTGTAAACTAATCAGTAAATTAAGTAATTACCAGCTAGTGAAAATCAATGTATTGTATCCGGTAAATTTAATTAGTAGTGAAAACTTAACATGTTTTCCGGAGGGACTGCAATAATTTTCCGGCTGGTCGCCTTGTTCGTTCTCCTTTAAATTAAATCAGGCAAATTAAATGTTTTTCAAGTTTTAATTTACTACTCTTTGCTATTATTCAGTCTCTTCTTTTAGTCAGCTGAAAATTTAAAGGTACTTGTGTAAAAAAAATAGTGGGAAAGACTAAATTAAAATCAAAAAATCAAAATCAATTTTTATTTGCGTAAATGAGGTACAATTAAGATGTTGCATTATTACAATTGGTCCATCACATTTAACTATGTATGCTAGCATGCAAATATTTACATTAAAAAAATTACAATAAATTTATTAGCTATATTTATTTAATTTAAACAGCCGCGAATTTCAAATCATATTATTATTCTGAAAAAAAATCATTGAGTTCATAAAAACATTTCTCTATCAGCCATTTTATTAGCTCACGTTTCAGTAAATTGAGTCTTAGAGTTTTAAATTCTCTTGGTATCTTATTATAGATCCTAGCTATCATTACATTGCAATTTCGTTTTCCCAAAGCAGTACCCGCGGTTGGAACTATAAGTTTAAATGGATCCAATGAATGTTGTCTAGTATTACTGGGGTAACATGCAAAAAGATCATTATTTTGTCTCACAAACAAACAAGCTTCATAAATATAGAGGCAGGTGAGGGTCAATACTTTTAATTCTTTGAACCAAGGGCGACAAGAATCCCAAGGATAAATCCTACATATTATGTTCATACATACATATATACATAGGCTCACGGCTATAAATCCCTAAAAGGGATAGCCAGAGCTTCAGTTTAATAAATTCTTCAACAACATTTGGAATTTAAGTGGTGAAAATATTGTAAAGTAGATGTTTTTGGTGATGGGTCTCCAACTGCATGGCCCAAAAATCACTTACAAAGCCCCAATACCCTTAGCCACTTCTTACGAATATCCACGGGAAGAAATAGGGCAGTGCTATTCTAAGCCGACATTACACAGCTATACTAGGTTTCCGTCTTTCGTTAATGTAAAATATTTTGATGTTGTTTTATATATTCAAGACCCATTAAAATTGAATAAACTTAAAACTATATTACAACCCCAATCATATTGGCATATAAATCATAGTTTTAGTAAAATTTTAAAATATTACCATCTTCTTATCCCCACTGCTATAAATCCAGTATTTCAAACAGTATTTCAATAATAAATAAAGAAATATATCAACAAATTGTTTCTCTTAATAATATTAGTATTGAAACATTGCTAAGGTATTGTTAATATATCTAATAAAATTCTAGCAAACAAACAACTAGGCTCCGAAATCGTTAAACGGATTTGAAAACATCTTTAAACAATAGAAAACGGTCTTTCACTTAAAAAAATATGATTTATCCTATCACAATAATATCACAGGGAGTAACGGTGGTAGCAGGATGGTATGATACATAATTTGTAGAAAGGTATACAGCAACCTTATAATGTAAAGAAAATATCAAGTAGTACATAAAACAAACTTCCAAATACCCTTATCGCTATTTCCCATCATCAGTCTTTGTGATCGACAGGCCAAGTTAAATATTGTCACATCGAGGCCCGTACCAACACAACGAGTTAAAAAAGTCCAAAAATTTCATTAAGCCGCTACAAGAGCGACAACAATCCTTTGTGCTATGCTATATATTGACTGAGATTGATTGTCAGCCAGTATGCATTAAACGAGTAGCAAAATAAAAAATCGAATTGCGAAAATACTTCATTGACTTTATAGAGTGTGACAAAATAACCCTTATAGCTGAAATCATAGAGTTCTTGAGATAGATGAGACATGGTGTGTACATTCGTCACGATTCGTTTTATTGAACTCTACTTGAGCCATATTAAGTTTGGGTGACGCGAAAGTGTGCCTTCTGTTTATATTGCTGTCACTCGTTGACGATATAAAACGTTTATTAGAATTCTCTTGGCAGGAACGATACTTTAAACGAAATAATGTTTGTTTCTCAGCTCCTGCCGTTTCCCTACAGTACGGAATCATTACTTGATAGGTATTTTCTTAATACTTAAAAGGTATGCTCGATGATGTAAATACCAAATTCAAGCTAAAATAACATTCTAACACAACATACTTAAGAAAAGAATAAACGAGTTCAAAAATTCAGAAACAAGTACGTCACTGAAAAATACGTAGATATAATTGAATTTTCAATAAAATGACACTTTCAAAGCACATTGTGCATGGAAGAGATAAAAATTTGACATTAGCATAAAGAAAATTCACAAAGACAATGTGCAGAAAATTTTAGTTTCTATGAAAAAACCCAGTCTAATGTTGAACACAACAGAATAAATTTAAACTTAAAGATTATGGTTAAATAAAATTAATGCATTTTTGAATAAACATATTCTTTATGTTTAAAATAGTTTGTAATAAAATTAATAGTTTAAAAAACACTAAAAAAACACGCTTTTATAAGTGCACTTAGAAGTCAAAAATAAATTACGGGTCGTTCAAGTTGTCTCTATTTCTGGGCTGAAGTGTAAACTATGTGCTTTTAATTATAATATTTGATTGTAAAAGCGTGGGGCGCTGGAAAAGGAAAGATTTTTTGTTTACCTTGCTAAGAAATCAAGTTAAGCGATGTTTCGGAAAGCAGGTTACAGAGATCGGCACTCTAACTAGAGTTGCAGCACCACTAGTTGGAGGCTCTATATTAAACAGTCTGTTCAAAGTACTAGTCAACAGTGGCAAAATGTAGAGTTCTTGTTCGTGTATTTGTTTACAAGAAAGTTTTTCCTGCTCCAGCGCCCCACGCTTTTACAATCAAATATTATAATTAAAAGCACATAGTTTACACTTCAGCCCAGAAATAGAGACAACTTGAACGACCCGTAATTTATTTTTGACTTCTAAGTGCACTTATAAAAGCGTGTTTTTTAGTGTTTTTTAAACTATTAATTTATTTTATGCTTTTTAGTCTTTGCTAATGGCATAATGGCCGTTGATGCCGGTTGTTATCGTAAGATAGCAGTCATCAAGCTTTGTCAGAGACCCAAACGGGCGGCTTGATAACATCTAACGGTAAGGTGACCACTAGCCTTACAAACCTCCACCAACCCGGCTGGCCCCCGTGGTGAAGTATGGCTAATACCTTCCTCACGGAAGCGACCCGTGCCCAGCAGTGGGACGTTATGGGTTGGTAACTATACATCGTATGCTAATATTCATAATGAAGTTCCAGTTCAAATCTTCCGGCTCCATCATCAGATCAGTTCGATAGTACCGTATTATTGTATTCAGACCTTGAAACCTAATCGTGGTCAAAGTTCATTTCGTGGTCAAAGTTCATTACAAGACCTTTCTAACAAGTCCAAATACGGCTATAATACGATCATCCATCATTAAGTTCCAGTTAATATCTTCCGGCTCCATCACCAGATGAGCTCGACAGTACCATATTATTGTATTCAGACCTTGAAACCTAATCGTGGTCAAGGTTCATTACAAGACCTTTCTAACAAGTCCAAACACGGCTATGATACGATATTTCATCATGGAATGCTAGTGCCTATCTTCCGGCTTCATCATCAGGACTTGAAACCTAATCATGGTCAACGTTCATTACAAGACCTTTTTAACAAGTCCAAACACGGCTATGATACGATCATCCATCATGAAGTTCCAGTTCATATCTTCCGGCTCCATCATCAGATCAGCTCGACAGTACCATATTATTGTATTGTCATCGAAATCACATACAACTGCCAATTTTCATAACGCTATGACCTTTAGAAGATGGTTAAATTAGTTTTCTTAGATTTGATTACATAGTTACATACATACAGGTCGACCTAATAAAAGCGTGTTAAAAAGTATAATTTTGTTTTATTATTATTTTTTGCGATTGCGTGCAATTTTACACATTCAACAGTATTACAAAAATGAGAGGTTTTCTTTTTGAGAAATAAAAAAACAACATAGTTTCCTAGAGCTCTGTAGATGGCGTTGATGTAACTACGTTACTTACTTAAGTTTTTTCTTCGTGGCCTCAATCGTGTTGCCACAATAATTTCACCAATGTCAACTTTAAAAACATGTGTCACATCACCATAGAGTAACTTTTTTGCGAGTAAAAACAACAAAAAGAATGTTAAATATAAATACCGTCTTTGTTTATTTTCTTTTAAGCTATCTTGGCTTAAACTGATATTTATTTAGACTTTCAAATCAGAACGTTTTTATGTACGTTCCGTTTTACGATATCATTACATCCAAGTGTGAAAAACGGTGTGACGTTCCGTTCCTACCAGTAACATAGCAAGTCTGGCGCATCTATCCTGAGAACAGGGAAGAAGAAAAAAAGAAAAAAAGGAAAACCTCTTAATGTGCTGAGTTTGAATTGTAACGGACTTTTTAACAGAGTTGTAATCGTATCAAATATTTTCCTTATACACTCGTAATTTACAGAAATTGTTTATAGCAAGGAAATTACGCAAGTAAAAATACCATAACTCAATATCAGTATGCTTGGGATTGCTTACTTGTGTATCAGGGCCACTAATATACAAGACAAATTGTACATACATACATACATATACTCACGGCTATGAATAACTTCAAGGGGTAGCCAGAGCTAGGGAATCAGAAATTCCTCAGCCACTTTTGGAAGTTGCGTGGGGAAAAGATGGCGGAATAAAGGTTGTTGGTGATGTGTCTCCAACCGCATCGCCCAAAAATCCCTCAATTAACCATGATGATACCATTAGTCGCCCCTTGCGTACACCCACCGGAAGAAATGGGATAGTGTTATTCTAAGCCGACACTACACAGCAATTGACAAATTGTATAAGCAATTTATTATTTTTTTAAGTTAAAACGGTTAAGTTACTTTAAAATCACATTAACTCATCTCATATATTACGAAGGAACTTAGGATAAATAGTTCTTGGGGCTTTAAAACTCAGTACCAAAAATCCTTCACCTGTCCATCTTTACTCCTGTAACTTTAATACTTTAACGTCCGATTTCTGAATTGAGTATTCAAGCTGAGAACGACTTAAGTATCGTTTTGTCTCATTAAGTTGTTAAGATTTCAATGCGACAGAACGATACTTAAGTTTTTCTCAGCTGGAATACTCAATTCAGAAATCGGTCGTTAGGCTACGATATAGCTGAGTTTATACCTTTACCTGTAAATGGCTATACCCTTTTCTAGTTCTTACTGAGTCCATATATTATTATATCTTAGATGAATGATTCATTACTCTGTATTTATTTTGATTGATGGATGTAAACGAAGCCAGAGAGGTGTGCCAGGATCGTACAAAGTGGCGATCGATAGTCTCTGCCTACCCCAATGGGAACTAACGGCGTGAGAATATGTATATGTATGTATGTATGTATTTATATCACAATCTATAGTTATCGCAATAATTTTAAAATGTTAATTATAAAAAAGCAATGAAAAACTGAAAAATAAAAAGAACAAGCTCAGTATTCTACGTAAATTGATAATGAAAACTTGGTCGTCGTATCTCCAGAACATTTTAAGCCGCCAAGTTTAAAGTCGGCATCTTTCTCGGCTGACGTCCTCGTATTTATTTGAAATGATATCATTATGCTCTTAGCTTTCTTGTAAGATAACAAGCATTGTTGAAAGTCTCTTGAGCTTCCGACCCTTTCCAACTTTGACAAGTCACCCGTGAAGATTGCTTAGATCCCCGGAGCTTGGCCCTTAACTTGAAACAGCCTTATCGCCGAGATGGGATTAATTGCGGAAATACCATAGACAACGCCAAAGTTGTAACTAGCCTCTTTTGATTGGAACGCCGTTAACCTATGTTTATATATTTAAAAGGGCATCGTTACATTTTATTATGTGTTCTAAGAAAGCTTATAGATTAGCTTTCTAAACATATTACCTATGTGAAATGTGTTGAAGCAAATGGTATAGTCAACATTTTTCTATCATTTAAAAACGACTGCAAATAATAATAATGATATTCTTATGTTGATATTGTGAGTTTTATTGTGTGAAAGCAAACAGCTGATCTCAACCCTTCTGGTCAAAAGTTTAAGTTAATTTAAGTGGTTGAGTGTTTTGTTAGCAGATGACACGTGCAGTGTTGGCATTACCAAGTATATCGCCCCGTATATCGTTTTATCTTTTAAAAAACTCTCAACTTTCAAATGTACCTAATATTTGTATAAACCTCAAGCTCCCAAAAGAGGATCCGGGCTGCCTAAAGAAATTTGTGAGTAGGGACATTGTTAGCAAATATAATGCATGCAAATAAATTAACAGTTCATGTTTTGTCTGTACCCTGTACATCAATACATAGTATAAAACAAAGTCGCTTTCGCTGTATGTCCGTATGTATGCTTAGATCTTTAGAACTACGCAACGGATTTTGATGCGGTTTTTTTTAATAGATAGAGTGATTCTTAAGGAAGGTTTGTATGTATAATAAATGCATAATATAGTAGAGAAACACTGATAAATTTAAAGATTTCTAATGTGATGTCGTAAATAAGCACGTTTTTTGCGCTTATATTGCAAACGCTGGCTGAACCCTACGAGATAGACCAAAATAATGTACTACAGTATTGTTCACCTTAAAAAGTTCAACAAAAAAGTCCGCGATGGTATATGTCTATCTCTTAGGGATAACCCAGCATAACCATTTTTATTCTTTACTAAAAAATGGTTATTTACGAAGTGATTTTAAACAATACAGCATTAATCCTTATCCAATTAAGTACCTTAAATAAATTGTGCATTTATTATAGATCAATATGCTTTTTACAGCATGTAATTTAAGTGAATATTACCGAAGATATTACAAATTTAAAATGCAGGGTCGTAGTTGTTAGCGCCGGGCGGCGCGTGCCTATAAATAGCGCGTCGATGGCCGCGCTTCGCCTTACAGCACTTTATGATTTGCAGTAGACATGCGCAAAACAGTACGTTAAATAGTAATGCAACATCACGCATCTCTTCCACGGAAGTGACATTACTCCGTAACATCACACATTACCCGATCGATTTTTAATGAAATGATTACCGTTACCGATACCGATGCCGAGTAATGTTTAGTTTAAGGTGATATGTGAAAATTTATTTGATGACGCAATGTTGCAATGTTTCTTTCGTCACACATTGCCAGCTTCATCAAGTCATTGTCCCGATACTTACATAAAATATATTAATGTTGTAATTGTTTTGGAATAAATAAATCATTTAACTATAAGTATTAAAATATAAGATTTAACGACGCACAATTTATTTATGATTTAAACGCGTGATTCTTATCAAAAATTTTCAAACTTAGATACTATTAAAACTTTGCTATGTGTAGTAGGCGTGGGCGGGGCGCTCGTGATTACGAACTGAAACGACGCTGACCGAACGTTGCCGAAGTGATGAGATGAGTGAACAGTGTAATGAAATGAAAAGTGATGTTACGCTAAATGTGATGTTTGAAATGTTCGAGTAATGTGTAATGCAATGCAACGCGCTCGGGTGATATTACGTGTAATGCATTACTCGCATTACTTACACATCTCTAATTTGCAGCGATCGCACGCGTTTATCGGAGCTCTCTAGCGAGGAAAATATCAAGAATTAATTAAACTGAATAGAATAAGTATCTTTTGTTGTTGATTGTCTTTTAATTTTTATTATTATTATTATATTAGTAGTATTGTAAGTACATTAGGTTAGATAGGATTAGCTTAAAACCATATTTCTTGGTATTTCTTCCATTAAGACTTTGATTTGAATTTAGAGTTAAGACAATTTAGTATTAGGGCGAGCATTTTCAATTATTGAAAATTATAGTTAAGTTCATAGAAGAACTGAATAGAATAGGTATATTTTGTTGTTGATAATCTTTTGTTTTTAGTCGAACGAATAGTAAGTTAATATTTTTTACTCCAGCACTAACCAAAAGGACATTCTGTAGTAGGTATATTTTGCATTGCACCCGTGCGAAGCCGGGGCGGGTCGCTAGTTTCAATATAAATCACTGAAGTTTGGTAAGTAATATTATAGATGTAGTGTACCAATGATTGGGTGAAAAAAAGACGAGTGGCTTTGACGGATAAAAACTAAATAAAAAAATATAAAAAATATCTACTTTAACTGTTAACGCGGATGTATGTTTTTATAAAATGTAATATTAACCAACCAACTGGTCATTGTGAAAAGCAAGCATTATATGGTAAATATATTGTTATCAGATCTTTTAAATCAGTTCAGTAGATTTTGCAAGATTTCATACAAGCATACAAACTTTATCACTTTTTAATATTAGTATTGATATGGTAGAGTTTTGAAATTAGCCGAGTCTAAAAACAACCCAGATATAATTTGCTTAAAGTTTTGTTAATTAAAACTACAAACTGTGCAGTTAAAACTACATAAAAAATAAAATAGCTGTTTCTCTTTTTGCTTACAGAATGCTTTACTAAATTTCCCAAAGGTATCTGCACAAACAACCAGGTCGCCAATAAAAATTGTATTGTACACTGTACCTGCTACATTAATACGTTTGTTTGTTCAGAGAATTCAGTGGCCTCATAAACTTTCTAATTAATGAGAGGAAACTCCCTTGTTGATATTACAACAAGTAAATGAGGGTCCTAATTCTGGTATGTGCAAACAAAATACCTATACTCTCACGACTGAAAATCCTGCAGCAGCGAAGCACGTATTTGTAAGTAAGTAAGTAAGTATAATAAGTTGAAAGGGCCCCAATTACCTTAGAAGACACGCCTGAAAAATGACTAGGTAAAATTTTATCGCAGTTTTGGTACAGCACAAAACATTACTGATGTGATTAATATTAACGTAACTTTGTACTTCCCTAAGCTACGATTAAAACGTGAATTTCAATTAATATATATTATTTGAAAACAACAGTTATACAGCAATTAATCTTGTGTCCTCCCTAATTAAGTTATTTTAAAATCTATGAAGACATTTAATATTAAGATTGACTAAAGTATATCCTACTTAAATAATTAGAATAGAGGCCCAACCCAAATGAGCTTTTCATTCTGTTGTCTATAGCGCTTTTGTCACCGTTGAAATTTAATTATTACTTCGCACTCATTTAATCAGTGTGGTTTTTCATAACTTCAATCATTAGCTGCCAACTAAATATTTTTGGATAAAATTTTAACTATTTGACATTCAAAGAGAACAACTTAATGCACAAAAAGCTAACACAAAATTAATTAAAAACATTTAGTCTTATTAGATAATATATCAAGTATAAAAGATGAATACAAGGACTGATGGTGGTACAAAAGTATACTGTGTCCGTAGTCTAATAGTAAAGTGCTCAGCTTTAAATCAAAATGTTTTGGGTTTGATGAACCCAGTTTTTAAGGCTCATGCAGACTTCAATCACTCATTATCCAAAAAAATACATTCATTACATTCAGTCTGGACTTTAACATGTGCGAACAAATTTGTTCTTTGTGGTGGTAAACAGCTCTTGTCATCGATTGTACTTCGAAGTGCACGTTAAAACATCGGTTCCAGCCATTGTCAAGGTTGATAGTAGTACCAAAACCACACTGGTTTGTCAGGATGATAAACTCCATTCATAGCATACGCTAAAGCCTTCCATGGCTAAGTTAATTTAAAAAGTATAAATAAGATGAAATCAGACATGGATTTTATAGATTTCACTAGGATAAATAGTTTTTTTAGGTATTATATACCCACGCCCATTATTTCATTGGAGCAGTTATATAGAGACTATCGATTGATTTGAGTAAATGGTATTTATTTCTTTCCACTTCGGAATCGTGTGTTTCTAAGAACGTTTTCAATCTGGCATTTAATACAAATCTTTTTAATATATACCATTACCTCTGGTATATTTAACACTCATGCGGATTGAAAAAAACATACATACATACATAAGATAATTTACTAAAAAAACATTACTTTACTAAAGAAAGACATTCTCAAAATAATTAAAACATCCCACTTGGCCAGGACATAACCGTTCTTTTATTACAGCACCAACACATTATTACAGCAGGGACCTTAATTAACGACGTTTACTAAAATACATTTCGACGGTTAGCTCGGAAATTGAGTGAAATTTGCATGGCTGATTGCTGGTCGCTGTTCAATCAAGTATATTTAACAAAATTAACTAATTGAGTGAGCGTTCCGTAGACTCCCTCGCATAAACTTGCTTCGCCGACTTGCCTTGGTGAACCGACGACACAAAACGAAATGATTTAATTTACTATTATCAGATTTGTTTGTGTTACACTGGCTGATGTTTAAATTTCTTAGATTTGTTTTTATGTGATGGTATTTAGAATCATTTCATTTCGCAAAACATAATAAGTAAATATTAATTCCGTATTTAGTTGAAATCATAAGAATAATCATTTTATTATCATATTTATCTATCTATTAAAAAAATACTGTTTTAAAATTCAACATCAAGATTTTATATTTTGCAAATTAATGATAAAATGTTATTGTGCAACGTTCGTTTCTAAGCTAACTCGAAAGTAAAATATGCATTATAAAGGATATTTGATATTAGTACCTACACAAATAACTTTAAACTTACTGAATCTCTTACCACACCCAGGCAAAACTCTAAAGACTTTTACTTCTGTTAACCTGTCCATAATTTTGACCGGAAAACAGTACTTAAACGTTATTTAACAAGTAAAAGACGTTTTTAACTAAAATTATCATATGCAAAGTACCCGCAATCTGGTTCACCAAACACGGCTTAAGATTATGCACTTTGAGAGCGCACACAAATAGTTGGGATGATAATGTATACGTAGTTAATTGCAGTAAAAGCTGAACAAAGGCTGCCGCAGTTATTGACAGGTGGTACAAGAGCATACAAAATGAGACGTCCCAAGGAACGTCGTCGGCAGGAATTTCAATAAAGGCAAGTACTGACAGGATAGACGTGACAAAGTTTTACTCTTATTGGAACATGAGCGCTTAGTACTTGTTCGGAATCACTTGGATTTATTCAATAACTTTATTTCGTACTTTTTTGTTGTGTTTTGTGTGTAAGTAAAGTTGATTGCGTGGAGACCTTAATGCGGAGAAAAATAATTCGCCTTTTTAAAAAATATATGTGTGATAAATTCATCAGTGGCGGTCGATATTCTCTGCCTACCCCAGTGGGAGCCCCAAGTAAAGGCGTGAGTATGTGTATGTATCTTCGGTGAGGAAAAAGTTAGAATTTTGTTGAAGTTGAGTACAATGTACTACAATAACGTTTATTAATAATACAAAAATGCCTATTTTTTCATAAAATGCAGTATAGTTCCAGTTACTAACTCATTAAGTGAACTTACATGCATACGTATACTCACGGTAAAAGATAAAGATAAGATAAAAAGATAAAAAATATTTATTTCAAAATAAAAAGAATTGTTCTCTATTTTTTGAACGTCACAAACTTACGTATAAGTTAAATCTTACTCTACTGACTCTACTTCGGATTCGGAAGGTGTATTGTTGCGAGAAGAACCCGTAAGAAACTCAGCAACACACATCTTTTCTTAGTCAAATTACAATATTGGTGTATGTCTGGAAATATCCTGAATAGAGCCCTGGTGACACCAAGCAGTTTCATCTATCATATAATCATTTAAACTGTAATAAGCTTTTAAATGAAGACTGCGTTTTATAATTACTTTGAATTTCTTTTCTGTTAGATTCAAAATGTCATCAGGTATTTTATTATAAAATTTTACACATAACCCCATAAAAGATGTATTTATTTTTGACAATCTGTACTTTTGAATTGAAATTTTATTATTATCTCTAAGACTTCTAGTATGTCTGTCACAGTTTTTGGAAAATGCTTTCAAATTTTTTCTCACATACATGATGTTTTCATAAATATATTGACATGGCAGTGTCATTATATTTATGGTTTTAAACAATTCTCTAAGGGAATCTCGTGAACCTAAATTATAAATAGCTCTTATTGCTCTTTTCTGTAAAATGAATATTGACCCAACATCAGCAGCTCTGCCCCAGAGTAAAATGCCATAAGACATGATGCTATGAAAATAACTATAGTAAACTAAACGAGCGGTCTGTACATCAGTTAAATGTCTTATCTTTCTAACGGCATAGGCAGCACTGCTTAGCCTGCCAGCTAGCGCGCTAATGTGGGGTCCCCATTGGAGCTTTGAGTCCAGATGTATCCCTAAGAAAACTGCGCTATCCGTAAATGGTAATTTTTCATTATTTAATGTAATTTCATTATCAACACTTTTAACATTTGGTAATGCAAATTTAATACATTTGGTTTTTTTGGCATTTAGTACAAGATTATTTGAAGCAAACCATGTTTGAATTTGGGAAACTGCATTATTTACATCGTCAATATTTTCCGAATTCCTTTTAACGTCAAAAATTAAAGAAGTATCATCAGCAAATAATACTATTTCAGACCTTTTCTCGACCATGAACGGCAAATCATTAATATATACTAGAAACAAAAATGGGCCTAATATAGATCCCTGTGGAACACCCATTTTTACATGAGTTCCAGATGATTTTATTTTATCGATTTGCACTTTTTGTATTCGATCTGAGAAGTAGGACTTTATTAATTTAAGTGCGTCACCTTCGATGCCATAATGTCCCAATTTTATGAATAAAATATTATGATCTGCACAATCAAAAGCTTTTGTAAGATCGCAGAACAAACCGATTGCATCATTCTTAAGTTCCCACGAACCAAAAATATGTTTAATTAGGGCAACGCCTGCGTCAGTGGTAGAGCGGCCTTTCGTGAAACCAAATTGTTTAGGGTGAAACAAATTGTTGGAACTAAAATGCAAGAGCAGTTGATTAAGCATAAGTTTTTCAAATATTTTACTCATAACTGGTAGTATAGATATAGGCCTATAACCTTCAGGATTATTTTTATCACCTCCAGATTTTAGTAAAGGTACAATTTTACTATGTTTCATGAGATCTGGGAAGATACCATTACTTATACATTCATTAAATATTTTCGCTAAATAAGGAGCTATTATTACAATAAAATTATGGCATACTTTTACTGACATACCCCAGATATCCTCAGAATTTTTCAATTTCAGTGATTTAAACACTTTAATGATATCTTCGGGACTGACAACTTTAAAATTAAATATAGATTTACAAATTGCAACGTTTTGTTGCAACAGCTCTTGAGCTAACGTAGCAGATGAATTTAAGTGTTCAGTGGTCTTAAAAGGTATATCAGCAAAATATTTTTCAAAAATACAAGCAATTACATCATTTGAAGTAGTCAAACCTCGATCAGACCGAATACAAAAGTCCTGATCACATGATTTGCTTTTGCCAGTTTGAGTGTTGATAATGTTCCAAACGGTTTTTACTTTATTATCAGATGTTTTAATACGTTGGCTCAAGTATCTTGCTTTAGCCTCCTTACAAACTTTATTAAACATTTTTGAGTATTTTTTTACATATTCTATAAATTCATCATTATGTGAGAACGCTTTTTGATCGTATAAATCAAATAGTATTTCTCTAGATTTATATATGCCTGGTGTTGCCCACTCACTAAATTTAAATTTATTACATATAGTTACATCTTTAATAGTAAATATTTTATTAAATTCGTCTATCAGTACTTTAAAGAAAGTATTATAACTATTATTTGGATTTTTATTTATTGAAGAAGTGGGCAGCTTATAACTGATTAAGTTTATATATTTTTCAACTTTGAAAGCAGTGACACTCCTTTTTTTAACTATAATTTTTCGGTCTGGTGCCTTATGTGGAAAGTTTACAAAAAGACCACTGTGATCAGATTTTAGTTTATTTATTACAGATTTACTTATGAATTCAGCATTTGTAAATACATTATCTAAACATGTTTTGGTTCTAGTAGGTTCCAAGAATAAATTTTCTAAATTAAACGATTGGAATAAACTCATCAACCGTGTTTTCTGAGTACTATCTTTTAAGAGATCTATATTGAAGTCTCCACAAATAATTAATTGTTTTTTACTCTTGAAAATTTTAGTTAATACATCTTCCATTACACTTTCAAATCTTTCATAATTTTGACTATAGGGGGCTCGATATACGCTTACTATAAAGTAGTTTAGTAACTCTATGCAGGATATCTCCACGACTTGCTCAACGCTCAGTTTTACAATATCCTCACGATTTTTACATTTAATACTTTTTTTTTATAAATATAGCGGAGCCACCACAGGCTTTAGAATTGCGGCAGTAGCTACTAGCTAAGTTGTAATTTTGAAAACCAAATATGAGCTCGCAATTCTTAAGCCAGTGTTCTGAGACACAGAAACAATCAATTTGATATCTTTCTAAAAACAATTCAATTTCTAATTCTTTACAAGAAAACCCCTGAGTATTTTGAAATACTAATTTAAATTGTGGGTCTCCTTGTAAAGCACGGTTTTTAAATATTTTGCCAGAAGAACCTCCTTCCTTGTTTACAATGTTAATATTAATTGAAGGTGACGGCTTAAGGATGACAGGAGGCTCTTCTATTGTCTCACTTAAAAGTTTAAATTATGGTTTCCACCATCACATATTGTAAGTAAGTTTTCCCTTATATTAAATAAGGGAGGGTTCGATATATGATATGCTAATAATTTAGCAATGGTACGTTTTTTATTTAAGGGTATGTATATAGTACCCGATCGTTGTCTTGAATAAGGTATGAACTTGTTCACGTCCAGAGTAAAGAAAACGTCGCTTTGACGGCTGGTCATATTAAATATAAAATTATTCAACATATGAATATCATTATTATGCTTACTCATATAATTATATATATATGGTAAGGTACAAAACATATGAATATCATTATCATTATTATGCTTACTCATATAATTATATATATATGGTAAGGTACAAAATATAAACTTACATTTATATTTCTTTTGTATCTCTAAAAGCTGGCTAATGCCTTTCTTCAATATTTTTTTATTTAATCCTATACTACTACCGAATAATATAACAATTGTAGTATACTCGTCATATTCACCCAAAGTAACTTTATCAATAATATAATTAAAGGGAGCACCAGTATAACAATAGTTTGTTACTGTCTGATGTATGTGATCATTTAATATTTCTCCGAAACGTAACCCCATACCATCGGAAAATATTATAGTTTTGCGAACCGGGGTGGTACGGTTATAAATCCCTTGAAGAGGTAGCCACAGCTTAAGAATAAGAAATTCTTACGTACTTTTGGAAGTTGTGTGGGGTTAAGATTGTAAAACTAAGATTTTTGGGGATTGGTCTCCAACCACATCATCCCAAAATCACATCAAAAGCTCCAATACCCTTAGCCGCCTCTTACGAACACTCATGGGAAGAAATGGGATAGTGCTTTTCTAAGCCGACACTACATAGCGAACTTAAAAATGTTATTTGATGTGGGTAACCCATATGAATGATAATAAAAAATACGCAAGTGGGCGCAGTGCTATTAAATTCTGAATTTAATAGTTAAATAATATGGGCTAAGAGTATTTAAAGCAACAATATTAATTCATGTGTGAAATCGCTTAACCAATTTTTATGTCATTTAGTTATTAGAAAATTAAGAGTAAGTCGTAAAGAGATTTTTGCACTATAATTGCATCACTTTTGGTAAGTCTTATTACATACATACATATACTCACGGCTATAAATCCCTCGAAGGGGTAGCCAGAGCTAAGGAATCAGAAATTCCTCAGCCACTTTTGGAAGTTGTGTGGGAAAAAGATGGTGAAATAAAGGTTGTTGGTGATGGGTCTCCAACCGCATCGCCCAGAAATCCTTCAAAAACCCCAAAACCGTTAGTCGCCTCTTACGTACACCCACCGGAAGAAATGGGGTAGTGCTATTCTAAGCCGACACTACACAGCGAGTACACACACAGTAAGTCTTATTAAAATTTATAAATTCGGCATGCTTCATATATTTAAATTCGAGTACATTTTATTCCAACAACTTCATCAATGGCAAGATCCTATCGCAATCCATCAAAATCACCTCATCCACCCCAACACACGTCAAGTAGTTTCCTGTAGAAACAAACGAACGCGCATTAAGGACAATTGTCAAAGCAAACCTAGTGAATGGAAATAATGGAGGACACTCGAATTGGCTCGCGAACGGGAAAGAACTGCTTATTTCTGTTTTTATATTTCATTATTGGCCCTCTCATCTCATATTGCACTTCATTCAGTCTCATAGAAGCCGCCATAAAGGATTGAAACGCGAGAGGGGCATTTCAATAGCGTAATTGCAAGTGCACCTTTTTGAAAAAATTCAATTCGGTCGGTAAATGCAAAGCTGGAATGTACTCATCGGTATCGCAATAACATTATAGGATTTTTCAATAAGGATGATTGTTTTGAATTAATACGTCCATTTTGCTTGATGGAAATGGTTTTATGGATATGAGCACTTTTAAGCCTTTTATATAGTCCGTTTGATTCAGTATCATGGTGTTGCATATTCACATTGTGACCTCGTGTAGTACACAGCATATTATTTATATAATATTGACAACTCTTTTTAATGCATAAGACTTTTTAATAATATATTTTTAAGTCGATTGTGGTTAAAACGATTCAGAATAGAACAGAAAACTTCAGAGCACTGGAACGATCTCTTCTAGATAACTTTTGGAGGTTAATGTCAATACATTAAAGTCATGTTAGACGTCTAATAACATCAAGCAACAAATAATTATGCTTAAATGTATACAATCTGTTATTTTCACATTTGATACATTAGGCAAGTCATACCACTATAATGACCACTCAGTAATAGTTAGATACAAAAATGATAAAAATAATTAAATAAGAGCTAAATATATAGAGTGTCTTCGTCAATTATTACATACGTGATACATTTAAACATAAACATTGAAAATATTAATTGAAAAAAGAATTCAAAGATAGTTTAAATTTCTCAATTTAATGCAGTTGATCTAGAACTTAATAATTAATTTTATTCCAACAGCCCATTAAAGTAACCATATGAACAGTATCAATAGAAGCACAACCGATCTCAAACACCTAACCCGACAAAAAGTACCAAATTCTTCATTTCATTCCATCAAAATGCTAATCAACAGCTGACTAAACCAGCAATGAAGGAAGACCCAACGTTCCCTATTTAAGTGGAGTGCCGGGAATTTTTCCTGGAGACGATGAGGTAGATGAGCAATTACGTACCGCGGCTGCTCGAGTTAAACGCCTAATGAAATTTAGAGTATACCGAGTGTTTCACTGGAGTAGAGTCGGCTTTGAGTTAGTTTTTTTTTAATACATACATACATACATAAACGTTCACGCCGATTATCCCCGAAGGGGTTGGCAGAGGTACTAATACTTCTGAACATCACGTGACTTTGTAACCTGGTGTTCAGAACACCCACGTTTTGCATGGACAGTGTACTCACGTGATAGGGGGCAGGTTCATCGCCGTTTTGTACGAATACACTGTCACATGACTAAGTACAACTCAGCCATGTGGGTTTCCTCACGATGTTTTCCCTCACCGTTATTTTTTAATGTTACTTGCAATTCATTGGGTTTTTAGTGCTTTGAACTTAAAAAGTAAAACGGGCTCCTGTTACTGAGGTTCTGATGTCCGTGGTGCGTCCATCCATTTTGCCGTCATCAGGCTTTATCTAGTGAACCGTAATACTTAGTAAGCTTAAACTGCCAGAAATGACGTATTTCAGCGGTCATTATGACAATAAATACTAATCGGCTGATTCGTAATTTATTGCTTGTTATATACAGAAAACAAAAGGCATTAAATTAAAATCTACTGAGTTATATATATCAGCTACAAAAAGAAATATATATTAATTAAAAAAAAGTAAATAAAATAATATAAATACTTATAAGTATCATAATTATTTAGGGGGGCTGCAACACAACAAAATGTTATTTTTTTGCTTGTTTTGGTTCGATATTGATAACAAAATAGTAAAAATTTTCCTATAAGAAATACTTATTTTTTTCCGTTTAAAAGATAATGGTGCAGATCCCTTAATGCGCACGTCGAGTTCACATTTATTATATTCATGGTGATGATTTTTAATTTTACATCGTAGTAAAAATTCCATTCATTTAATTTGCAAATGCTCCCTTTGGGAAAAAATCGATAATTAATTCTTAGAATTCAAACCAATAATAATTTGGAAAAGAACAAAAGTAAAAACCAGAAAGCAAAGATGCAAAATAAACAAGTGAATTATTAATTATTGTACTTAGTTCTTTTCAAAGAAATTCGCTATTCTTTGAAAAGCAAGAAGTACAATAATGTTTTGAGTTCACTGTACAGTAGTTCGAATGTGAATTAATGTTTATTCTTTCTTTATCGACTTTCAGTCTAAATTGACGTTCAATTAGAATAAAACTTAAAACAATTTTGATCTAGCAAAGTAATAGATCTTAGATGCTCCAGGGATCACCAGTTCCCATCAGGATCTTCCTCATCTAACTATTCCTGAATTCAGAAGCACGGAAAATTATCTTGAAACACAATTAAAGTGTAACACAATTTATTTTAATTTTAATCCTTGCACGACTTACGCCTGGATAATATTCGACGAAACATAGCCGGGTAACGATATGCATTTATATTCATTAGGTTCCATGACTTGGGATAAGTTTAATATTCACTTGTTCTCGGATAAATCTTACTTGAAACTTTAGAAATGGTAATCATCAGATGGTAAATGGAACTAAATTATTTTGTATACAATATTTCTACCATTGGATATTTTAAGTGTTATTTAGGCAAATTCATTAGAGATCGATTAACAACAACCTTTATTTTACAATCTTTTCCCGGCTTCAGTTCCATAAGTGGCCCATTTTTAGGATATGTTAATATGAGCATGAATGGTATAAAAGTATTAGATCTATTCAAATCTTCCATAATACACTTAGCTAATAGATAACTTAACAAAATAACTCTGTTTCAAACAGACAGATAGAAAAGCGAAAGTTTAAAGTTATAAGTGGTGAGCTCAACCATTATATTTTTTTTATAATGAATGAATGAAATATCGTAATCAACTCAATATTAATCAATCAATATTAACAATAAACTACCAACTTCTAAAATAATTCCTAATAAGGCTTTCCAATCTCTTAAAAGTCTTCAGTTATCAAAGGCCCCTAATCATTGATTCTCCAATAAACGAAGCTTTCGACTGCTAATATAATTTTCTTTGAGAACGTCTCAATTTCAACAAATATATATTCTCATTATTGTGACGAATTGATTCCTAAATGAATTCAGCAGCCCCCACCTAATGGTTTATCATCAATCATATTATATTAGAACGTTGAGTGCAAATCAAACTGAACACTCGCGACTCAGTCAGACGTTGCCCTTACAAAATGTCTATGAAAATGAATGGATTCCTTTGAATAATGGATGGTAGGTGTAAAAGTTTTACTCACTCTTGGCATGTGAATGTTATGATTTATATTTCATGCATTCTACACTCTTTTACGGTAAGGGTGCTTTTGGATAAGTGATTTTATTGAAATACAAATTACATACATACATAAATATATATTCTCACGCCGTTAGTTCCCATTGGGGTAGGCAGAGACTATCGATCGCCACTTTGAAATACAAATTAATTAGAATTATTTTTGGGTAGTGTTGGCCCAGATATTGGGGCCATATAAATGTTTGATTTAAAAAGTGGCAGTAGGTAGAGCCTGTATTGCGGGTTGCCTTTCACGATATTTGAATAAGTTCCAAATTCAAGTAATAAATAGAGAGAAAAATATTTTTAAAAACTCAACAGTTACAAATTTTTGGTGCAGCTGAAAACACATCACGAACCTATTCTTTGTTTAACTATATTTCATTCACTTCTCTTTCATAAATTATTAACCTACTTATTTAGAAAAAACCAAAGATAATGTATGGTTTACGAAATTTCACTGGCCATTAATAGTTTGTTTAATAAAAATATGATTGTTTATACGTTAGTATTATAAGTGGACCTGTCGACTTGCAGAACATTTTTGAGCTTTTGAGTTTGATTCCCGGTGTGGTAAACCCACCAATTCATTTAGAGATTAAACCCAATTTGTTAAGGTATTACAGGTTAAATGACCCGGTTATCCTCAATTAAGATGATTTCATGCTTCAAAAGGCACGTTTCCGCCTACAAGCACGTTACTAGCCAGAAGCTATCAATCGCTTACAAGCCAACGGAATGGACTTTAGCTAAAACACCCCAAAATCAAATCAAATCAAAATAAAATCAATTTTATTTGCATAATTGTGGCAAAATGAAGGTGTTACATTATTTTTGTCTGACAATCACATTTATCTATATATTCTAGCATGCTATTCAGACTCTTGTAATTTTAACCTAGTAATATTTTTACGAAAACTTCAAAGCACAAGACTACAAACCATCATGTCCAACCTCTCCCGACTGTTAGTTAAAACTCAGAACTCTCATTCCTCGCAATAAAAGTGGAACATAGAGAAACGTAGCTGGAATTTCATTATGATGACAACGTTCAGAAGTCCAATTTCCTTGCACGGTAACAAGCAATGTTAAGATTGTTTCAAGCCGAGAGCTGAGGCCACTTTGACCCGTGGCCCGTGAACAAGCAAATTCCTTCGTTTGTCGTCTTGCGAAACAAATCTTACTTGTCATAGTCACTTCTTGTTTTTGAATTAAATTGGACGTTACATTAGAGGAGTGCGTTTTGTCCCTGTTTTGTGGATGTTTCGTGGTTGGAGATGCGTTTGAAGTTAAACGATTGTTATTTGTTGAGAAATAGCTATTTTGTTTGTTTAATTTTGGGTATTTTTGTAGGGCTTAAATTTGGGGCTTTCAAAACATTTGAAAGGCAATCAGCAAAACTTACATAACATACATAAACTTACGCCGTTAGTTCCGATTGGGGTAGACAGAGACTGTCGATCGCCACGTTGTACGATCCCGGCCACCCTCTCTAGCTTAAAAGTGATCCAGAAAAACTTATCACCAGTTAATACAACTATACTATAGGCGTTTGAATGTCTGTGAAAATCACGCAAAAGGGGTAGCAAGAGCTTCAGCCTCGTGAGGCATCCGCGAGGAGAAATAAGTTAGAGTACCCGCGCTTTGCTTGGACAGTGAAGAAAAAAAGAAAAGTACAACTCAGCCATGTGGGTTTCATGTCTTTAAAAAAGATAAATTAGTGTAGGCCCGAAACGGGAATAGAACACTAGTCGTCTGCAGGATAAGCAGTATTCTACCCACTGAGCTATCACGTCGTATATTATATCTATCTCAATGTAACAAATAGTTAAGGGAATATTGTAGCATAGATGAACATACGACAGCCATGACAGTCCAATGGGTAGAACGACCACCGCCCGTCAATACATACAGGCGTGAGTTCAAATCCTGGGTTGTGCCTACTCTACTAATTTTGCAATAATTTTGTAATATTTTTTGCATAAGTCGCAAAATATAGAATTCGTGATAATTTCAAACAGAGAGACAATAGCATATATTAGACAAAAGCAAGAATATTCATATTATAATAGCAAAGTTAGTCAAGTAAAAAAATGTGACTACATGAAAGCTACAAATTACCAAATTTTTGCATAAATCATAGAAATATAATATTTGACTACCACATAAAAAATCTAGTTCATGACAAGTTCAAACAGCAAGACAACAGGAAAGTTCACAATAGTAAGCTACACAGAAGGGCAAGCACGAGCGGTGTTTAAACTAGTTATCGCGTGGGATAAAGCAGCCATCATTTACGCACTTACTTAGTATGTGCGTAAATGATGTATTACTGCCATCTCATTCTAACCGTTATTGCGTCGATAAAATAGCGCTCGTGCTTGCGCTTCTGTTGTCAGTAGCCAAGTAAAATAAAAATGAGATTACATAAAAACTACTGATTACCAAATTTTTGCATAAGTCTCAGAAAGATTGTATTTCATGACAATTTCAAACATCAAGACAACAGCAAAGTTCACAATAGTAAGCTACACGCTGTTGTCAGTAGACAAGTAGAATAAAAATATGACTACAGAAAAACTACTAATCACATACATACATATACTCGCGGCTGTAAATCCCTAGAAGGGGTAGCCAGAGCTAAGGAATTAGAAATTCCTCAGCCACTTTTGGAAATGTGAGTGGGGAAAAGATGGTAAAAAAAAAGGTTGTTGGTGATGGGTCTCCAACCGCATCGCCCAAAAATTCCTTAAAAGACCCAATACCGTACGTACACCCACCGGAAGAAATGGGGTAGTGCTATCCTAAGTCGATACTACACAGCATACTAATACAATTTTTTGCATAAGTCTCAGAAAGATTGTATTTCATGACAATTTCAAACATCAAGACAACAGCAAAGTTCACAATAGTAAGCTACACGCTGTTGTCAGTAGACAAGTAGAATAAAAATATGACTACAGAAAAACTACTAATCACATACATACATATACTCGCGGCTGTAAATCCCTAGAAGGGGTAGCCAGAGCTAAGGAATTAGAAATTCCTCAGCCACTTTTGGAAATGTGAGTGGGGAAAAGATGGTAAAAAAAAAGGTTGTTGGTGATGGGTCTCCAACCGCATCGCCCAAAAATTCCTTAAAAGACCCAATACCGTACGTACACCCACCGGAAGAAATGGGGTAGTGCTATCCTAAGTCGATACTACACAGCATACTAATACAATTTTTTGCATAAGTCACAGAAATATTGTATTTCATGGCAATTCCAAACATTAAGACAGCAGCAAAGTTCACAATAGTAAGCTACACCTGTTGTCAGTAGACGGGCAAAATTACGCTTTCTCCAACTTTGGTAACTAAACTCTACCCCGTTAACGAGTCACAATAAAACAACGTCGTAATTAAGTGACTCAGTGCCGTTCTAATTAGAAAACTTCACGTTTGTCCTGACATCTTTGTACCGAACAATAGACATTGTCATTACAGTGAAACAAGATAAAATTTAGAGAAAAACACAGTGTTGCTAAGACTTAATAATGTTGGGGGAAAGTTCAAGTTCTTTTTTAATCATCATACTTTTTGTAAAAATAACTATAAGTGAGAACCATGAGTATTTTTATATTGCAGGCGTCAAGGCCCATATAAGATGAGCAAAACTTAGCCTATGTTAGTAGTTCACAAATTAGTAGGTAGAGATTTTGATGATGCGCAGTCCTGAAACGCCGGAGCACTATAATAAATTAAAACATAGTTATTAGTGAGAACCATGAGTATTTTTATAATAATAATCAGTGATCGGAGTAGGCAGAGCTATTTTATGTACTTGCTATATGAAAGAATAATATGGATACTCCCCGAATCCCGGGATTTCTTTTTTTAGTAGAATAATAATAAAAATGTGTTTACGTCTTAGGGAGTGATGAAAGCATACACTTCCTATAATTAAAAGGACAGGTTTAATGATAATATAATAAATAGATAGAAACTTGATACGTTAAACCACATATATTTTTTTATGTAACAATTTCTTATATTTATACAAAAATAAACAATCATTTAACGTTTTAATTCTGAAGTTGTACACGAACATAATACAAATTATTTATTACTCAAAAATCTAAACATAATTGAAAATAACAAACTATTTGAATAAACAACAATATATTCTTAATTAAAATGACCAACACGATTAAACAATAATTAAGTTATTGAAACAAAAAAAATCAATGGTCTATTTCTTGGTCTGGGGCGTCTTCAGCTTCACTAGAAGACTGAGTATGACCTGAGTTAAAATATTAATCGAATCCCGGAGTATTATTCGGAATCCCTTGGAATATCCATATTAACATCAATGTTTGCGGTCAATGAACCTAAATCGCTCTACCTACTCCGATCAGTGATAATAATACATTCATTGCAGGCATCAAGGCCCATATAAGATGAGCAAAACTTAGCCTATGTTAGTAGTTCACAAATTAGTAGGTAGAGATTTTGATGATTCGCAGTCCTGAAACGCCGGAGCACTATAATAAATTACATTTCTTTTATAATATTTAAAACATACCTTTGAAAATATTATGTAATTAAAAATTTTAATCCTTTATTTCAATAACGATAACCATTGAATGTAACCAAATAATGTTGTATTAGCTTTATTTGGCAACCAAAGATTTGTAACAATAATGCCAGTAACAGGCCAAACTGTTGGCAGCAGGGCAAGCACGAGCCGTGTTTAAACTAGTTATCGCGTGGGATAAAGCAGCCATCTCTTACGCACTTACTTAGTATCGTATACTGCCATCTCATTCTAACCGCTATCGTGTCGATAAAATAGCGCTCGTGCTTGCCCTACTGGTGACGACACTTCGATAATTATAATGTATAGAGTTTTTAGGTTGGATTCAATAGTAAGCAATAATAATTAGTAGTGTTATTTCATCTAAGAGATTTCATAAGACTGTACCGAGGTCAAAACTGTATATTAAAGAAAAAAAAATCCGGTTGAATATGTTTTATTTTCGTTATGAAGCTAAATTTGTGCTTTTTGAACAACATGTCTGTCTGTCTGTTTGTATGTCATCGCGTTAATTTTACCGGACGGATCTTGATCAAATTTGGCATGAATGTAGCTTATACACCTGGTCAACATACAGGAAACCATTTATCCCAGATTTCGCAAGGGTTCCCACAGGATCATAAAAACCATAACCTTTTAGCGCAGACACGCTAAGTTTAGTGATGCGGGGTGAAAAGAAACATTCCAAAGCAAATTCTTAGTAATGTATGTATTCTTTGAACGTTTGAAGAATTGAACGTTTATGTTATGTTATGTTATGTTTACTAGATGGCGCGATTAGTTGCTTTCTACTCAATTTGTTTTAGACCTGCCATCTATGACTGATCGGCTACAAACTCTCACACAATCACCAACAGGTCGCAACCGCCACGCGAAAATGCTATCTATACTGCTATATATACTTACTAAAGATATTCTCATTTTCGAACTTAGAAACATACATACAATTATAAACTCACGGCTATAAATCCCTTTATAAGGGGTACCCAGACCCGAGGAATTATACATTGGATGTGATTGGTACAAAATGGTTTGATTCTTATGAAAAATCAAGCACATATATATTAGTAAAGAGATTTTCGACATCCCTGTGTCTAGAAATTTGAAATTTGATGCGATTGACTGTTATATAACCACTACAAAAAGGAATATATGAAATTCATCTATCGATCATTCATGAGTAGGTATATACTAACCGCTATAAATCCCAAAAAATGGTAGCCACAGCTTCAGAGATAGTAATTCTTTATCCACTTTTGGAAGTTGAATAGGGAAAAGGTAGTCAAATGGGTCTCCAACTGCATCGCCCAATATTCACTTAAAAAGCCTCAATGTTCTTTATATCTATTACAACTAATAAAGAAACAAAAGTTAAGATAGTGTTTCGGTATTTTTGATGTAAACTGGATGCAACAAAATGTAGCCCACGCGGATGTAGTCGCGGGCAAAAAGCTAGTTAATAATATAGTGTTATTTAATTAATGTAAGGTTATGTGATCGTGTGAGGAATGACGTGATTCGTGAAAGGTGTGGTGTAAAAGATGATATTGTAAGTAAGATAGAAAAAGGAATGTTGTGATAGTTTGGGCACATCGAGAGGATGGATGATAGGAAATTGGTAAAAGGTATCTATAGAGCTAATGTGGAAGGTAATGTTAGTAGAGGACGGCCACGAAAGATACACTTGGACCAAATTGAGAGTGTGCTCAAAAAGGTAGTCGTCCGAAGTATGAAGAATAAAAGAGCATGTATGAAAAGATTGATGTATGTAGACGAAGCAAGAGAGGTTTGCCAGATACGATCGATAGTCTCTGCCTACCCCAATGGGGATTAACGGCGTGAGTATATGTATGTATGTAGATAAATATCCATCTTCTCCCCTATCAACTTTCTAATGTAGCTGAGAGTTCCTAGCTCTAAAGCTCTGGCTACCCCTTTTAGCGATTAATGGCCGTGAGTATATGCATGTATGTATTTATATACAAGTATGTGCATGTATTGCCACAAATCTCTACGTTTACAAACAAAAGCAGTTGAATGTTTTGAGTTGTCCTTATTAATTAGAAGTTTTGTTTAAACGGAATATTCGAGCACAAAGTTTCAGCAGCACCAGTGCAACATCGCTTTCAGTTTAAAACTTTCTAACAGATAAAGTCTAAATTGCATATTTTTCATTTCACAATGGGCGGGAAAAAGCTAGCCTTTTTCGGGTTATGAATTTTGAATTGGGGTTTGCTTCCAAATGCTCTTGTGTTTCAATTTCAATCGAATTTTTCACTGTTTCACGAATTGTAAATGGGGTTTATTATTTATCCTATACTATTGAAATTCGCTTTTTTTAAACATTGCTACATACTACGATTCCATTTCATACAATATTTTTCAAATGTAATGTGAAATTTTTAGTACCGGATATTCACAGCACCTACTCTTACCGAAAACAAGGTACACCTGATAGGGAACTATATGATCTTGGACCAGTGAGGATAGTTTTCAAAATACCCACGTTTTGCGATAACAATGTACTTGCCTGGTAGGGAGCAGTCCTATCACCGTTTTTGTAAGAATACATTGTCACATGACTAAGTACCACTACCTCACCGCTTACAACCATGATGAATTTCCCACACATATGACTTTAGTGAACACGTATTGGTGAAAATAAGTCTTAAAACAAGATTCAATTTGTTTACGTGTAGTGCAAAGTGAGTACGTAAACGGTACGATGCATTTTGAAGATGATAATGAAAAAAAGATTGAATATTACAATGGCACATACAGAGGCTATATTGAAGTACAGTGGTAAAAGAACTAATTTTGATAGTATTGTCAATCTTTCACGACGCATTTTAATAAAGTAAAATATCAAATAAAGAAAAAAATAACAATGGCTTCTGTAACGTTAAAATCTGGTAGTACTAACTAAAAGAATATCTATGAACACGATGCTCATAAAGGTATCTGTAGTAAAACAATTCATAATACAACCCAAAAACTACTTACAAAGGTAGCTTACTTAAACAGTGCACGTCGCATATTGCTTTATCAAACGCCTTTGTGCTAAAATTAAACAGCTATGAATTTCAGATTGTTCGTGGTCACCACACTCATGCTTACAAAGCGCTCAACGTCCATCGTGGTACAGCTTAGTTTGCACATTAATTAGCGTGAATCGGGTGAGGACCTGAAATATTAAAGCGGTTGGAACTCATACTGATATCTAATCAATCTGTTAATGGATCTTATATGCACTTTGGTGTAGACAAACTGTCACAGGACCAAGTTCAATTTAGACACTTAAATCCAATTAAACTTTCTTAATAAAATAGTGACTGTGACTTAAGTGGATGGTAATGTCCATTAAGGATGACCGTGGAGGAGACATTTACATGAATTAGAAAATGCGCTTAAAAAATAGGAGTCCAAAATCTAAAAAAAAGGGGAATTTGAATGTTTTTGACATGAAAACCTCAGGTGGGGATTAGTACTAATAAATAAAAGATAAATAAAGGAAACACTACTTAAAAATGTGTAAAACAAACAAAGGATAGAAGAATTTCGCACTAGAAGCCACTTGACACTGTAGCTCAATTGGCAGATCGACGGGGGCGTATACCCAAGGTCGCGGGTTTGAACCCCCCCGGAGTCGAAATTTTTCTTTCCTTTATTTATCTTTTATTTATTAATAAAAGGGGAAGCTTGAGAGGTTGGTCAGGATCGTACCAAGTGACGATTGATAAACTCTGCCTACTCCTCTATATTATAAAGTTATGATGGTGTAGGATTTGTTTATAAAAAAAAAGTGGATACGTTTTTTTTCTACGTAAATGTAAATCAAAAGGATTAATTTTATATCTAATTTCTTGAACCCATAACCAGTTGTTATTACTAGCCACTAGTTAAAAACTTATATAAAAATACAAAATTTGGTTCCATAAATGCAAAGAAAAGATAATTATAAATACATGTTGGTGATAAGTAACATTATTACGACTTAACAGACTTTCCTGTGTACTACAACAATTTTATAAATATATTTTATTGGATACCAACGGTCAATGAACTAGACTTAACAGCAAAAAAACAAACCGAAAATATTTCCCGCGCTTATATTTCTTAATCAAGAAATGTAACGAAAGATAATAGAACTTTAGCCAACTCCCTTCCACAATAAAAAACAAGGTCACAAGCCAATAATACTAATAGCGGCGACATAAAACGAATTTTGAATACATTAATTCCATTCAAAGAGAATCTCCATGGGCTAATGGTAAATGGTAATGTTGTATGATTAGCATACGAATGAGCGGGTGACCTTTGGGTACCGAGAATTAGGTGTTAATAGTATCTTAGATGGTAATAGCGTGTGAGGATTAAATCTGCTTGAATTATTAATAATATGATCACTTGGTATTCAAGACATTACTGAGATACTAATTCTGGAATAATTACTCCTAATCTATCTAGATTGAATTTCAGACGCATGGTCTTTGATGGTCTGATATTTAGGTTTTATGTGATTCTACGAAATCATAGGCGAATGACTAACAAATCTATTTAGCTTTAAGAACATGATGTATAAAATAAAGTATCACACTAAATATATAACATAACTTTCGATGGCTTATTCCACTTTTCCCCGTTGACAATCCCCGTCAACGGGGATAAGTGAACTTTTTGTTCACAAATCCCCGTTAACACAAATTGGAGCGTGTAATGGGGATTAGTGAACTAAAAAGTTCATTAATCCCCGTTACGTTAAAAATAAAATAATCATGTAAGAATCAGGTACCTTCTATTTATTATTGGATAAGAACTCACTTATTGATTATTGTTATAATCAAATTAAATAAAATTTAAGCTTGATTACAACACCATTTATACTAAAATCAAAATTTTTACTATTATTTACGTTTCTTCGATAATTATAGAGCTGTTAATAACAAAACGTAAGTACAAACCGTTGCCGAATTGTACAGTTCGCGAAACCAGCATGTTCCGCTGCGAGTAGATATTTACTATCTATATATAGATATTATTATGTTATGATATGAATGCTATGTTTTAATGTATCTTTTTTAATTAATACATGTAACAAACTGTGATTTTGTTAGGAGTGTTAAGTAAATTTAACTGTTAAACTGTAATTGTAGGCAGTAAGAAATGTACATACATACATATACTCACGGCTGTAATTCCTTAGAAGGGGTAGCCAGAGCTAAGAAATCAGAAATTCTTCAGCCACTTTTGGAAGTTGCGTGGGGAAAAGATGGTAAAATAAAGGTTGTTGGTGATGTGTCTCCAACCGCATCGCCCAAAAATCCCTTAAAAGCCCCAATACCGTTAGTCACCTCTTACGTACACCCACCGGAAGAAATGGGGTAGTGCTATTCTATGCCGACATTACACAGTATTAAATGTAAAATCAGTTATTACTTGAAAGTAACTGTCTGTATTTTATTTTAAAGTTTGTACTTACGTTTTGTTATTAACAGCTCTATCATTATCGAAGAAACGTAAATAATAGTAAAAATTTTGATTTTAGTATAAATGGTGTTGTAATCAAGCTTAAATTTTATTTAATTTGATTATAACAATAATCAATAAGTGAGTTCTTATCCAATAATAAATAGAAGGTACCTGATTCTTACATGATTATTTTATTTTTAACGTAACGGGGATTAATGAACTTTTTAGTTCACTAATCCCCATTACACGCTCCAATTTGTGTTAACGGGGATTTGTGAACAAAAAGTTCACTTATCCCCGTTGACGGGGATTGTCAACGGGGAAAAGTGGAATAAGCCACTTTCGATCAGTCATTTATACTAATGAGCCGCCCCAGCATTACACTGGTAGTGTTATTTTTAGAATATTTACGGTTTTTTCAATCGCTAATTACTCCATATAAATTTCAGCGTGATATTATATAGCTTTTGTTTCTTCTGAAGGCTTGGGAGAATAAATTTCTATTTATCAAATACATACATACTCACGGCTATAAATCCCTTAACGGGGTAGCCAGAGCTTTGGAATGAGGAATTCCTCAGCCACTTTTGGAATTTGATTGGGGGAAAGATGGTAATAATAAATGTTTTTGGTAACGGGTCTCCAACCACATCGCCCAAAAATCACTTAAAATGCCCCTATACGCTTAGTCGCCTCTTACGATCACCCACGGGTAGAAATGGGGTAGTGTTATTCTAAGCCGACACTACACGGCAATTTATCAAATATTTTTCTAAATCGATAAGTGGTTCCGAAGCCATTCATTTCATAGAAAAATACACAAACAAATATTTTCTCTTTATAATAATTCTAAGTATAAGACTTATGACATGTATTCGCTTCATACATAAACTTCTCATCGATTCGCAGCAAGCTCACTGCATTCCATTAAATCTTAAATGAGGGTATAAAATTGAATTTTCTAGAACCAACAAAGGAAATATGACAGAGAGATACGAAAATTATGGTAACGACCGCGCATCGTAGATTTGTGGGGCAGAAACGAGGAGTAATTCAAATACCATAACTAACTTCTATGTTATGGTTCAAATTTTGTATCAATGTATGCAGACTTTTATTTTTGTTTTGGTAATAAACATGAATTTAGATATTACACTAAAGATCAGAGGCATAGTATGGGAGCTATAAAAGACGACTTATCGAATTAGGGCTTAATAAGTAATCGAAGGGCGATAAGGCTGGAGACCAACCACCAAACCTTTATTATACAGTGTTTCCGCACTCAAGTTCAAAAAGTGGATGAGGATTTTCTAAATCTATATATCTAAACATTTTCGGGATTTATATCCATTAGTATATACATACATATACTCACGGCTATAAATCTCTTAAAAGGGTAGCCAGAGCTAGGGAATTATAAAATTCCTCAGCCACTTTTGGAAGTTGCGTGGGGAAAAGATGGTAAAATAAAGGTTGTTGGTGATGGGTCTCCAACCGCATCGCCCAAAAATCCCTTAAAAGCCCCAATACCGTTAGTCGCCTCTTACGTACACCGGAAGAAATGGGGTAGTGCTATTCTAAGCCGACACTACACAGCAATTATAATATATGTATGCATATATTACTAAAATATGTTGGAATAGCGTCATTATAATTTATTTATACATTGAATTTTTCTTCATGGCATCGTGTTTAATAATGTGAGAGATATAGCGTTAATTGAAGCTAAGTGCAGATAGTGTTAAGATAAGTGTAATTTATTACATATTATAAAAAAAACTAAATTTTAATGGTAATAATATTACAGGCAACTAATCTAATCATAACATAAACATACATAAACATAAACGTTCACGCCGTTTATCCCCGAAGGGGTTGGCAGAGGTACCAATACTCCTGAACTCACATGGCAAGCGCCATCTAGTTTCCAGAGAAGGTACCCACGTTTTGCTTAGACAGTGTACTCACGTGATAGGGGGCAGGCCTATCGCCGTTTTGTACGAATACACTGTCACATGACTAAGTACAACTCAGCCATGTGGGTTTCCTCACGATGTTTTCCCTCACCTAATCTAATCATATATTATAATTTTCCATTCTCCAAATCTCTTTAGGTTCTTCAGAAAAAAATAGTACGTGAATGTTGAAGTTTTATATTAACTGTAATATTACCTATTTCAACTATGCATATTTTAAGACCAAATCAGAATATACTCATTTTAGTTAATATTACAAATTCTTCTGAAACGTTTATTTTTTCCCAGCTTGGCATAAATCGAAAATGATTTTAATTTATATTCTCAAGCACAAATAGCTGAGTAGCAAAAATGGCTGTGGACTTTTAAAAAGGCTACTTTGTAACTCTAAAATGTTTTATTCACTGACCACTGCCGTAAGTTGAACGACTGAAATACGTACTTGTAAGTCGCACTTATTCGTGAAAGTTTGTCCCATGCTACGAACGAAGCGAGTGGACACGATGATACAAAGTGGCGACTTAAAGTAGGCGAGTAAAGAAAATATGCCTATGCCTAATCTTATAGAAGTTTGCTCGTTAGTGTGAGTAGGGAACTCAGTAAATATTTTTCTGGCTGCGGTCAGACTGGGTACTAAAACAAGTGTCAATCATTTTAAACATAGTCGTTATTGTAGGATTAAAACTAAGTTTTAGGTTGGTCAATGACATGAATTTTTAAGTTTGTGAACAATCAATGAATGTAATATATTTACGTCTTAATTTTTTTATAGAGCTCATCGTCATCACAGCTCAGATATGTCCCCACCGAGAAGCAAGATCCTGAATACCATTACTTTATCATAAACTACCGCGATGGCCCAGTGTGATAGCATAGAAGCGCGAAGTCAATAACATTTATTAATCTTATATTTGGTTAATCAGGTCATCCTAAATAAGTTGTATCTGTGCGTTTACCCAAAAATCGAACCCGAGACTTTCAGATTATAAACCGAGCATTTTAAAGGCAGTTGACTTTTATATACTCTTATTTAAAACCTAAACCAATATTAGAGTAAAACAAACAATTATAAATCAAACAGCGTTCGCTTACTGTTTGCACCCATAACATGTACCTACCCACTAAGCTGTCGAAGCAGCCGTGGTCAGGTCCTTGTGTCAAGTACAGCATTATGAGCCTACTCGGCTGCACAAAGAGGTCGAAATTAAAATTTCTCAAATGATACGCTCTGTGTGCTTTAAGGATTTGAAAACCGACCGGAAATTCTGTTTGACTTCATGCTTAGTTGAAATTCGCTCTGTCGACGTCATTTTGTTTTACAAAACTGTTTTTGCGACTAAGTAAAAGTTTGGATGGATCGCTGCAAACTTTTTAATTCCATGTTTTATGAATATTGAAATTAAATTTGAAGTCGGTATTGGAAGTTTTTAGTCGAAGATATATACAAAATATTCTTGTTCAATTGCATGGATAATTTATCAGTTAACTACCAAACTATAGTTTTATAGAACTTTAGATTACCTATTCAAGTAGTCCAATACCATTGTATTGGACTACGATTTGTTTGTTCATTAACCTCGAGTGCTTATACTTTATGGTTTACTTGTTGTGTCTTAATTTGCTGATAATCAGGTGATTCAAGCCTGCACTATCCTTTCAAACTGGGTTAAATCTTACAAATTAAATTAATGAGTTTTCCCCCCGAGATCGAACCCGAGACTTCCGTACTTAAAGCCAAGCGCTTAACCGCGAGACCATGGACACAGTGATAGGTCTAAATGTGTCAATTTCTATATTTTGTGACAACTTTTTATATTATAAATGAACTTTATACTGATATATTTGTGTACATAGAGAGGATTGGCGAAAATAAATTGGACAAAGAGATCTATAGAGCCAATGTGGGTGGTAATGTTACTCGTAGAAGCGGACGACCTCGGAGGAAACATTGGGACCAAATAAAGAGTGTGTTTAAAAATGTAGGACTCCGAAGTATGAAGAAAAGAGCATGTATGAAAAGATTGATATATTTGAACGAAGCTAGAAAGGTTTGCAAGCATCGTACAAAGTGGCGATCGATAGTCTCTACCTACCCCAATGGGAGCTAACGGCGTGAGTAAATGTATGCTATGCATGTACAATTTTATTAAAGAAGAATTGAGTTTCATTGAAAAATTCAGATTCAATTCAATATTGCATTTAAAAACTGTTTTATCCATGCATGACGTACAATTACTTTATTCACTTTTACAAGTAAAATTTAACAATAACTTTACAGGTAATTCAGCTGTACACAAATAATTATACTGTACTGTCTATTTTTATTTCATAAACTTAAGGGTAATCAAGAAATACTGAATTTCTCTGAAATATCATTATAATTTATCTAAAGCGCTTATCTACACACATTCAAAAAACTACACTAGTTAATATTTCCTCCATACATTCATTAGATCTCTAAAGTTATTATTAATATCTTTTGAAAAAGATGATTGATTAAAGCTTCAAATAATCTTGTAGAAATTAAAACCTATAAATTTAAGTGAAAAGTGTGTGTGAGTAAAAGTAAAAAGAAACACACCAATAAAAAATATTACGCATAAAATATAACTCGCGTAGAAAATAATTTTACGAAACGGGTATCTTGATGTTAAATTTTCTTTTTTCATTACTGCCATATCACATATGGGGAAAAATTAAAAGTGCCCGGGGCTCCGTCGCTCCGGTATTTTAGGGACGTCAGTCCGGGACTTTATGAGGTATAAAACATAAATTATTCAACAAAAGCACTGAATCACACACCAGTTATACATTTCACTCTTTTTACGACAATTTCTCCGACTTCATTTGGTTTTCCGTCACGTTTAATTTCAGTTAAATAACCTAATTTCCGAGTCGTTCTAAGGGTGTGTAATATAATTAATGTTTTTGAAGAGTAACGCTTTTTTTATTATCAGAAGGCTGGTATAATTATTATTAATTTATATTCTCATCGAGGAGATCGAACATATCCAGAATATCGTGATTAGGTGCCTACAAACTCCACCTTTCTGGCCAAGTGTAGGTTGACAGACTAACGAATAGAACCGTGATAATAACCGTGCTCAACATCTCACGTCTGGAGCCCAGTAGGCCAACTAACTTCAAATCCTACTGGCTCCAGGTTCCCGCAGTCCACGAGAAGATTCTGCTAGGAGAGAATTATTGGCCTGAGGGAATAGTGTTCCGGCGCTTCAGGGCTGCGCGTCAGAAATCAAAGCCTCTGCCTACCAAATTGTAAAATACTAACATAGACTAAGTTTACTAATATTATATGGACCTTGTTGTCTGATAATAAATGATATATTATTATTATATTATTAATAGGCGGGACCAACGGTTTACCTTCGAGGTACAAAACCATCTTGATTTCGGATACTCAAGTTTTACATGTCTAGAATATCCTCCAAAAGTTGATTAAATTAAACTAATTGAATGCATAAGCTTGATTGCAGGCATTAAACCCAAAATCCCCGTAAGCAATTAGTTACATGATTTTTAAAGGTAAATTAAATTCGTAAATAAGTCAGTCCTATTTAATATCTTGATTAATAAATATTTTAAGTATTTACTAATTATTTGTTGAGTTTGACTTGCTTATGGATCACTATCACCAAAGCTCTTATAGTTCCAAGAAACTAAAACTTATAATAAATAGATCCTATAAGCCATTCTCCACCTCGTAGACCTAGATAGATAAGCTTACATTATCAGCAAAACCAGTAAGAGCGACCTTTTAACTAGATATCGCGTGGTATAAAACAGCCATATCTTACGCACTTTCGTATAATCGTATACTGTCATCTTGTTCTAACCGATATTGTGGCGATAAAATACCTTCTGTTTCTATTAGTGATACTAACCAAGAACGATGGTATACTTATCCTCTCATACGCATAATCTTTTTTTAATATTCAAACAACAGGTGATTCAATGGTTAATGCTTTACTAAACTTCATTATACATCTCACAAACGATTTTATTAGTAATCGAACCCGGAACCTCTGAGGTATACACCTAAAGACCTAAAATTGTACATAATATATGTTTTGCTACAAGAGCTTTTCTTGAACCCACAATCCAAAATACAAACTTTTTGCGAAAAATAATCCTTCCTAACATATTTCAGCACTTATGTCGTATTTGGATCAAAGTTATCAACACAATGGAAATGTATTCTTTGTTGCTTCTTTATCTGAATGTCTTTGAATACTTAAACTCCTTTGTGTTCTCAAAGATAAATGTAGGATTGAATCGGTTTCATAGTACATAGATATTCCATTTTCGTTTTGAAATTCGAACGCTACTTCGTGCGAGAGCTGATTCAATTAAAGTTCGTAGAGGATCCTCGCCGCTAGATTTTGTAACCGAATATTAATATCTATTATCATAGCTATTATGTAATTTTGTCTAAATAGTTAGTAGTTGGAAATGTAGCCAATTTTAGACATAGAAGCTAATGTCTAAAATTTACGTCGATTTACGTCATACGAAACCATATTTGAGTGCTTTTATTCAGAGTAGAAGTTTAGTAGTACAAGGCCAATTCAAAATATACAAAAACCACTCACAGCTTAAACGTTTTTAAACAAACATTACAACTTCACGCTTAATATTCCTACAGGAAATCGAAAATACTTTTGCTTCTTAACAGTATCAAACCACTTGTAGAATACTTGTTATACGAGGTTGCGGCATATATTTTTTTACACGATACTAGAATAATAATTAAATGATTAAAACAGAAGCCAACATGTTGTTTTATAATATGTTCTTATCTTAAAAACCTAACAAGTGTAAAACCAAAGACTAGGCGCCAAAGGATAAAAATCCATTAAACGTATTGCAATTAAACTTTAAGCCTTTGAAACCTCAAGCTGTTACGAGCTGAGAGGATGACGCGGAAGAAAATAGAAAAAAAACACAAGCACTTGATGTCTCGACAGACGACCCTCCAGACAATGGGACCCTACTTAAAACCTGTATCATATACAGGACAGACATCCAAATCTGGACCTAAGCCATCGAATTTTTAACCTTACTGACTCTGAATAAGGACATAAATGTTTTATAGAAATTAGGAACACTAGAAACTTTGAATTCTTATTTTACACGGTGACTGGCTTTGTGTAACTCATTTCGTGCGATACAATCTTAAGTCTTTAGTCTGGAGCTTTCAGTTACAAAGATGTTTGAAAGAGGTGAATTGTGTTAGCTTCTTGATCAGATGCGGGTCTCAAAAAGGGGTGATATTATATTTACAGCCAGACTATAGCACAGTTGAGATTAGTATAGTATCTCTTTTAGGGTTTATTGATGATCAACTATACCTTAAAATTTAACTTACTTCTTTAAAATATGTGGTGTATTATGTATATGGTTTTAAAAATACATTATTTGTTATTAGAAGTAATTGATGATCCTCATTTCATCATCAGCCTATAGACGTTCACTACTGTACATGGGCTTCACCAAAGATTTCCACAACGACCGGTCCTGTGCTGCCCTCATTCATCGGCTTCTACCAACTTTTACCAAGTTAAATATCCGCAAGTCAACAGTTGTTTTAATTATAATGTGCAATCGTGAAAGTCATAGAAAATAGGTTTACTTCTTGGAGGCCACCAGGAGGTTTATTTGTGCGTCGTCCGGTACGTGGCCGCCACTCCAGAGCCTTCGTGCCTCAACTGCCGTCGGGTCTGCGTACAATGTGCCCTGCCCATTCCCACTTAAATTTTGCAACTTTTCGAACTGTGTCAGTGACCTCAGTTCTTCTATGAATCTTCTCGTTGCGTATTTGATCGCGTAGTAAAACTCTTAGCATAGCCATCTCCATTGCATTTTGGGTCACCATTTAATTTCTATTCTTCTACACCTTAAATGTGTGCTTAATTTAGCACCAAATCGCAAACAAAGAACAAGTTAATTAATCACGCAATTGTTGCCTAATCCCCAAAAATCCAAACATCAAAGTTGCTAATGAAGTGTGCGATAAGTAATCAACACACAAAGAAAATTAACAATTAATATACAACGTAATTAGGGTTAGCACGGCCTGTTATTGTTTTGATCCCATCAGCTAATTGAATAGAGGAGTTTATTTAGACGAGCTAACGAGGCAATCGTGGTCTTGATTAAACTAAACAATGTTGTTGTTTTATAGTTTAAGTTAGTTCGTGTTTGTTGCTTTACGATATTCTCCTTATCATCGTTAAGATTCATGTGGTGTTACAGTTATAAAGTTTACGTTGCTGAGAGTATGTTGGATCGAATATTCATTCAATAGGAGTAAAGAAATATACTTCCAATTTTCAACCACATATCAATTACTTAAAATATTATATAATCGCAGCTCTAAAGCGTAGCCAAGACTTTAGAATTAAAAGTCCCTAAACCAGTTTTTGATGTTGAGCATGAAAGATTTTTGGTGATTGGTAATCATTTAAAAAGCTAAAATAACTTAAGTCGCCTCTTACGAAATCCGCGGGAAGAAGCGGGTTAGTACCGTTCTAAACCGACACGACACAACAACTTACTGCTCAACAATCAACATTGTTTTTTTTATTTCTTAATATTTTACCTCTGGGAAGTACTTTCTAGAGAGCATGAATGACAGTTATAGGATATACAATTAAGATTATTATTCTATCTATCAGAGTTTATTCATTGAATTATCATTTAATAACTTCTATTAATTTCAGATCTTTTAGATCAAATATATAATGTGTACAAAAACGCAGGCGTTCGAAGTGCGAATAGCACGTATAAAAAGATTGATGAATGTTAAACTCTTAAAATAATCAATTACATAAGAAGATGTTATCTTCGTTTCCCAAGTCAGTTTTTCTACATTTACTAAATGTCTGGATTGCTATTTATAAATAAATAGTGTAAATAATAAATATCACAGGTAAATTTCTGTAAATTTTCGGCCTAAAAGTCTCGGTCAACTTTTACAAGTGACTAAGATTAATTATTTCAATCAAACCTTTTAATGTTCTCTTCTTGCAATCACGTATCACAATCTATCATTTTATGCAGTTTAAGCAGAGGATCTCAAATAGATTGAAGGAGGACTTATATTTCAATTTCTACAGCTCAACTTGGCATTACAGACCTTAGCAGACAATACCTGAGGCTAATTCTTACGTGCGGAATTTAATCTCGCAATGTAGGATTTCAATTTCGTTCCCCCGGTGAGGTTTTCTTACTATGGTTGGTGAGACTGTTAAACGTTGCAGAGTCTGTGTGTTAAGATGTAGGTTATTCCAACTTGCTTTAAAATTCACAAACAAATATTATATTTTGTGACAAACTACTAGAAGCAAGTCAGAAATTTTGCTTTATAAATAGGATTGCACTGTTTGGATAAAGACAAATAAAAAGTTTTAAAAAGCTTTGTAAGAAGTGACTTGGTATTGCAATTGACTGCCTGTTTACTCTTTGAAACACCATCTTTAATGTATGTATCAACTACATTTAAATCCCTCTTTGTCTCCATCTTCATAACTTTCAACGGAAATATCCTGAAGTATTCCAAAAATTATATACTGCATAAACACAGAAAACAATTAAACCATTCAAACAGATATTATATTTTATTTCCGTCCGTGGTCGAATGGATAGGTGACTAACCACTCGGTCAGGAGGTTGCGGGTTCGATCCCCGTTGAGGGCATAATTTGAAACACATGATGAGCATAAATGATTGTTACTTAGTCTTGGATGTTATCTATATGTGTATTTTATAATATTAAATCTATCGTTTAGTTACTATCCTCTATTAGTTTGGGGCTAGCTTGATCTGTGTCTAAAATATGAATATGAAATATGTTCGAATAATATATAATTTATTTTACATTAACGGCCAACATAATTTCTCTCACATTAACTCATGCGCCATATTTGTCTTACATAAATAAAAAAGCTCCAATATTCAATTATGAAAACTTATCATATTCCAATTTTTATAACCTGTAAACAATAGTTGGATGCGAAATCCATTTGTGCAAGATTGTTCTTTTTCCCCAGTTTCAGCAGATGCTATAGAGAACCACATATCATGAAACTGTCTTTCGCAGAGCGTCTGCAATTGTCATATAGTTTATTACCTATCTGCTATCTTGGACGTTTGTGCATTCTTTGAAAAATTCTACGGATAATCAATTTCATGATTGTCGATATTACTCGACTTGAGAACGATAATAACCTAGATTCTTTTAAATTTTTAACATTATTGTTTAATACTAAAATCCAGCTTTATTTTTACACCATATGGGTTCTAAATTATTTAAAGAGCATTCTTTTTTTGATTTAAGTTTTGCATACTTACATATTGTTTGGATTCGGTTTTGCCAATATCAATCGGTTGTTTTTTAAATACAAACCAGCCTTTGCTTTGCCAGTATCATAAAATTAACTACTCACCGCCAAAATCCAAAAAAATCGTACCCAACACTTTGAAATTAACTATTCCTATTCATATCACATAAATGATCGGCCATAGTTTCAAAACGAAAGCTCTCGCACGTCACCTGTAACACTTTTATATCCAAAGTTACCTTTTCTACACATCTAAGAAGTAATAGATATGTAGTATTTTAAGTAATTACATGAAATTAGAAAATTACATTTAGATATATAATTGCCATGTAGTGCCGGCTTAGACTGTCGCTACCCCTTTCCACCCACAGGTGTTGAAAGAGGCGACTTAGGGGATTTTCATTGGATTTTTGGGCGATGCCGTTGGAGACCCATCACCAAAAACCTTTATTTTACCATCTTTTCCCCACTCAACTACCAAAAGTGGCTGAGGAATTTACAATTCCTTAGCTCTGGCTACCCCTTCTAGGGAAATATAGCCGTGAGTTTATGTATGTATGTATATATAATTGATAGAAAACGAAGAGTACAATATTCGTAAATAATCAAACGATTATCGTGAATCGAATTCGTGAATCACTCATAATTATTGAAAAAGTTTTAAAATCAATACGTTCGTTCATCACGTAATGATTTAAATACCTTATTTGTGCAATTTTCTCCTTTTTACGAAACTCAATATCAAAATACAAATATGTTATTTCACAAATCAAATCAACAATTAAAGTTAAAACTCGAAATTCCCGTTGAAATCAATCGAAATTTTTGTTTCGTTCAAATTCTTTCGTGTCGATGTTTAAAAGTGGAAATAAAATTTACAACAGTCATACAGCGAGCCAAACGTAATATTGTTTTGTATTGTAATATTTCAAAAGCGGAAAATTCTTTTTTGTTTGGCGTTATGTCCAGTGAAACAATTTTCCATTTCATCCGATTTTCGAATGAACGCGAAACAGTTACAATAGTCTGACGATGTTCTTGAATATTACATTCTATGAATGTATGCGGGCCGCTGTGAAGTATGTAGCTAGATGCATTTAAAGTATTTGAGTTGAAAAAAAATTAAGTATGTGTTAAAGTCATGAAGATAGAGACAAAAGAACTTTAAGTATTTTAAACAACACAGAGGTTTTTAAGTTCTATAGAGCCTTATTAATTTGGAGAAGATATATGTGTACTCAAGACCGTTACGAAAAAGGGTAGCCAGAGTTCGAGAGACAACAATACCGGTGGTCCTTTAAAAAGTTGAGATGTGCTAGATGGTCAAATAAGTTTCTCCTGTAATAATTTTCCAGCCATATTAAAAAAATAGTTCTTCATAACACCATACTCAAAACGTAAAACGGGAGCGTATAAGTATGTTTTTGCTGTCTAACCGTCTGTTCGTGTGTCACAAGGCTTTATCTCATGAACTGTGGTAGTAGGACAATTGACAATAGTTAACCAAACAATATTTACTGCCACATTTAGATGCTTAAATTATTGACAGTTTCATAGTATGTTCATTTTTGCGATTTATATTTATCAAAGTGATTTGAACTCCTCAATGCGTTTAAAAAATAATAGCAATTCGCTTTATCTTGTAGGCATTTGTAATTTTAATATTATTTTAATTTAAAAAATGCCTTAGTTTACTCTTGCCAATGAGTCAAAACTTTGTATTTAATAATGTAAATTTCTTGTATAGACTTCTCCCCATCTCACTTTATCTAAATATAACACAAATGTTTTTTTTAAGGTTAAAGAGAACTTTTGAGGAAAACGAAAAACAGCACTAAACAACTCTGCGTTTACATCAATGCAAAAATAACACATTGATGAAATAAAGACACTTCATTATCCACAGCCAGTAACATACAATAAGCGAGCCACGAAGGAAAAGTCCAAAAACTTTACTTGAACTACAGCCAACTCTAACTTCTTGGCGCTGAAGAATGGTTCCATTATGTCAGTGACTGATTCGTTATTTATTGGTGACTCGTGAGTTCTGAAAGATGCTGGCTAGCCAGGTCATATATCTCCGAGGAACCCTCACATACATACCTGATTGTAATACGCCTTAGCGACATCTAGTAGTTTCTTCAGAAACTACTACAATTAGAACACTGTTGTATCCGCAATCCGCAACCGCAACAGGCTATGTGAAAAATTAAAACCTATACATAGAATTATATTACTCATGGCTATGAATCCCAAATAGGGGTATCCGGAGCCTTGCAATGAACAATTTCTCAGCCACTTTGGAAGTTGATTTGGGAATAAGTAAAGTGTTGATGATGTGACTCCAGTCTCATCGCCTACAGCCACTTACGCTAAGTCGCCGCGTAGGCCACCCGCGGAAAGAAATGGGGTAGTACTATTCTAAGCCAACACAACACTACATAGCTGAAAACTAACGAAAAAGGATATTAATAACAAGTTTTATTCCAAGGTCAGGACTATACTACAATACAAATACGTGGTTATGTCTAGAAGTGTAATAATAACATATATAATTTTGTTAAAATGCAATACTACGCGAAATTACTTATTATTTTTACAAATAAAATAATGCGTATATTTTTTTAAGAAATATTCTGAAAAAGGAGAGATTGTCTTTTGTTATAGTAGCATGATATCTGAAATAGATTAATTTTTAATCGACTTCAAAAAAAGGAGTGTTCTCAATTCGACCGTATATATATTTTTTATGGTTGATCGCCGATTACTTCGCTTTTTATGAACCGATTTTGATTATTATTTTTTTATTAGAAAGAAGATCCTCCCGGATTGGTACCATGATGAGGATATCAGGGTCTGATGATGGGATCCTGGAGAAATCGAGGGGAATCCTCAAATTTTATAGGCACATGAACCGCGTTTTACATATTTTCTAAAGTTATATTGGCATTTGCTTATGGAAATCATAATTTTGTGCTGCTGAGCTGATGAGGGAAGGTGTAGGTCCTCAATTACTAGGAGTTAGGAAATAGTTCTTTCGACATTAATATATAGATTTATACTCCTCGTCGTAGCTTTTATGAAGAGAAGTACAGGTTCACTAAACATTTCTTTTGTTATGTTATTGTTACCGAGAAAGTACCACGAGACCAGGATCTGATGACGGCATCCCAGGAAATCGAGGGGACTGTCGAAACTCACAATCATGTGACAGTGTTTTGAACAACAAAACTCCGATAGACCTGCCCTGTATCACGTGAGTACACTATCCAAGCAAAACGTGGGTATTCTGAGCAACAGGTGACAATGTCACGTGATGTTCAGAAGTACTAGTACCTCTGCTAACCCCTTCGGGGATGTTCGGCGTGAACGTTTCAGTATTTTTTGAGACAAGATATAGAATTGTAGACCATCGCTTTCCGAGGGATTTCAAGAACAATGTAATGTTACATATGATTGAGCCTATTTAATACTGTGCAATATGCCAAAATCTTCAATTCGTACAGTAATAGAAATACCGGAAATACGAAGAATAATACAGTAACCGTCGCTTCCTCATCCAAGAGGCATCCGTCTACCTATCTCTAAATCTCGTAAAATAACATATTTTTTAACAAAAAGAAAACCGACTTCAAAGTTGATAAAACAACCGAAAATAAACAATCAAGTACTAATAAGAAATAAGTTTTATTTCTTTATTCCACACGCGTCAGTTCAACCTACCTAATCATAAAATTCTCTTAAATTAATTTTTGAGTCGGTGCCAGTCAAACAAAAGTAAATTCACCTTACTATCTATCTCTGATTATTACAATCTAAACAATATATATCTATCGCCTAACGTTTTAAATGTTAATACATACAAAAATCAATTTACCCTACCATGTAGATATCCTACATTGTACATGTACATGTGTACATGAAGTGTGATTAACACACTTATTATCAATTATCACGTAAGCTGGCACAACTCACAAGGTAATTTAAGAGAATTTTAAAATTTAGGTAGGTTGAACTGACGCGTGTGGGATAAAGAAATTTCTTAGGTGTTAATCACAGTACTCATATTTAATTAAAAAACTTATTTCTTACTTTTTGGTACTTGATTGTTTATTTTCGGTTGTTTTATCAACTTTGAAGTCGGTTTTCTTTTTGTTAAAAAATATATTATTTTTGTTAATTAGCCTAATTCATTTCCCACTGCTGGGCAAAGGCCTCACAATTTTGAGCCCACACATCTCTGTCTGAGGCTGTACACCACCACCCTGGATCAAACCTGTCCAGGTCGTCCCTCCATCTCCTCCTAGGCCTTCCCCTACGCCGGTGCCCAACTTAAGTGGACCTGGGCCGGACACGTCTGTCGAATGCATCCGGAGAAGTGGGCTAAAACAGCCACTGGATGGGTTAAAAAATATTATAAATGTTATATTTTAAATCTTTTTGTTCATGAAAACCTCATATGCGGATTATTACTAATAAATAAAGAATAAATAAAGGAAAGAAAAATTTCGACACAGGCGGGAATCGAACCCGAGAAAAATTTTTCTTTCCTTTATTTATTCTTTCCTCTCATGTGGGGATTCCACATGAGGTTTTCATGAACAAAAAGATTTAAATTATGTGATAGTTAGGCGTTTTCAACATTTGCATTCTATCTGAAAAGGTAGACAAGTGGCCTTCCGAATTAGTTAAAATTCGGAGGTAGGAAGCGCAAACACTACTTAAACGTGTAAAAGAAATAAAGGATAGAATAATTTCGCACTGGCAGCCAATTGACACGGTGGCTCAGTTGGCAGAGCGTCGGGGCGTATACCGGAGGTCGCGGGTTCGATTCCCGCCTGTGTCGAAATTTTTCTTTCCTTTATTTATTCTTTATTTATTATAAATGTTATATTTCTAAGGTTAAAGTTAGCAGTGTACCCGACTTTTAATGATTTTGGAATGATGCGGTTTGACAACTCTTAACAAATACTTTCACTCTACAATCTTTTCTGAATTTAGCTTTCAAATTTGGCTGTGGAATTTTTCATACAGAGGCTCTGGCTGCCAATTCTAGGGAGATATAGCTATGGGTAAATGTATGTATTTTATAAGTATTTTTAAGATCTCGGCAACGGACTTCGTCATAGATACGTCATAGGATGTACTCTAACTGTCTTTGTCTCTAATTTACGAATATGTATGATCTCCAATATGAATATACTATATATATATATATTACCATACCACTCAATTCATATCATACCATTATTATCATATCATACTCAATTATGTGCAATTAAAAAGTTTTTGAAAAAAAAAATAACCTGGTCATTTACGCCTAACTACAAAAGTTATCGGCTAGGAAAAGTTTTAGTGATTATTCGAAATAAAAAGACAAACAGATTAAAAAAATAGCAGTTTTAGTATATGAAGTTTATTAACGTTTAACTTTTGAATATTTCAAACAGACGAGATCAATTTAAAATTTCCGTATAGTTTATAATGGGCGGTTTTTATTATTTATAAGAATAAATGGAACTTGTGTTTTAGTGTAAAAAAAAATACATCATACTGTTCTTCTAACTGTGATGCATAAAAATATCAGATTGATAAGTCTAAGAATGTCTTTTATTCGTGTTTTCTGTTTATTGGCCTCAATAAATAAACAAAAAGTATAACCTACATCGTGTAAAAACGCTTAGCGGCCGTGCAACAAAAAAATATTCATTAAAGCTGTAAATTTTTCCGTCCCCGGGTAGCGACAAAATGGTCGTACAAAAGATATTGCTGCATGCAGTAGACCAGTATTACGCAATAAACCGTATACAAAACGGGATGAAGCCTACACAATTTATATCGAGCACCAGCGGGGCCGTTAACAGGAGCACTACCCTGAATAAAACATCAAGGTGTAGAAAATTGCCATATTTATCATCAAAACTGTTTTAGCTCTGAAAATAAAACAATAAAACGCAAATTTAAGAAAAATTGCTTTTAGGAGCAAAAATAGTATAGAATAGAAAACTCTTTATTACACATCAAAATGAAATCATATTACAAAAATATCTTATTAAATAGGCGGTCTTATCACTTAAAGCGATCTCTTTCAAACAGCCCTTGGATGGTTATAGTAGCAAAAATAGCAAAAAAACTTCTGTGACATTTGAAAATTAAAATATAAATACTGAAAATATAAACCAATTTATTGAAAAAGAAACATACCATTTATGCTACTTTTGTAGTTAGCATTTTACTGACAATTTAATTACCTCCGTTTGTATCTGAAACTAATGATGTCCGATGAAAGAGTAACGTTATATTGCTAAGCTTTTCAAACACGGCGTATCAACCATATGAAATGTTGAAACTAGAACTTCAGCATCAGTAAATTAAAACCGCAAATATCTGCAATGCAACAAAGTGCAAATTTTAGCAGTTCAAAAGCAATCACGATTCTGTCACATTTGTCACGCATTCGTAAAAAGCAATGCGTTCACGAAACTGATTTTCGCAGCGTCCACTCAGTTTACTATATTTTCAAACGATTTAATCCATTTTCAATGCAATTTACATTTGTATTCAAGCACTAGATTGCGTTTTTAATAGAAGTTATTTTTATGAATGGTCGAACTCGCTGTTGAAAGAAAAGTGAAAATTTCATACTTTTTCTTTGTATTCAATTACATCAAATACAAATTATTTTTAAAAAATTCTCTTACCTTTTACTATTTTATAATATGTTGCTGGATACAGTTTTTAGCTTTAAGTGTCAATCCTTTAAGGTCAAGCTGTATTAAAACCAGCAGTTTTATCACAAACAAAAACACATTATGTCATTCTACCTTACTTCACTGCCGTACATGCATACATTTGTTTATACTCTTGGGATCGATCTATCTTCTAATAATAAGCTAAAATCAATAAGTAGAAGAAAATATTAACCATGAGTTTATTGGACATATATTCAATTCACATATTCGTATATAATACTTCAAACATTTTAAGCAAATACTCGTCATAGAAATACCGAACTACATTAGATTTCTTATAAGATACAATCCTTTGAAATCTAGAATACGCGTGAATTTTAACGCTTAATATAAGCTAAAACTATATTTTGCTTTGCAAAATGTGTTGAAACATTTTCCGAACATCAATAAAGTTAACCATCTTGGAATTAAGTGCACGTTTTCTATCAGAACTGCAATATCGGCACTCTTAGTCGAATACATTTACCATACTCAGAATAAGTGTGATAAATTGTAGCTAGCTGCAATATTTTTATTTGATTTGTTGATTCAATTTTAGTTGATCATATAAAATTGGCATTTAGGCGGCTTGAAATTCAATAAATAACATAACATAACATAAACATAAACGTTCACGCCGAATGTCCCCGAAGGGGTTGGCAGAGGTACTAATACTTCTGAACATCACGTGACTTTGTCACCTGGTGTTCAGAGTACCCACGTTTTGCATGGACAGTGTACTCACGTGATAGGGGGCAGGCCTATCGCCGTTTTGTACGAATACACTGTCACATGACTAAGTACAACTCAGCCATGTGGGTTTCCTCACGATGTTTTCCCTCACCGTTAACAACCATGACAAATTAACCACACATATGTCTTTAGAAAAGACAAATTGGTGTAGGCCCGACCCAGGATTTGAACACTAGTCGTTTGCACGATAACCGAGTGTTCTACCCACTGGGCTATCACGGTTGCTCAATAAATAGTTTCTATAAATTTATTTGAAAATGATATCGGCACCTGTTAATAGTTAAATATTTATATATTATTTTAATTCACACTTTGTATTTTACTCTAGATATTTATATGTATTAATTAGTAAGCTCAATATCATCAAACTTTCTGTATATTTTTTTAGGAAATATTATTATGTAAAAACATCACTTGTTCGCGCCACAACTTCCCATTGGGGTTAGCAGAGAGACACGATCGCCCCTTGGTACGATCCTCGCCAACTTCATGAGCTTCATTTTCATTCATCAATATTTTCATACACGGCTCTTTATTCTTGACTCTTTACTTTTCGTCAGCTTTTAAACACATGCATTATTAAGAATACTAATTATGCATCTAAGCACAGATGTAATTTCAATAATAGCAAAACTAAATAGTAAATCGATTAAAATCAAAACTGTACAACTGTTAATACAAACCAAAAACCCGAGATCTCAGTTCAAAACGAATATCAAATTCGAAAACCGAAGTGAATTAAAAACCGTAGATCTATTCAAAATCTCGTCGGGGCAAAGAGTAAAGCAGGTCGTGCCCTTAGCAGGTGTAAGTTATCGGATCTTCGTATCGTCAGCCAGGCGCTTTCGGGCACACCGTTCGGAAATATTGTGAACGGTCCCTATTATTTTATTTTACGATCCCAACTTTGTCTGCTTCTGAAGTTTCTATTGCACGAATCTTCAGTTTGTAAACTCTTGCCGCATATGGCGTTTACGCTGAGGTTTTGTTTGGTTTCAATTTAGTAGAATTTACTGGCGATCAGTATTTTGCGATGTTTAAAAAGTGAAGCGCTTATCATAATTTCTTGGTGGTTCCTTAGTAAATATCATAATAAAACTACGTCAAATGTATTGGATTGAATCAGGCGTTACTCTCGGTGGTCAGCTGCCGAACTGCCTACTGCTCGACAATGACTCGTGTTGAGTCGAAACGCGTCGCATGTTTGTGGTTGCCTGTGGTTTTCGCTTGCGGGTGTGTGTGTGGTGCATTGTCTGCTTTTCGATTTCTTGTAAGCGGGAGGGCGGGCGGTGCACAGTGCATGTTGCACATTTAGCGGAATTAAGCGAAGAAATTTATTAATATGTCAACTTCAGAGTTATATTGTAATTATATGTTTTTATAATCCGGTCAATTTATACATTTAAGGTTGCATAAATTCATAAGAAGCTGAAAATTGGCACAATTGTTCAAAACATGATTATAAATTCCCCAATCGTCGACAAAGTCCCCATCGTTCCGAGGTGTGCTAAAATTTTTACACGAGGTCAAAGGTCAAAAAAATGAGTTTTTTGCGATTTTAAGCGAAACGGTGAGATTTTTCGCAAAATCACCCAAATTTCCTAAAAGCCACTATTTTGAAGATATAACGCGTTGAAAAGTTCGTCATCGTCATCATTGGTAATCTTCATACTTTGCACACGTTTCCACGCCGCCTATGAGGTAGTGTACTTAGCGCGTTTTATATTAACGTGGTATCCCCTGTAGGCCTATTCCACGGGTCTGCAGTGATTTTATTTGTTTTAAAACTATTGTAAAATATTATTGTACATATCAGTTGGTTAAAATAATGGCGATGTAATTGAAAATGAAATGATTAATATTCCTCGTCTGATTCGTAATTTTCCAGGATTACTGTTTCTTGTTCTTCGTCTTCTTCTTGTTCTTCTTCCTGTTCTTCTTCTTCTTCTTTTTCTTCTATTTCACAGATCAACTGTCCCACTAGCGATTCCTTATTGGTATCATATGAGTCTTCTAGATTAGCTGACTCAACATTAGAGCACGATCGGCCTTGGCAGTTTGTGCATGCCCGGGAACTAAACAGTCCAACTTTTCTGCATCCACATTTAGCATTACAACCTTTTTTATAGTTGCAAAATATTGAGTTAAGAAGTTTCTCAGGTGCTGGTGGAAGTAAAGTTAGAACTGGCTCTAATGTATTGTCGACCAACGTCCAACCCCAGTCTTTAGGGTCAAGCTGATTACCAAGCCACACTTGAACTTGGTAATATACCCGAAATAAATGTTGGTGAGCAGCTACTGAGGTTGGAGGTAAAGAAGCTAGTTGCACTTGCTTTTTATTACGCGTATTTTTAACAAAAGTTGCGTATCGCAACTTGTCTAAGCAAGTGGTTTTTTTAGGAGCTCCGTACATAGCGAGAAGAAATTGAATTCCGCTGTTGATAACGTCTGGTTGAGTTGAGTCACTATTTTTAAAAACTTCAGCACATTAAAGTAAGTCATTTTTTTAAAAACCTTATAAATGTTGTTCATACGTGGCGTACATGTGCAAAGTTTGAAGATCATTGGTAAATGATCGAACTTTTCAACGCGTTATATCTTCAAAATGGTGGCTTTTAGGAAAAAAAATATTGATATCTTTTTTGTAGAGGATTTTCTGATCTACAATTTTGTACTTGGGTCATTTTGCGAAAAAACTCACCTATTCGTTTAAAATCGCAAAAAACTCATTTTTTTGACCTTTGACCTCGTGTAAAATTTTTAGCACACCTCGGAACGATGGGGACTTTTGAGGTTTCATTTATAATCATGTTTTGAACAATTGAATTTCAAATTCATTTCAAAAATCAAATTCTTATGAATTTATGTAACCTTCCTCCTTATTTTAGGCCTAAATTGACCGGACTATTATTTGTTTGTTTATTACTTGGTTAAGTGTTTTGCTATGTATGCTTCTTTTAGGCTTTTTTTGGTAATAAATTAACTTAATAAAATGTTTCACTTGTGCAACGAAATAAGAATTTTCAAATGACGATTTAACTCGTTCAAACTTATAGTGACAAAATATCTTTGCGAGCTCTAATGTTTCTTTGTTTTGTAAAATTATTGTTTTAACTGCAACTTTAAATTGCCTGATTTATGTTAGTCTTTGATAGTTATCTGGTTAACATGCTTTATATTAAATTAAATAAAGTTATCTATTATTTCTAAATTGGGACATAAATAGTAGCAGGAATGCAGAATGCAATTCAAAGTTAATAAATAACTTTATCCGCGTTTATTGTTACCTTTTGAATAAACAATTTTTATTATTTATTTGAGGTAGTTTGATTTAACAATAAATTTGGTACGTAGAGGAACAGAACAATTGCTGTGTAGTTAAAATCTTATGAGACTCTAGCTAACTCATTTAAGGATGTATATCTGTGTTGTGATGATGATGATGTGGTCCAACCGATTTCGGTCACGGCGACCGCTTCAACGTGTCCTCTATGGACGCCGGTCGTGGGCTCGCATGTGGCTGACATAGCGAACAAGTGATGTTTGTACATAATAATATATACTCAAAAAATATACAGAAAGTTTGATGGTATTGAGCTTACTATTTAATTATATCTGTGTTGTGCTGACTACAAAAACAGATTTATTGATGTAACATATACCACGAAAACATTGTAAAGTAAATACATACATACATACATACATATACTCACGCCATTAATTCCCATTGGGGTAGGCAGAGACTATCGATCGCCACTTCGTACGATCCTGACAAACCTCTCTAGCTTCGTTTACATCCATCAATCTTTTCATACATGCTCTTTTATTCTTCATACTTCGGACGCCAGCCTTTTTGAGCACACTCTCAATTTGGTCCAAGTGTGTTCTCCGTGGTCGTCCTCTACTAACATTACCATCCACACTAGCTCTATAGATCCCTTTTACCAATTTTCTATCATCCATCATTTCTATGTGCCCAAACCATCTCAACATTCCTTTTTCTATCTTTCTTACAATATCATCTTTCACACAACACATTTCACGAATAACGCTATTTCTCACTCGGTCACACAATCTAACATTACAAATTTTTTTGAGGGACCTCATCTCTACTGCATTCACTCTGTAAAGTAAAATGTCTAACTATTTGCATGCAACGGCCAAAACACACTTTCAATTGAGTTTGCTTGCTACTATTACTTATGACGTCACTTTTATCTTGTTTTCATTTCTGATTTTAATCAATCGTAACAATATTGTATGGTATATAAATTACTAATGCAGCCTCACTATTTAAAAAGGTACTTATAATTAATTTTTTCATTATCTCAATTCCTTCCTAAAAACCGAATACACTATTAAAAATTAATAATTAATGATGTAAAAATGAATTATCTGCACATTAATATTCATACCACGAGTAGCATTAAGCGCACCTGAAAGCAGTCCGGTGAAATAATTGAAAACTGTTAATATAGAGGAGACTCGTAAATTAGACTGTTGGCGCGCCACCCTGACGTTTTAATGTTTTATGCAGTGCTCTACTATGTGTTAATGGCCTACGATGAGCCCTAGAGATAAATTTTAAGGCTTTTATCCCGTTTTGTTGTGATATTTGTCAGTTTTTACAGTAGTTGGAATTTTTTTTATGGGCGAAAATTGAAAAATCATTGACTGGTATAAAATTATCACGAATAATTGCATATATACGGTTTCAATTGTATTGTTGTTCTAATCAATATGCAATGTGTATAGGACATATTACACTATACTACAAATGAGCCATAAATTATGAATATTTTTCGTATAATAATAGCAACCGTGATAGCTCATTCGGGGAAATTCGGCGTGAACGTTTATGTTATTGCTATGTTATTTTTTGTGGACCGTCAGGACAACAGAGAAATTAAAGCAATCCAAAAAAAAACTGAAAGTTTAAAGAGAGCGCAACAATTTTGTTTTAATCACAATTATTTTGCCTATAAAACTAATTCTAATTAAATTACAAATACAGCGACAGAAACAATTAGTTCGGAACGCGAATTGCTAAGCGTTACGAGACAATGACAAACATAAAATTGTTACATGTTTCGCCGAAACGACGTGTTAGGGCTCTTTAAGTGTCGATTTTACGATAAATAGCATCGTTTGTCCGCACCCATTACGTCTTGATGACGTACAAAATGGCACTTGGAGTTGAATCTTCGTGTTTTAGAACGGATAAAGTGCACTTCCCGTCGGTTCCTATTGTTGTTTCGGATATAACTTTCATGAACAAACAAACAGTTTATTGTGCCTTCGAGTTTGTGGCGTGTATCGTATTAAATTCCATACTATTTTATTACTTGTGGTGGAAATTGCTTTAGCAGTTTTGAAGATGAAAGAGTTGCTTTTTGTTGTTCCTACTTCAACGTCGTTCTACCGTGGAAAAACATATCTAACCTGGAGACTTCTTCACATACATGAAAATTTAAACCTGAATTTCACCTTGATAAAGAAATGGTTTTGGTTGTACTGAAAAGTTTATAATAAACTTACAGATAGACTATTCGGCCCCGCTCCAGTTCATTTACTTGTGTATATTAACTAGCACTCCACTAAGAAACAAACCAATACAAGTTCCATTAAGCCAGTTACTGGTTAACTCGTAGATGGTAAAGTTGAGTAATAGAAAAGCCGCCTTCTCCATAACAATGGACACTTTCCGAACTTAGTTTGGTTTCTTTCACGTACGTGACGCTGAAATCACTCTTACCGTTCTTTTAGAAACGTTTTCCTAATGAACACCAATAAATGAGTTTAGCTAAGTATTTTTTTTTGCTGTGTAGTGCCGGCTTAGAATAGCACTACCCCATTTCTTCCGGTGGGTGTACGTAAGAGGCGACTAACGGTATTGGGGCTATTAAGGGATTTTTGGGCGATGCGGTTGGAGACCCATCACCAAAAACCTTTATTTCACCATCTGAGTGGCTGAGGATTTTTTTCCTGAAATACGTATTGGTTTGTATAGATTGATATGCGCATGAGATGAAACAACTTTTAGAAACAGAGCAATATGGATTTCAGTTTCAGTAAGTTCTGGTTTAACGTTGTAAAAGGAATTTCTTTCCATATATAAATGACCTAGTAACTAAATGATCAAGCAATGAAATATATAAGTAGCAGACAAATATTATAAAAAAAGCTGTGCAATGTTTGCAGTATTTATTTTCGCTTCACTTAGTTTTTTCAAACTGCTCGTGTATGGTTGTTGATTTTTCTTTCGCCCGATTCCTATTCGTATATTATGTTATCGTGAAGGGAGCCGTGGTAGCTCAGTCGGTAGAACACCGCTTATCATCCAGACAAGAAGGGTTCAAATCCCGGGTCGAGCCTACACCAATTTGTCTTTTCTAAAGTCATATTTGTGGTAAATTGGTTTTAATCCCGGCATACAGCAATTGGTCTATTGTTTATTCATATGAGCATACATTTTAAAACGCCAATAGTTTTCATTGGGGTAGACAAACGTTATTGATAGTCTATTTCTACGATCTTGGCTAACATCTAGCGTTTTATCCTCATTCATCAACCTTTACATACTTACCCTTATATTACACTCAAGGCGCCGACTTATTTGAGCACAAGCTATTGGATCTTAATTTTTCCCCCAAGTTTTACTAAAAAAGATACACTTCAATACATACTAAACGAATAACATTTTATTTCTCTATGGACTAGGGATTTTACGGAGTTTTCACGTAATCGAGTAATCACCTTCTTAGCTGAATACGGCTAATTCATATATTTTTTCTATGACAAACGTTGCATTCTATCATTATAACTCTACTATGTTTACTACATTTATTCTCCAAAATACTATATCTAAACACATGAAAGTTTATCACTAAGCGTCTGAAGGATCGTAATGCATAGTAAGACTACAAAACAATCTGGAAACCTACTTACTATTAAAGGATATAAAACCCCCGCATATATTGTCTCCAAAACAAACGCAGAAAGCCTTCGAATTCCGAAGCCATATCCTTCCTTCGCAAGGCGTCGAGCAAATCGGATTTGTCTAATTTATTACTCTGTTTCAACAGAGGCAGTTGAAATGCCACGGCTGCTTAAGTTTCAGACACCTTACTGTAAGTAATTCGATCTGTATGCGGCTTTAAAATTAAGCTCTCCGAACTAGACTCAGAATTCAAATGAGTTTTGTAGTATCAAGAATGGTGGATCCGTCGCATATGGAAAGGTTTAGAATTTAATAAATAAATATACATATTAAGCACAGATTAAGTAAGCCCCAAACTAAGTACAAAGTACTAAGTAATAAAGATTTGTATTCTGGGATAATAGCTATAATAAAACTATAAACAACATCCAAAGCCAAAAACATCATTTACGCTCATCTAAAAAATGCTGCTCTCTGCGGGAATCGAACTCGCAACCTCGCTGGACCGAGAAGCCTAGACCGAGTCACCTATCCACTCGACCACGGACGTCGTCAGTTATCAGAAACTTAATCAAAGGCAATTGAATAAGCATTATATTATATATATTTTCTCGCGTAAGGAAATAATATTGTAAATGTCATTTCATTAGAATACTATGGCATTCAAGCTTATCTTAATTATGTCGGAATTAGCAACAGAAAGGTTAATAATCTTCTTTTTTTATTCAGATTTCAAATTATTAATGATTTTAACACATGACTATGTACAACTTAGCCATGTGGGTTTTCCCACGATGTTTTCCCTACCCGAAATTAGAACCCTCATTTTCTGCAAGATAAGCGGTGTTTTACACACTGAGCTAGCACGCTTTCACTTACAGTTATATATCCTATATATGACAGCCAGAGTTTTGGATTTACAAAATTCTCTGACGACTTACGTCAGCTACATCACCAAAAAACCGCTTAAAAGGTCCCAATCCCTTAGTAGCCTCGGTCAAAGGAAAATAAGGGTTAGACTATTTTAAGTCGACAGTACACAGCAAAGCTCCAAGACCTTCTTTGTCTTTACCTAAAGCACTACATAGTTTAACAAGCAATTAATTTACTTTCGTTTTATGAACACGTATAAATGAAGTGGCTACTTAGTTATTTCGTTTTCTCCTAAACAATGTATCAAGCCGAGACAAGGGTTACAAAAGGGAGAGTTCTAAATGAAAATAGGCGTTGAGCGATTGTTTTAGACCCCTATTTCAACTTGATACATTAGTAACGAGTTTATAACAAGAAAAAAATAGCAAATGAATTCTGAGAAATATAGACATTTACTTTAGGTGATTTTTATATGAAATATTTGAAATAATGTTTTTCAATGCAATCATATTTAATCGGCCAGTATTTTTTACCATTACCTTACATTATGAGTATAATTTAATAACACATACATTCTTATATGCCTTTATGTATGTCACAGATTTTATTTGTTTTACACACACACACACACACACACACACACACACACGCACACATATACACACGCATGCACATACACACACCCTTGAGATATTGTGGATCAAAATAATTTTGCTTTAAATATTGTTGTTAATATCTATTTTATTTCCTCGTAAAATTGTATATATTTGTTAGAGTTACTTGCTATAAAAAAAAACATGTGTTGAAAATCAAATGTAACGTAAAAACAAGATTATTGTTAGATATGTTTTCTGTACATCTGTGAACATCTGTTATTGGCCTTACTTGATTTCTATTATTAACTGTGTATTATAACTTATGTCGCTGTTGATGTTCCTAATAAAAATAAATAAATAAATAAATAACCGTCATTTCGGTTTCACTCAACTTTCAAAAGTGGCTGTTATAATTCTGAAGCTTTGTCTGGTTTCTTCTGTGACAGAGGCCTACTTCAAGCAGTAGACGCGTATTGGCTTATGATGTTTTAAATTTTCATACATACATATACTCATGGCTATAAATCCCTGGAAGGGGTAGCCAGAGGAATTAAAAGGGATTAAGGAATCAAAAATTCCTGAGCGACATTAAACTTTTAAAATTAACTAAAACTATTCCTCCGGATATTAAACCAAATACAACCTGAGATTCAAATTATAAAGCTATGTAATCTGATCATGTTTGCTAAGCTTATTCAAGGACCGTTTTTAACACGATCATAAAACGAAAGAAACAAAATCCTTACTTAATTCATGACAGCTACAAAAAATGTGATGTCACGTTAAGCAAACTCCTTTTATTAGTTTTGATGGTAAAGCTATTAATATTATTAAGAGCAGATATAAAGATAACGATCGGCAAGTTGTAAAAATGCAGAAGAGGAATTTTATACGTAAACATGAGATGATACGATTTATATCGTTGAATTTTTTATCTTTGATTTTATTTTATGGTATTCATACTAAAAATGTTTTATATAGAGCTGGTTTGGTAACATCAGTACCGGATGACCTAGTAGGACACGTTTAAATCAAATAGAGAATGAACTCAAAAGCAGTCCTCCAAAGTTTAAATAATAATATCCAATCTACAACTAATTAATTATATATACTCACGCCTATACCGATATTTATTGATATCGTCATTTAAATCAAAGTAAAAAAAAATATGAACATACATACATATACTAACGGCTATAAATCCCTAGAAGGGGTAGCCAGAGGTTTGGATTATAAAATATCTAAGGCACTTTTGGAAGTTGAGTTAGTAAAAGTTTGTAAAGCAAAGGTTTTCGGTGATCGGTATCCAACCGCATTGCCTAAAATTCATTTTGAAAACCCCAATACTCTTAGTCGCCTTCTAAGAACACCCACGAGAAGAAATAGGGTAGTACTATATCGATACTACACAGCTTCAAAAAATTCAAATGTATGAAGTAATTCACTTATAAAGAGCCGCAACTTTCAGAAATTTTCTGTTACGTGATTACCAGCACTACGAAAACTGAAATAGGTCGATAATAAGTAGTTTTCAAGTCAATGGCAATCAAAGCACCAGCTAATAACAGTGTAATTTGGCTGCAAATACTTATCAACTGCTTTATGGATATGGTCACGCTTTCGTCCTGATTGAGCAATTTGCTGCTACAAGTAACTAAAACCGATAACGTGTCTTGATTAAGACGTGTATTTATGTAATGCTAAATATATGTTAGAGGTCCCTCGAGTGTTATTAAGCTTTTGGTCAACACGCAGATGCATGCAATGTGGCTGTCATAACAAGCAAACTTTTTAGTTATAAGGCTTATATATAAGTTAGTTGGAAGGTATATTTTGTATTATATTATATTTTTATTCATAATTAATTTAATATTGTTATTGGCTGTGTAGTGTCGGCTTAGAATAACACTACCCCATTTCTATCCGTGGGTGATCGTAAGAGGCGACTAAGGGTATAGGGGCTTTTTAAGTGATTTTTGGGCGATGTGGTTGGAGACCCGTCACCAAAAACATTTATTACCATCTTTTCCCCAATCAACTTCCAAAAGTGGCTGAGGAATTTCTCATTCCAAAGTTCTGGCTACCCCGTTCAGGGATTTATAGCCGTGAGTATATGTATGTATGTATGTAACTTAATAAATAAATTTGTTTGAAATATCAACTTTTAAGATAGAAACCTTGAACTACTGAGACATACTGTCTGAGTACAAAACTATTATAAGTGAGGAGTAAACTTTTCTCCTTATTAAGTATATTTTACACAGTATCGTATACTCGTTTATGAGATTCATGTAATATTCCTTTGTACGGGTTGTCAGAGTTCTAGAGTCATAGAAGAATGTGTCACTTTTAGTGTGAGTTAGAGAGTTATTGAATGATACTCGCTGGTATAAATCCTTAGAAGAGGTAGAGCTTCAGAATAAACTATTCTTTAGCCACTTTTGGAAGCTGAATGGGGAAAAATTGTAAAATAAAATTCTTGGTGATGGATCTCCAACCACATAGCCCAAAAATTAACTTAAAAATCCTAATGCCCTAATTGCTCGTATTAGGGCATTACTTACACCTATGAGAAGAAAAGGGGTAGTGCTATTCTAAGCCGACACAACACAGATTTGATTTCATTTTATTTATGTACTATATTTTCAGATGTATGTTGTTTTTACGTTTTTGTTCTTTGACTTGCTTTGTACGCAATTCAATCAAATTAGTACAAATACAACTTAATACGGCTTATTGTACTGTGAGTTATTGAATTGGCTTTCAAAAAACCTTTAAACTTTAGTTAGAATGTTTTGTTCATGAAAACCTCATGTGGGGTGGGGAGAGGTCGTGGGTTCGATTCCCGCTGCTGTCGAAATTTTTTTCTCCTTTGTTTATTACCCTGAAACTTTAATTCATTTCCATTGACATTATAAATCTTCCATTCTAAGTTAAACAACACATTTGATGTATCAAACACGAAGGAAGTAAAATTGATCGAAAATCCAACGTACATAAGAATCGGTACATACACATATCTTGTGGCCACTTGAGACGCTCCTCAGTAGATGCCTGCTCCTGGGTTCCTGGTTTACATGCAAATGTTGACGAATACACTTTTTGGAACGTTCCAAAACCATCCGACTTTAGGCTGCCAATTCTAGACATTTTATGCATTAAATTGTGCATGTTCATACTTATGAATGTACATACAATTATGGTTAAATAAAAGCTTCAGTGATAAGTTTCTTGAAGAATGATGACAGACATGATTACAAAAAAATAGGTGTCAAAATAAAAAGTGCATTATGCTTCGCCATCATGGGAGATCTACATACCTAGGTCGTGTCATCATCTATGCACAACTTAACTGATGATACTGTTCAGGGTGAACCCTGATGATTTTTGATTTTTGAAATGTTTTTTTTTTATATGGTCAAAGCTGACTTGACACTACGTAAATTCTAATTCTCTCGTGCAAAATCAGAGCAATATTCGAAAAGGTGACAAACTGTAGGGTTCAATTGGTAAGTAGCACTAGCTCTCATCTCCATGGTAATTATGGTACTCTCAGGGTACTCTTTCTGTTTACTAATATTTTGGGTCATAATGGTTTATAAAACAGCAGAATGTTGATCAAATTTAATTTATAATCTAAATGTAAATATAAAAATAGGTATTTTTTATTCCACCAATCACAAACAACATAACTTTCTCAAATTAAACAACTCGAGACACCTACATGATTTGTACCAATTCTTTTCAGTTGAGCAAACACTCGAATTGGCGATCTTCTTCATGTATTCAGAGGGTCGAAGTAACCCTATAAATTCACATAAGAAAAAATCGAAAAATATTTAGAATAGAATAGAAAACTCGTCATTGCACATCAAACACAAATTATTTACAAGAAAAATATCATACATGAGTTATACAAATCAATCATATAACTTGGTAAATAGACATCATGATATGTGTAATTCAACTTAAATTATTTGTGATATTTATATCCACGACAAAGGCTCGACATATTATTGGTAATCAACTAATATAATTCATGAAGGAATGTCATATATATCATGTTTTATAAGCAAAAACTGGTCTACAGATCTAAACAGAATTGGAATGTGGAAATCCCACTACACTCTTCTTTGCCACACGAATGTTGCATCAAAAAACAGCATACGAAAATTCGCAGACATCGTTTTTGAAAAATCATACTTAAACGGGCTACGTAAGATTAAAATTTGAATGTATATTATTTGGCTGACATATTTTTCAGCGTTTCGTTTTATTTGTTAAACTTTTTGTATCTCTCTATCTTTAACGAGGACTCCTAGACTATTCGTCGCAAGAGAACAGAAAAATGTTGTAGCTTATTTTGAATGAACCATGGTCGTATTAAAACAAATACAAATTCCATTTTAACAACTGTAGTATTTAAATTAGACATACATATACTCACGGCAATAAATCTCTAGAAGGGGTAGCCAGAGCTAAGGAATTAGAAATTCCACAGCCACTTTTGGAAAGGTGATGGGTTTCCAACCGCATCGCCCAAAAATCCCTTAAAAACCCCAATACCGTTAGTCGCCTCTTACGTACACCCATCGGTAGTAACGGTGTAGTGCTATTCTAAGCCGACACTACACGGCCGTTTATTTAAATTGGAGTTTATATTAATTATATCGAGTGTATTTCTTTCATGTAACAAAGAAAGATTGGAGTAATATACTTAGAGATAGAAACAAATCAGTAAAAAAAGTGTATAATTATAGCAATTAATACTTCTGCTAACCTTCGATAATATGATTTACTTCAAACTAAGTTAATATCATCTATATTCAGTTAATTTGCACTGTTTTAGATTGGTTTTATGACAAAAGACCCACAAAAGTTAAATGGATTAAAGAAGAGTTCTTGTGAAAACATCAAACAGCTGAGCGCCTTTCATTGAATATTCCTTTCTTTTCAGAGGTATTCAGAAGTAACGCTCTTTGCCTTCGATACGCTACATACAAGATTCAAAGTCACATTCTGAATGTTCCAATCTCCAAACAAACGCTCCCTCAACGACATCAATCATTCCAATCTCGTAGCATAAAACTTTGTCAACTACATTTGACGAACTTCTTACAACTGTTTCGATAGTGAAACCAAAGTTTTTGCTGCAAACCTCCTTTTCGTGAAGTTATTCAAGAGCTAAAGTAGAGTTCATCGTCTTCACAAAATTTGAAAGCTCTTACCAACGCCCTTTACTTACCCTTTTTAGATCTCGTGTTCCTAACAATGTCGCCTGCATTTATGGCGGCCGTAAATTTCCTCCAAAAGAAACATTTTTTATAGTAACAATTTATTTTTCAATTTGCAAGTAAGTGAATATTCGGTTTATTTGTTGAGAGTACTTAAAAGTATTTGTCTTATGCTCTATCGGGTTGACTCATCTTGTTCTGTAATAAGAAAGATGTTTTTGGAATCGCATATTTTTTGTGCGCTTAAAATTAAGATTCTTAAAGGATAGTTTATTTGGTACAGAAAAAAGTTACACAAGGATAATAAAATAGTTTTTATAAAATTTTAATAATTATAAATATATAATTATATATAGTTACGCCATCAACACCCATGATCCACTATTGATCGACACTTTGTAAAATACTATTGATGGCCACTTTGTAAAATGCTGGCCATCTTCTTGAGATTCATTGAAATTCATTGAAATTTTGCGTCCTTAATTTTCATTTCATTTCGTTTCACTATATGAATATCTCCAAACAACTCACTGTGAGGCATTTTGTGTTAATTCAGATATTAAAGAATATCATATTTGCACATTTAAAATTATAATATTATTCATAATCAAAATTATTGCTGTGTAGTGTCCACTTAGAATAGCACCACCTCATTTCTTCCGGTGGGTACGTAAGAGGCGACTAACGGTATTGGGGCTTTTAAGGGATTATCTGCGATGCGGTTGGAGACTCATCACCAACGACCTTTATTTTACTATCTTCTCCCCACTCAACTTTCCAAAAGTGGTTGAGGAATTCTTATTTACTTAGCTCTGGCTACCCCTTCTAGGGATTTATAACCGTGAGTAATATGTATTCAAAATATTAACTACAAAAATCACAATAAATAAATCACCTATAATATTGGTTTAAATCACAAAACTCGTATTTCTCTACGCAATACATGTATTGTAACAAATCTATTCCAATTCAGTAAATCCGTTCTAATAAGCTCACAACTGACCGTGTATTGACCTCACAACCTTTTCGGTTTTGGATAAAATCTTCTTAAGAAACCCGCGTTGCTTATTAGACCCTACATGGATCTTTTTCATTCGCTTTTATTAAATAATCGATTTCGCTCTAGACTGTACTAGGCTTACAGGTAATTTCCATGATAGAAGATAGTGTAATTTATTATGTAATAACTAAGTTACTATTTTCCAGACTTTTTCTAGAAATCTGCGTAGGGAATAAAAATTATAAAATACAATGACATGTGTATCATCTCGAGCTTCATTTGGTGTCTTTCACTCTCTCCTTTTTATTAAGGTGATAGCTCCAAATAGCTCAAATATCACAATAAATATATCCCCTATGCGATATTGGTTTAAATCAAAAAACTCGTATTTCTTTACCCAATTTATTTATTGTAACAAATCTATTCCAATTCAGTAAATCCGTTCTAATAAGCTCACAACTGACCGCGTATTGACCTCACAACCTTTTCGGTTTTGGATAAAATCTTCTTAAGAAACCCGCGTTGCTTATTAGACCCTACATGGATCTTTTTCATTCGCTTTTATTTAATAATCGGTTTTCGCTCTAGGCTGTATTAGGCTTACAGGAAATTTCAATGATAAAGGAAAGTATATTTTATCATGTAATAACTAGATATAATATCGTCGTAATATGCCATACAAACACCCACACATAAACTCACCTTCACACACACGCACACACACACACATACACACACACACACTCACTTACTTTCTTACTCACACACATATATAATTCACATAATATATAAAAATACATAATGAATTGTTTTGTTATTTAAATGTTGCATTATAATTATAATTTTCAAAACCATTTATTTTAATTCTACTTTTAAAATTCTAATTTTGCAAATAATTTTAACTTTAATTACTTTATTATTAATTTAAATATTCTAAATTTTAACAATTGTATATTTTATGAATCGTATTATTCAGTTATTGTATTTTTTGTATCGATGTTTATGAATCTTGCGATACAGGCTCAGCCTAGTGCAAGATTTCAATGAAAACTCATGCCATGTAAACTGAATGTATGAAATAAAGGCCTTTTTTTTTTAGATCTATCTTTTCCTGAAATTTTATAGAAAATTGCATGGCGTGTAAAGTTAAAGAATAAAATAAAGTGTCTGAAAATGAATGGAAATAACGTTAAAAAAGGTTTACCAGGATCGGATGCCGCTCGAAAGTCTTTGCCAACTCAAACGTTCACGCTATATATTCCCGAAGGGGTTGGCAGAGGTAAGAACTGATATGGTCTTCAAGTGATAAATAAAATTCTCTCGTCATCGCTTGATACAAATATACCACCAAATGACTAGGAATAACGCCTTCGGATATCCTCATTTTCTTTACTGTCATCGCTTAAACCTTGATAAATAAACTAGACATAGACAAAAATATAGAGAGGGAATAAATTGGTTAATTAATTTTTATTTCTTCTAAGATCATATAATGTGGCGTTCAATAGTCTCTGCCTACCCCAATGGGAACTAATGACGCTAGTATTACTATTTTTTGAAAAACATAACTAATCTTATACGGCACGATATCCGAGATCGTATAACATACCTTATTTTTCTCAACGTGTTATCTGATTATAAACAAACAAAACGAAAGCAGATTTTCTCCGGATTCCCTCAAGGGTTGCGTTTTTCTTTACTCTTGAAGATGTTTTCATGTAATTCCGCCTAATGATTACTCTATTTACTTTCAGCTTAGGTATATTACAATTCGCGCGTTTCTACACCCTCATGTTTGGCTGAGTAAATTTGTTTTCCAAGATTACATCTTCAAAAAGATGTTTAACGAGCTGTTTGAATTTTCATGTCAAATTAGATGGGTCAATATAATATCTTAGTACTAGAAAGGATTTTGAAAGGTTTTGAACCATGACACGTCAGAGAAACAGTGGTCAGTTATAATTATAATTGCTTCAGACATGGTTTCAAATTTTTAAATACATATTAAAAATATGTTGGATGTATTGATATTAATTATCTCCTTTTATACATAAATAAAAAAAATATATATAATAAATATTTATTTATCAAGATGAAAAAGATCAAATCATATGTTTCAGTGATAAAATCTTTTCTATACTTTCCATATACTATAAATGTACTTGAAATCACTCTTAGCCACTTCTTAAAGTTGAAAGAAGAATATACGACTGAATAAAGATTGTGTTGAGTTTTCCGCCAAATCACTTTACATTCAGTTTAAAACCTTGGTAGCCTGCTTACATTACGCAAGAAGGTAAGAAATAGGGTAGTTGTATAACAATCTAAAACTAAGCAAAAATGTAAAATACTCTTAATATTAACATAACATAAAAATGCAAGATATAAACCCCGTATTCATAAAACTAATGAAAAAAGGAAGGATGTCATTTCACCAAGTAAACGTCCTTTTTGCCGGGAATTTGCGTATAGCCACCTCAGCACATGCGGTACAAAGAATAGCAATATTAAGGAAACCCTTATGAAAATACTTGGCGTTATACGCTATAACGTGATCCTCATTTCATGGGATGTTTGCGACGAAATCTTGTCCAAACAACAACTTTTGTAACAGACTAAGTTTTTGTGAATATTTAAGACGGTCGCCTGTTCACCCAAGTGTTAAAGAAGAATTAAACGAGAACTTGTTTTAGTTTAACGTTTATTGTTTTAGTGGGTCGGCCAGCTTCGCACGGGTAGAGTTGTTTTTTAAATATCTGAGGTTACTTTCTTCAGGCACTGCTCAAGCATTGTGAAATTTAGCGCAATGTTTTCAATTTACTAAAATCTATTGAATTTATAGCACTCCTTGAACAGTGTAGTTTGTTGATTTTGAATGCGCTTTTATGAACGGGTCAGTATTTCCGTTTAATAGCAAATTTTAGAATAAAACGCTATGAAGTATTTATAACAATCTAAAAAAGAAATCATTACCACAAACTATATATCATTATTACGCGATGAGCATGTAACTACTGGCGCCATCTAGTATGTTATATGTGAATTAGTAAAGATTTGGTTTTGGTCACGGGCGCGATGGCTTATTTTATGTATAATTTCGGTGTTTCTCTACCGATTTCTATGATTCTTTTTTTATTGAATAGGTAATAATGTAACCTTTTTTAAATTAGGGATGAGGCAGAGTTTTACAAACGTAAGAGTAAACAAATATAACCAGAATGTTCCGAACTGCTAAGCTATCAGGAATTACACTTGTTATTGTGAGTCAACCATAAAAGATAGTCATATACTGTTGCGGATTTTTTTTAGATAATTTTATGAAAATTATTTCCGTCATACGTGATTTCTATGTAAATTTAACCATTAAGGCTGCATACGCGACGGAAGCTTAAAAAATGGAGTAACTTTTCCGGTTTTCCCAAAATTTCCCCAATTTCCCCTTCACTACTCTGCTGAAAAGTATACTATAACCTGCCCAGGAGTATGGAGAACAATTGTGCCAAGTTTCGTTAAAATCCGTCGAGTGGTTTTTGTTTCCATAAGGAACATACAAACCGACAGACAGACAGACACACAGACAAAAATTTTACTGATTGCATTTTTGGCATCAGTATCGATCCCTAATCACCCCCTGATAGTTATTTTGAAAATATATTTCATGTACAGAATTGACCTCTCTACAGATTTATTATAATTATAGATAATAATAAAAATAAAATATCGTAGAATATCTCAAACCACGAGTCATTAAATTGTACTAACTTTGGGATTACTCGATCTGTGAAATATATCCGTATATACATACATATACTCACGGCTAAATATCCCTAAGGGGTAGCCAGAGCTTCACAATACGAAATTCCTCAGCCACTTTTCAGTTTTTAAACATCCGTACAAATTGATTTTTTATTATTTAAACAGTCTAATCCTGAAGTAGTGGCAGAATAATCACTATATTTTTGAATAAGAGCAATTAACGATAGAATTACGAATAACGTTACACAGGTTATAGTACATCGCTGTACGCGTATATTCTACCAAATTTCCAATTCTGAAGATCTGGCTACCACTTTTAGGATTAATAGCCGTTAGGAATAGGCACGAGTATGTAATATTATCTAATGAATACATACATACATATACTCACGGCTGTAAATCCCTTGAAGGGGTAGCCAGAGCTAAGGAATTAGAAATTTCTCAGCCACTTTTGGAAAGTTGAGTGGGGAGAAGATGGTATAATAAAAGTTGTTGGTGATGGGTCTCCAACCGCATCGCCCAAAAATCCCTTAAAAGCCCCAATACCGTTAGTCGCCTCCTACGTACACCCATCGGTAGAACTGGGGTAGTGCTATTCTAAGCCGACACTACACGGCAAATATAAGTAATTTTATCTAATGAATATATGACCTTATATATTTTTCCCTATAGATCTTATGATTTATTGTATATGAATTACGAATCTTGCCTTTCTATCATAGTTATGCTTTTAATACAATACATATAAACTTCGCTACTTAAAAACCAGCACCTGTTCATCTACAAAATTCTCCATACACGCTATACCAAGTGACCTTATTACAGTCAGGGTAAGCCTGCTGGCTCCTTCACATAGTAATGAGCATTGTTAGCGAGACAGTCCCGCCTCACTTTGACCTAGAGACGCCAAATCTAAAGAATTCCTCTTCTATTAAAATTCTTTGCCTCACTTTAGAAAAGGTTCGCTTCTTAGAGAAGGAGGGAACTTGAAATATCTTCACGGTCCACGTATTTTAATGTTGGGCGTAATAAAATGTTTTACAATAATGGGTAGAAGCAGGAAAATGTGAAACAGAATTTCTTTTAAAGGTTTTGTTGAAACAATATAAAATTGGCATAATATTATATATTTCGTTTTTTTTTATATAATCATCAAGTTTCATACATACATACATACATATACTCACGGCTTTAAATCCCTAGAAGGGGTAGCCAGAGCTAAGGAATTAAACATTCCTCAGCCACTTTTGGAAAGTTATGAGGAAAAGATGGTAAAATAAAGGCTGTTGGTGATGGGTCTCCAACCGTATCGCCCAAAAATCTCTTAAAAGCCCTAATACCGTTAGTCGCCTCTTACGTACACCCACCGGAAGAAATGGGGTAGTGCTATTCTAAGCCGGCACTACACAGCTAATCAAGTTTCAATAATTGTATTAATCTAAGTGTTTTAATTTGTATGCTCGTTACCACCCATTGAAACATTATTAGCTTAAAAAGAAAAAAAATATCCGTACGTAACTTAAGTAGCATTGTTACCCGACTACAGTGAATATAATAAAACATATATACATACATATACTCACGGCTATATTTCCCTAGAAGGGGTAACCAGAGCTAAGGAATTATAAATTCCTCAGCCACTTTTGGAAGTTGAGTGGGGAAAAGATGGTAAGAATAAAGGTTTTTGGTGATGGGTCCCAACCGCATCGCCCAAAAATCCAATAAAAAGCCCCAATACCCTTAGTCGCCTCTTACGACACCCGTGGGTAGAAAGGGGTAGCAACATTCTAAGCCGGCACTACACGGCAAAAGGGGAATGATATTGACATTCTATGAATGTATTTATATGTCCGTGCATGTTTCACTACGTGCCTAAAGCATTGAACCTATTTTAAAATTGTGAGTCTATAAAGATTCGTATTATGGGGTGATATCATCATCAATTATAATTTAAGTATCAAACTTTTAACATTCGTTTATGTAAATTCCACGTTTTGTTTGTTTGGTATTTAAAAGCGTAAATGAATGTCAAACCAGATGTTGTTTCGTTAAAAACAATAATGGAAGTAAATTCGAGAAGAAATAATTAAACATGAAGGAAAAAACCAAGATATTGTAATAGTGAAAAACCTGCAATTTTACTCTCTGTTAGCAGGTTCAGCCCACTCAATTTAATAAAAGTCAGTAAAATTTAAGGCTCACCTTTTACAATGAATATTCATCATTGAAAGTTAATAAATATCCAACCCAGAAAGAAACTGGCGAGCAACTCTAATACACTCTTTCATATTATTGATATACTGTATGGGGAGGTAGAAAATTTTGGAACATTACCAACACCCACCCCTCAGGTAATCGACTGACAAATGGCTGAGATATTTCACTTACTTCATCTCGAACGACGACAGTAGTGATGGGATTATTCACTTTTCTTGTTCTTTTTATTAAGTTTGTGTTAGAAAACATATCAAATATAGAGTTTACAAGATAGCAGTGTTAGGTTTCGCATAGCTTTCACATAAAATTTAAAAAACTATGAATTTTATCTCATTTCATTAATTTTTCAGACAGAATTTATACTTAAACTATATAAATATAAGAATTAACTTATGCTGTCAGCTTTTTGTCATTTGCTATATTGTATATCTAATTATGTGCTTATTACATAAATGTATATGTATATTTCTTTGTTACGTTAATATGCACGATTTTTTTTCAATATAAAATGATTTGCTTATGGTTAAAATTAAAACTAAATCTATTTTTCTCAAATATTGAATTCAATCAAATTTACTAAATCGCAGTCTTTTGCGAAAACATATACTTGAAAATAAATAGCGCTTTATATTAATATCAAGTATCGTATTTTATTTTAAAATGGCATTAATTAATCTTGACAAAATTTTACATTTGTAATTATAAATATACTACTAAATAACGTAATATTACAAGTTTTGTAAGAAAATATTTGTAAACAAAAAAACAACAAAGCTTTAAAATAACTCGGAAAATCTTGAGCTCACCATAACACGTTTGAAAAAACAATTTCACATACAGAACAATTCTTTTTTCTCGTATTAGCATAAATTATTCATAAAACGGTATGAGGGAGATCATTTTTTTGGATTGGCATAAAAATATTCGCGTATATTTTACATCAGGTCAGGTGTCGCAACGGTGTCCCAGGGGAAATCTAACTTTCCCCGAGGCGCAGACAGCAATCGATTCTATTCAAATTTATGATAGAACGGAGTTTTGATATATTATGTGAGCTGTAAATTATTATTCTTAAATATTTATAAAATACTATTCATTTATAAGTGCTTATATTTGTACTTATATGCATAGAATAGAGTACCTAAAACTGGTGTGGATTTTAAAAAATAAAAAAACTAAAGGTTTTCACAGATACAGTTGAAATCATGAAGTGACCAATATGGAGCAAAAAAACGTGTTTTATCGGGAAGCCGACTTTAAAATCTAATTCATAATATTTTGTATTATATGTTTTTGTTAAGCACACACTGGTTACAGACAAACAGTCATCGAAGAAGGCTGAGGAGTTTTTAACTCTGAAGCACTGTCTACCCCTTTTTCGATTTATGGCCGTAAGTATGTATGTTGTTTAATAACTTGTGTAAAAGAGAGCTTCACTGTCATGAAAGATATCAATATCAAATAGATTCAATGTTGACATAGTAAAATCTAATGCAGCTGATTGCTCAACCGGGTTAGTCCGTCAATAAGGAAGTTTGAAGGGAGTTCTATAACTTAAATCGCACGCGCAACGACTAAGTAAAATAGGATTGTACTGTGGGACGGGGCATTGCATTGTATAGTTAAACTTTTGATTATTTTCTTATTCTTTTTTTAACATTTATTGATTAAGCTATTTTTTTTATTTATGGAAATTGTGAGTTTTAAAACTATTGTATATATGATTAATTATGGATTTAATTATCTGAGAAATAAATTATTTATTATTATTATTATGAATTATGTTAAATATGATACTTTTGCAGACATTAACCACTGGTAATATTAGTAGAGGACGACCCCGGAGGACACATTTGGATCAAATAAAGAGAGAGAGGGTGCTCAAAAAGGCAGGCGTCCAAAGTATGAAGAATAAAAGAACATTTATAAAAATAATTATGGATGTAAATAAAGCTACAGTGGTTAGCCAGGTTCGTACAAAGTGGCAATCGATAGTCTCTGCTTACAGCAATGAGAACTGATGGCGTGAGTATTATGTATGAATTTATAACCTAAGACTTATAATTGTGTGGTAACTTTGTAGTGTTCATAATTATAAGTTCCATTAAAACAATTTTTCATATCTCCAAAAATTATGCATATTGGTTAGTGTAGGTAAGTAAATAAACACGGATTCAGTACACATATCAAGTTAACTCCAGTTAAATTAATAGAATGACTGTGTAATATAATGTGACTATATACTACGATACCCTACATTCGATAAATATAACAATACAACAAACATATAAATGAAATCAAAGTCTAAGAAACCAATATCTTTATTCATAAAACAAATCATTGCCCTTAGCGAGGCTAGACCCGCAACCTGCAGAACTAGGGACGAGTCTTGAATCAACAATTCCTTGGCTGTTTCTAGGAATTAAGAGTTTTAAATGCTGGTTATGGTTAAAAATAAGCTATTTGTTCCATACAAAAAAACATCCGTGAATATCTTGAAGTTGTATTATATAGGACAAAAACATGTTCGAAAAGGTTTACGACATTCAATAAAAAAAACTCATAAATTTAGTAATATTAGTGAATTGACGTGGTTTAGTCTAATCATTTATACTTTTATGAAAAAGACACACTTAAATTTAGTAATCTTAGTAAATTTCGTAGTTTATTCTAACAATTTATACTTTTATATATTTTTTTCAAATAAAAATAATTTCGTTAGAGCTCTATGTATATCTCATTTGAGATAAAACCCTATCAATAGCTGTCTGCAACTGGCAGCTCTGCCGCCGATTCCCTTACAATTTTCACCCCACTTTTATTACCCGCTCTTAATTTTAGTTTACACTCATCCAATTGTTTTGTAAGTATTACTTTTTAAAGATATTGAATTATTTAACTGTCATTTTGACTTTGATTTTCTCCGGGAAAATACTTTTTATAATAATTCTGCGTTTAGTTCAGGGTGTTTTGGTCATATAACTGCAAAAAGGATAAGAAATATATTAATCACAATATTATAATTTTGCCTATATTAAACTTAGCTTATTTTTTTTAATGATCTCGTACTTTGATATTAATAAGTGCATTATCATCTATAATTGACTGGCGATTTGGACAGAAAACCACATAAGGAACTTAACTACAAAGAGAAGAAACGAAGAATGTCAGTATCCGTAAATGATTTAGTGCATTCAACTGACTTAAGCGTAATTAGTAATCTAAGACCAACACAAGTCAGAACATTGTACCAACGAATCAAACATTCAGGATGTAGGGAGAACTTGTTTTGAAGATTAGTTTTTGGCGTGTAGTGTCGGCTTAGAATAACACTACACCATTTCTACCCGTGGGTGATCGTAAGAGGCGACTATTGGTATAGGGGGCTTTTTAAGTAATTTTTGGGCGATGTGGTTGGAGACCCGTCACCAAAAACATTTATTATAACCATCTTTTCCCAGTCAACTTCCAAAAGTGGCTGAGGAATTTTTCATTCCAAAGCTCTGGCTACCCGTTAAGGGATTCGTAGCCGTGAGTATATGTATGTCTGTAGTTTTTGGCGGTTTTTTAATCAATTTTTATAATGAACTACGTTTGGTTTCCGCTCTAGCTATTTAAATTCTCTATGAAAAACCATCGCCACTTATTTCACCATTTTTTCCTTACTCAACTTCCAAAAGTAGCTAAAGTTATGCTGAAGTTGTGACTGTGTTATCTTTCTTTAAGATTTATAGCCGATGGTACAGACACGGTGTTTTGAAAAAAATACAATTAAATAATCTTTCCGGACGTAGTCAAAGGTGAAAAGTTACTTATATTTTAATTAAAAGGAGCAAAAACATTGATTTTAATTTGCAGTTCGAACCTTAAAAATGTACAAAAGTATTTAAATAATCCATAAAAACGAAGCAAAAATAAAATTTAACGTTGTCTAAAAGTTCAAGAGCATTTGCCTAACTTATATTAAAAAGTAATTCACAACAAGAAGCCTTTGATGAGATTTTCTTAAACAACAAGTTGTCTTGTAAAATTCTACGAGCTCCTAGTAAAGTAAAAAATACTTGGCAAAATCTCTTGCCTAAACATTTTTATAAAACTTGCAAACTTTGGAATTGTTCTTCAATAAATTTGAAAATTATTTATGAAACGATCAACCAGAAGTTTCGATCTAAATAATAACTTTGGAATGCTTTTGAATACAAAATTTAAAAATAACTATGTAATTTATCTCATTCAAGTGGTATTCAATCAGGAAACATCATTTTAAATATACATACATACATGTACTTACGGCTATAAATCCCTAGAAAGGATCGCTAGAACTGTAGAATAAGAAATGCCTCAGCCACTTTTGGAAGTTCAATGGAGAAAATTTTGTAAAAAGAAAGATTTATGCGACGGGTCTCCTATTGCATCGCCCGAAAAACGCTTAAAAAGCTCCTATACTTTACTTACCTATACTTTGAGTCGCTTTTGCGAACACCTACGGGCAAAAAAGGGATAGTGCTATTCTAAGCCTTAACTACACAGCATAAAAATAAATGAAAATACAAACTCCTATTAGGATTTCAGATATGGTGTGTTCAAATTAGGCCTGCATTTTTGTGGCTTTTTGATGTCATCATTCCGATCATCATCACCAAATAAATGTCCAGTGCTGGATATAGGTCTCCCAATGACTTGACTTGCACTGCCTTCATCCACAAGCTTTCCGCAACATTATGGTCAGTGGCTGACACTCCACAACCTTCGATTAAATTCAACATTTATGTCATGTATATGGTTAATTTATCAGGCTTTATTGCTATCGCAAAACATGTATGGTACTTATAAAAAATTAAGAGTAATGTATACAACGTTCATATAACGACCAGTCAAAATAAGGGTACTTTTAATAAAACTCCGAAAAAATTACAAAACGACACGTAATTTCAGCAAATACAAATAACATTTTAATTTAGATATCTCAGTACACAACAGCCCAATAAAAAGACAAAATAGTCCAAAGCAAAATACACAAGTAAACTACAAAAAATATAAACATTGACAATATTAGAAAACTCTTGTAAAACAAGAACGTAATTATTATTATTTATTCTTGACTATTATTAAGGATATTATTTTTTCTTTACAAATTTAAATGCAGCCAGCAAAAATTGCATATTATATTTTATATATAAGAATTAAATTGATTGAAAACAGAGGTTTTCTTACCTCCCCTTTGGAGGAATACATATATACATACATACATATACTCACGCCATTAGTTCCCATTGGGGTAGGCAGAGACTATTGATCGTAGGAATAAAACGTGAAATAATGTAAAATTAAACAATATGTGTTTATCAGTTAATTTCATCACTAGAACAAAGCAAACCATGAGTGATTTAAACAAAGGTTACGAGCCTCCATAACATCTAAGTCCGCAACTTTGGATGAGTAGCCACGGCATGCGGCAGTAAGTTTCTTAACAAACGGCCCAGCCTTATCAAAGTAACGAACTTTGTTAATTCCCTTTGAATAAGACCTCTTTGATGTTGCGATAAAAAAATAATGAATACACATCTGTTGGTGACGTTTCTACGCCTTCGGCACTGTAGCGATATAAAAATAAACAATATTTTAAGCCGAGAAAGTAAAGAGTGCAATTTTGCTTTTAAATATTCTAATATTTTACGTTTACTTTTAACAGTGCTTTATTTTCATTACAACTGATATACAGCCTAGTATTTTATATACGTACTTTTACGTATATATAGGTATGTAGTAATATTTATTCATTTTTAAAGTGAAATAGTACATACATTCATATACTCACGGCTATAAATCCCTAAAAGGGGTAGCCAGAGCTGAGAAATTCAAAATTCCTCAGCCACTTTTGGAATTTGAGTGGGGGAAAGATGTTAGAATAAAGGTTGTTAGTGATGGGTCTCCAACCGCATCGCCCAAAAATCCCTTAAAAAACCCCAAGTCCGTTAGTCGCCTCTTACGTACCCACCGGAAGAAATGGGGTAGTGCTATTCTAAGCCGACACTACATAGCTAATAATAATAATTAATGCCTTAATAGGTTACTTTTGTTATTTAATTTTAACCTCGACTTAATAAATTGGCCTTAGAAAAATCCTTACATTTTCCTAATTTGTTTACTTCTCAAAAGCGATCTGTTTTAACAATCCTCAGTGATTTATTACGTTCCACAGCACAACCAAGCTTTTGAGAAATAAATAGGAACTGCATTTAGAAATGGCGTCTTCTGAAAACCAGCATCTGGTAGACTTATTAACCTTGTGGGGGTCATGTTAGAGCGCACACTCCTGCGGACTCACTCGCACATAGCAGCGTCTCACTCATATTCCTACATCGCGGAGTGTAAATGTTTTTCGAGTTAAGCATAGATACAAATTATAAGATGGCACTCAGCAGGGTGTACTGGCCAGTATATCTTTGCTGTTTCCACAGTGGTGACCCCGAGATAAAAACACACACTTCCTTCTACTACATTTCTCGATCTACCCGCAACTTCTATTCCTTGCTTACCTCAACACACCATTCATTCAGCAGATCATCTACAGGCACGCAATCACCGGCCTCACTGCTCACACTGAATTTGGTAATTCGGTATGCAAAGTTTTACCAAAGTGATGCTGATTACAAAACCATTTCGAGATATTATGTTATTAAACAATATTTTCTTGGAATTAAATCAAATAAAGCTAAGATGACTGTAATTTTATGAAAAAGCTGTAACAGTGTTTAACCTTCAATGTCATTTCAAAGACATTCGTTTTTGCAGTTTCTTAATAAAATATCGAAAATCATAGGTCTATTACTTACTAAATCGTAATAATATCGTTTGAAATCACAAATTCGTGTTTTTTTTTGCAATTAGCAACATTTTTATTAAACATTTGCATGTCGCTACGTGATTCTTTCGATCGATGACGTCATTGAGAACAAAAGTTGAACAAGCTTTGAAAAATCATAACTTTACAATTATTCATTTTAAATGAAAAATATTCAAATTTGTCTTTTATTTTCGTGTTTGCTATTGAATAAAAATATTTAATAAATACCGAAAAATAACTTTGCATACCGAATTGGTAATAGGTACCTCCTAGCTTTGATATCGTCGTATCGACTAGGAGGGGAGTACTGTGGGAGTTATGTTAGAGCGCACACCACACTACTGCGGACTCACTCGCACATAGCAGCGTCGCACTCATATTCCTACATCGCGGAGTGTAAATGTTTTTCGAGTTACGAGTATAAGCATAGATTCAAATTAAAAGTTGGTACACAGCAGGGTGTACTGGCCAGTATATCTTTGCTGTTTCCACAACCTAGCATACACAGCTGAGCTGGTGCTTTTTATCGTGCAACGTCATTATAAATTTATAAAATCTTATTTTACTCGGCCTTGTTTGTTCAAAATAAAAATTGACCTTTGTCAAAAGGATTATGTAGTGAGCTTTATTTTCTAACATCCTTACAAAACAATAACTCTGACTCTAAACATCACCAAAAGTTTCTGTAATGATAATAACCCGAGTCTATGCCAACATCACTCCTAATTTTTGAGCAAAGAAATTCCTAGAACGATGCTTTTAGTTAACTAAAAGAGAAAACTCGCCTGACCTCTTTTCAAGTTTAATTTACAAATGTAACAATAATGTTGCTAGACAACGAATCCCGTTTGCCTTTCTCAGAAAATCTTTAATTAAGGACAAAAACATCTTGCAATATTATTATTTCTTGAAGAAATAAGGAGAGCTCTTGTCCCGACCCAGCCCGGTTTGCAAACAATGATATTAGTTTTCTCTTCAAGCAATTCACTTAAGTGTCCCACTTATACCGAGCTAATACAACCCTGAGTCAACCCTATAATCACTTATTTGTTTGGTGGAAGGTGCGGGTCCAACCAAAATTTTCATCGATTTTATTAGGCATTCTTTCAGTGTGGTATATGTAGTGTACCACATTTGGAAATGTACTGTATGCACATAAACTCAATTCATCAATTTTGACATAGGTCACTGTAGTATTAAGCGTGCATAACTATTGAAATACACACAATAACGCCTTGTCCTATATTTAAAAGATATATATATAAAAAAAACGTGATGATATACGTATACTATCTACCTAGCTACATACTTATACTTCACTGCGACTTTAATTCTACAAATTTTTAGGTATACTTATATGGTATGGTTTCACGAATTTTCAAAAGTAGTGGAGAAGGCGAAAGTTGGTCAAATAAAGGATCTTTGGCAATAGATATCTAACAGCATCGCTATTCGCATCGCCCACCACACAATTTTGCATATTGTGGAATTAAGCGTATCATAAACCGATACTACACTACTAATATAATATTAAGCAACTACCTATTACTGTTTTTGATGAAATACTGAAGCCAATTCCCCGGCCGCTACAGCAATGTGAGGAGACCGCCTCAAGTCATATGTCGATGTTTTTCCGCAATTTCAGTTCTCTTTTTAATGAAAATGTTGTACTTGTTCGTTGGTAGCCTGAGGGGACCGCTTCTACTGATTGTTTAAATTTTCCCACATACGATACTTTTGCGAGCGACTCTGGAAAACAGGCCAGTTTATGCCTTTGTAATAAAAGGTTTACATCGACTGTTTTATATATTAAACTTATTATGAAAAGCCGAAATAAAATATGTTTAACATTTTCAATACAATGACGCGTAAATATACCCACCAATCTAGGTTACGTATAAATTCTGTGTAGTAAATGCTGTGTAGTGCCGGCTTAGAATAGCGCTACCCCGTCTCTTCTGGTGGGTGTACGTAAGAGGCGACTAACGGTATTGGGGCTATTAAGGGAACATTGGGCGATGAGGTTGGAGACCCATCACCAACATTCTTTATTTTACCATCCTTCTCCTTATCTCATCTTCATCCTTAACTTTCCAAAAGTGGTTGAGGAATTTCTAATTCCTTGGCTCTGGCTACCCCTTCTAGGGATTTATAACCGTGAGTATATGTATGCATATGTATGTCTGAGAAAAAGTAACCAGAGATTTTTAATCATTAACGGTTTTCACTGTTGGAAGTAAAGAGTGGAAATGATGGTCATAACATATTTTCATAATAGCTATTATCGGTAGATTTTAATAAATAAAGGATAAATATATTTTTTATTTGGAATTACAGTAACGTATGCCAGTAAAGCCTGACCTAGTTGGTTGTTGGACATTCGGATTGCAATTGCTTTTACTTGTAAATTGTCCTGTACTCATTTTTATTTCAAAAAATTTTAGCGATAAGACCGCTAATTGTACCTCACTGTAAACTGTTTGATCATTATTATTTTTTGTAAATTTGTGTTTGATGTGTAATAAAGAGTTATTCTAATCTATTCTAAAATATCATATTTTCAAACATTCAAACCTTAATTGACGTTGCGAGGAAAATTAATTCTTTAAAAGTGTGCCATTGCTTGGATATAATATTTTAGGTAGTTAGGATTACATTATATAGGAACACAGCGAACTTTATATTTTTCATGCAAATTTCCACTTCGAGACAAGGAAGATTATTTACATAAAAATCACACACAAAAATATTTATTTCAAATAACTTGTATAAATTATGAATCATAAGTTTAAAAAGATAATAAGACTGTACTGAGGTCAAAACTGTACATTGAAGAAAAAAAATAAAAACCGGTGGAATGTGTTTAGTTTTCGATACTGAAGCCAAATTTGCGCTTTATGAAAAAAATATCTGTCTGTCTGTATGTCCGGTCATCACGTTCATTCTACCAGATGGATCTTGATAAAATTTGGTATGAATGTAGCTTAAACACCTGGCCAACATATAGGATATTATTTATCCCGGATTTTGCAAGGGTTCCCACAGGAGCATAAAAAAAGCATAACTTTAGCAATATGCTCCCCATATTTACACGATTCATTTATCATCGAACGACTTTATCAGACTCTTCATTAATTATCTTTTTGGAAAAAATAAAGGTTTCATCCATTTTTATCAAAATAAATGCCATTAAATTGTTTGTCAATAGTAGAACTACTAGATATCTTATCAAAAATTTGAAGTCAACACTAACGTCTTCGTGGCTTAGCGGTATACCGTTTGGTTAATACTAATCGAACGGAAGACCCGGGTTCGAATCTCGGGGATCACAATCTTTTTGTGATTTTTTTTTTGCTTTTTTGTTAGCAACCGTGATATCCCAGTGGGTAGAACACTCGGTTATCGTGCAAACGACTAGTGTTCAAATCCTGGGTCGGGCCTACACCAATTTGTCTTTTCTAAAGACATATGTGTGGGTAATTTATCATGGTTGTTAACGGAGAGGGAAAACATCGTGAGGAAACCCACATGGCTGAGTTGTACTTAGTCATGTGACAGTGTAGTGTGTGTACAAAACGGCGATAGGCCTGCCCCTATCACGTGAGTACACTGTCCATGCAAAACGTGGGTACTCTGAACACCAGGTGACAAAGTCACGTGATGTTCAGAAGTATTAGTACCTCTTTCTTCATCAAACTCTTTTCAACAAAACAGTATTTTCTGCAACTGCAAACACGTTATAAATTACTTATTTGAAGCACTATAATTTATATTATTACTAGTATGCCGAATTTTTACCCATGATATTATTAATTCACATTAAACACTCAAAAATACTGGACTCAAGCTACGTGTCTAGGTATTGATCACTGTTTTCTTGTCATCCGCCCGGTCAAGTACCCACTGCATATTTTATATTATTTTTAATGATATATTCGAATACCGCATATTACAGCGTATTCATTTGGTAGGTCTGAGAATATTTTTATAATTTTTATGTTTTAACTAATATTCCCATAGATATATTATGCTTTATTTACGCATTAATCAGTATTCTGTTTAAGCCTCAGAATGCATAGTTTGTATAATAGCACATATCTCAATTTTAATTTAGTACCGCCATCTATGACTGATTGGCTGCAATCTCTCACACATCACCAACGGTCAGTGCCAACGCCAAACTACTATCCATACTTACTAAAGATATTCACATTTTTGAACATAGAAACTTGGGACAACATGGTCATGAATATGAATATTATGAACAATTAAAAAGGGTTTTTGGAACTTACCCCCTACGGGATTGAAATATAGTATACAGATTTTTGACATTTCTGTATCTAAAAATTTGAAACTTGATGCAACTGACTGATATAACCACTACAAAAAGGAAAATATGAAATTCACCTATCAATCATTTATAAGTATATACTAATAAATCCCAAAAAAGGGTTGCCACAGCTTCAGAGATATTAATTCTTTATCCACTTTTGGATGTTGAATGGGGAAAAGGTAGTCAAATGGGTCTCCAACTGCATCGCCCAATAATCACTTAAAAGCCTCAATGTTCTGAATATCTATTACAACGCCCACGGGAATGTAAATATAAAAAAACAGAAGTTAAGATAGTGTTTTGGTATTTCGGTGTAAACCGGATGCAAAAAATTTAGTCCACGCGGACGTAGTCGTGGGCAAAAAGCTAGTCTATACTAATATTATAAAGAGGAAAGGTTTGATTTTTTGTTTGTTTGTTTGTTTGAATTGAATAGGCTCCAAAACTACTGGACGGATTTGAAAAATTCTTTCACTGTTTTAATGCTACACTATTTCCGAGTGACATAGGCTATATTTCATTTTCAAAAAAATTAGGGATCCTTACGTAAACTTCAAAAATGTAACCCAAGGTGTTAAAGAAATACCAAAAAAAATATTTACATCGCGTGCGCTGCGACAACTATTGAAAATAGAATAAAATTATGTACTACAATTTTATAGAACACATCATTATCTAAAAAAAATGCCCCGACAGCATGTCTCTAACTATTATAGTTATCTCACAACAAGCGTTATTATATAAAATTATTTAAAATTAAATTAAAATCCTGCTTTAGAAAGGGCTCTTTATTTGTACCTATCTAATCCTTATAAAAAACGTATATATTATTTCAGACTACTTCAATACCCTTATATTACTTTTTGAATTATTCAATTCGAACTTTCCATTCGAAAGTTATCTCGAATTAAAAAAATAGATAAAACTCCGCTCGATTAGCTATGCATAGTAAGTTGTTGCAGGCGTCACGAAGGGGTACGGGAGGCTGCTTATCAAAGAGTTAAAGCAAAATTTAATTGTAGCGACTATTATCACTGGCCCAGCAGCCGGTCAATTAGCTCATATACCGATGATCCCAACTGATCCACCAATTCCATTTAAACGGCTACAATTTTCGGTTAAAACATCTTTTGCTTAAACAATTAATAAGTCCCAAGGCCAAACCTTCAAATTAGTAGGGATTGACCTGCGAAAGAATTGTTTTACTCACGGTCAACTGTACGTTGGCCTGTCGCGGATGGCAGCTCCTGAACATCAATTTATTTTGCTGCCCCAAAATACAACGTCAAATATTGTTTACAGGGAAGCTCTAACTCTATAAATTGAATGGCTTTTGATGTAATTACTCATTATGAAAAATAAAAAAATATATCTAAATATAAATACAAAAAAATATAACATACATACATACATATACTCACGGCTATAAATCCCTAGAAGGGGTAGCCAGAGCTAAGGAATTAGAAATTCCTTAGCCACTTTTGGAAGTTGCGTGGGGAAAAGATGGTGAAATAAAGGTTGTTGGTGATGGGTCACCAACCGCATCGCCCAAAAATCCCTCAAAAGCCCCAAAACCGTTAGTCGCCTCTTACGTACACCCACCGGAAGAAATGGGGTAGTGCTATTCTAAGCCGACACTACACAGCAAAAAAATATAACATGGCTTAAAACTTAAAAAAAATATATTAAAACAATAATACATGTAATAAAATAAAAAACAAAATGTGAATGATAATTTATGCCCGAGCGAAGCCGGGACGGGCTACTAGTACTAAATAAACGCATAAAGTACCATTTCCTTTCATTCGGGTAAGAACATTAGAATTGATAATTAGAAGCGTAAGAATGTAGGTGAGATGTTGAATATTCTACCATTTCTCGCAATGCACTAACTATGTAGCTGTTTCATGCAATTTCAGCAGCGCTATGTAAACTACTCTTCAAGTTTCACAGCCGTAGTTGGAATTCAGAACATTATTCCCGTCGCAAACTGACATACTGCAGTCTTCTGCTAAGATAACGCTTACAAATTATCAAGCATATATTTGGAAAGGGATAGTCAAAGCTTTGATGCAAAAAGATAAGAATTGCTTACTTTTAAATTATTCATTTTAGTAGAAATAATTATTAATTAATTGATATATACTGCCGTACAAATATTTTTCTCAAATATCGCCACAACGACCAGTCCTGTACTACTTTCATCTATCGGCTTAAGATAGGCTCACAATGGTTTTCATATATATTGAATATTATTTCATTATTTACTTGCGCCATAACTTAAGCTACCGTGAGGGTAACATAAAAACCAATGAAAGCAAAACTTATTGATCTTAATCATAATTCTTCGGTTATATGATTAAGATCAAGTTTAAAAGTAATAACTTTTATTGTACCAGTAAAAGAAGCTTCCTCCGAGTAGTATAAAATAAGATTACACTCAATGTTCATTTAAAAGAAGTAAGGCGCCTAATTAAAGGACTTCCGCCAGCCCAAATCCCAAACTTTCCAATTTCAGAAATATATAGAGCATTCCATCGAATATTCTCCAACACCTTCGAAATTACCGGGCAAGGGTGTCATGCCCCATTACTCTTTCATTGATTTTCACGCTTAGTTAAGAAAGTAGAACTTTCCACTCCCGCAAACTTAACCCATTTCTGAACCCATTTGTGGACGGGTTTGATCGATGAGATGCGTGTTCTTGATGCATTTTAATGGGGTTACGGGGCTGTTTGCTGATTTCATGCCGTAGAGCCACTTTGCTTGCATATCTTTTTTAAGCCTAAGTTAGTAATTCATAATAAATGTGGCACAATTTAAAAGTTCATAATGATACTCTTGCATATTAGTTGTACTTGTACGATCCTGACAAACCTCTCGAGCTTCGTCTACATTTAGTAATCTTTTCATACATGTCTTTTCTATTCTTCATCAGAAGAACAAGCACGAGCGTTATTTTATCGACACGATACCGGTTAGAACGAGATGGCAGTATACGATACTAAGTAAGTGCGTAAGAGATGGCTGCTATATCTCACGCGATAACCAGTTTAAACACGGCTCGTACTAACCGGGCAGGTATTAATAAGATGCATAATAATGTACATGTGTTTTTTATACTATTATTAGGTATGAAAATAGGTTATCTGCGTATCGTACTTAAGAGTAAACATATAGAATTGAGGTAAAAAGTTGGAAACTGATAAATTTATGTATTTCTTACTATTTCAACGCTATTATACAGATAGAAATAGCAAAACAAGTTTTTTGCTTCAAAATAGTCCTCAAGATATTTGAGTTCCAAGTCGATCCTAACAAGCTGAATGCTACGGGTTGGCTATTTTTATGCAGAAGCCTCTTTCAACAACCTTCAGCTCTATAACGACTGCAACCAATACTCAAAAACAACTCGTGTACAAGTTTTTTTACTTTTTTCAAGATTTACTTTTTAGGATTAAATGAATTATTCCTTGTTTAACGAATATTTACCAAATTAAGGAAATTTAGAAACAGTTACTGTAACTTTATAACGTAGAAGTTAATAGTAGTAGTGAGTAGTAGTATTCGTATCAAATTATTAGTTTTTTTCTATATCCATTTATACAATATTTAATTTAAGGTAAATTGGATGGGAAAGAACATATGGAAAAAAAAATACTACGGCAAATATGGTAGCATGGTTCACATAAATCAGATGTTAAGCAACTCATCTGTTATTGATAACTGTGAAACATAAAGAAAACAATATTTTATGACAAAAAAGGCCACGCAAGACTTTTTAAGACCAGATTGAAAACGTTCTAATAAGGTCGGGAGGTTGAAACGCACATATATGACAAGAACGATGAATACATACATACATATACTCACGGCTATAAATCCCTTAACGGGGTAGCCAGAGCTTTGAAATAAGAAATTCCTCAGCCACTTTTGGAAGTTTATTGGGGAAAAGATGGTAATAGTAAATGTTTTTAGTGACGGGTCTCCAACCACATCGCCCAAAAATCACTTAAAAAGCCCTTATACCCTTAGTCGCCTCTTACGATCACCCACGGGTAGAAATGGGGTAGTGTTATTCTAAGCCGACACTACACGGCAAATGATGAATACGTGCGTAGGAAAAAAAAAGAGATTAATCAGGATCTTAAAAAGTGGCAAACGATATTCCCTATCTACCCCAATTGGAATAAAGAGCATAAGTACAAACTCTCCATAAGGGCTCGGACATTTTTATCGTACCTCTCAGAATACAACATTTGTCCAAGAAATTATTACCTAAGCTCCACACAATATCATCTTCGATGAAATCGGAAGCTTGGACTCACATTACCTCAGCTAAATCTTTTCAGGATTTAGAAAAATAATTGGATCGCTACATCGAGAAAAGCAATTACACGCGGTTTCATAGGAAAAGCATTCTCAATTTATTTCTGATGATGGAGCACTTGAGTGTGATTCTATGTACTTATGTGTTTTACCTTTTAAATCGTAACTTCAAATTTGAGGGTCTATAGGAGCAGTATAAAAGTAAAACATGTTACATTTTTGAGGCTTTCGAATGAATGTGTGGTTAGCTATGAATGTATTTCCAAATGGATGTTCTACATTATTAGCTGTGTAGTGCCGGCTTAGAATAGCACTATCCCATTTCTGTCCGTGGGTGATCATAAGAGGCGACTCAGCGTATGGTGGCTTTTTAATTTATTTTTGGGCGATGTGGTTGGAGACCAGTCACCAACAATTATTTATTATTACCATCTTTTCCTCACTCAACTTCCAAAAGTGGCTGAGGAATTTCTCATTCCAAAGCTAAAGCTACCCTGCTTAGGGATTTGAAACCGTAAGTATAAATGTAAATAAAAACAATACATTAGGGTTCTTGTCATTAGGTTTGCACCCAATCTAAACGTGGTGCAACAACATATTGGATGTACCTATATCTTTATACTTGCGTTCTCTGTACAGCAAATAAATAACTTTAATTTTATTCATATTATTTTTCATGTGTTCAATCTGCTGCAAAATTTTTTCACCATAGTTAATAATTTAAATGATTGTTTAGTTGAAGCGCCAAAGAAAAAATACATATGCGCCAAAATCAAACTTAACGTACATAACATAGCACACTCGACAATAGAAAAATATTGCTATAAATGAATTGAAATACAAAACTAATTTTATTCATATCTGATACTTCTTAAAGGAAATATATTTCCATTATTTAACTCTTTTTATGTAGTTAATTTTTCATCTATGTATAAATGTTGAGTGATATTTAGACGAAAATACAAAGTTACAAAAACGTGTAGTAACTTTAGTCATTAAAACACTACCTCACTATTTCCAGCAATTTTATGGGGACTCATCACTTTGTTATTTATTGAAAAAGAAACGTCGTGGTATTTACTTATAAAATAATTTCGACCTATTAAGTAAACAAAAACTACTAAACTAGTCTTATTCAACAAAAATTCTCAACCACCAACTCTTTAATTTAAAGAGAACTTGGCGTATAAGACGAAAAAAGTTGCGCTGTATAACCAATCAGTTGGGGTCTTCCAACGGAAATTGTATTTGAAGCTTTTCAGAAAGTTCGACATTAGGAGCGGGCTTGGTAACGCATGCTCGGCTCGGCACTAATGGAGAATGGTTGCTAACTCCAACGAGAAAAGATTCAGCGGAATTTTACTTAGCCTTCGAGTTAATGTTTCATATCGGGGAGAACTGGCGAAAATTGTTTTTGAATATCTCTTTGCTGGGGTGTGTTTTCACTGAAATGTTGTGGAATATGTATTATTTACTTAGGGCATGGTATATTAAATAAAAAAGGCGTTAATATTAATTTTAATAAATTAAATACGTGTGGAAGTCCTAGGAAGTTACAGCTAATAATGTATTTTATGTTTACATAGAACGGAACAAAAGCAATTACAGAAACACGCTATGGGAAACACAATCATTATGGTGGCAATTGAATTATACTTTAAAAAACTTCAATATTACTAACCTAACTATAAAATAAAGTAAAATAAACGCAACAACTCCCAATCAACTTTCAAATGTGGCTGAGGAGTTTCTAGCTCTTAAGAGTTTTATCTCTAGGTAGCCCTTTTTGGGTTTATGGCCGTGAGTACATGTATGTATGTACGCAACAAACTCAACCTCAATCTAAATCTATTTTTTTACGCACTTGACACGCCCGCTATAGGAAAGGGTAATAATTTAGGCCGTCTATTTATTTGTTTACTCAATGCTTATAATCTCACCATCAGTTCCGATTGTTGTGGGCACAGACTATTGATAGCCACTTTGTACGATAGTGGAATACCTCTCGAGCTTCATTGACATCCGTCAATATTTTCGGACTAACATGCTCTTTTATTCTCTACACTTTGGATGCCCTCCATTTTAGCACATTCTTCATTAGAACCAAATGTGCGGTTTCCTTGGTTTTTAATCTACTGAGATAGTTTCTGTATCTTTTAAACCAATTTAATTTATATTCTTATAATTTTTTTTAGAATTAGGTTTAGGAAAAGATATTAATATAAACAAAGGAAAATTTGGTTGTAGGTCTCCGGCTACATTGCCCAAAAATCCATTAAAATGCCCCAATACTCGGTTAAAGATAATTACACTAATATTCTAAAGAGGAAAACTTTTTGATTGTAATAAATATAATATAATTTAAGCTAAGACTTTCGAGTAAGGAGTGAAAAATACTAACCACCATCCATTCGAAGCCATGGCGGACCACTAGTATGGATATATTAAAATTGATACGAGGGGCATGCCAAAAGAAGTTAGATACTCTTTTCTCATTTAATTGACACTGGCAAGCTATACACCATCTTATAGGCTGGTTTTTTATTGACATATTTGAATATAGAACACACTTTTTTTATTTATTTTTTATTTGAATGAGCATAATTTTTCCGAGAATCTGGCGGGAATCCACTTGCAACAATGGAGCTCAGTCGACGTGATCTTCGCGCTATGATTTATTATGACTTTAAAAAAGGTATAAAGCCTCAAGAACGTTTTGAACTTTTGGCTGCTACTTTTGGTGAGTCTGCTTGTTCCCGAGCAACAGTATTCAATTGGTTTGCTGAATTTAAAAGAGGACGGGGATGTCTCGAAGATGAAGCGAAGACAGGACGGCCGCCAACCGCGGTCACGCAAGAAAACGTTCGTGCAGTCGAAAAACTTATTACATATGTAGAGCTAGAGCAAGAACTAGGAATTGGATCAGCAGCAATGCAAACCATAATTCACGACCACTTTTCTCTCCGTAAACGTTGTTCGAGATGGGTGCCGCACAAACTTACCGATGAGCAGAGAGACCGTCGGGTGGATTGGTGCCTATTCATGATAGATAAATTATATAATATAAGATAGAAAAATAGATAAATTCAACGGAGGCGAGAAAATAACTTATATGATATACTGACTGGTGACGAAACATGGCTAACTATGATCCCGAATCAAAGTGACAGTCGACTGTATGGTGCTTTGAAGACGAGCCAACTCCAACGAAATGGCGCCGTGCACGAAGCACTCAGAAACAAATGGTCGCCTCGTTTTCTGCAAAACGGGTCATATTGCTACTGTTGTGCTAGAGAGTGAAAGATCGGCGAACTCTGAATAGTATGTGACAGTTTGTGCTCCAACAGTAATATCAGCTTGGTGTGACAAGCGACCGAAGTCAGGAATCCGGCAACTTCTCTGGCACCACGACAATGCGGCGCCGCACACGTCGGTCAGAACACTAGACATTTCAACTCAAAAAAATGTATCATTTCTCCCTCACCCGCCATATTCTCCTGACCTAGCGCCTTGTGATTTTTACTTGATTCCAAAAATCAAAGAAAAACTAAAGGGGAAAAGGTTTGAAAGCAAAGAAGATGCGCTGGTTGCCTATAATTTCGAGATTTCTTTGGTATCTAAAGAAGAGTGGTCCCAGGTATTTTCCAATTGGTTCAGACGTATGGAAAAGTGTATACGTGCTTTGGGTGAATACTTTGAAAAGATCGATACTTGTAATAAAGAATAAATTTTATGATTTTTGAGTATCTAGTTTCTTTTGGCATGCCCCTCGTAATTGCACCCTTTTTCTTAAAAGTGCCGAAATATATCTTTCCAAGATGTAATAATTGAAAACCAAACAACATAATTCTTCAAACTACAAATTCCCTACTGCAATATCGTTTGAAAAGTCATACAGAGATAATTGTTGTATGTAGAAGCAAAGTAGATAGGGAACACTCGATATTAGCTTGCCGGCACCAGTTCTAAAACGATGGGGGAATACTAAGCAGCTCACCCTAAGGTGTGGTGATATCACGTACACTTCGCTGCCTGATAACCTGCCACTTGGCTGATAGAGAAATTACTAGGGAACTGCTTATAGTTACTAAATTTGGCAATACAATTTTAGTGTTTTGACATTTACTGGTAGGAGCCAACCAAATAGCTAAACTATGATTATCTTACAGTTTTCAACATTGTGTTTGTTTTTTAAATTGATTTTCTTAGCAATGATATTAAAAGGACTTATTCTCATCAAGACAATCTACTCATATTTTTAACAAATACTTCAAGTTAAAATAATAAAACCTTCTTCTCCTCAACTTACAGTTCCAAGTCACAAAAAAGTTAGTCAGAGCTTTTGAATTAGTAATTCCTCAGCTATCATCAGAATTTAGTGTGGGAAAACATGATAAAATATTATTTTGTTGATAATGAGTTTTAAGTTTCACAGCACATCAATCAGTTACAAAAGCCTCAAACTTTTTAACGCCTCTTATGACATCAACGCAAAGTGATAGAGTAGTGCTATGCAAAACCTATTTTTCAAAATGAAGAGACTAGTTTGTTTAAATAAAAGAAAACTTCGATTCTTTCCAACTGTACATTAGAAGCCTTTTACTGAATAGCAACATTGTGATAAAAGACATATTCCCTTGTAGCAAAGTGTACCACGTACGTCGTTTATACCCACAGAGCCAGAATGCGTTTACGAAGCACGTCTCATTGTTCCGCACGAAATAATAAATAAGACAATATTTAGAACGAGGCGCCATCTTTTTTACACTGAGTTTGATTGTGTGTGTTTGAACAGCTGTCAAGCTGTGTAAGTAAGCTTTTTTAGCGCGATGTTTTTATTATAGCTTTACTAAAAATCTGTTAGATTTTATACTATCATTTTTTATGTGGTAAAATTTTGTAATATTGATCTAACTACATCGCCGAATATTTTGTGTTTTTCTGGACTTTTACTGAAACTTATTTTAAAGGTATATTTTTACAGTATTATTTATATGTTAGTCGATATTCTATGATAACTGTGTTATGATATATAAATAATTTAAATGTATACTAAAAAATTTTATCAATAGAAATGCAAATCATCATGCTAGTTACAACTACAATAGAGTGCAGAAGAAGATAATAAAAAACGTTTACAGACGCTTCGTTAATTACGTTGAGGAAAATTTCTATATAAACTTCAAAAATTTTAAGGCTCATTAGGCTGTTGAATGCTCAGTAATAAGAGTAAAAACGTAGGGTAGACCTACGCGAAGGGTTGGTGATCCCTCAATCCATCACTACTTCTACTCTATTGACGACGACGTCAACATTTAACCCTAAGCTGCGGGGCTTTCATGACGCGAAATGTTGTTGGTACTTTGATTTAATATTTTTTGAGCGCTTATTGTATGTATCGTGTGGGTGTTTTTTTGAGTACTGTATACGATTTGTTCCAAACCATATATGGTCGGCTTAGAACAGTGCAAACTTATATCCAAATGTATATAAAAATTTACTGAACATCATTTTAAAAGTTTTTTCTTCTTTTTAGAATGATAAAATACGATCCGAGATCAAATTTAAGCTTACACGCTAAATCATACCAACTTGAGCCCTTGTTTTTCCAAAAACACTTGCTATACTTTTTACATCACTAGAAAAAAGTACAAAGATAGAAAAGGTTTGTATTTTCATGGTGTTGTGAATATGGTTCAAAAAGGACTGTCATATTTGAATTAAACGTTTTAGTGAAATATTTTCTATAAGCTTTACTCCAGTGTTGAATCGTAATAATTTTATAGATTACATAGTGATTCCATTGAATGCAAAAATATAAATTAATTACGAACAGTATCTCCATTATTGCGATTAAGTAAACTAATATCAATTTGTGTATTAACGTATTCACTATCTGTTTAAATTTATTAATCTTATTATTTCCCAACAACTCTTTCGTGGTGATTCGAGTAAAGTCAGTCAACATTCAGTGAACTAAAGCAACAATAAAGCAGCATGTAAGCCTACAACCTCACGGAAGATTTATGAGCATCGCCAGAATTGCCTCTCGTACTCGCAAGTCAAGTAAATGCTCTTGTCAATCTTGAAATTGTCGCTTAGAAGCCAATTTCACCTTTTCTAAAATTATCATTTTGTAACTAGAAAATAATTAAAAGATATCTGCCTTGAATTGATAACCTGATATACTTCTTGTCATATTACTTTACTAAATAATTTCAAACACAAGTAGAAAGAATGAGTCAATGATACGTCATTGACTCATTCTTTCTACTTGTGTTTGAAATTATTTAGTAAAGTCAACCTTGACATTAAACATTCGAATAACAATTAAATGAAATATGAAATGCATACATACATACATACATATACTCACGGCTATAAATCCCTAGAAGGGGTAGCCAGAGCTAAGGAATTAGAAATTCCTCAGCCACTTTTGGAAAGTTGAGTGGGGAAAAGATGGTAAAACAAAGGTTTTTGGTGATGGGTCTCCAACCGCATCGCCCAAAAATACCTTAAAAGCCCCAATACCGTTAGTCGCCTCTTACGTACACCCGCCGGAAGAAATGGGGTAGTGCTATACTAAGCCGGCACTACACGGCACTATAAAATATGAAATAATTATTAGAGAGTTTAGTGTATTTTACGCTTTGCATGCATTTACTTTGAATAGAATATTATAGTAAATTAAATTTGATAAATTGCTAAGTTCTAATAAATACTTTCATAATTTATACACAAAAATACTTTCTTATAACACTTTTTTTGTACTCAATCGCTCAAATCGGACAAAACCAATAAGCTTATAACTTCACAAAACCAATATCATCGAAGAAGCATAAAATTATTGAAATCCAACAATCTCCACCGCACAACTCCAATACTCATTTAAAAAGTAAACCCCAAGTTGTACCCTCGAAACTCATTAAAAGTAAATCCGCCTGCATTTTCCAAAGACGTTGAATTAAAGCTTCTTTTAAGAAATTTGCTTGAAACTCTGAGCCCGGTGAACGTGCTTCATTTGCCACTATTGAATCCGTTCATAGTTCACTTCTTGCCTCCCAATGAGTCTACCATTCAATCTTCGTCCATTCTTAAATTGCTACACTTTGTCTGTCTTGCAAATCTCGGTAAATACTAAATTGAACGTTGAAATGTTGAATATTTCTCGCGTTTTAAGCATAAGATGAGGACAAAAAATTGTAGTACTTGTAGGAACTAGAGTAAGAAACTATTTTATCTTAGTAATGTTAAACATTAATAGATAAACAGATAGAAGCTTGTAGTGGGGGAGGCAAAGCGGGGATTTTTGAAGTGACTCAAGCATATCAAATTATTCTTGTAGCCTTTAATGTACGTCTACCGAGTATGAACCCTTCATATAGCGGGGTATGCTGAGGGGAATCCGTCAGATTAGTAAAAAAAAATCCTCTAAATAACTCGAGCGTGTCAGATTAAGTAAAGGTAGGTTAATTACATTTAGAAGAGTGTATATCTGGATAATCTGACGATTTCGGCTTGACGTTAAGAAATTATATGGTGAAGAATCTACAAGCGCGTGATGCGGGTGACGGCAATGTTCCCGCAATGGTGTTTTGGCGTAATATTTGTGCAGGCGTTAAGTCTAAACATTGTTGTTAAATTTCCTTTAATATGGCCAGAATAACAATATCCCTTACATTAATCATCAGATTAAAATATAATGGTTATCAGAAATATAAATCGCATTTATACTGTTAATGGATGACGCATCCGAGTATTTCTCTACAACTATATTTTTTTAACATTTTTATAATGTTTACACGCTCTCTCTCCCTGTAAATAAAAACTTGTTATACACTTTTTTTAATATTGGAACATAAACTATCAAATCCAATAGGTTTCTACGATGCTCGAGCAACGGCAAATTTAGCATCCAGGCATCCCCTACTATTGAGAAATATGAAGCTTAGAATATTATTCTTTCTTTATAATCTGCTTGTGTGTGACTAAGTACTCTTTCAAATCCCACAAATAAATTATCCTACAAAGAGGTAGCCAGTATTTTAGAAAAAAACAAGTTACTTGATTTCCAAGAGTGGCTGAAAGTCTTTGAACTCGGGGGATAGATGGTACAATACATATCTATAACTTAAGTGAATCATCACTTCAATATTTGCTACTTGTGATGCGATCTGTTACTCTTTGAAACATAATCTTCATATATAATATCTAAAACTAAAAGAAAAAAGGTTACATACCTATGATGTAATATACTTCATATATATTTATATGTATGTCAAAAGCTCGGCTAAATGCGACTAAAAAAATATTTGTTGTTATTGCACGCATGACATTCCAACTGAACATATGCACAGAAACGGTAGTACTCTTAGTAACTAAACAAACAACGGGTGAAATCCAAAGCAAGCATGGCAAATAAATGCATCGAAGTCAACACTCAAAGGCTACCCATCTATATATCGCAAAATACTCGACTTGCAGCGTTCAAACCGAACTATCAGGCGTCTACAAGTGTATAGATTTGTTTACCTGTCCAGCCATCGGCTTTAATTTACAGGAGTGTATTGTCCTGTTTACAATACTCAAACTGAATAGTCTCTTGCTAGTCATCGAGTTATGTAAACGGCTTTGGCTTTCTTGATTGTGATGTAAAAACAACAACGTAGCATTAATATAGTGGTTGAAAATTTTAAAATATACTGTCATAGCTAACGCTAACCGTGGAACGTTTAAACCAATGAATGAAATCAGTATTTATATTCACAATTTAAAACATTTATACAGCTGCTTCAACACCCCATAGTGATAAGAAAGTCAGTCACATTTATATTGAAGTCTTGTTTATTATTTTCTTTTACATATTTGCACCCAATCTGATATAATCAAATATATTAATTTTATCTTGTATTCCAATAACGCTTTAAAGTAACTTAAAGTTTTCTATAAAACTCCTACGATTTTCTGAACTCCGGTTTCCTGATACAAAGTTCGGTGCATAGTAATAACCGTATTTCGTATAAAACTTTGAAATCCCAAGTCCCCGAGAGACGGTCATCTCGGTTACCCTACTGAGTCTTAATTCAAAATCCTTCGGCTACTAGTTTCCTTAAGCTGACTTACGAACCAAACTTTCCGCTACTTAGCCATTCTCAGAATGATTGGGTCAAGTACTATTACAAAAGTTGGGTTGCAAAAAGTTTCAAAGTAATAATGTGCTTGCTTAGTTGATATTATTATTTGACGTTTTTCGTGAAATCGGGGAACTCAATTTCAACCATGGCACTTGTATTTTTTTTATATTTAGTGGTATTTTCTTTTGATAAATACAAGTCATCAGGTTGAAACTGAGTTCCCCGATTAACCGAAAAACGTCAAATAATAATATCAACTAGGCACATTATTACTAAGAAACTTTTTGCAACCCAACTTTGTAATAGTACTTGACCCAATCATTCTAAGAATGGCTAAGTAGCGGAAGCATGTATATTCGAGTTCAGTTTTTATAATGAAAAAAATATTTAGTTGTAGTTTAACAGCCTTTCGAAGAATGTAAGATGTTTTAGGAAAATGGGATGAGTCCTTTAGTCTCTGATATTTTTGAGGCTATTTACTTATCTAGAGCTCTTCAAGTAATTGGTAGGCAATTTGGTTGAAAACTGATAACAAAAAAACGTATATTATCTCCTTAACGTCCAATCTTTTTGGTTTAGAAGCCCTTGGGTATAATTAAGTAGTAACATTTTCCTTTATTTACAGATTTCGGTAAAAAACGACTACACAATAAAAACAATATACGAAAGCTCTTAAACCAATAGTCAAAAGATAAAACACATCGTTTATTGCATAAAGGCATATTTTTCGACAATATTTCTACCATCTAAGTGTTGCCATTAACTAAATAAAGCGAGAAATGGAAAAGCATGTAACATGATTTTTTTATTTAAATTAAATTATACAACTCACTGCCTGTCGGATATTTTAATATTAAATCGGTTACCAATCAAACAGATGTTGGTAAATACAAATAACGCTAAAATTTAGTTTGTCTTCCTATCACGGTTCATGAGATTCCCGGTGACAGACAGATTACAAACAGTACCTTATAGTTCATATCATTTTGTACATGAAAACCTCATGTGGGGATTATTACTAATAAATAAAGGAAAGAAAAATTTCGACACAGGCGGGAATCAAACCCGCGACCTCGGGTATACGCCCCCGTCGCTCTGCCAATTGAGCTACCGTGTCAATGGCTGCCAGCGCGAAATTCTTCTATCCCTTATTTCTCTTACACGTTTATGAAGTGTTTGCGTTACCTACATCCTACGAGACGTTTCCAACGACAGGGGCGCATACCCGAGGTCGCGGGTTCGATTCCCGCCTGTGTCGAAATTTTTCTTTCCTTTATTTATTAGTAGTACATTATAGTACCGTTATTAAAAATAGAAAGGTATCATTGTCTATCGATAAAAATAGTTCCTTCACAATGCACCCACGTGATATTCGTACAAAATACCAAAGAACTTTATACCTATAAAAAACTGAGACATAAAGAAACTCAAACGACCTCGGTTGCAAAATTTTTAAACATAGAAACAATGTGGGTTGAGTTTTTCTCACAATAGGAAAAAAAGAAGTAGAAACTAAAATAAAAGATTGTTAAAATATGTTTATACGTGTGGTTTATAAGTTATTTGTTATGTTTGAAAATAAAGTACTGAACTAAATCTAGCTGAAGCGGCAAAAGTTGCTTTGGCGCAATAAATTATTTATAGCGAATTTCTCGTCGATAGAATAAAAATAAAAAGTTAGGAGTGTACAACCTTTACCACTCAGGGGCATAAAAAAATGCTTTATATCTATTCTCAGACCTACCCAATGTGTTTCAAAAAAATCATTTAAATTGGTTCAGTCGTTTCGGAGGAGTTTGGTACAAACACTGTTGCTAATTATTTTTATAAAACTTTACTTTTATTACTTTTGTCTGCCTATCTACTCTAGGCCAGCGTGGTTGATTAGGCCGAAATCTCCCTATTCGCAGTAGGCTCGAATTTTTCGGTGGATTCATGTATGTGATAATGATTGATATCTTTGATGAGATACTTTGTTAAGTTCTTCTTCTAAAGTTTAGACACAACTTATGGAAGTTGTCAATTATAACTCTATTCTTCTAAGTCATTTAAGAAAGACCAAATGGTATTGACCCCGATTTAAACCTGCATGTCTGCATGATAGGCGGTGTTCTACCCACTGGGCTATCACGGTTGCCATTTATCTATTCTTCTATACTAATATTATAAAGAAGTAAAGTTTATAACTTGCTTGTTTGTAAAGACAAACAAACAAGCAAATCTTCGGATATACTGAAACGATCATAAAAATTATTCCAAAATCAGAAACCTACACTATTCAGGAGAGCTAAAGGCAATCATCATTATATTAATCCATTTTAGAAAATTTTGCCAACTTTATTATTTAGATAGCTTTCTCTCTAAACAAGTATATTTCCAAATTTCACTTAATATAGAGCCAACATGGTAGTATCTTTAGAGACTATTATAAAGTCAAAATTTTGATAATCCAGTATATAGCTATAAAAGCAGTAAAGCTTAAAAATGTCACGTACGAAAAGATTCATAAATATAACTGAAACTCGACATGTTTGTGCAATCGCACAAATAAGCGATGGTCTCTGCCTACCTCGATGAGTATTGTGTATGATTATTTGAATATTAATAATCTGAACTATACAGTGGCAATATCGATTCTACTTACTCTAATCAAGAAGCGTCAATAAAAGGGTCTTCGTCCCCTCCAAATTGAGGCGCTGTATTTATATGTCTATGTAAATATTTGTGTGACTGAAATTAATAATGTTTATGTGTTGTGCTAAGGCTCCATTTGCCGCCTGGCCGACAGTTGTCTGTGACGATAAGCGTTCGTATTGTCGGAATACATAGATTGTTGTATCTACTAGACTTTCCTAACGTGATGTGGTGCGAAGATAATTAAGGTTGTTTGGGCAAAAAAGCAGTGGATTAATAGTGAATTGGCTTAAGAGTACACTGTCTAAGCAATAACGTGGTGGCTATGTCACGTGATGTTCAGAAGTATTAGTACCTTTGCCAACCCCTTCGGGGATATACGGCGTAAGCGCGTGAGTCTTAGATACGAGATTAGTATAGAGCTAATGTTTATTTCATTTTTCAATACATTTTTACAATTGATAATAAAATTAATATTAAAGATTTTAGGTAAATTATTATTGGTACAAAAATGATGGAACTAATAACTACTGTGATCTGTTAAATGTAACAGCATGAAAAATAAAGTGCATAGTAAAATTACTCAGATCTAACATGTGCATATGATATCCGTTTCTTTTGTCAGGCGTTGAAGATTTCCGGACAAATACAAGTATTTGCCCAAGGGCAGCAAAAATATATATTGATTAACATACATACATACATACATATACTCACAGCAATAATCCCCTAGAAGGGGTAGCCAGAGCTAAGGAATTATAAATTCCTCAGCCACTTTTGGAAGTTGAGTGGGGAAAAGATCGTAAAGTAAAGGTTTTTGGTGATGGGTCTCCAAACGCATCGCCTAAAAATCCCTTAAAAGCCCCAATACCGTTAGTCGCCTCTTACATACACCCACCGGAAGAAATGGGTTAGTGCTATTCTAAGCCGACTCTACACAGCAAACATTGATTAACACTTAGTGCTTTTTCTAACAAAACCAGGAAAAGACTGGTGTTTATGGTATTCTTAATCGTCAATTCATGACAGCTTTAAAAAATGATATAAAAATTTAATAAAGGAGTTTCTCTAAAAAACCATGTAATAGAAAACAAAAAATAAATAGTACATCCGAAATAACTTCCGGCAATAATTAACAAAAAAAACTTAGCTGCCAGTTCTAATAGCTTCTTTGCAATAGTATCACCCCAATGCAATCCTGGAAATGCGACTGTTTGGCAAACAGCGATATCAGTTTTGTGGAAGGCTAAGACTGAAATTAATCGATATAAATTTTTGGGAGAGGCTAAATGGATCATATATTCACGAGTTTTTTTTATATTTTGCTGTGTAATGTAGGCTTAGAATATCACTACCTCATTTCTATCTGTGGGTGATCGTAAGAGGCGACTAAAGTCGAGACCCATCACCAACAACCTTAATTTTGCGATCTATTCCTCGCTCTTTCTTATTCTGAAGCTCTGGCTACCCCTTTTAGAGATTTATAGCCGTGAGTATATGTATGTATGAATGAATAAATATTGAAATAAATACGAAAATAAAAGAGAAATAAATTTGGTAGAGAATTGGATTGGTAGATAAATTTGGTAAAGGATTGGTAGCTCCGGGTACAATGATCGTTCATAACAGTTAATGAAAATATCGTGAAGAAATCCACATGATCCAATTATACTTAGTCATGTAACACTGTGAGCGTCGAAATGGTGGTAAGGTAAAAGGTACAGAGTACCCTCAGAACACCAGGTGTATGTAATAAATAAAGAATAAATAAAGGAAAGAAAAATTTCGACACAGGCAGGAATCGAACCCGCGACCTCGGGTATACGCCCCGACGCTCTGCCAACTGCTGCCAGTGCGAAATTCTTCTATCCTTTATTTCTTTTACACGTTTAAGTAGTGTTTGCTTGTTAGATTTAAATTATGTGATAGTTAGGCGTTTTCAACATTTGCATTCTATCTGAAAAGGTAGACAAGTGGCCTTCCGAATTAGTTAAAATTCGGAGGTAGGAAACGCAAACACTACTTAAACGTGTAAAAGAAATAAAGGATAGAAGAATTTTGCACTGGCAGCAGTTGGCAGAGCGTCGGGGCGTATACCCGAGGTCGCGGGTTCGATTCCCGCCTGTGTCGAAATTTTTCTTTCCTTTATTTATTCTTTATTTATTAGTAATAATCCCCACATGAGGTTTTCATGAACAAAAAGATTTAAAGCAGGTGTATGTGTAATCATGCCATGGAATGAATAGATGAATTATAGAGTGACTCTGCCGCTTTTTCAGTTTTGCACCGTACATATTTTTTTAATCGAGTAATTTATTTTGTTTACATCACCGCCTACATCCTTGAACCGTAAGCTATAAAAGTTACATAAAAATCGGAGCAATGAAGCCTCTAAAAAGCATTACATTAAAAAGGTTTTATACCTTCACCAAAACGAAAGTGCGCTGTGGCGGAAAATAGCGATCTTCACATTAATGGATACCTCATTGCGTCATGTGCTAAATTATGTGGAAACACGATGTAACATATTTACCAATATTACACTTTCGTATTGGCGGTTTTTTAGGTGAATTTTGGTTTTTATGCGTCTTTTGTAAAAGTGTGATGATACACAATCAAGTCTGGTGAGTGATTTGTCTAGCATCATACTAAAAAACTTAATTAATCAATTCAACTTAATTGGCCTCAACCTCGATTTTAACACATACTCTTTTTATATTTTAAATCGATTAAAGACATCAAACTAAACAACTTTGCCTATGGAATGCTTTTATCTAAAATATTGTAATTTTCAAAATAATTAATACATAAAAAGTGTCGCTGCCTAGATCAAACTGAGAAAGTGTAGTGAGGTTCTGATCCTCAGCGGAAATAAAAAAATAACATCTTGTGATGTGACCACATGTTATTTTTTTTTATTTTAGCTTAGGCTAAGAAACATTTAAACTTTTAAAAACGAGGTCTAGGCCAATTTGTGAGTTTACCATCCGTGGATTGAACCTGGAATCTTAAGATCGTAAGCTGAATATTCTAACGTTAAACTACGGAGGGAGGGTTCTTTATGAGTAGTAATATCGATTAAAATTTTGGTACATCGGTAAAATTGGTACATTTAGGGAAATCTAATAATGAATGACTTAGAAAGATCTGTTCTTAGAAATGTTGTCATTGATTTTGGTAACAAAAACACTACATCGATAAATTTAAAAAAAACTTTCCTTAGATCGAGGATGAACAATTTTTTAAGAAAATTAACTCTATTCTTAGACCTACGTCTTAAGAAGTAAACACTCCTATGTAATAAAATGTCTTCATATAAGATAAAAGCATGCTTAATAAAACATATTGTAATTATGTGAATTTTGCATCATCGTTTTATTTAATAGTGTTATTGACGAATAATAATCTCGCTCTTAAAGGCTTACTGTCAAACATTGTACAGGACCTGCAGTCTGTGGATTATACAATTAATTATACAAAAAAATCTTACAGTGCTCTGCGAGTCCAATACAACAATGCCTTCAGAGGTTTGTTGGGGCTGCCATGGCGCTGTAGTGCCTCGGGAATGTTTGCTGCGTCAAGCACTGACGGGTTTCAAGCCGTGATTCGTAAACGAGTAGCTTCCATGTGGGAGAGGGTCAAGGGTAGCACCAATACACTCCTGAGGGTGATTGCAAAAAAGGTGGACAGCCCAATGATAAAACATTGGATGTCCTTACACGTCGCCCCAAACAATATTTTTCAATTAAATTATATTAAATGTTTTAACAAATTATTTTTATTGCTATTTTATAATTTGTTTGTAGTGATTATTTTTATTCTATTTTTATTTTTATGCTAATTTAGTTATGTAACTTAATGTGTTTTTAATTTTAATTAACACTGCCTCATTTTAATATTTCTATCTGTAGATGTGTAAGATTGCCGTGTAGTGCCGGCTTAGAATGTCGCTACCCCTTTCTACCCACGGGTGTCGTAAGAGACGACTAAGGGTATTGGGGCTTGTTATTGGATTTTTGGGCGATGCGGTTGGAGACCCATCACCAAAATCCTTTATTTTTACCATCTTTTCCCCACTCAACTTCCAAAAGTGGCTAAGGAATTTATAATTCCTTAGCTCTGGCTACCCCTTCTAGGGAAATATAGCCGTGAGTATATGTTTATATTATGTTTGTATGTGTAAGATTTTTAATAATGTCGTTAATTTTATTTTTTATTTTTTGTGTTGGTCTCACCCGTATATGGAATCTTTAATTTCCAAAATAAATGATTATTATTTAAAATTATGACATGGTTTCTTAAAACTAATCACTTGATCTATAATTTTAAACCTCCCTATGTTGACTCATCTAAATGGGCCACCCTATATACAGGTAGTATTTCTATTCTTTAGTTCTTCTATTAAGTTAGTTTTATAAGTTAAAGTAATAATAAAACGAATGACCTACTTACATGAAACTACTCCTTAAGCATAAAAGCGCAAATATTCGGTTCGTCAACCCAAAATACAGCCAGATGTGACATCACAAAACGGAATGCATCCCGAATGAAAACTAACTTCTAGTTAGGATAGCATCAAGCAAGTTCCAACTGATAGAAATCGGCAACCGAAGAATACAAATATTATTACTCTGTCGGTTCCGCGATTCGAGCAACTCGGATTTCTCAGGGGAAATAGAATATGGAGATAAGACAAGAAATGCACAAATACTATTCATATTTCAATAACACTGCGCTTGAGGTTTTACTTTTTGATCTTTATACGGTTTACGATTTGTGTTCGTAAATAATGAAATGTGATATACACATTTATACCCAAAGCCTCAATGAGTCCTTCCCATCAACTTAATTGTCGAATTATTATGTTTTAATGATAATACGAATAAATACACTTTTACTAACGTTATTTTTGGATAAAGAAAGAAATAATGACATTTATTCGCTGCATAAAAGGCACAGAAACTAACGATATGCAGACAATAAGAAATTAAAAAATTAAACTATTACAGAAAAAAAAAATATAGCACTAAAATAATTAAAAACACAAAACAAAAATATAATAAAAATATCAAAAAGAGATTAAAAACTAAAGATAAAAAACACTATAAAATAAATACCAAGAACACATAAAAAATAGAACGTTAACGTTTTATACGAACGGATAAAACGTTAAAGGTTGTTAAGTTTTAGTTTTACACTACATTTGTTCTTAATGTAATCCGTGATAGGTACATTATAGGTAATAAATATACATACATAATAAACAAGAAAAGGGTCATTCATCGATACCGTATTCAAGAAAGTAAACGTACAAAAGTCATCTTTTTTTAATTCGTGTTTTACATTTTCGTACAGTTTAAATAAAAACATATTTTAGTTTTTTTAAATCTAGTTACAATTTAAATCTAGTTAACAGATTTTTTGATACGATAGAGTATTACTAATCTAGGTACTTTTACTGAAATGCTCCGCGACATACAGGTAAAGTTGTATTTCTTAACTAGGACCTGAACATAAGTAGGTAGGTATTGCATCCGTAAGAAAGAACAGAATAACCACTGTTATTTAGACTTACCACTTTCAGTGTCTGACTTCTTGTAAAAAAAATATTATATTTGATGTAACAAAATGATCTTTTGCATACTCGTATATTATATTTAGTTTATGAGTAACAATACAAGTAAATCTATTGCTATGAGCGCTGGTGGTGGTTTTCATAACGATATTGACGTAATGCTTCTGAAGAAAAAATAAAGACAAGGTAAAATAAAGCAATTAAATTTTAAAACTACCTAAAATCAGAATAAAACAAAACAAATTTTACAGGACAAACATAATAGCTTAATATAAAAGTTAAATATAAATTTGGTGGTGTTTTCCATCGGCGATACTCTACAGTTATTTACAAAATATAGCGTTGTAATACCACAAACTCGATATTACTTTTATAGCGCAATATCTTTATTCCTCTCACGTTTCTCGTCCTGCCTGAAATATAGCTAAGCGGCTATGTTATACAGATCCATAAAGCATAACACAACTCTACGACTGCGGAGAGCATCTTGGCTAGGGTTCAATAAAGTTTTGAATCTTAGAATGGGATGTTTACATCATTCCACGAGTATTTTATTATTTGCATACTATTCCGGTAAACATTAAAGAAAGTATATTCGGTTATGACTAATTTATTTTTTGAAATACTTTCCTGCGCTGTTATCGTGGGAAACATATACTTAGTCAACAGTTTAGTAATGATTTAATGTAACATTAGCACACTCATTTTGTTAAACATAAAATTAATATGAAGTTCATAAAAGGGTGTTTGTAAATGCGATGAAATCTGTTACTAAATCAATATAGTACAATTTCGTGGAAGCTTTTAATTAGGCATTGAACGTTCGCTTGAACTGAAAGCCTGTAAATGTCATGCAAATATTACTACAGCGAACCGAAGCAAATCGATCGGCACATTAAAATGCCAACTATCAAACAACTTTGCATTCTGTCGACACAAGCCCGTCCGAGATTCGCTAATTGAAGCTCTCACTCGATTTACTAATTTCTCCTAATTCGTCAACTGCGAGAGCAATCAGCTATGCAAATGAGAACATTGTCCAGCGACCGTCACAGAGAAAACGAAATATGCCGACAATTTCATTTCGCTATTCATTGGGATCGCAGCTCGTGCGAATAGATTAGCTTTGAGCGATATTCCACGTTATCTACGTCGCTAATATGGTATATCGACGTTTGCAAACAAACCATACATTGTTGGATTCATTGATTAAACTTGATAATACATAGTGTGATTGCTGTGTAGTGTCGGCTTAGAATAGCACTACCCCATTTCTTCCGGTGGGTGTACGTAAGAGGCGATTAACAGACTTGGGGCTTTTTAATGGATTTTTGGGCGATGCGGTTGGAGACCCATCACCAACAACCTTTATTTTACCGTCTTTTCCCCACTGAACTTCCAAAAGTGGCTGAGGAATTTTTAATTTCTCAGCTCTGGCTACCCCTTTTAGGGATTTATAGCCGTGAGTATATGTATGTATGTATGTATGTAATACATAGTGGTGTTGCGCTGATTTTTTGCACTGTATCTGTGTAGTATCGTATATTATCTTGCAATAGCAAGAGATCCTCATTCCTTTAAGATTATTTTAAGATAACTACCCCTTTCTACTAAGGTAACTAAGGGACGGGGCTTTCTTAAGTGGTTTTGGGCGATGCGGAGACCCATCACCAACGATACTTTATTTCTACCATCTTGTCCCCTATCAACTTCCAAATGTGGCTGAGGAGTTTTTAGCTCTGGAGCTCTGGTTACCCCTTTTTGGGATTTATGACCGTGAGTATATGTATGTAACATAACATAAACATAAACATTCACGCTGAATATGCCCGAAGGGGTTGGCAGAGGTACTAATACTTCTGAAAATTATGCGAGTTTGTCACCTGGTGTTCAGAGTACCCGCGTTTTGCATGGACAGTGTACTCACGTGATAGGGGGCAGGCTTATAGCCATTTTGTACGAATACACTGTCACATGACTAAGTACAACTCAGCCATGTGGATTTCCTCACGATGTTTTCCCTCACCGTTAACAGCCATGATAAATTAACCACACATATGTCTTTAGAGAAGACAAATTGTTGTAGGCCGGACCCGGGATTTGAACACTAGTCGTTTGCACGATAACCGGTGTTCTACCCATTGAGCTATCACGGTTTGTATATGTATGTAAGTATTCATTTAAGGTGAGTAATCATAAGGTTTCAAAACATTAATGTATTTATCAAAAACTATTTTTTATTCACAGTTTGTGTGAATAGTTTCGCCTTTGCACAATATTCCACGTTACCTACATCGCTTATTTATATGGTATATCAACAAAACTACACATTTTGGACTCATTGATTGAACTTGATACATCCATCAGTTCGGTTAAGCTGATCCTTTTTATGTTTCCGTATTATATAGTAGAAATCTTTTGATAGGAAGACACCGTAGATTGCATAAATGGGATTAATACATAGTGGATTAGCTATCTGAAAACCATTAGATCATTGGTGCATCTATCATAAAGAATTGTTACCCTACCATGTTTAACACTACACACTCAATACTACAAATGAGAGCTCTACCTTACAAAAATACATGTACTGTTTAGAGTATTGAATCCTGATTTTTCTCGAGAACATATAGGAAATAAAAACATACATACATATACTCACGGCTTTAAATCCCTAGAAAGGGTAGCCAGAGCTAAGGAATTCGAAATTCCTCGGCCACGTTTGGAAAGTTGAGTGGGGAAAAGATGGTAAAATAAAGTTTGTTGGTGATGGGTCTCCAACCGCATCGCCCAAAAATCCCTTAAAAGCCCCAATACCGTTAGTCGCCTCTTACGTACACCCACCGGAAGAAATGGGGTAGTGCTATTCTAAGCCGACACTACACAGCATATAATAAATACAATGTCTGGATATTATCTCAAGGTATCGAAACATTCCTTGATTGTAAGATTTACTTATTTTAGAACCTTCATTTTCTTCCTTTTTGACATCAAGTGAATTAAAACTAACAAATGTCTTCCGAATAACTACATTTTTATAAAATAAATAAACATACGGTCATCATATTATCCACAAGTAAAGTTGGTTAAAAGTTTAAATATATTTTTTTGTACTAACAAAACCTGAAAACTATTCGTGCTCTTTACATGTTAAAAAACAAGAGAGAATAAAATATTCGAAACATAAATTCAGTGTATCAAATTCATTTCTAAGAACCGTCTAGTTAGAGTATATACGAGATATTATTAAACAATTTTACATAGCTCAAATCAACATAAACCACGAAATTCTCATTGTATACCTTTAATATTAAATGTAAACGCTACTCCGTCCGTACACGGTTTCATGTTATTGTACGCATAATATAATAGATAAAAGTACGTATGAATTAATTGAAGTAAAACATTCCTCCGAGTTACGTTATTTTTCCCTGGGGCAGAACTGCCATATAAAAATAAAATGGGTTCATTTATTTCAATGAACGCAGGTGCCAGTAGGGTTTAGGAGTTTTAACCTGGCTATCTTACATTAAGGTTAAAAGGTCTGTGTTATAGCGGTAAAATTGTACTTAAAGTCAGGTATACTATCATCATCCTCGTTTTTATCTCTTAGGTTTTTTTTTTAATTTTGGCCGGCTAGTTTTATTTTCTTTATGTTTTGTCGTTTCCCGAGAATATATCTTCTTTTACTTCCGAGGAGAGGGCAAAATTCAAACTTAAGTAATAAGAGCGGAGTTATATCGTCATTTTCTCATTTTATAAGATTGCAGAAAATATTACTTACCCATTTTTTCCCGTTGGTGTCATACGCGACTTAAGTTATTAGAGACCCATCAAATAATCGATTATTCTTCAACCTCTTTCCTATGCAACATCCAAAAGTGGTTGATTATTACAAAATTCCCAAGTTCTAGTTTTCCCTTTTTGGGATTCATAGCTGTGAGTATATTAATGTAAATGTATTCATACATTTACAATAAATATATTATGCAAATGTGAAAAACCTAAAATGTACTAAAATCTTTACTTTCTTAATATTATTATTCCATTAAGAAGTTCGTCTCCGTTTTGATTTTATATAATTAAAGTAGTAGTAGTTTTGCAATCACAAAATCGGTCCAATTGTTAAAAAAAACTACCCGGATCAGACTGACACAAATATAAAAGGAGATATTTGGGTATATGTACAGTGTACGCAAACTTGTATTTACTTAGTAAAAAACGTTTTTTTTTTGTTTTACAAACACGCTCTTTAATTTTATTTATCATTTGTCATTTCCACCAGATTGATAAGTTGGTGAATCACAGCTTCATAATTTTAGCCCTAAATTTCGTTGTGCATTTTCATCTACAAAGCGTAACTAAGCTTAGCCGATGAGACAAACTTTTTTACTTAAAAAAAGATGGCTTACACTGAGTCTCCCCTTTAATCCTTCGGGAGTGGTGGGTGCGACACTGCACGTGTTCGTTTGAGTTTTGGATTCACTGTTGTACTATATTTTTCATACAGTATTTTATTACTTTACTAGTTATCGCTTATGATGTTTATTCCTGATGGGGTCGCAGAGGTATTAATCCTTGAGGCTTGTAAGAAACTTAGAGAATACTCTATAAAGAATAATCTAATAACTGACAGAATTTGTATGTATGATCGGTCAGTTTCTCACTCCTTTTGTTACATAGGCCCTCACAAGCTTCATGGCTTGGGCGTGGGCTTAGGTACATATACTCATGGTTATTAATCCCAAAACTTGGAAGTAAGATATTTGGAATTTGGAAATACTGAGACAGGTTGGTTGGTGATACCGGACCGAAGCACGGCCGAACTAACACTTAAAGAACCCTTATACCACTAGGTCTACTGCCACTAGAATATTTTATTAGTATTCGCTGTGTATTGTCGGCTTACCCCATTTCTTCCCATAAGTGTTCCGTAGAGGCGACTAAACTACTAAGGTAATTAACTAAGGATATTGGTGTTTTTAAGTGATTTTTTGGACAATGCGGTTGGAGACCCATCACTAAAAAACATTTACTTTACAATCTTAACCCGACTCAACTTCCAAGTGAAGTTTTATTATTTATAGCCGTGAGTATATGAATTACTACGACGTGATAGCTCAATGGGTAGAACACCGGTTAACGTGCAAGCGACTAGTGTTCAAATCCTGGGTCGGGCCTACACCAATTTGTCTTTTCTAAAGACATATGTGTGGTAATTTATCACGGTTGTTAACTATGAGGGAAAACATCTTGAGGAAACCCACATAACTGAGTTGTACTTAGTCATGTGACAGTGTATTCGTACAAAACAGCGATAGACCTGCCCCCTATCACGTGAGTACGCTGTCCATGCAAAACGTGCGTGCTCTGAGTCACGTGATGTTCTGAAGTATTAGTACCTCTGCCAACCCCTTCGGAGATATTCGGCGTGAACGTTTATGTTATGTTATATGTATTAATGTATGTATGGACATAAATGTTGTAAACAGCTATTAAGTGTACAAGAAAGTGCGGATTTTGAGCCACTAGCAACTTTTGTTTGATAAACAACTTTGCCCCTATTTCATGTTATTGTACGAGTATTTTCGTATGATTGTATGATAACACTATAAAATAGACGTCAATAGCGCCATAAAAACATTTATTCAGAATGAAAGTGCTAAGTAATAAATAACAAAGTATTCACACCGTTTTGTGTTTCATTTCAATGACTAGTTACTTTATAAGTAGTGTGTAGGTTTCGAACGAAAATGGACAAGCAGCTGTGATATTTCTCATGGACATATAATTTTATAGCGACAGCAAATACATTTTAAAACCTAACAAGTACTTAGTGAGTTACGACATAGCAACGTATATTAGTAATTGCTGTTTCTAACTATGCAATGTGATATCGCCTGACTGAAATTCTGAATTATGTATGTTTAGGCACAAAGTAAACTAGGGTGGAATATCTCACTTTTTGTAATAATATTCACAAGTTATCGTCAATTATATTTTCTTACGAAGTATTGGTTATTTTAATGTAAGTGTACTCATGATATTCTCTTTCGAAGTAATTATAATGATACCACTTTAAACCACATTGCAGTGTATTGTCTAGAAATGAGTAGAATAGCGCTAACCGATTTCTTCCCGCTGCGCTAGTCATAAAAAGTGACTTGAGAGTTGGATCTTTTTAACCGACTTCAAAAAAGGAGGTTCTCAGTTCGATTGTTTGTATGTATGTATGTATAATTGTCCGCGATTATCTCGAGTTTGGCTTAAGCTCTTTGGATGCGGTTTTCAAATTAGTATTCGTTACATTTAGGAGAAGGTTTTAGTGCCTTAACCGACCACAAAAAGAAAGGAGGTTCTGTGTTTGACCTGTATGTATGTCTGTTGGTCCGCGATTACCTCACGTTTGGCTTAAGCTATTTGGATGCGGTTTTCAGAAAAGTATTCGTTACATTTAGGAGAAGGTTTTAGTGCCTTAACCGACCAAAAAAAGAAAGGAGGTTCTGTGTTTGACCTGTATGTATGTCTGTTGGTCCGCGATTATCTCACGTTTGGCTTAAGCTAATTGGATGCGGTTTTCAGAAAAGTATTCGTTACATTTAGAAGATGGGTTAAATGATTTAACCGACTCTAAAAGAAAGGAGGTTCTGTGTTTGACCTTCATGTATGTATGTTGGTCGGCGATTATCTCGCGTTTCGCTTAAGCTATTTGGATGCGATTTTCAGAAAACTACTTGTTACTTTCAGGACAAGGTTTTAGTGATCTAACCGTCTCAAAAAAAGGAGTTTCTGAGTTTCACCTATGAGTACGTATGTAAGTTTGAAGGTTCTTAGTTATTATTACACAAAGAGTTATCAGTTTATGCTATTACATTCAGGAGAAGGTTTAAGTTCTTTAACCGACTCGAACAAAAGGAGGTTTCTTAGTTTGAAATATAAGTATGTATGTAAAGTTATCAATACTAGACAGAAATTTATCAATATATGTTAATAAAGTTTTTTTATTAGTAATAAACAGAGTTACTAAATTATTGAACAAAAAGTATATAAAAACATGAATAAATTACTCTTAATTATATTGAAGAAAAAAATATATATTGCAACATCATGTTTTTCATCCTGGTCATTTCAATCAAGGCTCTTTCGTCATGGGGATGGTTAAGTAATTTCTTTGAATCTATATCACTTAAAGCCATCTCATCAAGGGATTTTATACGACTCAACGCTACATATATATAAGAGTGTTTCTTCGCATTTGTGATAGATGAACTTCTCTTTGCTCATCTGTTTCGGCAGCAAGAGCAGCACGCTGACGATCTCTCTCATTCTGAAGGTCAAGCACGAGTTATCGACACGAACGGTTAGAATGAGATGGCAGTATACGATACTAAGTAAGTGCGTAAAAGATAGCTGCTTTATCCTACGCGATAACTAGTTTAAATACGGCTCGTGCTTGCGCTGCTGAAGTCTTTTTTTTTTTCGATGGGTGTTTCGTTCTCCCTTACGCGACTTTTCCTTAAAGCATCCTTTGATTTTCTATCTAGGCCCGCAGGTAAACAAAATAGTAACAAGTAAGCTAAAGTCATAATAACAAATATTGTAACTACCTGTTAAAAAAACTATAAAATAAACGGACAGTAAAACTTATCTCTAAAAAACTATCACTAATTCACTAAAAAAACTCAGAGTGATTTAAGAACTTATCACTAAAAAGTATAAAATAAAAAACAAAAACTTCAAATTAAAAACTAAACAGAAAAATTAAATATTATTATTTTTTATTTAAAAAAGAACCGCCTTCAAAAATCCAACTGAAAAGTATAAAATAATTTTTATTTATTTTATTATGTACAACTCTATTCAACTTCTTCTTTTTGAAGTCGGTGCCAAACAGGCAAATCCAAAATTAAAATTGCTACATAGAGAAAACCATACGAATAATAAATCAATCGATAGTGCATCAAACAACAGTAGGTAACACAATCGCACTCAAAAATCAAGAAATTTCATCCGCTCGCAACGAGACGTCGCTTTATAAAGGATGGAATTGGGGGACAGTGAGCGGTGCTTAGCCTGGTGTGCATGCGTCGCACTCCGCAGAGAAATTATCATAATATACATGTCACCGTAAAACTGTAAATACTAGTAAATTATAATTTTAGATAGATAGCGAGATAGTAAACTGACGTTAGGTTAGGTTATGTAAGATTATCGGATTTCAAACTAACGGAATCAACAATTCGACAGAGACATGCATGCACCGAGTTGGCACAACCAATACTTCTAACACTTTGTAAAAAGACGATCGAGAATCTAAATCACTACATAATACAAAGTCGCTTTCTCTCTCCCTGTCTGGGATATATGAATATCCTTATGTATACTTTAATCTGTAAAACTACGAAATGAATTTTGATGCGAATTTTTTTATTAATTGATTAAAAAGGAAGGTTTATAAGGATGAAATACGCTGATGGGGTGGAGAACTCACTCATCATGGGCGGGCCACTAATATTCGTTCTTCTTTGTCATGAAACTTGGTTTGGCACCGACTTCAAAAAGAAGAAGTTGAATAGAGTTGTACATAATAAAATAAATAAAAATTATTTTATACTTTTCAGTCGGATTTTTGAAGGCGGTTCTTTTTAAAATAAAAAATAATAATATTTAATTTTTCTGTTTAGTTTTTAATTTGAAGTTTTTGTTTTTGTTTTTTATTAAATTTTGTTTGGGCGAAGTGAATGGGGACCCATCACTAACAATCTCTATTTAACACGCTATAAAAGTTCCAATAATTGTTATAGAAATTTTGATTCCAAATCTTTGGCGTTCCGTTTTCGGAATTTAAATCCATGAGTATGTATATGAATGCTCTTACCAACCACTTTATCCACTATTTCGTGTGACCTGTTTAATGAAATATATTCATGCCATAATAACGGAAAGAAACTCTTCCTTAGCTTAGTTAAAGCGGCCCTTTCAACTTAAAAAGCTACCGTGTCTGTGTAGGCTTCGTACGACGTATATATGTAATTAGGTTTTAATATTAGAATGATTATTTTTTAAATGTTTAACTTCCAATACATTAAGTTAGATTCATGGAAACAAAGAACTGTAAGTACTGTAACCTGAGATACGGGCGATGAGGCTAATTCGCGTACAGTCGACACCAAATAATGTATATTATTTTTTATATTGAATATATTTTTGAGTATATTTTGAATATATGTATATTCATATATGCACTCAAAAGCGGTTTAATAAGATTTCCTTGTAAGACTTTACACTTGAGGATAGTTAAATAGGACCCATTACATTTAATCTGCCAATCCAATCCTTAAAGAGTTCAAGATTCTTAAACTCCAAAGTTTACATGCATATACTCACAGCTATAAATCCCAAAAAGGGGTAGCCAGAGCTTCAGAGCTAGTAACTCCTCAGCCACATTTGGAAGTTGATACGGTAGAAAGTGGTAGCAATAGAGTAACAATAACATTTATAACAGAATTCCAAGTCATATTGTAATTAATTTACGTAACTAAATTGTATTTAGTCATGTGACATAGTATGGCCTGCCCCCTAGAATGTGAATCAACTCACCAAGCAAAACGTGAGTAGTAAGGGCGAAAAAACGACAGAAATATTAGAACATAACATAACATAAACGTTCACGCCGAATATCCCCGAAGGGGTTGGCAGAGGTACTAATACTTCTGAACATCACGTGACTTTGTCACCTGGTGTTCAGAGTACCCACGTTTTACATGGACAGTGTACTCACGTGATAGGGGGCAGGCCTATCGCCGTTTTTGTACGAATACACTGTCACATGACTAAGTACAACTCAGCCATGTGGGTTTCCTCACGATGTTTTCCCTCACCGTTAACAACCACGATAAATTAACCACACATATGTCTTTAGAAAAGACAAATCGGTGTAGGCCTGACCCAGGATTTGAACACTAGTCGTTTGCACGATAACCGAGTGTTCTACCCACTGGGCTATCATGTTTGCTTATAAATATTCAGGGATTTCAGTTATAGCGTAGAGTTGAGTTCTTCGTAATATAGTTAAAGACAGATTTTGTTTACATGAGGCGTGTAGTCGTAAACAACATTGTTATGTCGACTCTATTGACAGGCATGAGCTGGTTCGGTGTACACGGCAAAACAAGGTAATCTCAGTAATACAATTTCCAATACCAAGAAAGTGTTTTGTTCGTTTAAGTAAGTAGTTTTCACTACTCAATAACTTGGATGTGTGAGGATTTTCGCTCGTATTTTGTTGGCTTGCTTTAATGCGATCGATGATTTGAAATATCTATGTTTTTGGAACAAGGACAAGTTTTACGATGAAAATGCTTGATAATTTCCGCTTTTTATCACTTAAGATTGAGCAGAAGCCGTTAAAGAAGCGAAGTCGACAAATGGTTAAAAAAATTATCTGAATAGGTAATATTTTGATTGTAAGTCTACTAAAGATATTTTTTTCATAATAAACCTTAGTCAGAGCATATGACAGATCTGTGGAGTATATTCTAGATAACATTTAAAAACCTACGAGATTAGTTTACATGAACTAAAAGTTGTGAGGTCGAACTATCCATAAAAAAATAATTCAAAACAACATTGCCTAAACTGAATTTCCTAAAACCCCGTTCGCCATAAATTGACTATGACTTTTATGCCTCTGCAACGCTAAATGACCCCATTTCTATTCACACTATACGGGTAGAAAGTTAAGTAAATACACTTTCCTATTCAAATGGTCTCGTGAATCGTGTAACCATGGATACGAAGGTAGGTTTAATATAACTGAACTGCAAATTAACACTCCTTAGTATTATACGTATTTGCATAAATTGAATGGTTCGAAGTGTCTTCAGTATAATTCAAAGCTATTTCATTTAAAAATTATTAGATTATTAGAAATAATTAATAGGTGGCTTAGAATAACACTACCCCATTTCTTCCCGAGGTTGTTCGTAAGCGATGACCTTAGGTATTAAAGTGATATTTGGGCGATGCGATTGGTAACACATTACCAACAACATTTATATTACAATCTTTTCCTGACTCAACTTCCAAAAATGCCTGAAAAATTCCAAATTCCACAGCTCTGGCTACCCACTTTCTAAATTCATGACCGTGAGTATATGTATCTATGTATTCTCTACGCCTGCGGCTCTACTCTTCAATTTTGAAGCTCTGGCTACCCCTTCTAGGAAATTATAGCTGTGAGTATATGTTTGTATACACTATTCGCTTCAGTTTAAATAAGCTCAGAATAAAACTTACGTAAGCTTACATAAGCTAAAACTGGATTGTATAAAAACAGTGTTTTCGTCAGAGTGACATTTAAGTAAATATTCGTGTAATTGCGCAGTATCCTTAACGAAAATGTAGATAAAAAATTCGGTCTCTACGTCGCTCTGAATATAAATGAGGTACACCGGAATTATTATTTGCTTTGCTGATTACCTAATTATTTAATGACGCTTCTTTAGAATCCGGACCGGACTTGACTGTAATATTATTTGGTTTCTATTTTTGGCTGCGTGTAATGTTTATTGGTGGATTTTACTACGTTTGTATTTTACTTTCATTAAGTTTACATTCTGTAAAATGCCTGAAGATTATTTACAAACTATGCATTCTGAGGCTTCAACAGAATATTAATTTATGCGTAAGTAAAGCATAATATATCTATGGGAATATTAATTAAAAATAGTTAAAAAAATAAAAGTACTCTCAAACCTACCAAATGAATACGCAAAATTCATACAATATACTTTCAATTTTCTTTATTCATACATATTCAAATATTTGAATGTGAAAGGGAAGGTGCTTCCTATTAGATACTATTTCACGAATCAAATTGTAAACTAGAAATTTATTTATTTATTATGTTTTTAATCAATGTAGTGTAAAAATAACTATTGATTCAACTCCTCTATGTATTGTACATCTACCTATTAATACCATTAATTTACAAACCTTACGTTGTGTGGAATAGATTGCTATAGTGATAAAACCGCCAATCTTACTAATATTTAAGAACTAAATCACTGTAAAGTGTTTTAACTTTGACTCGATCGTTGTTAAGCAAAGAAGTTACAAGATCTGTTAAAATATACTTTTTAACTACTGTTAATTTGGAATAATTGTCGAGGCAGCAAGCTTACTTAGTCAAAGGTAACTTACTTACGGTAACTTCGTAAAGATATATTTTTTTAAGTTCCATAATTTAGAAATGGATTACTCGACTTAAAACGGTTTGACTGCGGCTCAACCTTGACCCATTTCTGTATTAACACTAACATAACCGAATTTTAGTCTGAATTTGTTTCTTGATTTACCCTTTTTACGTTTTCGGGATGTAGTTTTAAGGTGTAAGTACATACAACACTCATCTGTTACTGACTGACTGAATGAGCGATGACAAAATTTCCTCGAGGAGTGTAAGCACTACAGTTGGATTTCCCTAAGATATCCCATACTGTATAATTTGGTAGGATAGGATAAAACTTTTTATCACCCATTTTTACATCTGGAACTCATGTAAAAATGGGTGTTCCACAGGGATCTATATTAGGCCCATTTTTGTTTCTAGTATATATTAATGATTTGCCGTTCATGGTCGAGAAAAGGTCTGAAATAGTATTATTTGCTGATGATACTTCTTTAATTTTTGACGTTAAAAGGAATTCGGAAAATATTGACGATGTAAATAATGCAGTTTCCCAAATTCAAACATGGTTTGCTTCAAATAATCTTGTACTAAATGCCAAAAAAACCAAATGTATTAAATTTGCATTACCAAATGTTAAAAGTGTTGATAATGAAATTATATTAAATAATGAAAAATTACCATTTACGGATAGCGCAGTTTTCTTAGGGATACATCTGGACTCAAAGCTCCAATGGGGACCCCACATTAGCGCGCTAGCTGGCAGGCTAAGCAGTGCTGCCTATGCCGTTAGAAAGATAAGACATTTAACTGATGTACAGACCGCTCGTTTAGTTTACTATAGTTATTTTCATAGCATCATGTCTTATGGCATTTTACTCTGGGGCAGAGCTGCTGATGTTGGGTCAATATTCATTTTACAGAAAAGAGCAATAAGAGCTATTTCTAATTTAGGTTCACGAGATTCCCTTAGAGAATTGTTTAAAACCATAAATATAATGACACTGCCATGTCAATATATTTATGAAAACATCATGTATGTGAGAAAAAATTTGAAAGCATTTTCCAAAAACTGTGACAGACATACTAGAAGTCTTAGAGATAATAATAAAATTTCAATTCAAAAGTACAGATTGTCAAAAATAAATACATCTTTTATGGGGTTATGTGTAAAATTTTATAATAAAATACCTGATGACATTTTGAATCTAACAGAAAAGAAATTCAAAGTAATTATAAAACGCAGTCTTCATTTAAAAGCTTATTACAGTTTAAATGATTATATGATAGATGAAACTGCTTGGTGTCACCAGGGCTCTATTCAGGATATTTCCAGACATACACCAATATTGTAATTTGACTAAGAAAAGATGTGTGTTGCTGAGTTTCTTACGGGTTCTTCTCGCAACAATACACCTTCCGAATCCGAAGTAGAGTCAGTAGAGTAAGATTTAACTTATACGTAAGTTTGTGACGTTCAAAAAATAGAGAACAATTCTTTTTATTTTGAAATAAATATTTTTTATCTTTTATCTTATCTTAAAAAAAAACCTCCCTAAATATCTTTGGGAACGGGATTGGGGACGGCATACCTGAAACTACTTAACATCATTACATTTACTCACGGCTATGGCTCCCTAGAATAGGTAGACAGAACTTCAGGATGAGAACTTTTAAAGACTGTCTACTTCATTTTGGGATTTATAGCTATATTAGGCTGCGTCCCCAGTAGGCAAACTGTTAGCCGCCGACTAAGTTAGCGGCGTATCGGTTTAGTACGCCCTTCCATATATTTCAAATGGAGTGTTCACAGTTTGCTAGTTTTGCACTCACTGTACGCAGTTTGCAGCGTTACGCGCGCCGACTACCTTAGTGAGCGGCCGACTCCCACCAAAACTGGTTCCAGTCGGCGGCGGCGATTGGTTGTTCGCCGGGCGCAGTGACTCAATTATATAATTATTATAATTCAGTCGGTCGGCTAAACTCTTACAGTTTGCTTGCGACGCACGAAAATTGATTTGAGTCTGCAGCTGACTCAAATTTCAGTTCGCTGCAAATTTGCGGCTCACTCTGTCGGCGGCTAACAGTTTGCCTACTGGGGACGCAGCCTTAGTATGATCTGTGGTATGTATATTATAAATAATTGTGTTGCTACGCAGTGTTGGCTTAGATTAGCGCTACCCCATTTCTTTCCGTAAGTGTACGAAACGACTAAGGGTCTTAAGTGATTGTTGGCCATCCACATCACTATTATCATCAGACAATAGACGTTCACTGATGGAAATGGGCCTCCCCCAAAGATCTCCACAACGACCAATCCTGTGCCACCCTCAACAATCGTTCTCCAACGACCTTGGCCAAGACTATACTGCGTCGTTCGGTACGCGGTCGCCACTACTCCAGAACTTTCGAGACCCAACGGCCGTCGACTATGCAAGCATTTTTTTAGTTTTATAGCATGTTTATGATAAAAGTACTTTAAAAGTGTGTTGTTACATACATACATACATATACTCACGGCTATATTTCCCTAGAAGGGGTAACCAGAGCTAAGGAATTATAAATTCCTAAGCCACTTTTGGAAGTTGAGTGGGGAAAAGATGGTAAAAATAAAGGTTTTTGGTGATGGGTCTCCAACCGCATCGCCCAAAAATCCAATAAAAAGCCCCAATACCCTTAGTCGCCTCTTACGACACCCGTGGGTAGAAAGGGGTAGCGACATTCTAAGCCGGCACTACACGGCAATGTGTTGTTACTTTACGAAAAAAAAACTTACTTTCCTTCTTTCAATTTGCCTTGTTTTAACTGAACTTCACGTTGCATATATTATCGCATTGACTGATGATTGAATAATAAGTGTGTGTGTCGCACTTCATATACATGTTCAATGTAGGATAATGTAATTTTAGTTATTGATGTTATTTGCATCCACCCTCAGTAACGCTTATTGGAAAATCACCTAGCTACCTACTTAAACTTACCTACAAGACCCAAAAAAGTAGCCAGAGCCACAACATTAGATATCATACATACATATACTCATGACTATAAATCACTAAAATGGGTAGCCAGAGAAATAGGATTAGTAATTCCTCAGCAAATTTTTGAGAGTTATGTGGTGAAAAGATAGTAAAATAAAGGTTGTTGGTGATGGGTCTTCTACCGCATCGCCCAAAATGCCTTTAAAACCCCAATACCCTTAGTTGCCTCTTTCGTACACCCGCGGAAAGAAATGGGGTAGTGCTATTCTAAACCGATACTAAACAGCATCTATACAATGAAATGAAACTCTTACTATTGTTTCTTTGCCATTTAATCGTAGCGTAAAAAAATCAATATAAAACTATATACATATACATACATACATATACTTACGGCTATAAATCCCTAGAAGGGGTAGCCAGAGCTAAGGAATTAGAAATTTCTCAGCCACTTTTGGAAAGTTTAGGGGGAAAAAGATGGTAAAATAAAGGTTTTTGGTGATGGGTCTCCAACCGCATCGCCCAAAAATCCTTTGAAAGCCCCAATTCCGTTAGTCACCTCTTACGTACACCCACCGGAAGAAACGGGGTAGTGCTATTCTAAGCCGACACTACACAGCAAATAAAACTATATATGTTCGAAAATATTAAATGAAAAATACTAAGTTGATATAGAAAATAGGTAAACTCCTGCCATCATCTTACAAAAAGGTAACAAAATTTTCAACAAAAAAAAATCCTATATAAGAAACATAGTTTTGACAAAACATAAACAAAAAAAACATAAAACCCAATTATATAAAAAATCAGTAAAGATTAGTATTAGGAGTTATAGATATATACCTACTGCGCTAAGTTATATGCACCAATATGTTTCGCTCTACGCTATTTAATGAGGGTGGATGCAAATAACATCAATAACTAAAAAATCAAAGTACCTTAAAAGAAAATATGTTTAATATTAAGGGCGTCCCCGGAAAAATAGGTTGATATTGATTGTTTTGAAATTCTATAAAGTCTGATTTGATGATATTGATATGACATGAATAAAATATATGTTGGTGATTAGTTCATGATGTTAAAGTTTGATGTTTAACATTTTAATAATTTGTTGAATAATATGATGAAAAAAATTGAATTGGAACATGCTTTGTTTTCATAAAAACCGTATAGGCTCCACTGGCCTAACATACATGTGAACTCATTATGTGTCTATATACGCGCAGATTTAAGATCTGTAACTTTGATGTTTAACTTTTCATTTAAATATTATAGTTATTCAATAAAACTAAATAAACTACATTTATCCTGCGCGCGCGTTTTTTCCGTCCCTGTCACTCTCAGTAAATTTGACGTAAGAGTGAGCGCAATAATTAAGACGTAATTAAGACATTAATTGTAATCTGCTTTTCAAACTGGTAAACCATTGCGAAAGATTTTCGGTGAAACGTGATTCGCGCCAACGTCTTTCGAGCTGGCGGCTTTCGAATTCACGTACTTTCGAGCTGGCGTACCACTCAAATATTTTTTTGAGCTCGCGTGCGTCGAGCTCGCGACATTCGGTGAAACGTATGACTCCCATTAAACACAGTACTCACATTCAATTAAGCGACGGTTACTGTATTATTCTTTGTATTTCCGGTATTTCTATTATTGTACGATATTAAATAGGCTCAACCATATGTAACTTTACATTGTTCTTGAAATCCCTCGAAAGGCGATGCTCTACAATTCTACATCTCAAGAAAGACTCAAACGGTCAAGCCGAATATCCCCGAAGGGGTTAGAAGAGGTAGTAATACTTCAGAATATCACGTGACATTGTCACCTGTTATTCAGAGTACCCACGATTTGCTTGGACAGTGTTCTCACGTTATACAGGGCAGGCCTATCGGCGTTTTGAACAAATACACTGTCACATGATTGTGAGTTTCAACAGTCCCCTCGACTTCCTGGGATGCCATCATCAGATCCTGGTATCATGGTACTTTCCCGGTAACAATAACACAACAAAAGAAATGTTTAGTGAACATGAACTTCTCTTCATAAAAGCTACGAAGAGGAGAATAAATCTATATAGAATGTTGAAAGAACCGTTTCCTAACTCCTAGTGATTGAGGACCCACACCTTCCATCATCAACTCAGCAGCATAACAATATGATTTTCAGAAGCAAATGTCAATATAAATTCATAAAATATGTAAAACGCGGTACATTTGCCTATAAAATTTGAGGGTTCCCCTCGATTTCTCCAGGATCCCATCATCAGACCCTGATATCCTCATCATGGTACCAATCCGGAAGTATCTTCTTTCGAATAAAAAAATAATATTCAAAATCGGTTCATAAATGGCGAAGTAATCGGCGAACAAACATAAAAAAAAAAATATACGGTCGAATTGAGAACACTCACTCACTTTTTTGAAGTCGGTTAAAAAGGTACCTATGTATATCTAAAGTGTTTTTATATTCACGAAACTGTTCTATTTGTGTGTGTTTCTGTAAATGACTGCACTTGCGGTAAAAAATCGGAAAAAAACACAAGAATATAATTTGCGATTATCCACCCCGTTTCTGAATATCCTCCTTTAGGGTGGCTCTTTTATGGTGAATTTATGAAATAATCCATTGTTTCACCATTTTTAACATTATTGCTCTGGTACTGATATTAACAAGTGTTATTCTAAACAGACACTAAATAGTTTTTTCGAGTGCAGAACAATAATTAAAAAAGTCTATTACGACATTCCGTACGTGGAACGCGATGAGGCTAAAGTGAGAATGTAGATTCTCTCAGCGAAACACATCTTGCTGATCAAGAAGAGCTGCTGGAAAGCTTGCCTCTGGAAAGGTACGGCTTTTTCAGAGCCTCGGATTATATAATAAGATTTGCTATTATGAGTCACTTAGTAAAGCGTTTGGAGGAGTACCATATACATATCTCAGACCGCGTTATCATATCACATTGTGCTTTTACAACGATAAGGACAACTTCCTGGATGTCATCAGTGTTTTGCCACTTGGCAATATCAAGCGCTCAGTTAGGACCTAGTTTGTGTTACCATAGCACTAATCTTTAGGTCAAAAATATTGTTTTTTCACTTTTTGTATTGTTTTTTTAAATTGTATGGTGTTATGTTAACAAAAATAAACGAGTTATCTATCTATCATCAGTTTCTATGCGCCAACGGTAGAAAAGTAAGATGAACTTTTATGGTTTAAGTCCTGCTGGTGTCGAAATTTTTCTTTCCTTGATTGATTAGTTAAATTAAGGACTTTTATGAACAACTTTGGTATGCAGATCTTGTATAGCTGGGCGATTTGAATGCTAGCGTTACACGTGAATATGAGGCTTGAGCTCCAGCTGGCAATATGAAAAACAATGATTATTTGCAGCTGCAATATCTGTGCTGAACACGCCAAGACTGACAATAACTAACACTATGTTTCGGCTTGCCCCTAAGCACAAACCAACGCGGTTGCAACTAAGATCGCAACACTGGCACAGTGGAATTAGATGAATTATGCTATTATATTACACGTCAAAGAGATACGGTTATTTAAAAAGGAAACGAGTGATGCACTGTGCGCGTTGCTGGAGCAACCATCGGCCCCCTGATTATGTATCTTTAGCGACCGTCAATTGTGTTGCAAGTTGCAAGAATATCGCTGTCTATGTCAAAAATTTGTATGCAATTTGACAATATTGACAGCGACAATATTGCAACTTTTGACACATCGTGGTCGCAAAGGATACCTAATCAGGGCGCGGTTATCATCATTAAGCTACAAATCCGTCTCCAAAACACCGTAGATCCAAACCGAAAAAAAATCTTCTTTAAACTTGAATTGACTAAACGATCTCGGGGTAAAGGGGAAAGACATGAAGATTCGACAAAAAACATACTATTAATTGATGAGCAAAATTATGATGTCATCGCTATCTTGTTAACGTTGTGTAAGTCGTGTTCTCAAATTACGAAAATTACTTAGTGCAAAAGACCGCAGAAGTAAAGATTGGTTTTATAAAATTGACAAATTAATAAGAGAAGTGTTTGTTAAACATCGGGAGCTCCTCAGGCATAATATAGTAAACGACAGGAAAGTTTAAATCAACAACTAACTTTTAAAAGCACCCACATTTATGGATGTATGTGAGTGATAAATCGAGCAGGTGAGAAAAGAAAGATGTACTCACACAGTATACAAGCTATGTATTAGTTACTAAAAGCGAAATAATAATGGTGTATATTTCATGACAGCATGCAATGTGTGTTGCGTCTTGTGGTATATCGAACAGTCGAGTTTCTTTCCCGTATTCCCCGATACGGTATTAATAAAGCATTGTTCTAAGGATTCTTGCACTCATGACATCAAGGTAGTCACAAAAGTATCTCTTTATATGGCTATTGTGTTGCAGAATCTCTTTTGCTCCTCTGAGAATTGGTGTACCGTGTATTGCCCATCTGGATACTTAACGCATTGAACTGAAATTTTGCGAGTCTGCTGCCGTTCATTATAAGTTTGACAATAATGCTAAAGTGCTCACAATATACTCAACTCAAAGGGTCACGCCGAATATCTGAATATAATATATAATAAGGGGTTGGCAGAGGCAATATCACTTCTGAACATCACGTAACATTGTCACCTTGTGTTCAGAGTACTGTTACAACCTTTATTTCTATGGTACTAAAGCTGACATTAGCATACAGTACTTTTCCTATGTTTAAAGTGCATCGCTGCAGTTTTGGCTCATTGTAATTTACATTATTAATTAATTATATCTTTTTCATCAGTTACATTCTGGACGTCGCGCGTAGCGCTCATCTTTTCATATTGAGCATATTTAAATAATAGAGATCGGTGTTATTCATAATGAATTGTTCTTCTTAATTTGAAGTGTAGTTTATAAAAGTGTATTTTTTGGTAATAAATAGTTTAGGCGTATTTGTGAGTTTTTTTTTTAAAAAGACAAACAGGGGCGGCCGTCAAACAGTACCCACGTTTTGCTTGGACAGTGTACTCACGTAATAGGAGGCAGGCCTATCGCCGTTTTGTATGAATACACTATCACAACTTAGCCATGTGGGTTTTCTCACGATGTTTTTTTTTCATCGTTAACAACGATGATAAACTAACCACACATATGTCTTTAGGAAAGACAAATTGGTGTAGGCCCGACCCGGGATTACAACACTAGTCGTCTACACGATAAGCAGTGTTCTACCCACTGAGCTATCACGTGATAAGCCAATTTAGACTTACTTCGCGTATCACACTACGCATTCTATCCAGAAAAGGATCCAGCCCTGGTTGTGGGCATAGGCACCCAAAAATCTCTTGGCCATAGTAATTAGTATCATCACATCAGCTTTAGCCTCATTAGACCATAAAAGTGTGAGGTCGTATGTCGATTAGCGTTGTGGGCATGCCCATCTTGCCCATATGGCTGGATCCTCCCTTGATTCTACCGTTCTCTTTCTACCCTCTTGTGTAAGACTGTTGTGTTGTGTAACTGCTTGAACAGTACATGTATACATGAACTGCTTTATAGAACATTGAATTTTAGTACATCTAAGGAGAGAAATAAAACGAAAAATCTTATAAAAAAAATTTATAATCTACTAAAATACCATTTACATTTCCCCATCATCAGAATCCTCAACATCAGCTAAAGACTGCTTGGCGTGATTCTCAGCCTCTTGCGCCTGTTCTTTAGGCACCAACTCATGACGTCCATTCGTGTCTTTGGAGACCCATGATAGTTCCAACTCGAATTGTTTGTCTTTCAATTCATCGTGGACTAGGTAGATTCTGTAATTTTATAAAATACTTATTAGTGGTGGGTTACAGAAAAGTGACGTTAAACATATCACGATGTGAATAGTATTGTTAGTATAAAACGGCTGCACAGGATGTTAAAACGTACAATAAAGGCCGCAATTCAGGGGGAGAAGAATATAATAGTAAGTATGGAAATATAAGTAAATTCTAGGGAAAGCGAAGGGTTTGTTAGGGTCATACCAAGTGATGATCAATGGTCTGCCTACCCAATAGGAAGTCATTCCTGACGAATAATTACCACGATATTTCGTTATTGCTCATCATCTAATGACAATAAATATAATTAAACTTCAGTTTAAAACAGTACTTTAAGTATCATATTAAGAATTGCTGAGTCTATTATATAGAAATATCATTGAAGGTTGTAATTTCTTCAGATTAATGAGACTAAAATTCAGTATCGATAAATTATAGATATTAACAGGTTACAAACTAAATCTCCTAAATGTGGGCTCACTACCTCAAACTTTATTTATGCCAGTCACAAGAAAAATATACAAGGCGTATTTTATGTGCAGCAGTTGAAAATTATGAGTTTCAAAGTATGTCGATAGGTGTAGTAATAATCTGTAGTGTGTTAGAGGAATATTTTGACGTGACAACGTCTTATAAATTGGTTTGCCGGGTGACACTTCAAGAAACTGCGTTACGCTCCGCTCACGTTATGCGCTACAATGAGAGCGAGTGAGAGGCACGCGTCCCTTCCACTCGGGCATGGTAAGCCCGCCTAAGAAGGAGAGAGACAGACATAATTTCATCCTTCTTCCTACTGTACGAATGAATATTCACATTAAAATTATTTTACTACTCAAAGTCGTTGTCACGTAAAACTTTCGCCCGTATACCGACTTATACAGGCAACCATTTTCTAACATAAAATGGTCAGTGGAATTGTCATTTGTACTATTTTTGGTAGAGTGTTACATTAGATTGTTACTTAATTAGTTTTTAAGCATTATTTTATTTTGTGTCTGTTTAGATTAGCTCACTCATTACATATAATAACAGAATCATTTCTCTCGTGGGTGTCATAAGAGTCGACTTATGATATTGGGGTTCAAATCAAAGTAATCACTCCACAACACAACTCGCAAAACGATTGTTGTTTGTGTTGTGTTGAAAGTTGTTCTGGTTGGCAACCCATCACCAATCATCCTTTTGTTTAACGATCTTCTCCCCACTCAACTATTAAAAGTGGCTGAAATATGTCAGTTCTGAAGCTCTGGCTATACCATTTTTAGATTTATAGCCCTGACTATGGGTTTGTATATTAAAATAAGCATATTTCTGGATAAAAATAATAAACATAGTTCATAAAGTATATTGCTGGATTAAGAATAATAAACATAAATGACCCCAACAGGCATGCTATGAGTATAAAAGTATTGAGTATATGAGTAAAAAATAATGCTCACAGTGAAAAACTTAACTTTGACTGACAAAAAGGGTATTGAAATTGTATGACTTACATTCTAGCTGCTTCCTTAACCAATTCCTTGACAGACATATCAGCTAATTTTAACTTTTCGATTTCAGTCTTTGCCGCTTGTTTGGCTTTGCCCACAGCACAGCCAAAGTAGGCCTGAAAATTTTATTTAATTTATTAATTATACAATACAACATTTAATGTCCTATTTGTGAGTTATAAAGGGCAAGTAATAATAATCCACTGAATGACATTACCAGGATTATCAAAACTAACCTGATTGAAAAATGAAGTAGGTGCATATTTTCAATTATTAAGATTGTCACTTTTACTGAACAAACTCAAACGCACAATAACAGGAATGTGAGGGGCTTTAGTTTCACACATGGCTATCAAGTGTTTCGTTAGAAGTAAGTGTAATTATTTTAATCAAAGAACAATATCTGATGAGATACATGATTTTCCAAAACTCATTCGCCTGTATTGCCGGCTTAGAATGTCGCTACCCCTTTCTACCCACGCGTGGGTGTCATAAAAGGCGACTAAGGGTATTGGGACTTTTTATTGGATTTTTGGATGATGCGGTTGCAGTCCCATCACCAAAAACCTTTATTTTACCGGCTTTTCCCCACTCAATTTCCAAAAGTGGCTGAGGAATTTACAATTCTTTTGCTCTTGCTAACCCTTCTAGGGAATAATAGCCGTGAGTATATGAATGTATGTCATTTAAACAATATAAACCTAGCTGCCTTAGCTAGTTGCCTTAGCAAGCCTTTCTTATAGTGAATTCATGGATCAAGTTTGAACTTTGAGTGCTGCATAGCTTCAGCTTAGAAAAGCACTTACCCACTTCTTCTAAGGCTTTTAAATGATTGTTTGCTGATGTGGCTGGAAAACCCATCACCAACCATCCTTTATAGTAAAATCTGTTTCTCAGTCAACTTCCAAAAGAGACTGAGGCTTTTCTGATTCAAGCTATAGTCACTGGTTATTGGGATGTATAACTATGATTAAGATTTAGGTTTAACTATGAAATGACAAACTCAAAAATATCTGTATTAATAAACAAACTGCAACTTACAAATGAAACTCCACTGGGATCCAGCATATACATTTGAGGCCCGTCAGCTTTAGACCAAGTTCCCAAAACCACAGAACAGCCATAGGGTCTGACAGCACTGTATAATGTGTATGCATGCATGTACATAGATACTCTCTCATTCAGGTATTTAAGGGGAACTGGAACTCCATACTGAGACCTGTAGTTGGAAGCTTCTGTACGAGCTGTCTCTACTATTTGCCGGGCATCCGATATAAGTCCAGCTACTGCCTGAAATTAAAACAAGATGATGATGGTTTTTTTTCTTGCTACTGTTGTTAAACAAAGCCAAATTATCTTTCCTAAAAGTCAAGGTAAGGCAACCAATACTTAAAATGTGCAGGTATATAATATGGTTGCAATTGGGTATCCTAAGTAAGATAAAGAGGTGCTGATTTCAGAACCATTCTGAGATTTTACATTATAAACCATTATTTTTTACATGACTAAATACTTCATAATTGTTAGATCTTTCCTCATAAGGTATTTTTGTAGTTCCTAGAATCATACCTATTGAATTGAACATCATAATATTATCATTTGTGATCACTGATCACAAATTCTCGAAATGGATTTCACTTTGCATTCAGCAACATTTTGTGAAATTCCTATTTAACTATGTGTTTTTTATTAACATACATACATACATATACTCACGGCTATAATTCCCTGGAAGGGATAGCCAGAGCTAAGGAATTAGAAATTCCTCAGCCACTTTTGGAAAGTTGAGTGGGAAAAAGATAGTATAATAAAGGTTGTTGGTGATGGGTCTCCAACCGCATTGCCCAATGTTCCCTTAAAAGCCCCAATACCGTTAGTTGCCTCTTACGTACACCCACCGGCAGAAATGGGGTAGCTCTATTCTAAGCCGGCGCTACACACCAACATCATCAACAAAGTAAAAGTTGAGGAAACTTCAAGATATCATAACTGGATAGTTAAATATTTGAAATGAAAAATATTTTAACTAGTCCAGTAAAAATATTTTTCATTTCAAATAATTTTAATGTCTAAATGCATATATTAAAATTACAATAAAATTTAAGAGTTATAAATGAATGAGATTAATAGCAAGTAATATAGTTGAGTGTAGTTTGTATATTAGTTTATAATACTTGTATATTATTAAGTGTTTATTTAAAATACCTAAAATTTTAAAACTTGTAAATGTAAATTTTGACATCCAGTGACAATCATTGCTGGTCCTTTACATTGCATGTATTTCTGGTGAATTTATGAATTTAATGTACTTTATCAAACTTCATGCATTTTTGCATGTAATTAATAACTTATTTACATATACAATTTACAACTTTTATATAAATATAGGAAGGAAAAATTTCGACACAGGCGGGAATCGAACCCGTGACCTCGGGTATACGACCCGTCGCTCTGCTAATTGAGCTACCGTGTCAATGGCTGCCAGCGCGAAATTCTGCTATCCTTTATTTCTTTTACATGTTTTAAGTAGTGTTTGCGTTTCCTACCTCCAAATTTTTACTAATTCGGAAGGCCACTTGTCTACCTTTTCAGATACAGGTTCACAAGAGACTGGCTGCATTACCTATCTGTATAATAATGCTCACTCTTTGACTAAAATATGTGCAAGCCCTATCCCTGCTAGTTTCAACCAGGCATGCAGATATTTCGTTAAAAATATATTTGCATCTGAGCCCCATGGACCTTATAATGTTTGTCCAGAAAGTTATATTTACACTTCTTTGTACACAATTGCAGCAGCAATGTTGTTTATTCAATTTGACACCCAACCTCAAACCTATGGCTAACAAAAAGGGCCTCTGTCGAGCAAAGTTCCAGAATTCCCAGAAGGTAACACATTCAACCATATTGCTACTATATGATTAGATACTTACACATAAATACTTACATATACACACTCCATTAGTTCCCATTGGCATAGGCAGAGACTATTTGTCAGTTTGTATGATTATGGAAAACAACTCTAGCATTTTCTACATTCATATAGTTTTTTGTACAATGCTCTTTTATTCTTCAGAGATACTAACATAAAACAATATTTTGCTGTGTAGTGCCAGGCAAGAATAGCACTACTCAATGGTTACCTGAAGTTATTTTATGAGGTATCTGTTTTTGTGAGTGTGGTTTTTAAGTGAACATTGGGTAATGTGGTTGGACAACCATCATAAACAAGGTTCCCCCAATTTGTTAAATGTAAAGCTGTGTGTATAGGTAGTTAAGTTTTAAACTTATAGTGGGTTGATGATGACAAAGCAATTTATTTACATACCATTCCAACATGATCATCGATATGAAATATCCGCTTGTTAGCGCCAGGTTCATACAATTTAGACGTTACGAGCTTCTCAACGGCGAAGACAACGCCATCCCGGCCTCTGAGACCAATGACAGTTCCAGAGTTTTCAACAGCTTTCCCTGCGTATTCTACTTGGAAAACGCGTCCATCCGGCGAGAATTGTGAAGCTGATAAGTCGTACTATAATCACATAACATATTTGCGTTAAGAAAATTACTATAAATGCAAATGAAACCCGAATAACTTTGATAACCTTAAAAATATAATAAAATTGCTCAATACTTACTCCAGTACCGATTGAACTCATTGTAAATTATTAAAAATATATTGTGTAAAGTAAATAATTCACACAAAACGTATTTATTGTATTTTTATGGCTTTAGTTCACAGTTCTTTATATTTTTTACACAAAATCGGCAAATAGGAATGACAAGCAAAATATTGTTGTCGTTTTTAACTTTTATTTCATTGAAGAGGCCAAACGAATTACGCCATACAGCCAAGCAAACCAATATCTGAAGATTTCTCCACAAACCTTAAAAATGCATTTGATGGAAATAAAATTACTAAATTAATTACATTATTAGTTTTAAATAACGTTTACTCGTATAAGGATAAATTATTGAATTATTATTTTTTGTGAAATCAGAGAGGTTTGATTTGATCGGTAAGTAAGTACCTAATTGGTGGATTGGGAGCACAAACACAAACGATTCTTTACGAACACCTTCCGAAGCAACGGACTAATGATAAATTTAAAAGAAATTTGCGTTCAAAATATGTTGGTTTTTACTTAATTTTGAAGAATAAACTTTTACTTTTTTTTCTACTTTTTGATTTGGATTGCGACTTTAATGGAATCGTTTACTTACGCTACTACTATTCGTTTATTAAGGTAATGCTAAGGAGTAACGTAGTCACAAATGTTTGTTTAAATCACAGTTGTAATATTTGTAAGTGTGTTTATTGTCATTTTCTGTTGTATCTAAACTAATTAATAAATTCAAAAAAATTATATGTTTTCGTTTTATTCCAATCGAAAATTGAATTGCGATTGAAACTCGCAATCCCCCTACGGCTCAGACCAACTACAGACAGGGTAACGCGCGTGGCACCACTGGCACCCTATATGCCTCTCCTTCGCACAATCGGTGTTGACACAAAAACAATTTTGCCTCGCTTGTGGTAATTTGATAAGGCTTTTCTCATGCGGTTTAAATCTTTTTGTTCATGAAAACCTCATGTGGGGATTATTACTAATAAATAAAGGAAAGAAAAATTTCGACAGAAATAATGGATAGAAGAATTTCGCGCTGGCAGCCATTGACACGGTAGCTCAATTGGCAAGAGCGACGGGGGCGTATACCCGAGTTCGCGGGTTTCGAATCCCGCCTGTGTCGAAATTTTTCTTTCCTTTATTTATTACTAATAATCCCCACATGAGGTTTTCATGAACAAAAAGATTTAAATTATGTGATAGTTAGGCGTTTTCAACATTTGCATTCTATCGGAAAGATAGACAAGTGGCCTTCCGATTTAGTAAAAAATTCGGAGGTAGGAAACGCAAACACTACTAAAACGTGTAAAAGAAATAAAGGATAGAAGAATTTCGCGCTGGCAGCCATTGACACGGTAGCTCAATTGGCAAGAGCGACGGGGGCATATACCCGAGGTCGCGGGTTCGAATCCCGCCTGTGTCGAAATTTTTCTTTCCTTTATTTATTCTTTATTTACTTTTCTCATGCTTTCAATTACGACAAACATATAATGTTACCGAACTTATATGGCAAATATCCTCAAATTGCAAATAGATAAATTATGAGCAAACAAAAAACTAAAATGCAACACATACCTACTAACAATGGCTAATCAATAAATAGACAACCATCACCAGATTTTGTGTTTTCTTCCCAACGAGTACCACCAAAATCTGTACCATGGCTACTCGGTGGGAATAAAAACGTAGTTTAATAATCATTCTAATATGGTAATAGACCAATAATATTTTTTTTTAAATAAAACAACTCTTTAAATCAAATATTCATTATAATTTAATACACGTTACCTTAGTCAAATTCAACATAGTTTAAATCAACAATCAAAATTACGGTCTTTTAATTTTAAACAATATTTTTTTAAATTAGTTTCGAATACTTTCCTTGTTCATAGTAATTATCTTATTAAGGTGCCGTTAGTGCAGCGAACAGAGTTTTTGAAACATTATAATGCGAATGTTTATAACAATATGGTTTTGAAAAAAATACATCAAAATCTTGAGGCTTTTCTGCTGAGAAATTGGCGATTCGAAACATGATTAATAAATTTTCGCGCGATAGAAAAAAATCGCCAACATACCTCTAATTACACTCTTTAAAATGGTTTTATATTTTATTTATTTTACCTACTTACATATAACTTGCATCATAATTTGAGCATTTGAATTTCTAATAATAATTGGCGATTAGTTTTCTTTTTTAATAAATTCAATAAAACAAATATTTTAAAAACATCGATATTCGCAGTCCTACTCGTGCCCGAGCGCCGCCCACCGCCCGCTCAGTGCTCGGCGAGCTGCTTTAGGGGATGGGCCTATGTCGCGCGCGCCTTGTGTTACAGATCTTACAATTTACGCGCGTGCGGCGCCGTTAGTGTGCGAGTGACCTATCTGTATACGATGCGCGTCAATGTGAGTGTGACCGAGCGTACGGTTAGCATTAGCAAATATAAAAGAATTCATTCAATTCATAGATTGCACTCATTTTTATATTATATTGTTTAATTTATTAGGAATGGGAAAAAGAACAAAACCGTTAAAGTAACTTCTTATTTCAATTAATAATATTAAATAGTTACAGGTGTAAACTGAAAATTATATACATACACATACTCACGGCTATAAATCCCTTAACGGGATAGCCAGAGCTTTGGAATGAGAAATTCCTCAGAAAAGGCTCGAATGGCTGTGCATAATGCTGTTCTGGTTCCCACGCTGGTGTATGGTAGTGAATGTTGGGCATGGCAGAAGAAGCATGAAAGTAGAGTTAATGCAGTGGAAATGAGATCCCTCAGAAGTATATGTAATGTAAGGCTGTGTGATAGAGTGAGAAATACTGTGATCCGTGAACGAGTAGGTTTGAAAGATGACGTAGTATGCAAGATAGAAAAAGGAATGTTGAGGTGGTTTGGGCACATAGAGAGGATGGATGAAAATAAAGTAGCGAAAGAGATATATAGAGCCAATGTGAATGGGAATCTTAGTAGAAGACGGCCTCGTAAAACGTTTCATGACCAGATAGAAAACGTTCTTATAAAGGCGGGGGTCCGAAGTGAGAAGAATAAAAGAGCATGTATGAGAAGGATAATGAATGTAAGGGAAGCAAGAGAGGTTTGTCAAGATCGTACTAAGTGGCGATCGATAGTCTCTGCCTAGCCCAATGGGAATAATGGGCGTGAGTATAAGTAAGTAAATTCCTCAGCCACTTTTGGAAGTTGATTTGGGAAAAGATGATAATAATATATGATTTTGGTGACGGTTCTCCAACCACATCGCCCAAAAATCACTTAAAAAGCCCCTATACCCTTAGTCGCCTCTTACGATCACGGGTAGAAATGGGGAAGTGTTATTCTAAGCCGACACGACACGGCAAAAGTTATGAAATTATCACTGTAATAATTTTGTATAAACTGACAGGGGTAGACAAATCTATCGTACATACATACATACATACATATACTCACGGCTATATTTCCCTAGAAGGGGTAACCAGAGCTAAGGAATTATAAATTCCTCAGCCACTTTTGGAAGTTGAGTGGGGAAAAGATGGTATGAATAAAGGTTTTTGGTGATGGGTCTTCAACCGCATCGCCCAAAAATCCAATAAAAAGCCCCAATACCCTTAGTCGCCTCTTACGACACCCGTGGGTAGAAAGGGGTAGCGACATTCTAAGCCGGCACTACACGGCAAAATCACTTAAAAAGCCCCTATACCCTTAGTCGCCTCTTACGATCACGGGTAGAAATGGGGAAGTGTTATTCTAAGCCGACACGACACGGCAAAAGTTATGAAATTATCACTGTAATAATTTTGTATAAACTGACAGGGGTAGACAAATCTATCGTATCATTACATTTTATATTGTAAACGGCCATGGTAGAAACTATTTTTGAAATTGATAACCTAGGGTAAGCGATACAGTTTTCGTCACCCTGACTGTTATAACCACTCGTAAATATTTTAGAAAGAAAATGTTAATAATCATAAAGAAATGTCCGAACCCATACCAAAGAAAATATTTGCGAGAGGCTAAAACTGTCGAGTTGACAATAACTGTATTGCTTACCCTACTGTATGTTTTTAAAACGCGCGCACGCGGCATCGCGTCGGTGAGACGGCCGCTCGATCGGCGCGCAGGCGTTTCCCCGCGCCCGCCGCGGGGGCCGCACCCCCTGAGATGATATTTTTCGCTGAACCAACGGCACCTTCACATTATGAATTCTTACTACTATAGGATTATTGAGATTTTGAAGTGGCCAACACCTAGTATAGGATCCCGCTCAGTGGTACCAACTCTACGTCTTTTTACGTAGATCTACGTACTTTAAACCTTTCTTACAAACCTACGAACTTTAGTCCCAGAATCTACGTATTTTCTATCAAAATTGTTCAAATTTCCAAAATAGACTGAATGGGCATAATTACCTTTACTTTCGCAAAAAATAATAATAAACGTTCCGTTTCATACTAACGCACACCCCTCGCCTCGCCACTCAACACGTCGCGCCATTCATTTGAAACGGAGGAGCCATAAATTAAAAAAAAATGAAATGTGACGTGACCCGCGTGACCGTCAAAGTGTCAAAGTGAATCTTCATAACCTAAAAAAATATAAAAAAAAAAAAAAAAATTTCAACTTCCTGCCCAATTTAATTGAATTCAATTATGGAAATAAGCAGTATATTAAAATCCATTCATTATTTAACCTTATTTATTTCATACTCTATGTGCAAATATATAAATATCTATATAAATAAATGATTTTATATTTGCATATTTGCCATGAGATTCTGGTAGACCTATAATTCATAGATTTTTTGTTTGCTCACAGTAATTTATTTTTAAATTTATTGTTTGTCTGCTGTCTACTACTTTTAGGGTAATATAAATTGTCGTTTTATTTACTTTTACCTACCCTACTCTCTTAATTTCACTCAGAAAAAAAGTACGTAGATCTACGTATTTTCTATATGGCAATTTCACATTTCTACATAATTTTCTTTATCTGACCTACGCCTTTTTTAAAATCCGAGTTGGCAACACTGATCCCGCTATAAGACGACCTTCACCGGGCTGGTTAATGGATGAATGAAAGATATTTTTAATTAAATAAAATATGTCAATAAATATATTGCGAATGGGTTGTCTGACAAATTTCAGTCCAGAGTATGATTAATTAATAATTAAAAAATCATTATTTTTTTTCAATTACACTGGCTTGGTTAATGAACAAATCTTATTCCAATCGAAAATATGAAACCTATAGAATATACAAACGTTAGGTTGTCTATTTATTTCCCGTCACAACTCTTGGGTTGGCAGGTATAAACAGGTAAATCGATACTAGTAACTTGCACCGGTCCGGTTAATGAATTAAACTAAAATAAAAATAAAGATAATTTTATTACGAACACGGTGGTATAGGGTTGTCTGCAAAAAATCAGTCCTGAATTGCGGCTGTCGAATTTCAAAAAGTTATTGTATTCTGTCTGTTATTGTATTCCGGTCATCACGTTAATTCTACCAGACGAATCTTGATCAAAATTGGCATGAATGTAGTTTATACACCTGGCCAATATATATGATATCATCTATCCCGGATTTCGCAAGGGTTCTCACAGGAGCATCAAAAAACCATAACCTTCCAAATCAAATCGTTACTAATGTATATATTGTATGCTAGATGGCGCGAGTAGTTACGTTCTACATCGCAGTATGAGTTTTTTTTTTCTTTATTATAAATATTTCAGTTCAATCAAACTAATTTTTTGTGATAGTTTTAAGTCTGCAGGGTCAGTTAGTATCTAAATATTATCATACATTACAAACTACAATTAAAATGTATTATAGAACTGCCATCTATGACTGATCGGCTACAAACTCTCACACAATCACCAAAGGTGTAGGGTGCAGCACCGGGTCGCAACCGCAGCGCTGAACTGCTATCTATACATACTAAAGATATTCTCATTTTTGAACTTAGAAACTTGGTACAAAATGGTTTGTTTCATGATTCTTATGAACAATTAAAAAGGGTTTTTGAAACTAAGGGGTTGAAATATCAAGTACTATTATATTAGTTACAGATTTTTGATGTTTCTGTATCTAGAAATTTGATACTTGTTGCGATTAACTGTTATAACCACTACAAAAAAAGTAGCCATAGCTTCAGAGATAGTAATTCTTTATCCACTATTGGAAGTTGAATGGGGAAAAGGTAGTTAAATGGGTCTCCAACTGCATCGCCCAACAATCACTTAAAAAGCATAAATGTTCTTTATTAGTAATAATTACCACGTGACACATGAGTTTTTCATGTCAAAAACATTCAAATTCTTTATATCCTTTAGAACAACCGTGGGAATTTAAATATTAAAAAACAGAAGTTAAGATAGTGTTTTGGTATTTTGGATGTAAACCGGATGCAAAAAATGTAGTCCAAAAGGGCAAGCACGAGACGTGTTCAAACTTGTTATCGCGTGGGATAAAGCAGCCATCTCTTACGCACTTAGTATCGTATACTGTCATCTCATTCTAACCGTTATCGTGTCAATAAAATAGCGCTCGTGCTTGCCCTTCAATAGTAGTACTATCCGGGCAGCTGGACGTAGTCGCGGGAAAAAAGCTAGTATTAAATAAAAATATACATACATACATATACTCACGGCTATAAATTCCCGAAGGGGTAGCCAACGCTTCAGAACTAGAAATTATTTGGCCACTTTTTGAGGTTAAATGGGGAAAATATTGTAAAGGTTGTTGGTGAAGGGTCTCCAAAAGCATCTATCAAGAATAAGTTAATAAGCCCCAATAGCCCTAAGTCAACTCTTACAAACACACACGGGAAGAAGAAATGGGGTAGTGCTATTCCAAGCCACACTACAAACAATGCCGACGGCAAAATGTATATTGCTGCGTTAGCGTATGAAATAATATAAATTGCATTATAGTTTGGACTATTTGTTAGACAATATGTCATTCAAACAATTAATTAGCGGTTATTTGTACTTATTTGCTCCAAATACATTTCTGCATATCTAGTACGAGCGACCATTTAACTAGATATCGCGTGCTATAAAACATCATTCTAACAGATATCGTTTCGATAAACAGCGCTCGTACTAGGCCTCCAGCCCGGCTAGTACAAGCGCTATTATATCGACACGATAACGGTTAGAATGAGATGGCTGTATACGATACTAAGTAAGTGCGTAAGGATGGCTGCTTTATCCCACGCGATAACTAGTTTAAACACCGCTCTTACTAGCCGGGCTGGTCGTCCCAAAAATATAGTAGATAAACCCAGTATTGATATTCACCAATTTTTCACTTGGTCGGAAAAAATACCTTTTTCTGAACCCGGCGAAATCTATTTCATGATTCTTGGTACTAAGACTCAAATCACTAATACGTTGGAGGCCTTAACGACTTTTCATGTAGCTATTATAGGTCAAATTAGAAAGAGTCGATCAAAAACGAAATCTAGGCATACTTATATACGCAATTACCTAAGTGAGAGTTCGCGTATACATCTTTGTGAATCGTTGATATGGTCTGGGGTAAACTATTGTGTGCTGTATAGTGATTGCATACTGGGTCGTACACAGAGGCTTATACAACGTCAGCAAAACGTATGCGCAAGCAAAACTTTTTAACATGAAGAGTCGTACATATTTACACATCGCAACTCTAATGTTCGGTGTATTCAGGCTAAAATCACCGGCTTATTGGCATAAAAAACTGCAATGGTCTAAAAGTGACTATCAATTCAAAGTAAGGGCCATCTTGCCACTGCACCCATCAGTGGCATTTCGATATAGTTTTAGGTTTGCTGCGTCCAAGTGCAAGAACGATATCCCTTTCCTGTGACTGGTAGGACCATTCTTAAGCGTAAGCTCAAAGGATTCCTACTAGCTCACCAACACATGATCAGCAAAGGTGCATAGAGCAATCTACTTTTTCTTTTCATAGAAATTGGTCCTATGCAATTCTGTTCCCAGTTTTCTGAATTATATATTTACTCTCTTTATTTGCTGTGTAGTGTCGGCTTAGAATAGCACTACCCCATTTCTTCCGGTGGGTGTACGTAAGAGGCGACTAACGGTATTGGAGCTTTTAAGGGATATTTGGGCGATGCGGTTGGAGACCCATCACCAACAACCTTTATTTTACCATCTTTTCCCTACGCAACTTTCCAAAAGTGGCTGAGGAATTTCGAATTCCTTAGCTCTGGCTACCCCTTCCAGGGATTTATAGCCGTGAGTATATGTATGTATGTCTCTTTATTTGATTTCTGATCCATGTATTTACATGCGAGCCGGTCATGCTCCCCACTGAGCTACCAAGGTATGGGACACTATTACTAAAACATACTTGTTTATAGTCGGCTATTTAAATGATACTCTACTATAAAGTTGCAATGAGTTTAAGTAGAAAGTGGGATTTAAAAGTTATCTGTCAACTAATGACACATTCAGGAAAAGAAGTAAAAAAAGGTACAATTAAAATCGTGAAACTTAAAATTCTTTTAATTTGTATTGTCAATTAATGTATAATATTTCACAGTATTTGCAGAACATTAATATACAAATTTTGTGACCACTTACAATATTAATATTGTAATGATGACTCGTATTTATAAAATATACAATATAATCTCAATTTATTTGCACTATTTTAATATATTTACAAAATATTCGATCTGATAAAATGTGTACAATCTCTAGGTGTTTAGATTACAAATTACTCTTTATAAATAGTTACATAGTTTTGAAACAGTTTATTTACAATAAAATAACAATATGTTAACGTATCCGTGTCTATTCTTGCTGTGGGGTTACTCTTGGATATAACTGAAACAAAACATATTTAATTAGAATGCAGCATATTATACCCTAAATGAGAACTTGTTGAAGGCCGTGATAGACGGTCATTTAATTATTTTTTTTTGGATTAATAAAGAGTAGTTACATGAATCTTTATCCAGACACATGAGTTGTCAAGACAAAGGGATAATATATCTAGGATTTGAACCCATCCTTTGTGTAAACAAAACGGGGCTACTAATTACACTAGACAAGTAACAAAAAAGTAAAATAGTGTTGTTTTTGTTTGGTTATTATGGCTTAGTCGGTTACAATGTTTTTTGCTCCTAGCGCTGCCATTATCAAGTTAGTTATCTTCAGTTTCTACTGCCCAACCTAAGTATGATCAAAGGAGTGAAGCGAGAAGTTATTCCTGCACAGTATTCGTTTACGTCTCCCATAAATAGAGAACTTTGACTATTGCTCAATAGTACAACTTTAAAAGAACTTCCCATATACCATCATATTCCCGTATAGGTAGCATAAAGTGTGTGAGAGCTACATTCACCTGAGAAGAAAGATACTATTAGAATTTTGTATCAATAACCTGTCCAAATTCTGTTCACTGAGAGTGAATCGGTCAATACTGAAGCCTCAAAAACCCAAAAAAGGGAAGCCAGAGCTTTTGCTTTAGTAACATGTATTTCAAATAGGAACTTAATGCAAAAATGGTGGACAAAATAAGCTTCAGTGCAATAGTGCATATGACCCTATGACATAGAATCAGTTTATAAATTAATTCAATAAAATCCATCAATACATACCCCAAGCAAGTTTCTCGGTACATAACCCTCACTTTCATCATCATTTCGACACCACCACCACTCTCTTTCGCTGTCATCTCCTTTCCTCAAAACTTGCAATCGAGAACCCATCTCAAATGAGAGCTCATCGTTTCTTGCTGCTGAATATGCGAACACTGCATATACTATGCCACTGTTCATTATTCCTAACTTTTCTTGCACACCTGGAAAGAAATATGGATTTTAGAATTAATTTATTTATTGTTGAGGGTTGTATGGAAGAGGTATTAGAGAAGAATTATGTAGCATAGGAAGAGGTAATATGATGATTGATACAAAAAATATTTAGTATGTGCACTATAGTGTATTATAGTGTATTTAATAGAAAGGCCTTATTGGTAAACACAAACAAACTTATACCAGGACGGACCTCCGGATAAGAATAAAACTACTTTTTAGACAAGAATGAATTGTCTTGCTTGCTTAATTAGAAGAGTAAGAATTTATTATAATCGTGTTTGCTTATAAGAGCATCTTCCCGGGATATCCACATTTTACATGATATTATACAAGATTTTTTTGTTGAAAACGGTTACAAGAAAGTTAAGTCAATTGAATGCTTTGCGAAGTCAAACGTAACCCGTAACGTAAAACGTAATAATAAAGTTTAGCTTTCTCGGAACCCAGTCCTAAACGAAATATGAAAACACATGCTTTAAAAATATATAGTGTTTCAATGAGATACATACTGTACAAATATTCAGAACAGCCGTCGAAGCCTTCTTCGTCTTCTTCGCATTTCTCCGCCGCCGTCTCGTGGTCAGAGAGTGTGGTCGCAAATATACAGGCACCTGGAAAATATTTATAATGGAAATTTAGTATTATATAAATTAAGTTTAAGGTTATTAATAAAAAAGAAGGTTTGAATAAAGTGTTGGTTCTTGAGAAGCTTTTTCGCTGAAATTTGGAAGTGTAAGAATATTTTGTTAGATATTTAACTCTGAGCTTCAAAACAAGCTTAAGTTAAATTACTTACGAAAGGTTGAGAACTAAATAATATTGAATTATGTTTTAAAACCTTTACTAAGGAGATATAAAATGCATAGCATAAATTAATGAAATCATTCTGCATTTTAATAAACTAACTTTAAGAGAGTTCTAAGAAATGCTTAGGACAATAATTTGTATGACGACTTTGAATATCATTTATATGTGTATTTTATATTATTCCTTAACGTCGATATAATAACTCTTTCCAAAAATTAAAATTTAATTTTCTAAGAGCTAACTTAATATTTGTGCTATGCCCATATATAAATATCTATGATGCTGTGTAGTGTCGCTTTTAATAATACTTACCGATATTATTCTGCGGGTATCATAAATGGCGATCTACGGTTTTGAGGCTTAGTAATCATTTGGGCACTGTTGCTAGAGACAACCATGCTTTATTTTACAATATTTTCCCCACTTTAATTCCAAAAGTGTCTGAAAATATCTAATTCAAAATCCCTAGTTACCCTTTTTTTGAATTTATAGTCATCAGTATATACATACATACATATACTCAAGGCTATAATTCCCTAGAAGGGGTAGCCAGAGCCAAGGAATTATAAATTCCTCAGCCACTTTTGGAAGTTGAGTGGGGAAAAGGCGATAAAATAAAGGTTTTTGGTGATGGGTCTCCAACCAAATCGCCCAAAAATCCAATAAAAAGTCCCAATATCCTTAGTCGCCTCTTACGACACCCGTGGGTGTCGTAACAGGCGACTGTCGAAAGGGGTAGCGACATTCTAAGTCGGCACTACACGGCAAATCAGTATATGTAGATATATACAGTAATAAAGTACTGACCATTATCGACTAGGAAGCGCACCATAGGCAGGTTGTTGCACGAAGCAGCGCAATGGAGGGGAGTCCATCCGTCTGAGTCTTGCGCATTTACATCGCAACCTAACTCTACTAGGAATCTGGAAACGTGAATTATATTATTAGTACTATTTTATAGGGAGGCAATGGTTTTATCTTTTATCGTATAATTAAATAAAGGTGAAAAGTTTGTGATTATACATTAGTGCGAGATTTTCGCACTGTAACATGGACCCATTTTAAATTACTATGTGCAATAACAAAAGAGATTTCAATTTTTAATAAATTCAATTAAGATTCAAAATGTGTATTTTAATTGCACTTGACTCTGTTTTTAATAAGTCAGCTTTAAAAGTATATTTTAACTTACTTTACAATTTCAAAATGGCCAGCGCAGATAGCATTATGAAGAGCAGTGATACCTTCGTCGTTAGCAGCACTTGCATTTTGGACCTGAAAATTATGAAGTTATTCATTAGAGTTGTTTTATCAAATAAGGATGCGATTTTGCCAGAGTTGTGAAAGGTTAAAAGGATTTAAAAAATGTATGTTATTCAGATACAGATGAAAAAATTTGAATGCATAAACGTTCGGATTTTTTCTACAATTCGTTAGAGGAATTTACCGCATTTCCTATCTTTTCAAAATTATATACATACATATAATCACACCATTATATCGTGATGGGGTAGGCAGAGACTATCGATCGTAACTTTGTTCGATACCTTCATTAATAATATAATAAACACCACAAAGTTGATAGTCAGAAGAATAAAAGTCTGATTAGTAGACAAGTTTTGCTATTAGCAGAATCAAATCAATACTTATAGGGCCGATGGAATACCATGAACAAAACCTATTGTTAATATAAAGAAGGAATTAAATAACATAATTACCTGTGTAGCAGTTTTCTTGACCAGTTCCAATTCCCCTTCCAAACTAGCGTCAAGTAGAAGCGCGAGAGGGTCGAAGCTGACTCTTCTAGTTAGCGGCGCCTTCCCAGCTTGCTTCAAATTGCCTTTCTTTGACCGCCTCAACACATTCTCAGTGCCCTGAGAATCCTGACCGTTCAAATCGACACAGTTTATTTGCTCTGCTATATCCGATACTACTTCTTTGCTATCATCTTTATTCTCGCTCTCTGTTAATGCTCTATCCACTTCATCTTTTTGTTTCCCATCTTTACTTCTTATACCATTTTGTAGTTCAGTTGGAACTTCCCTTGATAAGTGATCCATTTCGGGGAACAAAAATGCTGGCGGCATTTCAATCCGTCGGTTCATACTTACGCTTATACCATTTTTAGTGCTACTTAGATTTCTAAGTTTAGGCTGTTCACTTAAAGGAGGTTTTCGAATTGTGAGAGGTTTAGGTTTAATTATCATTTCGTTGTTGCTATTTCCGTTGTTTTCTTTTTGGGGTTCATTGTCGTTTGATATGTCTGATGAAGGTAGTGCCGTGTCATCCTTATTAATATTCGCCTCATTATTGACTGACTGTCTCGGTGGGGTCTGGAATATAATAAGGTCATCATATTAGCTTACTAATATGTTTATCCAATAACAAACAACTTTCTTAACACCTTCAAAAAAACAAAAATCATCTGTGGAAAATTGGCAATTAAAAAGAAATTATTTATAAAATATCTACCCTATTTTATCTTTTATGTTCATAATTTACATGTGACTTTGCATTACATTTTTATCTAGATCTTTGTATCTAGTCACAGATTAAAGCAAAATCAATTATTTCTTTAACCAATGCTCACTACTCATGGTTACCCTTTACACACTATTGTTGTTTATATTTATTATGTAAATGGTATATAATTTAGATTTTAGTATTTAATTCTTATACCAAAAGGCATATCGAGATCGGTTTTTAGGAACTATGTCATAAAAAAGTATCGTTTTAGTATGGAAACGATCCTTTTTTAAAACACTACAGAAGGAAAAATAGAATGGAATGTATTAATGTTTTATTGTGAAATTAACTGCTTAAGGCCTATGCAAGCAATATCTAAATAGAAATAGTGATACCAAAACTGTTTTAGATAGTTTTAGACATCCCTACATTTGTTTCAACGCCATAAAATAAAATTATAGAGTTAACAACACACACCTAACACTACAAAAGCTTTCTGTTGGTGAATAATTTTAAGAATCAGTAGATCTAGAGATATTGTCCTACAAAATTTTAACTTAACCTCCGGTATAAATTGTGTTAACGGTATTTCTCAATCTTTTTAGTTCACATGCCATAAAAATCCAGCACCAAGTCTAGAACCCCCCAAATGAAAATCATAGCTTTATATCTCAGACTTCATTTTATATTTAACATAACATAAACATAAACGTTCACGCCGAATATCCCCGAATGGGTTGGCAGAGGTACTAATACTTCTGAACATCACGTGACTTTGTCACCTGGTGTTCAGAGTACCCACGTTTTGCATGGACAGTGTACTCACGTGATAGGGGGCAGGCCTATCGCCGTATTGTACGAATACACTGTCACATGACTAAGTACAACTCAGCCATGTGGGTTTCCTCACGATGTTTTCCCACACCGTTAACAACCATGTTAAATTAACCACACATATGTCTTTAGAAAAGACAAATTGGTGTAGGCCCGACCCAGGATTTGAACACTAGTCGTTTGCACGATAACCGAGTGTTCTACCCACTGGGCTATCATACATACATGCATACATACATACATATACTCACGCCATTAATTCCCATTGGGGTAGGCAGAGACTATTGATCGCCACTTCGCACGATCCTGACAAACCTCTCTAGCTTCGTTTACATCCATCAATCTTTTCATACATGCTCTTTTATTCTTCATACTTCGGACACCAGCCTTTTTGAGCACACTCTCAATTTGGTCCAAGTGTGTTCACCGTGGTCGTCCTCTACTAACATTACCATCCACACTAGCTCTATAGATCCCTTTTACCAATTTTCTATCATCCATCCTCTCTATGTGCCCAAACCATCTCAACATTCCTTTTTCTATCTTTCTTACAATATCATCTTTCACACCACACTTTTCACGAATAACACTATTTCTCACTCGGTCACACAATCTAACATTACAAATTTTTCTGAGGGACCTCATCTCTACTGCATTCACTCTGCTCTCATGCTTCTTCTGCCACACCCAACATTCGCTTCCATACATAAGCGTATTCGGGCCTTTTCAGACACCGATTGACTGATCATTAGGCTATTCATTGCTCCATTTACCGCATTACCCTTTTTCACTCTTCTTTCAATGTCTTCATCACATTTTCCATCCCTTGTACACAAACTTCCCAGATATACAAACTCCTTCACCTGTTCCACATCCTTACCATCAATCGCAATCACGCATTCTGTCATATCTTCCTGTCTCTCAAAAACCATCGTTTTGGTCTTATCCACATTCACCCTCATTCCCTTTCTTACAAAAGACTCACATGCAATATTCATCATCTCTTGCAACTCTTCTGCCGATGATGCAAGTATCACTTGATCGTCAGCATACAAGAGGCACTTAATGATGAATCCACCCATTTTTAGTCCATAATCACTTTCACGCAACTCTGTGAAACAGTCATCCATGAACAAATTGAAGAGCCACGGAGAAGCTACACATCCCTGTCGGACACCCCTAGAGATTCCGAACCAGTCAGTGTTTTCCCCGTTTACTCTTACACATGCACTAGAATCCTCATAGAGTGATACCAATGCACGTATAAGTTGACTCCCCAAACCGAACTTGGATAACACCTCCCATAATAAACACTTTCTTACCACCCTATCATACGCCTTCTCTAAATCAATGAAGGAGCAATACACCTTTTGGTTCTTAGCTAAGAACTTTTCAGTGATGCTCCTTAGAGAGAAGATTTGATCCATACATCCCATTCCTTTCCTAAATCCCGCTTGCACATCCCATATTTTCTCATCAGTTTCATTCATCACTCTTTCAATCTGTACCTTAGCATACAATTTACCAACAATGCTGAGTAAGCTGATGCCGCGGTAGTTTTTAGCCTCTTGGTGTGGCTATCATGGTTGCTTTTAACTTGGAAGATATCATGACAGACCCCATATATGTACTTAAGCATGGCCTACAGGTTAAGAAACACTGGCAAAGAAAGACAAACTAAGAGTAATAAATAATATTAATCAAAAGACACTTACTTTAATAGTAGGTTTAGGAGGTAGTGCAGGCTTAGGTGATTTATCAGTGCCACTAACATCAGGAGTTGAGAGAGGCGTGCTTGCGCTTTGCGGAGGTGACAGCGGTAAACTCTGTGACGATATATTCTGGCCTCCGTAGTTGCTTCCACTACTTGACAACCCTGATGCTGTGTTCCTAACAATCTGGGGTTGGGACACAATAGGATTACTTGCTATGTTATTAGATGATGGTATATTTAATGACTGGGTTTGAACCGTTTGTGGTTGGACTGGGTGAATTTTAGTGGAGGATGTCTGATAAATGGGTGACGGTCTTCCACTGGAGACCTGGACTGATGTGGGTGCAACACTCGATACAGGCTTCTGCAAATGAATGAAATATGATGATGCTATTTACAAGCAATGAGATGGTGATGAAAAAGCAATATGTTTAAAGCTACCAGTCCTATTAGTAATTTAATAAATTTTACTCACTCCAAATTGAACTGATGTGCTACTTGTTGTGTTTGATACTAAGCTAGGCGAGCTGCCTTTTGTTATGTTACCCTGTATATTTGTATTCTTAGAATTATTCTTCAAACTTTCATTGCTTTGACTTAGCCTATTATGGGGTGGATATGCATGATTCTCTTTCCCTTCTTGATTACATCTACTTGAAGAGTCAGATCTTTGCAATTGATATGAGTTTTGTTCCTGTTGATATGCTGTCTCCATCTGACTCAAGGGTGTTGCTAAGCTCTTGTTCACAATAGACAGGGGCGTCGAATGCACTGTCATATGGTTCACATTGACATTGGGATTCTGGTTTTTACTGTCTTGATTCATCTCTGTGTTTTTACTATTTGACTCCGATTTTAATTTACCTGCAGCATTGAGTGAGAACTTAATGTTATATGGCAAAGTTTGATATTTAGGGTCTGATTTGCTAGCAGCAAATTCAGGCAAAAAATCTTGTTCATTTATATTAAGATCTTTACCTGTTTGATTGCTGGCGGAACTATTTGTACTGTTTGGACTATATTGCGGCTGTTTTGAGTATTCTTGATACTTGTTCATATGATCAAACATAGCTTTTTGATCATATGCATTACTAATACCTTGTTGAACATGACTATAGGAGTTGACTTCGTTTTGCTTTGTGGGATACTGAAATTGATTATCCTGAACTCCTGGTGGCATGTGAGGATAACCATTGTAAAGAGGATTCAACATTTGTTTTTGTTGCAAATAATGGGCTTCTTGCTGTGTGAGATGGCTCTGCATGATATTATCTGGTTGAGTATGCTGCTTCAATGGCACATTTTGTTTCATAGCCTAGAAAGATGATTTGAGATTTTATTACGATATTCGACTGATCGACAATCACTGGGAGTTCTAAGTAGTAATTAATCATGATCGTGGAACGGTGAATAAAGAGAATCGAAGATTGTCATGTTTCTTCTACTACTTACTATCAATTTATTAAGACTAATTTAATATTTTTTACATATTAAACTAACTTCTTAATTAAACAAACACTTGATAAAGAGTTAGGTATTTATAAGAATATACGATTTTTGTAATTAAGTTTATTATTAACGAATTTACCTGCGAAACAGGTAAATAAAAGAAAAAGAAAACTTTTAAAATTCCAATTTCGAATTTTGAAACACAAATTTAAAAAAGTAAATAAATGTCGTTAAATGTCCACTGACAGTACTGACTGACATGACAGACGGGTTTGTATTGCTAGCCCAAACATTTTGCCAATATCTAGTCAATTTTGCAATACGGCACGAGCGCTTTTATCAAATATTCAATGAGTAATATAATGGGAATGTGATAATGAAGCGACATTGCGGAATAGGGCATGGTGTGAAATGATGTGACGCAAATTGTAACTAGTAAATAAAAAGGACGAGAAAGTACGAACGTACTAAAGGAAAGAAAAAAGTATTTGATACCGAAAACAATCAAATAAACCTCACCTGAAAATTGTGGTTATGATTAAGGCTCTGTGCATGAGGCACATGGTTGTAAGGTTCTACTGCAGCAACATTCCCTCTTAGCTGTTGATTCTTTGGTTGATTACTAACACCGTTACTAACTCCTGTAGGGTAATTCGGCAACTGCTGCGTTGAAGTGTTATTTGTTCTGAAAATGTTAAGACATAGTTGAATTAGAATTAGTTTTTAACGCGATCAAATAAAATGCTAGAGACCTCTCAAGCTAACATATACTGATAGCTAACATGCGTTATTTACAAAAATATTGATGGTTATGACACCGGCAAAACAACTACATATACGTCACAGCCGATTGACGTCAACAGGTTGCTATAGTGCGTTTCATCATATAGTTCCTATGCCGTTATGTTGGCTTCCCTATCTGTCAACAGTAATAACACGCTAAGACGCTACCACGCATTTTGAGTCAATAAAGAAAAATACGTAAATAACGAATCATCTTTGTTTTAATTAAAATAAATAAAGGTAGCATCAAAATCATTTACTGAGTCGGAAAAAAATGGTTGGGATCACGACCCCGAAATCTTCGTGTATATATAAATAGGTATATTAAATATTTTTTTAATCTCCCTTAATTTAAGGAAGCACAATAATAATAATATGGCAGCATTTACTTGCATTACTGGCAGCATAACGGCATAGGAACTATACTATATGATGAAACGCACTATACATTATACAGGGTGTAATTGTAACGACTGTTTTCAATGAAAAGTATGATTAATTATTACGTATAGAGGCAGAATTCGTTGAAAAAAAACACACTTATTTTTTTTTCAAATTTTGTTAAAATTTGCACTAAGAAAGTAGTACTATAGACACCAACACAACACGCTTAATGTGTGAGTGAAACGCGATGACAAGGCGGGCGAGTGTGGGTGATGCGTAAATACAACTCAGCTGACAGTGAGACCCGCCGCCGCCGCCGTCCGCTGACCCTTAACCGGCGGCCAAATCAAATCAAGGTCAGTAAAGTAATCAATCGAACTTAGCTTCTAATATCTTCTTATTTTTTACATGTTATTATTTCACGTGATAAATTTTAATAACACTACCCCATAGTTAATACTGCATTGGAATACGAGGCGACTAAGAGCAATGAGGCACTGGGAGCGGCAGTATGTTCAGAGAAAAATTATACTTAAACATATCGCCGCGAAATTCAAAATCTGCGTGTATCATGATGTCGGGCGGGCTTGTCGGCATGACATCAAAGGAACAGTATTAGTACTAAGTTTGTAGCTCATTGTGTTTGTGTTGCTTATGATTGGAGGTCACTTTGATTTATCGCATTAATTTTCGGAGTGTGAGTTCAGTTTCAGTATCTTGTGTTGTGATAGTGTTGTGATTTAATAACCCACGGGAGCTAAGATTCATTCGAAGTGCATTTCGTGAAATACAAAATGATGCACATACTTTCACGAGTGCGGGCAAATGTACTTAAACGTGCTGAAGCGTGTTTGTTAGTTAACGGTGCACATTTTGAACAAGGTGCTGTGTAGTGTCGGCTGTGCTGTGTAGTGTCGGCTTAGAATACCACTACCCCATTTTTTCCGGTGGGTGTACGTAAGAGGCGACTAACGGTATTGGGGTTTTTAAGGGATTTTTGGGCAATGAGGTTGGAGACCCATCACCAACAACCTTTATTTTACCATCTTTTCCCCACTAAACTTTCCAAAAGTGGCTGAGAAATTTCTAATTCCTTAGCTCTGGCTACCCCATCTAGGGATTTATAACCGTGAGTATGTGTATGTATGTATTTTACTGCCTGAAGTGAATTGATACCATTGAAATACACAATGGTATTATAACTATCTTTTTCATTCTATGGTAGTCGTGTTATGGTTACATTCAGTGTTTGTGTTTTATAATGTTAATTCTCAAAATGTTCTGCATGGTTCTGCGTTTTGCGCAAATAAAGGTGATAGCCCGGATCAGCCACTGCCAATCAAAACGGGGTGAGTTATTTTTATTCATATTCTTTAGTTGAGTGTGATAGAGTACAGATACACCCGTTTAGAGCCCTTTAGCCCCGAGAAAGTTTAGTAAACACCAAGAACTCCTCCAATTCGGTATGCAAATTTTTTTTTGGTATTTATTAAATATTTTTATTCGATAGTAAACACGAAAATAATACACTGTTTTGAATATTTTCCATTTAAAATGAGTAATTGTAAAGTTATGATTCTTTAAAAATTTGTTCAATTTTTGTACTTTATGACGTCATCGATTGATAAAATCACGTAGCGACATTCAAATGAAGCGAAATGTTTTATAAAAATGTTGCTGATTGCAAAACATATCGCGAATTTGTGATGTCAAATGAAATTATTACGATATTATACTAAACAAACCTATGATTTTCGATATTTTATTAATAAACTGCAAAGCCGTATGTCTTTCAAACAACATGAAGGTCAAGCACTGTCACTGTTTTTTGATAAAATAACAGTCATCTTAGCTTCAATTGATATAATTTCAAGAAAATATTGTTTATAACCATAATATCTCGAAATGGTTTTGTAATCAGCATCACTTTAGTAAAACTTTGCATACCGAATTTCGATGTCGGTTAATGAATGAATAGGTATTTCTTGCGCACTTTATTTTATGCCTCGTAAATGCATCGTTTCGAGGGTCTCTATTTGTTTTTAAATTTATTATCTTACGCTCATGAAGGACATACATTACATACATACTCACGCCGTTAGTTCTCATTGGGGTAGGCAGAGACTATCGATCGCCACTTCGTACGATCTTCGTACATCAGTCTTTTCATACATGCTCTTTTATTCTTCATACATTTTTATTTACTTGAAAATGTTTGAATTACACTACCCCATCTATACTTATAATAAATCTGTAGAGAGGTCAATTCTGTACATGAAATATATTTTCAAAATAACTATCAGGTGGTGATTAGGGATCGATACTGATGCCAAAAATGCAATCAGTAAAATTTTTGTCTGTCTGTCTGTCTGTCTGTCGGTTTGTATGTTCCTTATGGAAACAAAAACTATTCGACGGATTTTAACGAAACTTGGTACAATTATTCTCCATACTCCTGGGCTGGTTTTTGTTTACTTTCCAGCAGAGTAGTAAAGGGGAATTTTGGCAAATTTTGGGAACACGGGAGAAGTTACTCCATTTTTTAAGCTTCCGTCGCGTGTGTAGCCTTAATGGTTAAACTTACATAGAAATCATGTATGACGGAAATATTCTTCATAAAATTATCTAAAAAAAATCCTCGACAGTTTATGTCTATCTTTTACGGTTGACTCACAATAACACGTGTAATTCCTGATAGCTTAGCAGTTCGGAACATTCTGATTATATTTGTTTACTCTTACGTTTGTAAACCTCTCACTCATCCCTAATTTAAAAAAAGGTAACATTATTACCTATTCAATAAAAAAAGAATCATAGAAATCGGTAGAGAAACACCGAAATTATACATAAAATAAGCCATCGCGCCCGTGACCAAAACCGAATCGTTACTAATTTACATATAACATACTAGATGGCGCCAGTAGTTGCATCCTAAAACACGTAATGATTTATTTTTTAGATTGTTATAAATGCTTCATAGCGTTTTATTCCAAAATTTGCTATTAAACGGAAATACTGCACCGTTCATTAAAGCGCATTAAAAATCACCAAACTACACTGTTTAGGGAGTGCTATAAATTTAGTAAATTGAAAACGTTGCGCTGAATTTCACAATGCTTGAGCAGTGACTAAAGAAAGAAATCTCAGATATTTAAAAAACAACGCTACCCGTGCGAAGCTGGGACGATCCACTAGTATTTAATACTGGATTGAAATACGAGGCAACTACGACCGCAGCGGCAACAGGCGTGGCGGTAAGTTCAAAGAAAAATCAAACGGCCATGTTTAGGCCGCGAAATTCAAATTTGCATTGCTGTCATAATGCGGAGACATTATACGGGTAGGAGTGTGTGCGCTAGGCTAGTGTAGGTAACTACAGTTTTCCATCTGATGGAGAAAGTAAGTTTTTCTGCTAAAGCGGTTTTAACCTGTTTTTTTATTTCATAAGGTGGATATTAAGCATTAAACTTTAATATACGAACTAATATTGAAGTAACAATCGCCGTCAAACTAACACGCTGTACAACTAACTGCCTTACTAAGGTGATTGATCCATAGTCATAGTCCAAGATAGATTAACGACTAATACCATAATAGTATAGTAGGTACCCAACGCAACAATGTGCACGGTATCATCTACATTTTCGGATTAACAGGTGATTGAGCTTTCAGTATACCTCTGCCGTTAAATCTTACAAATTAAAATTGTAAGTTAAACCCCCGGAATCTTGCGGCCTTGGGATCGCGAGTAAAAAGCTTTTCCGCTAGACCACACGGAGGCAAACTACTATTGAACATACATACATACATATACTCACGGCTATAAATCCCTTAACGGGGTAGCCAGAGCTTTGGAGTGAGAAATTCCTCAGCCACTTTTGGAAGTTGATAGGGGAAAAGATGGTAATAATAAATGTTTTTGGTGACGGGTCTCCAACCACATCGCCCAAAAATCACTTTAAAAGCCCCTATACCCTTAGTCGCCTCTTACGATCACCCACGGGTAGAAATGGGGTAGTTTTATTCTAAGCCGACACTACACGGCTACTATTGAAGTTTTTTTAATTACGATCACATGGGTATTTTGCAAAGTTTAATAAGGCTATATAAATTTAAATTATAATATTACCTTTGTTGCTGTGGCTGTTGCCTGTGGGAAGCAGCTAGTTGTCGATTAAGTGCTCTCTTTCGAAGTAATCTGGCTTGTAGTTCAGAAACTCTTCGATCTATGCTTCTCATTTCCTCTTGTCGTGCGCCCAGAGCTGCCCGCTGAGCTGACAGCCGGCCATTTTGTTGCTCATTTAGCTTGTTGCGGTACTGGAATCCAATTTTAGGGAATTTATTAAGTAGAATAAATAAACATGGAATAGATATAAGGTCAATGATTATTGATTACCGATAGAAATGCAGACTTTTGGGAGAAATCTTAAGTGATGACAAACAGAAATAAACCGAAGGGTAAAAAAGTATTTGAGTAGGCGATTTTACAGAATTGTATCACAAATTTTGTACCATTTACAAGTATAAGTTTTAATTCTTAGGTATTATACTTTCCTCACAGCCTATTCTTTATGTATTTCCCCACCAAGTGGCTCGGGCCTATTCTATGTTGTCTATCTATATAGGCCAAATTACCCTATGGTCATTGGGCTTTTTATTATTATACTAATAAATTAAAAAAGGACGAACGAAAATTGTGCACGGTATTAAACATGGGCGTAGCCACGATGGTCGGGCAGGGTCGGATTCTTGCCCCACCCTGGCACTGACCTTATTAGGTACCTTATCAATTAAAAAAATATATCTATATGAAATTACACATTATATATTAATGCTGCCCCACCCTGAGCCTACAACTAGATAGATATATTACTAGATACGCCGATGGTATTATATTTATTTAGTTAAACAATAAAATGTCTTAATAAATTACAAGTAACTGTTATTAAAATTACTTAATAATTAATGACTGGAATGATTTTCCACGTCGGCCCACAGAAATATAATAACAGAAGCAGTAAGTGATGGCAATAATTTCAATTTCAACTGCAGTTTTTAATTAGTCAGAGCATAATGCTGTATGAATTACACCGAGCGGAATTGAGTTGCCTGCCATTCGAATTATTCGCAATATGTTTCGCCTTTATTGCAGCGACTCAATGGTTTTGTATTGTCACGAATTTACTGAAACGAGAATTTAATTATAATCGGTTGTAAGTGACGGCTTATGTTTTCCAATATTTAAATGTAAAGATTAACACTTGTTGACATTTACACAATATACCTCTATCTTCTGGAAGGTTATGTCGTTTCTTTTTCGCACAGGTAAAAAAAATTACACAAAAGTAACTAGAACAAATATCCGCCATTTACATTAGTCTAAGAACTTTACTAACTTTCAAACCCTCCCACGCTATCTACCAATCAATAAATAAAGTAAGCAATTCCATTAAAACGTATGAGAATGTGAAAAGTATGTAAAACAGATGAAAATTGGAGTCTGCCCAAACTAGCCAAACCACTTGGGGTAATGAAATCAACTAATTACCTCGCAGTGGCAAATCAACGGAACTACAATCACTGTGTTTAATGTAGCTGTGACTTCAAACATTGAGTTGCCTCTTCAATCAAACTTGTTAGGGAAATGATTCTGAGTATGCTGTTTTCGTATGCATTATGTGGCACATAAGAATGAAAACCAAGAAATTAGTTTAATGGTATCCATGCATATGCGGCTTTTTTCATGGCTTTTAAAAATATCTGTTTTTGCTTAGTCATATTAAACAATATTTATAGTTTGAAGAATAAAAAACAAATCAGAAAGGTATTAAGAGCTAATAGTTTTCATGTATTTCTTTCATGAAAACTCATTTGTCTATAAATATTAAAGCACAGAAAATAAATCATGGGAATAGCAATATATCTCGGACAAGATCAAACGTGAAACGATATACCGAATCATATTAGGAAGTAAGTTTTTTCCTTTTGATTTGTTGGCCCATGTTATATTCAATTATTATTGCTGAATGTAGGGCTGAAAGCTCAATGACATGGAAATGTTCAGAAGGGCATTAATGTAACGGCTTGTGAAAAAATGCGTTCCGTGGGAATAACAAATGTGGTGTATTTGTATGCTCGAATTTCACAATTAAGAGACATTATATTTAAATAAGGGAATTTTCGATACCTACGGTATAGCTTTGGTAGTATTAATATTGTTTAGATAGAGAGGTACTTAATAGTCTGGTAGGAGATTCTTAATAATCTGTTATTACTCGAGTAAGATACTAATCTATACTTATAATAAATCTGTAGAGAGGTCAATTCTGTACATAAAATATATTTTCAAAATAACTATCAGGCGGTGATTAGGGATCGATACTGATGCCAAAAATGCAATCAGTAAAATTTTTGTCTGTCTGTCTGTCTGTCTGTCGGTTTGTATGTTCCTTATGGAAACAAAAACTACTCGACGGATTTTAACGAAACTTAGTACAATTATTCTCCATACTCCTGGGCAGGTTTTTATATACTTTCCAGCAGAGTAATAAAGGGAAATTTTGGGAAATTTTGGGAAAACGGGAGAAGTTACTACATTTTTTAAGCTTCCGTCGCGTGTGCAGCCTTAATGGTTAAACTTACATAGAAATCATGTGTGGCGGAAATATTCTTCATAAAATTATCTAAAAAAAAATCCCCAACAGTTTATGTCTATCTTTTACGGTTGACTCACAATAACACGTGTAATTTCTGATAGCTTAGCAGTTCGGAACATTCTGATTATATTTGTTTACTCTTACGTTTGTAAACCTCTCACTCACCCCTCATTTCAAAAGGTAACATTATTACCTATTCAATAAAAAAATAATCATAGAAATCGGTAGAGAAACACCGAAATTAAACATAAAATAAGCCATCGCGACCGTGACCAAAACCGAATCGTTACTAATTTACATATAACATACTAGATGGCGCCAGTAGTTGCATCCTACAACACGTAATGATTTATTTTTTACATTGTTATAAATACTTCATAGCGTTTTATTCCAAAATTTGCTATTAAACGTAAATACTGAACCGTTCATTATATCACCGCGCATTAAAAATCACCAAACTACACTGTTTAGGGAATGCTATAAATTTAATAAATTGAAAACATTGCGCTGAATTTCACAATGCTTGAGCAGTGACTAAAGAAAGAAACCTCAGATATTTAAAAAACAACGCTACCCGTGCGAAGCTGGGACGATCCACTAGTTAATAATATGATTCTATAAAAGCACTTTATCATTTTTTGCATATGAATATTTAGTATAAAAAAACATCAAAAAATATGATTTTATCTTACGCACGATTATGAAATGAAGTGCTGAAGTTTGTATAATACCTTCATGGAAAGCACAAAGGTGCTTATTAGTTTGTAAATTCTCCATTCTCAATCACGAGTGAAATTGTTAAATACACGTATAAAATTATTACGTCAGGTTTAGATCGCTTACAAAATTTTAGAACAACCCTTCTGATAGCATACACTTAATAATAAATTAATATACCTAGCCTAAGTGAATCTCACACAAGCTTTAAACTCGAATTTAGAATTGTTGCTACGTTGTGTAAATTAATCTCGGATATTTTCCCCTGAGATTTCAGCGTATGAAATAGAAGATAAGTAAACGTGGCTGGTGCTTATGCAAAACAGACGTGATTCTGATTCAGCAATGATGGAACGAAAATTGAGTTTTCGTTTCGCATCTCGGTTGGATTATTCAACGAAGAAAACATAGCTATACACATAATTGCGCTGTTTATGATCTTCCGTATCATACTTACATAAATCAAGAAGTTTAGAGAAGGTTATTACAAATACAATCAAAGTAGATAAGTGTAAAAGTTTGCAAGCTTATGCCGAATTTCAATTTAACTTAACATTACCGTGAAATCAGGTTATTTTCATACGGCTTCTGCTTCGAGCCGACTACTCTTTGAGGATATCGAGTAATAAGAAAATTAATCAGTTTTTAGGTATTATTTATATAATACTTTGTTTAAACAAACAAAGCAAACAAAATACCACTTTTTTTTTAAAAGCCCGCATTTTTTTTTGCCTTATGCAATAAAAAAATACTAAGTATTCTCTAAAAATTACAGCAACAAAGAAACCCGGGGTCAATAATGTGCATATAATAAGATTCCGTAAAAATATATCACATTTAATACCATTAAACACAACACAGGTTAAGCCGTTTAATCGTTATAAATGGGGTGTCTTAAAGCTGTATAATAGCAACATAATTATCACGGAATTACATTCTTGTTAAACAATGTATGCTCCCATTTGACGTTCTCTGTTCAGGAATTATTCAAGCCCTTTTCTTGTTAAATTTGTATTTGAGTCATAACTACAAACGGTACACATTAGTAACTAGCGAGTTTTTTTTGTTGTATATATGATTCTTGGAATCTGATATTGTTCTTTATATACATAATATATTAGTCCTTTTTTCTTTTGATGTGTGCTTTGAATACAAAAAAATATATTTGTGTAATTCCACTTTTAATAATTCTTTAATAGTAACTTCATGCAAAAATTCATATAATCGCACAATTATATTCCATTAGGATTGTTAGAGACCATCTATTGCTACTTTGTGTGAATAGAAGTATACTTTTAACATATTTTGTCCTACCAATTTTGTAATAGCGATGAAAGGAAAAGGGTTGATTCCTAAATGCAGGGCGCAGGTTCTATTCCTGAATTAGAACCGTTAATTTTCAGAGAATTTGACATTATATGTATTGGGCTCTAAGAAAGAAAAACGAAGTACAAATAGATTTACTTACCATGACTATTTTATGTAACTTTTGAATTTCTCACAATGTTTATTGCATTAAAACTCATTTTTTGTTATCTGTATTCATAAAATGTCACTGTGTCTGGGACAAAAACTTTTATACTATTTCTTGTTTTTGAGAGCGCTACAAAATTGTTGCAGAATTCAATATCTGGTTTCAGAGATGGCACATTCCATTAAAAAAGTTACTTTTTTAAAACACAGAGATACAGAACAAAAGTTTGCATTCGAAGTTCGAATTTCATCGTACAAAATATTACGCACGCATAGAATGGACTATCGATGCGAACTCTTGAATAAAACTGTTTTGGCAACGACAGCGTACACATTTAACAGATCAGATGATCTATCTTAAGATTACCAGCTAATTGGCCTAAAGTGATTCATTTTGCAGGAAATAATTATTTTAAAAAAATCAGTAGGTAATCATATATAGGTCTCATTCACTCACAACAAAATCTGTCATCGATTTCCTTTGACGAGTGTAGTTATTAGTCATTTATGGCAAGTTTGCTTATATTTAGCTTAAAGTTTAAATAAAAAAGATGTATGTGCAGCTTTATAGCATTAAACGTAAGAACATGCCTTTTTCAAACCATTTATTTTGAACATCGAGCCAACACTAATACTATCTTCAAAAAAGGGGGAAGCATAAGCTATAATTACTTAAAATAAAAATGAAAAAAATACGTATCATATGCGTTTCGAATCGCTTATATAGAGCTTAAAAGTAATTTTCCAGGTCAGTAGGCCTACATCATTCGTAAGTATGTTTTGGTCTCAGTTTGTGTATTGTTGAAGCTATCGTAGTATACTCGGCTCGTGACCGAATGTCCGCAACCTACTTGGCAGCAGATTCGTTGATCTGCATACTGTCTACCTAGCATTGTTTTGTATTCAAACACTACGAAAAGTATGTATTTTGTAGTTTATTTAAATCTTTTTGTTCATGAAAACCTCATGTGGGGATTATTCCTAATAAATAAAGGAAAGAAAAATTTCGACACAGGCGGGATTCGAACCCGCGACCTCGGTATACGCCCCCGTCGCTCTTGCCAATTGAGCTACCGTGTCAATGGCTGCCAGCGCGAAATTCTTCTATCCTTTATTTCTTTTACACGTTTTAGTAGTGTTTGCGTTTCCTACCTCCGGGATCGAATCCCACCTGTGTCGAAATTTTTCTTTCCTTTATTTATTTTGTAGTTTAGTTTATCAAGGTACGGTTTTCAAATGCAATTGGAGAAAAACTTGCAACAATCTAAGTCTTACTATGAACATTCATCTTTTAATTAATACTATCGACTATTATAAGCTTATGAAATATTCTGCCTGCGGGTGTCGTAATAGGCGACTAAGGGTATGGGGCTTTTTAAGTGGTTTTGACCATACTCTATTTCCACTATCTTGTCCCATATCAACTTCTAAATGTGGCTGAGGAGTTTCTAGTACTGCTCTGGCTACCCCTTTTTGGGACTTATGGCCGTGAGTTATGCATGTATGTATGTAATTGGAGAAAAAGTTGCAAAAATTTGAGTCTTATTATGAAAAGGTATCCTTTAATTATAATTATATTGACTATTTTATGAGCTTTTACTTTATGACTTATCTCCAAAAGAAAAACATTATTTAAGCCCGTTGTTCATTTACAACACACATATTTATCAGAGGAATACGGAAGATTTTTCGGAATAAAACAAGCCATAAGAAATATCATTAGTTTTCATGACACGCCTTTTTATGTTGGTTCCGTTGGTAACGTTTGAGGTTTATGGACTATAAAAAGGGAAACTAAAAGCTGTAAAAATATGCTTATGATAGTTTTATCGGATCTTGTATTTAGTGAAGTACTTGACAAGGGATGAAACTGAGGTACCATTATTGACGGGAAAATAGTTATAAGTAGGTCTGGATCTTATATACACAACCAATTTTTCTATGTTAAATGTAAACGTTGAATTATATCCATAGCCAGTTACTTAAAACAGTTGTCAATTGCTTGAAATATCATTAGAAGACCTTTGTAGGAGATCCAGCCTTCACACGAAATAATTTTACCTATTATTTGAGTTCAAAACCTTGAGTTTTAGTAAGTGATATCAGTAATTCTAACAGTCAGTAAACCTCACAATGGTTCTATAACTCGACTCCACCTTCATCTCTTATAACAAGTGATACAAAACAACAGAAACATACCATAAGTTCTCTTCTCAGTTTATCAAGCTCATGAGCCGGCGGAGGCGCTGACTGCACTCTTCCTCGTCTCAACTCCTCAAGCTGCCTCGTCAGCTCTTCCACCTTGGCCACGGCCACCGATAACTCCTTCTCCTTCTCATTGAAGAGCGCTCGTATTGACTCGAGGTCGCTTGCTGCGGGCAAAAATAGATTTGTTAGGGACTGTTGGTGGTGGAAGAATGTTGGGTGAATGCTTTGAAAGTACAATTTAAACATTCCTGATATCTATGATTAAGTCATTGTGTGTTGATGTTAAAAGAAATGGCGTACAGTTTAGTACATTAATTTGATGAAAAAGTCAATATTTCAAGTTTACATACATACGTACATACATAAACTCACGGCTATAAATCCCTTACGGGGTAGCCATAACTTTGGAATGAGAAATTCCTCAGCCACTTTTGGAAGTTGATTGGAAAAAAGATGGTAATAATAAATAAATGTTTTTGGTGACGGGTCTCCAACCACATCGCCCAAAAATCACTTAAGAAGCCCCTATACCCTTAGTCGCCCCTTACGATCACCCATGGGTAGAAATGGTGTAGTGTTATTCTAAGATGACACTACACGGCACTATTCATATATGTAGCACGGCATATTTCAAGTTTGAAATGGCGAATATTAGTTTTGATATTTTTTATTATCTTCATATCATGAGTATCAAAAGGGTTTACTAAGATGGCCGATTGTTTTTTTTAAATGATTAATGCATAATGAATTCGATACATATTTATTAATTTGGGTTCAATATTATTAATTTGGTATCAACAATCATGGTTTTTTTCCAAAGCAAACCAGAGCTAGTTCTATTGCAAACTTAATCAAATCGTTACTATCGTTTCTCGCTCTGTTGGCTGTCAGCTGAGACTGGTTTAAAAAGGTTTAAGAAAGAACCGACTTTTCCAGCTTTTCAATTACCCGATACAATAAAGAAATCCTTTTCACATGTAAGAATACGTCGAATGAAAACTTTGTGAAGCCAATCATTTGTTGCTTCTGTACTAATTTTCTTTTATGTGATGAATAAGATACTGAAAAATATACGTATTTTCACAAAACATTAATAGTTTCAATTGAACAGGACTTGATTTTTTTCCGTATATTTTTAGCAGCTTTTTACCACTTCATGTAGATAAATGTGTATTCTTGGGTAAAAACCATATACAACACATATAGAAAAAATGGGGTTATTTTTATCAGACAGATATAAGATATATCCAAAGCCAAAACTATAATTATGTAATAAGTATATTGCAATGCCATATTATAAGCACAGTTTTGAATAATGCGTTTGCTGAAAGTTAGTTACGTATACGTTGTCTAAACTAGTCATTCTGTAAGCTCCTTCGACTAAAGCTGGATACATAGTGAATGTCTTTCGCAGAGTATAAGTAAGTTTAAGCTCTCTTTATTAAGTTCATCAGTTTAAGTTTCCGAACAAGATTTAGCTAACAGATTTGCTCAGGACATGTTTAGGAATTTCATTCAACTCATGTAGTCAAATAAGATATTTCAGAGCTGTCGGGTACAAAGGTTTGTTTCAATAATTCATTTATTCTTGTAATTTTTCCTTATTGTAAATAGCTTGACGAACTTTTCTGCTCTTGTAGTATGAGACACGTAAATAATGTCTTATCATCAAAATTATGTGACAGTAACAGCTACTACTTTCTCAAACAATAAAAATTCCTAGAGACAATTTCTTCTTTCTCTCTCAACAACTCTTTGACAAATTATCTAGAACTAAACAAGTATTATTAATATGTCCTCAATTTGATTTCATAGTTTGACTATAAATAAAAGTGCATATAATTATGCAACTTTTGCAAGCCAAGTTCAAAGTAGTCTTTCTTGTCACATCTTTTATCAACCTTAATTTGTGAAACTATAATATTTATGTTTTATACTGTTATTTGAAAAAAAATATTTTTTTATTATCGAAATTTTCTTAGCAATAAACAAATAAATCCTTATTAGCCTGTAAAAATATCGCGTCATACTTTATTTAAATTCATTATTTACATCTTCTCAGTCTTGACGTAATAGTAGGCGTGACAACGAAATAAAATTCCAAAGGAATATATTGGACTAGACAATCTGGAAGTATTCCGAATAACAATCGAGGGAAGGGACGGCTGTTCGAATATCTCCGTAATAGGACATTTGCGCCAAAGTGGATGTATCGAGATCTGTGACCCTACTAAATTGATTTAACATTGCTCACGGTGAAATATTGGGCCTTACTTTACTAAAGGAAAAGAAAAAAGTTTCTTGTTTAAAAGTTCTTTTTTTTTAAATCTAGGCGAGACGAATATACATTAAATGTAATTAATTGAAGAACATGTCCCCTATTCACCCCACAGCATTTAACGTAATGTTATATATACATATCTCCTGAAGGTTATATTGGTGAAAGAAGTTTTGAAATCCACTGAGTGTTTTCGGGCAAACAAACAGACATACGTCGTATAGAAAGATACCACACCATCCTATTTTGAAGTTGAATCTTCTTCTTTCATCAATTTGAATTTGAAAGAAAACTCCAAACTTCTTTAATGCGACAATCACGAAAAGTTACCCACAGAGAAATATAGCATAATAAAATTCAAATGAATGCCAAAGAGGCACAATTTACTTTGAAAGCGGCGAATGTGTTGACGCGATTCCTAAGAAATGAGGTGTGTAAAAAAGCGCTTATCGTTGTACCCGACCCTAACCTTATCTATATGAAGTCGCAATACAAAACATCCAGAAGCATTTCATTCACTTTCAGCTTTCCCGAGAGTGTTTTCTTCGCTTTGATATTCGTCTAACTAAATTTCTTCTGTAAAACATATTTTAAGATTTAGAATTAGTTTTGGTGTCACGATTAGTTGACATAGAATTAACGTTGACTTAGAATTAACTATATATTTTTGGTTACGTCGTCGTAATTTCGTTAGGATATGATTGGTAGAAGAAAAGCTATGAATAATTTAGTTAAACGCGCTTAATTTCGAAACTTATGGTGCATGCACAAATTGTATGTCAAATGACTAGACATAGAAAAATAAATATATCCTTTGAATCAACATTAAAATACATAGCTGACTTCTAAAGCGATTTTTATAAATTATAATAACAATATGCGATAATTTACTCATTAAGCTATTTCTAGAATAAAACATAATGAGTTTACTCTATGATTCTAAAAAGTTGCGTTGACTCTATAATAAAAATGTAGTTAATTAAGTTTATACTTTACCAAGTAAGCACAAAGTGACGATCGACAGTATCTGCCTACCCCAGTGGTAACTAATAGCGAAAGTAAAGTAATGTATGTTAAATAACACATGCCTAGTTAACAAATAGGCCTAGATTTACAAGGGTACAGCAACGTTATCTCTACTTCATACGGGAAACAGTTGTGGGGAATCAGTCTCTTAGAACAGTGGTCAAGCTTAATGATAGGCTTTCTGGGAAGGTTTCGTGACATTAACTGATGGTCCTACACCCAAATAGATGGACTTTTACATGACAACACTAACCTATTAGGGGATTTCCTCATTCAACTCACACGTATTAATTATGTTAAGCTCCATTTATCTCGAAGATCTTATGCGTTCGTTTTTGATTGTGTCGAAGGATTCATAATTATCGTTGTAAAATCAATGAAAATATGGTATATACAGGGTACAAAATTTAATGATTATTATGTACCTAATTATACCATAATTGGATTAGATATAACTTTATCAAAAACTGAAGTGACATATGCTAAGCGTGACAATTAATAGAACCCTGCAAAACAGTTAACACTATTTCAAACTCCAATAAAATCCAATATTGAAATGGTGTAATTAATTTACATCTCAAAGATGTCTCTTCTCGTACGAGCTGTCTATCAGTAGCTATCCAACCACTCCCAATAAAAGGATGTACAATTATCTACAACTTTTATGAAATACTCTTCGTATTTTAAATGTGAACGGTGAGTTCCTGATCAAGATATATTTCGATCCAACCTGACATATATTTCATCAATACTTTTATTTCAGATAGAAAGCTTCGCAATAAACCAATAATAAAAATGAGAAGTCACTATTGCCTGTTTGATGAGTCCAATTTATATTAATGACAGTTGAGACGGCTTATAGGAAAAGCTGGCGTCTCATTGTGACGTTAGTAACGAGTGTGTTATGACTTTTCTGAAGATTTTCAAAGTAGTTTTCCTGCTGAGTTATTGACTTTTCATATCTAACTTTATGACTGTTCGATTCGAGTTCTTGTCGCCAACTGGTACCACTGTCTATTTTGAATGCGTGTAAGGGGTCTTTCAAGTAGGTTCAATGACTTTGTTTGAATGCTTTGGCGTTGAGATTCATATATTAATATGTTAGCAGTTTTCTAGAATTTATCAATCATTTTTGAACACCATCAATACTGAGAATTGGGGATGTTATGGTAATTTTAAAGTGTGTAAATACTAGTGTAAATATTATTACCCTGATGATATCGCAAATATATTCTGCCTTGGTGATTTTGGAATTATTTTATATTTTCTGCTTTGAGCATAAATTATGTTGCACATTCGAGTTCAGATTTACTTTTAAAACGAATATTTAAAAATCAAACCAGATATAGGTAAAAGAAAAACACACAAATCATATGCTCACCCGAGCTGTGATGAAATTTGTAAACAGAAAGGATTATCATATATTTTTTATATGGTAATTTTACAAAGGGAACAGCATATTCTGAATATTCCTAACAATGAAGTATCGAATTAGGTACGCTTGTGAATCCCCAATTTGTTCCATTGTCCCTCAAATTTGCAACATGAATAAAATTACGTTTCAATTATTTCAGTTTATTTCGTTACAGAATAAATAACTATGTTTTGGACTCTTTTTAGGTGGCCTTAAATCTGGGAAGTGTCGGCTTAGAATAGCACTAAACCATTTCTGGTTGTGACTTTGGGTATTTAGGGGAATATTTGGCGATTGGATCCCATCACCAACAACCCTTTTTCTCCACTCATTCTGAAGCTTTGGCAATCTTTTTCGAGATTCGGCTTTAAGCCGGTATAGGTTCTTATGAAATATATGTCATTTTTTTGTATTTTTAACTGCTGTAATATATAAAAGCCATATATTGATGCATGTAAGTTCCGCTTACGACTTAACCGAGACACCTAATTGTACTGAAAGACGCTTATTGTTTCTCGCAAGTCACGTCACTTATCATGTTACAAGTAGTTAAGCGTTATAATGCTCCTGGATTTAAGGTGACTATAATTATTCATTAGCGTTTCATGCTGACAAATAACAGTGATGTGTAACTTCTAATAATTTATTTATAACTATGGCTGAATAATAGTTCTTCAGAACAGCTATGACGTATTCTTAAAATAGAAAATGACGAGGTTTCATTGACTATAATCTTTTATTTACTATACACATAAATTCATAGTATATATACTTATGATAGAATCCCAAGAAGGGGAAACCAGATCTTTGGGAAGTTCCCCAGCCAATTTAGCAGTTTAATAATGAGAACTTTGCAAAATATAAATTGGTCTGTGATGGGCACAGATAGCCGACGGGTCTTTAACGTGATCGAACTAAATAACTTTATTTTTATTTGCATTATATTATTTCTTTCCACAGTCGGCGTAAGAAGTAACTTGGATTTTGGGTTTTCTTAAGTAATGTAGCCAGAGACCAGTCATCCTTTATTTATCAACTTGTTTCTTAATTCAAAAAACGGCTTCGAATTTTCCTATACCAAAGCTCAGATTTATATCCATGAGTATAATATAGTGTATGTTTAATAAATCCTTGAGTTAGTTTCCTATATCACACAAACCATATTGTTATTATTTAGGCACACTGATTCAGTGTTTTGTGCCCGTATACCAACGAAATAAATCATCCAACAACAAGGCGCAGTTATAATGACTTATATGACCAAACTTCTCTTCTTCTTCTTCTTCTTAGTTCGAAAGCCTATTACAATGTCAATGATTACATTAATGATGAAGTGGCTTGGTGTCATCAGGGCTCTGTGCAGGATGTTTCCGGGCTAACACCAAAATTGTAATGGACGTTAAAAAAAGATGTGTGTTGACGAGTTTCTTACGGGTTCTTCTCTCAACAAAACACCTTCCGAATCCGAAGTAAACTTAGTATTAAGTTAAAATTTGACGTTCAAAAAACAAAGATTTATCTTTTTATTTTGAAATAAATGATTATTTTATTTTATTTTTTATTTTAAACAAAGGACAAAACTTGGCAAAAATATAGCAAAGCCATTAACGGTCACACCTGCCCACTATTCGGAGTAAATGGGTCACACTATTAGATCAAGAGCAATCTATTTTGATGAATGACATTGGTCTTGTGGTTAGTGTCGTCCGAATGACACTCATTTTCGATTTCGTGCGCCCACTTATGGATTTGTGAAGATACAATTCTCGCTGAAACTGAAATGTATTGTATTCTTTGTTGAAACTAATCGGTCTATTTGTTGAAGTTGAAGAGTGTTTGGTTAAGAAAATGGTATTTTGTGTGATCTAGTTTATGTTTATTGATTGTCTAAGTAACTATTTATTTTTAGAAAAAAATACCTAAAATTTTCGCTTCTTTGATAATTCATGTTTTACACCAACAAGCAGTTACAAAACTACTGATTTTTAAAATGGCTTGGCAGAGGTACTAATACTTCTGAACATCACGTGACATTGATTTACCTAATTATCACCAATTTGATGTAATTTTTTAGCGTTTTTTTTTTAAATTTTAATATTTATTTTATAATATCACAACTACTAAGATAGTTTGGATGTTAAGTATGTTAACACTTAACATCGAATATGATACTCGAAAAACAACAGATTGGTGTGTTATATTGCTTTAAATATTGAAATGTTGAACACGGTGACTCACATCTCGATATAGTTAATTGTTATAGCGTACAAAGATAATTATGATAGATACATTTGTGTCTTCTATATTGTTAATTAGGTGTTTTCAGTCCCGTGTTCGTCTTATGTCATAGCTTAATTTTTTTTAATCTACAATAGGGATTGACCTTGTAATTAGCTTAATGTTAAGTTATGTTACTGGTGTAAGTTCTCTTTCGAATAAACAAAAAAAATATTAATATCTATTTGTACAAATCTATCACTAGAAGTTATGTATAACATCATATTTCCTTATATCCTAAATTTTAAAACATAGCTAATTTATTCCAAATCTCTAGCTCCTCTTTAGAATTATAGCCACGGGCATAGTAATAACATTCAAAGCTCTCAGAATAAAACGAAATAGTAGAAATTCATCCAAGTAGTGTTTTCGGCTAATCCTATTATCACTGGCCGTTAGCAGGCCTGAACCTTATCAAGGGCTTTCTAAGCTCTTGACTGAAGAGTGGAAATTAGTCTGCTCTATGGATTGTTCACACGCCACTTGATACAGTTTTATCTGTACTTACTGTGTTATAATACTTGAATGATTTCTATAGCATTTGTGTGGAAATATTATATTTTCTAGAACTATATTTTTGTTAATATTTACATTGTAAAGTGTATCATAGATCTTTCTATTCTACTCTATAATAGGCGGTCACTTTCAGATAACCTCTGAATGGTTAGGTAAATAAATGAAAAAAAAAATGGTGAGGTAGGTCAGAGATAGATGCACACATCATGGTATAGTATCACCATAAAGGTTGACTGGAAGAAATCGGGTTAAGGCGATAAGTCCGCCTTTGTGTAATAAGTTTTAATGTTCTGTACTTTTGTAAAAACATTATATCTATTATGTATGCAATAAAGTGTTCAAATAATAATGGTTTCATTATAGTTTAATCAAATTACTTAGAAATATTACTTCCTAAATTAAATGCTTTATATTAAAGAGCCATTTTGTCACAATATTGAACGATTAATTTGAGAGAACATAAATCAAAATGGCAGTTGAAACACAAAGTTAGCAAGTCTCTTTGAGAAAGAGCATAACACCGCACGCCATTCGCAACTGCATTTAAAATTCTCTATTTCTGAAAATTGCAGAACTCTGGTTTCATTCCGTTATAATTTCACGAGAGAGAAATTGAACCTAATACTGTAAAAAGCATATTTGAGGGAAGTCCAATTACAAAATATATATTTTCTTTGTTTTTGTAAAGTATTTTGTAGAGAAATTCTAGTCCATAAAATAAAAATAAAATGTTTGGGGTGGAAAACCCTTATCACTTAGGTAAACTATAAAAATAGATAAAAACCTACTCTCAGACCTACCGAACGTGTATGTGTTATAGGCAATGTGTATAATCCGGTATGTCCGGTATTCTATATAATGCCTACGCAATGTACGAAATGAATCGTATTTTACACATTAACTGGGCGTTTTAGGTAATGTATACAAAGCCTAGGTATTGTATACAATACCGGATTATTCACATTGCCTATAACATATGCACAATTTCATTTAAATCAGTTCAGTCGTTTCGGAGGAGTTTGGTGACAAACACTGTGACACATAAATTCAATATATTAGATAATTACGAAATATTTCTTTAGAATTATTTAAACCAGAATTATGTTAAATCTCACTTTTTTGCCTTAAACAATACTAAAAAAATCATTTCTTAAATATAATCTCATCACCTTCACTTTTAAGTAGGCATCATGTAGTACGTTAAGCAACTTACAAATTTAGTCATACATGCTAAAGTCGAAGATAGCTGCCCCAACGAACGACGTTAAGTCATATAAAATAACTCCAAAAAAGGTTAAAGAAAAGAAAAGCACATGCTTAAAATTTCGAAATATGAAAAAAATACGTGCTTATTTCAGACCTTCTGGATCAACTCACAAAAGTACATAAGAACGGCTAGACCAACCGTTTTGGATGTGTTTGTTTCAAACCAGCAACCATGACAGCCCAGTGGGTAGAACACTCGGTTATCGTGCAAACGACTAGTGTTCAAATCCTGGGTCGGGCCTACACCAATTTGTCTTTTCTAAAGACATATGTGTGGTTAATTTATCATGGTTGTTAACGGTGAGGGAAAACATCGTGAGGATACCCACATGGCTGAGTTGTACTTAGTCATGTGACAGTGTATTCGTACAAAACGGCGATAGGCTTGCCCCCTATCACGTGAGTACACTGTCCATGCAAAACGTGGGTACTCTGAACACCAGGGTGACAAAGTCACGTGATGTTCAGAAGTATTAGTACCTCTGCCAACCCCTTCGGGGATATTCGGCGTGAACGTTTATGTTATGTTATGTTTGATTCAAACACAAGAATTGGATTTATAAGAAAACTAGCTGAACCAGCAAATATTGTTTTGCCATATCAATTATAACTAGGGAATTTCTACTCGATAAAATAAAACAAAAATGTTAGGGGTGTACAACCCTAATTACTTAGCAACATAAAAAATAGTTCTCAGACCTACCAAATGTGTATGCAAAATCGCATTTAAATTGGTCCAGCCATTTCGGAGGAGTTTGGTGACTAACACTATGACTCGGGAATTGAATATAAATGGATACAGTAATTTCAAGATAACAGAATCCGTACAATACGTTTCATATTACATTGTTCAAGTATGTGAGATGAAGTTTCTGCAGCAAGCGAGATTTTCTATCAATACTGTCAATTGCAAGTTGCTAATGAAGATGTTAATTAGTATCCGCAACAGCTTTGCACCAACAAAAGCAATTTACTCAGGCTCTATACAATGTGGCTCTTTGTCTTTATATTCAAATCGACTAACTTGTTAGTTGCTTATTTATAATACGTACATACATAATACTCACGGCCATAAATCCCAAAAGGGGTAGCCAGAGCTTCAGAGCTAGAAACTCCTTAGCCCTCATTTGGAAGTTAATAGGGGAGTTGATAGAAAAAAAGTATCGTTAGTGATGGGTCTCCAACCGCATCGCCCAAAAACCACTAAAAAACCCAACACCCTTACTCGCCTCTTACGACACCTGTGGGTAGAAGGGGCTAGTCACATTCTAAGCCTGATTTATAAGTTAATAAATTTTATTTTAGGTACATCAAACTTATTTCATACAGCTATAATTGAGTTCAATAGATTTAAAAGCAATAAATCTAGGCCAATCATAACTTCATCTTCAACGAGAATAGTAGAAGATACAGGCAGTAGACATTTCATTATGAACTCAATAGGTATTAAGGGGCCGGATTCTATAGCCACTACTACGTTCGAAGTTATGTCTCTGACGTTCTATAACGCTGATATTGAACATTGAGATATTCATGGAATCAAGTGACAAGCTCGACATTCCAATTTCTGTATTCAAGCCTAAAATACCAATTTCGGAAAATACGAGTAGCAAACATAACATATCCTTGAGCCAGTTTCAGGACCGCAGAAGTGTTATGTAACTTGACAAAGTACGTGTATTAAATACATTGCTAGAACAAACAACTATTACCTAAAAAAAAAAATATTTTTTTTACAAATCATCATGATTTCATATTTTTTGGTGTTGAGTAACTTGTCGCATTGTGTCCTGGGTGTCGAAAAAACAATTAAAGTATTGGGGCTTTGAAAGTGATTATTGGAGACGATTGTACCTGCAGACCCTTCACCTACCAAAGCTGACTGACGAATTTCTAATTCTGACGCTGTGGCCGATGTACGTAAACCATTTGACACTCACAATAAAATAGTAACTTTAATGTGAAGTAAAACCTTAGCCCTATTGATTGGGACTTTTCTTCGAGCAGCACCGGGAACTCATAGCATGTCAGAAATCAATCTAGAGAGAGTAATAACTACGAAGAATTTCATTTGTATTCTGAGAAGTTTGAGAAGGAAGTCTGTACAACTTGCCTGTTTTATAGAATTGTCACAAATCTGCGTCCCGAATTTTGATAAACCTTTCATAAATATTATTTTAATCCTTTTAATAACTACTGCTTATAATAAAATTGTATATCGAATGTTTTCAAACGTAACACTTTTCTTACAAGTTTAACATACATACATAAATACATAATACCCACGCCATTATTTCCCTTTGGGGTAGGCAGAGACAATTGATCGCCACTTTGTACGATCCTGGCAAACCTCTCTAGCTTCCTTTACAAGTTCAAAAAACAATTACACAAACAAACGGGACAAACGCCTATTCCCTAATATAACTAGTCCCTTCCTATTCCAATGTATAATAAGTTATAAGAAAATCATGAATAATCAAATATAGATGAAGCAAGCTATGTGACCCATTGGTAGATAATTCTGAAAATTGCTCCACAGAGCTAAAAGGGTTTTCCGCGTGAATCTCGCCATTTGCCTGCGGTTGTACTTATTTCTTGATGTCTGGGGAGGACTTTTAAATTCATTTCGTTGGATCATTCCGCCGAATAATTGGATTAGATGACGTTTCCATAGAACAGGGATTTCGAATATTTTCGATAGTTGTAAGTGTTATGCGCTTATACAAGAACTAATTGTGTTTTAGTATGATTAAGGAATAAAAGTTTGTTTTCCGTCCCGTCCTGAGCGAATACATAACATTACTTCATGCAGTTAACAATTTTAGTTATAATAGTAAATTTATTTCAAAGCCAACCGATTAGTAGCTATCTCTGCAATACAAATCCTCCATATTTAAATGTACATTATTTGAGCTATTGGCGCTATATGCTGAACAGCTTTTATGATGAAATAACAATTTAATTTAATCAGGAATATCCAAAACTACCTATAAACAATTTATTACCAAACAATTATTTTTTCTTCGTTGTTTTAAAATATCATACTCATGTTCCCTAAATTTTTGTGATGTTTTTTGTACCTACCTATCTGCAACAAAGATATTGATATATTTACGTACATATATATACAGATAGTCACGGCCATAAATCCCAAATAGGGGTTGCCAGAGCTCCAGAGCTGGAAACTGCTCAGCCACATTTGGAAGTTGATAGGGGACTAGATGATAGAAATAAAGTATTATTGGTGATGGGTTTCCAACCGCATCGCCCAAAAACCACTTAAAAATATGTATTTCTGATATAATTATCGTTCAGACAGTATCATGTTATTGAGTAGCCCAGATAAGTATTATCTGATGATAGCTAGAAACAACCATATTTCAACATAAATATCTCTCAAATCTTAAAATTAATCTGAATATGCTACACACGATTATTCGACCCAAAATCGATTAACCCGTACTTACTGAAATGCTAACACACCCAAATGCGTTTTCAATTTCAAGTATGAATAAGCACACATTCAATTCACGATCTAATGCGGTATAGTACAAGAAGCGTTATCGACAAATCTATTCGGTCACTCGGCAACAAGAAGTTATTACAAACATCGACCAAACACTCCTGCATAATAAAGCGACGCCTATTGATTTCAACTACAAACTACGCCGGTAACCAATTGCATTTAATTTTCAACGGCGGCAATGTTTCGTCAAGTTTTACGTATAAAATGTACTTTTGCTCACTTCCTGTTATATCAAACTTGAGTTCTTCGCTGGCCATTTATGTAAAAATAATTAAGACGATTTAGTTTGCCATTTCTGTTTTTAGTCTAGAGTCTAGACAATTTGTATTGGAAATTGTTTATGTTTTACTTTTGTAACGTCAATTTTGTTAAATATTTATTCTGGTGACTAAAAAAGGTAGTATTCATTAATACGAACCTTGGACACCAAATGAAAACAGTTACTTTACTTTTATTGACAAAAAACTTACATACGTCGTAAAGCACAGACCAACTCCTTTATGATTATGTTATGAGGGAAAAAGATTGTGAAATATATTATTTGTGGTAATGATCATCAGTCCACATCACCCATTAAATACTATGAATGCTACAGATCCATTGGTCGTCAGTCATCCAAGGGAGCTGAAGGATAAGTGTTAATTGCCTTTACAATTTGATTAAAAGTCGGACGTCCACAATATTTTTATATTTTTAGACACTCTTAATCCAAACTGATGGCTTTGCACACCTAATGAAATAAAAATATAGAATAAGGTCAACAGTTATGGCTGACAAAATATGTTGATTTGAAATAACTTAAATAGTCTCATTTTAAACAGATCTGTATTCATAAAAGAAAATGAAAAGCAGAACGTAGATATTTTAGGTAAATGTCATATTCAGGCGTTTGGAAAATAAATTACTACTTTCACGAGTCGCTCAGTTGTGTTTGAGTTTCCTAAAATAGCTAACTGGTTCCAGACAGAACGGCTAATGAAGTAGAAAATACTTTGGGACCATATTTGTTCAGGTACCACTTTGTTTTAACTGAGAATACAGAAAATGTTACAAGTTAGGCAAGTTTTCATTACGAAACTTATTCTGTACTAATAAAGTACAGGTAGTATTGCACTGTATAAATAGTGAATTTATAATTTATCAGGTATTCTGTAATAAATGTTAAGGAAAGCTCTTTTTAACAGAAATACTATATTATATTTTTCTTCATGCTGTTCCGTGGGAGGTAAACATCCTTAACGTTTATTATACTCTACATCCGGCAACACGGTCTGGTTGATTCAGGAAAGCCTTCGATATTAGTGAATCCTTAAGTTATATTATATCTTAATTTTTTATATTATTATCAGCCAAGATTATCACTACTCAATATTATGGCGTGGGTGATGTATGGGTGATTCTGGGCCTGATACGGGACATTCAAATTGCCAAACAGTCAGCATCTCTAACAAACAACAATTTATTAAGGGCCTCCCCGCATTTTGCAGCTATTGCGCTCATTCTTACGTCAAATTTACTGAGAGTGGCAGGGACGGAAAAAACGCGCGCGCAGGATAAATGTAGTTTATTTCGTTTTATTGAATAACTATAATGTTTAAATGAAAAGTTAAACATCAAAGTTACAGATCTTAAAGCTACGCGTATATAGACACATAATGAGTTCACATGTATGTTATGCCAGTGGAGCCTATACGGTTTTTATGAAAACAAAGCATGTTCCAATTCAATTTTTTTCATCATATTTTTCAACAAATTATTAAAATGTTAAACATCAAATTTTAACACCATGAACTAATCACCAACATATATTTTATTCATGTCATACCAATATCATCAAATCAGACTTTATAGAATTTCCAAACAATCAATATCAACCTATTTTTCTGGGAACGCCCTTAAATATTTCACTTCACTTCAAAAGTGCCTGAGGAATAACTTAACTCAGAGCTCTGGTTACCTATTTAGGCGATCACATTGTAATGTGTAGGTTTGAAAGTAAACTGGAAATAATACTACTTTAGGACCGGACATACCTGGACATGTCAAGGCCAAATCCGTTTTAAGTTATAAAGGTGGGCCATATGTTTATGAAGAGATATGTAATGGATTAGACAGATGATGAGGGATAATCTCTATCTAACATCGTGATTCCGCATGTTGTACTAATATACAGTTACTAGGTACCTAAGATACATATATACATATACTCACGGCTGTAAATCCCTAGAAGGGGTAGCCAGAGCTAAGAAATTAGAAATTCCTCAGCCACTTTTGGAAATGTTAGTGGGGAAAAGATGGTAAAAATAAAGGTTGTTGGTGATGGGTTTCCAACCGCATCGCCCAAAAATCCCTTAAAAGCCCCAGTACCGTTAGTCGCCTCTTACGTACACCCATCGGTAGAAACGGGGTAGTGGTATTCTAAGCCGACACTACACGGCGAGATACTATATACTTTTTAAATATCTTTAATCAGGTGCTTACCCCTTACAAAATTTAGCGTAGATATGCATAGGCTTTACTCCTTCCAAAGTTTTATGTTTTTGATTGATAAAGTATTATTTTGAATTTGGCTAATTTATTGCGGTGCGTATTCAATACAGGCAAACAAACATACAAACTATTTTTCATCTTTATCATAATTATAAACCATGCATGCAACAGTTTACTTTGATTGTAATTGTAACGCTATTAAGAAATACATAACATAACATAACATAAACGTTCACGCTGTTTATCCCCGAAGGGTTGGCAGAGGTACGAGGTACCCACGTTTTGCTTAGACAGTGTACTCACGTGATAGGGGGCAGGCCTATCGCCGTTTTGTACGAATACACTGTTACATGACTAAGTACAACTCAGCCATGTGGCTTTCCTCACGATGTTTTCCCTCACCGTTGTAAGAAATACAACTAAATCGAAATTTTAGCGATGCTTTTAAGTAGAGTGTATTTGAAAAAACGCCTAACATAAACATGTCTAAATAGGCTTTGTATATTTTAGCTTGCTGACAATCCAATTTGTACTGTTCAAACATTCTCAACGTGTTATAATGTTGTCACACATGAGGTGGAAATGAGAAAATTTGTCGAGTACAAAAGCGATATATTTTAAACAAAACCCAATTTTAGCAACTTCAGTAAAATATGCGACGGTTTAAAAATACAATAAGTTAATACATAAGAAGAAGGATCGTTGTTAGTTTTATATAGGTATATCTTACGGAATCAAGTAAAAAAGAGCTTCCATTTTTTTCCGAAAATTAGGCATGAAAGCTGCCAATCACAGACCTTGACCTTATAAAGGGTTCGTGAAAAGATTGCCGTTCAAAAGTTAATTGAATAATTCGGTACACATTATGTAGGTGATTTGTATTTGGAGCAACACCAATATTGTAATGTTTCATCGTATTTCTATTTCCAATATTATCCTATTAATATTGTAACGTGATAGCTCAATGGGTAGAATACCGGTTAACGTGCAAGCGACTAGTGTTCAAATCCCGGGTCGGGCCTACACCAATTTGTCTTTTGAAAAAGACATATGTGTGGTTAATTTATCACGGTTGTTAACGGTGAGGGAAAACATCGTGAGGAAACCCACATGGCTGAGTTATACTTAGTCATGTGACAGTGTATTCGTACAAAACGGCAATAGGCCTGCCCCCTATCACGTGAGTACACTGTCCATGCAAAACGTGGGTACTCTGAACACCAGGTGACAATGTCACGTGATGTTCAGAAGTAAAAGTACCTCTGCCAACCCCGTTAGGGATATTCAGCGTGAACGTTTATGTTATGTTATATTATAAATGTGAAAGTTTAGATGTTTGGATGTTTGTGTGTTTGAGGTGAAATGGCTTCTCAATTATAGAATTTTTATGAATGAAATTTAGCAGAATGCTAAATAACGACCCCAATTATCAAATAGAAAACTTATATATACGAAAAAGTATGACCAATAAAATATTCACGCCTGATTCAACTCGGAATAAACGCCTAAAGTTTGGCATAAGCAAATTTACTTTACGAAGTCTGTCGGGTCAGCTAGTGGTGTATAAGATATAAATCAGACCACTCTTGTTAAGTGAAACTCACATACAAAAATAAATAATAGTTTTTTTTTAATTGATTTGACGTAAATATCATTATCATTTACTGGAAAAGTTTGATAATAGTTAATTCTTACTAAGCGGTACTTACTCAGCGCAATATTCGATTGCTTGTTTCGATCAAGCTGCCCTCGCAAAGCTCTTAGCCTGCGCAATTTCAGTTCTTGAGCCTCCACTCGCTCGCGCAGCCTCCTTAGCCTCTCGCCTTCCACAGCCACCTGAAATTATTCAAAAACATTATTAAATAAATGTTCTCATATCAAAATGAAGCATAAGCTTTTAAAGTTGAAAGGAAAATAATTCCTAAAATGTTTTTTTTTGCTAAAAGCAAAATATGTGAAATAAAACATTCAATACAATTTAGAATAACGATGAAAACAATAATTTTCTGAATAATCGAGCTTAAGTAATATTGTAAACGAAACACTACCACAACGTTACAATGACTTTTTCATATAAGCTGAACTGAGGCTGAAAGTGGGATTTTTTAAAATATTCATATATCATGTTCATACGCCCGGTGGCCGTAGTTCACACCGAATTAGATGCGGCAAAGTGTATGACCATGTTTTTTAGCTTCCACATGTACTGAAGTAGTTTGTCCGGCAAGCCCATACATTTGACACGACACCGGGAAGACGGCAACCGGAGCGTTTGAAAAGGGACTTAAGTTTAGAGGACCCAAAAACAGGACTAGAGCTCAAAGAAAATAATCGTAGTCCTATTTAAATTCGCCCAAAAATTTAAATGCATAATTTAAATCTTTTTGTTCATGAAAACCTCATGTGGGGTCGCCCGCCGTGTCGAAACTTTTCTTTCCTTTATTTATTCTTTATTTATTAATTTAAATGCATGTTATTGTTATATTTTATCTTATTAAACGTTAGTTGCCTATAGAATTCGAAGCACAATATATGAATATGAAACAAAATAAACTAAGGAAAATTACAAGAGCTCGAAACTGAAATTGTTGACTTCATTTTTAGATATTTAATGGAAGCTTTTAATAAGCGCACAGAGTTTATTTCCATTACAAAAATGATGTACAACTCAGCAGGGGCCGCCGGCTTTGTAATGTTTTAATGCGAAATGGAAAATTTATATGATTACACCAGCAATTTGCATATAACTGGCGCATACAATTTGATAAACTGCGGAAAATGCAGATTTACTTTGGTGTTTAAGTTTGTTATGTAGATTTATTACTAAGCCGTTCGATAATGTACAGCGCTTGGGATGTTTTAAAAAACAGAATAAAAATGCCTTAGAATGTGGCTATCAGTTGAAATAATGATATTATTTCGCTGTTAGATTTAAAATGATTTCTTTACATTTTCTTTTCAACACATTATAACCCCAAAAAGGGGATAGCTAGGGCTTCAGAATTAGAAATCCTTAGCCACTTTTAGAACACTTTATGAGTCAGTAAATAATTGTTGTTGCGATGACTATTCAGTCGCATCGCTCAGTCAACAAACACTTAAAAAGCAGGAAAGTCCAACTCCCTAAACCACCTTTTACGACATTCAATTTCCATTGTATAAATTATTAACAAAAAGCAATTGAAAAACAATTACAACAGTATTTAAAAACGGGTATCCAAAATTATAATCTCTTCAATTTAGCTTTACTTGAAATACTTTCCTACTGAAACGTTCGAAGCCTTTTTAATTTTTAACCAGATTTAGTCCGTCCTCTGTCGGCAGTTAAAAGGAACAAAGGCTTTTCATTATTTTGGCATCATTTAAATGAGTTTTGAAGGCAGTGTAGTCGGGCGGTAGCTTTTTAACGGCTTCGAGAGAATCCGGTAAAAATAACAATTTTCAGTAATCATTCTGTTATAAGCTGTGATCTCCCGAAATTTAGATTCAAGTTCACGAGATTTCGTTTGAAAGATTTGATGGGTTTTTAATATGATTTTAGTTTCAAAGACAAAATTTATTTTATTTTATCAATGAGTTAATTAATAATTCAAACTATAATATTAATATAAACTCATACCAACTGATACTATATGTAATAAAGAAATAATGTTAAAGTATATTTTACATTCTCTATAATAATCAATTTGACCACAAAAACCACTGGGACTAAGAGTTGAGCTCAGCTCGCTTCTAGGTCCAAAGATCACGGGTCTAAATGCTGCCTTAATTAAAATGGATGTTATTTTCAGTGTTATCTTTATGAAGGTTCATATATAGATATAACTCATCACTAGATACCATTTGTGTTATAATCGCTATCCTGATTCCCTAATTTAAAGAGGTGAAACCATTTCTATGTTGATGTTGAAATAGAAATTTTCTTTAAATTATATTCAAATATCTATCTAATAAAGGCAATTGATAGAAATGTGTCGTTATAAAAACTCTGTTACTTCACGTGAGTCAGCGGCTATTTTAATGCAACTCGAGACTAAGACTTTAAATGCTCGTTTTCTCAAAAAGGAATGAATTTATGTTTCTCTTCACTGGAATAGAAATACCAACTGTAAATTTGTCCCCTTAGTAGTGCTTGCTCATGAGATGTTGCTTATGTACTTTTTACTGCGCCATTTGGGACGAGCACTAGATTTATGTCCAATTAAGTAGAAAATAAAACTCGTGAAATGCTCCTGCGATATTCTCAGAGTAATTACAAAGCTGGCTTTTAATTTTTCGAGCAGTAATGCGAATGCCAGCTGCCGTAATAATACATTATTGTTGCCCTGTTATTATTTGACATAATTAAAATATGCGCATGGATTTAAAATTTACTGAAATAAATTTACCGTTTATTTAGGGAGAACTTATTAATAGATTAATGTAACCATTACATAATTTAAGAACATATTCTTTCGGCCATCACCAACGATACTTTATTTCAACTATCTTCTCCCCTATCAAATGCCAAACGAGGCTGAGAAGTTTCTAGCTCTTAAGCTCTGGCTACCTCTTTGTGGGATTTATGGATTGTGAGTATATGTATGTATGTTTCTTTAGCAAAGTTTTTCGCTACAATACTACAATACAATATTACTCATTTATGGTTAAATTATCTATCGAAGAAACGAACAATCAACAAAGGTTACAGAACAACTAGTTTATTATTAGAATTTTCATTTCACATTTCAGGAATATTTTAATACCTATATTTGTGTGACGTAAACTTTTACCTACAAGTTTTTCGTAGTACTAGATGCTGTAACTACGAGAACAAATTCAAAACTTAATAACACAAATTGAAATATTCGCATTTACACTGATCATGAATAAAAAAATATTCGCATTTACACTCATCATGAACATTGTGTAAACAACAATCCTAAAATAGAGACTCCCTGTACTACGAAGCAAATAGAAAACGCGATGGTAATTTAAAATGCTGAAACAATAAAACCCTAGAAAGCAGAGCAAGCGACGCAGACATCAGAATACTTGACTTGCTAACGTTTGTCAAACAGTCTCGTAATGTAATACAATACATGCTTGCCAGATTGAGTGTTTCACCCGTTTCAGGGAGCAACTTATTTGTGAAGAGATGAGGACCTGTGTTTCAGAGGAAAAAATGCTGTGATATAGATTTTTGGGAGTTATTAACTATTACAGTTTTTTGATTCAAAAATTTATTTTTAATATTTTGTTAAGAGAAAAATTAGTTTTTATGATTATGGGGTCTAAAAAAGGTTATTATGAATACAAGCATACATATACATACACTCACGGCTATAGATCCCTAGAAGGGGTAGCCAGAGCTAAGGAATTAAAAATACCTCAGCCACTTTTGGAAATTTTAGTGGGAAAAGATGGTAATATAAAAGTTGTTGGTGATGGGTCTCCAACCGCATCGCCCAAAAATCCATTGATAGCCCCAATATCCTTAGTCCCCTCTTACGTACACCCACGGATAGAAATGGGGTAGTGCTATTCTAAGCCACTACACAGCAATCAGAATAATGCTTAAAAAACATCATTTTCTATGGTGGCTAGAGGAAAATCTTAAACAGAATAAGATTTTTTCCATGTTATTACAGAGGTAATTAAGTGTATGAAAGTAATGTAACTAGTCGTTCAGAACTAGAATGAATGACATTAATTATTTGAAGAACCACGCATGAAAATTTCTCAATCAAAAAAAGTGTTTAAGCGTAACATAGATCTTTAAAGCTTAAACATTATTTTAAAGTTTTGGATTATGGTATTTTCTGGCAGGCAACCCAGGTTGAAACATTTACTCATCTACTTTTCCATTTCCAACATTTCCATTAGAGTCATGCATTTTGTTTGTTATGACTTTTATCTGAAAGATACATGGTTCTGGTGATTCGGTCAAAAATATACATTACGTTTTAACATTCCTTACTTATCTAAGGGAAAAATCATGGTGAAAAATTGAAAATAGATAGCTAAAGATTTGAATTAATAGAAACGAGAATAATTGGTAAGATAAAGAAATTTGGTAATGAGTTTCAAATCCCCAACACCTGTAAATATTTGAAGCCCTGTAGCAATTTATCGCCCAAACTAAGCTATGAGAAAGTGTTATTAAAACAAATTACATATATAATAGCTAATTTATACGTAAAAAGAAACAAGACTAATGTCATAATTGTAGGATGGTAGATAAAATATGGCTTATGAGTTGTGGCCAACAGACACGAATATAAACGTACATTTGAGATAATGAAAATAGTCCTGCGTTCAGTACTAATGTGCTGTTTAGCTTACATGTGAACAAAACTGTGAACAATTTTGTAAAATAAGTTGAAAATTGCCTACTGATTGAAATACAATAAATATATTCCAATACTGAAGTTGGAGAGCTTTGGTTTTGACAAATGTTACTATATTTTTTAGTTGTTTCTCTCTTTGTAACATCTTAATAAAAATCTTTATTTTATTTTACTGCCAAAGCAGACAGCTTAATAGCGATTATTGTGACTATTTCTAAAAGTCAAAAAATTCTTTAAGGTATATAGCCATCATCAATTAAAGTATATAGTGATAATATATCCTACTCTTTGTCTTTACAATGTAAAGTGCGCGCAAATCTTTTGACATATTACGGTTCTTTCCAAAGGATACAATACAATGAGCCAAATTAATTATCAGATGTCATCTGATGTCCGCTGGGTGTTTCAGTCGCTGTCCCAGCTATTGTACCGCTAGTGATAGTTATACATAACTCTGCGCTTCGAGAACACACAGACTCACTAATTATAGGGAATTAATTGCTTTGAGCATAACTCTCTGGAGTCTAGGTGTGTTTGTAGTACTGGTAACTAATCATAAAAATAGCTATAGTGAAGTGATTTGTGACATTTTTTTTGAAGGAATACATTTCTAAATCAGTCTAATATGTTTTTGTTTACTAGAAAGTATTGTTTGTACATTTGACTTTAAAAAACGGTAAGTCTATAACTAAATCTCATCTCTTATGGAGCAAGAGAAAAATCATGGGATACTTTTAACTGAATTTAACGCCGTGATTGTAAACCAGTTACTTCCGATCTTTATTTTAATAATTCCAACTCATATTCAATAACTGGGTTTGGTAAAGTTTATATCAGAACTTTTGCTTTATCGGGCTTCTTTTTTGGCTTCATACTGGCAAGCAAGATTTTTAATTACTAGGGATTAATGCACCTTTTCTCAATAAACTTATTTGAAAATGAATATTCTAAATCAGTTCAGATCAGATCCTTTTGGGTTGCTAATATTAGCCATAAGCATTGTTTAAAATAGTATCTTCCTAACTCTCATCAATGCAGCACACCGAGGTCCTACATCCTGCCTAAATAGCCCTGCTTAAATTTTCCATAGTAATAACTATTGTGATAATACTTGCAACTTCGGTTTAAAATGCCCTACCATGCCCGGAACCATCTAAATTTGCGTTTAATAAGGTAATTTAAACTTGCAATATCTAGCTGGGGTAAATCAAACCAATTGAATTTGTGAGTTTAACGTCCGCTAAGCAAATCAGAAATCGACGAATTATGAGCTGAACGCTATCTTTTACCGCTGGGCCGCAATTAATTTTAAAAGATGTGACTATTGTGGAAAAAGTTTTCTTATTTAGTGTAGGGAAACACTAAGAGCCAACAAATTTCCTGCGATTCCCTCAGGAATGGAGAAAGATGCGATATTTAATTCGCATCATAATAGACCCTTCATTCATTTAAAAAAAGACGTGGTTTTAGAGATTTCTACCTACCTTTACCTATTACTCACGGCTGTAAATGTCAAGAAGGGTGTAGCATGAGCTTGCAAATATAAATTCTAAAGCCACCTTTGGAATATGGAATGATAAAAAGGATAGCTTAAAACATAAGATAACTTTTATTCAAAAAAAAAATTCTTAATACTATCGCAGAGATGAAAAATGTTAAGCTGTATCATTACATAGGGTATCTCATTGTGTTTAGTTCAAATAAGGACTATACCAGGCAGGGAAACTATATGACTTTCGTGGGTTTCATGTATTTATATTTTTTTACACATATAACAATAACAGCTGATATGAAAGTAGTTTTGCTAAATTAAATACACAATCAGTATTTCCTCAAATTTTTTAAAATATACACAAACTCTGAATTTATTTAAGCGCCTCCTGCTGTTTGAGGTACCGCAGGCGCAGCTCCTTGGCGCACAGCAGCTGGTACTGCCTTCATCCATCGTGTGTATGTACGTATGAGCAAAGAACTAGACGAGAAACAAGAACCTGCTGCTGCTGCTGCCCTTATCCATCATATGTATGTATGTATTAAAACATAGCTTTAGTAAGTACCTGATGCTGCCGTGCCTCCTGCTGTTTGAGGTACCGCAGGCGCTGCTCCTTGGCGCACAGCAGCTGGTGCTGGGTGTCGATCTGCTGCTGCTGCCGCAGCGCCATGGCGCGGAGCTCGCCCAGCGTCAGTTCCACCCCTTCCCCCAACTGGAAAAAATAGTTCAATAGGTTAGAATGGAATAGAAGGTTCATTGAAGTTATCCCTTTCCCCAATTGTAACAGATATTAGATACGGCTATAATGTATAGTACATCACAGTTAAAATATTTCACAGAGCTGTTCTGGTTTAGAAGTTAAATAGGCGGTCTTCTCACTTAAAGTGATATCTACTTGACTACTTTTGGATTGCTGGTTAGTAAATTAATGGAAATAATAGGTAGACCTAGATATTAAGGAATTGGAGCAATAATATCTCCACTAATTTATATTTAAAAAAAAACATTTTCGATTAATGATTCCCGTGTAGTGTCGATACCCCATTTCTTTCCGTGGATGTTCGTTCGTTATTAAACTATCGTTTTATTTTTTCGCTATATATTATTTTTCTTTCTGCCTCCTAATATGATAAGTTAGCTATTTTCACTGGTAATTTGATGTTTATGGTCGCTTGTAATGTTGGGTGTTAACTATTATAGGTGTGGCTTTCTTGTAAGGTGGATCTGGAGGATGTGGGATAGTCTCGTCGACGGCATACGTTTGTGTAAAATAGGTTGGTATCTTATTTTTAGGTTAATGAATTAATCACTGATTAGTATCCTTATCGGCATAAGGATAACCTATTTGGCACTTACATGGGCTAGTCTGTATTTATTTATTTTTATGATATACAAATGAAACAAAAAATTTGAGATACTTGAATGTGTAGAAGTGAAAAATAAAACAAAATAAAACCTAAATATCCCCAAATTGAGGAATGGAAAATTTATCAAAACAAAATTTAAGTATTTTATATATATTCACAATCACTCCAACATGTTTCTTCATTTTAATAAAAAATATATTTCAATTATTAAAAAAAAAACTAAAAAGGAACAGAAAATTATAAAACCAGACTTAAAACGCTTTGCCCTTCATAAAAGCGCTACCTAGAGTTCGTTTTCCTTTACCTACTTAAATAACATTTAAGCAAGAAAAACACTGTTTACTTTTAAATTCTTCTTTATCCTCTGAGAATAACAAATCTTAATGCTGCGGGCAAGAAAATATTCATTAAAAATCCAAGTCACTTGTCGCTAATCTCTTTAAAAATTGTCAAAGGGAAAAGTTAAACTTCCTTTGCGAGCCAAGTTAGTAAAAACTTATTAGGCACTTCAGTACAGTTAAGAGATACACAAATACTTTTGTCTAGAAATGAAGATTAGTGGTTGTGAAAAATGTGAGTATCAACTATCTCAGCGAAGAAAAAACAAAAGAAGTATGGGGACAGTTTTATACTGTGGATTTATTGAAGCGTTTATTGCATACAACGTAAGACCATTCTAGTCCTTTGTTCTCGTAAGAGAAAAGTTCTTTTATATGTCGCACATCTTTATACAATGTCTCAAGAATATATTTCTGAAGGAGAACTCTGAAGCTGAGATTGATTCACAATAAGTCGACTTAAGTGCCTATATATTTTTTAAGTTTGAAACGGAGATGTTTAGTTGAAGTGGAGCATTTATAAAGTAATATAGGTAGAAAAGTTAAAGCAGTATCCAGTATTAAAATATACATTCAGAAATATATATTCAGTCCAAGAATATGAGTATTAGAGGTAAAAATAGACATTAAACTGTTTTATTTAAAGTTAAAATCGCTCGATGAAAGCCTATTTTTTACAAAAATAAAAAGGACCATTTAATCATATATGCTGGAGTAGAATCAACTTCCAAAAGTGTCTGAGGAATTTCTCATTCCAAAGCTCTGGCTACCCCGTTAAGGGATTTATAGCCGTGAGTATATGTATGTATGTAGAATATCTAAAGTGGAAAAAACAATCAATCATAATTTTATTAAGAAGTTCAGTAAAACCACTGCGAACAAGTAGCTCCTTATTCATACACAAGTAATACCAATCGAGAATCTAAATTCTTCAAACCAAGTGATGCGAATAATTCGTATGCTATTAAGACAATTTATCGTATCCCATTATAGGCTATATCACACGTGTAAACACGAAGAAATCAGGCTATAGTAAAGTTTATATTCCGATAGAACATAGGGAGTGGCGAAAGCTGACCGTAGCAATTTATGTTCTGCCTGACACTTGTTGATAGCGCTTGGATAGCTACCTTCAAGGACCGGCTTAGGAAGAAATAAGTAGCGATAACGCGGAAAACTTTCTGATTTACTACTTTGTTAGGCTGCATTAGAAATGTAGCGACCAATTTTGTTTTTGTCTCAGAAACCAACTGTTGATATTTTGTGGAAAATACAGGAAGTTTATGTTTTAACTTCGGATTGAAGAGAGTTTAGAAGATAACGTTTCGTTTATTGTAAAAAGATACTATGTTATGTATGTAGTACTGTAGATTTAGACTACTACTTTACTATTTTTTTTTAGTAGTACTAAGGTATGTGGTTGGAAACTTTAGCGGCATTTGAACCCGTGACCTCCGGATCTAGAAGCTCCATGAGATACGGTGAGCTGATCAAGTTTCAAGAAGAAATGATGTTAAAAAGAATAACTAATTATAAAAGAAACCGGATTATACGGGTATCAAATGAAACGTAACATGATACGGTGATACAGGGAATAAAAAAATATATTTCTAGATTCATGTATATATATAAAAAAAATACAACTAATTAAAACTATAATATTCTAATTCATAAGTTATGATGAGTCCGTTTAGTACAATACTATGACTTAAAATATAGTTTTTTTAAATTTTAATTTGAGCTGAATTTTAATAAATAAACATTTTTAAAAGTCATAAGAAAGCAAATTAAATGTGAATATAATGAACATTATTAAACAAATATTTAGAAAGTAATAGTGATTGTTTTTCTTATCATTTCTTTTTAGACGTATCTCTTAATAACATTACTGGCATTAAAATAAAAATAAGCGAGCGTCCAATGAAATCAATACAGTTTTTTGAGATTAAAATAACAAAGCCGTACAATTTCTCTGTCCACAACATCGAGTTTCATTAGAAATAAGTCGCATGTCTTATAATAAATTCCTGTTCTGATTAATGTCTTACGACAAGCTGGGTGGTCACTATATCTGACTAAATTTATGTCCGATAGATTAAAAGTTTTTTTCTTCTACGCCTTTCTTCGTCCTACTAAAACTATAAAATATCACCACCTAGACGATTGTCTGGAGTTAGTTAATTTTATTAGCTTAAGCTTTACTTGCTTCATTATTTTATTTCGATTCTGCTTTTTAGTTAAAGAACAACTAAACTTTAAAGAACTTAAAAAGTAACAAAGGATAATATTTGAACATACATACATATACTCACGGCGATATTTCCCTAGAAGGGGTAGCCAGAGCTAAGGAATTATAAATTCCTAAGCCACTTTTGGAAGTTGAGTGGGGAAAAGATGGTTAAAATAAAGGTTTTTGGTGATGGGTCTCCAACCGCATCGCCCAAAAATCCAATAAAAAGCCCCAATACCCTTGGTCGCCTCTTACGACACCCGTGGGTAGAAAGGGGTAGCGACATTCTAAGCCGGCACTACACGGCGAAAATATTTGAACGAATAAATGTATGTTGTTTTCATTTGGAATGTTTCTGCCTACCATCTTATAGCTACTATAACTGTTCACGACATTATTTCCCATTAAGCTACTTGGCCCGATATTGATATTTAGATAATTATAGCGTGACTTTTAGAAGAAATACTTTTTGTTTTTCACAAAAGCGGGTAACCTTACTTAATTGTATATTTTTGTATAAAATACTTACTAAAGTATTGGTTACTAGTGGTCAGCCCCGGTATTTAACGGAGAATGTTATACGACCACTGCTCTCCCTTATAGACATTTATCGTGTTGTTATATATATATTTTTTGTTTAAGGTATAACATAACATAAACATAAACGTTCACGCCGAATATCCCCGAAGGGGTTGGCAGAGGTACTAATATTTCTGAACATCACGTGACTTTGTCACCTGGTGTTCAGAGTACCCACGTTTTGCATGGACAGTGTACTCACGTGATAGGGGGCAGGCCTATCGCCGTTTTGTACGAATACACTGTCACATGACTAAGTACAACTCAGCCATGTGGGTTTCCTCACGATGTTTTCCCTCACCGTTAACAACCATGATAAATTAACCACACATATGTCTTTAGAAAAGACAAATTGGTGTAGGCCCGACCCAGGATTTGAACACTAGTCGTTTGCACGATAACCGAGTGTTCTACCCACTGGGCTATCACGGTTGTTAAAGGTATAATAATAATAAATATATACGGACATATGACACAGATCAAGTTAGCCCCCAAGTTAGTACAACTTAATGACTTATGGTATGGGATACTAACTCAACGATATATTTAATATAATATAATACACACATAAATTGCATCCAAGACTTAGAAATACCATTTATGCTCATCACATAAATGTTGACCTCAGCGGGGATCGAACCCGCGACCTCCGGACCCAGAAATTAGTCACCTAACCACTCGGCCACGGCTGTCGTCGTGGTATACGTTTGTCTTTCCATTGGTTCCGCACCCTATTAGGGCCGGCGCTGACTGCCGGCATGGCATGGCAAAGGATTTCGGTAAGATATAGCCATTTTTAATCTTACTACCATGAGTATAGAATTCATTTTACACAACGATGCCGACGTTCTGTCCTACCGCGGCCTCCCTCGGCATCGTTGTGTCAAAATAAAGTAAAATGAATTCTATACTCATGGTAATAAGATTAAAAATGGCTATATCTTACCGAAATCCTTTGCCATGCCATGCCGGCAGTCAGCGCCGGCCCTCACTGACCAGCAAACACACAAGCGAATCTCTCCTCTATATAAATATTGATTCCAATTACGGTAAAGTAAAGTTTGTGATGTAACAAAATTGTGATTTATCAAAATGTTCTGCAACAAATGTTTTTGATAGCATCCTTCGTCAAACGTCTCAGACACACCCAAACACCAATTTACATCAACAACTTGCAATTTTGCAACTTTCCGGAACTGTGAGTGATTATTCATACGACCACAAATATTGCTTTTATGAAAGCATATAATATTCTTTATCTCCAATAGTATCATTGAATCTTTACTTTTATTTTTTTTCCTTAGAACATATATTTCCGAAACTTGAATTATTAAAAATTAAGAAAGTGGGTTGGCTACATCGACTAAAAATTACTTCAAAAGCCCTATCACCCTAAATTTTCTCATATAACACAAGCCAATACTTCACACCTAGATTATAATATATATATTTTTTGATTTGAATATTTTATTACGAGTTTTATTATTGATATTATTTTTGACTACTAAGATAGTATATCTGTGAAAAATACATTTAACATTTTAATTTGTATAATTGTTTGTTGCCATTCTTGAATAGTACTCAAATATTAACTATAATGCCTCCTATAAATTTTAGTACAAATTACTATAGAACTCATAACATATTAGTAGAGAACCACACCTCAGTGTAATCTTAAGAGTAAAACGGTGTATAGCAAGCGTGTAATGGAGCATGAAATAGCTTCGAGCTTTCGTCCCTGACCGCGGCCTAATAGCACTTCTTCATGTGCACTATTTGCTTGGTGAAACATTGTGTTCACATATTCAGTGAAAGTGGTATTTATTTATCAGTTAAATATGCCTCCGTGGTGTAGCGGTTTAGCGCTTGACTTACGATCTGGATGAGTTGGGTTCGATTCCCGGGCGGTTGACTTACTTTTTGGCTAGGCGGTTGACTTATTAATTTATTAATAATGCTAGGTAAAATATTACAGCAAAAAAAGAAGTCGTTGATTTTAAAGTCAATCGGGAAAAACAATCTTTCGCAAGAATATTTTGCTGCTACTATTTCTACTCTGTTTTTCTAAGTGAAATGAAACACTCCTTAACTTCTTTAATGTTTCTGTTATTTAGTTACTAGCTGACACGACAGGCTTCGTACTGTCAAATTTTCTTATGACAAAACTTAAGGCGTTTCCAGTACTCTTAGTTCAATCAGGCGTGAATATTTTATAGGTCAATTTTTTCCGGGATAAAAAATATCCTATTTTATAATTTGGGTCATTATCTAGCATTCTGCTGAATTTCTTTCATAATGAGGACCCTTTTCACCTCGAAAACTATTTCTTTAGATAACCTACATTTAATTAAAGCTCGTTGTTATTTTTTACTTAAAAATAAAGAGAACAATCTTTTGCTATTTTCAAAAGCTATAATGTTTTTGAAATCTAAAGCCCGCACCCATAACTTCATCTAAATCTAGCTCACACCTGGACGACGAACGGCTTTGTTTCAGCTAAATTGAATTTTTCTAAGTGAAACCGCCTTTGCGGTTTTATTCTGTTATGAAAATTTAAAAACTGTGTTTCGCCAAGAGTTAATAGGGTTGTCGCAAAGCTATATGAAAGTTTTTAACGAACTTTAACACAAAGAAAATTCTAGCGATTATTTAAATTGCACTGAAGCCATTTCAAATTTTAATTATTACCGCCAGGCAGCAAGATTTCCTTGCACAAAATTTCTTGAGGAAATTAAAATTCTGCAATGAAATGCATCCTTTGCTAACACGATTCATTAGTAGAAATTACTTTTAATGTTTTAATTGGGTGATTTTTTGTTTTTAACATCCACAGCCGTTTTAAACGTATACGTAGTATAAAATTACGAACACTTACGAAAAGGTAAAGTGGCTAAGCGATTCACAAACCGTTTAATTTCAGAGCAAGCTGAAAAAAAATTTCATTGCGAACAGCATATTACCACAGCGACTAAACCCCTTTCAATGTAGAACCGTAATGAGGAACGAAAGTGAGGACCCTTGTACGAGCGCTACGTATGAATAAAACATACGTGAACTGTGTGAACGCGCCCTTACCCCACAAGTAACGAATGAATCAGAATGTATGGCGTGGTACAGCTCATTGAGTCCATGAATTTATTTGTTAGAGCCAGGCCCTGTCGACATGAATCACATTATATGTAAATGTAGCAAAATCTATTCTTGATTTCCTTTTGTTTTATACGCTCACATTAAAGGTCAAATAAGTATTATAAACACACAACAAGAAAAGTCGTTGTCCATTGTCATGAACACATCCTTCAAATACTCACTATTATTAAGAAAATATCTCCGTTAGTTGGCGACTAACTTCGACCCTTAATTAAAACAATTACGCTTCAATTAATACATTTAATTAATGGCTAACTAGTGAGCTCTGCAGTAACTTTCAAAATATGTTTTCCATCGCGAGGTTTAAACATTAAAAGCATTTCATTTCCAGCGCGAAACTGGACTAACATTTTCAACATAATCTTTTCAATGGCGGTAACCTTACGTTCGTAAAAAATGTACACGCTAAAAAAGTTTAAGCGTTAGTATTTTTTCGTTCACCGAAAGATTAAATAACAATTTGAATCAGAGCCCTTTTGATTTAAATTGAGTCACAAAACTGGATATTGGAGGCACGCTAATGAATATTTATGTCGGTATGAAGTAAAAGGAGGCAGACGGTAAAAGTAAAACTTTATCAATTAATTTTACCGCCGACGCGTTATCGAAAATACACAAAAACGCTTGTTATACAAACTTTTCTTAATTACTAAAAGTCATGTATGTTTGGCTGACAAACTGTTTAAAAGAAGCCAACCTTTTATTTTGGCTGAGTTGAGGTGCCTCCAGCACGAATATTGACTTCATATTTTATGTACACGAATTGAAGGTCAATAGTAAAACAAATAAGAAAATTTAGTTAATTGGTATTACAAAGGGTCATAAACGTTGTTACATTTTACAAAGCATTGACCTATGTTGCACGATACACACTTCTTGCCTTTGAAAATATTATAGCGGGTGTAAAGACGTTAGCAAGAACTGCACAAAGCCACGATCGATAGTTACCTTCCCTTATGTGTATTTATGGTGCGCGATACGTATAAAAGGTAACAGCTTGCCTATATAATAAGGTATTCTCTATTTTGCTGAAAATTGATTCCCAACGATTAGATTATATTGAAACTTTAATGTTTCAGTACGAGAATAAAAGTTGCTCTTGCATTTAATCTTATCAAAAAAAAATATGATTAACTTTGCTTACACATTTTTATTTAGTATTTTTTTCCATTTGTAATTAACGAGTATAAAAATCTCTAGCGACATTTAACCAACACTGACGCCCGGTTTCTGAATTGAGTTTTCCAGCTGAGAACAACTTAAGTATCGTTCTGTCGCATTGAAATCTTAACAACCGAATGAGACAAAACGATACTTAAGTCGTTCTCAGCTTGAATACTCAATTCAGAAATCGGGCGTGAGACTGTTAAAGCACTAATTACAAAACTTCATTGTTTTATTACTCTTTTGGCTGAAAAATTCATCAGAAACTTAGTAGAGAGCTTATAAAATTTAGTATTTAATTGACTTTGCAACTAAGTCGGGAAGGCTAATTTGCTTTTCTACTGCATTATGATGTCAAAAACTGCCTTGACCGCAATACGGGGCGGGCCCATATTTTATCAACGTTATTACTAGAGCTTTCTTTACCTTATGCATCGCGTGTTTAATACAAAAATGGTTACATTTGAATTTGTAAATGCGAACTCAGTTTTTAATACTAAAGCTTTCGTGACTGAAAGAATACATAGTATTGCTTTAAAAGTAGGACAGTAATAACTCCGATGATTTAAAACTTACTAACAATAAAAAATCTTAACGTAAATATAGACTAACATTGCTAGAACTTAAACTTAGTTCGACAATAAACATAATAAAAAATACAGTCCTTATTTGGGTCAAATAACAAGCGATTAAAAAAAAACAGCAATCAAACTTGATTCTTATTACTACAAGGATCACCACATATGATCATGTATAAAATCTATTTCAATTGAATATATATATATATATATATATATACATAATCAGTAAAATACAAAATAAGACTAATGTAGAAAATTTAATTCTTGAAATTTTTAATTTAAGTTATGTGGAAACAGATTTTTACTTATTTTGCTTACTAACAACTGGAACGCAATTATTTTTTAGCATATTTTAATTGCATGACTGTTTTTATTAATATAGAATTAAGTAATAATCCCTCACATTTTTTTTAGTTGATACAGTCAAACAAAACACAGAAACGTATGAGAATTTGTATTTCGGTGTTCGTTTGCCAGTTTTCACTGATTCTTTTTTTCTTTCATGCTCATGCCTTGAAACACAGCACAGCACGGTAGAGTGAACTATGTGCCATGAGCAGAATTATTTTTGCCATTTCCGATAGCAAAACTTTTCACATATTCATTTCACCAGTGGAAAACCAAAACCAAAGCTTATGTATTTTCGTGATATTAGCATACAAATTATTATATCAAAGAACTTAGGAGATATGGAACTTGAGGTCATATATTTTACCTCAAAGAAAATCTTGTTTCAGGTATAAAAACAAGTTATTTAGTAATTTAAAGTGTGCGTATTTTAAACAACAAATTGTTTCTGGCATAATACTCGTATTAAGAGTTGTGGTTTTAAAGCTTTATGTCCTTGACTTAAAATACTATGAAAGATGTTAGCGGTAAACATTAATTAAGTTTATTGCTCACATTACTTAACGTGGCTACGGAAACATGGGGTGATAATTACATTAAGTGGTCGTGACCTATTTACTCAATCATAATAGTAACATTATAATATTTTTGGGATTCTGCAGTATAGTCGGCTTAGAGTAACCTTAACTAACCCATTTCTACCCGCGGGCTTTATAGTGATTTTTTGATGAAGTGGAGCTCTAGCTATCCATCTTCAGGAATTATGGCCGTGAGTATTTGTATGAATGGTTGTTGGAAAAATGAATAGTATGTGGTAAATACTACTTTCAAAAATGAAACAAAGTATAGAATACTTCACAATAATGAGTGATAAGATAAGTATCATTTTATTTTTTCTAGTGACATTATGAGAACTAAGTTATTTACATAAGTATTGGATGAGAGATGGAGCGAGATCCATCATGCTCAGATGGTTAAATTTCTTTGAGAATTTATTTAAATTAAGATAAAGCAACAGTGCCTTTGGATATCTTCGGCATATAGTCATGATGACATACATAGGTCAAACAACTCTTAAATTACGCGGATTACGTAGTTAACATAATAAAAAAAAAAACAAACTTGAATAACACAAGAGCAATCGACGTTTACGTGATATTAATGAAAATTTACGATTTTTATTCACGAAAAATCCTATAGAAAGGCAAAATTTTATAAATATTCGTATATCTCTATAATTTAACAAATTTTTAATACTTCTACGTAAGATGCATAAAATAAGTGATCACAAATATACGCAGATAACTAATAGCATATAAGAAATAAAAAAAGCAACCGTGATAGCCCAGTGGGTAGAACACTCGGTTATCGTGCAAACGACTAGTGTTCAAATCCTGGGTCGGGCCCACTTCAATTTGTCTTTTCTAAAGTCATATGTGTGGTTAATTTATCATGGTTGTTAACGGTGAGGGAAAACATCGTGAGGAAACCCACATGGCTGAGCTGTACTTAGTCATGTGACAGTGTATTCGTACAAAACGGCGATAGTCCTGCCCCATATCACGTGAGTACACTGTCTAAGCAAAACGTGGGTTCCTTCTCTGGGAACTAGATGGCGCTTGCCATGTGAGTTCAGAAGTATTGGTACCTCTGCCAACCCCTTTGGGGATAAAAACGGCGTGAACGTTTATGTAAAGTAAGTGCAGAAATGATTGCAGGCATGTATAACATATTTTCTGCCGGGAAAAATATACAATTTGTCATCATTCTAAAGAAAACAAGCGACATAAAAATTTTTTTTCTTCTACGCCTTTCTTCGTCCTACTAAAACTATAAAATATCACCACCTAGACGATTGTCTGGAGTTAGTTAATTTTATTAGCTTAAGCTTTACTTGCTTCATTATTTTATTTCGGTTCTGCTTTTTAGTTAAAGAACAACTAAACTTTAAAGAACTTAAAAAGTAACAAAGGAAAATATTTGAACGAATAAACATATGTTGTTTTCATTTGGAATGTTTCTGCCTACCATATTATAGCTACTATTACTGTTCACGACATTATTTAGATAATTATAGCATGACTTTTAGAAGAAATTCTTTTTGTTTTTCACCTTACTTACGCCCGATTTCTGAATTGAGTTTTCAAGCTGAGAACGAATTAAGTATCGTTTTGTCTCATTCAGTTGTTAAGATTTCAATGCGACAGAACGATACTTAAGTTAGCTGGAATACTCAATTCAGAAATCGGTCGTTAATTGTATATTTTTGAATAAAATACTTACTAAAGTATTGGTTACTAGTGGTCCGCCCCGGTATTTAACGGGGAATGTTATACGACTACTGCTCTGCTTATATATAAATGTTTTGTTTAAGATATAATAATAATAAATATATACGGACATGTGACACAGATCAAGTTAGCCCCAAAGTAAGTACAACTTAATGACTTGTGGTATGGGATAATAAATTACATCCAAGACTTAGATCCAGCGGGGATTGAACCCACGACCTCCGGACCCCGAAGCTAGTCACCCAACCACTCGGCCACGGCTGTCGTCGTGGTATACGTTCACTTACGTCTTTCCATTGGTTTCCATTGGTCCAACACACAAGCGAATCTCTCCTCTATATAAATATTGATCCCAATTACGGTAAAGTTTAGTTTGTGATGTAACAAAATTGTGATTTATCAAAATGTTCTGCAACAAATGTTTTTGATAGCATCCTTCGTCAAACGTCTCGGACACACCCAAACACCAATTTACATCAACAACTTGCAATTTTGCAACTTTCCGGAACTGTGAGTGATTATTCATACGACCACAAATATTAGTTTTATGAAAGCATATAATATTCGTTATCTCCAATAGTATCAATGAATCTTTACTTATATTTTTTTTCCTTAGAACATAAATTTCCAAAACTTGGAATTATTAAAAATTAAGAAAGTGGGTTGGCTACATCGACTAAAAATTACTTCAAAAGCCCTATCACCCTAAATTTTCTCATATAACACAAGCCAATACTTCACACCTAGATTATACTATAATAATAACTTATAAAATATTTTTTTTTTTAATTTGAATATTTTATTACGAGTTTTATTATTGATATTATTTTTGACTACTAAGATAGTTTATCTGTGAAAAATACATTTAACATTTTAATTTGTATAATTGTTTGTTGCCATTCTGGAATAGTACTCAAATATTAACTATAATGCCTCCTTTAAATTTTAGTACAAATTACTATAGAACTTATAACAGATTAGTAGAGAGCCACACCTCAGTGTAATCTTAAGAGTAAAACGGTGTATAGCAAGCGTGTAATGGAGTATGAAATAGCTTCGAGCTTTCGTCCCTGACCGCGGCCTAATAGCACTTCTTCATGTGCACTATTTGCTTGGTGAAACATTGTGTTCACATATTCAGTGAAAGTGGTATTTATTTATCAGTTAGATATGCTTCCGTGGTCTAGCGGTTTAGCGCTTGACTTACGATCTGGAGGAGTTGGGTTCGATTCCCGGGCGGTAGACTTACTTTTTGGCTTGGCGGTTGACTTATTAATTTGTAAATAATGCTGGGTAGAATTTTGGAGCAAAAAAAGTCGTTGATTTTAAAGTCAATGTGAAAAAACAATCTTTCGCAAGAATATTTTGCTGCTACTATTTCTTCTCCGTTTTTTAAGTGAAATTATGATTCTAGTACGAAACACCCTTTAACTTCTTTAATGTTTCTGTTATTTAGTTACTAGCTGACACGACAGGCTTCGTACTGTCAAATTTTCTTATGACAAAACTTAAGGCGTTTCCAGTACTCTTAGTTCAATCCAAGTTCAATCAGGCGTGAATATTTTATTGGTAAATTTTTTCCGGGATAAAAGTATCCTACTTGATAATTTGGGTCATTATCTAGCATTCAGCTAAATTTCATTCATAATTTTCACCTCAAAAACCATTTCTTTAGATAACCTACATTTAATTAAAGCTCGTTGTTACTTTTTACTTAAAAATAAAGAGAACAATCTTTTGCTATTTTCAAAGGCTATAATGTTTTTGAAATCTAAAGCCCGCACCCATAACTTCATCTAAATCTAGCTCACACCTGGACGACGAACGGCTTTGTTTCAGCTAAATTGAATTTTTCTAAGTGAAACCGCCTTTGCGGTTTTATTCTGTTATGAAAATTTAAAAACTGTGTTTCGCCAAGAGTTAATAGGGTTGTCGCAAAGCTATATGAAAGTTTTTAACGAACTTTAACACAAAGAAAATTCTAGCGATTATTTAAATTGCACTGAAGCCATTTAAAATTTTAATTATCACCGCCAGGCAGCAAGATTTCCTTGCACAAAAATTTCTTGAGGAAATTAAAATTCTGCAATGAAATGCATCCTTTGCTAACACGATTCATTAGTAGAAATTACTTTTAATGTTTTAATTGGGTGATTTTTTGTTTTTAACATCTACAGCCGTTTTAAACGTATACGTAGTATAAAATTACGAACACTTACGAAAAGGTAAAGTGGCTAAGCGATTCACAAACCGTTTAATTTCAGAGCAAGCTGAAAAAAAAATTCATTGCGAACAGCATATTACCACAGCGACTAAACCCCTTTCAATGTAGAACCGTAATGAGGAACGAAAGTGAGGACCCTTGTACGAGCGCTACGTATGAATAAAACATACGTGAACTGTGTGAACGCGCCCTTACCCCACAAGTAACGAATGAATCAGAATGTATGGCGTGGCACAGCTCATTGAGTCCATGAATTTATTTGTTAGAGCCAGGCCCTGTCGACATGAATCACATTATATGTAAATGTAGCAAAATCTATTCTTGATTTCCTTTTGTTTCATACGCTCACATTAAAGGTCAAATAAGTATTAAGAACACACAACAAGAAAAGTCGTTGTCCATTGTCATGAATACATCCTTCAAATACTCACTATTATTACGAAAATATCTCCGTTAGTTGGCGACTAACTTCGACCCTTAATTAAAACAATTACGCTTGAATTAATACAATTAATTAATGGCTAACTAGTGGGCTCCGCAGTAACTTTCAAAATATGTTTTCCATCGCGAGGTTTGAACATTAAAAGCATTTCATTTCCAGCGCGAAACTGGACTAACATTTTCAACATAATCTTTTCAATGGCGGTAACCTTACGTTCGTAAAAAATGTACACGCTGAAAAAGTTTAAGCGTTGGTATTTTTTCGTTCACCGAAAGATTAAATAACAATTTGAATCAGAGCCCTTTTGATTTAAATTGAGTCACAAAACTGGATATTGGAGGCACGCTAATGAATATTTATGTCGGTATGAAGTAAAAGGAGGCAGACGGTAAAAGTAAAACTTTATCAATTAATTTTACCGTCGACGCGTTATCGAAAATACACAAAAACGCTTGTTATACAAACTTTTCTTAATTACTAAAAGTCATTATAATGTATGTTTGGTTGACAAACTGTTTAAAAGAAGCCAACCTTTTCTTTTGGCTAAGTTGAGGTGCCTCCAGGACGAATATTGACTTCACATTTTATGTATACGAATTGAAGGTCAATAATAAAACAAATAAGAAAATTTAGGCAATTGGTATAACAAGGGGTCATAAAAGTTGTTACATTTCACAAACCATTTACCTATGTTGCACGATACACACTTCTTGCCTTTGAAAATATTATAGCGGGTGTAAAGACGTTAGTAAGAACTGCACAAAGCCACGATCGATAGTTGCTACCTTCCCTTATGTGTATTTATGGTGCGCGATACGTATAAAAGTTAACAGCTTGCCTACATAATAAGGTATTCCCTATTTTCCTGAAAATCGATTCTCGACGACTCGACTATATTGAAACTTTATTGTTTCAGTAAGAGAATAAACGTTGCTCATGCATATCATCTTGTTTAAAAAAATACATGATTAACATTGCTTACACATTTTTATTTAGTATTTTTTTCAAAATTCTCTAGCAACATTTAACAATCACTGAGACTGTTAAAGCACTAATTACAAAACTTCATTGTTTTATTACTCTTTTGGCTGAAAAATTCATCAGAAACTTTGTAGAGAGCTTATAAAATTTAGTATTTAATTGACTTTGCAACTAAGTCGGGAAGGCTAATTTGCGTTTCTACTGCATTATGATGTCAAAAACTGCCTTGACCGCAATACGGGGCGGGCCCATATTTTATCAACGTTATTACTAGAGCTTTCTTTACCTTATGCATCGCGTGTTTAATACAAAAATGGTTACATTTGAATTTGTAAATGCGAACTCAGTTTTTAATACTAAAGCTTTCGTGACTGAAAGAATACATAGTATTGCTTTAAAAGTAGGACAGTAATAACTCCGATGATTTAAAACTTACTAACAATAAAAAATCTAAACGTAAATATAGACTAACATTGCTGGAACTTAAACTTAGTTCGACGATAAACATAATAAAAAATACAGTCCTTATTTGGGTCGAATGAAAGGCGATTAAAAAAAAAGGCAGCAATCAAACTTGTTTCTTATTACTACAAGGATCACCACAAATGATCATGTATAAAATCTATTTCAATTGAATATATATATATATATATATATATATATATATATATATATATATATAATCAGTAAAATACAAAATAAGACTACTGTAGAAAATTTAATTCTTGAAATTTTTAATTTAAGTTACGTGGAAACAGATTTTTACTTATTTTGCTTACTAACAACTGGAACGCAATTGCTTTAGCATATTTTAATTGCATTACTGTTTTTATTAATATACAATTAAGTAATAATCCCTCACATTTTTTTTTTAGTTGATACAGTCAAACAAAACAACAGAAACGTATGAGAATTTGTATTTCGGTGTTCGTTTGCCAGTTTTCACTGATTCTTTTTTTCTTTCATGCTAATGCCTTGAAACACAGCACAGCACGGTAGAGTGAACTATGTGCCATGAGCAGAATTATTTTTGCCATTTCCGTTAGCAAAACTTTTCACATATTCATTTCACCAGTGGAAAACCAAAACCAAAGCTTATGTATTTTCGTGATATTAGCATACAAATTATTATATCAAAGAACTTAGGAGATATGGAACTTGAGGTCATATATTTTACCTCAAAGAAAATTTTGTTTCAGGTATAAAAACAAGTTATTTAGTAATTTAAAGTGTGCGTATTTTAAACAACCAATTGTTTCTGGCATAATACTCGTATTAAGAGTTGTGGTTTTAAAGCTTTATGTCCTTGACTTAAGATACTATGAAAGATGTTAGCGGTAAACATTAATTAAGTTTATTGCTCACCTTACTTAACGTGGCTACGGAAACATGGGGTGATAATTACATTAAGTGGTCGTGACCTATTTACTCAATCATAATAGTAACATTATAATATTTTTGGTATAATATTGCTGTGTAGTGTCGGCTTAGAATAGCACAACCCCATTTCTTCCGGTGGGTGTACGTAAGAGGCGACTAACAGTATTGGGGCTTTTAAGGGATTTTTGGGCGATGCGGTTGGAGACCCATCACCTACAACTTTTATTTTACCATCTTTTCCCCACTCAACTTTTCAAAGGTGTCTGAGGAATTTCTCATTCCTTAGCTCTGGCTACCCAATCTAGGGATTTATAGCCGTGAGTATATGTATGTATGTAGTATGAAATATTTTTGGGATTCTGCAGTATAGTCGGCTTAGGGTAACCTTAACTAACCCATTTCTACCCGCGGGCTTTATAGTGATTTTTTGATGATGTGGAGCTCTAGCTATCCTTTTCTAGGAATGGTTGTTGGAAAAATGAATAGTATGTGGTAAATACTACTTTGAAAAATGAAACAACGTATAGAATACTTCCCAATAAAGAGTGAAGTATTATTTTATTTTTTCTAGTGACATTATGAGAACTTAGTTATTTACATAAGTCAAGTATTGGATGAGAGATGGAGCGAGATCCAGCACGCTCAGATGGTCAAATTTCTTTCAGATTTATTTAAATAAAGATAAAGCAACAGTACCTTTGGATATCTTGGGCATATAGTCATGATGACATACATAGGTCAAACAACTCTTAAATTACACGGATTACGTAGTTAAAATAATAAAAAAAAAACCAAACTTGAATAACACAAAAGCGATCTACGTTTACGTGATATTAATGAGAATTTACGATTTTTATTCACGAAAAATCCTACTTAACTTTACCTAATTATAAATATTCGTTCATCTCTATAACTTAACAAAATTTTAATACTTCTACTGCAGAAGCAGATAACTAATCGCATATAAGAAAAAACATATTCTAAAAAGCAGGTAAATTTTGGCTGCGTTTAAATTGCAAATACGTAAAGTAAGTGCAGAAATGATTGCAGGCATGCCGGGAAAAATATACAATTTGTCATCATTCTAAAGAAAACAAGCGACATAAAAATTCAAGTCATATTTTTTCAACAAAACACGACCCATATTGCAATGCCGCTATTGTTCTTGAACCTTTCCGTGACGTATGTCATGTTATCATTTTCTTTTTTCTGTAATTACAAAACAGGTTCTTTTAAAAGTATTTCTTGTTTACACATATTTGTAAGTACTATCACACACAATCCATCCAATAATTAAATCAAGCTTCGGAGAAATTTAGTTGTTGAAAATAGATACATGAAAACGTAGCAATATAAACTTTGTAGTTTATCTAACTTTATCGTGAATTTCGTAATTTGCTTTCGGAGTAAGTATCTTTTTTATCAAAGACTGGAAAGATCATGTGAAGTATCGAGTAGCCATGTCACATTACTATGCTATACCTAAATTTAAAAAATCCTGATGATTCAACCAAATCGAATATCTTTAGAGAAGATTGAAGACGGAGGGTAATAGTCAAATATTACATTTGCTTACAGTGGAAAATATTAATATGCAGTGACAGTTTTAACTCAAACTTGTTCCACATTCATTAGTTCCTTCCATGGGTAATTTAAAAGCACATGAAATTAAAACATGGCACATAATAATGTATTTACGCTATTACAGAATGTGATTCGGTTTTTTTGGTCGTGTTCTTAACCGCTAAACTACAATAGTAAAAATTGTAAGATTATTTTTTTGTTTAAAGCTAAACATTAATAAATATGCAATGTATAATAAAAGTATATTTATTACATCAGCAACATTGCAATAACGACATTTGTAGAGTAAATTAAATTGAAAACCTCATTTCAGATACCAAACTTACGCCACAATTCGAATTTCGGATCGCTAAATAGTTGCAATACTTAAAATGGATTGAAAGGGTTATTCATCATTCAAAGTTCACTCATTGCAGTGCAGGCAATTTGTGCTCACCGAGCAGCGACGTGAAAGTAGAAAGGTCTTTGAAAGCGACAACGAAAATGGCTTACCGCAGCTAGCGGACAATCTTTAACCGAAGGGCATTTTTCTACACTTAGAACTTGACAGCGGTAGAGCGTCGCAATGTTTTGCTCCCCCCAAGACAGTGTATGCTGGCGAGCAATTTGTCGCCACGAAAATTGGAACCGCTTTTGTTGTCAACGAAATAAATGGAGAAAAGAAGCGATTGCTCGACTTGAACATACACAATTGTGAGACTGCTTGTTCACCGTATTGTTCGAGTATTAATATGGTTTCGGTGAACCTGTCGTCATATGTCTACACGGATATACGTTTGATATGTTATATGTTCGAATTTGACAATTTTTATCGGTGCAGGCTGAGAAAGCGCTATCATTAAGCAAAGCTTAATACTATTTCTCTAAGATTCAATAATATTCATTTATTTATATAGAAAACAAGTACGAATAAAATATTGCAAATAAGTGCTTCCATGACATAGGGAAATAGGGTGCAGAGTATCGAAATGCGAATTGTATTTGGATAAATATACGGCAATACAATGGCTCTTATCCTTGAAAAGGGACAAGAGGGTATTATTAAATCAGAGGGTTCTTTTATTACAATTGCCTAATAAGGCAATATCTCTGTTTTTCAAACTCCAACTACCTAATCAAAATACTCGATCGTAACTCGGAACAAGAATTCGAACCTACGATTAAATCCATATCGAATCCCTGTGGTACAACATCGTAACAAAAGTACAACACAAAAACGAGAAATACGAGCGTGTTAGTACAATAACAAATTTATTGTTTTTCAAAACACAACGCCACGTTACAGTAACGAGAACAAAACGCAGGTGAAACAATTTTATTTACCGTTCAATCACCTTTTATTGTACTTTTCATGAAACTACATTAAATTGGCAATAAATGGAATAAGTTGTTTCTTTCTGATTAAAAATAATTTCACTGTGTAGCTGTGGGGATAAACAATGTTCTGAAACGTTCCGTTTATTTCGGATATTGTTAGCTTAGAAAAACACTATCTCTTCTTTTACCGTATTAAATTATTTGTTAGGCTAGGCATAGAATATACAGTGGTAAAACTTATTCATTAAATATAAATATAAACGGAAATGTTACAACGCTTTAAGTTCGCTCCAGTTCCGACTTGCTCAGTGAGATGCTGACCAACCAATACATTTTATAGTAAACAATACAGATATAAAAATCATCCCAGATTAAGGAGGAAACATTCATATAAGTATTATACTGCCGTGTAGTGGCGGCTTAGAATAACACTACCTCATTTCCACCCGTGGATGATCGTAAGAGGCGACTAAGGGTGAAGGGGCTTCTTAAGTGATTTTCGGGCGATGTGGTTGGAGACCCGTCACCAAAAACATTTATTTGGTATTACCATCTTTTCCCCAATCAACTTCTAAAAGTGGTTGAGGAATTTTGCATTTCAAAGCTCTGGCTACCCCGTAAGGGATTTATAGCCGTGAGTATATGTATGTTTGTATTATAGTGAAAGTTTCCCCCAACGAGATTCGTCTGCACAAATTTCGGGTTGGCCTCATTCAGGTTGTGAACCAAAACGGCTCTTACACAGCACACAGCATTTTACACTGGACGATACGAGTGAATAAACTCACGGCTAAAAATCCAAAAAGAAGTAACGAAAGATTCAGAATTTCAAATTCTTCCGCAACTTCTGACAGTTGATTGGGACAAATATGGTAAAACAAATGATAATTGGTTATGGGTCTCCAGGGAATTGCCGTGTAGTGTCGGCTTAGAATAACTCTACCCCATTTCTACCCGTGGGTGATCGTAAGAGGCGACAAAGGGTATAGGGGCTTCTTAAGTGATTTTTGGGCGATGTGGTTGGAGACCCGTCACCAAAAACATTTATTTATTATTACCATCTTTTCCTCAATCAACTTCCAAAAGTGGCTGAGGAATTTCTCATTCCAAAGCTCTGGCTACCCCGTTAAGGGCTTTATAGCCGTGAGTATATGTATGTATATATGTCTCCAGGGATGTCTCTCAACAATTACTTAAAAATCCCCTAAAAACTAAAAAACTAGGCGACACTACAAAGCTTGGTAGTACAGGCTACCAATTTCATAGATAAAATATAAATAGCCGCGAAAGCTCTCACCGAATCAATCCAGGACATCTAACAACAATAGCATGTAACTTCATAAAAAAAATATTGGAAGCGCAAAAGTTATTTCCTTCAATTAAACGTCATATTATTTCTATGTTGAGATTATCGTGAAACCGCCAAGTGTATCTGTGCGACCAACAAAGGGCAGAGTTGTGTTGCAGTAATTGAAATTTTAATTAGTTTTAGTTCACGAATATGATGTAAGGAGAATACTGGCAAGCAACGAAGAGCGTGCTTCATTAACTAGGCAAACCTGGTAATATTTAACGCTTCTCTTGTCTCATAGAACTTTTCGGACAGCTGGTCGGTATAAAAATACTGTTGAGAATTCCAATAAAATTTAGTAGTAATTACTTTTTAATAGAATGGTGAGAAATAATAAAACTTGTTTTATTCTTACAATTTCTGGTGTGCAAATCGGTTCTGTCATTGACCCTTCAAACCTATGATATTTATATGATTTAACTAATCAAGCCATTATTAATTTAACTCAGTGCGTGAAAAAATATTAATAACATAACTATACCAAACGTCCTTATCTACAAAAACTATAGCTGTAACAAATTCGAACTATCTCCACCATTAAATTATTTGCAAAGTCTCAGCATATTATAATAGCTAGACACAAGCAAACTTATCCGATTTAGCGAACTTTGTCTTCTTGGAGTTGTAAAAAGTTAAAACCTACATTAAGGGACATAAAGGGAACGGGATAAGTCACGAGGCCGTGACAGTTATAATAAGTTTCGTGATATTAGCCCCTCGTGCGAAGTCTGTGGATTTACTTAGGTTCCTAGTACTCTTTGTATTCAAGGCCCATAGGTCCAGTATATTCAGGCACAGATGGCCCGGTCAGCTACGGTTACGAGCCGACTAATGGTTTACTTGGTCATGAATAACTAAGTTTTATATTCAGTGTAAGTAGGTTTTTCGTTTAAGATACAGTGTGGTGAGTTTTACGGGTATATGTTAATTGACAAGATTTTAGGTTGAATTGTCTGTTGAATAGTCAAAGAACTTATTTTTACATCTGGTATTAAATGTTAGCTTATGTAACAATTTGGGGTCATCATGGTTTCAGTGGTTTCAGTGGGAGGTAACATGGATACTAATTTCAGTAGAAATTTCAAGTAATTTCAGTAGACTTTGAAGGATGCACTTAAACCAGAAAGTAATAAATTATAGGCATGTATGAAGATATTGATAAATGGAAATGAAGCCCGAAGGGCTCGCCAGATCAGACCTACCTAACTACTTACCCTAATTGGAACTAATGGCGTGAGTAAGAATCAAGAATAGAAATGTCGCAATTGTTTTGCTTTAAAACTAAATTAATTTTACGGTGTAAATAAGTTATGTACTTTTTTGAATAACACTACCCAATTTATATTATGTATCATGTCTTATGAATAAATTGTGCATTGGCGATATGACCAGCTATTTAACACTTATGATCCCACAAGTCTAGTCGCCAAAACCATTTAATAAATAGCTGAGGAAGAAACAATGCAGTAACTCTGGTTAAGCTTATAGGGATTACATATATGAACGCTACTGTCTAAAACATATAGTCCATAATTCTAGTTTGAAAAGCTAACAGCAATCCGCCCAAAGTTGTGCACTAACAATATGAGTGAATTCCGTATTAGTTCGAACTAAAATAACTATTAGTTTTACAACAAATTTCTAAAACTGTTTATTAATGGGCCATTTTAGTGTGGAAAATATAAGCTAGCTAAGATCTTTAGAGTACAAACATACATACGGCTCTTTATCTCAAAAAAGGAATATTTTAGCCGTTTTTGGAAGTTTAGAGGGGAAAAGGATGTAATATAAAGGATGGTGGTGATGGGTCTTAAGACACATTAACAACTCCAAGTCACCGTCAACACAAGTCTGTCTCCAAAACTACATTCCTTAGCTTATATCATCAGTTTTTTTCGAATAAAATTTTTCTGTGTCTTATTCCATATTCCATTCTATATAAACCTAAGATAGGTTTCTCCAGTCACTGTTTTGCTTACCCCTTATGAAATTTAGCGTGATGATATATAGCCTATGTATTTACTGTAAGTTGTAAGTTTCTATGGTTAAAATTAGACTAGGGTGTTGCAGATAAGTAAAGTTTTGAATCTAACCGCGCAAATGAAGGGATTTCTACCGCATATATTTATAAAGACATATCCATTCCAACTTAGTGGGCCAGATAGAATAACAATATACATCGTTAGTACTCGGCGCAGCGAAAGAGGATTAAATAATAGAAAAAAAAAAAAAAAAAAAGGCATTTATTTCACAAAATTAGGTAGTTTACAATAAATTGGTTTCGGTGTTTACCGCAGTAGGTTTCCCTGTGACGCAGCAAACAGGCTCTTTTAAATAACTAAGTACAATACAAATAATGTGCTGATGGCCATTTTTAATTTGGTTTCAAGTAATAGGTAATGACTAAGCCGGAGCGAGCGCCGCAGAGCTTTACTCTCAGAGTTTCCATGCTTTTAATATTATCTGAGAACTTCCCGATATTATAAAAAGTACACTTTATTGGAAATAAGAACGTTATTTTTCCTTTTACAAATTGATTTTATCAAGGCGAAAGCTAGGATGCTTTTTCTGGGAAAATACAAGCTATACGCAAATATGATTGTAAGTCTAGCAGATTGATTTAAATATGAATACATTTTTTTATGGTATTTATGTGACATCTAATCTGTTTTGAATGTTTGTAAAATAGTATGGCGGTAATTCGTATGCTTACTGGAACTGCTCGGATTGTAAACTTATTTTGAACTAATACCTGTTTATTGAATCGGTGCGGCAATAATATATTCTTTACCGTGGTAGTTTTTCCCTAACATCCACGTTCTACTTACTTACTTATACTCACGCCCATTGTTCCCATTGGGGTAGGCAGAGACTATCGATCGCCACTTTGTACGATCCAGGCAAATCTCTTTTGCTTCTGTTACATTCATCATTCTTCTCATACATGCTCTTTTATTCTACATCCACTTTCTACTCTCTTTAATAACATCTCCAAGATCAAACAAAGCTGTTCTAAAAACAGCAGCAATGACTTTAAAACCATCCGATAAAAACATGCCAAAACTCCAGAGTAATCCTAAAATGGTATCACACTTGAAGCGCTGCCAAAAACCTGGCATCCCTTTTTAACACTAGACTTACAAAATACTCAGTCCCAAGTCAAAGAAACGCTGCCTTTGTGCGGACCCATATAGAAGTGGTTCATGTTTTCGCATTCTTGTTTGACTAACCTACAACTGTCATACTGCGACTGTGATAGAGACAAGGTCAACACACAACTACGATAATTTCAAGCCAGGGAATAGTTTCTTTTCAAAACAAGCTATGAATAGAGGGAATGAGTTTGCGCCTTTCCTTTGCAATCAACACTTCAAATGGAATAAACTCTAATGCATTCATAGCGTAACATTTTGTGATGTTGTTTTAATCGCGCTAGACTGTACTTCTTCCAAGTTACGTTTCCATTTAGAAAGCCTTAAAAACAAATATTGCAATCAAAAATATTCACACCTATTTTACTAGGAGTTATAGAGATAGGAATTAGTTTAATAAATTATATCATATGAGATCCACACATCTATAAACATGTCGTGATAAAGCCATTCTCTCAAATCCAGTCGACACCAAATTCCCAATCTACCGAGGTAATAACGCAGGGATGTATGCGGTACAAACAGTTTTCGCTCGCCATTTCCGGTGTAAACTTCGTTAGCTACACGCGGAGGACAACCACATAGTAACTTCGTTGCCACTTCGCCACCTCTCACGTAACAGGTACGAAGGGAAATTTACCACAAACAAAACGGATTCTTAATAGAAATGGGTAGCATATTTAGAGTATAATAAATCTGAGTCAATTATATTTACAAAAAAAAAATATTTTTTCTCCTATAGTTTTAATAAGGTAACAAAATTAAGAATAATCCTTGTAAAATAATATAAGCGACTGTCACCCATTTTTTCTTTGCCTACCTTAATCAAAAACAAGCTGTATTCTACTAAGGATAAGCCAGTCTCTGTATTCGTAGTATTCGTAGACACATACAATGAACTTAATAATATTGTACAAAATAAATTCAACAAAAACGTGATTCAATAAGGAGTTTTAAGTTCTCGCAGTTTTCAAGTCAATCAAGAGTTTCAATAATATTTAATTTTATTCGTTACCATCCTTCAGAAGTCGGATAAGTTGGATTTCAACGGATGTTTCCCAGTTATATGTAAAAAGCCTAAATTAATTCAAAACATAACTACATTGAATCCCTGGTAGGTTTTGTTAGGTTATAAATATAAGTAATTTAAACAATATTTTTTTTCTTATTTAACATTACGATACGGGCCATTCCTAAAGTGTAATATTTTATAGGTTCAACATTAATTCATTGCACATAAGATGATAAAAATGAAAGGACTTTCATTTAACATGATAAAGAAAAATATTATTTTTCATTCTATTATCTCATAATATTGTCATTGAGAATAAAAGAAAAATTCACGCATTCGAAACAAAAAAAAAAATTTAACATCGAAAAAGAACACTTACCGACACCACAAAACGAAAGGAGTTAATTGCATTGATATCTTGGCTTACCTGTAATTAAAAAAAAATAATTAATAAACTAAAATACTTTAACATGTTAAGCTCTTATTATGTAAATAATATCTAATGCTCATTATGTCAAGTCTTTGAGTAACATATTAATTATAATTTAGCGGAAAAGCATCCCTTTGATGTTGAGTTTCGTTCAATATTATTACTGCATAATAAATATTGTATCAGATTAAGGAGATTTTATGTGCATATTTACTGCACATATAATTAATAAATTATAATTAATTCGTAACATGACAAAATATTTCATGGCATGGCTTTAAAATGAAATTGTATGATCGGCACCTAAATGTGGAAATATACTTTTATATTCAATTAAACATACACTCACAAATTAAACTCAAAAATAAGTAATCAAAGCTTCAGAATTAACAATTCCTTAGCTACTCATCGCATCTTTAGAAAAAAAAACTATAGTGGGTCATTACCCACTGACTAGGATGCCCTCTCCAATCCCAGAAAAATCCAATCCAAAATCTTCAGTGTAATTTTAAATAAAAACTATTGTAATATAAGAATTGTTTTGTCTAAAATTCTTAACAAATTTTAGCGATCCTGTTGATGGACATAAATGTGATGTGTGGGAAATTTATTATGAAAGTAACTAACTTTAAACACAAAACAACAACCTACAAAATTTACTATTGTATGATACAATCATAAAACGATTAATTATAGATGCAATAATATTACAAAGCTAAGATGTGGGGTGTGACTCAAGTTTGCCCATTCAACGATTTCGCGCCTAATGATTCGCCGCTGAAATACGCTGACTGAATGAAGCTTCGATGAAGATGCCGCGCCGCAACTCATTATCATACAAATTGAACAGTGGCTTCTATAGTAATTCTATTTCACTATCTATAAAGTGTAAATTCCGTTGTTCACTACAATGATATTATTATAAACAACGACTCGGCGTGAAATAAACAACTTGCGGAAAGTCAAATGAAAATTTGATTCCAACGGTGTACAAAGTTCAAACTAATTAACTTACCTTTGTATTTTGGGTTTTTCTAATTCTATCAGTCTTGTCCGAGCACAGTTTCGATTTGGTATCCATCATCACAGTAGTTGAACTATCATCAACCATTTCTTTGTTTTTTCGAGAGTCTATTATAATATCGGGTTCGACGTGTACGCTGTTCCAATTACTCGAGTTTTCGTTCGAGCAGTTTTCTTTTCCCGATTTTTGATCTTCATCCGAACGTGATTTATCTTCAGATGTCTTAATTTTGAAACACGAAATGGACTTTTTGTCTTCTTTTGCTTCGTGCCTACTCACTTCAATTTCATCACAATCATTCTTTAAATTATCTTTTCGCATTCTTTTGTCATCAGTCTTAAGGCGCTTTTTCTTGCCTTTCCATTTGGAGCCCTTTTTAGGAACATTATTATCTTCACTCGAGCCTATGCTGTCTGGGCATCCGGGATTAACTGATATTTTAGTAGATTTGGCCTTTTTCTCAATTTGTCTCAAATTAAGTAGACTCCCTGATATGTTTAGTGATGGTGAGGATGTGATAGATGTAGAACTATCTTTGGTTTCATCAAAACTAAAATTTCTAGATTTCATTAGTTGCATATTTGGTTGTGTCAAACAAGAAGAAGATATGTTTTTTTTATTGCTGCTTCCTAAAAGTCCCATAGAAACAGGTGGTCCTCCTTTTAGTAACAAAGCTGTTTCAGTAGGTTGACAAACACACACAAGCATGTTTATGATTTTCCAAACTCCTCTTTGTCACTGATGTTTAACTTCATACATATTTGATATGTTGTTCTTAGTTCATTACGCTACCTACGCATTTAAAATAACAATTTGAAGAACAGGAGTTTTGACCATAAAACACAATTCACTCAAGATACAACTGAACCAAGTACTACTTCTATATTCTATCGCTACTTCATAGTTTATTTTATAAAGAACTGTTTTAATAAAGCAAAAAGCACCCTAGTTAAGGATTTACGGCGAAATTATCATCACGTAAAAACAGAGCAAAAATTAAGAAGCACTCGGTAATAAATCAACGTCAAAGGAACGCTCGCCTTTTTTCATCTCACCAAATGCTTGTGAAAATATATCTGAAGCTAACTTAATATTTACTAGGTTTCTATGTTTAGTCTGCAACTGAGTTATAACACACAGTTACCTTAGTGTTTATTTTTATACCTCTTCTTATAGAAAGGGTTTTTTTTATGTCTAGTATTCAGATGTATAGTCAATGCCATTAAAATAAGAGATCTTGAAACCTTTAAGGCTAAATCAATACAAATATATAATTTCCCATTTTTACTCCATAAATAGAAAAATAAGCAGCATAATACTTATTTCTACTATTTTTCCGTCAGGAGTTTGAAAATGAACGGTAATTCCAGTATTAAAAAGAATGAAGCGAAAAGCGGTTGGCATAAAAATGCTGTTCAAAAGAACTAATGAACTAAAATCATTGGAACAAATGGGCTTTGGTGAGTCACTTTTAAATAATCGGAAAAGTCACAAACGGGTAGAGCTCAAAAGCAATCAATAATGAAAAGAAAATTTATGAAGTATTTGGATCCAGCCAAGCCTGTAGGTTTCGTAAGGAAACTTAAAGTAACGTCTTTTGTAGCGTTTTTGAACTGTTGATATGAATTTAAAAAAAAAGCACTGATTGAACAGAGTAAGTTGCTATTTGTTGCACATATTTTCTGCTCGATACATTTTGTACAGATCACATAAGTTAAAATATATATTTAAATTAATTAAGCGGTAACTAACTAAAATCAAGCGGTATGCGTAACTAAAATCAATCTCCACCAGACAAATTTAAAAGGTTAGGTCGTAAATATTGAATAGTTAGAGATAAATGGCTCTATATTTGCTTTCATAAAAATTTTAATACAGTAACTTAATTTCATAATTATTTTTTTTTGTCATATCAAAAGAAGAATGGATCCGACTTATTTAAATAAGAACAGAGCAGTGGTTCAATACGAAGGGAAATTGGCACAAAAATAGTGAAATGTGTTATTAAATTAGCACGCCTATCGGTGTTAGAGCGGTGACGCCGCAAGTAATTGAGTTATTGGTTGCTCGGATAAAGCTGATACTGAGCCTTCTGATATATGTCGATGTGCCGTGAAAATATATCGCTTTATCAAATTATATGGTTTTACCGAATAGGACAAATTGCAAAATCATTTGGTTAAACTACAAAAGTATAGTTTCTGCTAATTTTAGAAAATGGGTTCCTACAATGTTTTCGATATTCAAACGTTTAAAAAAACTTATGGGTCTTTTTCTATAGTTTCATACATGGTAACCTTATTTGTTTCAAAATCACTAAATTTTTCAACAATTTAATCTAGACGACACGGTTAGCTATGGTTTCTTAAGAAAACATAGTGCTCAAAGTTCAAAATAGAATCGATCACCAACTTCTAAACTATAGTAATGCTAAACTCTAAAATTCCAATTTAAAACCGCTGTAAATCAATTACAAACAACCCTCACAATCGAGTTCTCGGGAACAGTTTAACTAAAAGATCGATTTAAGATAATCTGGATTACGTATTAATATAAATTTTCCGGCCCTTCTGCATTAGTGTATATCGAATATACTATATTCACAATTTTATTGATAACACCGTGTCTAAAGTAATGAATTCAATTCGCTCGGGTGATTGATAGCGATATTGAAATGTGGTCAACTCCTTTGTAGGCTTTCTATATTAATCCATCAATATTTAAAAAACACTTGTGTAGGCAGTATTATATGTTATATTAATCAAAATATATTTCAAAGGAAAACTTGTTTATTTACTCAAGAATGGTGTATCGTTATGATCTTTTTTTGGATAATATTAATTGCGTGTGCGAATAGCTACGAGTAAAATTATGTATGCATTTATTTGTCGGACGAAGTGAAATTTTACTAGCTGGTGACGTAATAGCAGATAGTCTATTTTTATTCAATAGTAGACTTTTCTACTAGAATACTTACTAAGGATATGAAAAGTTCAGCAATGGTAGATGACTAACCCAATAATTAATAACATTAACCAGTTCACTAATATTCACCAGTAACCACCATCTTTCTCTTACGAAAATAATTTTGTACGAGTACGATCCGTAAAAACCAAATGAAGAGCGAAAACAATTAAATGATTTCTATTCTTGTTATATTATTTCGTATTTATCTACGATTTGTTCAAAATGTTAAAAAAGCTGAGTAGTGTCGGCTTAGAATAGCACTACCCCATTTCTTCCGGTGGGTGTACGTAAAAGGCGACTAACGGTATTGGGGGGCTTTAAAAGAATTTTGGGCGATGCGGTTGGAGACCCATCACCAACCACCTTTGTTTCACCATCTATTCCCCATGCAACTTCCAAAAGTGGCTGAGGAATTTCTAATTCCTTTGCTCTGGCTACCCCTTTCTAGGGATTTATAGCCGTGAGTATATGTATGTATGTTGTTCAAAATACATAAATGGCAATAAGCCAGTATTCTGTATTGGAACTAGATTAAAAGCCGTATACTGAAAAGTGTTCCAAGTTAGTTTAAGAGTTGAAACGGCTTCGGTGAAAGAAATTGAATGTACAAGTAAAACGAAAGTAATCACAGTATTAAATTGGCTTCAAAAAGGTAAGTCTCGCGTTTCTTTATACGAGCTGGGTTTAACATGTGCGAATGATACTTTGATATTCTGATAGCTGATTTATATGTGAAAATAGTTTGGGATCAGCGATCTCGATGAGTGAGTTATTCGGGGAAAAAATGAAGATCGTGAATATATGACGATTGTACTTAAATATTTAATGCGTAATCCCTTATAACAAAAAATAACAATGTGGCATAAAACTAAACTACAGACGAAAGGTTTTTAAGACAGTTTTTTAGTGGAACAAGTATTTGCCGTGTAGTGTCGGCTTAGATTACCCCTTCTACCCACGGGTGTCGTAAGAGGTGACTAAGGGTATAAAGTATTTTTTTTGTGGTTTTTGGGCGACCCGGTTGGTGACCCATCACCAATGTTACTATATTTCTACCATTTTGTCCCCTATTATTTTACCATCAATTGGTTCCTAGTGGTCGGTGGTGCCATTGGTAGTTCCCGTTAAAAATCGTAATTATCTCTCCTTACTCCGTTCCTAACAATAATCAGGGATCTTAAAACAAGCGCGTCTGTCATGTGAATAGCATCTGCTAACTTAGCAAAGTTTCGTCTTAATTAGTTATCTTAGCGAGAGTCAACATAATGTATCTGGCTATGTTCACGACAAAATAAACTTTTGCTTAGCTTCGGGCGCAAGGCGGGGCAAGAATACACACACAGTTCACACCAGCTCTTTACTATAGAATTATTACATACATACTTAAGACTGAATTAGAAATTCATCTGCCTCTATTGGGAGTTGAGTAAGGAAAAGATAGTAAAATAAAGATTGGTGTTAAGTCTCAACTGCATCGCCCAACAAATAATTTAACAGCCTTAATACCCTAAATTTTGTGTTATTTTAAGCCAATTGCTGATCAAATATTCTGCATCAGCATATTCTGTTTTTGACAAAAGTTGCTTAGTTTTCAAGGAGTTATTATATTGAACAGCATGATTTAATATTAGCCGTTTTATTTTGTTTACTTAAGCAATTTGTTAATACGGTACTCAATATTTTTAACCATAATAGTTCGTAATTAGATTCGCCATAAATATTTCAACTGTTTATACTTACCTATATAATTATAAATGTACATTGAATAAATCCGTGATATTGTCTTAAAATGATATAGCGTAGACTTCACTACAGTTATATATTACAAGAAAAATAAGAATATGTGCTCTTTTATCAAAGTCAATTGTCCCAGCTCAAGATCAAAAGTGTTTGTTGACTTACGCATGAACATCACGTGCCATCTAGTCATCCGAGTACTGAATATATATTTGGTAAAGTAATTGTATACAAATAAACCACTTATTCGGATCAGCAAGTATAAAGGGGCCTACTAATATAAAACTGCTATATTTATTTTAAAACCGTCCAGTTATAAAGTAAGTTTTAATTACATTCCATCCAATTTCAAAAACCACCAAAATGCATTTTAAATTTATAATTAATTAAGTGGCATAAAAAAGTTTTTTTATACGATTTTTTCATATGTAACATAACATAATACATAAAATAAACGTTCACGCCGAATATCCCCGAAGGGGTTGGCAGAGGTACTAATACTTCTTAACATCACGTGACTTTGTCACCTGGTGTTCAGAGTACCCACGTTTTGCATGGACAGTGTACTCACGTGATAGGGGGCAGGCCTATCGCCGTTTTGTACGAATACACTGTCACATGACTAAGTACAACTCAGCCATGTGGGTTTCCTCACGATGTTTTCCCTCGCCGTTAACAACCATGATAAATTAACCACACATATGTCTTTAGAAAAAACAAATTGGTGTAGGCCCGACCCAGGATTTGAACACTAGTCGTTTGCACGATAACCGAGTGTTCTACCCACTGGGTTATCACGGTTTTTCATATGTGTTTTCTTAAATCTTCCTAATAGTCTTACTAATAAACTGTCATTTTCCATAGTAGCTCGTGGTGAATCAAAGTCTTCTATTTGAGCGGATAACATGTCACAAACAGCTAATCGTGAAAAATTTGAGTGTGACATTAATTTTATCAAAACGTTTATTACAGTATGGTCAGAAAGAGGCCACAGATTTTACATCTATTGAGAAGCTGCGTATTCTAACTAGAATCGCTATTTTGTGAGCTTTTCATCGTATATCGAGCCTACTCGTAATAAACGAATTTGGCTATAGGACATCACATTGGCTTAACTCCAGTTGATAGATACCAAGTACACAGTAATAGTAGCTGCGACCATCTTAATAGCCTTAAGTTCAGTCTGCCATATATGCTAACTAATTAAGGATATCTGACAAATTGAATTGGTGCGGACCCTCTGGACACCCGACAAACGTCGAATCTAATTTACGGCAAGTAATAATTATATTTCTATATGCTGCAGAATATTTAATTCTGAAGCGCTGGCTACCCTTTTTTGGAATAAACAGCCTTGAGTATAGGTAGGCAGGTTGAAAATAGAAGAAAGTCGTATCGTAACTTCGTAGCGTATTAATTTTTATGATGTAAAATTTGACGTTTGCGTGTTGAGAACGTAGTGGCGGATCAATATTCGTAGTAGTCGTATTGCCGACTAACTTCTAACGAGAACTACAATTTAACTGTTTACTGCATCGATTTGGAAACAAATAGCTGCTACAACGTTTTAAACGAGCATTTGTTTAATGGAATTTGTTGGATTTCATGGAATCGAAACTTTAGGTAATAGTATTATTTTAATTTTTACACAGATTTTCTTGCAAGTTTCGTTTCGTGTGTACTTTCCTTTGGAGACATATAAGAGGATTAAGTATTTTTCAAGCGAAATAAACTTATTTAGGTTATTTACACATTTATTTTAAATTAATTATACATAGAATTATATTAATAAACTCGTGTAAGGCTTACAGACGACTTAGAAAACGAGGTATTTAAAACATCCTCATGAATCTTAATTGATCTAGTTATTTGTGATATTGGATCGACGCCTACTTACAGCCTATTTAAAGCGCTATTGATACAAATATTAATTAAGTTGATTCTAAAATTCATCTTCTAAAATTATTGTTGACTTAATTTTCTTCCATAAGTCTCGTACTTAAGTTGACGGAATGATATTATCGATGTTTGAACATCCGTGATTTATTATTTACTAGTGGATCGTCCCAGCTTCGCACGGGTAGCGTTGTTTTTTAAATATCTGAGGTTTCTTTCTTCAGTCACTGCTCAAGCATTGTGAAATTCAGCGCAATGTTTTCAATTTATTAAATTTATAGCACTCCCTAAACAGTGTAGTTTGGTGATTTTAAATGCGCTTGAACGCGCGATGAACGGTTCAGTATTTCCGTTTAATAGCAGATTTTGGAATAAAACGCTATGAAGTATTTATAACAATCTAAAAAATAAATCATTACGTGATGTAGGATGCAACTACTGGCGCCATCTAGTATGTTATATGTAAATTAGTAAAGATTTGGTTTTGATCACGGGCGCGATGGCTTATTTTATGTATAATTTCGGTATTTGTCTACCGATTTCTATGATTCTTTTTTTATTGAATAGGTAATAATGTTACCTTTTTTAAATTTGGGATGAGTGAGAGGTTTACAAACGTAAGAGTAAACAAATATAATCAGAATGTTCCGAACTGCAAAGCTAACAGGAATTACACGTGTTATTGTGAGTCAACCGTAAAAGATAGACATAAACTGCAAAGGTTTTTTTTTAGATAATTTTATGAAGAATATTTCCGTCACACATGATTTCTATGTAAGTTTAACCATTGAGGCTGCACACGCGACGGAAGCTTAAAAAATGGAGTAACTTCTCCCGTTTTCCCAAAATTTCCCAAAATTCCCCTTTACTACTCTGCTGGAAAGTATACAAAAACCTGCGCAGGTGTATGAAGAATAATTGTACCAAGTTTCGTTAAAATCCGTCGAGTAGTTTTTGTTTCCATAAGGAACATACAAACCGACAGACAGACAGACAGACAGACAGACAGACAAAAATTTTACTGATTGCATTTTTGGCATCAGTATCGATCCCTAATCACCACCTGATGGTTATTTTGAAAATATATTGCATGTACAGAATTTACCTCTCTACAGATTTATTATAAGTATAGATTGGACATTGTCATGTGTGTGTTCCCACGATGTATTCTTGGAAATTTTAACCATATTAACTTCATCGAATCGAAGTTACAGCTTTTGCTGTTCAAAAGCAGAATATCGTTTGCCGTCATCTTTTACTATAGCATAACCCGTAAGAGTAGTTTAAGGTTTTAAAAATCTGGAAATTTTCAGTGATTGGTTTGGTAGGCAAAATAGTTCGCTAAACCCCAATCTTTCCTTATTTACCACTCTATCTCTTTTCAATTTCCAAGAATAGTCGAGTAGTACTAGAGTTTTTATTTTGAAACTTTTTTCTGATGGGGTTCCAGCTTTGAATTTTAAGGTAGATAGGTCACAACTAACATACATAAACCCACGGCTATATGGGTAAATACCTAAAAGGCGTAGCCAGAACTGTGCAATAAGAAATTCCTTAGCCACACAATATCGCCCAAAATCACATAAGAAGCCCCTATACCCTAAGTCGCCTCTTACGATCCTACTTGTAGAAATCGGGTAGTGCCATTCTAACATTTATAACTAAAAAGCGAGTTTCATAAAAAAATAATTCCTTGTTCATCAACCATAGACAATCAACGGTTCACTGTACAAAATAAATAAGAGTAAGAATATCAATAGATCTTAGAATATCGAAATCTCTTAGAAGATAGTCGTATATTCCAGCATCAACAAATAACAGCGCGTATGAGAATGGAATGTTAAAACGTTACCCGACTCAATACAGCTAGTTCACGGGTTAACTTTACGATGTTGATTGTGAACGCACTTTTTGTTACATATACAGCCGCAGGTAATCAGACCTTCTCTATATTTGGCCGTAAACTTTTGGTACATATATTTGGTTTGTATCTTAGAAATTATGTTGAGGATAGTGCAAAAAGTGAATAAGGGTATGAGTAATTGATAGGTTGATTACTGACTGTCCCATTTTTTTCTTTACATACATATACTCACGGCTATAAATCCCTAGAAAGCCAGAGCTATGGAATTAGAAATTCCTCAGCCACGTTTGGAAAGTTAGGTGGGGAAAAGATGGTGAGATAAAGGTTGTTGGGATCACCAACATGATGGGTCTCCAACCGCATCACCCAAAAATCCCTTAAAAGCCCCATACCGTTAGTCGCCTCTTACGTACATCCACCGGAAGAAAGGGGGTAGTGCTATTCTAAGCCGACACTACACAGGAACTTTTTTCTTATCTTAAACTAAAAGCGATGGTCAAAACTACGACGATTTGATATGATAATAAATTTCAGACTACTAATCGGGGCTACCATACGGGCCATACGGGCTGCCAATTTTTCCGAATAAAAAAATCCTCTCACACTTTTTGAACTTTTATTACGACATATATTTTATGCAACTTTTATTGCGACAATCTTATTTTAAATCGTAATATTTAAAGCCCAAGTAAAAGAAAAAATGTCATTGGAATTTTTTTCAATTATTTTTGCAATACATTTTATTTGGTAGTCTGGCACAATTGCGTGTCTCTTTATTTAGTAAAGCACAATAAATATCGAGACTGGCATATTTCCCGAAATTCCTTCGACGCAGGTGCTTGTCAAAGCTGTGTGAGTTGCGTAGTGTATGATACAATATTGAAAGAGATTAACGATCGTGCTTTGGGTGAACGTAAAAAGAATTCTGTGTAATTGTAATACGCCTCTAAATTGAACGCTTGGGAAAGACAAGATTTAATTCAATTTTACAAATCAAAGAAATGCCTGGTATTTGTTATGAATAAGCTGTATTGTTTATGTTTTTTAAGGTAATGAAAATATAATGACTTATTTCTTAAAAAGGGAAATTACAAATGCAAAATAATCTGTCAATATAAATAACCGATATTTAAGTAATATAGACCAGACTTTGAGGACTCAAAAAATTAGATTATCACCAATATCAGTATAAAAACTAGTTATACCATCAACAACTAAGTTTCATTATTGAAATTCGTCAATGACTCTTTGTTTCTTTTATGAAAACCATCTTGCCACTTCACTTTTGTACAGACAAAAACTTTAATAACATGATTTATGAAATACTTCAATGATAAATCACTTTGCCATTCTAAAAGGATTTAAGAAAAAACGGTGCAGGCGCCATTGAGTCATTTGTTTCGTGAGAACTTAGGTTTCAAGAGCGCGCATAAGTAATTGTGTAAATAAAAAATCCGATAAGTACGTTTCAGTTTTTTTTAAAAGGTTCCGTAGTAAGCAATAAAATTATTTACATAGAATTAGTGTGACTTTCGTTTTCATTTGAATGTAACTTACATACATATACTCACGGCTATATTTCCCTTGAAGGGGAAGCCAGAGCTAAGGAATTATAAATTCCTCAGCCACTTTTGGAAGTTGAGTGGGGAGAAGATGGTAAAAATAAAGGTTTTTGGTGATGGGTCTCCAACCGTATCGCCCAAAAATCAGGTTTTTTTTTCTAATTATCATTTGTAATTGGTGATACTCGTTTACTCATTTGTTGTTTTTTTTCATCAGGAGGGATAGACGGAAAAGTATCCCCCCTGGTAGCACTATGTGGAAAAAAACTCCTTTCTTCCCCCCCAGGGGGGATAGCTCAGGGGGGATATGTGGAATAGCCCAATAAAAAGCCCCAATACCCTTAGTCGCCTCTTACGACACCCGTGGGTAGAAAGGGGTAGCGACATTCTAAGCCGGCACTCTGTGGCTTGAATGTAACTTAAAACATAATAATTGTACCATTATTGGTACTAATTGGAATATGGTTAAGTCATCACAACTTTAATTGCAACCTATTACCTACTATACCTTTAAAATTTGTTTAGTAGTGATATTTGTAAAAATATATTATTATTATATATCTATCAATAAAAATAAACTATGATTGTAGCTGCCTTAATTTTGTTCCTACATTGATGAATTAATGATAAATTGTTATTGTACACTACACATAAATAATTTCATTCTTCTTTAATTTGAGTTTTACTTATTTATGACTTATTTAATTCTGAAACAAAGTTGGTTATTATTAAAAAACATTAAAAAATTGGTATATCATGCATCAACTATATTTTAACTAATCCTTTACCTTACCATCTTAAAGTTGTCTGTGAGAGATTGTTTTGTAATAACATTGAGTTTTCCATATTTGACTTCCTATATTCTTATTTATCATTTAGATTAATAAAGCCAAAAAAGAGAAGTGTGGTTGGACAAACAGCCCTAAAACTAAACTTTGTATAGTGAAGTGGAAACATATGGAGCGGAGACGAAACCATACATTTACGCAACAGGATATTGAAAACGAAAAAATTAAATACACGCCATAGCTTTTTCGCCTACTTGAATGATTAGGATACTATTAATTATGAACTTAGTAACATTAGAAAAAAATCGATCAAATAAAAGTTAGGCAACCGTTTATTACAAAAGTTTTACCAACAATTCCCCTTTGACTCATTACTTTTATTTGTTTGAACTTTAATGAGATTCTTTCCAATTACGCTTGAAAGTTAAAACAATCCTGTTCTTCAAAGTGTGAACTTTATAACACAAACCATTAAAACAAAACGTATCACTAAAACTTGGTAACAATCGTCCATTGAAGTTGAACTGTGGTAGACGTCGGCATCCCGGAGCGGGAAGGGCGACGAGCGACCCGCGCGATTCCTCGAAACAGACTAAAGAGCCAGCCGGCCGACTGCCGTTCCGAGCACGAACTTACCGACTCCACATAAAGCCAAACCCACCCCACGCAACCTACTCAAAATGCACACATTCAAAGCGAAAAAAAATCCCTGGAATGTGAGAAGTGTTACACGTTTCTATAATTACTTGGTCCTTTGGCCGTTGTTTTTGCGTCTAATGAGGCCGTAAACAGTTCAACGTGCGTCGGAATGCGCTACCTGTAGCGCGAGCCGGACCCTTTCTATCTATTTTCACATAAAATAAAACCTCTTTCGGCGAGGTCAACTATTTCGTCTATTTCCATGTTCAAATCAAACCCTGATCCCGTTTTATTTTAACTGTAATACGGGCGTTTTTTATTTGAAACCAGTTTGAGTTAAACAGAAAATCATGGATTTTATGAGCTCCACTGCTGTCGGCTCTTCGGTTCCGAACTACGAATATTCCCCGATTCCGATTCAAACATTTACTTTGGCAGTGAGTCTCCTCGCTGATATTGCAAAGTTCGGGTTACACTTTGCATTCAACGAACTACTCAAAGAAATGTCTACTCTGTCTAGATCAGTAACAGCTGGAGGTTCGCTTCAGGCTTATCAAAGTTTTAATCGAAGATCAAACTAATCAAGCTACAAAAGGGATAAGCAATTAGGGTTAGGTTATTTAAACTTAAATCAGACTTAATTTAAAAGAATCAACTCTTTCTAATCTTTGATATTGTATCTGAAATTGTGGTAACAAAACTGGACTAGTCTTTAAGAAAACTCTAAACCCTTCGGATTTAAGAATTGAGTTTAGAGATCCTCATCTAGTGCTCCGATATTATGACTGAATCCATGAATATTTTAGCCATTCGGAACAGACAAAAATAAAAAAGAAGTTTAAACTATTTTCTTATTACCTTAGAAGCGGGTGATGCGGACGTCTTCGCTATTCAATGAAATTCTTCTTTGGAACTAAGCACTCAGCTCAGACACGCTTCGGTTCATACTGAATTTGAAAACCGCAAACTGACGAGATAGTATTCCGCTTCAAAAGGAAGTTTTCACGTATGTTTCAATAATACGCTATTCAAGTGCAATGTTGCCCTGTCCGTTTTTTCAACACATATTTACCCTAAATAGCAAACTGTTGGTATGTCATTGTTCAGCGCGAGTTCTTGTTTTGGCATTTGCACTACGAGGCATAGCGTATGAATTCTTAAGGCCTAAAATGTTTTAATTTTATAACCATTGGCAAAACAATTAAAATATTGTTTAAATAAAATAAAAATCTAGAAGTTAAGAGAGAAACTAAAACCTTGATGAAATCTGAGTAATTATTTCAACTTGGAGTTTAAATGACAAAAGGAAATCCTTGCTACAAGACTAGATCTCATTGATCAACTGTAAAAAAGCGAAAGCAAATTTCTTTCCAACATAGTTCAATAAATAAGCTGAAAGTAACGAACCATTTGCTTATTATTCCGTAAGACCTCCCAGCATCCAATTAGGCTTAAGTAATTAGTAGTAAGAAAGATGGTATCTTGTAAAACAAGGCAACACTTAACCCTCCCTGGTTTAATGCCGTCTACTATCTCATTTTAGTTCCGACCATTTTGATCCGACTATTAGCGAGAGAGCGTCACCCGAGAAACCATTCTGACAAGAAATGTTTCAAGTATGTCATGACTACTTTGTGTTAGCATTTGGATTATAAGGAGTTTTTTTGCGAATGATTGTAAGACCAAATATTTTACTGAAAGAAGTTGACTAGATGAAATGATTGATCAAAATGATTTAAAGTTCGTTATTTTATGACAACCAATTATTTAAAAAAAGTGTTACTTTAGTGTTTGGCCCGGAAAGTATAATAAAAGTGTTTTGTGGTCGCCAAATTGCATACGCTAATTAAACCAAATATCAATGTTTTTCAAAAGATAACGTAATGCAGTTTGTTCACGAATTTGGAAGTTGTTCACAACATCAGAACTAGATAATTTTTGTTAATAAACCAAATAAAGAACAAAAAGCAAAGTTATTCGTACAAATCTTTGTGGAAAAACTATGCAAATATTATTTTTGACAAAGATATCAAAGTATTTTATTTATATTTTGGAATATAATTTTGCCGTCATTTTACCGATTGTCTCGATGATAATGAAGTGGAAGCAAATTTAAACCAGATATTTAGCTTAATCAAAATTTTGAAACTAAATAAATATTAAAAAACCAGCTCTTAATCTTTATAATAATTTTTACTAGTATGCCTCTTTGATAGAGTTTCAATCTTCAAAGTCCCCAAAGTAAATTTGATTAAATTGCTGGGCTATCGTCAAATAAATATCGTTGTTCTTGTTATTCTAATATAATAGTTTGCAGTTCTTGGAACCTGTATGAAATAGATTAGCCTTATACATCGAAAATGTAAAAACGTCTGCCAAAATAGTAATATTATAAGCATTTTCTAAAACGTCTGCCAAAATAGTAATATTATAAGCAATTTCTAGAATTTTCACCCAGTAAATTGTGTGTGAAAGCACAATGGGTGGATTTAGCAGACCATAAATTAAATAAAGCCGCCCGGCTGTTCCTAGTCACTGCGGTACTTAGAATTCTATCGCCCGCGGCTTATCTATTACTGTTGAGAGCAAACCACGATTATTGGCTTAAACATCCTGTTCACATAGAAACATGGGCTCACTTAGCCCGAATTGTGGCTCATGTTAATGATTAGGTTTGATTTCCTAATTTAACCTAGTTTATTTGTTCCATAATCTGGTACGCCACTACAGCAAGGTTCGTGTTATAGAAAGAAAGACACAATTAGTAAAGACATATTTAGACTATGATATTGTAAACAGTTTTGAAATATGGAATGGAAATGAAAAAGGCGTTATTTTAAAAATACCATTTTTTATTGTGATTAGTACCCCTTCATGGGATTTTTAGCCCTGAGTATATGTATGTATGTCTATTGTGATTCGTCGTGAATGGTACACCGTGCCAGCGGTGAGGAAAAAAATTGTTTAAAATATAGAATAGCGAATTTTATTACTGTTTTGGGCACGCAGAGAAGATGAGTGAAAGTAAGCACATAGATCAAATAGGTAATGTTCTGAAAATAAAACGGCAGACCAAGCGTCCGAAGTTTCGAAAAGTCAAAGGCATGTACTCAAAGACTGATGAATGTAAATAAAACTGTAGAGCTATCCCAATGCAAGATTATTTTTTATAGAAATAATCCAATCTTCATTTTAAAAAGAGCTATAGCTGACTCGATCATCTGAAAGACTTGACATTAATATATACTGATATTTTGTCGATACAATCTATTAAGCTCAGCGTCATGGCTGACTAAAATAGTGAGATCCTTAAATCCGCTTTGTATCGTATTTTACTTAATCTACTTATTTGAAAATTTTACAAAGGATTTATTGGATAAACTGTACTGAGCGGAGTGAGATATTTTAGTACATATCAAAGTTTTCATTTCCATTAATGATTACTATCTGTTTGAGCTGGTCTATATCTGCGTGGGTATTGGTTTAAAGCGCTCTGCATGAAAGTGATTAAAGCTAGATTTATGCATTCTTTTACTAAACAATTATGACTAAATTTTCCAGGCAACATAGTGAAGAAAAATGATTTAAAATAATATTTTGTAGATTGCTCAATTACTTTACTTGCTGAACCTAAATTACGTGCCTAATCCGTCTTCCGCTTGGAATTATGTAACAAGAAACAATCGATCTATCCAGTTCTTGAAATTTCACTAATAATTTACTCTAAACTACAAGATTAAAAGTAGCGATGTAATCAATTCTAGTGAAAAGGTTACTTAGCAAAGATAGGAGGGTTTGTTGTCGAAGGCCGGTCCCTGAATATCTGCTCTACCGCCTTTCAATAGAAATTATCTTTTCTATCCAATTGAGTGTCTTTCCAGCCTCATTTTGTTTCGTTCAATTTAAACTTAGTTGGCCAGATGGGACTTCAGTGACGCCTTAATTTATATCATCTCAAGTGATGCTGACTTTTAAAAATATGGTAATGACAAAAAAGGTTTTAGGTATCAAACAATTCTAAGAAAAAATTAGGATTGTGGTTTTGAGTTTCATAATTTGGGATGCTCGGAGACGATAGTAAGGCATCTTACTTATACAATATCAAATTATGAAAGTATGGCGTCTAATTTATAAAAATTCAAAATAAATTATGCGTGATATTTGATCCTGCCGTATTTCCTAGAGGCAACTTAAAAATGGTCTAGCAACTTCGAAAAACATTATCTTATCGGCAAAAATTCTTGAACATCCGAATTTTTCAGTAACTAAAGTAGCCCTGATAATATTGGAGCACTTTATTTTAATGACTTTAAAAGGATTCAAAAGCTTCTCAAGTAGTGTTTAAAACCCTTGCCTTGAGCTCGAGACTGGCACATCTATATCTATTTACATACAGATAAACCATGTTGGGTTTAAAATAAAAAATATCGAACAAGTTGAGTTGAAAGTTGTCTGTGTTCCTCTTAAAACTTCATTCAGTTTTGCGATGGATTTCAAAGTTAAGTGTGAATATTTTAATCAATGAAGGGTAGTGATGGTGGAATATTGTTTGAACTTGTTTTATGCTTTTAATAATAAGTTTATAATAAGTTTATTTATTTGCACAAAAAACACACAGTTAAAAAAACACGCAGTTACATAAGTAAATTACAGGCTTAATTTGAATAATAAAAGTATTTTTGCACACATCTTACATTTAAAAATTACAAAATTAACAGGGGCCCCCGAACTAGGCTATGCCCGTATCTCGGGGTACCGTAGAAAATCAAAATTCTAAATTAAAGTAACACAAGTAACATAACATTAATTATTCTAAAATTATAAAACTTATACTATTCAATTAAAATTACATATCTTACTCCATAATAACCTCAGTAGAGGCATAATCTAACTTAAGTAAAGACTCTGTCAACTTAATTTTAACCTCAGATACCGAGAGGTGGATTAGATTAGAGTATTTAAGGACATTGTTATAAACATGTGCTCTTATATATGGTCCGAAACGTTGACCGAAAGAAGTATTAATGCATGTAGTAGGCAATTTAAAGACACGTTTTTTAAGTAATATGTTATATAGATCTGAGTTTATTAATTTTTTATGAGTAGAGAGGCATAACCTGAGGATAAATAGTTTATTATTTTATATATTATATTTATTTTAATCTTTGTAAATTAATAAAGTTAATTAATATTTTGATTGCATCTTCCTAGATCTTACAAAAACTAATACTTTCCACACATTTATCACCTAGTATAAAGCACTGTTATTTAAAATTTGATCTTTAGCAACTGAACAAATAATAAAAAGTACGAGAAGTAAACTATTATGTATATTCTCTATCTGCAGTCTCTGAATTAATAATAAAAATGGCACACCAGAATTAAAGCCATCAAAATACGTAATATTGGTGGTTTTTATAAATGAAAGTATAAATGGAGTATTTCCTCTTAAAATAAACTCTTTTGTTGCAGAACGCTATAATACTGTTGCAAATTAAATTATATATATTAAGTATATAAATAAAAATATGTATCATAATATTTATATGTATTATAAGTTTTAATTTATTGTATAATAGTATTTATATGTTTGTTAATAGTTTATTATTTTGTAACTAGATTTAAGTATGACTGGATTGTTGTATTGTTTGTGCAGATTAGTTGTTGTACATCTATCTCACATGACTCTAATTTATTGACCTCTCCATTCAAAGGTTGTCTGGAAGAGATCGCTTTTAGTGATAAGACCGCCAATTGTACTTTTATAAATTCATTCTGTGTATTTGTAATTGTTTTTCCATATTTGATGTACAATAAAGAGTTTTCTATTCTATTTCTATTCTAATTCTCTATTTATATGTGAAGGCAGCAACCAACGCTCAAACCATGTCTTATGTCAAGTTATTACTACTTTAGTGTCACTAAAAACTTACTCTTTATTATCAGTAACTACCATTTTCTTTACACTTGCCGCCAGCCGCCGACAGAAAATAGTGGGTATCTTTGACGCATTGAAGTGTGATTTTTAAAGACCATAAATGTAACTTTTTTTAGTACTAACGCGAAGCTTTGTATTGAAGTTTCATAGAAGAAAAAGGATGTAGAGAATTAACAAGGAGACAGCGTGAAATTCCTCGGTATGCTATCAATGGATGGACGCGCGACGTAAATCTCGGTGAATGAATAAATACTCTTAAATGGTTTAATGTTCATTCATTGCTTTTAGCTTTATGGTTTTAGCTGTCCGACAAAGGCAGGATAGAGTGATATTATATGCTTTTACCAAGGAGATTACAAAAACAAAAAGTTAGTTAATGTACCTTGGTATTAGCTTATTCGTTTGAGTGAGGTTTATTTAAATTGATTTAGCCATAATACCAATATGAATTCGTTTTCAACATGTCCCAAATTTCAACGATATCGTTGAACCAAAAAGACGACCGCGTTGTGGACTTTTGAGAATGGTGGTAGAAGTACTAATAATTGAATAGTGTACTATCCTGAAGCTACTAAATTCTTGCATAGACAGTATACTATACACATGATAGGGGACAACTCTGAATAAACTGGACTAAAACAATCGGGCATTGAAGTTTCTTAAATTATGCCCTTTAGAAGTATAAGATATAGAGAGTAATTCAACATTTATTAAAATAATCAATTTCGTCATTGATTACAGTAAACAAAACAATGAGTTCAGTATCTATTTATCACGTATCACTTATCAGGTATTTATAATCCGCAGATTAATAACGAATTTCCTCATTAAAAGTGCGTCCTTCGGGAGACTATCTTGTGGGATTAAGTCGAGATAAACAGCTTGAGGACGAAAGCGTTTAATTTAATGCTCCGACTCAGCCGGCTTTAAAATGCTTTATGAGCAAAAAGTAGGATAATAAAATATGCCTCTTACTTCGACTATATTTTTATAATCTCCTACGCGTAGAACCTTAAGGGATCGCGACGCTATATTTTTATTTTAATAAGGAAGAACTGACAATAAAGAATTATGGAGAAATGAAATATTACGTTTTGAATAAGTTTTCTGAAATCGTTTTCTATATTGGAAAACATTTGCACATGAGTATAAGCTTGGGGTAGTGTTGATTGAAAAATAATACTAATAACTTAATTAAAATTATATTCTCTGATAGTTTTCTAAGCTCCTAGTACCCACCATAAATTCTTTATCCATAACTGAAAAAAGGATAATAAAACCAAAATGAGCAATCCAACAAATCCAGTACAAATAATCCAACATTGCAAACCAATATACAAAATCGCAAAATACTACTCATAAAAGAAACCCCGTTTCATTTCTGCATTGGAAACAACAGGTACTAATAGTTAGGTAGTGATAGCCCAGTGGATAGAACACTCGGTTATCGTGCAAACGACTAGTGTTCAAATCCTGGGTCGGGCCTACACCAATTTGTCTTTTCTAAAGACATATGTGTGGTTAATTTATCATGGTTGTTAACGGTGAGGGAAAACATCGTGAGGAAACCCACATGGCTGAGTTGTACTTAGTCATGTGACAGTGTATTCGTACAAAACGGCGATAAGCCTGCCCCCTATCACGTGAGTACACTGTCCATGCACAACGTGGGTACTCTGAACACCAGGTGACAAAGTCACGTGATGTTCAGAAGTATTAGTACCTCTGCCAACCCCTTCGGGGATATTCGGCGTGAACGTTTATGTTATGTTATGTTATGTAATAGTTACAGTGCAGTCAGTGTTGCCATATCTTAAACCTCGAAATCTGGATCGCAAAATCTATCTATATGTATAAGATCTATCTAGTCTATATGTATAAGACGAAAAACCTAAAAACTGTATTTATTACACTTTTAATAAAGTAGTAGACATGTAAAAAAATATTTTTATTGTTAATACATACTTTTATTAATTTTATTTATCATATTTTTATTGACGTTCAGCTTAAAACATGGCTCGTTTTTAATTATTTGGTCAAGAGTAATCGTTCCGTAGTGTGTGTTCGTAAATTGTTGCGAGTTTTCATTTATTTCAAATTTATTGAAGAAAAAATTTAGTTTAACGGAAAAATAAATCTTTAGAACCCGTTGTGTTAAAGTTTGAGCCATTTACATTTTTCTATGTATTCTCACATAAAAATTTGAATTCATAAAATCTGTATAAACCCAGATTGAAATCTGTTTTCTGTACCAGGAGCCAAAAACCTGTATATATGGCAACACTAGTGCAGAGAATGTCGTAGTTTATAATGGCTGCAAATTCAGTGATTCGATATTGAAATAGGCGCCATTAGGCGCCCGGATAATATATTCCGACACCGTTATTTGCGTGCTCGACATGGAATGAATATACGCTTAATATCGTGTGCATATTGTCTGGCTATTAAAAACACATCAGTGGGATGTTTTTCCTTTTATTTTTGGGTTACTTCTATGATGTGTTGTGTCTACAAATTGCATGGGCACAAAAATGCTCGATGTAAACGCGTGGTATACATAAGTATGGTAGATATGCAGTAGATATAAACCTACTGCATATCTACCATGCCAATAAATAAGAACAAGTTCCCGACATAAACCCAGTTTTAGTAGGTATTCAACAGACCCTACTTGAATAATGCGATGCAAAAAAGTGGTACGTGGTTGCACCTACCAAACGATCAAAGAGTCATGTTGTACAAATACTGAGTGCATACCTATCATGTCTATATATTATAGTTTTTATAAAGAAGGCTCGAGTTGGATAATTCCATACAAAAATTTAAACAGTTTTTTGCGTCACTGGATATAATACTCTTATTTATGAAAAGTTAAACTATTCTTAAAGTATATTTCTTAGCTTTATTGTTAAACTTAAAGTTTCAAACAACATAAAACTTCAGTAAAATAGTTCAACTGAACGAATAGAAATGTATGAACTGACTTTATAAAAATGTTCGAAGTGAAATGTGGCGGCTCCTCTTTTAGTGAAAGAGTATTCATGATTCACGTTTCAAAGTTAGCTATTGAATATATGTATTTTAAAGAACTTCAAATAAATCATTTAAACTTGTTCGTGCGCTAAGTTACTTTATTTAAACTCTTGTTATTCAATTTAAATCTGCAGTGAAGAATATTTCAGCAGTGAACTAAGTCCGGCTTATACTAACTACCTACACTCGTTGTATTTAGTTTTTTATCAACTCTTTTTGCCAAACACATTAATTTAACAGTTTTTTGTATTATTTAAATGGGAAAATATATAGGAACAATGACATACGTCGAGAGAAATATGACATTAGGTATCTCTATTTTTTAAGTTTTATGTGCTTTCTCATAACTCAGGATTGTCTATTTTGTATAAAAGCCTTCATGTATGGTTATATATATATATATTTCTTGTACTCGTAGTTTAGTTTAAAATAATACATACTACTACTGACCATGTATCATTTTCGCTTAGACTGCATTTCCATGTGACAGGGGTTCTATCAATGAGCTGCTTTATACAAACACAATGTCACATGACTAAATATAACTCGGTCTGTGTTTTCTCAGGACGTTTTCCTGTATCCTTAATAATTCTAATGTAGGCACTAATAAGTTATAGAATCCACGTCTCTTGCCTCTTGCACCCTATTACCAGTTTTTCATTACAAAAGTATACCAGATCCTCCAATGTCTAAAAAACAAACGTTTCTCTCGAAATCCTAAGAAATCGATAAGACAAAGATCTGCGTACTTATAAAAAGACGGGTGGGTGACTCGTGAATCTCTTTACGTTTCGCAGCCACATTTCATACATAAGTCTACAATATCTGAACGCTTGTTTGCGTTCGTCACAGTCAATCGTATATCACTTAGGCGGGAAGCCCTGTGTTGTAAAGAATGCTGTGATTTCCTTTGCCGATCGTACAGTAAAATAAATTAAAATTTAATATAACTTTTCAAGTGATTTTTCTTTGTCGATCGTATAGTTAAATAAATTAAGATTTAATATAACTTTTCAAGTGATTTGTGTATATATATCACAGCGTCACCGTTCTGTCGGTCATATCTCAGTTTTCATCATATTTCAGTTTTAAAATTGTATTTATGTTTCATTCAAATATGTATAAATTATGGCTACAATCCCAAAAAAGACAAGAAAGAACTCGAAAAAAATTACAAGAATATGTTTAAAATCAAGTCGTGTTACTAATGTCACTGTAGTTATAAAAGCTGTTAGTAGGCTTTCTACATAGCTACGTTAATCTTTCAATTGCAATCCGTTTTACTATTATAAAGCTAAAGTAGAATTAATTAATTTCCTCGCACACTTTCATGTTTTGAGAATTCATTTGAATAAAGTGATCAAATCGAGGTGCAATTACCATTACAAAATCAACGTAATTTACATAATTATTATTTTTAAGACTATAAAACATTTCAAAAAGAATGAAGAACTCTTAAGTTTCTCATATTACGGAAATAATGTATCACATATTCATGCCTGTTTATACGTACACCTATACCGCAATGACGGAGACGCTGGATTCTGGTAAAATGTCATTTCAGAGATGGATAAAACATATATCACATCGATGTTACCGGAAATGTGAAAACTGCATAAAATTTCTGGGAAATGTGTTCATTTCCGATTTATTTAGAAAACGTATTAAAATTTGTTTTTACTCATCTCTGAAAGCAACAAGCTATCAAATTACTCTAGTCAATAGTCTGATCAAGCTAGCATATTGCTGAAAGTATAATACTTTATCTGATTGGGCGATCATTATATAACTTATCTTAGCTAAAACCGATAAAATTATCCATGATAATGTAATAATACGGGCTTCTTTATATAGAATTATTATAAATACATTATTCCCATCACATCTACAACCAGAGTAGTCTCAAGCACACTGACAGAGGAAGCAGAACCTCTAACAATGGTTCACTTCTCAATAGGCTTCCTATCACTAGCTGTCAGTTGGACGTTGCCTTCACGCATTCTTCATTGTGCTGTTTACTATTATTTATTAGCTATCTATAGATCCGTTTTTTATCGAGAAATATTGACTTAGATCGTGATGAAGTTCAGTAAACATTTCTTTTTTGCTTTACTGATAGACGCTTTAATGAAAAGAGTTAATGTGAAAAGTAAGAAAAGAAATTGCTGCGTAGTGTCGGCTTAGAATAACACTACCCCATTTCTGCCGGTGGGTGTACGTAAGAGGCGACAAACGGTATTGGGGCTTTTAAGGGTTTTTTGGGGGATGCGGTTGGAGACCCATCACCGACAACCTTTATTTTGCCATCTTTTCCCCACTCAACTTTCCAAAAGTGGCTGAGGAATTTCTAGTTCCTTAGCTCTAGCTACCCCTTCTAGGGATTTATAGCCGTGAGTATAAGTATATATGTAAGAAAAGAACAGTCTCGGCAATATGTGTCGTAAGAGTCGTCTAGGGTATGGGGCTTTTTTAAATAGTTTTTAGGCGCTGCGGTTGGAGACCCATCACCAACGATACTTTATTTCTACCATCTTGTCCCCTATCAACTTCCAAATTTGGCTGAGGAGTTTCTAGCTCTGAAGCTCTGCCTACACCTTTTTGGGATTTATGGCCGTTAGTATATATATGTAGTAAATGTTATGAAAACAAGAGTGTAGAGAATTTGAGGGACAGATAATGCAACGCGTACTAAACTACTCATTACTTTGGTTACTCCCTATTGCAGATATAAAATGTAACAACACTATAGCTATACTAAAGAATACATTATACATAGCTTTACCTATTTCAGCTTTGAAATTTAGGTGAGAATGTAGCATTTTAGTCACTTTCATTGCAGGGTTAGATTAATACGAGTATTATTGAGTATATTTTTGAGATCAACATTTTACTGCGTAAAGCTCATATATGTAGGTAGGATATTTGTCTTAAAGAATACACCTAATACCATAATTTACGTGAGTGAGATAGCAACCAGTAACATATATCGCACCAAAAACATTTTAAATGTAAAAAATGTTAGCCAAGCAAATACAATACAAAAATTTATAATATGTTAACTAAAAGACTTCGCAGACAAAAGGATTGATATCTGAATGGTTGCCAAGCACTGCAGATAATCCTGAAATACAAAGTAGATAACAAGTTAAATTAAAGTTTTGATTTAATTTGGCTAGTTTTCACCACAAAATCAAATTAAAATGTACCTAGCAGATAAGTTGATTATCATGATAACTCGTATGTGGAAACGAGCCAAATTAAATCAAAACTTTAATTTAACTTGTTATCTACTTTGTATTTCAGGATTATCTGCAGTGCTTGGCAACCATTCAGATATCAATCCTTTTGTCTGCGAAGTCTTTTAGTTAACATATTATAAATTTTTGTATTGTATTTGCTTGGCTAACATTTTTTACATTTAAAATGTTTTTGGTGGGATGTCATTACTTTTTGTTAAGAAATAAATTGGTATTTTTTTTTCTGCGTTTGATTTTATTTTTTGAACAATGATCTTCACCGTCTTGGATATTAGAAATATTTAGACGCATTGCCCATTCAGTATCTGTAACTGTAAATTTTTGTCTTCCTTTATTTGATAAGCACTATATGATTTCTATACAAAATGTTCTTGTGAGGGAAATATTGAAAAATCTTAAAAATTCTCCGTTTTCAGATTTTTTCCTTTGTTAATATTTGATCACCGACCTGGATGCCGAATTTCAACTTCCTGGGATATCTGGAAGTGGGTTAGCTTTTTGATCTATATGTCAGTGAGTCACTAAAAAAATCGCGATTTTTGGACGTTTATATCTTAATAACCCTTTGTTATGTATTTATGGAAATTGGGCTACTAGTTTGTATCCTTGATATCAACAAATGAGCCAAATTTGGTTGGTTTATGTTGATTAGATTTTGAGTTATGATGGTGTAAAAAGTCGCTCCAAATGGTTCGTGTAATATACACATATACGGTGCGCGCTCGCCGCCTTGGCTTGGCTTGACGCACTTTTACGTGAGGGAGATAGCAGCCAGTAACATATATTATAAAGAATAATAATAAAACTACAATAAACAGATGCTAATCCTGTCGCAGTATTTCATATAATTGCAGGAAGCCGACACTCACGGAATGTATTTCCCTTAGGAAATAATGAGCGAGTGCAGGCTTCCTAGGTGATTCGTACTTCTTCATTTAAATAATGTAATATAAGCCCACGTTTCTTATATTTTTAACACTATTTGTGACAATACACCCGAAGGTTGGCTGAAAGATTAGTTATTACCAACATATTTATTCGCGGCTTACACGTATTATTTAACCGCTTTGGTGGTAAAAAAAAGAAAACCAAGGTTAAAGTGAAATATCAGCAATAATGGGTTTCGGACCGATTTTCCAACTCATACATTTTCCATTCTACCAATTCTACTGTTAGTGGAAACCATGATAAAGGATAGTGTAACGGTAAACTACAACTCACAAAAATAAAATATTCATGGCGATTTGAGAGACCTTTTTTTTAAAGTCAGACCTATACAATTATAAAAGAAATAAAAGGTACTCAACTTTACTATACAATTTCATAGTACCTCTATTTTTTATCAGTATTAGCTATTAATTCATCAAGCATAAATAATGTTCCCATTAAACCAGGTCACCCAAAACATGGCATACGTTTTCCATTATAAGTTCTATGTTCAGACAATCGCGTCGACCCCGCTAGAGTTTATCACTCTACTGGGACTGCAACGCGCTGACGGTGGCTTAACTGGCTGGCTTTATCGAGGGTCATTTATGATGATCTACAACTAGAATACAAATACCTTTGTTTTTCGAAGCAAATAGATAGGGTTTATGTAGTTCCAAATAAAAAATAAACTTTGATACCTTAAAACAAAATTACAGGAGCTTCTCACACACGCCCCGTTTGGAATAATTAACCTGATGTGTACATTATAAGCTTGCATGGCCGATGCTTCATTGCATTTTAGCGACCATTGCATAATTAAAAAATTATACATATTTTAAAATTTTAAGAAATTATGGTTTTAGTTCATATTAAGGAAATTTTCTTTGAATTAAGCCCCTTCGGTACATCGATTTATTATTTTTTATTTTCCGAAGAACTTAATATGTTTTCATGTATGTGTAAGTGCTATATAGATTTCTTCAAGAAACTTTAAGAACAATTACAGTTCGATAGAAAGTTTTCTGTTTTTAGATTCAAGAGGCGATTTTCATATTACTCTAAAGAATAACTACTCTGCAAAAGTTACTTAAGTTCACCACCTTTCTGATTACCTTGTATACGAGTATTCATCATTAGCACTCAAACAGGAAGATTTCATCAAAAGGATAATAATAGTAAAATCTTATCCACAAACTGTATCTGAACACAATAGACCTCTCTCAAAATACCCAATAAAGTCAACGTTTATTTCAGCCACACAATACGGTCCGAGATGATTCCCTTATCTACATCCAGCATAATATTTAAATCAACTCAGTATTTCTGTATCAATCATCCGACTTCGGCAACTGTACAACTATTGGCATCGACTGTACCTTTCGTAGAACCAATTTACATAACTCTGTGTGGGTCCTCAGCAGGCTTTGTGTGAATCCTTCTGGAATTGGTAGATAGTTTGTGAATAAGTTATTAAGTTCCCAGGATAGTTAATTTAATAATTATTGATATGTCTTTAGCGAGTAGACAATGGAAAATTATGATATTGTCATGTGTATATTTAAAAGGTTATTTACAGCGTGTAGCGAGTCGGCATACATTTAGCACTCTTCTAAAATGTCTTATTGTTTTGCTCTAATCTGTATTGAATTTTAACTATAATAAACGAGTTTTTTTTTATTTATTTACAACTTAGGTAAAACGCAACTGTTTCGTAGGTTATTTTTACCCGACTGTTATCACTAAATGTGTGTATGTCAATAATACGCATGCATTTATTTAAAGTTCATATTAGTTTTTCACTTTTAAGTGAATATTTCTTAATTTTTAATAATGTATGCATAATTTATTTTTTAACATGAAAACCTCATGTGGGGATTATTACTAATCAATTAAGCAAACAAAAATTTTCGAAACCAGCAGGACTCGAACCTAAGACCTCGGGTATACGCCCCCGATTTATATTTTTAAGTTTTTTTTTCGTACTCGGTTTATGAAATTTGCATTTACATTATTAGTGAGTAAAACAAACAATGCGACATGATAGTCCAGTGGGTAGAACACCCGCCCGAAAAACAGAAGGGCGTGAGTTTAAATCCTGGGACGGGCCTACACCAATTTGTCTTTTCTAAAGTCATATGTGTGGTTAATTTATCATGGTTGCTAACGGTGAGGGAAAACATCGTGAGGAAACCCACATGGCTGAGTTGTACTTAGTCATGTGACAGTGTATTCGTACAAAACGGCGATAGGCCTGCCCCCTATCACGTGAGTACACTGTCTAAGCAAAACGTGGGTACCTTCTCTGGAAACTAGATGGCGCTTGCCATGTGAGTTCAGGAGTATTGGTACCTCTGCCAACCCCTTCGGGGATAAACGGCGTGAACGTTTATGTTATGTTATGTTTATGTAAAACAAACAACTTTACGCGGTAAATTTCAAATTTTCGCCAATTATAATTAAATAGAATCTAATGTCTTAAAAAGATGCAAGATTTAGTCTATTGCTTAAGGGTTAGAAATATTCTTCATAAATCTGTCGAAACAAACTAAAATCCTTATCTTAATTCTATGAATATCAACCCAATTGTCATAATCGTTTGAAATAAGACTCTTGAGTCATTGAAGTAACATAATTCTTTCAAGTTTAATTATTTTTCAACGTAATAACTACTAACCTAAAAAAAATATTAATAGAATGTTATTTCGATCATACTATAACTACTGGTACAAACCATGATGAAAAATATTTTCAGCAGTACTACCTAATCAATGTATTCAATGGATGAATGTGGATCGATAGTCTCTGCCTAACCTAGTGGAAACTAACGGCGTGAGTGTGTATGTTATGTAGGTATGTATATTTAATTCTACCAAATCACTGAGACGTAGATTGATGGATACAACAGATTGAAACTGTATAAAGTTTTGAAACAACTGTCTTCTTTATTCCAATTCCAAACTAGGAAAGATCCAGAAACTATTATTGTAAGTTGATTACGATTTCTTTGGAACACACTTTGAAGTTGGAAAACTTATTTCTTTTTCTTGCGTATCTAACATAAAACACTCGTTATGTAAGAAAAGAACAGTTTTAGTAAGTAGATTTTATACTATAGTCCTTCATACAAAAAAATGTAAATAGAGGACGACCTCGGAGGACACATTTGGATCAAATAGAAATTGTGCTCAAAAAGGCAGGTGTCCGCAGTATGAAGAATAAAAGAGCATGTATGAAAAGATTTATGGATGTAAACGAAGCCAGAGAGGTTTGCCAGGATCGTACAAAGTGGCGATCGATAGTCTCTGCCTACCCCAATGGGAACTAACGGCGTGAGAATATGTATGTATGTATGTATGTATGTACAAAAAAATATGGCATTTTATTAAATTAGTCGTTTTTACCAAGCGTGTTAGGTCAGTGGGGAGCACCACTACTTCTCGTGCGTGATTTCGACTCCTGAGTCGGTCTTAGTCTATGTAGTTAATTTTTGATTAATGTTAACGGTTAGGGAAAACACCGTGAAGAAACGTCCATGGCTAATTTGTGCTTAGTTATGTAAGTGTGGGTTTTTGTATTATTGTAACATAGATTTTATAAAGCTCTGTTCATATTCAGTTTCTAGTGACACTTCTGTTTCCATCGCGACTATAACTGATTCACAATGGCATTCTCTATTTGACGTCATGCAAACGAAGCGTCCTTTACAGTGACACTTTTCAAGCGACCTGGTACTTTTGTGGAAGTATTAAATACCTATCCCAGTATTTTGTTGAAAGGAGTTTTATGTATTTTTGTTTTATGGGAGAAGAGTACTAGGGAGGCATAAAGGCTTCGCGATGCCAAAATATTGGAGCTGAGCATTTTTTTCATTAGTTTACACATACATACATACATAAACTCACGGCTATAAATCCCTAAAAGGGGTAACCAGAGCCAAGGAATCAAACATTCCTCAGCCACTTTTGGAAATGTGAGTGGGGAAAAGATTGTAAAATAAAGGTTGTTGGTGATGGGTCTCCAACCACATCGCCCAAAAATCCCTTAAAAGCCCCAATACCGTTAGTTGGCTCTTACGTACACCCACCGGAAGAAATGGGGTAGTGCTATTCTAAGCCGACACTACACAGCACACTTAGTTAACACATAAATGCTATGTGCACGATAGTATTGTTTACAAAATTTTCCTATAGACTTAACATGTTCATGTTCCATTTCAATGTTTTTTGTGCCTATAACCATTATCAGGGTGTGGTTGATCAGTGTGCAAAATTTCATGGCAATAGGTCAAACCGTTTGGTTGGTTAGCGCGTTCAACGGTTGAGATTTTGCGCGACAAAGAGGAGCTTCGGAGCAATTAGCTTTTTGTTCTTAGAAAAAAACGTTACAAACATGGAGCATCAAAGATCACTGAGAAACGTTTGAATGATCACTGAAAATGAAAACTTTATTTAAAAAAAAAACACAAATTTGTTTAGAACTGCTGTTACATTTATCCCGCCAAGTAGTCAGAACATTTCGAGCTTTAAATAAACAACATCAAATCCACAGTTTACCATAGTGAGCAGAAGCAAAATAAATTAGTATGTCGTCGAGATAGACGAATGCCAGCGAAGTTCAGCATGCGGCAAATTATGCGAAACTAACAAAGATACTAGCGTGTGCAGGGGTGCATTGCTCTGACAGATAAATTCGCGTCTTTTCAGAGAAGATTTTAACTGCAGAATTTGTTTACTGTGACATTAGCAAACGTATTTTTTTTTATAGATCAGTTGGAATTGCATCGAGGAATGAGCTATTGAGTATCGATCTATTATATAGGTTTGAAGATCCATATTTATGAATACTTCACAAAAGCAGATAGTTATAAACCTATTCGATTGAATGAAATGATTACGATTATGTGTTTGATTGGACACAGTTTATAAAGAGTTTGGTACAAATGGCATTCTCAATATTATTAGTATTTGTCTTTCAAATCTCTCACGTGTCATTCAAACATAAATCATATACGACAATAAATAAAAGATGCACCATTACTCCTTAAATGCGATACTGGAGTAAGTTGTAAATGTAAGGACACCCTCCTGATAGATTACATTAACTTAGCAAGTCGAAGTGCCAAACTTGAGCGAGAAAGCCACTAACCAAATCCGTCGCATCCAACTCTATCCACAGTTTAATTTTCAATAAACATAGTCTAACTCGAAGCTTCGACGTCAGAAACGGAAACGGAAATTAACAGAGACTTTATGCCTCACATTATATAAATGCAGTTATTTTAAAATCATTTGTATTAAAGATAGAAACTTTGAATATAAAAAGCAAGTATTTTACATACATTTATAATTAGTTCCCTTTTATTGTGAAAAATGTTTTGTACTCACCTTAATTTACGTTTACGAACATTTACGTTTACTTCTTACACTGACTAATCAAGTTATATGAAAACACATACCTGAAACAATCAAAAGAGAATTATTAAATATCTTACTAACAAGAAGAAAATACCAAATGTTTGGAAAACAGATTAATAGTCATTATTTAAGTATATATTATGTTAATATAAAATTCAGACAAACTTATCCAATAACCATTAAAGATTTGTGGTAGAATAAGAGTAATTTTATAATTACAAAGGCAATCTAATAAGAGTAAGAATGTAATTTTACGATTGCACCAAACCTCAACTATCAATAAAAAATTAAGAGTTTGCTATATATTGATTACAATTATAAGTAGTTGGATGTTTTCAACAAGTTACTCGGCAAGTTCAACCGAAGTATCGGAGCAATGTACTTAAAACTCAACCATCCAAGTAGTTTCTCGTGTAAAACACGATTGGCTACTTCGTATCTTCGTTTAAAACTTATTCAATACACTTTGTTTCTTATAAAAGTAATTTATCGTAGTATATCTGAGAAACTCTTTACTTAGAAAAGCAGTTCCTGATAAACACATACATGGATTGTTTGTGTGGATACTGAACATTTTGTCACAGTTGGTCATTATTAGAACTCATGACTTTGATTTAGCTGTGTTCTTAAAAGAACACTACCCCAATTCTTGGCTACCAGGAGTATTGAGGCTTTTAAATTTAAATTTATCCTGCTCTCACATGCTTTACCCTACTGAAACAGGTGTTACTATTTTGACAAAACTTTATTTAACCAGAATATAATACTATTTACTTGAACGAGTACTTAAGCTCATTTGAACTTCGTTCCCTCTGAAATAAAATGGAATGAAACTTTAGAGGAGCGCACTTTACTTCATTAAGAGAGTTTAGTGTGATCGACGTCATCGCAAATATCGGAGCAGCGGTGTCATTGATGGATGGTGGTTAACGAGCAATAAACTTGTGTATTTATTTCATTTCGCTCAATATAGGTCACTTTATGATTAAACAGATTAGGATCATGTAACAATAAGAATTAAAAAAGCTACTGAAAAATTTTTTCTACAGTTTTAAAAATAAATTAAAATCAGGTTCAATCTCATAAAGTATTTATGGTCCATTCTACTAATGAAAACATAAAATAGTTTTTGATACAAAGCTCCGTAAAATCACACGAAGCTCATATAAACTGAAATGTTCAGCTTAAACACTTCCTTAACTTACTGATGAGAGCATTAAAGTACTTACAACTTTGAATTTACATCGTACTGACGAAAACCGCTCTTATATTTTATGCGTTAGATTTGATTTTCCAAATCATTAGATTTAACGATTATTATTCAAAACTGCGAACTGAACAAAATCTCTTGAGTGATATTGGAAACTTTATCGAAGTCGATATAATATTGTTCGAGTATTTGAAAGATGAACCGATTGTTTTCAATTATTTAGAGATATTATCTATGTAATTGAATATGCTGTCATTATAATTGTGGGTACAATATCGGAATGTTTTCGTATGAAACGGATTTAAGCTTAATAATTATAATGTACTAAATGACCTAAAAAAATAATTGTGCACATGACATACCGGGTAATGAAGTGAATTTTAGATTTCTAAATATATATTTCTTCAATAAGGAGAATGTAATTCTTATAAGCCTTAACCATCTTTTCTACTTACATACATTCAAATAAAATCTTACATTTTCTTTATGTATATTTCCCAATCATACAAACATTACTAAAGCAAAGTATTAAAACTTATGTATATACGATCTTGGTTCAATCTCCTTACAACCATAACCACGGCTCGTGTACTTGAACATCATCCTCGTATCCGCCTCGTCTAGACGCCAGTATTTGGCAAGACCGAGCATCCGAATCTGTCGCAAACATTTACATTGCCAAAAACTATCAATGACTCAATCGTAGAGCACTGTCATTGACTTTATATTAATATTATTAAGAGGAAAAGAAAGAAACGGTTCAGAAATGAAGCAAACGTGAATATCCTTGCACAATAAGAAAGATATTCAGGAGAGATAGTCACTATGATATTGCGCAAAATTTTATAAGGGATGAGTAGTGATTTAGATCTTGATATTCGAAAGATAACATTGCTTATCCGAAGTTGAAATTTCCTACCTTAACTAGACCTAAACTAGTTATTAAATAAATTCGGATGTAAATGCAAAAATAACAGTGAAGAATAAAAACGGATTAATAAAATGATTAGTAAAAGTTAATAAAGTTTAGGAGGATAACCAGATTCTTTCGAGCGATTAATGGTGTCAGCATATATGAGTATGTGAAATAATGGTAAATCTTTGTTAGATACCTTTTTTTAGGAATCCCTAACAAGCGCAAGGGGAACAAAGTTACTAAAAATATAGTTTAAAAAAACCAACAGCCTCAGGATGTTCTTTAATAAATAGAAAACTACTTAAAAAAAATTGTGCTGGCTCCAATATATGTTTGTAACGGTTAAGTTATTTTAGCATATACTAATATTATTAAGTAAAAGATAATTTCTTACATAGATAAGATTTACATTAACATAAAATATGTGTCTTATAACAGACTACATAAGATCTCGTTCCCATAAATAAAAAAAACAATAACTTCGTAAAATATGCTTAGAAATCAGCTAGCACTGAATATTTCTTTGACGAGCTTTTCTGGCCGACATTTTTGGGGAAAGATATTGACTTCTACGAAAAACGAATAAACTAGTCATTATATTGATACATACAAAAACCAACCAAACTGTCTTTACAAACATTGTAGCACTGTCTGAAAAGAAGACGCTACTATTTTAATGAATACGAAACTATCTTTTTGTTCTTCTTTCTAAGGAAAAACTGGATTGTTTTTCAGGCATTGTGATATGCCTTAATTAGTGAAGCCTGTGAGCTAGCTCGCAGTTTCAATTCAGATGTTGCGAAAACGGAAAATTAAGTTAGCGTACTCTGCACAATATGCTCTTTTGTATCTCGGGTTTTCATGTAACACACTTTCACTAAGTTATTTGATCATTTAATGGAGTACTGAAAAATACGGAATAACGAAATAGGATTTCTGAATGGGATTTCTGCCATGTAGTGCCGGCTTAAAATGTTTTTAACCGCTATCTACGTTCGGCTGTTGTAAAAGGCGACTAAGGGTATGGGGCTTTTTTAAGTGGTTTTTGGGCGATGCGATTGGAGACCCAAATTCAAATTCAAATTCAAATCATTTATTGCATTCAAGTGGTACATACAAGGTGATACAGGTAATACAGACCCATCACCAACGATACTTTGTTTCTATCATCTTCTCCAACTTCCAAATGTGGCTGAGGAGTTTCTAGCTCTGAAGCTCTGGCTACATTGATTGTATTGTTTCTATGATTCAAGTAACTTAGAGTTGTAATTAACATATGTTCGTTATTTCCTCTGGTTTGCAATGTAATGGATGTTATTACATTTCACAAAGTGATAGGGTTGAGGTCCGTTCCTTTTTTTAGATATATTCTTTATTTTTTTACGATATGAATATTAATTAAAGAAACGCATAATGTTAACAAATCTCGAAATTTTTCAGTTTCATAGATCGGTCAATATGGTTATTTTTGGTTAGTTAAATCTTCAATCAACTACCAGTTCAGTGTGCAAGATAAAGATAGGAAAATGTCCCATATGGCATCTTAGAATATTGTTATACCAACAATAATACCAATCCATGCTAAACGCGTTTCTCTTCAAAATTCTGATAATTGGTATTAAACGTAAAACGTAACGTAACGTAAACGTAAACGTTCACGCCGTTTTTCCCCGAAGGGGTTGGCAGAGGTACCAATACTTCTGAACTCACATGGCAGCGCCATCTAGTGTCCAGAGAAGGTACCCACGTTTTGCTTAGACAGTGTACTCACGTGATAGGGGGCAGGCCTATCGCCGTTTTTGTACGAATACACTGTCACATGACTAAGTACAACTCAGCCATGTGGGTTTCCTCACGATGTTTTCCCTCACCGTTAACAACCATGATAAATTAACCACACATATGACTTTATAAAAGACAAATTGGTGTAGGGCCCGACCCAGGATTAGAACTCACGCCCTTCTGTTTTCGGGCGGGTGTTCTATCCACTGGACTATCATGTCGCTATAATAATTGGTATTAAACTGGAGAATAATACTTGGAATGTGAAAATAGCATACTATAACTGAACACATATACACCACAGACAACAGTTTTTATGACACGAAATGAGTAATTAGCCACCTACATCCTACATGCGGTATATGTACGAAATACTGAGTATTTAATAGTATAAGATCCCACTGCTGAATCTCTACGTTCATGGCGTACAGAGTCAAACACACATTTTAACATAAGTTTATGAATAGGAGATTATACTGACAGCACGCAGCCAGGCAAAAGTGGCCGCAAGTAATTTAAATTTAATTAATGTTTATTATTTTCTGGAGAAAAATTTCGTTCACTTGTTTTTCAAATATAATACCACCCACATGATAAAAATGTATATAGAGAATTTAAAAATCGATAGGTGCCGTTGCACATTTGGCCGCAACTACCTCGCAGCCAGGTATAAACAGGTTATATTTTGGTATGTTTTATACGTTCATATGTTACACGCATGTTTCTTATATGAAATTAAAGCTATTTTTTTTCCTTATATGATGATATATGGCTGCCTGTGAAAAAATGGCCGCGAATCAGGGTTGCCATCTTTTAAAAACGCGAGATTTCCAAGATAAGGAGAAAGAGTCCAAGGTACATTTATATACAAATAACAACGAAGTCCTTTCACGGCATAACCATTGTACCCAGTGATGCTAAAATGTTATGAAAAAATAACATTTTTTTTATAAAAAAAGTTTATTGGTCAAGTGAAAATGGAAATAAGCTTAATTATAAAGTACAGAATTTTGTTTATGTGTTAATATATTATAAAAAAAATTATGTATGCGTATAATTGAAAAAATAGTAATTTTTAATTACAGTTCGTTCAGTCAAAACGCTTGACCACGGAGACTGTCATAAAATAATAATAACAAGATGTATGCGGCAAAAGAGAATAAAGAAAAATTCATGAAAAAAGTCAGAGGCTTTGATTCAATCCATATTTTACCGTGTTGGAAATCATTAAAAGAAAAGATACTACGGACCATTTTCGTCAATTCTATGTGGCTCAACGCAACTGAGATCGACTGTCTAAAGTTTAGTGCGGAAAATAATGGTTGGCTTCTTTTGGATGGTTTTCCGAAACCAACATGGTTTTTGGGAAGTTCAACACCGACACAAGTTGAAAATGTGTTGTGTAACACAGATAATAAATCTGCTTATGATGAAGAAAATTCTGAATGCGACGACGATAATGACAAATGCGATTCTGAGAGCAATGGGGAATCTGACTTCGATTAAATATTAAGAAAATAATTATTATTTTCTGACAGTCTCCGTGGTCAAGCGTTTTGACTGAACGAACTGTAATTAAAAATTACTAGTTTTTCAATTATACGCATACATATATTTTTTTTATAATATATTAACACATAAACAAAATTCTGTACTTTATAATTAAGCTTATTTTCATTTTCACTTGACCAATAAACTTTTTTTTATAAAAAAAATTTATGTTTTCATAACATTTTAGCGTCACTGGGTACAATGGTTATGCCGTGAAAGGACTTCGTTGTTATTTGTATATAAATGTACCTTGGACTCTTTCTCCTTATCTTGGAAATCTCGCGTTTTTAAAAGATGGCAACCCTGATTTGAGGCCATTTTTTCACAGGCAGCCATATATCATCATATAAGGAAAAAAAATAGCTTTAATTTCATATAAGAACCATGCGTGTAACATATGAACGTATAAAACATACCAAAATATAACCTGTTTATACCTGGCTGCGAGATAGTTGCGGCCAAATGTGCAACGGCACCTATCGATTTTTAAATTCTCTATATACATTTTTATCATGTGGGTGGTATTACATTTGAAAAACAAGTGAACGAATTTTTTCTCCAGAAAATAATAAACATTAATTAAATTAAAATTACTTGCGGCCACTTTTGCCTGGCTGCGTGCTGTCAGTATAATCTCCTATTCATAAACTTATGTTAAAATGTGTGTTTGACTCTGTACGCCATGAACGTAGAGATTCAGCAGTGGGATCTTATACTATAAGGACCTAACTAAATAGAACGGGTGAGAGCGGTGAGCGCTCCTAGCTATTTCATCATACGTGTGACGCCAACCAATTTGTCACGATAAGCCAAATAAATTGCTCGCTTTATTTAAATTTTATAAAGCAAAGTAAGTAATTAGAGAGGATGCTAAAATATGGGTTAGTTTCATGGCAGTATTGGTACTCAGTTATTTGTTGTATTTTGCTATACATGTTTTGTTAAATTGTGAAAAAAATAACTTGGTCCTTTAAGATGTGTGTAGCCATCAATATCAGGTTTTATTCTTTTACTAAATAATCAATAGTAACATATCTTTCATTTGTATTTTGTTTTTATTTCTAGCTTGTTTCTAGCATGATATTCTTACATGTTATCAGTATAGTTAAGATATATTAACTTAGTTTTGCCTTACAACGTAAGTTTTGTATAATAAAGTTCTTTTTCTCGTTAGCCCTTGGTAATGTTAGAAATTGATTACAGCAACTAAAATTTAAAAAACGCTTTATGTGTGATGGTATAAAAAAAAGTGTTAGGCATGAAAAATACGAGGTGACCTTTTAGTCTTATATTTCGCATCGGTTCAGCCATCGATCTTCGATCGGAAACATCCTATTTCCTATACGTCAGTGCGGAATTGATCTGTCATTTTTGAACCAAAACCCTGTGACCTGAGATCCATACATACTCTAGATAGTACGAGAAATATGTATCCTGACACTAACAGTTCAATAACTCTTTTAGTGAAAATAGCCATTATATTTATTTTACCGTGACACATTTACACATGTGATTATTAATTTTAATTGTTTATTGGACAGGCAAAAAAATATTGGTTCGCATTTTGAGTCATACATATTTATTATTAAGTCACTTGCTAAGTTATTCTAACGCTATTAAATCCTATTAGGGTAAACATATAACTCTGATTGCTATTTAGTGTGATATAGACAATACATTTCTTGAATTTCAATCATTCAATGATTTAGCTTAAAAGGGCTATATTTTAATTATTACTAGATTTTTCATAAATTCATATTGGGTCAAATCAAAATCGCAGAGAATGGATTGAGATTGGCGATCAATAGTCTCTGCCTACCCCAATGGGAACTAATGGCATGAGTATATGTATGTATGTATGTCATATTGGGTAGCGTCGGCTTACAATAACACCAGCCCATGTGTTCCTGTGAGTTTCAGAGACATTTAAGTGCTTTGTGAGTAATGCAGCTGGTGATCCAATCACCTAATAACCACCGTTTATTTTTACAATCTTAATCACACTTAACTTTAAAACGTGGCTGAGGAGTATTTAATTCTAGGATTAATCTTGCCTACTGCTAATTTAACACGGTGGCGAAATCAAAAGTCAGATGATATAATAAAATTTTGAGATCATCGTTATATTGGCCATCATTTCAAGATAAACGGATGAGGATTACCACGACCTTTTAGATTGTCGGCCCACTTTGCGTAAATCACATTGACAGCAAATTTTTATTGGCACTTGATCAAACCGTGAGTTAATAAATATAAATTAAAAACGGAAATATTATTGAGATAACCAATAGCATACTAATAACGTCACACGGCTTTGGTCCGTATTGATTAAATAGTCAAAAAAAAAATAGGTTAAGCGAATCTGTCGAATTTTTTTTAATATAGATGGAGCAAAATCTATTGATGCCAGCTGATAACTACTAGTCTACCAAGACCGTCAAAGATACCTATGACAGCGTTATTAAATAGGAGTGAGAGTGACACAAAAATGGTTGTATTTCTAGAAACAATAGTGACTCAGTAAAACATATGCTCTCACCTACGACCGAGCTAAAAGTGGAACAATTTTTATACATACAGAAGTAAAAGTAGAACAAAAGTGAGGTTAGTGTTAGGCGCAGTAATTAGACTACAGCTTTGAAGTGCGTACTTCCCTGTCTGTTACATAACCTGGACTGTGTGGCCTGGATTCAGGAACATACTTTTATCTTATTTCCATACAGAAAAATATAATTCGAGTGTCATTTTGTAACATTAACATAACATGTTCATACTAAATAAGTATGGATTCATAATGGAGTTATGGATCACAATTTTGCTTGCTTGTCTGTGTTCTTGACCATGTTCGTGTGTGTGATAGATGCATCATATTTCAGGATAAAATCTGGATGCGCATTCATCTAGATTTTACTTTTGCGATTGACAGTTTAAATATTTATAAGCAGCAAAAGCATTTATAACTAAGGTAAGACTACAGTTACAATATTAATCTAACAAACTATATAGAGATCCTTCCACTGTTTTAGTCTTAGTTTAATCCATGGTTTTAATCAGTTCGCTCAAACTTGCGAACTCAACAAGGCATATAACCGCAATTTTTCCAACGTCAAACTAAATTTTAATTGACTATAGTGCGCGTCGATTTGCAAAGTGTTTATAAGAGTGAAATCCACTAGAAACTTATAAAAACATTTTCTCGATGAAATTAAATAATACTTTGTACGCTATTTAGGTTTATTAGTAACATTTTCTTATGACCTAACGTTTATAATATACCATAACCACATAGAGTACGGTCGGAAATATAATATATTTTTAACAATCCATACTGATAAAATATTAATTGCAGCATCTCCAAAAGCAACGGTACGTTTACTGCTACACAGTGGGTCAAATGTCGTATGTTTAAAACCACTTACTGTTTTATAGATGACTATCCATTGTTACTAATTTTAATAGCTTAGGGTATCATATAACAATAACAGTATCTGCTACAAGCATAGCGAGCGCAGAGATAAATGCAATGTTTGAGCCTGCGTTGGGTATTTATAAATTAATCTAGCACGTGTCATGTATTAGTTAGTTTCTTAACAATGAATTAGTATTGAATAAGTGTTGTAGCTAATAATATATTACTGTTATTTCAAAAAAGGCCTAAACGTGAAAGAAAATTATACGTATTTAATATTATTATACTGTCGAATACTATTTTTTTAACTTGAAAGTTTAAAAATATTTGAAAACTTATTGAAGCGATTTGTAGCTAAATAGTAGAAAGGGCTGCTAATTATATGACTTTTATAACAACTATGATGCCACCGTATAAACAAATTTTACACCAACGAGGCGATTGTTGGTACCCATATAGTGTGGTGATTAAAGATAGAATCAAGTATATATAATTTAAAAGACTGAAGTACCTTTTTGTATCCAGCTAGTTTGAAAGCCCGCTGAAGTTTGGCGGCGCGACTGTTTGACAAGTACACCACCGGCACAGCTTCCGCTTCCTCCAGCTCAATATCGAAATCGTTTATCGCCGCGAAACAGAACTTATAATTACGAGTATCCGAGTTTTTGTCGGCAACCATTAGCTCACTGTCTTTGCTTATCTCGCCTTTCAAAACTTCGCTCGCCGGGATAAAGAGCGGGTTTTCAAAGTAGCGAATAAAAAGTTTGTTAGACAGCTCATTGTCACTGGCTGGCTCTATAGATTGTTCTTTGGCATCGTAAGCGGAATCGATATCGCTCTCATCTTCGGGAAACGATATCAGATAATTATCGTTAGGAGTTCCCTCTTCGCTCGAAATGTCACTAACTATGACAGGGGCCAGTAGCGTTGAATCTGATGACGACGAGTAACCACTCCAGCGGAGTCCGCTCGTCAATTTCCCGCTCTCCATAGTCCTTCACAATTTATAAACCGACAATCAACTGAATTGTTCAATGCCCATTATAACTCCCGTCTGTCTGCTGCGGATAAGTTAGTCGGCGCGAGGGGCGGTACGCAGATTCTATTTCAATGTGCACTCGGCTTATCAACCGCAATTCCGAATCTCTCCTCAAATGTTTCACAGTTTAAGCGCACATTTGCGCTTAATTACAATAAGGTTGGTTCTTTGAAGATTTATGAGTGGTAAACTATTGTGTAACAATAGTGTGCGACAGATAATGCAGCCGCTAACTCGCTAGCGATGTTCTACGTGGAATGAACTCGGAACTAATGCAACAATACAAAAAGTTTAATGTCATTGGAGTTTGTAAGTCAAATGTCAATGTACTCGGCTCACAACACCCTGTCGTATTAGGGAGATATCTAATTCGACGGCATACGAAAATAGCAATGGCAATAACAGTTAACGAATGGAAATAGAAAGTAAATTTTATACCTAGGTAATGTTGTTGTTAAAAATTTCCGAATCAAGTCACAATGACAATCACAAACTGCAACGCGCGCGTTCTTTTTTATAGATCCGATATTTATTTGTTAAGTTAGGAAAACTAATGGGGTTTCCAAATTGTTTTTCTTTGTAGTCCCAACCTACCGTCAAACTGAAAAATGTATTTTTTTTTAAATTTTATCGGCGACACAAAAAACACGGAAGCACAAAGTTAATTACGTAAAGTTACTATTTGAGATCAAAATAACTGAATGTAAGTGTTTCACTTATGATTTCGTAACGACACTCACATGTAATTATGATAATATTAAGCGGAGACGGTGTGTGATGCGCACGCGCCGCCCCACTTGCGAGCGAATTCCAACTGGTCTAAATTTGTAACGAAGTGCCTTTTAATAATATTGTGCACATTTTCCGAGTTTCCTCATTCGGAGATATTTTCATCCGGTTATTTGCTGAAACCGTCCTTCTCAATAAAGATGGGGTAAAGATACGAGCATACATACACAGACATACATATACTCACGGCTATAAATCCCTTGAAAGGGTGCCAGAGCTAGGGAATTAAAAATTCATACAAAAATGACGGCATTATTCGCCACTTTGTACAATCCTGGTAAATTTCGACCTACCAACAACAACCAACAACCTTTATTTTACCATCTTTTACCCACTTAACCTTCCAAAAGTGTCTGAGGAATTTCTGATTCCTTAGCTCTGGCTACCCCTTCTAGGTATTTATAGCCGTGAGTATATGTATGTATATATGTATACTCTTTTATTCTTCAGACTCCGGACGTCTGTCTTTTTGAGCACATTCTCTATGTGATCATAATGATTTGATGACAAAAAAATCGACTAATAAAATCTATTGTCAACGGAAAGACAACAAACGTTGGAATAATTAAAAGTGTGTGTCACGTCAAATACTTACTTGAGCTGTATTAATTGATTTTATGTACACAAAATGCATAATATAATGATTAAAACATTCTATCGAACTTTTTATGAATATAAGCTATAAGTGTGCTCAAAATAATATGTTTGTAAAGCATACTCCTCCGTCTGCGCAATTTACGTAAAAGAGGTACAAAGTTGTTGCTTTACGTGCTTTTATATCGATAACCTGCTTGAAGAACTTAGTATAGTGCACATCGCTTGAAATAAAAGTAATGCAATATTTTATCATCATTCGATTATTTGTGATACGTATTGGGCACAACTTGATAACCTATTCTTTTTAGGTCTCCAACGTACTTTTGCTATCAGATTTATTCGTCTCAAACTAACCCTAATTACGAGATAGTCTGTCAGATTAAAATAAACATACTTGCAACCTACTTATTTGTTACATCTGAAATGATAGGTAAAACGTAATTTTAATTCACAATCTTCAATTCAAACATACATACATATACTCACGGCTATAAATCCCTAGATGGGGTAGCCAGAGGTAGGGAATGAGAAATTCCTCAGCCACCTTTGGAAAGTTGAGTGGGGAAAAGATGGTAAAATAAAGGTTGTTGGTGATGGGTCTCCAACCGCATCGCCCAATAATCCCTTTAAAGCCCCAATACCGTTAGTCGCCTCTTACGTACACCCACCGGAAGAAATGGGGTAGTGCTATTCTAAGCCGACACTACGCAGCTTCAATTCAAAGCTTATAGAAATGGTACCCTTAAACCACAAGCTATTTTTGTTTGAATTCTAACCATGACAAGAGTGTATGCAAACAATGTGTTCATTACAAATGGTTTCAAACAGAGACAGATAATCATGAGCAATTTTGTATCATCATTTACAATGTTAGTTAGTGCATTTGTTTTAATTACATACCATGTACTTACGCAATTAGTTCCCATTGGGGTAGGCAGAGATTATCGATCGCAGCTTTGTATGGCCCTAGTAAACCTCTCTAGCATATTTATATATAATTGGCATTTTAATATAATATATTTTACGTTTATTTGTACGTAACCGTAACGTAACCGATTCATTATAGTGAAATTTGGAATTAAAATCAGCGTAAATCAATATGAGTAATTTTCTAGTAAGCTATGAATAATTTCTCGAAAATGTTGAATCAAAGAGATCGTTGAGTGTTTGCCAATAATGCACATGTGCATATCAATTCAGTGTATTTCAGTAGAATCACCCGTGATACCATGAAGTACACATTAATTATACGGATTTCCTATTGGCGCGATAAGATCATTGGATACAATTTAAAAAGCATTAATATGTTTAAAAAATCACTAAACGAAACAATGATAAGGCTCTGTACTTATACGAGAATACCGTAACCGTAGAATAGCACTACCCCATTTATTCCGGTAGGTGAACATAAGAGGCGACTAACGGTATTGGGGCTTTTAAGGAATTTTTGGGCGATGCGGTTGGAGACCCATCACCAAAAACCTTTATTTTACCATCTTTTCCCCACTCAAATTTCCAAAAGAGGCTTAGGAATGTCTAATTCTATAGCTCTGGGTACCCCTTTTAGGGATTTATAGCCGTGAGTATATGTGTGTATGTATGTAATTTAAATAATCAGCTATATTTTTATTTGACCTAAGAAGAACGGATTACCCGAATTGAGAAAATTATTTGTTGATAAATGTTTTATTTTTTGGATAATAAATTAAAATAAAATACATAAGCTTTAATATAAAAGTTTAATAAGAAAAGTAACATTTCTGAATGTCTGAATCTGAATGTAAGTCTCCCTAAGCTTGCTTAGTAAACAAACCACTTAAAATTAATAACGTAATGCCCTCACATAAACCAATGAAACCACAATGGATATCACTAACAAGCGACCTTTCATCCAACACATCTGCAGCTATCGGACGGATCCCGTGTTGTTAAATCGGTTATTTGCTCTCATCAATGTTCAAAGCAACAAGGTAATGCGGTAAATCTTCAGATTTTCCTCACGGTCGTTTGCTTATCGGGCCTGTCCAAATATTGTGTTAGTAGCAGAATCAACACGAGCTCTCAACGTGACGTTACTCGAGGAAACCGGAGCTTTTAGTTCATTGGAAATTTCCTGATTATATCACACAATTGTATACATTTTAGTAGCCGGTTACTATTACTACTAAGTAATACTACATAGTAATGTATTATCATGCGTATATTCAAATTATAATACCCGTGTGAAGCTGGGGTAGTCCACTAGTAGATAATATACGTTTGAACATATTTAATAAACATTTAAGAACCTTAGATACTGGCATCTACTTGTATGCCGCATAGAATATCTGCTATCAGTACAAAATTGTTAAGAAACGAGTAAGTGGTCTATATTAACATACAATTTATCAAACAGTTTGTTTTTACTACGTGGGAAAAAATATGTACATAAGTAAATATGGTTGTAAAATCATAGGTCATTTTCAATTATAAAATTTGGGGATCTTTTGCATCAGGTATTAAAACAATGAATTTATGAATTTATTACATCATTTAAATTTACTTAACATCAAATGAAAATAGAAATAAAATATTCCCGAAGCTCCATGCCATAAATTACCGAGAAAGCAAACTGCTCGAGTAACATGATATGCAAAATTTCCGCTTTCTGTCTAAACATAACCTAATTTTAATATCCCTAAGTACAAATATTTATTTTGTTCTACAACAACTTCATAAAGAATTCCCTTGTAAGAACACTATGGATTGCGTAACGTTTTATGTGAGTGTTATACTGACAAGACTGTAAATGCTCATAAAATATGCTAAAACTAAGAAGCGATATGAAAGCATAAAAAAATAATGCATTTTTTCAACCCTGAAAGAGCTTAACATTCAAGAACCTTGAAAGTAACAAAGTTTTTAAAGCCAAGAAATATTAAATCTGCATTAAATAAAATTAAACTTTTAAAGTGACTACTTTCAAAACTATTAAGATGTACCATATTTATCTACTAGGTGACTACCTCTCGCACGAGTATTATCATACTTTGAATATACGCAAGATAATAAATAGCCTGTGTTTCTGTATGATTTTGGAAGGTCATATTTTAAGTCACAAATGATGAAAAAAATGGGATATAAAATAATCAAATATCAGCAAATCGGTTCAGCCGTTGTTGGTGAGTAATAAATAACTTACACAACTTTCTTTTACATATATAGGTTTCAAAGTTCCTTGCGACCTCGTGTGACAGGGAAAAGTCAGAACACGCCTAATTAAACCTCAACAATGCTCATGAAATCTTTGAGTCACAGGGGAAATCATTGCTTCTACGGTATTTGAATCCAAACTCGGAAGCAGAAAAAATATATTAATATAACTGAATCAAGTGGTTCCTCTTCAGCTGAAGATGCCAAGTTCTTTTTGTGAAATTCAATTTGTTTTTTATTGGCAAATGAGCTGTGTCAAAAGTCTTTGTGTACAAAGAGTAGGAATACATTGAAACAGATTCAAATCTTTTTATAAATTATTATTGTGTTTTTATTTACATTATTTCAGTAACTCCTTGAGGAAGCTGGTAAACCGACAATACAAATATCAAACGCATTAGTATCAAAAAAATATTACATGCTGGGTATTACTTTTCTTTAAATAGGCAAGTTTTTCGTCGTACATTTTATATATACATACATACATATAGTCACGGCTATAAATCCCTAAAAGGGGTAGCCAGAGCTAAGGAATCAGAAATTCCTCAGCCACTTTTAGCAGTTGCGTGGAGAAAAGATGGTAAAATAAAGGTTGTTGGTGATGGGTCTCCAACCGCATCGCCCAAAAATCCCTTAAAAGCCCCAATACCGTTAGTCGCCTCTTACGTACACCAACCGGAAGAAATGGGGTAGTGCTATTCTATGCCGACACTACACAGCAAAGTATATTTTATATATGCACTAAAAATCAACAACGAAATTGTACGAAGCCTTAGCATAAGTTTTTAGTAATACAAAAGGCAACAACGGAAACAAAATATAACATTAATCAAATCTTGGTACGTCATATAGATTTCACACCTTTCACACTCGCCCGACATGGGTTAACCACTATTCCGCAAACACTATTAATTTAATCTGCGGTGAATACATTTACACCCTTGACTAGTGTCATATTAAGAGTAATTGTAACTGACGTTTGCAACTATATATCTTTGTTGTAACACTTGTAATGATATAATTTAGTAATTTTATGGGATATTACAATTTTAGTTCTTCTTAAAATTTGTAGGTAATGATCCGGACTTTTATATTGCGACTAGAAACAACGAGTATTTTAGGGTTTTTAGTCAAATAAACAATATTTTACACTTGCAACCCTTCAGTACCCAAAATCTTTGCTTTAATGCCGAAACAGCTATTAACACCGTGACATAAAAAGCGAATTGAAACAATATTTCATTTCGTTACAGCAAATCTTACGATGGCTTTACCTCCACCTGGGCCAAGAGCTATGACGCGCGGTCGACGATTGTCCCCAATTTGTCCCAAACACCCACTTTACTCCGGCTCAATTACCCCACTCACCCTCTCTTAATTAAAAGTAAACTCATAGTAGGTCCAATCACTTTTGTTTATTACACCAGTATCGCTCGAATTGGTTTACTTCGACGAGTAATCGTACAAGTTAAGACTATTTGACAAATTAATTAGTAATTAAAATATTATTTAACATAAAATATTGCTGTGTAGTGTTGGCTTAGAATAGCACTACCCAATTTCTTCTGGTGGGTGTACATAAGAGGCGACTAACTGTATTGGGGCTTTTAAGGGATTTTTGGGCGATGCGGTTGGAGACCCATCACCAACAACCTTTATTTCATCATCTTTTCTTCTGCAACTTCCAAAAGTGGCTGAGTAATTTCTAATTCCTTAGCTCTGGCTTCCCCTTCTAGGGATTTATAGCCGTGAGTATGTATGTATGTAAAATATTATTTCCATTGAGCTTGAAACAGTGACATTAATTTAATCTGTGATTGTGTACATTAATTTGGTAATTGGTTACATTATTATTGCTTGCATGTGTAAGACTTCTCCTTTGAAATGTTACTTGTCATATAATATACATTAATTACATAAGTCATTAAGTTGTATTAATTTGGGGCTAACCTGATCTGTGTAATATGTCCGTATATATTTATTTAATTTAGAGATCAAAGCAAAATAGTAAAGAGCTATTAGAAATATGTACAAAACAAGTCCTCCCGTGACCATGATAACTGAAAAGTTTTCGAAACGTCGGGCTTTAAAAAACCATGTAATAACACGCAATTAAAAAATCCGAAAGTCAATAGTTGTTTGAATTATAATATGCAATCGTGACAGACACCACATGATAGTCCAATGGGTAGAAAACCCGCCTGTAAACAGTCAGGCGTGAGTTCAAATCCCGGGTCGGGCCTACCCGAATTTGTCTTTTCTAAAGTCACATGTTCGGTTAATTTATCACGGTTGTTAACGGTGAGGGAAAACATCGTGAGGAAACCCACATGGCCGAGTTGTACTTGGCATGTGACAGTGTATTTGTACAAAACGGCGATAGGCCGGCCCCCTATCACGTGAATACACTGTCTAAGCAATACGTGGGTACCTATTTTGGTCACTAGGTTGGCGCTGTCACGTTGTGCATAAGTATTTGTACCTCTGCCAGTCCCTCCGGGGATAAACGGCGTGAACGTATATGTATGCTATCGTGAAAGCCTTAGAAAATACTAAACAAATAAAATTGTATCTGTAGAAACGAATAAGTACTGCGTAAAATATTTGTTTGCCACCAAAAAAGCCAACATGTTTGCTTACATCACTCAATACATAAGCTAATAATAACGTAAAAATTAGCGTCGATTTTATGTTGAGTAAGAAATTCCTACCCTCGTTTTAAGAGGAGATTTCCTTTGCGTGTTTATCAGTTCTTCTAATTTGCATGTCGAAGCCTCCAGTCGGTAGCAGTTTGGAAATTAGCAGCTCCTCGTATTGGCTTGGCGGGTTAAAATGGTTTTATACTTTACAAACCACTTTCAATCTTATTTCATAGAAATTAAAACTGGTTTCAGCTCTACCGAGGAAATATTCCGAATTTTGGCAACGTTTTTGTGCACGCAACTCGGTTTGCACTGCACGCAAATATTAGTATTGATGCTAATTCTAAATTTAGTTCCCAAATGGGGAAAGTTTGAAGTTTACATTTAGATTTTCATCATTGAGGGTTTTGATAGTAAGTTTGTTCTAATTACATTGCAAAGTAATATGAACAAACACAAGTAGATAAATACTGTTATTTATAACGGTAAAACATATACGCCCAGGGCAATTTATTACGAAATTGGTATACCTTTTCTTTAGATATCAGCCTTTGGTCAGTTGACTATGAATGGCACTAACCTAATTCTTCCTGTATGTGTTGTGTAAGACCATTAAAGATATAAGGGCTTTGTGGCTAGACACCCATCACAAACCATCACATACTTTACAGTCATACATACATATACTCACACCGTTAATTCCCATTGGGGTAGGCAGAGACTATCGATCGCCACTTCGTAAGATCCTGGCAAACCTCTCTTACTTCGTCTACATCCATCAATCTTTTCCTACATACTCTTTTATTCTTCATACTTCAGACGCCTGCCTTTTTGAGCACACTTTCAATTTGGTCCAAGTGTGTCTTTCGTGGCCGTCCTCTACTAACATTACCTTCCACATTAGCTCTATAGATACCTTTTACCAATTTCATATCATCCATCCTCTCGATGTGCCCAAACCATCTCAACATTCCTTTTTCATTTCATTTCCCCACATAACTTCCAAAAGAAGGCAATGAACAGTTTCATTTATAGGGGCAGTGATGTTTGCACTACCCAATTTCTAAACTAACAAACATTATTATTCATATACTTGTACTACTTTGTTTCGATAATATTTTGACACACAGAATTGTTATGATATAAAATTGGTACACATTTCTTTATTCTGTGTACGAAAGAGAGAAGAACATAAACAACTGCATAAAATAAATGTAAAGATCTATAAATAATCACATGAAACCATGTTGACCAGCAATATAATAACGAATGAAAAGAATTATGAAAAAACCCAATTGTGTATGCATTTACCTAGGAAATTTTATGAAGCGATAATATTGTCTTTTTTTTATTACAGTACCTGGGGAAGAAGTATTTATATATAACAGTTATCATAACGCGTAGATATTTTAATTTATATATACAGTTCTTTTTATTACCTTAATTATTTCCATACTTCGGACAATACTAATGATTTAAGTTTCATTTGATTGGAATCTCTTACATCGAGTAGCTTTTTCTTAGAAGCGAATAATGCAATAATTGAGTTCCCATGTCTAATCACATTCGACACGTACAAACTTACTTAGAACTAATGTTTAATTATAGTTTTGTTGTAATGATACATTTGTACTAGCATTTGTAGTGCCGTGTAGTGTCGGCTTAGAATAACACTACCCCATTTCTACCCGTGGGTGATCGTAAGGGGCGACTAAGGGTATAGGGGCTTCTTAAGTGATTTTTGGGCGAAGTGGTTGGAGACCCGTCACCAAAAACATTTATTTATTATTACCATCTTTACCCAAATCAACTTCCAAAAGTTGCTGAGGAATTTCTCATTCCAAAGCTCTGGCTACCCCGTTAAGGGATTTATAGCCGTGAGTATATGTATGTATGTATGTTGTACTATAACCCATTTCTAAATTATATTTACCGCCTCTCATGCAATATGCTATTTATACATACATACATACATATACTCACGGCTATATTTCCCTAGAAGGGGTAGCCAGAGCTAAGGAATTATAAATTCCTCAGCCACTTTTGGAAGTTGAGTGGGGAAAAGATGGTAAAAATAAAGGTTTTTGGTGATGAGTCTCCAACCGCATCGCCCAAAAATCCAATAAAAAGCCCCAATACCCTTAGTCGCCTCTTACGACACCCGTGGGTAGAAAGGGGTAGCGACATTCTAAGCCGGCACTACACGGCAAATGCATTTATAGTTAATTGATTACAGAAAGGGGCAAATTTATAACGTGCATACATAAACTGGTGGCCACTAATACCAAACTAGTATACAGAGCATCAGAATCAGGATTCTCAGCCTTATTTGGAAATTAAGTAGGGCAAAGATTGTAAAATGATCGATTGTTGGTGATAAATCGCCATGCACATCGTTCAAAAATCACTGAAAACCTTTAGTCTTCAGCCTCTAAAAATATGCTATTCTAAGCCGACACAACGCAGCGAATAATGCGCATTTTTTTGTGCTGTTTTAAGATCATTTGTTGTTAGTTATCTTTTTGTTCAGAGATTACCTAAAAACATATTTTTAGGGCAATTTATTTAATGAAACAACGAACATTGCATACTATTTTATTAGCACATCATTACATTTTATTCACCTGAATTGAAATGTGAGCTCTGGATTGACTTTGAAACTTGGGAGCGGGACGACATTGGCATATTTTCTAAAACATTTTGCGAACATCATACCAGAATTTGATTGTATAAGCTCTTACTGAAATTCACTGAATTCCAAAGCAATAGCTACTACTACAAAGGATTATCATGATATTTCCAAGCAAAAAATATTAATTAATCCTTGCGTATTTCTAAATGAGAGGCCTTCGTCGGAAAGTTCAAGGAAAACCTTTATGTAAGGTTATGAAATAAACTCTCAAGTTGTGATTATTTCTCGTCTAGTAAGCTTCTATTAGCATTGTCCCTGTTGAAAAATTATACTCCATTGAAAAATATTACCGTAATGTTATCTATTTATTTAACCAAAGTTCTATTAACTCCTCGTCTTGTATTTCGTTAGTCATTAAAGCCACCTGGACTGGTTAAAAGAAAAAGAAGAAAGAAAGAACAGACCTGATTTTCCTCTTGAGGACACAATACATCCAAAAATATAAAAAAATAGACTTAAACAACTTATGCAACACAATTAATAAAACGAACAGAAAAAAACACAGAACTTAAACCTTACAATTAACACAACAGCAAATTAAATTAAATAATACTTAACCATCTTTAATACAATGTTGCACAACCAGGATATGCTTCCGATGAAAAAAACGTATATAAACATACATAAATATTCACGAACATAAATACCAAAAAGGGCTAAAGCTTTAGCTTTATCATCAGAGCTAAAAACTCCTCAGTCACATTTGGAAGTTGATAGAGAAAAGATAGCCAAAATAAAGAACAGATTTATAAAAAAATAAGAGAGGCTTATAAATAACTACCCAAACCAATCAATGCATACCTACATTCATATCATTTTCTTTAGCCACTTATTTGTATTATGCAATATTATTAACGGTAACACAAATTTGTTAAGACCAAGCGCGGAAATTGAATCAGAGCGCGATCTACAATAGCAATGAGAAATTATGGTATTGATGAAGATGGTTAGATCCAGCTAAATTGCGTTTTGCATAATGCCTTTGGTAAACTATTTGCAACGGTTGTTTGTACCGTTATTTGTGTCAATATTACTTGGTTTCATTCAGTGCAACTATGATATGATTTGCCATTTTTTTAGTTATTAAAAATTGTTATGTAATTATCGCGTAATAGTAAGCGTTGATAATTAAGTTAAATAGCAGGGAAAATACGTAGTTGAAAATCATTTGCTGTGACAATTTTAACGGCCAACTGTGTAGTGCCCATTTTAAACAAATAAATAATGCATACGCACATATTACACTAATCAAATTAGCCTTATAGTGAGTTTAATGAAATGTGGTATGAGATACCAACTCTAAGTTATAGTGTGATATGATAATATATAATAGACAAATAACATCGAAGACCAAGATACAGAAACCCATCTACATCTATCGAAAATTCAAAACGCGCTTTACTAACTTAAGCTAACCTAACAAAATCAGTAATTATATCAGCAACAGATTTCACCAGAAAAACTCATTTATATTTAAGCTTTCTGTTAAAAAATATACCTATCAAATGTTAGGTCTCAGCCCAGCTTGACACTGATCGGGGTCGGGTTGACTGAAACCGTTAAGTACAGTGTTGATACTGCTGAAGTGCTGAATACACACATCTTACCATGGCGATCAACAACAGACATACATTATGTTGGAATTTAAACTTGCGACGAAAAACGTAGGAGAAGTTTTCGTTTTCTCGCCCTTGATGTTTTAAATGATGAACTGAAAATGTATACATCTATATTCAACAGTTCACCTTGGTTAGTAAATCTTCCATTTAATAAACTGATGAAATTATGACAATTACTACAGTCAAGAGGCTCTCCGTTCATGTAAATTTGTTTGCCTACAGAATAAAACGGTTTCATGTGATTTTTACCTGCAGCGAAGAAATAAGATGTAATGTAATCATTGGAGAAATTTGTTGAAGTCAATAGAAGAAATGTAATAAAATTACAAGATTTTATGTGACCGAATACGGAACTACTTGTATATTGCAAGTAGAAAACATATTTTAAAGATCATGAAAGATCAGGAAACAAACATATATTAACAATAGTATTAGGTAAATTAATTGCTTCCGGTTTCTAAAAAAAGTTAAAAACGAGACAAGAATTTTAATAATTAAAAGTCATATTCTTTAATGATATACGGTCGGACATTCACAATTAAAATAATTAAACTAGTTACGTTACGTCTTTATTAGGTGTATTGTCTCGAGTTTATGTAATCTTTGAATATATGTTATCTTGAAATCTTGTAGTTGTGTAATGCCGGCTTAGAATAGCTCTAACCCTCTTTGTTGTATTTATAGCCGTGAGTAGTTTGGTATACTTTTACTTTTCATCACCAGCACTCTTTTCAAAACTATCCTCATAATAAATGGAGCCAAGTAAAGCTGAAAATAAAGCATTGACCAATAGTTGTTTTAACAAGAACTTTGAAAAGTGTATTTCATTTTTATTTTGAAATATTTTCAAGTATGAATACTTTGACGTCAATGTGGCGTGCACGAAATGGTTGGAGAAACACTTTTGTGGCTTACACGGAGAAAAGTAAAATTTTACTTGAAAGAACTTTAAATAAAGTTGTGAAAGAGAGAAATAAATTTTCTGCAATAGAATAAAGTTTGTTGCTAGGATATAGGTTCTAAGATTTCTGAAACCAGTAATTTAATAAATTACATATCATTTAACATCGTAACATAAAAACTTCATAAAGAAATTGACACCGAAAATTCGTCGAAAAATTGTCATAAAATTATCCTTCCTACTCGTAAACTACACTGTATGTACATAATATTATTTACTAGTCTCATAAAAACCCGTCAAAAATTACTTGGAAATTAAATGTTTGCACTTGTTGTGGTCCTGTATTTTTTATGAAAAAATATGTTTATTTATTGTTAAGTATATGTATTATGCCTTAACTTTAGACGGGCATAACGTAAATGTTAAAATACGTCTCTGTATTTTTCTCTTATTTGAAATATTGTGTACCGTTTGTTTCTCAAATAAATAAATAAATAGCCCTCAAAACGACCAATAAACCTTCCGTTATCTTTACGGCACCTTTTCTTGCCTTTATATTGTAATCTTCTTTCTTCATAATTAGAGATATTCAATTAAAATAAGCTATGAAATTCTCCTTATGGTTCCCATATGTATTTATCGCAAACCTAATACTCGTCGTTTATTAGTTTGTAAACTACTTCTTTAAAAAAAACATGGTAATGTAAGTACAGAACGACCACGAAGGACACATTTAGATCAAATAGAGATGTGCTTAAATAGACAGGCGTCTGAAGTGCGAAGAATAAAAGAGTATATATGAAAAGATTGATGGATGTAAACGTAGCTAAAGAAGTTTCCCAGGATCATACAAAGTTGCGATCGATATTCTCTGCCTACCCCAATGGGAAATAATGGCATGAGTATATGTATGTAAAAAACTTCTGTTTAACCTCAATGTTGGAGCGCATACCTTCATAGTCATTGTAACTCTCCATCTCAATTTGAAACGACACTTTTGGAATCGATCCAAATGTTGCTACAGAAAGAATTCACACAAATCCACGTATTCAGAATGTTTATAGGTCACGAGAAAGACTTTCATTCGCATCAAAATATGTTTTGACAGGAACATTTATACGAATTTATAAATATATTTTCACTTTAAATGCACCGGGGTTGCTGGAACGAAAAAGTTTTATGAACTCTAAATGGTGATAAAGGGATAGAATTCACGTTTATATAGTTTGTGTTTTGATGTGAAATAAAGAGTGCTTGTTTTTGTGGGTAAGCAGGGGTAATTGTTTTCTAAACTTTGCAAGCCATTGTGCCACTCAAAGAGAACAATCGCCACTCGCTGTACTTACTATCACATGACTAACCTAATTCAGCCATATATGTTTCCGCACGACCTATTCGAAGATCGTCTGGAAAACATCGCATTTAGTAGTAAGAGCGCCAATTATAATTCATATCATAAAAAGTTATACAAAGAGTTTTTCTATTCTATTTTTTTATCTAAGCGTTAACCTTAAAATGTTTAATATACCATATTCATAGCTTTGGATTTGAACTTATGCTTCTTACATCTTTGTTTCTCAGCTACGAAAAAAGAAAAAAACTTACAAAGGTATTTAGCTACAATCTAAGATAAAATTAGGAGCCATTGTTTATATGATTAGTCAGTGAACGTATTAATAAGATATATTTAATTTGTTATTTAAGCCTAGAGAAAACGAAAGCCAAAAACCAATATTATTTAGAAAATAGAAAATCACAGGCATAATTGCGAAACCAAGTAAAATGGCTCCGAATCAACAAATACATCAATATAAATGAAAGTAGATTGTTGAAGTTATTTATCATCCCGTGTAGCTCGTTAACGTCATCTAGGAAAAGGGCTTTCTTGTAACATTACGCTAGTAAATTATGTTTCAGTGGGCGTTGCCCGGAACTTTCACTAGACTCGCCTTGTACTCGGCACTACTTCGTTGTGATTGAAGTATCGAGATTAAGCTGTTTGGACCAGTTTTTATTGATTGTTATAGATATTGTTTAGAGTTTTATGGCTGAGTTTATATATTTTTATGTCAAACTGTAGCATATAGCAGCAAGGAGCTTAGTTGTGTAAGAACTTTAATAACAAGTATGAAACTTTAAGCTGACAGGGCACGACACAACTTTTTAGTGACATACCATTTACTTAACTTTTAGTTCTTGACTTTGAAATATATTTTCTATGAAAATTGTCACGTTGAAATATTATGTTTTATTTGTGTAACATGTTTTAAGGGTTTCCAAGACAAAAACATAATGACATACATACGACGAGTCATATACCCACGCCATTAATGCCCATTGGGGACTATCTATCGCCACTTGTGTTTTTTCTTTTTTCCTAAAAATAATGGCCCTTTAAATCTTCACACTTTAAATGCCTAAGTTTTGAGCATATTTTTTATTTGATCTGACATTACCACTTATGTATTTATACCAATAATTTACTTTCATTCATCCTCACCATCTTACTCAACATTCCCCTTTCTATCTTTTCTACAACTTCATACCACACCTTTCAAAAATCGCAATCGCACCCTATTTTAGCATACCTATAATATTATTATATATAAATCATACTTTAATAAAACAATGATATCAAGGTGTCAATGATAACTCAAATTTCCAAAAATATAGCCTCTCGAACGTTAGGATCAATCGTTCAGTCAAGCTGTCAGGGAGAGCAGAGGTCCAGTAGGCAATCAATCAACGGCCAAACGTTGGACACGATAAACGCAGAAATAATTCGTGGATGTGATGTGTGAGTTAGCTTATGGCTACGGTTATATGGGCTAGATAGCGTTTGGAACTAAGATTTGTGGTTTTTAGTAAAATTGTAAGAGATATATGAAGCCAATATGGATAACAACGGATGAAATGTTGAAAGATCAATTTTAAAAAAAAGTGCGCGCAGTGTGGATTGATACCCGTAATCAATGTTTTTTTTAAAAAAACTTCTTAGAATCACACTGACTCATTTCATCCTTCGGGAGTCGTAAGAAATGACTCAGGGTTACGGACTTATAAAATGATCATTGGGCGATGTAGCTGGCGACATGTTACAGGCCATCCTTTAATTTACAAACGTTATAAATTTTGAAACACTGGTAAGTCGTAAAATATATAACATTTTACGAAGGATTATTTAAAATTTTAGTAGCAATCATTTACAATCGAAAATCGCTTCCGATATCGCTTAGATGGCTCTCTGTACTGAGAGTTAGCGAGTACCAATTAAACTCGATATTATAAATAGACGAGTTTTGATTGCCTCTACTCGATTAATGAGAGGCCCTGATTCGTTGTAAGGTGTCATAAAAACAACTTGATTAAATCATCTTTATTGAATTTTGGTGCGATTTAACAAGGATAGACTAAACTTTCCAAAAGTGGCTGAGTAATTTCTAGCTCTGGCTACCCGTGAGTATATGTATGTATGTATGTTAACTAGGATAAACCGGTTCTGAAGGAGATTATCATACTTGTTATTAAATTTGTTTGATCCTTGACTACCATCATTGTTTGTAAAGCTTCAGACCTAGACTACGAGATTCTATTTCGATACTCCGTATCTTTTATGTAATACAAATTTATCAAGGGCCTTGTTAACAATCTATCCAACATACAGATTTACGGGATGAAATTGACGAACATATAGCCAGCACCGTTAAACCAACTAACTTTACTACTAAATCAAGACTCCTTTGTCAACTTGTAGAAACTGTTATATATTAAATTACAGTGTTTTTTTATGGTTCTTTTTCTTAGACTAAATCATTTGAATGTTAAAGTGCGCTTACCAATTCCTCAGGTGATCCCGGTTCCTTCATACCATTGCTCTTATCCGTGCTACCCGTCTCTGTAACAGAAGAAAACCAGATATTTAAAATTTACTTTATACTGATACTATAATTAGATAACTGTTAAGGGTCTATTATAACACTATCTCATTTCGCCAATGATCAAGAAAGAACATAAACATTTCCAGAACATGATAATATTAATAAAATAAAAGTATTAACTACAGTTACTGTCGCCATGAAATTCATAGTGACAGTAAAATGTTTTTTGAGCCAGTTTTCAGAAAAAAACAGCTGTAAAAGCTTTAATTTAAAGGATCGCGGAATTGGTCATTGGCTCATGAATGACCGGATTATGGCAGATTGGTTTCCATTTGCTCACCCGTGAGCTTCAGCTGTGACCAAAAATAATAATTGGAAAAATATGTACATATTCATTTACACTTATATTCAAGGCTATAAGGGTATTTTGGCCAGTAGGGTAGCCGAAGCTATAGAATCAAGAAATTCCTGAGAAAGCTTGGCCATAGCTTTTTTACTAATAAATAAAGAATTATATTCGAATTATATATAAGATTATATATTCATTCTTTATTTATTAGTAATAATCCCCACATGAGGTTTTCATGAACAAAAAGATTTCAATCATATAATAATAAGAAGGAAAACTTTTACAAATGTATGATGGTTGGTAGTGGGTCTCTAGCCACATCGACCAACAATAACTTTAACAGCCCCAATACCCTTAGTCGCCTTATACCAACGGAAATATATAATTAAGTGTTATTTTAAGCCGAAACTACAAAACACTATCATGTTAATAAAATAAGCTTTTAATATTTTTATATAATATGTATAGGTATTTCTCAAAAAGGCAGGTGTTTACAGTATGAAGAATAAAGAGCATGTATGAAAAGATTGATGGATGTAAACGAAGCCAGAGAGGTTTGCCAGGATCGTACAAAGTGGCGATCGATAGTCTCTGCCTACCCCAATGGGAAATAACGGCGTGAGAATATGTATGTATGTATTTTTAAAAGCCTGTTAAAGGTAGAGATCTAATTATTATACGCCCAGTTAAGACTTTATTCTATTACGTGCCTACGTTTAGCGTTAAAACATATGGGATATTAATTATTTTTCTATGTTAGACATAAAGACATAAACGTTCACGCCGAATATCCCCGAAGGGGTTGGCTGAGGTACTAATCAGAATCAGAATCAGAATCAGAATTTATTAACATCACAATACTTCTTAACATCACGTGACTTTGTCACCTGGTGTTCAGAGTACCCACGTTTTGCATGGACAGTGTACTCACGTGATACGGGGCAGGCCTATCGCCGTTTTGTACAAATACACTGTCACATGACTAAGTACAACTCAGCCATGTGGGTTTCCTCACGATGTTTTCCCTCACCGTTAACAACCATGATAAATTATTCACACATATGTCTTTAGAAAAGACAAATTGGTGGAGGCCCGACCTGGGATTTGAACACTAGTCGTTTGCACGATAACCGGTGTTCTACCCATTGAGCTAGCACGTCGTAATTTTTCTAAGTTATTTTCTGTAAAATATAAAGTATGTGTAAAAGATAGAAGATATGTACATATGTACTAAAAGTATTTGAACACTGTTTCAAAATAGTTTGAAATGACTATTTAAGTATTTATACTGCTATTTGCTCATGCCAAACAAGTCCTAATACTTTTATGAGACTAATTAAAGAAAAATGATCGTCAAATATCTATACTATATTATTTAATATTATAAAGCTGAAGAGTTTGTTTGTTTGAACGCTAGGATCTCCGGAACTACCCAATCAAATTGAAAAATTCTTTTTGTGTTGGATAGTCCATTTATTGAGGAAGGTTTTAAGCTATATATCATTACGCTGCGACCAACAGGAGCAAACTATCAGCGAATAATGTTGCAAAAACGGGGATAATTATTCATACTAAGGCTTCCGTTGTGTGCGCTGCGTAAACGGTTTAAGTTACCCAAAAAAAATGCGTTAAATAATTATTTTTCTTTAAATGATTTACAAAAATGCCCCCGACAGTATAAGTCTAACTTTTAAGTTTCACTTACTATAACCATTTTTATGGTAAATAAATTTGGTCGAATTTAATGTATAATTGCCATAATGTTTTATCAACATAATATTAATCTTTATCCAAATAAATATGTTGTTGATTGAGAGTATTTAATTGAGAACGAAATTGTCCTTGACATCACTTAATTTAAATAAACATCTTAGAAGATAATACACTTTTTAAATTACTCCGTAACAAAATTTACACGCGTGCATGAAGCGCAAGACAAGACGCTGCACTGGCCGGCGAGCAAGGTCACCGGCGCGAGAAGCTTATGTTTAAGCCTTTTCCTATTAATATTATAAACGTGAAAGTTTAGATGTTTGTGTGTTTGTAGCTAAATGAAGACTAATTCACAGAACGTATTTAAAATAAAATTTACAGGAAGCCAGATAATTTATTTATTTTATTTATTTAATAGGTACACAAACAGCATTATAACAAACATTTTCTTTCATGATAAAACATTGATTCGGATCTGTTACAATGCCAAAAATAGTGCACACAACATTATTGGTCGTTATCGTTTTCCTTCTTATTAAATTATTATTATTAAAATTACTTGAAACAATATAAAATAATCAAAAATTCAAAAAAAAAACCCTAAAGAATAACACAAAATAATTAATAATGACAAAATTAAAATTAAATTAAAATAATAATATTATAATTCAATAAAATAAAATTAACAATAAAGTAAAAGATATGATTTGACAATGATGATTTTGAAATAATAATTGCATTACATTATATTAATTAATCAATTTGTGTTTTAACTAATTGCCTTCATTTATTTCTAAAATGTGGTAATGTGTCATGATAAACGTCAGGTGCATTTTCTTCTGCAATTGAGCAAATAGAGTTGTAAATCTGAGAGACTCTGTGGATAGGGTTGTTACCCGCAATGTTGGTCCTAACAGTCTGGATGGCTAGTGGGCGTGTATTACGCAATGCTCTCTGTGGAACATTTAGCTGCACTTGGGGTAACAAGGATGTGGTTATAGAACCATTAACTATTTTATGCAGGGTGGATAAATCCTGGATTTGACGCCGAGAAATTAAGGGATCCATTTTAAAATATTTGAGTCTTTCATCATGCGAACTTAATTTTCTCCTTAATCCCGAGCGCATTGCCAAAATTCGTAAGAATCTTCTCTGCACAGATTCAAGGTTATTAATGTGAACATTGTAAATGGGTGACCATATAACGCATGCATATTCGATGGTTCCCAATATGAACGATTTGTATAGTTTCATCAAGCTTTGAGGGTACTTAAAATCTTTAGTAACTCTTAATAAAAATCCCATTAGTTTAAAGCATTGATTTACTACTTTAGAACACTGTTCAGCAAAAGACAATTTAGTATCGAGCAGCACTCCAAGATCATTGGCGATAGATTTTCTAACTAACTGCGTTTCCCCAATTTTGTAATCGTAATTAATGTTATTGCGTTTCAATGAAAATGTCATAGTGAAGTGTCATAATGATCCCAATTAACACATTAAGACACTTTTTATCCCAAAAAATTAAGAGATCAATAAATTTTCTTAAAAAGTGGTTAAACAGACTAAGAATCAATGCTCAGCCGAAACTACTATACTTATAAACTTAAAATTTGTAAAGTGAAAAAATTGTGAGGACACTATGAAAAACACCTTTTTTCTCATCGCATGACAGAGACCCTCAACAGGTCAGTTAAATATTTCAGTTTGACGACGTGAAAGTCTACACTTTTGACAGTACGAAGTCTGTGGGGTCAGCTAGTAAGTCATATGCAGAAAAGCGATAACCAATCAAATTTAATTTCAAACTATATTTGAAGGGCAATTTACTTTAATATGATGAACGAATATTAAATTTTCAATTAATTTTAATATGTTGTATGAAATTTAAAGTGAAGGTTGTATTATTGATAGTCGCTGTGTACGTGCAAAACATTTTCCGATGAACGAAACACGACACAAAAGCTGTTCATTAAGTGGCTGTATGTGACATAATCAAAGCCTCGCTTCATAGCGCCTGAATTGAAAATAATAACTTACAAAGTTTTTACTTCACAGCTTTTGAATGCGGCAAATACAGCTATTTTTTCTCTTACTCTTTTGCTTGCAGTTTTCAAACCGTTTAGCGATTAATTAAAATGTTTTAGAGAAATTACTAACTTTTCAATTAATTAACTTCTATTTAAACGATTTTTTTAAATACTATAGTATATGTGGCTAAAAGTTTTGTTTGGATTTCAAGAAATATAAATTTAACAATGTTATTACTTCTTTTCGATTCTTATTTATCTACAACGTTGCCTCTCTCCTTAAAATGCTTCAATTGATAGGCTTGTCAACAATTCTTAGTCCTGTTTATTATATACATATATAAGAGACAGGACTAAGAATACACATAATATATATATATACACATATACTCACGCCATCAGATCCCCTTGTGGTAGTCAACCGCCGCTTTATACAATCCTTGCAAACCTCTCCAGCTTCAATTACATTGTATCCCCATACTTAGAACGCTAGTCTTTTTTAGCACGTTAAGATGATAATTTAGTCTTGATGTTAGTATATGTTACAGCCCTTTTGTCTTTTGTTTTCCAGCAGTGAATATTATCATCATCAGTGATCTGGGAGATGCACCGTTAATCGGTATGTAGAGTAGCGCGAGCGTTATTTAGTACTTTTATCCGCGACTGTACTCTCTCACGAACACAATAGGAGATAACACGTTTACTGTGAGACTGTTCACGATCGTCTATTCCGGATAAGTGCTATAACTGGATATGTTTTTGTGGTATTGGAATACTCTTACGACTGTTTGCGAATGTACTTTTAGGGTGACATCGATATTCGATATGAAACTCAACAAGATGAGAGCCTGTGTTTAGACGCTGTGCTGTGTGTTGTATTATTATTAGTGGGTTTAAAAGGTGACTTATTGTTTAGATTGAAATAAATGTAACCTGTTGTAAAAATTGTTAAGTCTGAAGCTTTGAATTTCCTCTTTTGGAACTTGTAGCCGCGAGTATAGTTATAATTAGACATTCAGACCCAAATAAACTAACAACATAGGAGTAAACACTATCGGCTCCATTATTTTTTGTAACAACATCTATTATTATCATATAAAATTAAAGTAATGAGAATTGTTACAACTAGAATTGAATTACCTATCAGGTTTATTAAATTAGACAAAAAGGCCTTAATGTATATTGACGGCAAGTAATTAATAAATGGTGTTCGTATCGTATGATAGAAGGGCATGTATGAACGGATTGATGGATGTACATGAAGCTCGAGACTCTACCATGGTCGTACAAAGTGGCGATCGGAACTAATGGCGTGAGAATATGTAATGTATGAATATGTATGATGGTGACTCGTACTCAAACAAATAAGGGTCAGTATTACTGTCCCAGTAAAAATCAAGCATTTTGGGATGATGTTCAGTACTAAAAACAGCCCTGTTGATAACAGATCATGTTCGGATCCACGGAAACAGGAATTAATGGGAAAATTCTGTGAAACTACCTGCCCTAAGAAGTTTAAAATATGTATATGAGATTCTGGGTTATGTAAATGATGACTAAGAAAATGTTTTGTGAAATTCTGAAATGAACTGAAATCAACGGGATGATATGGTCATAAATAAAAGATGTTATTAAAGGAAAGAAAAATTTCGACCCGCCAGTGTCGAAATTTTTCTTTCCTTTAATAACATCTTTTATTTATGAGTAATAATCCCCACATGAGGAATTCATGTCAAAAAACATTAAATTATGGGATATATGGTAACTGAATCTCCACGTAGTATGAAGTATATCTCTTATATCTTGGTTTGTGAGTTCTTCAGGTGGTGTTATTGACTACGAAGTGAGGAACCCGAAGTGTTTATACAGTTGACCATAACGATGTAATTAAGACCTCGTAATCTTTGATATGTAAAAAAACTACATACATACATACAAACATATACTCACGGCTATAAATCCCTAGAAGAGGTAGCCAGAGCTAAGGTACTCGATATTCCTCAGCCACGTTTGGAAAGTTGAGTGGGGAAAATATGGTAAAATAAAGGTTGTTGGTGATGGGCCTCCAACCGCATCGCCCAAAAATCCCTTAAAAGCCCCAATACCGTGAGTCACCTCTTACGTACACCCCCGAGGAAAAGGGGTAGTGCTATTCTAAGCCGACACTACAAAACAATTCTAAGCCGACACTACACAGCAAATTTTACTACTTAGTATTTTAAAGGTGTTACAATTGATATTCTTAAATCTCAAGATAAACTAGTTTGATAACTAACTAATTTTAAGAAATTAGAATGTTATGCTGCAATCTCTAAATATTCCAATAGCACATGTTCTTTCTCTAAATATTCCAGTAACATCAGCATATGTACAAAAAAAATAAGCTAATTCCAACCAGAGTGAGCTCTCGTAAACTTCATTTTGCGCGCACACTTCACAATATTTCCTCATTCCATGAAGTTTGCTTGGAAAAAGTATTTTTACGGATGTCTTTTGACATTGAGTGCATCTGCTGAAAAGGTCATATGGCACGAATAAAAAGACGTGTAAGAATCTCAAAGGAAGGATATTGGAAATGTTTGTAATGGGAATTTATTTGTGTTCTTTGTCTGACAATTAGCATAATTATAGGTACATGTTCACACATTGTTCTGTTATTAGCCATATCGTAAAATATTATGGAATGAACGAATATGAGCTTGGATAGATAGTTTATGTGGTTGATAAAATTATGACATGCATTTTTTGTTCCAGTTGCAGTTAGTTCCAGTTTCACCGTGTTGTTATACATCTATCTCACATGACTATAATTTATTGACCTCTCCATTCAAAGGTTGTCGTGATAAGACCGCCTATTGTACTTTTGTTATTTAATTCTGTGTATTTGAAAATGTTAAAAATTCTATTCTATTCTATATTGCGGCTATTTTATAAATACACCTATCAATATGTTATTCGTTCACGCAACTGTTCAACTGCGTTTTTTTTTTAAAAAACATATCAATAAATATTTTTTTATAAATGATGGCACTTACTCTTATGACTAAACATACGCTGAAGTCATAAATATGAAAATCATATTTGCAACATTTTACCCTTATATATTGTTTTGCGCTGTCCTTTTATAATACCCACAATTAAAACCAATTTTTAAATATAATATGAAATAATGTAATCTTACATCTTCGTACTAAATTTGACTAAGCCTTGAAATACTTGCTACCTATTGAAATCTTAGCATTGTGTAATAAAATGCTATAATTTGGAATCTTAAACGTTCATTTTGTAACTAAAATTTCCGACGAAATTCACAACCTCTTCAATCAGCCTTGTAAATTGGCTCTCTAAAGTCCAAACAAAATTTGATATCACTTAACAAACTTCTCTTTTAAATAAGGGAGTCCTTGTTTTCATTCAAGGGCGGGAATATTTCTATTGACATGAACATTTTCTATTAGAAAACTTATTAACAGTTTATTTTGTCCTCGCATTTTTTATGATATGCAAGATGTTTATATTTGATGATCTTAAAAGAAAACCACAAGTAGTTGTTCATCATTATTCAAAGCAGTTATGATAACGAACGGTGAATGTTTGATTTTATAAGATTAACGCAATAAAAAACGATCATCATTTTTTAGTCTTGAATTTTTAATGAATATGCGATAAGCAAGTTTAAGTGATTAGATTCATTTTGATTACATATATTTTTTATGTAAGGCAAAGATCTTGCTTTCTTTCTTATATCAAAAATGGCGCCCAACAATTAAATAAATATATTTACTACCTACAGCCATGCAAGCAAAGCTTACTTATTTGTTCCGGGATCTATTGTAGATATAAATCCCTTAATCCCGCAATAAAACTCAAGACAGTTTTATTATGATCGTAGTTTACTAGCGACGCCTTCTGATACCACAATTCAGTTTCGTGTCAAACATTTTAGAAAAATATTGTTAAGTATTGAAATTAAACATTTAGTAGTATTCCTAATTCTAACTCTTAAATGTATTGAACAAATCATACACGTCACTTCAAAAACATTCCATTGATTGAAAAAGTAATGAAACAAAATAAGCAAACCAGAAATAAAAGATTTATTTCTGAGATTATAATAAGAAATTAAAGACTTTGCGATTGTATTATCATAATATTTGCTTATAGAACACATTGCGACATGAATATGTCACGTATACTATTACAGTGAAATGTAGATCGATAACATTTCATTTCAAAAGTGCTTGGTAACTTTTGTCACCACACAATTAAGGATCAAAAAGACTTTTATAACAAAGTGTAATCAAATCGGTAATCCAAGTTTCGATAAAAAGGAGTAATCAGATGATTATAATTGGAAATTACGAAGCCACTTTTCGGAGTTAAGAACAAAAAAGATTATAAAATAAAGCATAGTTGGTAATGGGTCTCCAGCAATATCACCCCAAAACTACTTATAAAAAAAAATAAGCCGTTACTACATATCATTACTTATATAACCTGCAAGTATACATTTTGTACTTTAAAACATAAAAGACCGAAGTTAGACTAAAAAAAAACAAAGAAATCTCATTTTGTCGAGAGGAAATTTATTAAATATAGCTACAGCTTCATAAGGACGCATGAAAAACGCCACTCTTAGCAAACCATTCCACGAATACTGAGATGCTGAATATTTTCAGAATTTACGCTACTACATTTGAAAGGACAAGTTAATTTAATAAAATTCTACCGCGTGCCCTAGTGCTTCTCACAACAATAGGTAGTTACTTGAAAGCGTAATATAGTCAAAATGCTTTCATATTCAGTCCTAATTAAATTGGCATAATGTAGCTCAAGGCGAGAACGTATGTGTTGTCTAATACTGTTGCTATCTCCGCATAAGAAATTCATATGATTGTATGGCTTGTTTTGAATTATTCAAACGAATATGGGTTGTGTTGGCTATACTAGCGAGGACAGCAATTATTTTCCGGTTCAATCAATGTAGCCGCCATTATCTCAGACTGAATTGTATTAGCGTTCTGAGATATAATAATAGTAGACAGTTTGCTTCATATCACTGTATCAAATATATCGTCTCATATCATTTAAGTAAAATAATTGCTGTCCTCTGTAATAATTGTTGAATTTTGGGAGTGCACTGCATCGTCAAACGGTGACCTGTTTAAAAAATATATACTTAATTTTATTTACAGTTTAATTAATTAATACTTTAAGTTATAATGAGTAAAACTTATCAACACTGTTTTGTCATTTTATGGACAGAATCTGTAGCAGAAACGAAGGAATAAGCTCTGCTCTGCTAATGAGTTTGGAAAAAAATTACTTCAGCCTTTTCTGAGGGAAACGTGTAAGAACATATTTTAGCTTGACAATTTTATAATCTTTTAGGTACAACTGTACAACTTATTTTTATGGTCTCCTACTAAAACAACATTACTCAGAATTTGAAAATCTCGGGTTTGAATCTCGATGGGTACACTAACAAAGTGAAGACTGAATCTCTAGAATAGACGTGTATTTGACTTGAATAATTATGTAAATCCACCAAACCTCATTAGATAATCACGCTTTCTAGGGTAGGCTCGAGCCCCTCAGAAGGGACATATAAGAGTTGTGATATCCAATATAATTTCACTTAGCAGATACACACATGACAGTACTGCAATTGAAAGATAGTACTCAAGTCGTGTAGTGTCATACTTTATTATTATATATTATTTATTTCTACCCGTGGGTGATTGTAAGAGGCGACTAAGGGTATAGGGGGCTTTTTAAGTGATTTTTGGGCGATGTGGTTGGAGACCCGTCACCAAAAACATTTATTATAACCATCTTTTCCCAATCAACTTCCAAAAGTGGCTGAGGTATTTTTCATTCCAAAGCTCTGGCTTAGAATAACACTACCCCATTTCTACCCGTGGGTGATTGTAAGAGGCGACTAAGGGTATAGGGGGCTTTTTAAGTGATTTTTGGGCGATGTGATTGGAGACCCGTCACCAAAAACATTTATTATAACCATCTTTTCCCAATCAACTTCCAAAAGTGGCTGAGGAATTTTTCATTCCAAAGCTCTGGCTACCCCGTTAAGGGATTTATAGCCGTGAGTATATGTATGTATGTATGTATGTATGTACTCAATTTTAAAATCCAAATCAGAATGCTTATTCTGGTAAAAAAACTATGACCAACAAATTGTACTGAAAAGTAAAACATAACATAACATAATCGTTTACACTGAATATCCCCGAAGGGGTTGGCAGAGGTACTAATACTTCTGAACATCATGTGACTTTGTCACCTGGTGTTCAGAGTACCCTCGTTTTGCATGGACAGTGTACTCACGTGATAGGGGGCAGGTCTATCCTCGTTTTGTACGAATACACTGTCACATGACTAAGTACAACTCAGCCATGTGGGTTTCCTCACGATGTTTTCCGTCACCGTTAACAACCATGATAAATTAACCGCGCATATGTCTTTAGAAAAGACAAATTGGTGTAGGCCCAACCCGGAATGTGAACACTAGTCTTTTGCACGATAACCGGTGTTCTGCCTATTGAGCTATCACGGTACTGAAAAGTAATTCACACTCATCTCAGAAAGGATTAAATCATCTTATCAACAAGTATCAAACCATCGAAACCTAATTAAAACTACTTTAGGTAATCTATTAATCGCTTCAGCATAATTAAAACACGTGACAAAAGTAGGCCTATAACAGAGTCGTAATTCATTCATACCGTATCATAACTTCGTCCATTAAAAGCTATAGTTGATTAGATTGGTCCCTTTTAACTAGACATTAACGCTTTCGTGTGACGCGTCGTAAATCGTTAATTAACTAATGTCTGTACTAGACTTGTGGTTATGTCGAATGCTTTAAAAGGGTAGGTTGGAGGTCATTCAAGTGTTATACTGAACTAGGATTTTATCACACCTAATGATTTTATAAGAAAAAGAAAAGTTAAAATGGTTTGGACACATAGAAATGCAAATTGGTGAAGGAGATGCGTGGAGGCAACGTACTTGATAGTATCAAGTAGAGGACGACCACGGTGGACACATTTAGGTCAAATAGAGAGTGCGCTTATAAAGGCAAAAGTCCGAAGTGAGAAGAATAAAAGGGTAGTCATGAAAAAAAATATGAATGAATAAAAATGAAACTCGTGAGGTTTGCCATAATCAAAGTGGTTATCGATAGTCTCTTCCAACCCCTATGAGCTATGGCCAAGGTATATATGTAATTATTTACTTATAGATTTTAGCAACCGTGATAGCCCAGTGGGTAGAACACTCGCTTATCGTGCAATCGACTAGTGTTCAAATCCTGGGTCGGGCCTACACCAATTTGTCTTTTCTAAAGACATATGTGTGGTTAATTTATCATGGTTGTTAACGGTGAGGGAAAACATCGTGAGGAAACCCACATGGCTGAGTTGTATTTAGTCATGTGACAGTGTATTCGTACAAAAACGGCGATAGGCCTGCCCCCTATCACGTGAGTACACTGTCCATGCAAAACGTGGGTACTCTGAACACCAGGTGACAAAGTCACGTGATGTTCAGAAGTATTAGTACCTCTGCCAACCCCTTCGGGGATATTCGGCGTGAACGTTTATGCTTATTATTATGCTATTATTATTTTAGGGCAATGTTGCTTCAATTCCAACAAATACTCTTTATGTTGCATTATCTTCCAAATATTTGTAACAAAATTGGCTAAAGACTTTCGAACTACTAAGCTTTGGTTTTTTGGAATATATAGCCCTAAAAATATTATGTATGTTTTACAAAACCTACCTCCACCTCATAGTAGTAGCCAATTACAAAAATAAAACAAACATGATCTATACCATACTACATACGGTAAAACATGTGGTAGTTAAGAAAGCAACCATTCTTTTCCTGATTCTTGTCAGCAACCTTTACCAAGTTTATGAGAAACTATGTCCACTATGTTACCTTAGCAAGCTGACAGTTAAGAATCCCGAAGGAATTCAAATTAAGACCTCTTTCTTTGTAATGGCTGTAGTGAAACTAACTACGAAGGCCCACATACTTCAGACTTCATACATGTCAGGATCTACATAGTTTTGTAAATTAATTCGTCGCCATTATTTTAGCCCGGGCTTTCTAACTTGTAACAAGTAAGGTTTATACATTACAATGACGTTGAATTTATTTTATTATACTTTTTGATCACCTAGTATTCTTAATACATAATAACATAACATAAAAGTTCACGGCGAATATCCCCGAAGGGGTTGGCAGAGGTACTAATACTTCTGAACATCACGTGACTTTGTCACCTGGTGTTCAGAGTACCCACGTTTTGCATGGACAGTGTACTCACGTGATAGGGGGCAGGCCTGTCGCCGTTTTGTACGAATACACTGTCACATGACTAAGTACAACTCAGCCATGTGGGTTTCCTCACGATGTTTTCCCTCACTGTTAACAACCATGATGAATTCGGTAATAATCAAATTCACTGTTTAATAATTGTTAAGCTCAAAGTCTTGGGTTTGAGAGGTATTCTGGCAAAGTAAGAAATCCTGATCTACGATTATGAATTAGATAAATCAGTTTAAGGGAGGCATAGTTGAAATAACCTGGTGTAGGATAAAAACCTATGCCTCTTGGGTTTTACGCTTAAGATCTATTCCACTATACTACAAAGGTTAATAATTGGTTGTCAATTTTGGGACAGATATATTTGTACTCACTGTCGTTGGAAATTAAAATGGCGCTTCATAACATGCTTACCTGAAATAAAAAAAAACAAATTAAATATTGGTAATGATTTATTTTTTTGTACTATAGTGGAACTTCGCTTAAAACATGATATAACAAAATAGATTTGCTTTCTTTGAACCTCCGTTCCTAGCGCCCGACGGTGTTAAACCATTTTTTTTTTATATGCAGCTTTGTAAAGTTATACTTTCCGTTATTATATTAAAATTTAATAACCTCTAAATTTTGCGACGAACACTAGAATAGTTTATGCAACAATTCCCACTGCTATTAAAATTTGCAATGTTTGCTAATAGTTCAGTTCCTCTGTCAGTAAATGATAGTAATTGTGTGTACCAATTACGGTCTGAGCTCTCATTTTTATGGATGTGTTTTCTTCCAGCAGTAACGAGCGCTAAACGGAGAAGATTCTCTGTCTCCACTCTATTTCATAGAAAACTTTGCAGAGCTTATTAGCGCTAAATGTATCAATAAGGCAGGTGTAATGATTTCTCTTAGGAAACAAAATTATATGGGTGAGTGGCAATAAGTAATGGTAATAATTGACGCAATGAGTTGTTATTTCGTTAAAGTTTTAAATGGGATTAGCATAACTACGTAGAAGTGGTTATTACTAGTTCATTATATTTTATTATGCATCTGCAAGTTTGTAAGCGTAAAATGCATTCAAGTTTATTGATATTCGCTTGGCAGTATGTTTTCAGGTAGTTCAGATTAAAGTCTTGGTGGTGGATTAGTTTTTGTTGTGATAAATTGTCAATGATCCTATATTTAACAGTGATTTATTTTAATATTATTTACTGTGCACCATCTGTTTAGAATAGATCTAACTCATTTCTTTACTTGGGTGTCGACGCAGAGTATTTGAGATTCTTCGAGACAAAAATAAAATCATTTCCAATCTGTTCCCTATTTACCTTCTAGCTTTGAAGAATTTCTATTTCTGCAACTCTGGCTAACCCTTTTTGAGTTTTGTAGCTCTTAGTATATATGTGTATTTGTATGTATGTATGTTTATATAAACTTTTTTAAATATATTTTTAGCATTTTATACTTAATTGGTACAGTTAGAAAACGAAACTAAGTTCGGCTATTTTCAACGACGTATTTACGTCATAGCTGAAAATTCAGAAGCCGCAAAAAGAGTTTCGCCATTTTCACAACAGCCTGGAATGAAGAAACTTTATGTTTCTTCATTTAGGTTCTTTCAAAGATATTTCAAAATAAAACAAAATTATTTTTAAAGCAAAAGTGCTTTAAAAGTTTTTTTTTTTCCTTATTATGATTCTCTAAATGGTGGGATCTTTTACAGAAGTTTCTACCGTTTACATAGAGAGATAATAGGAGTTTTTCTCAGAATTAAAATTATATATTACCCAAGAAGACGATTTTATTGTATTATACTGACTAAAGGTTGTGTAATATTTTGAAAGTATTCTGGGAAGCCAAAAAATGCTACGTTTTTATTGCTAGCCATTTTATTTGTTTAAACATACACAAATGTAATTGGATATGGATTTCGTCATTTTTTGTTAGAAATGAATAACAATGATAATAAATTAGTCACAATATTTTTAAAGTCCTAATTTAATATTTTTTTTATAAGCATCTCCTACATATATTCCAACAATAAATACAAGCTCAGAGCTTCCTCGTTAAGCTTTATTGGTTAACAGATTACACCTTCCTCTTGCACCCCAATAGATTAGAAAATAAACAAGCAATTATACACAACCCCATTTCTTTTACCGTCGGTTAACCATGATCAGGTTTGTCACAGTTAACAAGCCCGCATTGAAATGCGAGTAGTACACCGCCATACAGGTCTAAGAATGTCGCTGGCCAGGCCTACTCGTTCCATAAATATGGAGATGGTGATTAAACAACGTTCTGGCAACTTTTTTAACATGCACCGCCTTCTGCGCTTTATTACACAAAGTTGAGTTAAAGAGAATTTAACTTGGCGATTTATGATATTGATGATGTAGTTAATGTATTGAGGTATCGTTGCTCGCAGGACAGAATGTTGCGGTTTTATTATTCTGATGATGAGGGATATTTTGTGTGAATAGTTGAGCTTTCTGAGATTTTACGCTCTTAACACCCTTTTTGGAAGTCAAACTGTGAGTATAAGTTTATTTTTAAAAAGTTTGAAGTTTACAAAGGTATATATGACATGGCTTTCGGTTTAACTATTACATACACATACATACATACATATTCTCACGCCGTTAGTTCCCATTGGGGTAGGCAGAGACTATCGATCGCCACTTTGTACGATCCTGGCAAACCTCTCTTGCTTCATTCACATCCATCAGTCTTTTCATACATGCTCTTTTATTCTTCGTACTACGGACACCTGCCTTTTTGAGTACATTTTCTATTTGATCCAAATGTGTCCTCCGAGGTCGTCCTCTACTAACATTACCTTCCACATTGGCTCTATAGATCTCTTTTACCAATTTACTGTCATCCATCTAACTTTTACAGTTTATTAAATTCAATAAATCTTAAAAACATACAATGGGGTAGGCAAAGATTATCGATCGCCACTTTGTACGATCCAGGCAAACCTTTGCTTACATTCATTAATCTTTTCAGTCGTACTATTTTATCCTAAATCTCTGCTAATGACATCCGCGGCGAAATGGGCTAGTGCGATACAAAACTGACACTATACACCTAATACTATTTCAGAAAATATACAACAATATACCAGTAAAGGCCTGATGGATAACAAGGTTTACAGTAAAAATGTCTAGTTAAGTTAGTACATAGTTCCGGCGAGTCTCCCGGTGACCGCAAGGGGTTTCAGACGTCTAGTTAGCCGCCATTACGTCGATGCTAATCTATTTACCACAGTTTTCTATACGAGCTTGGTTCTATACTTACAAGAGTAAGGTTTGAAAAGTGCTATTGTTTTTTGGTTTAAGTTATGAATCCCTTTTAAATTGGTAAAATCGATGAATAGAGCCAATGTGGGTTATGTTAGTAGAGGACGACCTCGGAGGAAATATTTTGGCCTAATAGCGTGTGTGGATGTGTAAACGAAGTTTGAGAGGTTTGCCATATAGAGTTTCTGCCTACCCCAATGTATGTTTTTATGATCATTGAATTGAGTAAACTGTAAGAGTTAAACCAAAACCCTGAATATAAAACCTGATTGATAACAAGGTTAAGAGTAAAAATTCTTAGCTAAGTCAGTGCATAGTTCCAGCGAGTCTCCAGGTGACCGCAAGGGGTTTCAGATGTCTAGTATTGTCTAGTCAGCCGCCATTACGTCGATGCTAATCTATTTTACTTTTACCACAGTATTCTATACTAGATTGGTTCTATACTAACAAGAGCAAGGTTTGAAAGGTGTTATAGGTTTTTGTTTCAAGAGTTATGAATATATATGCATACATAAACTCACAGTATCTCTGCCTACCCCCATGGGAAATAATGGCGTGATTTTATGTATGTATGTAAACTCACGGTGATGTTTCCCAAAAATAGGTTGCCAGAATTAGAAATTCCTGAGCCACTTTGGTAATGGGTCTCTAGCTGCATCGCTCAACAATCTTTAAAAGACTTGATATCCTAAGTAACCTCATACGAAAACTGCGGGAAGAAATGGATTATACTACTCTAAACCGACACTACACAATTAATACTAGGTTGGCCACATTTTAAACCTGATGGATAACAAGGTTTAGAGTTAAAATGCTTAACCAAATCAGTGCATAGTTCTGGCGAGTCTCCCGGCCGACGCAAGGGGTTTCAGCCCAGCTACCAATAGTGACCTTTTAACTAGATAACGCGTGGTATAAAATAGCCATCTTTTCGCTCTAACAGTATCCTACATTTTCATCTCATTCTAACCGACAGAGTAACTATAAAATAAAGCTCGTGCTAGGCCGCCACAAACCACAATTTTATTTGCAACTACCTCGGATTCATACTGGTTAGGATTAGGTTTGAAAGAGGCGATAGATTTGTATTTTAATAGCTGTATATCATTTATTATGTGTATACATTGATTTCGATTTGTTATTGTCTCATGATGAACCAAGCTTTTATTTTACATAGTGATTAGATATTGCCAATTAAATGTTATAAAGTATTTTATTTAAACCCATTTTGTGTCAAGGTTAAACGGGGTAACTTTAAAGTAAAGTTAATAATTTCTCTTCAAAGAGAGAAAAATAAAGTAAACGCCCAAAATGTCTTAAAATGTCACAAAACCCAAAGTATCTTGGCCAATTGAATTGAATTTATAAGTAGTCAAAACTCTAATTATTGAAAATCAACAATTTGTCAAAATAAAATTTCCGAACCGAATCATTACACCAAAGTTATTCATGCGATGAAAAACAAAAACCATTTAACCAAATTAACAAGGGCAGCGTAAACCCGTGAACTTCAGACCAAGTCAAAGCAAATATATTAAACCACATTGAGATCATGTCTGATTCCGTAAGAACATTCTGAGAACAAGAAACAAATACGCATTTGCGCTGGGGGCGATCACCAAAACAATCTTGCTGCGCTCACGACACCGAACGCGCTGACAAGCTATTTTGTCTTCTTAATGAGCTTTAATATGTATCGTGTAAGACCTTGTTCACACTATCTGTTAATTATTGTCGGAGCTGTCGCACTTTTTGTGTTTTTTTTTGTAATTTTATTTGATTTACGTTGTTAAATGAAAAAATTGGTTTCAAACAGAATTTCTGTTTATGTAAACCATTAAACAATTTACATGAAACTCTACTTTTAATGGATGCTTATTACCTTAAAACTATCAGAGTGTAGATACAATTATTTTCCAAAAAAATAAACGATTCTTTAGCCAATCATCAATTACTAAGTTTGTTTAAAATACGAAGACTTTTAATAAGAAAATCTATTATGTGTTTTTATTCCATTTTATATCTCGCGATTGAATTCAATCAAAGATTATTCGAGGCAGGAAGACCTCTTCCTTATTGTTGCGGATCGGACGCTCTGTAATTTCCTTGCTCCGTAACGAACCTCTGATTGGCAAACTTCGATTAGATTACCAATTATTACAACTCAATCTTGCGCTCCTACCATGAATACACACAGAAATTTCATTAAAATTATATTAAGGCTTAACTTATTTATTCGTCTTGGAAAGTAGTCATTTAGATTTATAATTTATCATTGAATATAACTGAAATAATCATAATACTGTACCCGATATATATTGGAATTCAAAAATTAATTAGTCTGAGTTCCAATAAGCATTGTGTAATTAGCATTTTAAGGATAGAAATGAAACATAACGACACTTTTTATTAAACCTGTTAAGAAGGTAAAAAAATTTGACATGATTAAATGTTTTTAGCCATATGAAATTAGGATACTAATGTAGAAGTTCTTTCCTTGGGTACTAAACGAGTTTTCTAAATAGATTGCTGAAAAACTGATGCCGGAATCCTTCATTTCAATTATCTTCGCCACGCTTAACTTTCAATAGTAGCTGATTAATTGTTTTTCTTACAGCTTTGGCTACCCTTTTTTATCGTTATGAGTAATGATATATAAGCCGTGAAGTTGTATTATAGTTTTATGTTTCGCTGAAACACAATTTGTCAGAACGTGTAAAAACCGCCAAAAAGAAACAAACAATCCGCTTTTTATTTCGTGTCGTATTTACAACAATCGAAATGTTTGAAATTCCGTATCCAGCCAGAGGCTACGTAGCGTTTTAAAAAATAACTCCAAATTCGTGACTGAGCCTCCTAGTATCGTATTTGTATGCCTTTGTTCTGTTCAAGTTCATTTCCTTGGTTGCTCTCAGGGGCTTTGATTGTGAACGAAATATTTTTCTATCTTTTGTCAGTTTTGCGTTTTTCCAGATGATAAAATATTTCATATTTTTTTCAGTGTCTACTTCCAATACCGTTTTTATGAATAATATAATGAGAAATCTTTTTTTCATGTAAATGTTTGTACAAATGATCATATTTTGAAAGGTTATGTACCATGGGAACATTTGAATCTAAAACTGGTTATAACTTTATCAGAGACTAGTAACGCACACAACTTTGGGGGTGTAAAGATTATAAGTTTTTCAATAGTTACTATCGCTGTTCCTATGGGTTGTAACGTAATAATAAAGCCTATAGATTTCTTCGCTAAATGGGGTTTTGAACAGTAGATAAACATTTTATTGTTATTTCAAATAATGGTTCATACCAAATTAGTTCATAAGAACACAATTTTTAGGCTAGCGGGCTGAAGTAAATTCTGACATACTTTTGATTTTCTTTACGTCATTCATATTACTAATTCAGCACCGTATTATTTAAGCCAATTCCATTTTCATTTATATAGGCAGTTAAAAGCTAAATTAATTCAATTGTCGGCCATTTTCTGCCTCCTGAATAGAATACTATATTTATTTCTCTTAATAAAATACAATGAGTTAACGTCAAGAAATTAAAACTGTTAAAGAGTTTAGATTTTTAATAGGAAACTGTAAAAATGCTAATGCTCTGCCACTTGTAGATCTCGAATTAAATCTTAAATCTCAGTAGCTTTTAAGATTTACAAAAATACTAAATTAAAATCTTATCAAACAGCAATGGTACCTTTATACGGAAATCCTAAATATTTTACCGACTGTGTATCCGAATATTTTATGGTGGGTACTCTGAACACCAGGTGACAAAGTCACGCGTTGTTCAGAAGTATTAGTACCTCTGCCAACCCCTTCGGGGATATTCGGCGTGAACGTTTATGTTACGTTTATCGATATGTTAGTTTTATTATAAAAAGATTTAAAAAAATTGGGCTGTGTAGTGTCGGCTTAGAATAGCACTACCCCATTTCTTCCGGTGGGTGTACGTAAGAGGCGACTAACGGTATTGGGGCTTTTAAGGGATTTTTGGGCGATGCGGTTGGAGACCCATCGCCAACAACCTTTATTTTACCATCATTTCCCCACTCAACTTTGCAAAAGTGGCTGCGGAATTTTTATTTCCTTAGCTCCGGCTACCCCTTTTAGGGATTTATAGCCGTGAGTATATGTATGTATAAAAAAAACATTTTATTTGTATCAGTTATATAGATGCGAACGTTTGATAACAGTGAAAAAAAAAGCGGCCAAGAGCGAGATGGACTCGCTAATGAAGGGTTCCGTAGCAGCACTAGCAGCAGGTAGGTAACATAGTAATATACAAGTTTTTGTAGTTCGTTGTAAGTTTGATTGACGTGTTATCTACTATATAAATATAAGTCGGGTTTTCCTTCGTTTTATGCGTAAGGCCTGTGATAGTAAAATTATTGTTATATATTTCAGTGCAATTAATAAATTAGGTAAGTAATTTGATTTATGACGTTTAAAAATAGAACTACTGGCTAGATCTCATTCAAACCAATTTTCGTTAGTAGTTTGTATAGTAATACACATCATATATTTTTTTCAGTTTTATCATGCCCATATTTTAGAAGTTACGGGGGGGGGACACACATTTTACCACTTTGGAAAAGTCTCTCGCGCAAACTATTCAGTTTTGAAAAAAATGATATAAGAAACCTCAACATCATTTTCAAATACCTTTTGATAGATACCCCACACGTATAGGTTTGATGAAAAAAAAAATTTTGAGTTTCAGTTCTATGTATGGGGAACCCTAAAAATTTTAGTTTTTTTTTCAGATTTTATTTTAAAATCTTAATGCGGTTTACAGAATACATCTACGCACCAATTTTCAATAATGTAGTTCTTATAGTTTCGGAATAAACTGGCTGTGACATACGGACGGACGGACGGACGGACGGACAGACAGACAGACATGACGAATCTATAAGGGTCCCGTTTTTGCCATTTGGCTACGGAACCCTAAAAACAACCTTTATTTAGTATGGCGAGCACACTATGTACCTACCTATTATAAATGTTTTTTTTTATTATTAGTAAATAAAAGTAATAGCAAATTAAGTGCGTCAAATTAATTAACCAACAAATAAAGCATAACCTAACTTTCTTTATTAGAAACCCCTCTACCCATATTGGTCTTCTGCGAAACTTTGCGATTTTTTTTGTGCCATCTATCTATACATACATACGTCATATACTCACGGCTATAAGTCTCTAGAAGGGGAGCCATAGCTTATATACATACATACATACATATACTCACGGCTATAAATCCCTTAACGGGGTAGCCAGAGCTTTGGAATGAAAAATTCCTCAGCCACTTTTGGAAGTTGATTGGGGAAAAGATGGTAATAATAAATGTTTTTGGTGACGGGTCTCCAACCACATCGCCCAAAAATCACTTAATAAGCCCCTATACCCTTAGTCGCCTCTTACGATCAACCACGGGTAGAAATGGGGTAGTGTTATTCTAAGCCGACACAACACGGCCATAGCTTAGGAATAAGAAATACCTTAACCACTTTTGGAAAATGTGTAAAACAAAGGTTTTTGGTGATGGGTCTCCAACCGCAGCACCCAAAAACCGGTTTAATATCCCAAATACCCTTAGCCGCCTCTCACGAACACCCAAGGTAAGAAATAGGGTAGTGCCATTCTAAGCCGACATTACTATCAATTTAACTAAAATTCTTACGTTTTGCGTCCATCAAATAGCCTAGTAAAACATTCTGCATCTAACTACAAGCCAAGTAGTTTGTGGAGTACATAGAGCGTGCATTCGAGGGCATCGATCGCAAAGCACGCTAAAGCCTCATCCAGTAACATCCAGATCTATATCATAGAACATCAAAGCCTTCTAACGTAGCTGTTACTTTCCTACTTCGTATAGAAAATTCATGATGGTCGATTACAGAAAGATTAGGAAATTCGCTCAAACATAAGCTTTTACATGAATCTGTAAAAGGGAGAAAATATATCAGTCCTGTAAACTGTTTTATTTACAAGTGGAATTTCCGAATAACGATATATTTTTTTGCAAAACCTATTCGGATTTTACCACAGCAGCGTGGCTGGATACCGCTAATAAATAACAAATATTTAAAATATTTGCATCGGTCAAAAATACTTTATTTGATTTTCGTTTCACTTACTGATATCTGAGTACAAATACATAAATACGAAAGCTACAAATCGCAAATATTAATCAGAATCATTAAATGGGAGTTATAGATATAATAAGAAAAAGTTGTTGCGGTTGATTGCTTCTCTAGCGCCTAATACATAAAGAAAAAGTCAATTAAAACTCAAATAATATAGGACCATAATTACTCTGTGTCTTCAATCATTCAGGATTCATTTATTGATGTTCTTACAAAGGTGAAACTTCGAAGAAACAAGCGTAAAGAGAATGTATGAGAAGAATTATGAATGTAAGAGAGATTGGCCGCAATTGTGAAAAGTGGCGAACTATAGTCTCTGCCTATCCCAGTGTGAACAATGGGCGTGTGTATAAATAAGAACAGAATATATATTTTTTCATGGAATCGAATCATCTGGTTGTCCTTGGTACCTATATCACTTGCAATGAAAGAATCCGTTTTTTACCTCTCAACGAGCTACGGCTTCTACATTGTTAACATTCTTACTTAAATTGGACTAGAGAAAAACTTAATGAGTATAAACACTTGAGCAGCGTACAATGGGGAGTTAAAAGTTTTTGTATCCAAAGCCGCAATGGATACAACTTATACGCACTTAAACATTCTTGCCATCGATCGGAATGAAAATAAGTTAATAAAGTATAGTGTAAGTGATTTTACAGAACATCGACCGTTTGTAATACAAGGATACCGGTTTTTATTTATTATTGATACCTATATAGCTGTGTAATATCCCCTTAAAATGGCACTAACCTCCTTCTTTCTGCGAATGTCCTAACGGCTATAAATCTCAAAAAGGGCTAGGTAGTCAGAGCTTCAGAATTAGACATTCCGTAGCCACTCTTGGAAGTTGTGAAGAAAATTATTGTCAAATTGAGGATAATTATTGATAATTCTACCTCAAAGGTCGCAACACCCTTATGCCTCGTATGACACTATAGGGAAGAAATGAGTTATTGCTATTCTAATCCGGCACACAGCACACACTGTATGTAAGTTTTTGTTATTTAATTGCGCTGCTTGTAAAATTGCAAAAAAGGTAAACTCTAAAAAGAAAACATTTTAAATTTCAGGCCATTTAAGAGTGCCCTCTTTTAAGTTCCGCTTATCATAAAAAGAATAACGTTGTTTCAGGTGAAACAGCTTAGTCCGAAGGACCTTTTAGTCGCAGACGATAAGCATGTCTCCTAGACAATAGACCGAGACGGCTCCTAATGGTGTCCGCAGAATACCTCAAGATAAAGGAAATGTCTCTACAATGACGTCACGAGTACGTGATAAACTCACGCATTAGCTCCGCCATTAAAATGTCGTTTACTTTTTCTTAGCACTTCGTCAAAAGTAATTTGAAAATTTGGAAGCTTTATATAGCTATGGCTGCACAAAAAGTAGTATCAAAGATCACGAAAATGTCCCACTTGCCAAGTTCCGTAATATAACTAAATGGTTTTAAAATGTTTAGCGTCGAGAAAGCAGACAGTAATAAAGTGTTGAATGAACTGTAGGGCTAAGGGATATGAAAGTTATAATAAGTAGTGTTTTTAATAGTCGCTTTCCTTTCCATGGAATTATAGAAATCTTACTTCATAAGTATGTTATCAATAAATCATTACTCACTGTGTACCTTAAAATTAAACAGTTATTACCTACTAAGACTATTATACAAATCATTAGGCTGGAAATCTTTGTTTTCAAAATGTTGATATTGTATTAAAGGTCTTTTATAGAAGTAGAGTAATTTTCTAAAAATATTATTCAAAATGAAGTACCGTTTTTTCAATTCTGACTATTCTATTAGTAGCAGATAATACTTTCATTCCGATGTTGTACGGCTCATAAGCAGTTAGTGAATGCACTTACTACCACATGCTGCACTTAATCGTCTACTCTACTACTACTTATTGTGTATTTTTCTTCGTTTCTGCTAATATTATGTAAGGCAGCATGCAATTTTTAAACCAAAAATTGGGGCAAATGTATTTGTTCGATAAAGAGTTATATTGACCTATATTGAATGTTCATCTGACACGTAAATTGACATTGACTAAATGAACTTCCAATACTAGCCGACATTAACAAAATTCGTCCATAAAATATTGCCATTACAAGACCACCAACCAAATCTCTATTTTCGATTCTGAAATTCAAAAAAGTTAAACATAGAAGAGCAATGTTAAATTCCACAGACCATACACCCCAAACCACAAAGCATAGCGCTCACCGCACCACAAAACAAATATCTAAACGAGTACTCCAGACATACAATTACAAGATGTATGGCAAATAAAATGGATGCTTCCCATTGTCCCTGGCCTTGGCAGTGCGGAGCTATGCGCCGCCCGACCTTGTGCGCCTGATTGAAAAGCAACAAAAGTAAAATGCTAACATGCTCGCCTCGACTCAGGCTTTTTAGAGCGAGATGGAAAGTACTCGACCCGTTTGAGGAAATCGGAAGCCTTTCTTTGTAATTTGCACATTCTTTTCATGTGTTACGTCTGTTTAGGTATTTGTTCATATTCATATTTTTAAACTATATGTGGGGAAATAATTAAGGTAGGTGTCGGTGTAAAGTTAATGAGAGCTACTTGGAGGAAGGTTATATTGTAGATTTTTATTTAAGCAATCGATAGCATTATATTTAAAAAGTAATTAAAATTTGTATTTACATATTTTTATGCTCACAATGATTTAATTACATATTTTATGCATGATCATCATAAAAAAAATACTTCTTCATTCTTCTCAATCAGAAATCCTTGTTGTATAATTTATATCTGCTATTTTCTACTAAAATAACTCAACGATTTTACAACCTTAAATTACGCTTAAAAAGCGCCTTGATTTATAAGCAAATTAAAAAGGTTCTAAAGCCCAACAACGTAACTCACTGCGTAATACTAGTTTATTGCAGTTTCAATAACTTACGTTGCACTATCCTCTACTGTATCATACGTGTGGCAACGGACCGAACAATGTAGCCTATAAAGGGTTGAGCACATTATTCAGAGATAACTAAAAAAAACCAATATGTCTTGATGATTTGTGTATATGTTATTAGTTAATAACTGTGTATTCGTAATGTCAAAGAAAAAAATGTGGAAAATAAAGGCCTCTAGTCATAGGTCTTCAACCACATTACCCAATAATCACTTAAAAAGACAATACAACTCAAGTCAAATGTTATGATACCCGCAGAAAAAAATTAGTTACTGTTATTCTTAACCGACGCCTCTTTCACAAGAGACTTTTGCTTGCCATTTGTACTTTTTTCCTTTAAGAATATTTTGATACACGGTCTTTTACTATTTATACTTCGTGAAAAAGCTTATACTATGATAGACTAAAAGTGGTCATCTACTGAGATCATCATAAGTGAAAACATTTGTCTTTAATAAACATACAAAAAGAAGAATAATAGCATAGATAGAAAATTTTATGGACAAAAGAGAAAAAAATCATATCGTTTTTAATAAACTGTCACAGGATGGCCATCGACCCCATGACAAAAACGCACTGGAGCACAGCGGTGCAGTATGCTACGCATCCTGTTAGTCCCACGGGAACAACTGTGCATCGGAATATTGCGAAAACGTTGCTAACGTAGTGTTTTTTTTTTTCTTGTTAACTTATAGGCGTGATATTTTTTTATTTCTGTATTGAACATGAATAAAGTTTTTATAGAAAATGTAACCAAACGTTACCCATTATACATTAAAAGCTGTGTAGTTTAGGCTAAGAATAGTTCTAACCGTGTGAGAATCACTATTTTAGGGATCTAGGGTTTTTAGTGATTAGTGGGCAAGTTGAAGACCTATCACTAACTATTATTTATTCTCTAATCTTTCCCCACTAAACTTCTAAAAGTGGCGGAGGAATTTCCAATTCCGTAGCTTTGGCTACCCCGTCTTGGGATTTATAGGCGTAAGTAGATGTATACATATTCATAAAAATCAGCATGTATTATAATTGAGTGGTATTCCCAACAAAATAATCCAGTCATGTTGCTCATAATCAAACAATGCCATCACTAATACAATACATTGGGTCTATACATATGATAAATACATTAACATTTTATTATTGTAATATGCCATTTAAAAGTCAATGAGTTGGCATGTATTGACTAGGCACTTATTTACTGCTGTCTGGTGCAATAAAAACACATCTGAATTATTTGTTTCGAGTTGAAGGGTTAGTAGAATTGGCTTAGACCTCGCTTTTATAACATACCCTTTTTATACTTTAAATCGATTCAAGAGATCAAACTAAACATTTTTTTCTATGGAATGCGTATCTAAAATATTGTAATTTTCAAAATTATTTATAGTTAAAAAGTGTCACTGCCCAGATCAAACTGAGAAAGTATGGTGAGTTTCTTAGCCTAAGCTAAAATAAAAATATTTTTTTTTTATCAATTTAAAATATAAAAAGAGTATGTTTTAACAACGAGGTCTAGGCCAGTTATATACCAATCATTCAGCCCAGCTTTGTGATACGAAAACTTACCCACGCTAACATAATCTCCAATTTACCAATTAACGCTAATTTTTATCTTAAAATTCCCCCGAATATATTATCTCCAATTTTATGACATTTAAACACTGATCAATAAAACTATTTGTATGTAATACTAAACAAGGAGATCACAGTAAAAGAGCACGTATTTAAAATTGCACCGTGGAGCAACGAGTGATAAAAGAAGTTTATAAAAGGTGGCAACACACATTCTACAGATAAGAAGGAATTTCTATAAACAACACTATATTCAAATATTTGTTACATTTCACATCGTCATAGAACAATACTTTTCCAAGTCTCCCCGTGGGTTTCGTAAGGACGACAAGATTTAAGGTATTAGGTGATGAGAAGACTAGGTCTTTAATGGCAACCCATTACAAACATTTATTTTAATCAACATCCCTTCCTTTTCTATAACCAAAAGTTGATGAGTTAATTCTATATTTCGAAGCTGCTACCCCAGTAATCATTTTTATGTATGTTCGTTAAAATAAAGTGGCTGGAACTTTTGCCAAAAACGGTACACATTTCGTTTTAATCAAGTCCTAATTAACTCTGTGTCGACGAGGCAGAAACCTAACAAAATTAGTTCATACATTCAGAGCGTCAAAATTATAATTAGTGTGAAACCGACACACACACAAATTGCATACATTTTATCACAAATAAAGAAAGTTTTTAAAAATATTTGTAACATGATGGTAATTTATTTAAATTCGAAGTGAAGCAATTTTATAATTTGTTTTTTCATATCTGCGTTATTTAAACAAAAACAGTGTCATATGCCATTCTGATATTTGATTACCAATAAATTACTTCATTTCATAGCTGTGATTTATTGGTCTCTTAACTTCCAGTAAATGATCATAATGGTTGATTCCAATATTTTAGCAAAGGGATGTCTAGAAAAAATGTTTTAGGTGTTAAAAATGGGTTATTGCTACTGGATTGAGAGTTATAAGATCTACGAAACTGGAAAGTGATTTTTTTTTCAAGGTGTTATAATTTATTAAATGTGTTTTGTATTTAAATATTGTTTACATTTCTTTTCATCACATACTTTATATGTCTCCGCCATAGTGGAAGAAGCCCGTCTAATGCAGATTGGCAGACTAACAACTTCTACCGTGAAAGTAGCTGGGACTGACGAATTAACGTGCCCTCCAAAGTACGAAATTGTCTCATTTTTTGGAAACTTAATATCTTTCCAAAGTACAACAACTAGCTTATAACTACAATTGTTGTCTTACTAAATGAATAATGTTTTAGCTGAGACATCGTTTCTTTAATAAAATTGTACATCAATTCGGAAAACCAAAGATTATATTTATAGTTAGCTCTTTTTCAATTTCAACATACATAAATATACTTACGGGAAAAATCCCTAGCAGTGGAAGGGAGACATTTAAATTAGATAATTCAGCCTATTACGAATAAATTGAAAAACAGAATCTACTAAAATACCAACCAAACGCATATATTATCTAGTTCAGGTATCCAGTACATCCACTTGGTATATGAAGTGCGGTAAAACTAGATATCAGAGCACACGAGCCAAGCAAGCCGGCAGAAGTTCTGACGAGCTCTCCAGCGTCGAGAGGTCGTGTGTCGAGAGGATGCTCTATTGTCATGCTAACACTATCTCACTTACTATGTAAGATATAACTAGCTTATGACTACAATTGTTGTCTTAGTATATACTGCAAGTGTTTCTGGTTTATTTTAAATATTTTTATAAAAAAATGTTATACTGAGATAAAATATGTAGAAACTTTACTTGCTAAAGAAGCTTGATACTATACAAACCTTTTTAGTGCTCCCTTATTTATAATACGGATTGAAAATAGCTCCTTTGTAGAAATACGAGTACCTGTAGCGATTTATGCAAGTTCTTCAGGAGTACTTATATGTGTATTCAGTATCCCAAATACTTAAATAATACATCACAAAATATCTCACTACAAACAGAATCCAAAATTATGCATGCGTTCAAGTTCAAAATAGTGTCATTTCAATGTACCAATTATAAATTATAATGAGTGTCGTAAACCGAACGCGCGCTGTTTAATTTGTGGTGTGACAATTAATTGGTTACACTTTCCATGTTTCGGCGACTATCATTGGACATACCACACTTATGGACGTTAGGGACCTTGTTTGACCGGACGTGATTGAGATTTGAATTAAAAACCAAATTAGTTGACCCTCGAATTGATAGAGGTTGGAAAGAACACTAATGTATGTAATTGCTGAAACTATTACAGCATGAAGTCTGTCTCTTTGTACATTATTGCTGTTAATGTGATTGTGTCATATATGTTGATTTTTTTTTAAGTTCCGGTTTTACTTTTGATATGAAATTTAAGGTACTTGAATGAACGGTTGATTTAAATTTAATGTAACTTTTATTCACGTTAAGTCAATATTTCTTTGTTTTAACACTACATTAAGTAATATCTTACAATCAAACCTAATCCCACGACTGATCATCATAGTTAAAAATCTTTCATGCCAGCAATACTAAACAGAGCAATCAAAAGAATGCAACTTACAAACATTATAATAAAATTTATCTCTTTTTACATTTTATAAAGGCAAAGGTTAACAAAAAGGCTTCTTTGTTATAACCTACGCGGCTAATTGTAACTGAAACAAGTGAATTACTTTTTCATCTTGAAAAGTCTTAGCCTGGAAATAGCCCGAGGTAATACATCAACTACTTGTAAAAGCAAAGCTGAGAAAATAGTCTGCTGTATTACGAGTATAATGCTACCATCTTAGAATAGTGCCAGCACTACCCAATTTCTTTCCATAGGTGTTCGTGAGAGGCGCATTAGGGTATCGGGGCTTTTTAAGTGATTTTTTGGCGATACGGTTAGAGAACCATCAAGAACAACCTTTATTTTACAACTTTTTCTTTACCCAATTCCAAAAGCATCTACCTTTTAAAAGGATTTATAGACCGGACTGTATGTATATATTTATAATATTTCCTAAGAAGTATAAACCGAAATATAGTAACTATATTTTAATAATAGCCGCATCAATAATCACTTGAATCTTTTGACCTGAAAAACCAGTTTCAAATAATAGTCGAATATTGGCTTCGACTCAACGAGACCATCTGATAAAAGCCGCAACGATTGTTAGAAGGGTCACATTACGAGCCCACGAGCAGTTATTAGGCTGTACCGGTGTAAGAGGCTGCGATGCATGACACGTAGCGGGACATTCCTCACCCACGAAGCCTCCGCAACGCCAACAAACGGAAAATTGACTGATACGTGCTAACGTTGCATGCAAATTATGGAGGACGTGATAATCTTTTTGAATGAACCAGTCGGGTTTTATAAATAGCAATGCAGTTTTTGTTAGATATTCTTTTTAATAAGATTTTAAGTTGCCAATATAGATTTAGTACGCCATACTAACGTATACGTGCTTCTATGTCTTACCTATAACTATAACAGATATAATTATTTTAAATATACTTATAAAAATATGCAAACCTCAGTCATAGTGTAAAATAGTTAGAAACGGGTGGTTGAGAGATTGGTAAGATAACACCTTTGTAATAATTAAAGACCCCTTGCACCTCCCTTCTTCACAGCAAAATGAAATGAGTGAAATTCAAAACCAACATCGCAATACTATATTTTCAAAAGCAACAGTCAAATACTGTGTAAACTTATTTGGATGTACCGAAACAAAATATAAATAAATTCCGTGAAAACACCAAACAAACGCGAAAATAAAACGAAAAACGAGTATCATGAATAAATTTGTAGAAATGGAAAGAGGCATAATCGAAAAAATCTTTTCCAGCGAGAGAATTTAATTTCTTATATATTTAGCAAAAGCGACTCATTCCAGATGGAATTTCATTTCAGAGGCGAGAAAGGACGGTTGGGATGAAATTCGGCCAGCTTAGCCTTCGTGATGAATTATGTAGTGAAATATTTAGGTCTTACGCCCACCTTGCTATTGTGTGGACGAAGCAGACACTTCAGTTATTGTCCTCAATCAGCTTTTAATCAGCCTCCTCGAAAATGGTTTGTAAGCTCTTTACTTACTCGAAGTTTGTCGTTAAGTTTTATTAATTAGATATTTGTGTTAGAATTCACGAAACAAAAGGACGGGCATTGAGCAAAATGCTGAAATATTGCAATTAAATGTCACTTAATACTAGTCAGAGCAAAAGTAATATTGCTGAATTCTCATTATTGTTTCAAAGAAGCTAAAAGAACAAGCAACTAGCAGCTTTTTCTAGGGTGTAAAGAAATTTTGCTGTTGAGAACTAGAAGTATAAAATAAGATTATATTTTTTACATTTTAATTATTGTATCACTGCTCTCGATATTTAAATGAATTAATTTCATGGTAACATTTTGTACCCGCAAATATTTATGCGTTATATTTGAACAAAAGATAAAATATCTAGGTATACTTATAATAAATCTGTAGAGAGGTCAATTCTGTACATGAAATATACTTTCAAAATAACCATCAGGTGGTGATTAGGGATCGATACTGATGCCAAAAAATGCAATCAGTAAAATTTTTGTCTGTCTGTCTGTCTGTCTGTCTGTCTTTCTGTCTGTCTGTCTGTCTGTCTGTCTGTCTGTCGGTTTGTATGTTCCTTATGGAAACAAAAACTACTCGACAGATTTTAACGAAACTTGGTACAATTATTCTTCATACACCTGCGCAGGTTTTTGTATACTTTCCAGCAGAGTAGTAAAGGGGAATTTTGGGTAATTTTGGGAAAAAGGGAGAAGTTACTCCATTTTTTAAGCTTCCGTCGCGTGTGCAGCCTCAATGGTTAAACTTACATAAAAATCATGTGTGACGGAAATATTTTTCATAAAATTATCTAAAAGAAAATCCTCAGCAGTTTATGTCTATTTTTTACGGTTGGCTCACAATAACACGTGTAATTCCTGATAGCTTAGCAGTTCGGATCATTCTGATTATATTTGTTTACTTTTACGTTTGTAAACGTCTCATTCATCCCAAATTTAAAAAAGGTAACATTATTACCTATTCAATAAAAAAAGAATCATAGAAATCGGTAGACAAACACCGAAATTATACATAAAATAAGCCATCGCGCCCGTGATCAAAACCAAATCTTTACTAATTTACATATAACATACTAGATGGCGCGAGTAGTTGCATCCTAAATCACGGAATGATTTATTTTTTAGATTGTTATAAATACTTCATAGTGTTTTATTTAAAAATTTGCTATTAAACGGAAATACTGAACCGTTCATCAAAGCGCATTTAAAATCACCAAACTACACTGTTTAGGGATTGCTATAAATTTAATAAATTGAAAACATTGCGCTGAATTTCACAATGCTTGAGCAGTGACTGAAGAAAGAAACCTCAGATATTTAAAAAAACAACGCTACCCGTGCGAAGCTGGGACGATCCACTAGTACCTAATATAATTTAAATTCATTTGTCATTAACGGTTCTTTACACCCTTAAAGGGCGTTATATTCGAGCGAAATGAAACCTGGCGGTGCATTTCAAAATCCTATTTCCTTGGAATAGAATTATACATTCACGTTTTAAGGGCGTCCCCGGAAAAATAGGTTGATATTGATTGTTTGGAAATTCTATAAAGTCTGATTTGATGATATTGATATGATATGAATAAAATATATGTTGGTGATTAGTTCATGGTGTTAAAATTTGATGTTTAACATTTTAATAATTTGTTGAAAAATATGATGAAAAAAATTCAATTGAAACATGCTTTGTTTTCATAAAAACCTTATAGGCTCCACTGGCATAACATACATGTGAACTCATTATGTGTCTATATACGCGTAGCTTTAAGATCTGTAACTTTGATGTTTAACTTTTCATTTAAACATTATAGTTATTCAATAAAACTAAATAAACTACATTTATCCTGCGCGCGCGTTTTTTCCGTCCCTATCACTCTCAGTGAATTTGACGTAAGAGTGAGCGCAATAGCTGCAAAATGCGAGGAGGCCCTTAACAATTATGCCTATGTATCATAAAGCACAGAGCATAATAGGTATGCATTTATTCTATTTCAAATAAGTACAGATTAGATAACGCAGCGTACTTTGAATTTTGAATAAACATTATATACTAATAAAAATGCAGGTGTCTGAAGTATGAAGAATAAAAGAGCATGTATGGATGTGAACGAAGCTAGAGAGGTTTGCCAGGATCGTACAAAGTGGCGATCGATAGTATCTGCCTACCCCAATGGGAGCTGAAGGCGAGGGTTTATATACACAATTATACGTATGTACGTATATTCATTGTAATGGAAGAGCGAACACAGTAAACTGTCACCTATTTTTAAAATAGATTGTCGTGCTTCGAAAATTAAATGTAGGTCCCGGAAGCTTTGTGCAGCCATAACGGATATTAATATGACTTCACTCAGTGCGCCGGGTCTACTTCCGGTTGGTGTGACGAACCAATCGAATGCGTTTTGTTGTGGGCTCGGAACACTCATTCAGAACTGACATTTCCTAAACAGAGAGTTCAGTGAACTAAACAGACAATGGAATGAATGCTCGATGACTTTTAATATATTAAAGCGCCGTCTATCAAAATTACTTAAATATAATTTGCATAGGGATTTTTTTATTTTGAGGATACAAAAGATAAATAAAAAACAATCACGTATATTGTATTATAAATTTATACATTGTATATATTATGCAGCACTTTGATCAAGTTAGGATTAATTTAGCACATTAAAAAGCGGTTGAGATTGAGGAATCTAACAAAATGCAAAAAATACAGACATTAATAACATCGAAAACATGTATGTTCATAATGCAAGGGTTTGATTTCAAATCGAACCAGCGACCCCGACTCAGATAGCAAATCTCTTTAATAACTAGACCGAGGTGCCAGTCGTTAACTCCATGACAAAATAAAACCTACAATTTCAATACATCATTCATTTCAGTAAGTAGCTACTCAGAACTTTAGAACAATCAGTGTAATTCTAAGATTTTATTATCTTCATAAGTATTTTCAACTTAGAATGTACTATTCTTGCTCAACATATTATCCTAGCCCTACCCAGCAATGTTATAATATTTCACCCCTACCACAAACATAACTTTCATTCCTCACGGCAAATCAAAGTGAAAGCATGATTCATGCACCGCCGTTTAGGAGGCTCTATCTATAGGTATATTAAAGCTAAATATAGCCATCTTAATGAATATATGAATTGTTCGGGCGTGTCGTGAATACCTTTGATGTTCGGTTATGTTTTCACTACTTATATTTGTAATATGAGTTATGCAAATGTATCCACGAGCTTTAAGGGATGTTTTATTTACAATTTGATTTGAATTAAAGTAGTAATTTGATTGAACAGGAATCAAGCTTAAAAGGGCAAAGCTAGAAATCATCCAGAAAATATTCTTTTATAAAAAGAAATTATCTTCTTATTCATGAAGAGGACAACAACTGAATAAAACTGCTAAGTGATTAAAAGATGATAGAGGGGGTGGATAATAGTAAATTGGTTGCATCCAACTAAACAAAATAAGTAAATTTATACATGTGCAGAAATAGCAGTCATGACATTTCCTTTTTCCATAGGCAATTGTTGATAAAAATATTGTAATTAACTAAGAAAATAGAAATTCCTATAACATACAAGTCAAGGGACAAAAGCTAATAATTTCTTATGAAAACTTATATTATTTACATCAACTAAAACGGATATTATTAATATAGTAAATAGGTAAATAGAGTCCAAGGACAAAGAACTCAATTTCCCCGAACGAATACCCATTTTGGTGACATAACTGGATATATACAGAATAACGTGCTCGAACCCGCAATTTCATATGTACATTTCGTCGCCTGAAGATGTATCTAAGTAAATATCGTTTTTCATCATGCGTGGATTAATATACGAACCATGTGATATTACTGGTGTCTCATGTTTGCCAGTAAACTACATTCAAGCCCTGTAATTACGCTATTGCTAAAAATAGATAATGCACGTATTTATATTCTATTTACACATAAAACCGAAGAAAAACATTATTTTTTGCCTAAGTTTAATGAGCATTTCATTTCTCCTTTGGAAATATCGTCTTGAATCCGTTCCGTTGAATCCGTTAAAGAAATTTTTTTTATGACAAAACAGATGTATGTTCCTTAGTCTTGAGTGCAATGCATATGTTCACTATATATTGTTTGAAAAGCGATTATTGTATATAATCAACTTAGTGTCACTTTCTACAAGTCGTCATTGTTTATTTCGTGGAGCTTACTTGATTCGTGTGCTATATCCGGTCCCAGTATATCTATTTATTTTTATAACAATACCTTAAATGCCGATGTTATTATTTGCTTTATCTCACAATGATTTTCCATTTATGATATCGATTGCTATTGCTACGACAGGTATCAAAAATATATTGTTGTTTCATAATAATTGCACAACTATCGAGAAATTAAAAGCTAAAAATGAAATTGCATTCAATATGATTTAATAAAAAACTTATTTATACAACAACCAATGACTTAGCAAGAATACGACATAAGTGAAGCTGTCAACCATCGTACGAAGTTCGTAGAAGGTCAAGAACCATGTGAAAATATCTTGTTAAAAATACAGTGAGAAGAGTTGGACGAGCCGAACCCAATCGACTCTGAATAAGGCTTCGAAGGAGCTCGTGACTCGCACGGGCGAGTCAATGGAGCATTAGTGAACCACCTCTATTCCTATACACTGCATTTTGGAGCCGGTAAAATAATATGATATAATAAGTACGTTTTCTTGTTAGGCCTAGTTCTGTTCCTTGGTATTATGTCTTTCTCTTAAGGCAATAGGTTACTGAACCTAAGCCAATCACTAAGGGTTCATATATAGTAATGCAACCAGCTATAAAAAGGAACAAATTTTTGTGCACTATAACATTATTCCATGAAGCAGTTCAAGATCAAAAACGTATAATAACAGAGAACATGGTAAAATACTGGATCTTAATAGTCTTGATTCTTACTTTTTAAATTTTAGAAATATCACTCACGTAATTCGTTCACATTGGGGTATCAGATACTATATTGATTGCCGTTATAAAATACATGTTATTAAACTCTTTTGCAAATCTACATTTTAAATTCTTGAAACATCGCTTTGTTAAAATTTCACTTTCACCTGAACATCCACTCTGTAGTTGCAATAAATCCCTAGCCAGTATGATCTACTAAAATCCAAATGCAAGAATTTACAATAAAAGCTATTTTTACAATCCCTTATAATATAACACAGCTGGAGAACCAGGAAATAAAAATGGGCCCCACGGAGTGCGATAGGAAACAACCCGCCGTGACCATTCGGTCGCTTTAGTAATAACTCCCAGCCCAAGTTAGGTGTAATTGCATAAAATCGCTTTTGTTGGAATTTCGCTTGCTTAACCCGTAACCGCGCAGAGTTCATTCGATTCTGTAATCATCTCAGACAATACCCCAACTCTATTGTCGTCAACTTCATCTTGGCTAATGGGTTTAAATTGGGATAAAATTATTTCAATATACACATTTAATGTGTAAAGCATTTCAAACCACATTTATTCCCGTGGCATACAAATTTTGTAAAGGTCAAATTAAACATTAAGATTTATTTTGGCGTTAGAATTAGTAGTCCAATTAAAATTTGTATCAAAATAAATTTTCCTGTTCATATATGAAATGAAATAGTTTAGAAACTGAGCTATAAATTACTTACACAAGTAAAGGGGCTTAGCTTACTCAAGCAACTTATGAAAGAACGCTGAGTAAGTGTTTGTGAATTCCAACTAGTTCAGTCACCCAGCGATAGCTTTCGCTTTGACATGTGCATAGATTTTAGGCGCTAGTTTATATCAGTATCGTATGTCCATCATAATAGAAAGTGATATATGACAGAAAACGTTGTGAGCTATACTAAAACAATTATTAAGAAGATCGTAATGTAATAAATACGTTTTAGATTCCAAATACAAAATAAACTGCAAAACTAGTACTTTTTTAAGTATTATATATAGTACGATATTAATAGTTCACATCCGTAACCGTAGTTGCTAAAATTGCTTTTGTATAATTTAAGGAAAACATCTGTTTAAATAAAGTAGAAGGGATAAGTTTCACGCCATTTGCGTGCCGGTTCGGCTAACAAGTTCACTCCTACTACCCGTCAAGTAGGTACAAGCAGGTCATAATTCAGTTATAACTTCGATAATAATCCAAAAAAGACGTACCTAGACCTTGACTATACTTATTTTTAAATTGAGTTTGTGGACAACCTGATTTTTAAATGTATTCCGATCTAAATCGTCAACTAACCAATCTAAAAGTTTTCAGTAAAAGTCTCAAATAAATAATATCCAGGTAATGCTTTCAAGTACCTAATGAGTAGCACCAGACAAAATAATAACAGCAGGTGCAAATCACCCCATTGCTACCACAATGCACCCTTTATTTATGACACACCAATTAACTACATACATTTATGTTTTCGTATTACTCACTCACTTTCAAGTGCTCAATTTACTCATGTTGATACATATGTTAAATTTTAATCGAAACACAATAATGGTATGGTAGCTGAGCTGGCCTGTAGGAGTTACAAGGTACCCAATCCGGTCAAGACCTACTACTGATCGATTAAAATGATTCCTTATATTACAAGAATCTGGGATATTTTAAAATAAGTCAAAAGTTATGTTTTTGAAGTTAGTTGAGAAAAAACCTGTACTATATAGGTAGGTATTATTTTTAGGGAAACACAAATATAATTAATAATTTACACATACTTTTTATTACTCATCCAATTTCGTATTTTGTGGTATTACGTAAATTTTCTAACGGGATGAATGAAAACTTTCGATGATTGCTGGTCACCCCAATATGGAGCTTAACAGCGTGGAAATAATTTATTTATATATGTTAAACATTGATAATGCAAACATTAAGAATAAAACGAACCTATACTATAATTTTGGTTTATGATAAAATTATGGATGATTGTTATTTTTATCATTAAGATAAATAGAGAGTAAGATATTTCACCGAACACTAAAAACCTATACATTTATATCCATGCATACCACTGCAAAGCTAGTGGTCCTGGTTTGTATTTCTTTATTTTTTTATACGGCAAAAATGGCTTTTATATTTCCACTATAACTATTCACTAAAAAATAATAAAACGAGAGAGCCAGCCATTGTTGTTTTATAAGCATTCCTAATTTTACAATATCTGAGAACAACGGCTATCGTTGATGAATCTAACAATAAAAATATTTTGATGGATATTAGGAGTCTAGGAGCCGGATATTTATTACCTAGTTGTACAATATTGTAAAAATCTTATTATCTGTGTCGTTCCTAATAATTATTAACAACTCTCAATAATTAATATTAAAATATAAAAGTTAACTCATAAAATACGTTAATAGTACAAATGTAATGAAGGATGAAAAAGGTGAATTAATGACTGATGGAATTAGAATAAAAAGGGTATGGAAGGATTATTTCGAGGGTCTCTTTGAAAAAGAGGATGACCCCACTACTTCAGCAATTGATATTAATATTAATTGTAACGAAGTGTTGGGTGATATGTGTGAAAGTGTGATAAGTATGGAAGAAATTGTAAAAGCGATGAAATGTATGAAATTAGGGAAAGCGGCAGGGTATGATAGAGTTAATATCGAAATGCTAAGGGCTGGTAAAGGGTTAGTGGCTTCTTGGCTGTTCTTCCTTTTTCGAAAGTGTTGGGCACTTGGCAAAGTACCAAATGATTGGTGCAGAGCGGTGATAGTGCCCCTATATAAAGGGAAAGGGTCACGCCAGGTAGCAAAAAACTACCGTGGTATTAGCCTACTTAGTGTTGTCGGTAAATTGTATGCTAAGGTATTGATTGAAAGAGTGATGAAAGAAACTGATGAGAAAATCTGGGATGTGCAAGCAGGGTTTAGAAAGGGAATGGGATGTATGGATCAAATCTTCTCCTTAAGGTGCATCACAGAAAAATTCTTAGCAAAGAACCAAAAAGTGTATTGCACCTTCATTGATCTGGAGAAGGCGTATGATAGGGTAGTAAGAAAGAATTTGTGGGAGGTGTTGTCTAAGTTCGGTTTGGGGAGCCAACTTATACGTGCATTGGAGTCACTCTATGAGGGTTCCAGTGCATGTGTAAGAATAAACGGGGAAAACACGGACTGGTTTGAAATCTCTAGGGGTGTACGTCAGGGTTGTGTAGCTTCTCCGTGGCTTTTCAATCTGTTCATGGATGACTGTTTGAAAGAACTACGCGAAAGTGATTATGGTCTGAGAATGGAAGGATTCATCATTAAATGCCTCTTATACGCTGACGATCAAGTATTACTTGCATCAACGGTAAATGAGTTGCAAGAGATGGTGAATATTGCGTGTAAGTCTTTTGAAAGAAAGGGCATGCGAGTGAATGTGGACAAAACCAAGACAATGGTTTTCCAGAGAGAGGAAAGTATGACAGAATGTGAGATTACAATAGGTGGCAAGAAAGTGGAACAAGTGAAAGAGTTTGTATATCTGGGAAGTTTGTTTACAAGGGACGGAAAATGCGAAGAAGATATTGAAAGGAGAGTAAAAAAGGGAAATGCGGTAAATGGAGCCATAAACAGTCTAATGTCGAGCCAGTTCCTGTCTGAAAAGGCGCGAATGGCAGTTCACAATGCTGTACTGGTTCCTACGCTGATGTATGGTAGTGAATGTTGGGCATGGCAAAAGAGGCATGAAAGTAGAGTGAATGCAGTGGAAATGAGATCCCTCAGAAATATATGTAATGTAAGGTTGTGCGACAGAGTGAGAAATAGTGTAATTCGTGAACGTTTAGGTGTGAAAGATGACGTAGTGTGCAAGATAGAGAAAGGAATGTTAAGGTGGTTTGGGCACATAGAGAGGATGAATGACAGTAAATTGGTGAAAGAGATCTATGGAGCCAACGTGGAAGGTAATGTGAGTAGAGGACGACCACGGAGAACACACTTGGACCAAATTGAGAGTGTGCTCAAAAAGGCTGGCGTCCGAAGTATGAAGAATAAAAGAGCATGTATGAAAAGATTGATGGATGTAAACGAAGCTAGAGAGGTTTGTCAGGATCGTACAAAGTGGCGATCGATAGTCTCTGCCTACCCCAATGGGAACAATGGGCGTGAGTATAAGTAAGTAAGTTAAGTATTAGTGAGATATACAGGTTTGACGTAAATTCAAAGCCTTCATTAAAGTGTCGATTAAGTCGTAATAAAAAAAAAGTTCATTTAGAACATAACCCTTTAAATGGTTACAAGTTTCAAAACACCGTACTCACACGATGATTTTTAAGAACGCCTAACAATAACAGAGATAGACATGAATTAATTATATTCCTCCAATGCAAAGGATTCAATCGATTTTCATTCTTCTGTAGCTTTAATTAAACACTACGTTATACATAATATTGCCGTGTAGTGCCGGCTTAGAATGTCGCTACCCCTTTCTACCCACGGGTGTCGTAAGAGGCGACTATGGGTATTGGAGCTTTTTATTGGATTTTTGGGCGATGCGGTTGGAGACCCATCACTAAAAACATTTATTTTACCGCCTTTTCCCCACTCAACTTCCAAAAGTGGCTGAGGAATTTATAATTCCTTGGCTCTGGCTACCCCTTCTAGGGAATTATAGCCGTGAGTTTATGTGTATATGTATGTGTATGTTATACATAAGTATATATGCATTACCATTAATTAAATATGAGTCTAAAATATATTAATGTATTGCACAAACTAAATAATATATTAAAAAGAGGTTTTAAAATGCATTCGATCAGCTGTTAAGTCGTTAAGCAGGTGCACTGGCACGCGCCTTGCCACTGAAACAATATCAAGTTCATATTGCAATAGAACTTTTAAACGGTTAAGGTCACTAGTAAAACAACCTTCCTTGCCATTAAATGGGAGATAATGACTTGTTACCGTATCCATTGACACTATCGTAAGTCTTTTAGTAGCAGTTACAATATTGATATTGATGTGCTACGTATTATTTCTATTTATATTTTTGTATTAATCGGTTCTAACCGCTATGGGCTGACATAATTTACTTACTTAGTAGTTTCCAAAATAAAAAAAAGCAATTATTTAACTATAAATGGCATTACATGTTATACGTAAATTAATTATGAACTTATTTAATTCTCCTTTTATTACCTATTAAGCACCTTTCTTGCAAAATTTATAAGTTTTTTTAAATATAATACATGTCTAGGTTATTCAATAAATGGATATTCTCATAGATCGCCGGAATTTACCTAAACGTTTCTTAATCTATCCCTAGATCTCGTAATTCGAGATCTCATAAAATATGAACCTTTTTACGACTTAAGACCTTTTTTGGTGCGCTATAAATATAATAGTTCTCGCATAATTAATGACATGAGATTAAGCGTTATTGTAGTTTAATTTCTTGTATTAATTTATGGAATGACGTTGTAATAGCTCGTAAACATATTTCTTTCGTTTCCCGCCAAACTCTAGAACGTAAAACACTTAAACGTGGAATCCAGATAATATTACGGGCCGCTTTGGTTGTAAATTAAGAAAAAAGTGTCATCGTACATTTTTATCTCGAAATAAATTTGGAAATTAATGATCAATTGAACATTTATCAATTTGAAATTAAAAAGGGATTAAGTAATTTAAACATGCTGATGCCGCAAAGAGTTTAATTATGAACTTCTTTCTTCTTCTAATAATAGTTATTTACAAAAAAGTATTTGAAATACTAAATTAATATAAAATATTTTTTATAAACACTGAAAAAGCCCAATCAAGTCTTTTTTCAACTAGCAAAAATTTACTTGTTTTATTAATCTTAGCAAATATAAAAAATAAATATATGCATAAATAATATTCAAATATAAAACTACAGACACAATATAAATTGAATACATTTTATTGTAAACAGTAATCAGAATGTTTCTTGTTGGTTCACAAGGTGTCCCTTTATTCCACCATCAGCCTGTTGCAGCATTTAAAACATCTAGGCTTATAGGTTTGGTAAAAGTAAATTCTATTCAATTAAAAGCCACAACATAGCAAATAGACAGTTTTGAAAATAAACGCTAGAAATGCAGTCGAAAATAAAGTTGTTTTCGTTGTATCATTCATGGGTGTGTTTCAAGTCTTCAAACGAGTTCCGAAGTGGAGCGAGAAGAACTATAAAATAATAAGGTCGACTAACTTTTACGACTGGCTCTTTTATCACAGACAGCTCAGCTCTCAGTTCTAGACACGATATTCTGAGGCTGAAATACACTGTTCTGAAGTGTTCGATGAAAATGTACGAGACTTATTGGTGAGGAAAAATGTATCCGTGTAGATGAAGTTTGTGAGAATACTTAGTCGTTTAGATGCGTTACGGTCACTATTCAACATATTATGTGTTGTGAAGTGTCCAAAGTTGTAAGAAACATACCTACATACATACATATACTCACGGCTATAAATCCCAAAAAGGGGTAGCCTAAGCTTCGGAATAAGAAAATCCTCAGCCATTTTAGGAAGTTGAGTGGGGAAAAGATAATGTAATAAAGGTTCTTCTTAAACAACTTCTTTAAAAGCCCCAATACCCTTAGCCGCTTAAGCCGCAAAAGCCTAAAAAAATTAAGATGTAGTGATTTAATTTAATCAAATAAAAAAGTTCATTAAAAACTTATTAAAGCCAAGTATAAATAATCCTCCAGGCTCTGAACTTTAATATCCTGATAGTTTAACTTCATAATCCTGCTTACAAAGCGTGGTGATAGAGCTTTAGCCTAGCTGAGCCCGAGAGGCAATCCTTACATAGGTTGCAACATTATCGTTAAAAAAATATGTAACAGAATCTAAAAAAATGAAAGACTATAGTATGTGCTGTGTAGTGTCCGCTTAGAATAGCACTACCCCATTTCTTCCGGTGGTGTACGCAAGAGGCGACTAACGGTATTGGGGCTTTTAGGGGATTTTTGGGTGATGCGGTTGGACACCCATCACCAACAACCTTTATTTCACCATCTTTTCCCCACGCAACTTCCAAAAGTGGCTGAGGAATTTCTTATTCCCTACCCCTTCAAGGGATTTATAGCCGTGAGTATATACATGTATGTATGTACTATAGTAGATTTGTAAACTCATGGACATTTGTTAATTTACCAATATCATATTTTTATGCAACAATGGTTTCATTAGTTCAGTTTCATTAATTTCATCATTGTTCAATCGCTAATGCAATAAGTCAGTTGGACGAATCCTATCATTGGTTAACTGTAATGGCGATACATAAAATTATTTATCGTTACCTACATATTTATGTCATGTATTCGAAAATATTTTGTTACCCTTGTGTTTTTTTAAATACATAAGTAATTTGTGACTATTGCACGGATTGTGTAAAATCAAAAACGGAATTAAACTGCCTTAAAATTTTCTAACTCAGATGGAATATTTAGATTAATCTTAAAGAAAATAACACTAAACTTACTAACTAGAAAAATTTATCCACACGCACATAGATATTCTCATTAAAATAAATTATGAAGTTATTAGAATAGATTTTTTTAAAGACGAGTGGGAAATAGATAAGATAATGAAAGTGGTTGGTGATTGTTTCCACCCCGCATCGCTCAAATTTCACTTAAAAGAATACAAAAAGAAATCAATTCCTACAAAATAAAAATAAATATTATCGTATCTATATTTACCTACTATCTACTCGACACTATTTTGATCGTATTTTTGAATTACCAAAATTTTCTCTCCATCCATTGATAAAATTTATGAGCATTTAAGTAGAGTTTTATCTCAAAATCTCTATTTACGTTTTGTCATAAATAAATATATCTGAAGTAATTCCAATTTTATTGTCACACATAAAGAGCTATCAATAGATAAGACGATTATTTTATGTAATACTTAGATTCAACAAAATTTATGTGAACATTACTTTTCGAAGATTAACTTACATAACTAAATAAAATATAAGTTACGATAGACATAAACATTGTATCTTCTGATTCGTGTTTTACTGAAGAAACGAAATTATAATCTACGAGTATGATTGCTTTATGTATCAACAGTGCAGATATTTTATTATTGCTAGACTAGCTTGTAAAATACTTTTCTTGCACCACTTATTTGCTGTTACCGCCAAAATTGTCTTATTAGGGTAAATTCTAAGAATCTGGGCACGATTTCAATTCGAATTATAAATGTATGCTCACATTTTTTAATATGATCTTTTTTATCGACATACTTCATGCTATATACAGAGCAAGAGGTTGGGTGTACATTTGTTTTAAATATATGCTGTACATTTGGACATGTTCTTTTTAAAACAGAACCACTTCTTTCCTTTTTATAAAATTTTAAGTTAAAAGTACCTATTTTTGATGTTTTTACACACATACAACACAACATTGGATACCTACTGCATTCTTTTCTAAGCAATACAATAGTAACAGTACTTATATTGAAGGAAAACAAACATCTCATGTGAAATGCTAACTACTCGTAAGAAATATCATTCTATTTAATTACAAGTTCCACAAAGAGGATGACGCAAACATCGCTCACATGCAAATGCGTTCGAAAACAAAACGAAGACAATAGCCTCAAATTACATCCATCGTCCCGTTACAACTCCGGCTCGATTGTGTCTTAATTACTCTGATTAGTAGTAAGTCGACACGTGGTCAAAGAATTCATATTGCTAGTTCGTTTGCGTTGTGTAGAAATGGTCTCCCATACTTCCCTCGCGAGACATTCTGTGAGATTCACCTCACGTGGGTAGCGCCTATTGTGGAAGTTCGCTGTATTCTAATGGCAACGTTTAATTGCAAAGCCTCATTGTCGCTACTATCTGGATCTCACGGGGCTCTAAGGAAACAATGCCTTCACTTTGTACTCACTATTAATCCCTCGAATTCGCAGTGAAAGGGTTTGTTTGTTGTTACTTTAAAATCCTACGTAAACGTCAAATAGAAACATGAATATAAATAGGATTTTACGCTCACTTAGGCTGTTTAGTAATATCATGGCTTTTAATCAAATAAAGATAAAGGTTTGAAAGTAGAGGCGGTATGTCGGATAAGAGGCACACTCGTAACATTTGCGATAACGAAGTAAATGAGCACGTGAAGCCATGCCGCCGCACAGTGATTCGCGTAGAACAAGCTAGATGGACAAAATTATTTTTCGACTCGAATGGCTCTATATGTGCTTAATCATACGTATTCTGTACTTTTTTTAAAATTTCATGACTTAAGGTAAATGGGAGGGGGGTAGTGTAAATAAAAATACAAAAAATGAAAAAAAATATATTTATATATTAAAATAAATGCAAAAATCATGATTTCTTCCACATTAAACATTTTTCTAAACTTAAAACTAATATGAAAAACAAATGTTTACAAGTCAGTTACTTAAAAAATAATATTCTATATATGTTACAATCATTCCCTATCACTATCATCATCTGAAGAATCCGACTCTATGTAATCATTTTCATTACGAGGGATATTTACATAAGGTCGCGAAATGGGCGAATGAATTTTGTGGAAGCACACCTATTATATCTTCTTCCTGTGTTTTTACTAATCTCTCAGCAGTTTTGTCTTAAATCGATTGTAGCTTAATTTCTGCGCGTGTTTCCGTTACAGAAATGTGCTCCGAAGGGGGATAACAGGATAAAAAACACTTACGTATACTATAGTATGATGGTAACACTTTATGTCCCGCCTTCATTTCCCACTTCCTCTTAGCTTTGTACGTGTGACTTGTACACTTAGCGTCCATATAATAGGCACACGCTTCAATATCGGTGAGAAGTCTTCCATTAGGGCAGGCTACATTTTGCTCAACACTTGTTCCATCACTCGCTCGTTTTATAGCTTGGGCAACGTTCCGCTTGCCTTCCGATCTACTAGCTACTTCTGCAGCAATTGCCAACTCTTTTGCACTCCATTCAGAAACGATGCCGTCCACACGTAGTTTTTTGTTTTATATGATGACTCCTCAAAGCTCTTTTGAGGTCTTCCCGGTCGCTGAGCACCCTCAGTAGAAGTGGTGGCAACTGGAGGGTTAACAGACACCTTGAAATGAAAGTCTTTGCCTTCCAGCCATGTTTTATGCATAGAGAGAAACCTTTCCCTAATGCGACTAGCACTATTCCATTTCTGGGCTATTTTCATGCTACTAGCAGCGATGCTCTTGGTGATTTCACGCAAGGATACTTCGGTTATATTTGAGAGATCAAATTTAACCGAAAAAAATCGAAAATGCGTGAATTTCTGTTTTCTTTATCGTGTTTTATCCACTCTTCGAAAAATTCAATTTTCGAAACACTAAGCACTTGCTCTGTAAAAAAAATAAAAAAAAATGTTAGAGCAAAAAAGGAGCATGGAAAGTGATGTTTAATATTAAGTTTAGGCTTAGATCTACGACATATATAAAATCTAACCCGGAGACATGTGGAGACAAAAAGTTGCAGTCTATAAAACATTTAAAAAATATATTTTTCTTTGTGTTTTTCCTACTATCTTTTAGACCGTAAAATTTTATTGGATTTAGTTACCTAGGAGTAAGATTTCTATAAAAATATAATGTTCTTACCTGTACTAATAGGATCCATAGCACAAAACACTGATTCGTTTACTGCACAAGTCATGAGGTGTTGTCGAATATGTGGCAAAATTGCAACTGAGACGATTACAAACTAGTAATAATCGTCATTACTTACCCTTTAACACCTCATTAGCAAGCCATAACGGGACTTTGCACAATCAATTTTTGGAAATGAGATAATAGGGTTGTTCTTGACAACATAAAACGATCAATTCCAGGAAATTGGACAATGACTTTTGTCCACCTAGCTTGTTCTACGCGAATCACTGTGCGCCGCCGCCGCGCCGCCACCGCACGCGCACTCGGTGGCCGACTCATGAATAAAACTATTTTCTTGTGAGGAATGCAGCCTTTACCTTCGATATTAATTTGAAATAAGTACGTTTGTATTACTTTTATACCGGTTTATTTTATTTTTTGTATTCTATTAATTTAAAAATTGTATTTCTTTAATGAAGATAGCTGTTATATTTTTCATTAAGAGAGTGGTAATTACAGAGATATCTTCGCCACAGTTCCAAAGAACCGACCCATAAATTAATTGTGTCTACATAAGAAAGTAAATCTTTTATCTTCACTGTGATTCTAACAAAAAGGTATAATTACAATCTACTTTTCGTTATAAAACTATTTGAATCCGCATACCAAGAGAAATATAAAATTTCATGATCCGTCCGATTTCCTATAGATAAAATCGTCATTAACATGAAAAGCGACGTCTAATAATAGTCTAACAACATTCCGCATGTCCGGTTGTTCGGAGTTCGAGTCCAGCACCTACACTTGCCGATTCGAAAACTGGTTTGGAGCGCGACGGGCCATCCACTTGATGGTGAGTTGTGGCCAACTTTCACAAGATTCCACAGGGGCCTCCGATACCGAAAACGGCCGAGTAGCCGTGAGAACCTATATAGTAAATAAAGCTTTACTACACAACACACTATACCTTACCATTCATGTTTATCAACAGAGAAGCTAAGAGGCTCGAAATGAAAATACTTGTGTCAGTTGAGGACGAAAGATTTTAGGAAACGAGTATTGAATGAGTATTTTATTTTAATAGATTTCCTTGTAAGCTCGGTAAACGCTTATCTTTAGAGTCATCAGACTTATTTATGATATGATTACAAGAACTGTTTATTAATCGACTTCAATAGCTACATTTTTGACGGAATGTTGTTTAAAATTAGTAATAGAACAAACAAACTTGTTATTTTGGCACTGGCTGAAAATCAGTGCTACTAGTACCCAGCACTGGTAGAAATATCCTGAGCCAGTGATCATTTCTTTAGTAAGAACATATTGTGTGTGCTGTAGTTTTTTTATTATTATTATAGTTAAGTACAATGTAAGTGTTTTTTTTATTTATATCATGTTTAGGTTACAAGTACTTAATAAGTGTGTTATAATATTATTTTTTCTTATCTAACTATCCAAACTATGTTATATGTTCGTTTTCACAAGGTTTATCAAGTCCAAGGTGTGCCCAAAGGTGTCTCAATATGAGCATCGCAATTGCTTTGTTCTCTGAACATTTTTGATAGTTTTATCAAAGATGATGTAATGTTTCAATATTGTGCTGTTGAAAGCCTATTTGAGTTTTACACAATCACATACCATTGTTCAATCAATACAGACCTATTCTTATCAACATACTAACATTAACCAGTTCTGAGTAAAAACTTTCATAAGGTTTTTTTTTTCGAAATAATGTAAATCTAAAATCAATTGCATAAGTTGTATTTAATATTTACGTTTTTTAAAAGTCTGAGAGAACATTGCCTATGGTATTGAGTAAAGTATAATTTTCGTCATCATAAGTACGTGATAAAACCAAAAATATATAGAATAACATCAACAGAAGAACAGTATCAGAACATTATGATAACAATTAGTACCGACTTATATCGCATTCGCTTAGAAAAACATCCAGTTTCACTTACTGCAAAACCTATATTTATGTTTATAAATCCCAAACAGGGATAACCAGAGCATAAGAATCAACAGTTATTTATGCTGTGGAAGAAGATTAAGAACTTTTTAATACAGATTAGAGAGAGTACTGAAAAAGGGTTACCATATCATTACATAAGTATCCTCTTAATATGGCAATGTCTGAAATTTGGTACTGACCTTTTATAAAACGATTCCGCAACACCTAAATCAAATCAAATTCTACACACAAAAACGTATTTGTTTTCTAATTGGATGCTTTAGATTTGACCCTTTAGTAAAAATAAATATTGACGGTATAATATCAATGCCTCAACAAAACAACGGGTACCGTTATGTTCCGCAGTCAAAAGGCTCTGACAATATAGAATCTCTATCTCGACGATCGATCGGAATGATTCTACTAGAACGCAGTTCAAATTATGAGCCTATCTATCAATATGTTCGGAATAGTATCCGTTAATAGGGTCCCAGTGAACGTTGCGGTGTTCAAAGAATGTGCTGCGTTGTTTTCACAAAGTATGAGATGCAATAACCTTTACTAGCGGGTCTAGTTCTTAATTAATATCGATGTTAAACCAGAACCTAATAAGCATGAATACCTTTACTTTCATAAAATATAATAAACAAATATAAACTTTCGCAAAATGTAAAAGGTTTTTACTACAAAATTTGACTATTATTGTATAGTTAAAACTAAATTTCGCAAGTACTCTATTACTGTCATTAGCGGTCCAGCTAAGCTTTCATAAAGCTTTGGCAGCGCGTTGATGTTCTTTGGAGGAAGATTCTTCTTAACTGGTATTGATTCTTATATTAATGTATAATGTTATTACTAATTACCCGCCTTTTTTCAGAATTCGTAAACATAGCATACCTTATAGTATTTTGTTTGGTTCATCATACGATGTTATGGATCATATTTGTTTGAAAACAAATGACAGTGTTATTGAAATAGTTAAAGGACCAACACAAGTTCAAATTGAAAGTAAGTTTAAATCATGAAAATATTCAAATTCACATGCCATTAGTGTTACAAGGGAAACCACTTTCAAATTCTCATGTTCTCATAAGTAAGACGTTTGAAGTGTGATTGCAGTACATACCCGTGGCTGTTATGGTTCCCGTGAAATCCTTTTATTTTGTTCAGAGACGTGAAACGACGGTTGTACAAACGTCAACATTCGAAATCCCACAATTTCAAACTTTAACTCAACTTTGCACGGACACAAACCGAACCTACACAGCTCAGTTACCTGGCGTGATTTGGCTCCCACTTCGGAGGCTGTATTTCGCAGCCTCAATTGACAAGTCACTTACAACTCTTTAAAATAATACTTCCGCGCACTATTTAACTCACGCACATCAACTTTATTCATTATTAGGTGATTTTAACACAGCTTTTTTTCGAAAATCGACCGTTATGGCTTTAAAAACACTCGTGCCGATCGAAGTTAAGTTGTAACTAAGTTGAAACCCGCTACGAGTAGTGAAAGACCGTTGATCCAGTTGTGATGTCGGTAAAACTGCTCGCGAGCCTGCCGGCTATACTACTTTACCTATGGAGCCTCCATCTACCCATCTTGCTCTAACAGAGCTTCAACGAAAGAGAGAGCGATAACAAGTATTGTGTTGTGGTTGGCAACATTGATAACCTGCGCGCACGTTGCCATTTTTAACACAAATGCAGTGACGACAGGTGAATTTTAAAAGTGTGCGTGCGTTTTCATATTTATTTAATTCAGTGTGTTTGTTACAGAAATTGATACTTTAATGAAACAAACGCCTACTTTAGTATAATCAACAACTGACAATAACAGACTATTATGTATTTAATAGCTTTCGGAATATTAATCTTAACAATACTAGTAGAGCTCATAAGCGAAAGTTTATGCATAAGTAAGTTTTCAAAATAAACTAAACATTGTCCTATATATATACAGAGGTATAGTTACATTCTAATGAAAGGAGTTTGTTTAATAAATAGTTATTCCAGTGAGCGAGAACTAAGGGCCGGTTTACAAGTCACGTCTATTTGCTAATTCTGCCGCGTCAACGCCTCTCACTAATTAGCTGGTGCAAGACGAATGCTGGAGAGCTCTTTGTACACAGCCTTTGTGACTGGCAAAGTTACTGAGGTATGACTATATTAAGTTTCAACTTTGCTATCCTTTGCCAAAGCTCGGGATAAACTTGGCGAAACAGACACCTTTAGAAAGACAAACTGATTTTATAACGTGGAGTTACGATGTAGACAAAATTAAACAAGTTTGCAGCTAAATGAATATTATACTTTAGGAAGTTGAAAAAGATTATGTTGAATATTCTATGCTAAAATATATGTTCACCATATTATTATACCCATTAGTAAAAAAATACAATTTAATCATCCATATTCATAAATATGTAAAATGTTTAAAAAAAAAATGTTTTTTAAGAAATCAATGATCTTTTTGAAAAAAATACTACGGTAAGGTCACCACGGGTATATTTTACTGTTTCTAATTGTATGGTCAACAGTTATGTGCATAAGCCATACGGTAAAGACGAAAACCCTCACATCCAATGTTTTTCTATCTATTGTCATTTTTGATTAATTTCATGTCTCGAAACGTCTTTTGATATACAGAAAATAAGTTATTATAATAATATATTAATATTATTTATTTTATTTATTTATTATTATATTAATATATAATAATATATTAGATAAAAATCGACAGCTAATGAGTGAAACACTCCTGCCCCAAGACCCAACACCGTTTACAAAGGTGAGTCTCAACAAGTTTTCGTGAAATGCACCGAATATTCGGTATTTGGCCAAATCACTATTGCAGATTATCTAGTGTCGTAGTTAATATCTAAATTTGTGTAGGTTTTAGGGAAAAAACAATTATCAATACAATTTGAACTAAAACCACATTAAGTTAACAAAACACTAACGAAGGTTATGTCTAATCTAAACCAAAGTTATTAATCATTTGTACAATTGCAACACCTATTCACACTACGAAACTTATTATTTTAACTGAGTGTAACTGTTTGCTAAAACTTGACGTGATAAAGAATGAAGTAACGAACCAGCAATGTACCAAATTCACACGAGAACAATCACCGATTTCGTGAACGCCGTGGTCATGGGATTCGTGACCTTTCATCTTTATAATAGAACGCGAGGAGGCTTCAAATAATTCTTAATCATTCACTTTACACGAAAATCATCAATCGAGTCTTCGTAACATTTACTAATAGACAAGAAATTCTCGATGAACACAAGATTAAATGTTACGAAAGCATAAATACAGCCTTTTTACTGAATATGATTTAACCAGTGAAAAGCTCAAGCGAGTAGAATCGGATTAAACACTTTGAGTAGTATGGAATTAAAATTTACAATTCAAAACTCTGGAAAAACGCGTTAATATATATTTAAATCCCTCGTAGTAACAGACTAAATCGACAGTATATTAATTGTTTTAGAACGACTCGCAATCTGAAAAGTACGATCAAATTAATGTGTCGAATCAGATCCTGAAATCAATGATATTGTAAATGGAAACGAAGGATAATACGCTAAAGATAGATTTGCCATTAATCGTGCAGAAGTATCGAAGGAAAAAGTGTATCCAATTTAAGGGAAGTGCTGTTGACCATTAATCTTTATCCATCTGCGCAGTAGACTAGAAGCTTGTAAAATTGTGAAACTGAAGAGTTCTCAAGATAGCCAACACTTACTTGAAAAATGCCTGCAGAAAAGTAAACAAAAAAACAAGTGATATTCATGTAGTCAAATTAGCAGCGAATACCGAAGGCAATTTAGAGAGATATTATTAAATCACACAAGCAGTTCGGTGACAGCTTACAAGCGAATTTAACAAGGGAAGGACCTCAATAATGAGATATTTTCTGACAAACTTGACGCCCAAATTATCAGTTACGTGGGCAATGTGCATGTCATAAAAGGTGCTCAATATTTCTTTAGACTTGTTGCGTTTATTACTTCGTGGTAATAAATTATATAGAGGATACGGTGGAAGTTGGAATTATGATAGGATAATTTGATATTAATTAACTTGGTAGCCTAGTGGCTATATCTATAATGGCTTTAGTTTCAAGAGTTAAGGCTCCTCTATCAGTTATAACTCTACTGGTATTTTTCTCATTATTTTATACATAATATATTTGACATGGCAAATTGTGTAATCGATAAAATCATGGTCCATTTTACGTAGGTAAACTATCTAGCCAATTTATGAGTACTTCTATTGCAAGTTCAATGATGACCTTCATAAGAGTTAGTACCTCTGGTTCTCAAATCTCGGATATGTATACGATTAAAAAGCTCGCGTATGTCTTCAAAACTCTACTCTTAATTACCTAAAAACATGATAAAAGGCGTTCTTACCTATGTCGAAGTATTTCAGTACAAACTGCGCTTCAGGTCCCAACGCTGTCACCACTTCAAGAGGCAAATCGGAGTCCCGAAGCACGTGCACTGAAAAATATTAATAAGTATTTTTTATTAAAAGTAAATTAACAAAATTCTACTATCGCAATTACTATTTCGGCTAACTTGATCTTTGTACTTTCAATTAAAATTTTTAATGAAATGTATGCGTGAATTTCTGGAAAATAGCTTACATCTCCGATTAAAATTAAGGTTACCTAAGCATAAGTATTTCCCAAAAGACTATGCAAATTACAAAATCCATTTCGAAAATTACCTTGGTGCCTTCTGAATTGAAAGCATTAAAACATTACTACGCACGTCTGCCCAAATACCCAATTCAAAATCTCCATAGACTCATCAAACAATAAGACAGAATTCAAAGAGATAATTGGCACATTAAACAGTAACGTTAGAGCGTATATTCAGAAGATTAATATGGCAAGTTCGTTATGCGTAATCCATTGTTCTACAAGGCAACTAACAAGGTAGGGCAACTATTTCTTAGTTCGCATCTTGCTAGAGCTAGACCCAGAGCAGGATTGTGGACCCGTTTTCGAGAAATCGAATAGCTAATGGGAACACTGTAGAGACATATGCGAGTATACGGTATTAGTTTTCAATGGGGTGAAAGAGTCACTGTAGATCACTAACTCTCCTGTTAGTGACAGAAATAGAAAGAAATATTGACCCCAAAAGTTTGAAAGAAATAAGCATGTTTATTGGTCAAGAATATATATAAAAAACAAACAAAGGTACAACCGTAACATAACATGAATCAGCTTTGACAAACAAGATTTGATGATGAAAGAAAGGATAGAAAGAAGAAAGAGATGTTTAAATTTCATTGTGTTAGTTGTTTATGCTATTTGCTAAGAAGTGGAATATACCCTAAAATGCGCAAAGTGCAATGGGCTAGAGCTATTTGTAAACGACACCAAATACCTATTAAATAACTATGTATTAGTTATCTAACAAACTCCCCAAAATAGCTTCATCCTCCTCTACTTCTCCCGAACACAAAGACACACAGTTCTCATATATGAGCTACCTTATTTATGAACCTCTATGAAATATGGGCACGCCTACATGCAAACCAATGCTGCTAAACGTCGAATCCATACTAGTTTGCCGCGGCTTTGTCTAAGGAAATGGTGCCCTAGTTGTCTGGTATAAGAACTCCTGTTGGGAATCACGAGGTGTTCTAAACGTATACAAGTTGTGGGTGTCATGTGACGGCCGGTTTCCTGCTATATCTTTCCTGGTACGGACAATCGCTTGATTTATCGTACTCAACATGGTTTGATTTCAAAATCTAAGATGAGTATAAAATAAACTCTCAAACATACAAACTTTTAAATTTTATATACGAAGTCTGATGTGCAATAAGATGAGTGACTAGAGCTCCGGAATCACAAATTTTACGGCTAATTTTGGTAGGTTGAATATGTAAGATCATCCGACGACTTTTTGTTGCACTGTTGACCAGCACTTCTGTGTCACGCACTCCAAATGTTTTATTATATGCTATAGATTACTTCATTTTTTAATAAAATTATAACTCTATCTGTGCGAGGACGATGCGCCAAGCCGGGACGGACCATTAGCTTTAGAATATTGTTTACTAACAACCATTACTACTGTTATTTGTTGCTTATAACATGCTCCCAACCCTTATGCTTTTGGACGCGTTTTAATTTAACATATATATTCCTTTTCCAAATGTGTAGGGTTATGTTATGTAGTATAATTTTAGTCGTATGTGTTAGGTTAGATTATCACTAAACATTTTCCCGCAGCGGGCGTAAGATGCGAGCATCTAAGTAATATGTTGGGTTATGTAGTGTAGCACTTTACCACACATCCTTTTATTTACAGTCTTTTCCTCCCTCCACTTCACTACCAAAACATGCTGAAGAATGTCTGATTCTGAAGACCTAGCTACCCTCACTGGGGAATTGTAGCCGTTTCAATAGCAAAACGGTAAAATATTAATTCTTTTCATAAAAGTAATTCTCAATGGAATTGCAAATTCCTTCAATTTATTTGTTCACCTTGCGAACGTAAGTATTTAAAATTTTCAGATGTTTATCAGTTTTCAAACGATGGTTTCATTTATGTTTTTTGTACTCCACTAACTCCTTTGTCACTCATTTCAAGAATTTCTGAAATTTCGTATTGAATATTGAAATATATCTTTACAATATCGCCACTACAAGCCAAACATTCAAAGTTAAAGCTCCGACGCCTACATATTTTGTGAAGGCAAAGTTTATGAAACGTGCAAAAATGTTGAACAGTTTTGAAAGGCTCCTTAATTTCTAAGAAAATTTCTCTTGCTGATTTGTCCGCGATGTCGTTTTTAAATTAGTTTTTCATTCATGAAAGCATATAAAGCAAAGTCAGAGTCAGTGCAAAGCAAATTAAGGCAAAACGTGAAATGAATGGGAGTTAACGACCGGATCCAAAGTACTCATATTTATACGGAGGTAGCTTTTACTTCCAAGGCGGTAAGATCTTATACAACATTCATTTGAAACCTATTTTCTCCGTCGCGTGTTTGGCCTTGCTCTTATTATATCTTGTGAACATACAAGTTCATTAATTCAAATTACAGTAGTGGACTTGCAATCAGAAATTACACATCTTGCCGCCATTAAGTATTATCTTTAAGATTATTAACTTAAATTTCCCATGAGTAACCCTTTAGGCATGTTGTATTTTTTAAACTTCGATGCTTTGGCCTGAATTTACTTTCCCGGTAATAAAAGAGCAATTTCGCCCTCTTATCTTATTATCAAACTAAAAATCAGCAAGGAGTGACCCTTTATGTTTAACCGACCAATGAAATTATTTGTACGATAAAATAATTAAGTTTCTTTTGAAACTCCTGTTTACATCAAATCCAATTTAACGTGCATATCTGGCATGCAATAAAGGTGTGTAACCGTCCACGCCACGGGAACAGAACAACATATAAACGAGTTTCGCGATATCATCGATACTTTTACTGCCGAATCGAATAAGAATTGTGTGGCCCAGGAAGGAGATAATTAAGTGTGCATCACAGACGGATACGAGACAGTGAAAGTGACAATTTGGAAATATCTTTCCCACGGCTTCGGCGATCGATCGCAAGTCGCTTTGTGGATACTATCAGCTTTTTGCGCTAACGTATATGGGAAAATTTGAGTCACTTTTTGTCCGTTGTCTCGATGATTTCTGAAATCACCGATTCTCCACGCAATGACAAAGTAGCGGCCTAGAGTAGCGGTGTATTGCATTTGCGGATAAGCCTCGCCGAAGGAAATTGTGTTCTCAATGAAGATTTATGCACCTTAATCTCGGTCCATCAAAGATTTATGAGGTGCATCGTAGGAACTGTAGCTAGGATTTACATACCTTGTAAAGATCGAATATTTTTAACGATCAATAAATTTAGCTTTGTTGATAATTTTTTAAACTTTATTTCCCTTATCCAATCCATGTATTCAACTATCAACTAAAAAAAGATAATCAAGGAATCGATCGAGACAGTTACTCGTAAAGGCACAGTTAGAATCAAGTGAATTGCCCTCGTCTTGAGGGTTAGAAGGCCATGGAGTACTGTTAAGAGGGAATTAAAGTGACATCTCGGTGCGTGCAACATGGCGACTCTGGGACGCGTTTTTATGCCAACTGCACCTCACCGTGGGACACCAGCAAGATGCCTCTGGCTGCACAAACGAGCCGCCTGTCGTCTTCATTATTTGATTATACGCTTCATTTCGTCAAACTAAGCGCCGCTTTTTTTGTTTCTTTATTCATCGACAATGTAATTGAATTAGATCATGTTGTGTGTTCCTTAGATTAATATAATGAGTTGTACATTATTGTTAGGCAGCTTCGAAAATTATTCGATTTGGGTGGGTTTTTGTTTTCTATTTATGGTTTATTAACCTAACACATAATAAAATATGCAAAACCACATACTAATACTATCACTACTATTAGTAAAGTATTGGAAGTAGTCCTATGAAGCAGAAACCTTAGAAGGAAACCACATTACCTCCATGGAGTGGATGCACGCTGAGAAGCAGACACCTAAACGTCACTAACATTTCTTGGGGTTAAGCTGTAAAGTAGAAACCACATAAGAAGATCTCATTACCTCCATGGAGTGGATGCACGCTAAAAAGCAGACACGGCTCGTCCCCCGGCTCGCGACAGCAGTCGACCACGTCACGGCACGTGGTCTGCGGTGTCACGGGCACGTGGGTGGCTGTCCACTCCGTGCCACTTTCGCACCACACACGCACTATCATCTGGAATGGAAGAAGTATTTTTATAGGATAGTTTAGAGACGCTAATTTTATTTGGTAATAGATCTATAGAAGACGATTTTTTGGTTGAAAAATTTATATGTAGATAAGCCACTTATCACTTAAAAGATCTACCAACACATGTAAATGTATGATAAGTTGTGAGAAGATTATAGTCGAAATTATAAGAAACGAAAATTTTTAGCTATATTATATTCTAATACGTGTCACAGTGTTAGATAACATTATTGGATTTTATATGTATATTCAGTAGGTAAACTAAATGATAAAAATTGTCCACCCCTATTTTTTTTAGATTTTATTGGTATACACCTATATTCCCCAGAAATAATTTATATGGCAAAACAATGTTTGCCGGGTTAGCTAAGTATACTTTATACACATATATATATTGATATATTATTTCATCACATGACGAAGAGATTTGTTTTTTTTCTGTAAGTATCAAATTTTACATATATTTCAAGGTTAAAGGTAGCAGAAAGAAACCTAGACTTAAATCACCTACTTACGTTTTATGGGCGATGCGGTTGGAGACCCATCACTAACAACCTTTATTTTACCATCTTTTCCCCACCCAACTTTCCAAAAGTGACTGAGGAATTTCTACGAGTAATTCCTTAGCTCTGGCTACCCCTTCTAGGGATTTATAGCCGTGAGTATATGCATGTATGTATGTATGATAAACAACTACATAAAGCTGAACATTACAACATCACCAAAACTACACGTAAAGAATCTTCAGGCACAATTTGCTGACAAAACTAAAGCTCGTAGTTCAACACGCTGAATGTCAGCAAATTGTACGTCTTTGTGAAGGAAACTTTCCGATTGTCCCCCGTACTTCGGAGATGGAGCTCGTTACTGTAACTTGCATATTTAAATTTCGTTCCATATGTTTCTATATGGTTGGTTTTTGTCACACACTGATAGTAAATTCTAAGCTACATCTGTAAAGAAGTTTGTAGAACATTAAGATTTTTGTTGGTTCAAAGTTCAAATACACTAATAAAAATGATATTTTTTTAATAAAAGAATAATACAAGAAAAATAGTGATGAACCTAGACTCGGGAAATAAAGTGTTGTAATTATGTGTTAATTAGTATTTATTTGTCCCTCATTTATTTATAACGTTTTTTCTCCATTTAGTTTCCCTGTTCTTTATGTGTCCGACTGACTTAAATACCTATAATTATATCAAAGTCTTATTTACCTTACTTTAATTTGCTGTGAAGTGTCGGCTTAGAATAGTACTACCCCATTTCTTACGGTGTACGTAAAAGACTAACTTATTGGGGCTTTTAAGGGATTTTTGGGCGATGCGGTTGGAGACCCATCACCAACAACCTTTATTTCACCATCTATTCCCCACACACCTTCCAAAAGTGGCTGAGGAATCTAATTCCTTAGCTCTGGCTACCCCTTTCTTGGGATTCATAGCCGTGAGTATACATACATATATGTATGTATTTTACCTTACTTTATTAACAAATAACAATACTCTAAATCCATTATTATATTCTTCAAAACTATTTCTTTCAGCAGTCTGTGAGAAGAAAATATCTAAAGAACTAAGTGAACCAGTTTATGAGCACAAGTCAACCACATAATAACTAATCCAGCACAATAAGAACTTAATTAGCAGTTATAAGACAACGCTAATTGGCACATTGCACTATCCCATACCAATGGGAAGTTAAGGAATTTCATAACACACTGTATACTCAGCCGCTTGGAAAGCTTGGCGTTTTAAGTGAGCGGGAGTTGTGAAGATTTTTGTGTTGTAGATTTTACTTTTGGTTTTCGCTTATAGTTGTAACAAATATATATTTTTTATGGACTAGCATTATGCTTTAAAAATACCTTTATATAATCAGCCAAACATGCAATAAAAAAAATAGTTATTAATAACAAATCACTAGGGGAGGGGTAAGCTAACAGTGATTTCCATCCTCTATTCGCCAAAATCTCTTCATAGGCATTTATTTGTCGTGCCAATTTTTGGCTGGATTGAAAATGAATGAAAAATACGATATGGCTAATAATTTTATCAATTATCTGAACTTAAATTTTCAACCGACTACAAGCAAGGAAGAGCCTTCAATTCGACTGAATGTTTCTTTTTTATACAGTGCATTTCACATTCCTGTGTGTACCGAAATCCGTAATCTTATTCGAAGTTTACGTGACTCGAGTATCATTTCAGTTAACCACGTATAATATTAGGGACAGAAATCTCTGCCACTCACTGCCAAAATGTTTAACTTTACAGAACATTTCACTTATTCTCTGTTCAATACTTTGTATGGGACCATGCATAAAATTGACTTCAAACTTATAAATAAAGTAGTAAAATCAGAACTATAAACACATTTTCCATTTCTGAAATAGGTTCGTATGGTTATGGAAAGAAGTGCATAAGCAAAAATTCTGTAAATGCGCAGATTTGCAAAAGAGATGGTTTTTAGATTTTTGAAACTTTAAAATCTTTTAATTGAATTCATATGCTTGGAAATAATGAGCATTAATTCAAAGTAAAATTTCCAGGGTTACGTAACCATCACGGCTTAATAGCTTCCTATACCTACCTATGTATACTATACCTCACTTTATGAATTACATGTTACATACATATACTCTTTAATCGGCGCATTTTTCCTTAAAAGCAGTCAATATTTTTGCTCCACGCTTGAATATTTAGATATAAGATAAAACAACATAGTTTACCAAGATATAAAGACTAAGAATATAAGAATAGAAACTAAGAAAAATAACTACCCCTGTAAAGACGCTTTAAATTTAAGATAATATAATAATAATAATAATATATAAGATGTAAGTGATATGTAGGTTTTAAGAAATATCAATATAAGCACTTCGTAACGGGTTCATAAGGTTAAAAGAACATCAGTTTAAGAGTCGGCGGCGTGCAAACACGAAAAAGGTGTGGTATGTTAAAAGAAAAAAAGTGTTTATGAATGGGACAGACGGCTTCCGTTGCCCTTTCAACGGTCCTAACCTTTTGTATTACAAAAAAAGGTAATAAATATTTCGCATTATGTTTAGCTCTTGCATTTGCCTGTGAAAAACATGATTAAAACGGTAAAATGGCGGTTCTTTCACTGAATGGAATGAAAAATGAAAGTTAGTGTATACTTCTCTTTCTTTGGGTTGTACTTTGAAGGTCGGGGAAAAAAATATAAATATTGGTAATCATTGTTTCATTCTTATTTTAGAGAACGTAAGGATAAGGGCACTTTTATTATTATCAAGAAAAAAACTGAAATGTCGGTTAAGAATAGCACAACCATATTTCTTCCTGTGGGTGTTCGTAAGAGGCAACTAAAGGTACTGGGACTTTTTTAAAGAGTTTTCGGGCGATGTGTTTGGAGACCCATACTCTTAGTCGCCTTTTACGACATCCGTGGGTAAAAGGGGTAGTAAGTAGTGACATTCTAAGCCGGCACTACACGGCAATTAAAATTCTATGCTAGTGAATCTATCTACCTTTTTGTAGATAGACTAGTTATCAATTATAATGATTAATTTGTATATAGCCAAAAGAAACTAGATGCTCAAAACATAAAATTTATTCTATATTAGAAGTATCGATCTTTTTAAAGTATTCACCCTGAGCACGTATACACTTTTCCATACGCCTGAACCAATTGGAAAATACCTGTGACCACTCTTCTTTAGATACCTCAGAAATCTCGAAATTATAGGCAATCAGCGCATCTTCTTTGCTTTCAACCCTCTTCCCCTTTAGTTTTTTTCTGATTTTCGGAAGCAAGTTAAAATCACAAGGCGCTAGGTCGGGGGAATATGGCAGGTGGGGAAGAATTGATAATGACACATTTTTCGAGTTGAAAAAGTCTAGTGGGCAGGCGTGTGCGGCGCCGCATTGTCGTGGTGCCAGAGACGGTGCTGGATTCCTGACTTCGGTCGCTTGTCACACCAAGCTGATATTACTGTTGGAGCACACACTGTCACATACCATTCGGAGTTCACCGTTCTTTCATTCTCTAGCACAACAGTAGCAATATGACCCGTTTCGCAGAAAAACGAGGCGACCATTTGTTTCTGTGTGCTTCGTGCTCGGCGACATTTCGTTGGAGTTGGCTCGTCTTCAAAGCACCATACAGTCGACTGTCGCTTTGATTCGGGATCATAGTTATATAGCCATGTTTCGTCACCAGTCAGCATATCATATACGTTTTTTTTCTTGCCTCCGTTGAATTTATCTATCATGAATAGGCACCATTCCACGGCCTTTCTGCTCATCGGTAAGTTTGTGCGGCACCTATCTCGAACAACGTTTACGGAGAGAAAGGTGGTCGTCAATTATGGTTTGCATTGCTGCTGATCCAATCCCTAGTTCTCGCTCTAGCTCTACATATGTAATTTGTCGGTTTTCGCATATAAGTTTTTCGACTGCACGAACGTTTCCTTGCGTGACCGCGGTTGGTGGCCGTCCTGTCTTCGCTTCATCTTCGAGACATCCCCGTCCTAAAATTCGCTTTTCGCTTTTAAATTCAGCAAACCAATTGAATACTGTTGCTCGGGAACAAGCAGACTCACCAAAAGTAGAAGCCAAAAGTTCAAAACATTCTTGAGGCTTTAAACCTTTTTTAAAGTCATAACAAATCATAGCGCGAAAATCACGTCGACTAAGCTCCATTGTTGCAAGTGAATTCCCGCCAGATTCTCGGAAAAATGATGCTCATTCAAATATAAAATAAATAAAAGGAGTGTGTTCTGTATTCAAATATGTCAATGAAAAACCAGCCTATAAAATAGTGTATAGCTTGCCAGTGTCAATTAAATGAGAAAAGAGTATCTAACTTCTATTGGCATGACCCTCGTATTTGCCCTATTATTCTTTCGTATGGGTATTATTTCTTAAGTTACAGATTCAGCAATTTCTTTTGATTTGTAATTTCAGATTGAATGTATTAATGTAGAAGAGTTAAATAACACTGCCTATCAAAACCGAAATACCTCATTTCCTACATCTTAGATACTACACTATTAGTTTGTGCAGCGTATACCTATCCCAAACTACTCACAATTGTAACTATAATTTCTGGAAACTTAATACGCGATTTAATGAGTACGCTATCGATAGTGATTATTTCCCGAATATTTCGGTTCTCCACTTCGCAGATTAATAAGCCGAGGGGGTTACAAGAAAACATACATACATACATACATATACTCACGGCTATAAATCCCTAGAAGGGGTAGCCAGAGCTAAAGAATTAGAAATTCGTCAGCCACTTTTAGAAAGATGTGTGGGGAAAAGATGGTAAAATAAAGGTTGTTGATGGTGGGTCTCTAACCGCATCGCCCAAAAATCCCTTAAAAGCCCCAATACCGTTAGTTGCCTCTTACGTACACCCACCGGAAGAAATGGGGTAGTGCTATTATAAGCCGACACTACACAGCAAAGAACTTACAAGTTACAAGAAAAGCACTATTGATATCCCAAAACGATATGAAGTGAAATGTAATGTAAATTGTGGATGGTAATCTCAGTAGAGGATAATCTACTGAAAAAGGCTGGCGTACCTAGTCTGAAGAATAAAAAAGCATGTATAAAAATATTATGAATGTAAAAGATACTAGAGGATTTTGCTGATATGGTACAAACTAGCGATCTATAGTCCCTGCCTAGCCCTATGATAAATAATAGCTTGAGTATTTATGTAAGTAAATGGACGCGTCATTTTAAATTGCCAAGGGCGCGATTGTGTTTATATACGAGCCGTGCAAGAGTGTTTACGTATCCGGTCTCTGCGATGCAGATATGTAAATAGGCGTAATCATTACCATCAAACGACAACCTGTCCTCTTTGATTGATATCAAACCATTTTTATAAAATATACACTTGACAGATACACCATCGTCAATATACGTGTACAAGCAGGTATAATCAATGGAAATGAGTGATTGTGACTTTTAGTTTTCAGTAGTGGCAATCACAGTCAAGCGATACATAATATTGTAAGTTATATTTTACCGAATGATATTTTGTTTCTAGTTATTTTGGGTTAAGATGCATAACTCCTCTAGTCTCGGAGTTGCCAGTTATTATCTGTGTGATTTCACAAGGGTGTTTGAACCTAGAATAATTCAAATTCAACTAAACTTAATGTTTACGCCATGTATCTTCGAAGAGGTGATTATACGTGACGACACGTGGCATTTTGGTCGCTTGGTGTCGATTGCAGGTTTTTTTGAAAATTTACTTATTTTTTTACCTATTAAATGATCCTGTGTAATTTTAAACCGTGTGTACAACTGTCAAAAATAACATTTCCAGTACATTTACTCTTAATTGTACATATGTGCTTTTCCTCGTAATCCAGTATGAAAACTATTGACGATAATACTGCTAAAGTGAACAGTTTCATTAAATATTTTAAATATTTTTTGTAGGATTCCATAAAAAAGGTAAATAAATAAATATGATAATTTAATACACACATATATAAGGGAGGCTAACATACATAACAGAGACATCTTTTTTTAGCCGTTCTTATAGATTATTATGAAACCTTTCATGCGCGAATGTAACTCGAACTTTGCCAGTTTTTTTACGCTTTCTGTACAGTTTATGTACAGTTTGTTTAAACTTTCTTAATCAGGATAACCATTCACCAACCTGTAAAAAGCAAATAGGTATGCAGCTTTAGTATAAAACTTTATAGACAGAAGTAGTTAAATCTTTAACAACCTGCCTTATAAGCTTCATTGAAACAATTCCCTTGAGATAATTGCAGCAGTATTGCTCATAATTACGCTTGAGTCAATTAATTAATTTAAAATTGTCAAGAATTCTTCGATCATTCCATGTGTTTTTATATGTGCGGAATACGGTTGGCATTATGAATAGATATATAACGGTGATTTGTAGTTAATTGATTTCTAGAAAAATTGTTATAAGAAGTATTTTGCTGTTTAAATTGGAAAAGCAAAATTTGATTTAGGTATCAAACTCGGCTGTAGTTCGTTAAGTTTTTTTTATATTATTCTACTACTTATGCTCACGACTCTTATACCTAAAAAGGGATAGCCAGAGCCGTAGCATTAGAAAATATGCCTCATTTATTAGTATGTAGAAGGATGGAATAAAAGATGGATTCATGGTCATACTAACGGGTTTTCAATTAATTACATTCTAAACCTACCAAAATGTCCCTTTACCCCTTAATTTCCTCAGATAACCACCACGGGAAAACTGGGGTATCGCAATTGTTACCGTTCTTTAGTTCTTCAGTTCTTTATTATTTGATCCACCATCTCTTTTTTATTTTAGAATACGAATAAAACGAGAAACAAAGTAAACCAACATACAGACTCATTATAGTATCCTACTAACATGAATGGATTCCTAGGGTTCCCGAGGGAAACAGATTGGTATAGGCCGTTCTTTATAGCGTAGTAAATACTAAGGGCGATACGCTAATCGGCCGACCCAGCTGCGTAGACAGCTGCCTACAGGTAATTGTTTTACTGCAAACCCACTTTAGTGAATATACATAACATATACTCACGGCTATAAATCCCTAGAAGGGGTAGCCAGAGCTAAGTAATTAGAAATTCCTCAGCCACTTTTGGAAATGTGAGTGGGGAAAAGATGGTAAAAGTAAAGGTTGTTGGTGATGGGTCTCCAGCCGCATCACCCAAAAATCCCTTAAAAGCCCCAATACCGTAAGTCGCCTCTTACGTACACCCATCGGTAGAAACGGAGTAGTGCTATTCTAAGCCGACACTACACGGCAAAGCCGACACTACACGGCAATAAATTAGTGAATATGTTGGGAGTATATATATTTTATTCACATACATACATACATATACTTACTGTTATAAATCCTTAGAATGGGTAGCCAGAGCTTCGGAATAAGAAATCTCTCAGTCACTTTTGGAAGTTTAGTGGGGAAACGATGTTATGTATATTTTATGTAGGTACTATATGTAGCGTAACTTAGTTAACATGGGTAAAAAGAGTATTTATTAATTTATAATCCCGAATGCCTAGTGCCCCAGTCATTCCTTACTAACTGATTTCTGCCAGTGAAAGTCCTGGCAAAATATGTTCAGTGTATAGGTATATATGTGATATGTGTAAAAATAGATAGTTATGATCTGGAAACATCAAAAACGTCAAAAGTCTCTGATTTCCCCAGTAGTAGTTAATGGCGTAATTAAAAGGAAGTAAGTAAATATAATCATGCCCTGAATTCCAATAAAAACTGCCTACGTAGATAACGTTATTGAATAAATATTTTTGGTGAAGGGTTTACAACTACCTCAATATCATAAAGAGCCCTCAATTCACCTTAAAACAGCAACCATCGGAAAAATGAATTATTGCTTCTAAAAGTTGAAGCTATAGTACTTAACTATATACTTAATCGTATTTATACTCAAGCCATTAACCTTGGACAGAATCTTTACATCGTCATATTGCACAATCGTGACAATATAATATAATAATAACATAACATATACTCACGCCATTAGTTCCCATTGGGGTAGGCAGAGACTATCGATTGCCACATCGTACGATCATGGAAAACCTCTCTAGCTTCGTTTACATTTATCAATATTTTCATACATGCTCTTTTATTTTTCATACTTCGGACACGTGCATTTTTGAGCACACTCCTCTGCTAACAATACCTTTCACATTAGATCTATAAAATTTTGAATCCAAAACAATTTAAAACCAAACTTACCGGAATCATCTTCCGAGGACATGTGTGGTTGCGAAGTTACCTCACTTGTGGCTCTGGAAAATAATAACATGACTTTTACAAAGTATTCAGAAAAGCGCAAACTTCTTACAGAGATAATATTCTTAAGTTATATAGAGCGACTCGGGCAATAAATGTAATAGTATGAAATTATCGAGTTTAACTTTACAAAGCAGAGCTAAAGATAGGACGAATTCTTCTATTTTTGCAGACTCATAAAATATTTCATTATTCCTTACTTTTTAATTATGACTTTTTGGTAAAAATAGATTGTTAATAAAACCAGAATAAGATCAATATACAAAAAATTGAATTAACATTAATGGTTATTTATGCTAAGATTTTTCGTTTCATATTTCATAATCATTGGAAATAGGACTGCACTTAGTCACTGTCAGCAATCAATTTGTTTATTTCACTTAAGAAAAGGATGGAAAACAAAGTCAATTAACTTATTAGAATCGCACCCCTCATAAAAATAAGTGATTGATAAAAGCCTCCGGCCAACCGTCCGCTCTTAGTAATCCTAGGCACTACGAATACTACCATCTCGACTTGAGTTATCAACCTTGCTTCTCTGTTACTCGTTCAATAGCAAACGAGACAGTAAGTTAAATTTATGAGCTAAAATGGTTGAGGAATGGTAGTAGAGTACAGTGTCCCGTTTCATAGCTAAGTAAATGATAGGCAGTGGCGGCTACTGTCGATCTACTTTCATTCACCTCTCTACCTATTGGCATACTCATTGAAACCTGTGAGTGCGGAAATTGATCAATGATACCTGTTATTTGCATAACTTAGAGTTGTGGTTAACAGTTAACCGCGACATGACGGAAATTTCAACTGAATAGTCTGTGGCCTGGCTTTTAGATTGATTTGAATATTTGATATGTATAAAAGCATTTGATACAACGGAGGTTAACAAAACATCCATGCCTCGGAGGGTATCTATGCTGGTTCTAGCTAAATATACCAGCGTGGTGACCTATGGCGAAATTACGCTACTCCGGCCAGTCTAAAGCCCCACGATGATGTCGTATGTGGGCTTTGATGAAATAAAACCTTGAGTTCGTGATTTTTTTCACAAACAAAAAAATATATGTTTTAAGTATTACGAACTGCTAATAAAAATTGCCTAGCCGAAAGATCCTTACGAAATCAACCCTTATTAAAGTTCCAAGCATTCTGCGTACAAATCCGAAAACATTTCACTTAAAAAGCAATATATAACCCATATTTTTTATTAAATGGAATGCACATTAACTATTTTGTATCCCAGCTAAAAATGAAGCAACACCGTATTCCTTTGATGATTTGATTATATGTACAAAGCTTATTTTAAAGGTATGGGACACGGACACCTTAACTCCAATTTAATCACATTATTATAGATATAAATGGTTTCATTTAAAAACGTTCAAGTCTGAGTCAAACTAGCCAAGAAAGGGTTCTATTCCTTGGACTCTTGTTCTTATATTTACATACATATACTCACGCCGCTAGTTCCATTGGTGTAGACAGAGACTATCGATCGTCACTTTGTACAATCCTGGAAGACCTCTCTAGATTAAATATTCAATTGAATAAAATAACTTATCCCAATAGGCTGCCATTATTTCAAGTGTCTACCTGTAACTAAAATAAATATAATCCAAAAGCTAGACAAAAAATAGCTATTATTATATTAGTTCCTCTTACATATTTATTTTATTATGTTTTTTTTGTAGTAGCGGCTACACATCATCTGTGATAATTTCAGCTGTCTGAATTTTATGACTCATAAGATAGAAGTTATGTTTCTTTTTAGTGTGGTACCCTAAAAACGATGAAGGTTTTAGTTAAAACATTAATTCAAGGCTAATAAGACTTCCTCTATTTATATTCGACTGTATGCGAATGACTGATCTTTTCTGTATTTCTTAAGATATCAATCGTCAGCTAATTCTGTTCCTATTTATATTTTATAAAAATTTGTGAAATAAAATTCCGAATTAAGAAACCCAATCGAGGAATCCGGAACATATGATAGAAGTAAAAAGAAAAAGTACACAAATGTATGTCAGCACATTGTACAAATACAACCGGTAACCAGAAAATCCCAAGTCAAATGCATGTGAACATAAAATGAGAATAATAAAATCAATTTGTCGGGCGGCATTAAGATTTCACTGAGATAAAAAATCGCTTTTCTTAACATCGTACTTAGCTCGGCTCAAGGCGGGAGTTAAGCGAAGAGCTTAGCGGACGAATCGGTGCACTGTTGCATGATGCACAATTATCAGTCTTCAACTTTAATGCGATTCGAAGTACTTGCTTGTATTTTGTATGTTTATGCATGTAATATATTTTGAATTAAATTGCTTCATGCACTTTTATATTTCAACTACAAGGGTGGGAAATTATATGTAGCTTTTGCTAATTTTCCTAAAAAAACTAAAGATTTCGCTTCTTGGATTAACACCAAGAAGGTCATAAGGCCTGCTAGTAGGAGTAAAATGGATTTCACGTGATTTGCCTCTTTTCACCCATTATGTCATATTATCTACATCTCATGAGAAGTAGGCTACAAACTTAATCTATCTATCTATCTATACTATAATAAGACTGTAACGAGGTCAAAACTGTACATTGAAGAAAAAAAAAATAAAAACCGGTGGAATATGTTTTATTTTCGATACTGGAGCCAAATTTGCTATTTTTGAAAAAATGTCTGTCTCTCTGTCTGTCTGTATATCCGTTCATCACGTTAATTCTACCGGGCCGATCTTGATCAAATTTGGCATGAATGTAGGTTATACACCTGGCCAACATATAGGATATAATTTATCCCGGATTTCGCAAGGGTTCCCACAGGAGCATAAAAAACATTACTTTTATATGGTTCCCCATATTTACACGATTAATTTTTTCATCGACCGACTTTAATGGACTCTTCATTAATAGTCTTTTTTGGAAAAAATAAGGGTTTCATCCATTTTCATCAAAATAATTGTCCATTTAATTGTTTGTCAATAGTATGACTACTAGATATATAGGATATCACAAATTTGAGACTTATACAAATGTCTGCGTGGCGTAGTGGTATACCGTTTGGTAAACACGAAGTACGAAAGACCCAAGTTCGAATCCCGGGTGGTCAAAGTCTTATGGCGTATTTTTTTGCTTTTGTGTTAGGTTAGAATAATAGGATGCACTAATCCTTCTTTTTCACATTCAACTAAGCGAATATGTATGATTAAAGATAATTGAAAGCATATTGTATGAATTTTGCGTATTCATTTGGTAGGTTTGAGAATGTGTTTATAACTTTTGTTTATTTAACTATTTTTAACTAATACTCTCATAGATATATTATACTTTACTTACGCATAAATTAATATTCTGTTTAAGCCTCAGAATGCATAGTTTGTAAATAATAGTAAATATCTCAATTTTGATTCAGTACCGCCCGCCATCTATTGGCCGATGATTGCAATCTCTCTCACATCACCAACTTATTGCTCCCCATATTTACACGATTAATTTTTTCATCGACCGACTTTATCGGACTCTTCATTAATAGTCTTTTTGGAAAAAATAAGGGTTTCATCCATTTTCATCAAAATAATTATCCATTTAATTGTTTGTCAATAGTATGACTACTAGATATATACGATATCACAAATTTGTGACTTATACAAATGTCTGCGAGGCGTAGCGGTATACTGTTTGGTAAACACTACGTACGATATACCTAGGTTCGAATCCCGGGTGGTCAAAGTCTTTTTGCGTTTTTTTTTTGCTTTTGTGTTAGGTTAGAATAATAGGATGCACTAATCCTTCTTTTTCACATTCAACTATGCGAATATGTATGAATAAAGATAATTGAAAGCATATTGTATGAATTTTTCGTATTCATTTGGTAGGTTTGAGAATATGTTTATAACTTTTGTTTATTTAACTATTTTTAACTAATATTCTCATAGATATATTATACTTTACTTACGCATAAATTAATATTCTGTTTAAGCCTCAGAATGCATAGTTTGTAAATAATAGTAAATATCTCAATTTTAATTCAGTACCGCCCGCCATCTATTGGCCAATGATTGCAATCTCTCTCACATCACCAACTTATTGCTCCCCATATTTACACGATTATTTTTTTCATCGACCGACTTTATCGGACTCTTCATTAATGGTGTTTTTGAAAAAAATAAGGGTTTTATCCATTTTCATCAAAATAAATGTCCATTTAATTCATCTATCCATCATTAATGAGTATATATTAACGGGCATAAATCTCATAAAAGGGTGGCCATAGCTTCAGAGATAGTAATTCTTCATCCACTTTTGGAAATAGATTGGGGAAAACGTAGTTAAATAATGGTTGTTAGTGATGGGTCACCAACTACATCGCCCAACAATCACTTAAAAAGCCTCAATGTCCTTTATATTCTTTACAACGCTTGCGGGAATATAAATATAAAAAAAACAGAAGTTGTGATAGTGTTTAGGTGTTTTGGATGTAAAGCGGATGCAAAAAATGTAGTCCATGCGGACGAAGTCGCGGGCAAAAAGCTAGTTGATTTTATAAAAACAAAAAAGTTTAAATAAAGAATAGTACATAAATAAAATACTCGCGCTGTTGTGAGTAAAATGCTGTGCAAAATGTTTGATTATAGTCTTTCTAGTTTTTTTTATGAATCTTAAGTTTTTGATACATACATAACTTGTTCGTTCGTGTATGGAATACCTTATACACCTACAATATCATACATACATATATATATGTTCACGACTCTCTTACGATATCCGCGGGAAAAATCATCAAACCAAAACCTTATAAATATGCAATATTATATCGTTCACATTGCATCACCTTTTATCAATAAGACTACTTTCTAAAAGCTTTTGTTTTCACTGAATTTAATAAACAAATATCTGTTAAATTCACTATTCCGTCCATATAAAGTGAATTAACCCATATAGCCGGATTATTTGCGCCGGAAATAGTTTCGTTTGAAATAAACGAGAAGCTGGTAAGCCTTTTGAAGGCCATCAACAACAAAACACTCATCCATAAATCTTATGGTATTAGTGTCAAAATAATATCAGACCGAATGAACAGTGGGTGACTCATGTTCTCGGTAAGAAGAGTTAAACGACGGATTATTATGCACACATTAAATATTCAGATATTCACTTAACCAATTTACTCTACATTAATTGGTACATGCATAATTGAATTTATGATATTTATTATAAACTATGGAATGATTTTGCATCTGTTTAATAGACATGGTTTGCTGGATAAGATTTTTTTGAAGATAACCAATTAACTCAAACGTCCACGCCGCCGTATATCCCCAAAGGGGTTGGCAGAGGTATTATATTAATCCTTCTGAACATCACGTGACATTGCCACCTGGTGTACCGACGTTTTACTTGGACTCACGTGATAGGGGGGGCCTGCATTGCCGCTTTATACGAATACACTGTCACAAGACAAAGTACAACTTAGCCATGTCGGTTTCCTGATGATCTTTTTCCTCACCGTTAACAACCATGATAAATTAACCACACATATGACTTTTGAAAACACATATTGGTGTAGGCCTGACCCGGGATTCAAATCCTCATCGTTTGCACGATAAGCGGTGTTCTACCTACTGAGTTATTACTTATAATGATTGCAAATTAAATGATAGGGATATAACACTATTTAGGAGAAATCTTGGTATTCTGAACATCACTAACTTGCTTGAGATGAAATATAAATAGGTGTATATAAAATCTCTGGCTTCCTGAATCGCGGTCAAGTGTTACTTTTAAATCTCCCATAATGCTTATTCGGAAAGGTAGAGACTAATGATTGCCAATTTATAAAACCCTAAGAAGATTCTTAGCATAATTCATCTAAACACAAATGTCGTTTTCCTTATAACAGCTGCCAACCGTGAAAACCGTCTGTGTGGCATGTGATGTTTAAAATAAGTACAGAAAAAACATAAATCAAATAATTTAATATGTATGCAAAACCTTCTATGTCCGCAGAATCCAAGTAAAGTAATCACCCTAGTATTCTTAATTTCGTGAGAAAGTTAAAATGAAGTGGTTTTATCTGAATGAAAACATACTTCACCAAGTTGGTAGTTTATCTACCGAGACAGCGAACTCTTGTTCATCATGCGCAAAGTTTCCAAAGTAATTTCGAGTGGAACAACATAACTTGAAAAATGACTCAAGCTGCTTTTTACATTGGATGTCATGAACGACAATATGAGTTTTTAAGTTTAATTTAGTCGATTAACCTCTTCAACCTCAACGTTCGCGGCGTAAATCCTAATGGGGTGGCAAAGGTGTTTCAGGAAATCACGTGACATATTTGTTAGCTGGTATCATCTTATCGCCACGTTGTAGGAATTCACAGTCACATGAGTAAGTAGAACTCAATCACATGGATGTATGTGAGGAGGTGGGTTTCCTCATTATTTTTCCCTCGTCGTTAACAACCTAGATAAGTTTACCATACATATGAAGAGGAAAAGACACATTTGCCCTGCTCAGGGTTTAACTCACGACTTCTGCATGGAAATCGGTGGCGTTCTCTCTAAGATATCAAGGTGTAGTCGATTACTTTTGTTACACCATAATTTTTAAAATTGTTCATGAAAGCAAAGGGTTTAATAATAATAAAACACAGGCGCTGAAATAATATTTTGAAACCAAAATATACTTGAAAGTATGATAAAGCATAAAATAATAAGAATTTGTATTGTCATGCGCCAAAAATCATTCATCCAAATCAAGCACAATGAACGAGCATAACGCCCTGATTCAAGAATGCGTAGGTGCGACACGGAACATGTAGGAGATTTCAATCACATCTTTGATGAATTAAACTACCGTAAAACCAACTTTAGACTTTTTATATGCTTGGTTGCTTTTGTATTAGTATAAGATGGCCACCTATGACGTTTCACGATAGAAGAAACGTTTTATAGAGAATGGAGAAAATAAAAATAGAGCATGAATGAGAAGAGTGATGAATATGAGAAAAGTGAAGTGTATTTGGAATTAAATGCGATGGAAAATGGATACTTTAATTTTATGAATGTAACTGATACTATGTCATAATAATTATTGTGTGCCGAAAACATAAAAAAATAAAAGGCGAGAGATATTTTATCAAAAGTGTACATCGATATTGTACGACCTATCTCGACAATGGTGGTAAATGATATTGGTATTAAATTCACAAATGTTACAAGCCGTGTAGTGCCGGCTTAGAATTTCACTACCCCTTTCTACCCACGAGTGTCGTGGGCGATGCTGTCACTTTCAAATGTGGCTGAAGAGTTTCTAGCTCTAAAGCTCCGGCTACCCCTTTATGGGATTTATAGCCGAAAGTATATGTATGTATGTCATTAGCTCCCATTTATAGGATTGGATACGAGATTCGTTAGGCTTTCAAAGCAGCCTCGTGTGGCGTCAAACATTACAACAAGTCAAAAAAAAAAGTCAAAAATTTAATTTTTAAAATAAAGTTAAATACTAACATTTTTTGATCGTCAAAGTTTTAAATTAATCGTTAATCCGTTGCTTCGGAAGGTGTTCGTAAAGAGAAGAAGCAACAAAGAAACTCTTTACATTCACATTTTTTCAAAATACAAGTTTCGTTAGTACTTGTATTACGGAAATAGGATATACTTCAGCAACCACAGTAAGTCTTTAAAATTTGTACTGGGATTAATTAAGAGAAGATAATATTCATCCTACCTATCCTGATAACAATTCCAACAATATGTCGACCTCACTTTTTAGGTTTAGGAGGAGGAGGAATTAAGCACCGTGATTAGTAACTAAATAGTTAATGAAATTGTACCAGATACAAATAACTTATTATTTGTATTTTAATTACCTGTTGTACACTAAAAGTAATGGATTAGTACTGTTCTTGAGCTCACTTAAACTTCGAAATGTTAAAACTTTGAATCCTAGTTTCACATAAATTTAAATATCCACCAACTCTTGGAATAAAATAATACCCTTAACAATATCATCGCTCAAGCTAAAACAGTTTTGTTTGAGTGTATGAATCGGCAAAATGCGAAATAGTGGAGGTGCCAGTACACAAGTTAGCTTCCATGAAAGGCGACTCGAAGTATGACTCCACAAATTATGTTCAGACGCTGAATGTCAATGATGACTAGAATTTCGTGACAGCTAATTTGTCTTCCTGTCCACCAGCGCAATTAGCGCCCCATTGAAACTTGTAGGCAAATTCAATGCTATTTTTAGAACGCATTTTGATACTTACCGCTATAAATCCCATAAAAGGGTAGCCAGAGTTAAAATTATTCACTTTTAGAAGTTGATTGGGGAAAGATTATGAAATTAAAGATCGTTGGTTTTGGTTATGGCTCTATACCATTTAATGGGCCTCAATACCCTAAGTCGCCTCTTACTATTCCCAAAGGAAGAAATGTGTGTTTTTTAAGCCTATTCTACACAGCTAAATGTCCTAAATGTCCTGACTAAATCATACAACAAGTAGATTAACGATTACTCCAGCCAACGTCATGAGCTTATTAGCAATGGTTTATGTATTTAGACGCAACGACGAAATGGGCAATTCATGCTAAGTATTTAGACAATAGGAGCATCCTACGCTCGTCGTATTTCTAGATGCGTAAAATATTTGGTAGCGAACGGGCGCGGCTTGTCAGTATTAGCATACAATGAGCTGAGACAATGAAGGGAGGGTCACCAAGAGGAAAGTTTGTCTGCGATAGTCGGAAGTACCGTAGCATTCTATACCCACATTTCATTGTTAATATAGGTCACTTTTTGCTTCATTTATAATGCAAGACGGTAGAGGAGTAGAATGTTAATCTATCTCGTATTTATGGAAGAGGTATTTTAGATACAGGTTGACTTAGAAATAGTGAGATTTTTACACAAATATGATAATGTTTGCTTAATTATTATTATATGGGCATTACAAAATGTAGGTACAAAGAGAACGGTAACAAGTGAAAGTGTAGTGTGATAAGCAAAGTAAGTTTAAGTCAGCTTATCAGACTTTCCCACTTTACTACATTTATACTATTAGTGCGCTTAAGTTATATGAGGTTAAGTGTCAAATGATAAAGCATAATGTTTGGGTAACTTTTATAAGTAGGTAATAATGTTAATTGAAATGATAATTTAATACGACATTCTTCACTTTTTTATGAAAATAATTGGATGTTCAGAAATGTTAAGTTCATGATAAAAATCTCTATGTAAAGGTAAATAATACAAACATTTAGCTAATTTCAATGAAACTACGTCAGACTACTGTTCAATATTGTTATTGGCCGATTTCTGCCTATGTAATAATTTCATGTTGTAAATTAAGCTGTAAGCCCCCCAAAGACAATAAAATTAGATGAAAATTTTGATGTAATTTAAATATAATGTATAAAATAAATATATAAAAATAAATAAAAAAATAAATAAAAAAATAGATAAAAAAATAGATGTAAAACTGGGTTTCACATGCTGGAGGATGCATCAAATACGTGCCTTATCAGGATTGTTAAATGGGTTCGAAATCACCGCATCCGGGTCTTTTACCGCACCCGCGAAAGAGATAGGTTAGTGCTATTCTAAACCACTGCACGCCAAAGTGCAAAGAAATTATCTAACCATTTTCGTACAGAGCAGAAACAGTTAGGTACAAGTAAATGCGCGGGAAAATAAGGGTCGTGCAGTGCGCAAACGCCTCGTTTTGTACGGTACGCATGTTACGTTCTGCGCATGCGCGGCCGGCGGTCGAGACAGCCAATCACTACTTACATCCAATCAGCTTGTCAAGCCGTCCCGGAAACGTGAAATTTTCTTGCACGTCTGTCTGTCTGTACGCTTCAATGGCGGACCTTTTGTATGCTATTTTTAAGAAATTACCCGACGAATTGATTTGCAATTTGACTTCTCAACAACGATTACCAATAAACTGCTGCCTTCAATGGCTAAGCCTTTCAAGTTTAACATTGATTATTTAAATTTACTTTGTATTTATTTTTTAACAAATAGATGATCTCAATTGAACAGTTAAGGATTTTTGCTGTTTTATATAAATTGTACCTAGCTTTCTGATACCAAAGAAAATGGCAACGGGCTGAAACTTACAATATACTTATGTGACCTCGACGGCTACTAAATATTACATCCAAAAAGCTTTAACAACTTTCCAGAAGTTTTGGTGATTTGAAAAGGTAAAATGTTAACATGATAATGGACCTCTGTTGATAAGTGTCCAACAGCACTATCCACCATACTTATAAACTCCACCGTAAGACACCCACTCACAGTAGTGTTAGATTTATTCCAATCCAAAGTAACTATGCAATTTCGACTATAGACATTCAACATTTACAAAATTAAAGTATGATGTAATCATCTAGCCGAACAATGTGGCAGAGTTCCCACAATGAACCATAATGACGCCAAGTCGTTGCAAAAACACCAACAATTGACGCTAAATAATGATTCTCCAAATATCTTTTGATATGCGAGACTTTTATATCGTAATGGCGTCTATCTTGCTTTGTTTTTTGATGGCATAAGATTGTTCTACTTAGTCCTGGTGCAGATTAAGCACAGATATTAATTGGATAATTAGACCATATTGTACTCACATTCTGGGAGTGGGATTTGTGTATATAAGTTATTGGTGACTTAGAGCATTAAGGGGATTACTGGGCCATATTGCTAGAACCTCTTTACAAAAAACACCCGGATTCGTTTTCGATTAACTCAGATTTGATATTTATAGAGCTTCAGAGGAATTTAAAATGCGATCCCGAGATAAGACATTATAAACGGACGCGCATTTTTTCATGGAACCATAAAAAGATCTACGTTTGTCTCGGATGGTCTTGCCTGATCAAATAGAATACTTCTCATCAAGAGGTCATATCGCCATGAGCATTTTTACTGTATCCAACTCCGAGGAGGTCTTGTATTACATGTTAAAACATTTTACGAGCATCGCCATTCATCATACTCAACTAACGTAATGTAAGCATACGTTAAGGCATGCAGACATAATTATTGGATTTGACGAGCTTCGTCAAGAGAATGAGGTGGAAAAAACATTTAGATGTGCACCGTAAGATGTACGAGAAATTTGATGTTTACTTAGAGAATTTTATAGTCTTCTCGATGATATTTATACATCAACATTAGAAAGTTTGGAATAACACACCAATACAGAGTATATTAATTGTTTTTTTTCACGTTTACTCAAACGCAAGCTCTATGTGGCCTCGGAACCCATAGGCCCTTTTCCTATCAAGCAATTTTCCTACTAATTTATTTTGCAAAATAGATGCATTTCATAACAGACAAGAGCCCTCGCAAATGAGCTAAACCTATATAACCCAAAAAAATAATATTTAATTTCAATAGGAATTCTCTTAAGAAGGAGAAAACTAGAAAAAAATGGGCTTTGAAATTCTATTTCTGTTCGCAGAGGTTTTTGATGGTTTTTAAATACTGCGTTTTATCCCTTTTAAGAATTATATAATAATAACGAGAAAATCGACAACATCGACAGTCATGCATTAATTCACCAGTGGATTGCCAGAGGTATTAAATTCCCCGAAGTAAAATAAATAAATATATATACGGATGTATGACACATTCACAATCACATACATTTTCTTCATCCGGTGTTAAATCTACTTCTGCCTGAACAGTGAAATGCATAACCGTGATGAGGACATGCTTATATCTCTCAACGGATACACATTACCTTGTCAAGATTCAAGAAACATTAAATCTGTCAACTTATCTATCCATTTATCTATAAGTACTACAACATAATTGTCTTATTATTTTTATCTCTGTTCTACTACTACGCGAAACGTTTATGTTTTTCTGTTATATCTTTAATTTCGTGGTTTATTAGTACATTTATGATGCTGTTTAAAAAAATATTACAATATGGAGAAAATTTTATATTTTCTTCATTAACTGAAAGAACCATTACACGGAGAACCAAAATTTAGTTCCAACAACACCCGTATCAGTTATTAATAGTACACCAGCAGCAAATGATACGAGTACAAAGATATTTTCAATAAATTTCCTCAAACACAAAATTCACCGAATAGCCAATAAACGATATCTGAAGAAGAAGAAGAAGAAGAAAAACATTTATTCGCTGCTACACACGTATAAAGGAAGACACAGCACAAAAATAAGTAAATACAAACACATAGAAAAATAATAATAAAAAGACAATATCATACACACTAATTCCAAGATATAACAGAAAAAAAAACTATAGCCGTATAACCTGCGTAGTAGCAACGAATTTGGAAGCTGCCTCAGCATTATCGTTGTGAAGTAAATGAATACCTCACAACACTGATTTTCAGTCAGCCCCAAAATAAAAATATAAAAGAAAAGACGTCACAATATCATAATGAAACAGAAAACTTATAACATACTCGTATAAATAATAGCAGTAGAAAGTACCGCGTTACTAAATTATTGTATAAAAACTACACATATAATTATATACTAAAAATATTCATACATAATACATAAATATAAATACATAAGAGACTCCACCTGCAGACAAACTGTAAAAACAGTTATGTTAATAAAGATTAATAAATAAATAATAGTTATAGTAAACTTTAATTATCAATATGTTGTAGTACTTACTTAATAAAAGGAAAAAATAAATAAACAAAGAAAATTTAATAAAATACAAGAACAGATTTGGTAATAAATAAATAATTGTTAACAAGGACGTGCTGGAATAAATGAAGGATTTTGCTTAACCAGCAAGTAGTTTTTAAGCTTTCGCTTAAAAGTGTACTTACTGGGAGCATTTTGGATAGGTGGGGGAAGGTCATTCCAGCACTTAGACGCCGCAAACCTGAAACTGCCTCGAAACGCTGCCGTGCGGTGCATTGGTAAGATAGCTCTGCTTTTAAAATGGTAGTTACTCTTGGACCATTGAAATTTATTAAATAAATATCTTGGAGTTTCAAACTTTACTACACCGAACAACAGCGTTGCAAGATGTAGTTTCCTACGTGACTGCATTTTCAATAGTCTAGCGTCGTCCAAATACGGAGTGACATGGGATCGAGGAGGGATACGAAAACAAAAACGTGCACATGCGTTTTGCACACGCTGTATCAATTTCTGTGATCGACCAAGAATACAGCTACCATAGACAACGTCACAGTAGTTTAACCTTGATAATATTAGCGATTCACAGAGCTGAACACGCAAATCCACACTCAAAAAATCACGAATATTATAAAGTACTTTGAGCCGATAGAAACAATTACCTACTACTGTCAAAACGTGGTTTTCGAACCGAAGTTCCCCATCCATCAGAAGGCCGAGGTTTTTTGTTTCTTCAACCCTTTCTATGATTTGTCCCCTGATAGCTATACTATTCGCCGAAAGAACATTCAATGTATTACGAATCTGAAACTTAGTCCCAAGTACCATGTACTTAGACTTGCTAGGATTCAGGACAAGACAGTTTCTCTCCGACCAGGCAACAATTCGCTCTAGCTCAGCATTGAGTACTTCTGCAGCCTCCATAGCTTTAGAAGGTACAGTCGAGACATACAGTTGTAAGTCATCGGCGTAAAGATGAAATTTGCTGCTTTTTATACTGCTGATTATATCTGCTGTGTACAATATAAATAAAAGAGGTCCCAAAATTGAACCTTGCGGTACTCCTCGTGTTAGTTCATTAGCAGACGATGTGTTTGTGCTGCCATTTCTGCCTCGAAGTTCCACAAATTGCGACCTACCAGAGAGATAACTGTCAAACCAACGAATCGTCGCAGCATCAAACCCGTAATGCGCCATCTTAGATAGCGTCAGGGGTATGCATAAACACTCGAAAGCCCTGGAAAAGTCCAACAGAGTAAGTATAGTACTCTTACCTTCATTTTGGTCATAAAGTATATTATCAACTACGTCTAAGAGAGCTGTTGCAGTTGATCGCCCTTTCCGAAAGCCAGATTGAGGATCAGGTAGTATTTTGTTTTCCTCCAGGTACTCAACAAGTTGATCATACACGACCCGTTCCACTATCTTTGATGTACAAGGCAGGATACTAATTGCTCGTAGATCGGATACAAGGACTGGGTTAGGTTTCTTAGGCAATGGTGATATTTTCGCTATTTTCCAAATGGTTGGAAATTTGTTAGTAACCATACTTCTATTAACAATAGCAGTCACTGCGTCAAGTGTTGTCGGTAGCGTTAAAAGTAACATATCTATATTAATTTCGTCAAGTCCTTTGGCTTTGGTTTTAATTCTAGTTATAGCCTTCGCTATTTTGTCTGTCGTCACTGTCTGTAGTCTAAAAGTATTTTGTCCATGTCTGTGAAATTCAAAGTAAGTCAAATCTGATAATTTAGCGTTAGCTGAGCCAGGAATGTTACTAAAATGGGTAGTAATTTCCTCAGGGTCACAGAAATGGGGTGGTAGTTCTGTAGTTTTGTTAGGAAGTATAGTACGCTTTAAATTTTTCCAGAGTGCACGGGAGTCTTTTGCACATTTGTTAATAGTATTCTCAAAAAAAGCCCGTTTCTCATTATATATAGCTTCTATAACTAAATATTTTAAGTCTTTGTAATATTGTATATGTCTGATGTCTTTTGTCATTTTACTCTTTCCATGAGCATTGTCACGCAGTCGCATCATAAGTCTTACGTTATTAGTCAACCATGGTTTTGGACCTTCTTTTATTACCATCCTTTTCAGAGGTGCATGTTTGTCAAACAACATAGTAATTAAGTCGTTAAAAGTCCCTAACATATGGTCAACGTCATTCATCTGTGTAATTAAATTCCAGTCTATCTCAGCTAAATCTTTATTAAAAATGGTCATATTAATGTCAGATAATGGGCGATATATAATGGTAATATTTAATCTGTTACATTAAATGATATGGTTGATACGAACGGTTCTATGAAAGACATATAATAATGATAATATTTTAATGTTAATAAGGCCATAACAAACATAACAAAAATAATACAATAAATAGAAAATTATAGCCGTGATATTGTATATACGGAAAAATGTATGTTATTTTATTATGTTTTGTGCAATACAGCTACGCTTTTATGTAAGCTACGCAAATAAGTATAGATAAAAAACAGAGGCAACAATTATTATCATAACCTTAACTAATTTAAACAAAGACCTGAACGACTTATCAAGGCAATCTCAATTTAGCGGATAGCGAAAGAAATATAGAACCTATATATATATTTTTACTGTATTCTCAATCAACTAGCTACTGAAGCAAACTTAAAAAATATATAGTGCATATAGTATTGCACTTGGAGAACTTTCAAACTTGCATAGCTAATTTCGTAACGTGCCATATTCTCAGTCTGACAGTCAGTTGGAAATTGTTTTTTTTTTTATTAATTTCAGTATAATATTTTGTACCGAAAATATCGGTCTCGACGATGGTTTTGCATAACACGAAGTTTTATATATAGGTATATGATTATGGTTATCATAAACACTAACTGATCTGAACAAATAATCAGCCAAAATACGCAGAATAAACTGATCGCTTTTTAATGATAATATTCAAGCACAAGGCAGTTAAAACTCCATGAATGATGGCTATTCAGAAATATAAAAAAATATCAGTAAATTAACAGTGGAATGACGTCGTATATCAAGAACACCATTATCCCTCCGAAGACAAAGAAACGTGACCAGAACGTTACGACCCATAAGTTTTAATGAACAATCACTGAAAGTTATTTAAACACAACTGCGGAATAGTTGAAGAGGTCAAGATAATTTGGTACTACCACAACAGTGCCCTACCGAGACCATTTCGGAAACCAGTTCCTCTTAGTAGTATTACGTCATACACCAACGGATTTAACTTTTAATTGGTGCTGTATCGGATATTTTAATAGGATTACCGGTATTTTGTACTCTGTAATGATAATCCTTAGACGCTGGAATGTTCTATTCTTGGAATAATGAAATGATGAAATTTTAGTAGAAAGTTTGTTATTAAAAACTTACACAAATAAAAAATCATTTTTAATATAAATATTTTACAAACATTTGCAAGAAACCATTTAAAATACATCCCTCAATAGAGATCGTAATTAGAAATCTTTTATGTATTTTTACGTTGCTATTAAGTAATTTTTTTCCAATTCACTTAATTAAAAGATACTGTTTAAGTATTAACCAGTGACAACAAGAGGTAAGCTAAAGTCATTTGTCTAACCATTTGAACAACAAACCATGATAAAACAGTGCTTGGATGCCCTGCATATTTCATCGGATAATCCAGATATTAGCAGAATACATTAACTGACCACTAACGAAGCACTTATCCGATTTTCCCATATTCCCAGCTTTACCCGGATTACTGAAAAACTATACTACATTCCATAGTAGGGCGGAAGTGCTTAATGAATTGGTTTTACGCTCAGTAGTAGCCTCTCAAGGTAAACAAGCCACGCAACAACACAAAAATGGTCAAAGATTCCTCTAAACCAGTTAGTATAATGTATTCATCTTTAGGTTAATGTTTTCCTTTGGCTTGCGTAACGAAAAAACGGATAAGAAAATTTGGATAACAGTAATTTATGTAATTATTCCTTTGAAAGTGCGTTTTTAGATAAGTATATTAGTGTTTAATTATTATAATTGATTCAAATATACATATTTTATTTAGTAGTATGAAACTAAGAGAAATGAGGTTTTTAAGTGATTGGTAGAAAACTTGATTGGCTACTGATCACTAATATCCACTTTTCTGCTTTCAAATCTATGCATAAATCATAAACGTTCTAAACTAAATAAATTAGCCGCTTGTATTTAACAAAGTAAATCTGGTGTAAAATTTCATGTAATTTGACGGCCTCAGTAGAACTCAGAACAAAGTTTTAATTAAGATATACTAATGATTTCCAACTCTTTTACTCTAAGGAATAAGGCACAAAAACAGAAGTTCTCCAGATGGTCTCATGTTCAGTAAACAAGTTTATTTGAGTAGACGCAAAGTAGTTAGACAGCGTATTATGGGGGAATTTCGAAATTGAAACTAGTGCCAAATGTGTGCCTCATTTAATGTTAGTATAGAGGATAATCTGCCTGAGCACTACCAAATCATATAATGGCGTGTTTTCATAGAACAGGGCTTTGGTTTATAGTCATATCTATTATTGAATTCCTCTTCTATTTTCCGATAGTATTGATGAAACTGAATCTATAGTGACATAATCATATTATTATTGTAAGAATAAATACCAGAGGTCGTACAGTTTTCGAAATTCCACCATAAATTTCCAAAAACTATAATAGAGTCTATGTTACAACTTTTATTGCTATAGAAAAAATATGTAAAAGACAATTACTACCAATAGTTATGTATTCCCCATTCGTCCACAGGCTTTAACAATAATTAAAACGTATTAACATGAGTGTGACTAAATGCGTTAATGTACTTCTTAAGCAACATAAAATATGGATCATACAATCCTTCTCTGTACAAACTATATCCGTGCAAAAAATGCATACTCCTCTACCGCGGATATATCATTAAATGGGCCAAAGTTTTGCTGCAAGTAGTGAGATAAAGATGCATTTCCAACCAACGTTAGTCCATATTTTATCAATAATTCTTCTAACCCGTGTCTATAAACCAGTAATAGGCAAATAAACAAATGTAGTTGTCGTGTTAATTTATAAAAAATAATAGTTTTTGGAGTACATTAAGCTTATTAGATTTACTATATCCTGGGTTAAATATTTTTATTTAAAACATTGATATAATTCAACGTGAGCATAAGGACATTTTTAATCAATACAGAATATGCTTTAAAAATCAGACGTATATTTTTAGATAATTTTAAGAATAAATGGACATATAGTGATATAATTGTTGAATGTGAATAAATCGCGAGGTTTGCCAGCATTAAACATAGTAACAATCCATAGACTCTGCCTAACCTAATGGAAAATAATGGTGTAAGTTAATGTATGTACGTATTCGGTGCTGTCAAACCAGGATTGTTTAAAACATCCACAGAAAACATCGTAAACAAGTCCTTTAGCATGAAAATTGCATTGTAATTTTTACAACCACAACAAATAAGTCAAAGAGTTTACTTTCTCTGTGTATGTCTGTCGTATAGCAGTATTGAAGGTATTGTAGAGAAGATAGCAGAAACTTCAAAAGATTTGTTGAACATTAACAAAGTTATTCAATTACCATAACTCAATCAGTATTTTCTCTGGCAGAGTAGTAAAACTCATATTTTTAAACAATGCTATTGAATTCTAATTCATATCACTAAGCAAATCTTTTAAAGTTTATTAGCAAATTAAGCGGATAGAATCTGGATTGCACTAAAATATCATAGATTTGCACAATTATGTGGATTCATGTCATATATTGTTCAGTGTCTTAACAATCTTTTCCCTACTCAACTTCCAAGTGGCTGAGGAATTACTCATTCCAAAGCCCCGTTTAGGGAATTATAGCCGTATGTATGTATGTATGTCTTAACAATGAAGAACATGTCTTAACGTAAATTGTTGTTTATATTATTGAAGTTTAGTAAAGTAATATTTTGGTAGACAAAAATATCACATATTCCCCTATAAGCCTATAAGCAAAGATATAAGTAGTATTAATGTAAAAGTGTCACGGTTTACAAAATAACTGCGCTAGACCCAATATAGAGACGGGTTACAAACGAATGACCTAAGAATAATGAGCGAACTATGACTCAATATAGCACACAGCCAAATAGAGGGGCTACGGGTCGTGGTAGCACCTTTCTAAACTTAGTTATGGTATCATCGGGTTCTCACAGTCACTTATTTATGAGGCGTCCAGATTTTATTGTTAAGTTGCTTGGCACGATAACTTGGCGGCGATAGCTTCTATGTGTGTGTAACACTGGATCTAGTACGGATTCTGATTTGATAAGTCATAGATTCAATCTTTTCACCTTCGCCTACTCTATTTAAGATTGGGGTGAAACCGGTTTTATATGACACATAATACTACTTTAATTATATATATTTTTTAACAGATCGTTTTCGCTAAAATAAGTGGGTTGTAATTACACATAAGACATGAGATAATAGATATGTATGTGAGGGAAATGAGAGGGATTTTATGGGTCTTACATAGTTGCAATAGATAGTCTCTGCCTGAACCAACAAAACTGTAATTGTGCGAACATAAATACGTAGTTTTGACAATGTTTCTCAAAATTTGATAAACAACATGCTCTTTGAATTCAGCACAATCATCTAATCTCAGCCACTGAGCAAACTAGGCAGATGAATCTACTCGGATGAAACCGCGTTAAATAAACATCCAAGGGCCCGTTTAGTCCTAAGTTCAGTATCTTAAGGCTCACAGCTGTAAATCTCTCAACACGAAATAACCGTAGAAACCTTAGAAACCTTTATTGCCCATTGATCTCCTTTGTGAACACGGAATTGGTGTGCTGTACTAAAGTTGATTGGACTGTGGGGTCGTGTTCTTTGATTAGATGTTTATTGAGAAAGCATAGTGATCACACTTGGTCTTTTTATTATACTATTGATCAAAATGTGATGCTACTCGTAGATGAGTGTAATTGTAAATCTTGTTTGATATTTCTTCTGAGCTCAAAGCAGGTACATAACTACCATCGCCTTTCCCTTGCTTCTTGTAAATAAACGCTTTTTTTAATTGTATTTATATACTGTGACTTTTTTTTAAAATTATATGTGGATATCAAAATAATGTACAATACAAGTATCTTGTATCAAACAAATTTTCGTCAACAACATTTTGATAGTTTTACCGTGACTTCAACAAAGACTATTTAAATAAGATAAACTCTCAAACTTTTGTTCTAGCTCTAGAATCATATTTTACCTCACATTTTTGAGTTGGACTCAATAAAAAACACGCGAATAATTCAAAGATCCAATATCGATTACATTAATAGTGAATGCGATGTCGGACGAGGTCGAGAGTCGAATCTGAGGTCGCGGTGTCAGTTACATACAGCTTATGTCGGGCAGTGGTACCACAGCTTTTAGTATGGAAAGCGCTGTTGACGTTTTAGAACGGGCTAAATGAGTTCTTTCTAACAGGATTGCTTTAAACGAAATTATAGACAAAAATATGACCTTTATGTGTTATTTATTAATCACAATAAAATATTTAACATAATAAAAAAAATTGTTCTTATTTAGAAATACATGAGGAGGTTTATATTTAAAAGCAAATTTTAAATTTAAAAAATTAGAAATACATTAGGTGATTTACATTTAATAGCGACAAACATATTCTAGATGACATATAATATTTTGAATTCCAACAGCTACATCATACAATGCTGGATAGATCAGGTATGAGAATAATATTTCGAATAAATTCTTGAGATATTTTGGGTACACCCAAATATCTCAAGACATGAAATGTCTTACAAGACATGATGATGTCACAATAAATGTCACTCATAATAATAGCAAGCAGCCTTCAAGGAGTATTTTAAGGCGACAGCTAAAGACTTACACACAGCTAAAGCTGTGTAGTGTCGGCTTAGAATAGCACTACCCCATTTCTTCCGGTGGGTGTACGTAAGAGGCGACTAACGGACTTGGGGCTTTTTAAGGGATTTTTGGGCGATGTGGTTGGAGACCCATCACCAACAACCTTTATTCTACCATCTTTTCCCCACTCAACTTCCAAAAGTGGCTGAGGAATTTCTAATTTCTCAGCTCTGGCTACCCCTTTTAGGGATTTATAGCCGTGAGTATATGTATGTATGTAGCTAAAGACTTCTGCGCTGAATTAGCAGTAATAATGCGTGTAAATCTTGTGATGAGATGTTATGTGATGAGATAAGGTAAAATAAGACCTGATGAATATTAAAAAGCGTTCATGAATGAGATACCAAACAAATGAAAATTTCAAGAAAAAATCTTGACCAATAAAGCAATTTCAGAGATATTTTTCCATCGTCAAACCAAAAAATACAGTTTCCTACATCAATATACCAAAAAACATACAAATTATTGCAGCCCATATTACTAACCAGTACAAAATATATTTCAATAATTGAAGTACGTATCTTTAAACCGTAACATTTGCTAAACATAGCGCTTCACTCGTCAAGTTGAACGCAGTAAGTTGGGTGTCGTCGGGTGTCAGTTACTGCGGTTGCAACTAGAGCTCAAAAATACGACCACTACTGCGCGCATCGACTGACGATAAAAATTCGATGCAAAATAACATATCGATATTGTATTTCGTCTTTACCGCAATGTCAAAATATGATTTTTGCTTTTTGTTTAACTTGTTGTGATGTGATTCAACACTTGGCTGAACTCTGCTAATAAATTAAATAAAAAATATTTTTGGAGGAGCCGTTGTACAATATAGAAATCATCCACTTCATATACTTCTTGATAACTTTAAAATGAATGAAGATTTTTATAATTTCTTCTGCTTAATACGATTTATTTAATGTTGATTTTAAAAAGAAAATAACCATTCCATAAGCACATTATTTTAACTTTAGATACTTCAGAACCTAACCGAATTTAAACAAATATTATTTTAATATGGTTTTAAAATGAATATTGTATACTTTTGTGAGTGAGCTAACGTAGATTTCGAATTTGCCAATAACGAAAATGGTGGGAAAACAAACAGCTATTCCTTAGCTCACGCATAGCTCCCATGGCCAACTAAGAAGGTTACGTTAATTAACAAACAAAGAAGGGTGCTAATGAATGAAAAATAAAAATTATAATTAATATGTATTAAGCTGAAATTTACAGTTTATATACTAAAATGATTACATAAATCAAATTATTACACATATTTATACCACTAAAATGAAAACCCCTTGTAATTTCTTTTTGTATTCAACCTCGTTTCTGATGACAAGGAGGTACAATGGATGTGTAATATAAAACTAGTGCGTACTGGTAAACAAAAAGTAACAGTTTATTAATAATCTAGATAGCATGCCTAAATATAGTGCAATAAGTGTCAATTTAAGAACAAGTATGTAAGAAAAGATTTCATATCGTGTATATTATCATTTTTGCACCCTTAAATACTATGGAGCTACATGCGCAACCCGTGAAAAAATTAAACAAAAAAAATCAAAATTATGTTGCCATAAAATAGCGATTACGCTAGTTACATAGTTTACTACCGCTAGGGCACAAATGAATTAAATAATTTAATAATTCATTTGTGCCCTAGCGGTTGCAAATGGTCTCTATCATTTATTTTCAGAATGGTTTTTCCTTTCCATTGCCAAAGGCATCTATCGTTGTTCCTATAGCGGTCAATACCCTGCCTTTAAGTATTTTGTGCTTTCTTTAATACCCTGTTTTTTAGATATTTCGTACTTAGTAAGAAATGAACTATCCTTGAGTCTACCAAGAGCTTACTTCAATATAGTAAGTCATGAATATTTATATCTTATCTTAGATATTTATACAAAAACTATTCAGTCATTTTTGTTATTACTTGCATTAACCAAACCGTATGATGTAATATTGTAATTCTAAGCTTGTATAACATGAAAGTAAATTTTAAGTCAGACTTAAAATTTCATAACAAGTACTTGTTGACGTAGCTGTTGTTTTCGTACTTATATAAATTCCAATAAATTCGTGCTAGCTTATACAAAGCAAATAATATCTAAAATGAGTTGGCATCAATAGCCTTTCATACGTTTAACATTTGTTTTGCCATTCACATCTAACATCACAAAAGAGCAGTTAGGCAGTTAGAAATCGGCTTTTCATCAGAGTTCAATGACACCTGTTCAGGATTGTGACCAGAGACAAAAACTTCGGCGAACAAAAGCGCGGTAAACTGCGTATCACGATACACCAAAGAGGTTTTATTTAACACATCTGAATGCAACCGCTTTGCTTGGTGGCTGATCACGGGAAACCACAGGATGTTAGGGTTGACGTAATGATGTTACGCTAAGCTGTATTACAATAAAATGTTTAACAATAACTGCATGATTGTCCAAATGTTAACATAGAATTTTAATATTAATCTGTCAGTAAAGAAAGGAGTAGTTGAGTACGGAAACCTTTATGTTTTGAAGGTGCTAATTTGTATATGACTCAATAAAATCATGTATCTTTTCCATCGATGATATCTTACATAATGACAAGTAACTGACGTAACGGAATGCTCAAAAAGATAAGTATTTTATCTGATTAAACGGAGAGGCGACTACTATGCTCATGCAATTACTTTACATTGGGGTAGGTAGATACTATTGATCGCTATATTGTACGATCTGCGTATATCTCTTATAAAATTAAATAATATTTATGTCAAAATAGAGTCAAAGTTATAATGTACTTCTACGTGTTTGCAAGGTACACATACTTTATAAATCAAGAGTAAAATTTTAGTGTATGTCCGAAAATATTTTCAACAGTAATGTAATGTAATTATTATATTATATGCAGACAGAGATATATAACAAAACTAAGAGCAGGCATTAAGATGTTAACCTAATAACCAGGATAATAATAAGATCTAGACCTGACAACGGATTTAAATGACTATGAGATATTAAATATCAATATGGATAGTTATGTTAATAGAGGACGACTTCAGAGGACACAGGCAGGAGTCCAAAATATGAAAAAGAAAAGAGCATGTATGAGAAGATTACTAGATGTAAACGAAGCTAGAGAGATTTATCAGATCGTACAAAGTGGCAATCGATAATCTCTGCCTACCCCACTGGGAACTAATGGCGGGAATGTATTTTTGTATTATATGTATATTTAAAAACAGCAGAGTTTAATCCCAAACATCCTCCTTAACCACAAAATATTACGTTTAAAACCGTATTTCAATATAATATTTCCTACTCGTAAATCGTATTAACATAAATGTAATTAAAACGGCAATAGCTGTCCGCTTCTGGCCAAAATGCACGAAAGTAGAATTTGAAACAGTAGCTCCAACTAAATGAACCGGTCCTATTGATACTCGTATTTGCCACACTTTTCAACTCCTCTCTATACAAAATCATCTATTGGAGTTTCGTCGCATTCATCCTCGCACGGTTCAGAAATATCGAGTGCAATAAAGAAAATTGTGCTATTCCGTGGTGTTCTTTATTAATGTTTGAATGGCGATAAATTTGTCGGATATTTATAAAATAATTTACATTTCAAAATATAGCAAAACAATTAACGATATGGGTTAATTCCCTATTCCACATTTCACTTCCTAAATCAGCATTTCATATCAAGTTCAAAATTGTAGAACTTGTACACCGAATCTTAGCGTCTCAGATTATCATAACTTTTTTTATATTCTTATATTCCTATCTTATAATTTGAACCCAAAAGTCTTGGCAGTATCTTACAAAAGTGTAAATATCAGATTTTTAATACCCCTACATTCCTACATCCTCCTAGAGTGTACCGAATAACCGATATCACTGTTACGTTAATATCTCACTTATCACATTCATATATATTTTTCTAGTTTATTTCGCTGCAAACGCGTTCACTATTTTGTCTTGCGCAATAAGAATGTAGGTATCGATAAATCTTGCTTTCTCGAGAGGGCCATGAATTTCGGAAGGTTGTATCAAACGTAACTTGTAATACACCAAGTTGCAACAAACAACATTGCATTTTTACTACTGGGACTTTCAGGTGACACTAGCTTTTATTACAGTACACAACTGAATTTGGAAGAGTTGGTTTGTTCTAGATGTCACTTTGAAAAATGTGCTCTATGTTTCAGAAGCAAGAGCGAAAAATTGCGAAGTGCTAAAGTTGAATGATTTGTGGCGGATTATTAATTTGCCTCCGAAACTAAAAAAAAAACATAGCCGAATTCGAAATGGCGTGATTCGTGAAAGGTGCAGTGTAAAAAATATAGGAAAAGGAATGTTGACATGGTTTGGGCAAAAAGAGAGGATGAATAACGGTAAATTAGTGAAAGAGATCTATAGAGTCAATGAGGAAGGTACACGTTACCTTACCGTAGAGGACGGCCACGGAGGACACACTTGGATCAAATAGAGAGCGTGCTCAAAAAGGCAGGCGTCCGAAATATGAAGAATAAAAGAGCATGTATGAAAAGATTGATAGATATAAACGAAGCTAGAGAGGTGTGCTAGGATCGTATAGTGGCGATCTATAGTCTCTGTCTACCCCAATGGGAAATAATGGCTAGAGTATAATATGTATGACTTTGAAATGTAACGATACAAAATTCCCTTTATCAAGTTTATAAAACTGTGAATCCAAAAAAAGAGTAGAATTTCCCACATTTGTCCATTTATTTGTTGTGATGAAGCTAAAAGCTGAAGCACATACAACAGAAAACGTACAATGAAATGAACCCAAACGCTAAGTAAAAGCGGTGACTTGACAGATATTTTCCATTTTATTACGGCGCCGTGTGCTATGGGCGCATGTACCACAGAATTGATTTCACGTGACGCCACGTACATGACAAATTGATATTGCCACCACGTGAATCATGCCGTTCTAGCTTTTTTCTGTCCCATTGATAAAGTACTAGAGAAACCGTACTCGAATTTTATTCTGTATTTTTTGTGTCCGTGACTTTCTTTCGGAGGTGCGGTTCAGTATTTCAAATGAATAAAATAATCCAGGAAAGTTAAAGAATTCATTAAGCGTATGTTTTTCACTTTTACTTTAGTCCAAAGGGAGGAGTGGTGTGTAGGGAGGCCATTAAATTATATAAACAATTCAATACCAATACCATCGTCTATTATCATTTTATAATTATACATAAATATGTGAATCGCTGTGTAGTGTCGGCGTAGAATAGCACTACCCCATTTCAGCCGGTGGGTGTACGTAAGGGACGACTAACGGTATTGGGACTTTTAAGAGATTTTTGGGGTAGGCGGTTGGAGACCCATCACCAACAACCTTTATTTTTCCCACGCAACTTCCAAAAGTGGCTGAGGAATTTCGGATTCCTTAGCTCTGGCTACCCTTACTAGGGATTTGTAGCCGTGAGTATACGTATGTGTGTATATGTATAAATATGTGTGTAATTAAGATGACCAAAGGTATGAATACCTTATACGCAATAACCAATGCCAAGGCACACGCAGACATAGATAGATAGAGAACACATTTATTCATGTTAACCTCAATATTAACGTAACACAATACCATAAAGTAGAAAACATAAATACTCACAGCTGTATATCACAAAAATTGGTAGCCAGAGCTATATAGATAGATTTAGAAATTCTTCAGCCTTAAAAATTTGAGTAGAGAAAATGTTTCTTCACGTGGCGCCATATATTAAACCATATATTTTGCGGATCATATAATTATCAGATTGGTCCTTATAAAAATATGAAGTATGTACTCCAAATTATTTAATTACCTGAAACAAACCAAATTGTAACTTTGTATTAAGGTATTACGCATGGGTGAAAAGAGTAAAAAAACACAGCGCCCCATGATACGAGTACTCCTAACTACTTCAGAACCAAACAGAACGAAAGACAAAAAGTATGATAAGTAAATTTTCTTCATATGCTTTTAGTTGAAAGAAATTAATTTTATACAAATAGCAAACGAATTTTTATAACGATTATTGAGCATTGATATAACTAATTAAATAACACCTTGATTTGTTAATAAAATTATTTGTTTTGAATCACCTTTTCTGTTTCTATTACAGCAGACTTAGGACGAAATTAGCATATATTTTGCCTGGCTGTAAGAATTGAATAAATATTATTTTGTAACATGTAGAACAATTTAAAGTTACGTAAAGCAGCCGTGAAGAAATTTGAATGTTTTGGTAAAGTTCAAATACATACATACATATACTCACGGCTATAAATCCCTTAACGGGGTAGCCAGAGCTTTGGAATGAGAAATTCCTCAGCAACTTTTAGAAGTTGATTGGGGAAAAGGTGGTAATAATAAATGTTTTTGGTGACGGGTCTCCAACCACATCGCCCAAAAATCACTTACGAAGCCCCATACCCTTAGTCGCGTCTTACGATCACCCACGGGTAGAAATGGGGTAGTGTTATTCTAAGCCGACACTACACGGCTTCAAATAAAGTTAAAGTTCAAATATTAAATAACATTTTCAATAATTTAGCCCATAAATCGCAAACTGATACGTAATAGTCAAGCATTCAAACACTTACGGCCACAAGTTCCCGTTGGGGTAGGCAGATACTATAGATTGCCATTTAGTACGATCCTCGCTAACCTCTCGAGCTTTATTTATATTTAGTACTAATAATCATAAATTCTGTAATTACAATTGTGTATATAAGTAAAAAGACAAAGATATTTGATTCTTAAGCTGCAAAAAAGAGCATTTTTTGTTCGCCTATAAAATATTATCAGTGAAACTTTACTTTTGCCGAGTATCTTTATAGCCAAACGGGGTTTTAATAAAAGTGTCCATAAAGGATAATGCATGGTTCAGCTATATTCCATCGGTTTCACGAGTAGATATTCCAAATGCAGTTGAATATTTTAATGTCTTTTAGCTTACTGTATATTTCCCTTTATTAAAACCTCGAACCGATTCTTAGATTCGAATGTCTGAGATTTTCATAATTGCATTAGCAAAGGCAGCATGCACGTAAATATTACAGGTTCCTCGAGTGAAAGGGCATTATTGGAGAGGGAGTTGTTGATGATGATATAAAATATATGACGCGGTAAAAAGATTCGAATTTGATATTATTTGAATTTTCTAATGATATTATCACAATAATTTATTACCCATAAACTGACTTGGCAAACAATATTTTCTTTTTGTACTTCGAATCATTGGAATGAGATCAGTGTTGCTGGTGATTCAGGTTGATAATTTTAGCAATCCATCACTAATGATGTTGTTCTAATTATGCACTGTGCTTCATTTGCAACAATCGAAAGCGGCGATTACTGACAGCCTAACCGTTTTAGGAAATATTAAAAACATTTTTTTATAATAGTAGCCGTATATTGTATTCCGTGGCATCATACAAGATGACTGACGCTAAGGGGCTCTTAAAGATATTATCGGGGAATTCGGTATTGATTTTCATCTCAAACCGCAATAGTGATTCTGAATTAGTTGATATATAAAAAGTTCTTTTTGGTATAACAAATTTGAACCGAGTAGGTAAGACTAATAAATTTATTTTGACATGCATTACAAAAGATTTGCATTTTTTTCAAGGCATATATATTATCTGTTATCAAGATAGACAATCTTTGCATATATCCAATTTTGATACTAAAACAAAGTTAACGATAGCAACCACTGATGAAGGCTAAAATTACCATCTAAAAGAATTTCAAGGCAAATTCATAGAACCTGTTTCATTGATAAAATCTATGTCTATTTCGTTTACGATGTTAGTTTGATTTACTAAGTTTCAAATAACAGTCCACGTAAATATAAAGATTTGTCACAGTAACCTAGGCATTCTAAAAATTTGTTTATTGATAAATCTGCGACATACGAAAAAAATATGAATTCAAAAGTTTTAAATGTCATACGTCCGATTTCTGAATTGAGTATTCAAGCTGCGAACGACTTAAGTATCGTTTTGTCTTATTCAGTTGTTAAGATTTCAATGCGACAGAACGATACTAAAGTTGTTCTCAGCTGGAATACTCAATTCAGAAATCGAGCGATAGAGTTTTACACTCATTTATCTCTGATGGTGCTATTTGAAGTTTTATTTCTTTGAATGATCAAAGGTTGTAAATTTTACCGAAGTTGTTTTAATATGCAAAAGTGTCATAGTGTTTTACACCATTAATCTTTGATGGTGTAATTTGAAGTTTATTTCTTTTTAATATCACGAGTGTGCAGAATATCCGTTTATAGACTGCAAACACAGGGTGTATAAGGAAATGCTTATGCTTTTAAATAAATAATTTTTATGCTGCGATAAAGAGTATTTTTTTTCCAATTGGCTACCCACCGTTATAATACAATCCAACTAAGAAAATAAAAAACACAGGGACTTTTTTGAAATGTGGGCAATAACTTATACAATTACACATCTACTTACTTAAACTATAAGAGAATGTTCTGCAGTATTTGACAGTATGAATGATTACTTTATTCAAGTGAAACTCTTTGGTTTCTCTATTATGTTTATCTATTTAAATTTTGACTTACAATTTGATTATAAAGTGTTATTTTAGTTCTTGAATATAATATGACTACAACAAACGTGCCGTATTATTTAACAAAAATTCACACGATATAATCGTATTTCAAAGTTCCATAAATTATAATAAGAGTGATAGGCTCAAAAATGGGGTTCTCATCCTGTTAGCCTTAATGGACTTAATAAATTCCAGATCAGTAATTGGGTACAGTGACATGACGCCGATATGAAAATGAATCATTTATGTGTGTATGCAGAGTTTTCACATTTGTGAGATCTGGCTGACAATCGCAGGTGCTCTTCGGTAGCCAAACTATGTGTTTAATGAGTTTGATTTTGAAAATACGCCAAATGGGTGTCTTCCTACACCAAGTGTGGGTCTACAGTTTTTACTTTGTCTGATCTCCCCGAGACACAATTTACAACATTACGCCCTCAAATCTTAGTTTTATATCTCAGTTTGGTTAGTTTAATTGACTCTTACTTACCTGATTATTTGTAAACGAAATATGTTCCGGCTACTAACAGCGGAAGTAGTCACTCAGCCCACTCGCTCTAGGTTAATGTTGTAAGCTATGGCATGTCAAAATATGTGGGGACATTATATAGGAAATGTTATTACTTTCCCGTATTACGTTTCCTACTCGACTTCCAAAAGTCGTTAGGTAATTTCTAATCCTAAAGTTCTGGCTATGGCTGCCCTTTTTTTGGTATTGAAAGTCATGATTATTTGAATGTATATGTTATTACTTATGACAAAGATCTTAACGTAAATACATATAATAGGTATCTCTTTCATATTCCTAGTTATCTTATATGGCTTCTTGACAGGTTTCTGTGACTGACGACAATGTTCGTTCTATTTAACTCGCTTTGAAGATAATAATGTTACTCGTTTGTTCCATTATTGTATTGAAATATTATAAACCACAACCGATGAAGGTTTTCAACAAAAAAATATATATTGCGACAGAATTCTCATAAAATGTAGAGAAGGAACTGATAAAGATTGTTTGCTTTCGCTCTCCCAACAAGTATTAGTACCTCTGCTAACCCCTTCGGGGATATTCGGCGTGAACGTTTATGTTATGTTTATGTAAAAGTATAGCCATAATTCTCATACACCTTAAGTAACTTTAAAATATAGAGGAGGAACTGATAAAGATTGTTTGCTCTCGCTCTCCCAACAATTAATAGCAGTATGAGACTGTATGACAGGTAATACATCAATTAACCGTCCCACGTCAATTCATTGAGACCAATAGCCATAATGGTAATGATCAAGTTATCCAGGATTAACGATTAACAACTTATTAGGAATTAAATAAAATATAACAATTAATTATTTACATTTAATTCTACGCTTAAAGACTATAAGGTTATATAAGTATAAATGTAAAAGTATTCGTACAAAACGGCGATAGGCCTGCCCCCTATCACGTGAGTACACTGTCCAAGCAAAACGTGGGTACTCTGAACACCAGGTGACAAAGTCACGTTACGTTCAGAAGTATTAGTACCTCTGCTAACCCCTTCGGGGATATTCGGCGTGAACGTTTATATTAAGTTTATGTTATGTTTATGTAAAAGTATAGCCATACTTCACTTATTATTACTCGTAAAATAATAATTATTACTACTGCATGAGACTTTTATCGCAGATATGAGTCAGAATATTTTGAATTTAGGTCACACAACACTTATCGCAGTTATTTGGTGAGAAAAAGTTGACGTTTGTTAATAATACGAGAAGCATAACGCATGCTTGTTTTATAATTATATTAGGTCATGAGAAAATGTGACTGATATATAGATTGTAAAGGCATTTTTTTTGTTGAACTATATATTTATTCTTGCAATTGAGAACGAAAAGTTAAGAAAATATTAAAACGAAGCATTCTAAACTACTCAACTATTGCATCGCAAACTCAGCCTCGTGTGTTCCCTCACGATATTTTCCCTCACCGTTAACAGCGTTGATAAATTACTAACTTCTTACTCTCCTACATAAGATTGCTTAGATTGATTGAAGGCTTTCTCACTGAGCTGTAAAGTTTGTAAAAATAGTATATGCCAAAAACAACAAAAACAACAAAAAATTGTTTCTACCTCTATAGTAATAATTCCATGTGTCAAACAGAGAATATAAAATGGATTAATCAGCTATAACGACACGTTTAAATAAATATATAAAAAATCATAACAATCATAACAATCATAATACGTGATCTTTACTAGAATATCCCTCCCTCTTTCAAAATTGTAGTGTATTAAATTGTAATGTATTACTTAAGCTAAGATTATGAGGAATTGGTGTACATTTTCAAAGGAAATAATTTTTCAGGTTACGAAAATGCCACCTCCAAAATACAAATACCGAATTATTAATCGGGACGTATGATAATGCAAATTGGAGCTCATTACTAAACTCGATTGAGCTCGAGAGTATTTAGTAACGTGATTTAGTAACTAAATGTGCATTCGAGTCACGCCTATCGCTTGCTTATGTTTTGAAGGAACAATATCTCACAATAATGCTAAAGCACTGAAAACCCATTTGATTTGTTTAGTGGAACGAATAATTGTTGTATTATACGGGACCATTAAGCTAGTATTATTTCTTACCTCTTACTATAGAAGGTACAGTATATCCAATCAGGATTACATCTATTAAATATGTACCTCTCCTTACATTAGTTGTAGGAATTGATCTTATGCCCACAGTGAACAATAAAAAAGTGAATAAGTCAAACTGACTCAGTTTATATGCAATGAATTCACAATAATAAACATGACATATCGTTTTCACAGTGAACTTCAAATTGTCTTAAACAAAATACAACGAGTGTTCAGCCTGTTTCAGGATTCGAACCCTCGCATTTAAATTGTCATATCCAGCGTTGTATTGCTCTAAACTACTAATGTGACAAACGATAGCATATATGGATGAATAGCAAAATAAATCTTTGGATGAAACAGTCGTATTTTGCGTCAGCAAAGTGCCAAAAAAGCGGGAAATAAGGCGTTCGAAATAACAGTCAATAAAAGGCGTGGAAGCTATGTCGATGATTTATAAGTAGAACGAATAATTGTAGTATTATACAGAACAATTAAGCTAGTGTTATATCGTGTCGTTGCTATATTTATGCTAAGCTGTTTCCGATGCAAATTAATAATCCGAGCCAAGATCGGCATCTGTTACTGCTTTCGGCCTATTTGAATAATCGCCGTGAGTCATGAGTGACATGCGTTTGTGAGCGATCCTGAATAACGTATAGGAAATATGTAGTGAATTAACTTTATGACGGTCAGATGAAAAGCACTAGACTTAGAGGTTTTCATCTTTTAAATGTTTTGTTTGGGGATGTGGCTGGAGAGGAGACCCATTGAACTTGTAAAAGGAATAGAGGATTTTTGGTAGGTCAGGAGTTTTGAAGAATGATAGGTAATTAAAGCTTGCAATATCCTTTCAAACTGGGTTTAATCTTACAAATTAAATTTTGTGAGTTAACCCCTCAAGGATCGAACCTGAGAGCTCTGGATTTGAAGGCAAGTGTTTAAATGCGAGACCTAGAGGCAGTCGATATATCAGGTCACACCAAAATAAAGTGACTATGACTAAAATCATTTTTACAAAAATCAATTGCTCAAAAGGATTTTTACAACGAAATTATGAATAAAAATTATATTATATAAAACAGGAGAAATCTCAGCAAAAAAAATATTATTTGCTTTACATTCTCAATAATTTAAATTTCACTTCCAACAACTTTCCAGAGAAATTATGTATACTAATATTATGATAAAATAATTATAAAAATATTGTTTTATTCCTATTTAACTCAGGAAATTTCATCCATTAGTCATTTTCCCCACCAAACTTACATACTATAGCTTCTATCTTAAAAAAATAACATAAGGCATAGGCATATTTAATTCCTTGCAGTACTTCCGATTATCACTAACGACAGTATTGTGTGCGACATTCCAATATATCAGTAAAGTTAGCCTATCAGCCGCACACTGTGGGTTTCACTACAATAACACCAACACCCACTACTGTTTTGTCGGTTGAGGTCAATGAACTTGCTTGTCTAAAGCGGGGTTTACTTTGCACCTTTCAAGTAAACGTCAGGAGCACTTGGTCGTCGTTTGTCAATTGCGATTGAGCAATCAAAGGTAATACAAAATGGAACAAGGATAAAAAAAGTTATATAACCATGCAGAAAGGCAGGCGTCCGAAGTATGAAGAATAAAAGAGCATGTATGAAAAGACTGATGGATGTAGACGAAGCAAGAGAGGTTTGCCAGGATCGTACAAAGTGGCGATCGATAGTCTCTGCCTACCCCAATGGGAATTAACGGCGTGAGTATATGTATGTATGTATGTATAACCATGCAAATATAAATAGCTTTAAAGTGAAGCATCAAAGCCACCACCACCAGGGTTGAAATAGTTTTGTGCATTTTTTTATAAAATTTCTATGAGTAATTTCAAAAGCACACTGAAGTATAACCTCTTCTTCTTTTTTTGTTTTATAGGTACAAACAACACTGATTCAGAGTTCCGAGAAGATGAATTTAGAACATTGTGCTCGAAACAGTCTTTGGGTTTGTCTGCCACACCCTGATGTGTTAATCATGAAACCTTGTCTATAAAGCCTCAATCTCTAGTAGCTAATAAGGGCTAGTATTTACCAGACAGATGAGTCCTATTTAAAAAAAGCGGCCAAGAGCGAGATGGACTCGCTAATGAAGGGTTCCGTAGCAGCACTAGCAGCAGGTAGGTAACATAGTAATATACAAGTTTTTGTAGTTCGTTGTAAGTTTGATTGACGTGTTATCTACTATATAAATATAAGTCGGGTTTTCCTTCCTGACGCACGAACCGATTTCCACGGGTTTGCATTCGTTGGAAAGGTCTCAGGCTCCGTTACTATAAGAAAACAATGGTTCACGTTTTATGCGTAAGGCCTGTGATAGTAAAATTATTGTTATATATTTCAGTGAAATTAATAAATTAGGTAAGTAATTTGATTTATGACGTTTAAAAATAGAACTACTGGCTAGATCTCATTCAAACCAATTTCCGTTAGTAGTTTGTATAGTAATACACATCATATATTTCTTTCAGTTTTATCATGCCCATATTTTAGAAGTTACGGGGGGGGGACACACATTTTACCACTTTGGAAAAGTCTCTCGCGCAAACTATTCAGTTTTGAAAAAAATGATATAAGAAACCTCAACATCATTTTCAAATACCTTTTGATAGATACCCCACACGTATAGGTTTGATGAAAAAAAATATTGAGTTTCAGTTCTATGTATGGGGAACCCTAAAAATTTTGGGTTTTTTTTCAGATTTTATTTTAAAATCTTAATGCGGTTTACAGAATACATCTACGCCCCAATTTTCAATAATGTAGTTCTTATAGTTTCGGAATAAACTGGCTGTGACATACGGACGGACGGACGGACAGACAGACAGACATGACGAATCTATAAGGGTCCCGTTTTTGCCATTTGGCTACGGAACCCTAAAAAGGGCAATATATAAATCATATATATTACACAGATCAAGTAAGCCTCAAACTAAGTACCACTTAATGACTTGTATTATGGGATACTAACTTTTGTGCTCAACACTTTGCTCGTCACATAAATGTTGCCTTCAGCGGGGATCGAACCCGCAACCTCCAGACCGAGAAGCTAACCTATCTACTCGGCCACGGACGTCGTCGTTGTAAAAAAAACATTTGGTTAACATTACACTTCAAAGTAACGTTAAACCAAATACCAATAGGTAGTACAGCAAAAATACAGCTGACCAAATGTATAGTCAAGATTCTTGTCTCCTAATTTAATGTTTTTTGACATGAATTCCTCATGTGGGGATTATTACTCATAAATAAAAGATGTTATTAAAGGAAAGAAAAATTTCGACACTGGCGGGGTTCGAACCCGCGACCTTCGGGTATACGCCCCCGTCGCTCTGCCAACTGACACTGTAGCTCAGTTGGCAGAGCGACGGGGGCGTATACCCGAAGGTCGCGGGTTCGAACCCCGCCAGTGTCGAAATTTTTCTTTCCTTTAATAACATCTTTTATTCTTGTCTCCTATTATTTTATTTTACTTAACTTATAATATAATACAGCTTCGCAACAAAGTAACATAGGAATTCTCATTTTGACAGTCAACAGCAGGAAAACATTTTATTTAACCTTGACGTCTTAGCGTATTTCGTCTATTACAAAAATTTACATTAACTAGCGCTTAGTGAAGAAATACATATTAAGAATCCGCTAAACAACGACCTGCATGGCATTATAAAAACTACTAAGTTCAAATCCTGAAAATCAAAATGCCGTGTAGTGCCGGCATAGAATTTCACAACCCCTTCCTACCCACGGGTATCGTAAGAGACGATTGAGGGTATGGGGCTTTTTAAAGTGGGTTTTGGGCGATGCGGTTGCAGACCCATCACCAACGATACTTTATAGCTACCGTATTCTTCCCTATCAACTTCCAAATGTGGCGAAGTATTTCTAGCTCTAAAGTTCTACCCCTTTTTGGGATTTACGGCCGTAAGTATATGTATATATGTTTGTATGTTCAAATCCTGAGTCGGGCCTACACCTATGTTGTTTTTCCTAAAGTCATATACCTATGTGGCTAATTTATCAAGGTTGTTAACAATGAAGGAAAATGTCGTGAGGCTGAGTTCTAGTTAGTTATGTGTAGTATTAGTTCGTCGAAAACGGCAAAAGCAAAACGTGGGTCCTCTGAACACCAGAGGGTAGTTAGCGGTTATAATGGGATGGCAGTATACGATACTAAGTAAGTGCGTAAGAGATGGCTGCTTTATCCCACGCGATAACTAGTTTAAACACGGCTCGTACTAGCCGGGCTGGTGACAAAGATGTCACGTGATGTTTATAAGTATATGTATTTTGTCACACTTTCCGAGATTTGCAACGTGAATATTTAGTGGATTTAAGAGTATATTTTTGCAAACAATATAAAAAAAACAAATAATTGTGTAACAAAGAAATTCCATAGGGAGTTATCTTTTCCAGTTGCAATGATATGCTGAGTCGTGTAGGCTTAGACTATCACCTACCCATTTCTTCCTGTGAATGTCGTACGAGATGATTAAGGATATTGTTAAGTGCTTTTTGAGCGATGTGGGGAAACCATCCTTTATTTTACAACCTATTAGCGGCTATCTCTTGTTTAGTATGTATGTTTAAATGATATCCATTCATTGTAAGCTAAAAAATTAAAATATCTAAACTAATGCTTTTGAAGATCTGAACGAACACTTAATGATAATATCATATAAACTGGCATGTATATCTCTATAAATATGACAGGAATCTAGCGTTCAGTTAGTTTTAGTTCAGTTTAACCGCAGCATTATTATGCGATAGCTAGCGTATAACTTCTCTAGCCGCGACACCGCATACACATAACTCTTGAAAATTTTAATACTCAACATTGACGATATACAGGCAGTAACAAGAACTATTTATTAATTTATATTCTGTATAGTTAGCCCGAGTAAGAATATATTATTCGGCTACTTTTTGAAGTTAACGACGTCCGTGGCCGAGTGGATAAGTGACTTGCTTCTCGATCCGGAGGCTGCGGGTTCGATCCCTGCTGAGAGCAAAAAATAATGTGATGAATATAAACTATATTAAATATATCATTGAGTTATTATTTCATAATACAAGTCATTAAGTTTTACATAGTTTGGGGCTAATTTAATCCGTGTAACATACGTCGGTTTAATATAATAAATATGGTGAGTTAAAAGAGTGAGAAGAGGTGAGTTTCTAGCCGCATTAATTGCCAATCACTTAAATTATTTCAACTTTCCTAAATAATTATCGGACGGAATGCTCACCAACTTATACATAAAATACCATTTTTAAATCACCGCAGTGCTGTCTTCCAGATTTGTTTACACGCAAAAATAACAAATATAAAAAATATGCCCCAAGCTCAACTGAAAGGCGGACCGGACCAAGGTTTTCCTTGAATACCTTTCTCAGTGATAAAGCCGACAATGTAACAATGTAGGCCGCAATCATTAAAAGCGATGTAAGTGAGACGTTGAAATATGTGACATAATAATTCATCCTGTGTATGAATAAGGCGTGCTTGTGAATACTGCAGTCAGATGAATTGAACATATTTAGCGATAGATACTACCGCTGTTTTGTTAATTAACCGTAACTTTGTTGGCCAAAGGTCATTGCTCCTTTGTATTTCTTTCTCGGCACTTATTTTGGTCAGAGCCTTTGTTTCATTTGATTGAGCCTCAAAAAGTAATAACCCAATCCAAAACGGAAGTTAGTGCTGCTTCAATGTAATTGCAAAAAGCCAATTTTTGACCGAAATGAATACAGACACAAAAACAACCATTAAGGTTAATTTGCTTAGCTTAGTTTTGCTTATCTAAGTTTACTAATTTTAAATGAAAACTTTAAATTAAAAAGCTAAAATTATGATTAACAAACTTATAATGTTCTTTGTTTTGAAACAAAACAACATTAATTAAGGACTTAATTGTTTAATTAAAGGAGTCGCTCAGAACATTAAATACATTTATATTGTACATTGTAGCACACTCTGGCATTCATTAGTTACCCACCTGAAATATTCCTTAACAAGACACATAATAGTCAAATTAGCATACAAACAATAAGTGTATGGAACGTTAATACCTTGTGAGTTAATAGCACAATAACAGTGACAAACAAGAACATATTCCAAAGTAATTCCTCATCTTTAGAACTTGCCGCTTTGATGAAGTAGCGCTAAAACAAAGTTTGTACATGAACCAAACTATAGCACTTATTAGAGAAATTAGGCAATGGCTTTTTTGTAAGCGGTTGCGGAATTCGATTTTAATTTAACATCTTATTATCGTTATTTTTAAGTGTTAGTAAGACTTTTAATATATATTGGCATAGGTTAAAATAGGCGATAAATCTTCTGTTATGCAGAGAGACAGGGTTCAAATCTCGAGTCGAGCTTATGTCATTTTGTGTTTTCTAAAGACATATATGTGATTAATTTATTATTGTTTTTAACTGTCAGGAAAAACATCGTGAAGAAATCAACATGGCTAAATTGTATTTAGTCAAGTGATATTGTTTTTGTACAAAACGGCGATAAGCCTGCCACCTATCACGTTTGTACACTATCCAAGCAAAACGCGGGTTTTCTCGGACTAAGTCTCGTGTTGATCAGAAACACCTCTGCCAACACCTCGGGGAAATACGTAAACTTACGCGATTGGGGTAGGCAGAGACTATCGATAGCCACTTTGTGCGATTTTACTTTAATATTCTAAACATTGATCAAAATCATTTTATTGATAGTTATTTCTAACAAAAATAAAAAGGAAGAAATCACTATTTCGCGTTAAATTCCGCAACATGATTGCTTGTCACCCAACACTCAACTCAATTTTGAGACAATCAGTGAACTAAAGAGTGGGCGGCAAGAATTCTAACCAAATGGCTGTTCTCGCCATCTCTACATATGTTTTATATTCGTATTAGTGACATATTATGTATGCAAATTCCTTATAAGTACCGTAAATTCGGATATATTGGACGGATAGCACGCGCTAAGAAAAATATGTCATAAAAATTCAATATTTTCCATTGTCAAGTATGTTTTTTATTGCTTTTTGCCCGAACACAACCAGAATGAGAACTTTTACTCTAAAGGCTTATGTTTATTTATAGATAGCGAGTTCAGAATTAAAAAGGTTTACTATTGTTTTAATATCACTTTTACTTTTAATATAATTAAAATTGACAATTAAGTAACGTTTGTTCCTATTTAACCCTAATGTGAGTGACGAGGTAACCGGGTACATTTAGCATTTTCAAATTTAAAAAAAAATATGTTTTACGCTCTGTAGGTAGCCGTGATTTCCTGAGAGCTCTTAACTATTTATAAATTACATATTTTTAAATCTTTAAAACCAGTCAACTATTTACAATGTTTTGTAGAAAACAAAACATACTTGAAACTCACAATAGAGTAACAAGGTACCCGGATACCTCTTTAACTCTTGTATGACAATGAAAAAGTATTTATAATTTGGTACAAAAATTAAATAACAATCATTTGTTATGATGTTTTATTTCTATAAAAAAATACTAATTATTTGTTTATGCAGAATTACTACAGCTCTCGAAGCAGGTGTTACATGTTGGACGAGCATTGCAACTTATGGATAATTATACAGTCAGACAAAACTGAGGTAATTTAAACTTTCAAATACTTTATTTCTTTCTTATCACAAAATATGTTACTAAATTTATTTAATATGCTGCATTTTAGTTCTAGAAAATTGTACTCTTAAGAGAATCATTATAGGACTCTGGGAGTTTCACAAAACATTTTCGCATAGTAATTATTTCCTTTCAAACAATGCGTTAAAGGCACGTTGAAGGACAAAGATGAGGTGATAACAAAATTACCTACTATTATGACCCACGTAATGTGAAGGCCACGAACTACTTACACACGATACATACGACCAAATTAGTTGACAATCCATTTTAATGTACGTATTTTATTTTAAATGTGTTGTGTAGGCTTAGACAGGTTAATAAAGAATAATACGGGGGCGTATACCCGAGGTCGCGGGTTCGAATCCCGCCAGTGTCGAAGTTTTTCTTTCCTTTATTTATTCTTTATTTATTAGTAATAATCCCCACATGAGGTTTTCATGAACAAAAAGATTTAAATTAAGTGATAGTTAGGCGTTTTCAACATTTGCATTCTATCTGAAAAGATAGACAAGTGGCCTTCCGAATTAGTAAAAAATTCGGAGGTAGGAAACGCAAACACTACTAAAACGTGTAAAAGAAATAAAGGATAGAAGAATTTCGCGCTGGCAGCCATTGACACGGTGGCTCAATTGGCTGAGCGTCAGGGCGTATACCCGAGGTCGCGGGTTCGATTCCCGCCTGTGTCGAAATTTTTCTTTCCTTTATTTATTAGTAATAATCCCCACATGAGGTTTTCATGAACAAAAAGATTTAAATTAGACAGGTTAACCTATTGCTTCCTGCGGGATCTTAAGAAGCGGCTTAGGGTTTTGGGGTTTTTCAAATTAATGTTGGTCAGGTCATTGGTCCAAAAAAAATTGTAGAATTTCTATTTCTAAAGGTTGGCTACCCATTCCTGGCATTTATAGCCGTGAGTATATGTATAAAACTAAGCTAAAGGTAGCATGGATAGTGTAATTCAATTGAACAATATTGTAAGAAACGTACCGGTTTGTTTCCGATATATTTATTTACATAATGTTATTGATTTGTCTGATTCGCGGTACTCAGACCACTATATTTATATTTACTGTATAAAATTGACATTCCATTATCTCGAAAGGGAAGCCGGTCGGATCATGGAAAATTGAAATCCTTTCATTCCACCTTCCCGCTAGTGACATAGATCCGAATACGAACTGGATTGAAACGGGGATATGTATTATGTGATATAAATTGCAATATTTTATATTGAATATACATAAATAAATAATTAAACAAGTTATATAAAATTTTATATAAGTACATATATAAATTTAACAAGTTTTAGGAAGGGTATAGATTTTGTTTCTTTATTAGTTAAACCACTTTATTCCAGTATCCAAGAGTCATCTTAATAATCATCATAAAATAACAGGCAAAAAGATATAAATATTTTCGCGGCTACAATTTAAAATAGAGAGAAAGTATTTAACTTAACTATTAAATAAAAGTAGAAAAACGAAAAATCGCGTGATAATGATAGGCTAAAAACTCTAGGCTTTTGAAGTTTTTGTAAATACTTTTAATTTCATTATTAAATCTAGATAATTAATCCATGTAAATATTAGCCAAGGCAAAGGCAGTTCCAATGGCCATAGTTGTGAGAACCGCAGTGTAATTAATTTATTGTATTAAGTAATCAATATTCATTTAGGTCAATATGATGCACAAATCTCTTTATTTGTACAAGCTTGTCGATCATTACCGCAAATATCAATTTTATTCCAAAAAATTAACACCTCCTAAAATCTATAGTAAGGAGTTTCTGCAAAAAACAGAAAAAACAAAGCCATTACTCTTGTAAATTCTAGTTAACCTAATAAAACTTGTGTGAGAATGTTTATTGCAGTTTTAGTTGGAGTGCGCGTTCGGAGGATAAGTTTTAAGTTAAATAACTAGTCATTTGTTTCAGCTACTATTTTTTATGTGCAAAACAAACATTATTACTATTTAATCTATGAATTATCAACTACGTTGTCCGCAGACCAAATGTTACATGACTCCCAAAATATACATCGTAGATTTATAAATGGTTACTTGATTACTTCCTGCTGGGATCAGTGGTATTATTTACCACTTATTACAATATTCATTTACTGTATCAGAATAAAACTCGTCACTGTCTCGATATCGGTATCATAGGTGTTTGAAGAGCTGCTTGCTAAACACATACGGTTAGCAAACCCTTATTAAGGACATCTTATTACAACGTCTAATCTCCTATGTGAAGAAAATTGGCTGAAGTTAAGGGGTTTTTTTTAATTCTCAATCGAAAGATCGTGAAATATTAATTCATATCGCCCAACGCCCTTAAAAAGCACCAACTCATAGAGATATAATACTACTAGTAGTATTGTATGTCTATGCACCAACACTCTCTTCTTAAGACACTCGTTGCAAGAAATGGGTTAGTGTTATTCTAACCCGACACAATGCTTATGAATACACAGTTAGCAGAATTAGTTTATAAAGTGAATGATAAAATAACGCTAAATATAATAATAAGATGAATTGTTCTTAAGTTGAATGAGTTTGTGATTCTTAAGTTTATCCATTACAATTTGAAGCCATTTCATCTCTTTCGAATTGATTACTTAATAACTTTAGGAAAATTTTAAATCAGTAATTTTACTTTAATCTTGTCAGATCTTCCTTTAGTTGGCAAACACCGATAATCAACAGATTTGTAGGTAAGAGGTAATTTAAAAATTGTACTGCCAGAGTGTAACTTTCGCCAGATTGTATTTATATCGAATTGTTATTATAGTTGATGGTCTCTGTCAACCTTAATTAGAACTAATGGGGGCGAAATATTATCTATCTGTGTATAAAATAAATGACTAACTTCCTCTGAATGGTATTTACTATGGGCCTAAAATGGAATACATGTTTTGCCCATTGAAATAAAATTGTGTCTAAAAAAATAACTTTCAGAACAAATAAAGAATAAATAAAGGAAAGAATAATTTCGATACAGGCGGGAATCGAACCCGCGACCTCGGGTATACGCCCCCGTCGCTCTGCCAATTGAGCTACCGTGTCAATGGCTGTCAGCGCGAAATTCTTCTATACTTTATTTCTTTTACACGTTTAAGTAGTGTTTGCGTTTCCTACCTCCGAATTTTTACTAATTCGGAAGGCCACTTGTTTACCTTTTCAGATAGAATGCAAATGTTGAAAACGCCTAACTATCACATAATATAAATCTTTTTGTTCATGAAAACTTCATGTGGGGATTATTACTAATAAATAAAGAATAAATAAATTATATATTCTTTATTTATTAGTAATAATCCCCACATGAGGTTTTCATGAACAAAAAGATTTAAACTTTCAGAACAACTTAGTTTTCCAGAACCAAACGCTTAGTTTCAAAATGTATATATTTTCGATCTCACAGACACGTCTTTTGGAATTAATAAAAACACGCAGGAAACGATTTGATAGTCTACTCCGAAAACGATTGTACAAAAACAGCCATCAAAGCGAAGCTGAGTATGTATTTCCTATAGATTTAGTATGCTATACTTTCGTATTTAGATTGGCAATACAAAGACGACAGGCGAGATAAAAAAAAAAGTACAATGGTGTGCGAAAATGAGTGTGTGTGCGGGACATTAGTATGACGGATTCCATACTAGCCCTATTAAAATTGATAAAAAATCACGTATTTGTTTTGTTACTATCGCCAATTTGTAAACTTTATAGTAATTGTAATATAATGATGATAGAATATATTTTTATCATATATTTGCATTGAAAACTTTGGTTTAAGATCTATAATAAAGCATATAGATTATTACAGTAATTATTAGTCTTAATTTGGAAATAAATGGCTTAACATTTTATGTTTGCCAAAGAATACGTATTTGATTTAGATTATGTGCTATTAAATATTAATAACTTTATCAAAAAATCACCAAAGTTAAGACTTAAATACCAGAATTAACGTTAAAAGACAATTATTTTCTTTCATTTATCGTGTCCGTGAGAGATCCTGCCTTTGTTGACGTATATGTTATGACGTTTGCCACTTCCTGCCAATCTATGGATTCTAGATCTATGGTATTTCCCTTCTAATAAAATAAACATATATCAGCTATTCTTTTTCTTACCAAAACATCCACATTTATAAACTAAACTTTTTGTTTGACACAATTTGATATTATGTGCATTTCAACCTGATTATGAAAACGAAGTAAAAATACACGTAACATTTCTTTGTTCTATAGACTGTTTATAAAACATGGTTTTATATTGGCAATTGTAAATTATGTTTATATATGTAAGAATCGAATAATAAATACGATATTAAAACAAGGCATTTTAGGAGTTTAAGAATTTGAATTTACAGAACGCTTGTATTTATTGATTGTACTAATTTCCACTCTTTTTAGTATGATCTATTAAAAATTTAATTTTAAGTCACCGACCAACGTGAGACCGAGAGATTAGGTCACACATTGAGCCGTCTGTCCTCCTGGCTACTATCATAGTAGTAGTCTATCAAATTGCACTTGACCAGAGTGGTGGACTATAGTCAAATCAACCTCTTAGGGGTAGGCTAGAGCTTCACGGTAGGGACTGTGACTGTGTGATCATTCTATAAAACAATATCCTCAAGTACATATAATATTTACTAAAATTCTCTAAACATAACCATTGAACTGGTTCACCAAGCTCGGTTAAAAAATATTCCAATCTATATCGCATTGCATGAAAACTCATTAATAAATGCTATGCTACAGCGATACGCTTCATGCTGAGTCAACCACAGGGCAGAAGTGATTTTGGATTGGATCAATGGTTGGCTTGCCAGACTTCGATGAAATAGTAAGGGGACGCTGGCAAGTGTAAGTTTCTCTAAATAGCTATACATACCAATGAATAAATAGGTCCAGTGAACGAAATAAGAAACTTCGTCGCTTTAAACAAATAATATAATGTAAAATGTAAAATGTTTGCTGTGTAGTGTGGGCTTAGAATAGCACTACCCCATTTCTACCGGTGGGTGTACGTAAGAGGCGACTAACGGTATTGGGGCTTTTAAGGGATTTTTGGGCGATGCGGTTGGAGACCCATCACCAACAACCTTTACTTTACCATCATTTCCCCACTCAACTTTCCAAAAGTGGCTTAGGAATGTTTAATTCCTTAGTTCTGGCTACCCCTTTTATGGATTTATAGCCGTGAGTATATGTCTGTATAATGTAAAAATAAGTATTTTTATTATGACGTGGCACATACTTTTACGTGTGTTTAGTCAAATACAGGATAGTTTTTTTTTGGTCACATAATGTAATTGATTTTTTTAATAATCTTTAAATTCCTAATTTTATAAATAAGAGCCTTTTGCACTCCTCCATACTCCTCCATCTGCGCTGTTTTCCTAAATAAGTTTCTAAAGTTTTCATTTCACGTATTACCTGATGAAAATTTTAATATAAATTATTTAAAGGTTTTTTTATTTCTATCCACAACATTTACTTAAGGGCGTCCCCGGAAAAATAGGTTGATATTGATTGTTTGGAAATTCTATAAAGTCTGATTTGATGATATTGATATGACATGAATATAATATATGTTGGTGATTAGTTCTTGGTGTTAAAATTTGATGTTTAACATTTTAATAATTGGTTGAAAGTTATGATGAAAAAAATTGAATTGGAACATGCTTTGTTTTCATAAAAACCGTATAGGCTCCACTGGCATAACATACATGTGAACTCATTATGTGTCTACGCGTATAGTAGCTTTAAGATCTGTAACTTTGATGTTTAACTTTGCATTTAAACATTATAGTTATTCAATAAAACTAAATAAACTACATTTATCCTGCGCGCGCGTTTTTTCCGTCCCTGTCACTCTCAGTAAATTTGACGTAAGAGTGAGCGCAATAGCTGCATAATGCGGGGAGGCCCTTAAAGCGAGGTTACACAAAATAACAATGTCACGTCGCTCAAAGTACGTATTTTATTTATTGGTAGTGTTTAATATTTGTATTCCATTATGGATCTTCCGAGAATAGTGTTATGATATGGTTTACTAAGGCGGGAACAATCTTTGGCGCGTGATGTCGAGTGGTAGCTAATGATGTTGATATTGTTGACGATATCAAATCCGAGATTAATAAGCACGACTGAATACTTTCACTGTACAAGCCGAACAAGGTAAAGTAAAATGGCAGTCTCTATGCAATCACCATTCAATTGATAATCTATTTGTGTTATGGGGCGTATGTGCATTTTGGTTTTTCAAAAGAATATTGGTGTTACTGATCTAACCGCGCAGATTTTTTTGAGCTGACCTATTGAAGCAAATAATCAAAATTAACTTTAATATAGTTTATACTATATCTCTTGTTAATATGATCAATGTATCGTATAACAATCTCAAGAACCTCTATTACATATAATAACAGAGAAATGAAATATTACACGGTTGACGTCAACGAGTGGTAACTAACATTTAGCATGATGTATAAATCATGAGAAACACGCAAAAAAGCTTTCAACAACCAAAAATCGAACATTAAAGAATTCACTTAGTTAAAACATCCACAAAACCATTATTCCCACCTATTAAATATTACATCACGAGCGCACAGTAGCATGTAGCAATCAAAAGAGGGCGGGCGATGAGATGCGTAACTCATTAGCCGTTAAATTTTTCTGCTAACATGCTACGGCAGGTGCACTCCATTCAGGTTCCTCAAAGAAAAAATAAGAAATAAAACTCTATAATCAACACAGCCGGTCAAGCGCACCATTTTGCGATATCTACGCGTTTAGAATTCAAAAAAAGACGATGTTATTGGAAATGTTGATTCTAGTCTATACTTAACTGGGAGCCGGGATCAACGTTCCATAAAACTGAACCCTCAGGCTGATTGGCTCAATGAATATCTTACATAACTTGCTTCGGTAATAAAATAGTTCTATACTTATATTCTGAACCTAGATTGCAAAAATTGTAAGTGAAGAATGTTCTATTCTCAATAATTTAATAACCAAAATTTCAATAATAAATATTGGACAGCATAAATATAGAGACGGCAATGAAATTCGCGTAGTTGAAACTCGACCCGTAGAAAGCTAAACTTTCTACCTACGCTTTGAAAATAATAGTCCATGATGCTAGATTACACATAGCCAAAGGGCGAAACGCTGCCCCACCTAGTGATCTTTGAGAGCATATTACTGCACTTGCGACAGAAAGGTTAAACAAATTAAATTACCTCGTACCACGGAACTAAGTATGTTTGTACAACATTCTTTCTAAGCCCTTATAGATTTAGACTATTTGATCAAGTATTTTGAGTGCATAAATAAAATTAATAAAAAATGTCTGGAAGAGATTCGCTTTTAGTGATAAGATCGTCAAGTGTACTCCATTGTAAAAGTAAGTATTATATTTTTTGCAAATATTTAATATCTGTTTTGTGATAAAAGATTATTCTATTCTATTAATTAATTTAACGTGAGCGTGACGCCTGCCTGTTTGCATTTTTGATCATTTCGAGCCACTCCGTCACACTACTGGTTTTATTTAACTATGCTTTTTTATTGATGTATTTTTTTCATATTGTCTCAGAAAATTCAAATACTACCCAAAAACATAAAAAAAACGGTTTTATATATTTTCGGAGAACGATCTAGTCATAAAAAAGTCGCAGTAAAAGATTCAGAATAGAAGATCATTCTGACGCAATATTACTTATCCCATCACCAAATTATATTGCCATGTCTCTAACCACTTAGCTAAATTACATTTAACAATGCACTTAGAAACCATTTGGTGATATTCATTGAATTGTGGGCTTGTAGGAGAAATAGTATAGATAGACTCACCGCCCACCAACATCCATGTTCCGATAAATGAAAGGTGTTTAGTGTTCAACAGATTACTGCTTTGGGACTATCGTAGGAGTAAGCATACAAAAACTATATGGTAATGTGTGCCATATTGTTCAAACATTACACAACATTACGAGGCTAAGTTCAAAAAGTACGCCATCACCAGATAAACTCGTGTTTACGAAACTGAAGGGCGTAAATACTTTAACACACTAGATAGGGATATATGGCTGGTCTTCAATACATAGTATAAAACAAAGTCGCTTTCGCTGTATGTCCGTATGTATGCTTAGATCTTTAAAACTACGCAACGGATTTTGATACGGTTTTTTTTAATAGATAGAGTGATTCTTAAGGAAGGTTTGTATGTATAATAAATGCATAATATAGTAGAGAAACACTGATTAATTTAAAGGTTTCTAATGTGATGTCGTAAATAAGCACGTTTTTTTGCGCTTATATTGCAAACGCTGGCTGAACCCTACGAGATAGACCAAAATAATGTACTACAGTGTTGTTCACCTTAAAAATTTCAACAAAAAAGTCCGCGATGGTATATGTCTATCTCTTAGGGATAACCCAGCATAACCATTTTTATTATTCTTTACTAAATAATGGTTATTTACGAAGTGAATTTAAACAATACAGCATTAATCCTTTTCCAATTAAGTACCTTAAATAAATTGTGCATTTATTATAGATTAATATGCTTTTTACAGCATGTAATTTAAGCGAATATTACCGAAGATATTACAAATTTAAAATGCAGGGTCGTAGTTGTTTGCGCCGGGCGGCGCGTGCCTATACATGTCGATCGCACGCGTTTATCGGTGCTCTCTAGCGAGGAAAATATCAAGAATTAATTAAACTAATATAGAGAATAGAATAAGTATCTTTTCTTGAGTGTTGAGTGTTTTTCACATGGCCAATTATATGTCGCGCTGTCAAGAGTAACGTCTAAGCAAAACATGTTTGTATTGGCTAATGACAAAAAAGCTGTGAACGTTGTGTATAAGGACATTCTGTCGTAGGTATATTTTGCATTGCACCCGTGCGAAGCCGGGGCGGGTCGCTAGTTTTGTTATAAAGATAAAAATCCATTCGATGTCTTAAGTGATGTAACTAAATTAATACAATTTTCTAATAGGAGCAGTTTGTCGTAAGGGGCTTTTTTAAGTGGTTTTTGGGCGATGCGAGTGGAGACTCATCACCAACGATACTTAATTTCTACCATCTTCTCCCCTATGTGGCTGAAGAGTTTGTAGCTCTAAAGCTCTGGCTACCCCTTTTTAGGGTTTATGGGCGTGAGTATATGTATGTATGTCTAATCAGAATTATAATACTAGAAAGCACAAATATTACTCCATTTTTCAATCCATATATAGACATTTTTCAATAGTTTTCTATTTAACTTGTATTAGCGATGAAAGTGAACACATACGCAGATAATGAATGACTCACTCGCATAAAGTTCATAAGAAACCGAAGATGTGAAGTTCTCTTACTAATTATGCAAATTTCAAACTAATCGCCGAGGAATAAAGTCTACTTTAACATTGACTTTCAAGAAATGGCATGCCAGTTTTCGAAAACTTTCACTCACCTTTAATTAAATACGCGGAGCTTATGTTTTTACTAAAGCTCGCGTTGTTTTAGTAACCCGTTTCCGAACTTTTACGTTGCCCGTTGCGTAACATTTGAAGTTTAAAAGAAAATTTGAGAGAAAAAGGAATAAGTTGGCCGTCCAATAACCTTGATTGGTCTTCGATAACGAAAGTGGATTGTTTCAAAAGTATTTCAATTATTGCTTAACTGACGCACTTCTGAACTTTGTCGGATTTGGCAACGAAAATCGCGATACAAATGAAACTGAATTCTCAACAGATATGTATTATTCGTTGGTTATTTGCGTTGGAAGCGAACCGCGCTCAATCATTGGACGTGTCAATATTTACTCTATACTCCTACGTCGACAATAGCATGACTGAGTACACACGGGAGCCTTACTTCGAAGCTGCTCGGAATATCTCGCTATTTTGAAAAACTTCGCAAGACGTTTTAACATAGCGATATTATTTATTTGTTTGATTCCAGATTTTTCTTAGAATATTTATTTAAATTTTTATCTTAATTTGAAGAGATTGCTAGAAGTCATTGTTCGTTCGCCATTGATGTAAGTATGTAGAGAATATTGATTCTATTTTTCTACAACACGGACAAACCCTTATCCTTACGCTGCATAATATCATTATTGTATACTTTTCGCACTTTTACACTGTATTGAGATACTTTCCATTCGTTTTTTTATCGCACAGCTCTTCCTTAGACTTCGACCGAAGCCTTCGTATTCGTTTGAAGAATTATGGAGTAAACTCCAGCGAATAGGGATGTAGTATTTTTATATTATATAGGACGATAATATTTCACCAATTGAAATTTTAGATGACATGGGTAACTGACGTTTTTCATATTTTACAAAATTATAAAAGATAGCTTGTGTTAATAATCAGATTCATAAACTATGTATATTTTATAAACTTCAGCTTACCTGAAGTTATTAAAGTATAAACAGTTGAAGTTAATTGAATACAATTGTAATAAATGAATATAAAAATATATTTGTGTAGTTGTATTTTTAATATACAAAGATTGATTTACAAAAAGTATTAGGTTGATCGCTGTAAAATTACAATTAGATTATCGCAAAACCGATTTTAATCTAATACAGACATCAGCTCTTTCTTTCTTCTTTGGATGCCAAAAATATCAATCAAAAATAGTTCTAAAAACTCTCGCTAGATAAAATAGCTAATCCATTGTTGGGAGATGGATGTTAAATCTCAGAAATTATCGAGAGGTCATTGCTCCCGGTAGCACTGACCTGCAGACTACCCATCACGTGGTTTATGTCAACATGACATCAGCACATCACAAAATCAACTCCACACAGATTATACAGCACTTATTTACCAATGTGACCGGACTTTGCTCGGCACAACAGTGAAGTAATTACTTTTCAGAATTGGTAGGTTCTTAGGTTAATATCAAATCTTTCCAACATTTGTTCATCTTATTTGCAAGACTACTGTGTCAGGGTCAGGAATAATAGACATAAAAATATCATGAACATCGTTTATACCCAAAAGGATGCGCGAAAGTGAAGACAGACTTCAGGACAATACGTAACATTTTATTTCGATGTTCAGAGTGCTCACTTTCTGTGTAGGTAATGAAGCACATGAATATGAGCTAGCTTTTCGTTGCTCGATTTGGGTAAACTGACATAGCTTGAATAATGCTCCAAGTTTTTCATTAATAATTAACAACCCATTATAATCAAAACACCAAAACATAATGTCATAACAAAAAAAATAAAAAAAGAGTTACGTGAGTCGTCTGGGAAATTAAAATGAATCTCTTTACTCGCTACATGCCAGTGATTAGAGGCGGGAAATTGGATATTGTAGACGAATGAGGTCGTATAAGTACACGCACTTGCTGACAAAAAGTGCAGTATTCGTCGGCTCGCATTAGAGCAGCGGCAACGGACATAAGATCGACGAAACTAGTTTCTCTTTACAGTTAAGAGGCGACTAGACGATCTGATTCTGCGACGAAACGAAGGTCGCCGATCACGGCCGCGACGAATTCGGTATTCGATCTGCATTCGGAATCGATGCCGATTGAATGGTCTTTGACGGATCACCATCATCAGCATAGTTCGTATTGTCACGGCGCATGACCAAACTTAATAGAAAACGCTTATCGCTTTATCTATTTACTAAGCAATACCTTAAACTAAATGGATGAGTTTGCTGTAAATAAAAAAGATTTGATTGGTAGTAAAAAGTTGGCATAACAGAGTAGGTCTAATTCGAAATTCGAAAAACGACTTAAAAAAACACGTCAAAGCATACATTTATGACCATGTTTACATTACAAACGACATCATACTTCGAATTCTATAATTGTTTTTTTTCTAACAGTAACATTTGATTCTACTGAGTTACTACTGCCATGTAATTACATTCCATTTCAGTGAGAGTCTTGAATCAAATAATTTTGTATTAACATGGCTAAAATATTAATTTCCTGTTACATTACTGTTTTTTACCAATTCTCCTTAATATCTACTTCAAATGTACTCAATTATTGCTCCAACGAAATACTGTTAGCATGTCATGGAGGAATGTTAAGTGCGAGTTAAGAGAGCGATAATGAAAGCCTTCACTCATAACAATAAAGTTTGCAAGTTCGTTAATAAAATAAATGTTGAGTCGTAAATTATTCTTAACTTACTTTTAATTATGTCTTCATGATGGAACCTCGTACGATAACACTGCACAAAATTCCAATTAGAAACATACGGGTGAGTTTTATGTTGCGATAACACACAGAGAACCAACCATTTACTCAAACTTATCGCAGTCAATCATCGAAATCAATAATAAAATTTGCACGCAACACTATTTTTCAATCGTATTCACTGTATCATTTAACTATATCTATGATTTTTTATTTCAACGGCATTCTTATTTATTCCTTATTTTTGTTCCAAAAAGCACATAAGAGACGCAACATTAATAAGTTAGTAAATTTTTGCCGCCATATTTTTTGTTGTCATATTAGTTACGTGGAAAACAGCGGGAAACGCGAGCGCGAAGCTATCGCGCGCAACGCACGTGCACGACTCGCTTGCGCTGACAGCTGACTGAATCGCAATTCAAAACTTTACCTACTACAATTGCGCGCAAGGCCTAATTTTTTACTCATCGAAAAAAACAAGTTGATTATATGTAGGTACAATGTTAATGCCAAGAAGGCCAAGCAAGAGGCTCCGATAAATTCACGGATTACGATGAATAGTATCTTGATAGTCTGTTTAACTGTGTTATCAAGTACGGGGATGGACGAAGGCACTTCCCGTGTTTTGTGGTTAGCTGCATCGCCCGGGGACGGTGCGTACCATTTCCGTAATGGATAGTAAATTGTACAGTTGTTACCTTTAACTATTATAAGATGTTATTTATGATTTACCTGTTTCATCTATGTCGAATCGACAATTATGATCAAAAACCTTTTGTGCGTTAGCGATAATAATTCAGCACTAGTGATGCACGTACAAACCATCCATAAAAAAGCGAGTTGAGATATCAAGTGAGTATAAATGCCGAAAAAGGAGATGAGCCATAACTTATATGGAATTAAAAATCACTCTTACCTTACCCAAAGCATATCTCCGTACCTTCTCCAATGTCTGTCTATTCTATGATATCCAAAATTTTATGATTGCATCGACTAAGCCTAAAACCATGCATTTTAAGTTAGTGTACTTCATGTGTGACAACATTTATGAAATAGTTGAATCCTCAATTTACTGTACCAGCCTAAAGTGTGAGTAGACTTTTATGCAATAATCATAATTTACTGTAAATCACTCAAAGCGATTATTTTGAACCGGAAATTCGGAATAAGGTTATGATAGAAACGAATCGATCGGGGTATGTTCGTAACAAATATTTTTTTACCTCATTCCTGACCTTATCTGGCAATGGGTCACGTTCAAAATAATCGTTTAAAAGTTTGGTATTTTTTGCAGTTATTGAATAGCTGCCATTTGGACGAACCGTTATTTCATCTTCACGTCATGTAAAATTTGTTTTGTAGAACTTCTAATAATGAGAATTATACCAAGATGGCGATATGCCTGCCTCTTATTTAAAGCAAACTGTGGGTACTCTGAACACTAGTTGACCAAAACGTGCATGGTGGTCACTTGATTTTTAACAGTATTAGTAGTAGCGTTAATGTAGAGGTTGAGTTTATTCCAAGTTAACAAATGTGGTAGAGCAGTTGGAAACACAGCTCCTCAGATGTAGAGAGATATGTGCTCAAAAATGTCTTCAACACTGCGTTAACACATGTGTGATCAATTAACCATGATTTTTTGCAGTCGGCGAGTATAACATCGTCAGGGAACCGTTTAATGACGAACCAGATTTAATACATTGCTTTAAATGATAAAGATTATTTTCTTGTATCGTGTATGTATTGCAAAAATATATATCATTATAAAGTTTATTATTGTTGTTTATTGTCAAAAAATATGATTAGGATATTGTTTAGGCATATGACTGATTTTTGGCTTTCTTACTTCTTTCCAGCATTAAAATTTTTGAGAGTTGGTAATATGTTTTGCTTCGGCTATATTTTGTTGGACAATTGGTTTTAACATATTAATAAAAATAAATTTTCTTCATAAGTGTGTTAAAAATTGTATTATATGCTACGTGAGCTGTTAGTTATCATATTGCTTTGCTCGGTTCCTTAAAGAATCCACCTCGCTTGAAACGACTGACTGAGCTTACTTGTATCATCAGTCTCCTCTCTTCCTCTCTTTTCCTATAGTACAAGGCGATAAATAGATCTGAAGATTTTGGAGAGGTTGGCGGTGTGGATAAAAACCGATCAGCAACAATCTTTATATCACCATCATTTACGTTTAAACTTACAAAAGTGCGCTATTTTATCGTCACGATCGATGGTCGCCCTTACTAGCTATGCTGGAAGTGTAAAAGAGATAGCTTTTAAAACCACTAAATTTGTAGTTGAAACGAAAAGCGCACTACCACTGCACAAGCGCACTGTTTTAAAATAACAAAGGGGTTGTGTTTGATCGATTGTGAAATTCAATAGGCAGGTAGGTTTCAAGCTAAGGTTTGTATTACTTCGCATCCCTATTTCTATTGATCGGAATATATCAAAAAGCCAAACTATCGACCGTTATCTGACTTTAAGTAACTCGTTCATGCGTAACGTAAAGCCATACTTAAGCGAGGAGGTAAAAGTGATATCATGACTATTAATGTATCAGAATCAAATGGTTTCATATAACTGTGAAATTGGTACTTTGGTTAACAATCTCCCTGCGTGGTCTAACAGTGACAGCGTAAGGCTCATCAGCTTCTGGGTTTGATCTCAGGGAATTATATCTCACTTAGTGAAACATATCGTGGAGAAACTAAACTATCATTTTGAAGTCCCCTCACGTTAAAAGTTTTTGTATAATATTAATTTAGTATTCAGGTTTTAAGCTGTGAAGTATCGGCTTTGAATTGCACCACCCAATTTCTTCCCATTAGCGTTCGTATGAGACAACTATGGTATTGGGGCTTTTAAAGTGATTTTGGGGGGTGTGGTTGGAAACCCATCATCAATATCCTTTGTTTTACAATCTTTTCCACACTTAATTTCCAAAAGTGGATGAGGATTTTCTTATTCTGAAGCTCTATAGGGAAAAGGTATCAGTTCCTTGTTGTAATGATGTTCAAGGTCTCGAATTTTAAAATTAAATAACACATTACTTCACAATAACAAACGCAGGAGCAGGAATTCAGGATAAGTGATCATGATCCCAAACATAGTATCGTATCCATAAATTATAACGCTCATTGAGTATTGATCAAAACCGATACCCTCTTTTCCTCAAATAAGCTAAAAATTTAATTTAAATCTCTTATCTAAACGTAAGTACCGAGTTAGCAACGGTCCTAATCAAAATCAAACTATTCACATAACAGTTTCAGTACAGTCGCATATTTTCAAATCTAAGGATAACCCGACCTAAAAAACGAGCCTCTATAAAGTTTGATATGGAAGCACATTCCAATGGTAATGTTTGAAATTTATTAGCGCACTGGAGACCGTAGCGTTTTGTAGGCCAATTTATGCGGCTATTCATTATTGTTCTTTCTTTTGTAGATGTGATATGCTCTTAGTTTATCTGTGTATTTTTTTAATTCTTTCATAAATGCATTACGCAGCTTTCTCGGAGTCCGGCTCTTAGACAAAGTCCGGAATACGAACTTGCGCTCAAAGACCAAATTTATAGATGTAGCTCAGAAGGCGGCCCAATTGAAGTGGGACTGGGTCGGCCAAGTTGCTCGGATGCACCCGGACCGATGGGCCAAAAGCCACGCAATGGATTCCAGGTGTTAAGAGAAAGCGTGGCCGACCATGAAAAAGATGAAGTGATAAATTAGGTCTCTGGGACAGGAACTGGTAGGATACTTCTCAAGACCGCCTGGAGTGGAAGAAGGGGGGAAGAGGCCTTGGTCCAGCAGTGAGACACGTATTTTTATAAACTTATATCATACACTTCTCTTGAACATATTTAATAAAATAAACGTAGTAAACGTAGCAGTAACATAAACGCAGAAAACATTAATTTAAACATTTTCAGACAGTCAATCAAAAAGGGAGGATTGAGAATTACACTGACGAAGTGGGCAAACATTAATATAGGTATCCAGAAATATCAATTGCGGTTTAATAGTTTTTCGAGATCTGATAGCTGAGTAGCTATGAAACATGGTGTCGTCCAATATGAATACGCATAGTACATGTTTTTCTTTAAACATACTGTATTTTTTAAGTTAGAATTTCAGTTGTATCCTCTAGTTAGTCTCTACTACTAATAAGTTACCGGTGCAGTTTGAATACATTAAAATGTTGCCAATTTTACAACTCGATCATCTGGCTTTAATTAAACAGAGACTTGGAAACCCTATTGTATTAGTAAAAGCTACAGTTTCTGCTGTTATGAATCTTTAAAGGTACTGTTCCGTTTCTGCTACTATCACTTGTCATATTTTTATGAATTGGCAACACCGACAGTGTGCCGTGACCCGTCAATGGATGTCAATGTCAAGATGAGTGAAGGATGAACGCGGGATTCCAGTGTGGATGCGCGGAAGACTAACTTGTGATCAATGCATAAAATAATGTAGATGAAATAAAAAGTAAAGTGGTGATATCATTTAATAGTCGTTTTCTTCAAACTTCAGAAGCGGTGATATATTCACGTCCATTCAAGTATGTACATTGCTTTTTGTTTATTCATTTATTTTTCTTTTCCACATTGTTGTAGTGACGCCATTTAACATTTTATGATTTATAATATAGCAAATCGATGCTCGAACAAAGTATTTTAATGTTTATAGAATAGTCATTGTTTCGAAGAAACCAATATTTGAGCGTAATATTGTAAAGCTGCGTACGGAATGGTTCCGAAGTGCTTGGCTAGGGCACTCCCTGTTAGTTTTGGAGCAATCAGCTGTAGTAACTTTCCAGTAGTGTCTCTGTAAATAGTAGACGTATGAGTGGGTTAAGCTGATCCCTAAAGTAACGATGAGTTGACTTAAGAACTTCTGTTTAAATTGTGGCGTCACTATGACAAATTAAATTATAAGTACACTACGTATTTGTTAACAACACAAATCAAATAAGTGATTAAACTTTTGTTCTTATTGGAAACAATTTCAAATTCTTTATCCACCATATTTATTTTGGTTAGATGCAATTAATTGTGATTATAAGATTAAATGAGTATATCAGTAATATATATGAATAATACCACTTTAATTTTTACACATTTTTAGACTACAATTCAAATTTGGAATTCTTCTATTTCTTATGCATTGAATATATTAATACTTAGTGAATTATTAATCAATGTAGTAATTTATTCGCTGTAAATGTGGGTTACAAGGTGGTTACAGCATATAAGTTATTGTTCCCTACACATTTTGTTTTTCCAAGCTTACAACATAAGTCTTTACATTTTATTAGTATAGGAATATGATTTTAAATTATAATAAAGACAAAAATAAAGAATGACTTAACTAATTACATGTCACCCTAAGTTTAAAATGTCAATCTCACAGCTAAAACCATATTCAAATAAAATATAATAAAAACAATATCCTAATAGCCATTCAAGCATTCAAGCATTTCTTTTATTTTTTTAAAATTTATTAAAACATAACAATTTTATATTTATAGAATTTGCATTATAAATTCTACAAGCCATAATAAAAATAGTTTTGCTGCTTGAGGCTAATTAATAATTATAATGAGGTACATATAGTTTGTCTTTATTGAGATTTTGCAGACATTCAGAGTGAAATCTTAGGGGAGCGCATGTATAATTATAGATTTCTCTCTTAACTAATAAAGCAGCTTCATAAATATAGGGGAACATAATAGAAGAATTATAATATTAAAAAAAATTAATAATAATAAAAAGTGGGTGGCGAGAAACCATTTGAAAGGTAAGTTTCTCTCGCTACCTATTTATTTAATGCAATGTAGTGACTGGTACGTTTCCTTCGCTACTTATTTATTTAATATATTCTAGTGATGGGTACGTTTCCCTCGCTTCTCATTTATTTTATACAATGTAGTGACTGGTACGTTTCCTTCGCTACTTATTTATTTAATATAATCTAGTGATGGGTACGTTTCCCTCGCTTCTCATTTATTTTATACAATGTAGTGACTGGTACGTTTCCTTCGCTACTTATTTATTTAATATATTCTAGTGATGGGTACGTTTCCCTCGCTTCTCATTTATTTTATACGATGTAGTGACTGGTACGTTTCCTTCGCTACTTATTTATTTAATATAATCTAGTGATGGGTACGTTTCCCTCGCTTCTCATTTATTTTATACAATGTAGTGACTGGTACGTTTCCTTCGCTACTTATTTATTTAATATAATCTAGTGATGGGTACGTTTCCCTCGCTTCTCATTTATTTTATACAATGTAGTGACTGGTACGTTTCCTTCGCTACTTATTTATTTAATATAATCTAGTGATGGGTACGTTTCCCTCGCTTCTCATTTATTTTATACAATGTAGTGACTGGTACGTTTCCTTCGCTACTTATTTATTTAATATATTCTAGTGATGGGTACGTTTCCCTCGCTTCTCATTTATTTTATACAATGTAGTGACTGGTACGTTTCCTTCGCTACTTATTTATTTAATATAATCTAGTGATGGGTACGTTTCCCTCGCTTCTCATTTATTTTATACAATGTAGTGACTGGTACGTTTCCTTCGCTACTTATTTATTTAATATAATCTAGTGATGGGTACGTTTCCCTCGCTTCTCATTTATTTTATACAATGTAGTGACTGGTACGTTTCCTTCGCTACTTATTTATTTAATATAATCTAGTGATGGGTACGTTTCCCTCGCTTCTCATTTATTTTATACAATGTAGTGACTGGTACGTTTCCTTCGCTACTTATTTATTTAATATATTCTAGTGATGGGTACGTTTCCCTCGCTTCTCATTTATTTTATACAATGTAGTGACTGGTACGTTTCCTTCGCTACTTATTTATTTAATATAATCTAGTGATGGGTACGTTTCCCTCGCTTCTCATTTATTTTATACAATGTAGTGACTGGTACGTTTCCTTCGCTACTTATTTATTTAATATAATCTAGTGATGGGTACGTTTCCCTCGCTTCTCATTTATTTTATACAATGTAGTGACTGGTACGTTTCCTTCGCTACTTATTTATTTAATATATTCTAGTGATGGGTACGTTTCCCTCGCTTCTCATTTATTTTATACAATGTAGTGACTGGTACGTTTCCTTCGCTACTTATTTATTTAATATAATCTAGTGATGGGTACGTTTCCCTCGCTTCTTATTTATTTAATACAATCTAGTGATGGGTACGCTTCCCTCGCTACTTATTTATTTAATGCAATGCAATGACGGGTAGAGAGAGTGTGTATGAATATAACATAAACATGAACAAGCACGCCGAATATATATGAATATATTATTTCTGCAGACCTATTTTATTCATCATAGTTGACGATTACTTGTTCAAATAATAAGCTACTTAAGAAAATGAATGTATAAATACTAGTAGTTGAATTACATAACGATACTAATTTTATTTGAAAGGCTATAATTGCAACAACTAGTAACTAATACTAAAAATATTGTAGGTACATTTTATTGCCAAGTAATTTGTTAGCTAAGAATGGTGACTGAATTGTTTTCTTGTTACCGAATTGTTTTTATATTTACCTGCTTTTCTAATTATTATCATTACCGTTTTTTTCTATTTATCTTGCTGGATCATTATGAGTCATTATTATCACTGTTGAAAAGATCATGAACTTCATTTTATTTTAATTTATGTTTATTTGAGTAAGATTATTAACGTAAACGTCTGAATACATTAATATACTTTGCTACTTGCTTATGACATCTATGAAGAATAGTTTACGTTTCGGATATTTTAAACATTTCAGGTTGAATGTACAATGTCCGGAGACAAGTCTAGCATTCCAATTGGCAAGCCTCCAGGGCTTCTCGGTGCCATAGACAATCTAAAATGAGGACTTGGAGAGGTCCGTCTTCGTCATTTGACATCCAGTGATGAGGTTGTGCTGAAGTAGTATAGATGGGATCAGAAGCACATCATTATTTTACCATCACAGAACTGGTTGAAGCTAAGTATAACTTTTAAATAAATAATAAATAAAAAAATAAAAATCATTTATTTGCCAATACATGAGTATAAATGGTGGTATATAAAATGAAGGCCTATGTATGTACTGCCAATAAGGTGTGCAAATTTTTAAACATTAAAATTATTGATAATTTTTTTTTACATATCTTAAAACTACTATAATAACATTGTAAGTTAAGTTCTATATGTTTCTTAAAGCCTAATAACATTAGATGAAATAAGACCTTTAGATCTATTAGTTTCGAAGACATTTAACTCAGATTCATAAAATAAATCAACATGTGTGTTCGGATTTTTGGTTACTTAGAATTTTGTTAGTTCATAAGTGTTACAGCTAAAAAAAAAAAAAAAAGAGGGGCTACTTATATTATTGGGAACATTAATAGCCACATTATTACTCAATTATACAGTTAATAAAATAAATAAAGCAAGGCCAATAACAGATGTTCACACATGCACAGAAAACATACCTTACAATAATACAAATACAAACAATTTTGAGAGAAAATGCAAATAAAAAGACATCAACATCAATATTTAAAAAAAAAAAAGTGCCTTTACTCATTGTAATATATATAGAACCAGTTTTTCACTTAACAAGGAATTTTCTTATGTTTTTAAAGAGTTATATATTTTACTTTAAAAGATTTGTTATGCTCATTTCACAGATTTTATTTACATTCTTCAGAAAAATTAAAGCTACTTTTAAACATATATTAGTAATAACATTTCCAAAAGCTCTTTTGCAAGGGAGTTTTCACAAATATTTACCAAAATAATTATAGTACAATATTGGGTTTTTATAAAAAAAAAAAAAAAAAACTTGGTAAATAAACTAAATATTTATATAAATCGGAAGCTGTACTAGCAATCAAAATACAGCTATATGTTCTGTAAGCTTGTCGAATAAGTGTTCGCTGTCATGTATTAACCCTAAATCACTTGTTTTCGCAGCTCTAGTTATCTGGATGTGTCTTAGACTATTGTTATCTTAAATTTTCGTTTTATATAAAGATAAATTGCGAGTTAAAGTCACAAAACAAATAACTTTTTGAGACATTCAAATTGACCTTTTGATTTCACATATCCTGGCAGGATCGCCAAATAATACTAACATACAATATGTAATAGGAAGGGGGTGGCCAGAGCCAAGGAATCATAAATTCCTCAGCCATTGATTTCACAATAACTTTGAAAACTATCAAGATCGTTTTGAAGTTTGCGAACATCTGCTGGAGACTGAATGCACTTAGCAGTTTTTATATCAACTGCATACAGGACTATCTTAGTTTTCAAAGCATATTTTATATATACCAATAGCTTTCAACTCACGTAACATTATAGGCTGGTCGATGCAGTCAAATCATTTTCATAGTCTGTGTATAAACATTGACTTGAGCTCCAGCATCCATACAGCTACTTATACAGTCATACGTAATAACAAGATTAGATACTGTTGATCGTTTCCTAAAAAAAAAAAAACCATGTTGTTCCTCACTAAACCAGAGCTCAAAGCTGAGTAGACCTGGTTTCAAACAATTCGCTCAAATACCTTAGCAAATAAGCATAGTTTTAGATACGCCTGTAATTGTGGTAGTACAGATGATGTCAAGATGGTAGTATAGAAAACATTAGTATTTTATATCTAAAACTTCCTCCTCTAAAATCCCCTCAATTATATATATTTTTCTTTAAATTTTTGAAAGTTATAGCCATTTTAAAACTAGGATTAAAATAGTTTTAATTACATTAATTACAAAGTGTATACTATATCATACCTTTTCTTTATTTCCTACATCGACGAATATTCGTATTAGTATGACTTACATATAAACGGGACCAAATTACTAAAAGGCTGGTTTACACAGTGCGAGCTGCTGCCTGGCAAGTAGACAGCTACTCGGTTTGTCTACTCGTCCGCCAGTAGCTCGGCTCGCCTTTGCTGTCTACACAATACCCAGTCCCAGTCCGAGTCGAGTTGCGATGTCCACGGGGTTCCACTCACAACTGTCCGGCTGGCACTGGCGAGCTACTGCCGAACGCGTCCAAACGATGCGAGCGACGGCCGAGCCGCTGTCATAGGCGAGTTGCTGCCGGGCGAGCAGGCGAGTGAAAACAAAAAGTGTTGAAGTAACTCGGATGCGAGCTACTGACCAACTCGCACGTACGAGTTACTCGTAAGTTACGTCCAAACAGTGCGAGTTACTGCAGTGCAGCTACTCGGAAGGCTGACTCGTACGTTAGCTCGCACTGTGTAAACCAGCCATTAGACTTCGCTGTTTGTTCCTCTGTCTTTAGGTAGTGTCTGATAAACTGGTATAGTCAGAATGTTGAAACTTTTACACAAACAACAAAATTGGAATAAAAAAAAAAACTAACAGAACGGTTTAACCAAACAATTTTAAATTTATAGTCAGCACAGAATTCTGTAAGTCATGTATGATCGTGGCTAGGACAAGTATACTGCATTAAATATTGATTTTAAGTACAGAAATATAAAAATTGATTCCGTCGATAAGTTCACTTTATTAGGGTTAACACTGGATACAAACCTAAATTAAAAAAAAAAAAAAAAAAACATTGGTACAATGAGATTTAAATTGACTAGTTTTGCGTGCGGGTTAGCGGAAATAAAAAAAAAAATACTACTGACTTGAGCACCGCTTTGTCACTGTACCATGCTTATGTAAATTCAAGGTTAAGTTACGGCGTCGTCTTTTGGGGTAATAGTACTGATGCACAAGACATTTATATTGCAAAAACGGTACTAAGAATTTTAGCAAACATAAAAATTCCAAACAGCTGTAGACCACACTTTAAGAATCTAAAAATTTCAACTCTTTGTTCTCTTTATATTTTGGAAAGCTGTAAATTCGTAAGAAAGTATCCACAATTTAAAAAAAAAAAAAAAAACAAAACAAAAAAAAAACAATCTGACTATATTCGAAGATTCCCATTAAGATCCGGAAGGAATAAATTACTAGTACCGCCTTCAAGATTACAAATTCATTATACAAGTCCTCTCCCTATGTGCTGTAAAATATACAATCACCTTCCAAATTCATAGCTCAAGAATCTGACTACAAATCTTTTGTAAAACTTTTAAGATTGTATTTAATAGAAAATTGTTTTTATAATTCTAAGGAATATTTTGATAATAATATTATCTAATATGATACTTTAAATAATTACCAGAATTTTAATTTATTTTATTTTAATTTAATGTAATTTAATTTGATTGTTGGATTGTTTTTATGGTTGTTTTATTGATAAATAGAAATTTGAATTTTATAAATGATTATGTTTCCTAATTTTTACTTTATCGTGTTTTGTGTTATCAAGTTTAATGTGTAGATTAGTTGTGTGAGATTTGATTAAAATGTAATAAATTTAGAAATGAGTATATTTTGCTATGCCCTTGCAGGGTATACATGTAAAAATTTATGTACATTATGTCATGTAAATTGCGATGTGTGAAATGCTATAAAGATTTTGATTTTGTATCTGGGTAAGACCTAATAGGGCATTTCTTACAATACTGTCATAAGCCGCTGACAGAATCAGGATATGTTAATGCTCTAGAAATTGATGATAGCTCTAGCAACCGTGACAGTGTAAATGAATAGTTTTAAATTAATTTTAAGCTTATAAATGTTAATGAATTACATTAAGAGTATTAGTATAAGATTGCATAAGTCTTTTAGCGATATGCCCGCCTATTGTTTTCCTGTCTATTGTATTTCATTCTGCATATGTCCTTAAATTGTTTTGGTGTACAATAAAGTTTATTTTATTAGAATATTAAATTATGTTAAACTTAAACAGTATGTTATGATTATAATTAACGAATACCATTTGGTTGGCTCTCATTTGATTTTTGTATTACAGAATGTAATCGATAGGTAAGTGGTATTTGAATAAGGTGTGTAATAAGTAAGTTTCAGAATGTTAATTCTATACTTCTTATAAACATAGTCAAAAGTAAATAATACTTACTTTTGATAGCAGTTAATAAGGATTAAGATTGATGATAATGATTTATTAGAATTTTTGAAGTATTCTTGTAAGAAATTCCTGTAGTGTTTAAGTATTGCAATGTACAATTATTATTTTTGAATTTTCATGCTATTTATTTTTGTATAAGTGCCGAATGTCATATTATTCACAGCTCGATGCTCGCCTCGATGAAAATTACTTGCTTATGCTTAAATGTTTTTAGATCAATACAAATAAAGTTTAGATAATGTGTTAAAAACGTGCACCAGGAGGTTGCACATTGTCGGATGGCCGAATGTCATATTTTTATGAATTGGCAACACCGACAGTGTGCCGTGACCCGTCAATGGATGTCAATGTCAAGATGAGTGAAGGATGAACGCGGGATTCCAGTGTGGATGCGCGGAAGACCACAGGCTATATTCTTAGAACAAAATTTTTCGTTCAAGGTCAGACAACCGCGTTAGTTTAGAAAAAAAGTCTCCCTCTCCCCTCCCTTGAGTCAGAGGCCCCCGCTCCTCTGGCGCCCGCCGCCGCCATTTTGTTCATTGCCTGTGTTCATTTCATTTTCTTTCATTGCATTATTGAGGAGTTTGATCGAGTGAAGTTCATTGTTACCATTTGTTACATTGTTGTGTTGTTGTGATATCAAGTCTTCTTCGTCATGAAGAACATTTGCTGTGTTCCCTTTTGCAATAGCAATCGCATTTTGAGAAAAGGTTTGTGACATCTAGTTCACGCCTAAAACAGTCGGCTTATCCTACCTTATTTTCCAATGAGGAAATAAGTACTGGAATACCCTCTCTCTCGACTGAAAATGATGGTGAGTAACAACAATAATACTTGTAATTACATTTCAATACTACACTATGCTACCGAACCATGAAACTTGTTCAAACTTACGTGAAGCCAATAGCCACCATAGGACCCTATTTGTTGCATGTATATTGTAATATATTTGAGGCTTTATATTAAGTCATAGCACATAATTACAGACACATAGCAAGGCTTGTAGCTTACATAAATATAAATCGTATGTTTGATGTGTATACATACTGTGATTATGATAACATTGCTGAAAAGACAGCCCATCAAAGGATTGTGTATGTGTATTGTGATGTAGGGTTTATAGTAATATAATTTTATTGCTTAATTATGAGTCTAAATAATGTGACTAATGATTGTAATGTTTAACATTTTCTGCAGGCGTAATGTCGATGCACATTATCAAAATACCCAAGAGCCTGGAACATACAATTTATATTGTATGTTCCAGGCCTTGCTATGCGTCGGTAATTATGTGCTATGACTTAAAATAAAGCCTCAAATATATTACAATATACATGCAACAAATTAGGTCCTATGGTGGCTATTGACTACACATATGTTTGAATAAGTTTCACTGTTCATCTGTGTTTTTAGGCATTATTTCTAGATATCAACCATTGCAATATTTGTTGTACATCATATCTTGTATACTTATTGTGCCTTATTCTGCCATTCACTTATGCTAGCTTCCCCTTGAACAGTTTATAGTGAACTTCTTTGTTTCTTCCCCCTGATAAAACAACTTCTCTTATTACATATATTTTATTTTTTAGAAAACTCTTCCATATCTACGGAACATGATTACTTTGAAACTAGAAAAAGGAAGCTAAGTGACCATTCCTATTGTAAACCATTACAAGAAATTCAACTGTTGGAAAATGAGTATGGTAAGTTTGTTTCTTTTAATTTATACAAAAAAATATATTCTACAAGACTTCAATTGTTGCTCATTCTGTAGAATGGTGTGCCATGCCAAAGTCTTTAAATAGCTATTGGCAGGATTCTATGATCAATAGACCTTACAGTGCATGTATCATGGTGTTATTCTACATTCAATATTTCAAATATTTCTTTCTAACCATATACATGTTTACTCCTGTTTCCTGTTACTGCTAATAAAATACAGTATATTACACCACTTTAATAAAAGAAACACATATTTACGATAAATAAAATAGAACTTATACTATTCTTTTTATTTTATATACTCCAACCATTTGTAAAATATTTTGTAATATGATTAAAGAATATTTGCTCATTATTTTAGGAATTGCGGTGCCATCCTCATCCCAAAGCACAAATATATATACTGATGACAGTCATTCTCTAAAAATTACAGGCAAGTTGTAATATAGTTTATTAATTAAAGTTGAGTTTAAAGTCTTCCATCACCTGGGGAACATAGACTTGTCTAGTGCCTTTATTTTTATTTTTTATTACTGACATACTCATGTTAATGATATAAAATATCCTTATTCTCTTTTTTTTTTAGATAAAACCATACCCACTTCATCTCAAGAGTTGAGTGCTACGTTGATCATTGATTGTGATGATAATATGGATCCACAACTAAGTGGTAATATAATACTGTTAATGCCCTTATACTATGGTACATACATATAGATGCTGTTAGTTTGCAAGTGGTACATGTGGCCATATTATGTATGAGTGCTTGACCAATTAAATTGACCACCCTTATACAATGGGACCTACTTGAAAAAGGCATGGCAATGATTGCTACTTTTAAATCTTAATCATTTGGTGCTATTCCTAAATTTAATTATACGATTTTCACTGCCACCCCTTTCTACCCACGGGTGTCGTAAGAGTAACTAAAGGTATGGGGCTTTTTAACATAAGTGGGTTTTGGGCGATGCGGTTGGAGACCCATCGCCAACAATACTTTATTTCTTCCATCTTGTCCCCTATCAACTTCTAAATGTGGCTGAGGAGTTTTTAGCTCTAAAGCTCTGGCTACACCTTTTTGGGATTTATAGCCGTGAGTTTAAGTACGTATGTTTCACTGCGTACGTATGTTCCGGGATAATAACTACTTTATGTCATAATTGGGGTCATTATCTGGCATTCTGCTAAATTTCATTCATATACATTCTGTAATTGAGAAGCCTCTTCACCTCAAACACACAAATATCCAAACTTCCACATTTATAATATTAATAGGATAACAGTACATTTATTGTATTATTTTGTTGGTATGTTCCTAAGTATGTTGTAAAGTCCTTCGTCGTAAAGGTGATTGTAACTTAAAAACTCTTAAAAGATGAAAGGGAATAGAGTATAATAAAAAAATAAAGATAATCCCAACCATTTACCGCCACGTCAAGGCAATAAAACACGTGTTTCAAAATATAAAAATATCTATTGTAAAATTAAACTAGGCTCGTTTACAATTAGGTCTTTATCTATAAATAACAATGCGTCTATTAACTTGAATTGAAATGCAGATGTTCGTTTCTTTTGGTCGGCTTTACAAACGTTTTTAAAATTACGGATAATAAATCTACAAGTTTTATAATTTGCCCATAAGTTTTAATAATGCTAAGTTTGTGGCTAGTATTTTCGAAGGTACAGAATATTTATTTCAGTTTGGAAATCATCTGAAATACATTGTTGATTTTATGACGATCTTTTATTGTACTACCTCTGATTGCGTTTTTTTTTATTGAACGTATTTTTCAACACAAAATGAATTAACTTGTTTATTTGCACTACGGAGTGCACAGATAGCTATATTTAACATTAACTTACAACTAGTGAATAAGAAACTAGTTCTGTACAATACACCAAGACTAAAATATTTACTTAAACTTATTTATTTAACACCTGATATATGTAGGCAGGTGTCCGAAGTGTGAAGAATAAAAGAGCATGATTGAGACGATTGATGGATGTGAACAAAGCCAGAGAGGTTTGCCAGGATCGTACAAAGTAGTGATTGATAGTCTCTGCCTGCCCCAATGGGAACTAACGGTGTGAGAATATGTATATATATAATAACTATAACTATTATTCACACACACACAGACACAAAAATTACATGTATTTCATGATACACTATACTTAAACCTGGTGTAATCATTTGTTTTTTCCCATAAAATTTGGTAATTATGTTTTTTTTCGTTTTAGATATAATTGTGCCCTCTTCATCTCAAATCATACCCACTGATGTGAAGATGAAGAAACCAATTACAGGTTAGTAATAAATTAGTTTTCACTTGTCTTATATGACTGGTGCTTTAATTTCTTATAATAAGAATTAGTTTACTGTATTTTATAATTATTCATACAACAATAATACCATTATCATAGGCATACTGCCTGCCAAAGCTTGATGAAAACGACACAAAATAATTAGGTCTTTTTATTCAACTCCTACAACTCTCTTGGAAACAGCATAGTGTGTCAATAAATTTAAAATATTCTTAAGATTGCTTTATTTGTGTTTTACAGTTGCACGTAAACAGATAGCAAGAAAAATATGTTACATGAAAGCTGATACAAGACTGTATCAAGTTATACAAGATTTAAAGATAAAATATAAAAAATCTAAACGGCAGTTGAGATATGCTGTGAGGGCTAAAAGAGCTCTAAAATTTTCAAAAATGGACAGCTTTGACAATTTAATAAAAAAATTAAATCCTTTAACAAGAAATTTTATATGGATGCAAATATCTCAATGCACCAAGCAAAGAAAAGGACGCCGATTTACTGAAGACCAGAAATTGATGGCTCTTTCAATTATGAAACAAAGCCCAAAAAGCTATAAGTTTCTAAGAAGAATTTTTATCCTTCCGTCAACCCGTACATTAAATAAGTTAATAGAAAACTTTGAAATGACGGCTGGATTAAAAAATTCTGTATTTAATGCTATTAAAGAAGAGGTATTTCAACTTTTTTTACTGATACATCTTATAATCCTTACACCTATCTCAAAATCATAGCTTATTTATGTGTTTAATGCAATTAAGAAGAGGTATTTCAACTCTTTTTACTGATACATCTTATAATCCTTAAACCTATCTCAAAATCATAGTCTTTTTATGTCTATATCATCATTATTTTTGTGATAAAGGTCTTACTGAAAACTAAATAAACTTTTTAATTTTGCAGGTTCAATACTGGAGGGAACGAAAAAAGTATTGTTCCATTATATTTGACGAAGTAGCATTAGAACCGGGTGTTACATATAATAAAAACAAAGATTGTTTACTAGGGTTTGTAGAACGAAATGAAAAAACCACAAATTTTGCTGACCATGCGTTAGTTTTTGTGGCTCGTGGTGTAGTGGACAAATGGCAACAGCCAATTTGTTTCTACTTCTGTGAGGGTTCGACTTCGGCGTATATTTTAAAGAATATACTCAAAGAAGTAGTCATTGAAGTTGCAAAAACAGGATTAGTTCCAATAGCTTTGGTATCCGACCAGGGGTCAGCATTTCAGTCGGCTCTTAATAAATTAAAAGAAGACTCTAGAAGAGAGTATAACAATTATGGTAAGTTTATTTCTATATGTATAGTGTAATGGAATTTATTAAAATATTTCAAGGTTTTAAAACTTTTTCTTTTATAACAGATGATACCATTATCATTGGAGAAAACCGCCTTAATGTTTTTTATGATCCACCCCACCTCATCAAGGGTGTTAGAAATAATTTTATAACTAAAAACATTAAACACGAGGGAAAAATTTCGAAATGGAGTGACATTATGGATGTTTATATGGTGGACCGCGAGCTTGCAGATATGCGCATGCTGAAAAAACTAAATGATGATTACGTGATACCAGATAAAATAAAAAAAATGAAGGTTAGTAAAATAATAAAATTAATTTAAAATAATTAATAAAAGGTTAAGGTTAATAAAAGGGAAACAAAGTGAAAAGTTTATAATTGTATTTTTTTTTAACTTAAGTATAATCATTATAACATCATTACAACATCATTACTTTTACTTGTAATAAATTAGTTTCCATATGATCCCTGATTAGTAAAATAGTTATGGAAGTGCTATTTAAACCTGATAGATATACAGTTGCAGTTTATATTTTTCCTGCCTAACTGATTAGATGTGTTTATATTTCAGGTCAAGAATTGTACTAAGGTTTTGAGTTCTACAGTTGCAAGTGCACTAACCTACACATCATTATTTCGTAAGTTATTTTATGTTTTTTTTTATTATAATGAACAAACAGTGATGCTTAGTGTTTTACGTTTTAAGTATTCCCTATCTTTTCCCTTGGGTGTCGTGAGAGCCATGCAAGGAAGCTAAGAGCCATTAGTACTCAATTGGAGATCGGGTTAGCAACCAATTACCAGTGACTACTTGTTTTAACATCTGTTCCCCTTGAAACATCTATATATGGTTGAGATTCCTTAAAATCTTAACACTCTGATTACCCCAATTTGAGATAAAAGGCGTGAGCAATTTAGCTGAATAAGTAGTGACAACATACTATCATGTATCACAAATTGTACTATTGAACAAACAGAGTATATGTACAATAGCTTGAGAACTATAGCAGTAGTGGGTGTATTAAATTCCAGTTTTTTTTGTTACAGCCCTTTACCCAGATGGAAAACCCGTCAGCCCAACTTTAAAAAACACAGCTGATATTGTCACTTTCTTCGACAAATTATTTGACTCATGCAACGGAGCTGCAGCTGGAATTAAAAATATGGGGAAACCTCTACGACGGGCAGTCACGAAGAAGTCTGAACATCAAGGATTTGCCGAATATGCAAGCTAAAGCGTTAGCTAAATGTAAAAAAAGACTTAAGAATAAAAAGAAATAAATTATATGCTGTTTTTTTATTGAGACCCTTTTTACCAAAATGATAGACATTTGGCAAATAGTGAATAGTTTGTGGGATTTCAGTATATATGGGTGCGTTCCACCTACCCAAGCAAACCACATAATTTCAAATTTCCCGCCTACGTACGCGTACGTTTACCAATGAAAGAAAAATTGGCACAAAAGGTCTCGATACGTACCGTAAAGCCAATATAAAATAAAAGTAAAAACATGTCAAACTCTAAACTAACGTGCCTACTGTACCAAAAACGCTAGAGTAAGATTCCTATCTGATACGTAGTATCTAATTGTAATCTGTGGCGGAAGACTAACTTGTGATCAATGCATAAAATAATGTAGATGAAATAAAAAGTAAAGTGGTGATATCATTTAATAGTCGTTTTCTTCAAACACTTGACAAAGATATTTCATTCATACATGCATACGGCTATTAATCGAGAGAAAGGGGAAGAAGAGAAAGGGGGTAGAACTTCATAATTGGAAATTCCTTGGCCACAAATCGAAGTCAATCGTTTAATAGATGGTAAAATAAAGGATTGTTGGTGATAGCTAAAAATCAGTTTAATAACCCCGAAACCTTAAGTCAGCTCTTAAGAAATGAAATGGTCGTGGGTAGAAATGGCTAAGTGCAATTCTAAGCCAACATTACACAGCAAACAGAGGTTTGAGGAACAGGAAGACATAAAGTTCTTAGAACAGATTTGATCCTATAAAGTACTCGTATTCTAACTCTTAGCAATTCTATTAATCTATCTATCTACGGATATTAATATTATCATTTGGATTTTTCTATTCATTATGGTGCCCCGTACATGGTACCCTCTTATCAATTCATCAGCTGCACCTTGTCCCAAAGAGGCTTCTGGAGAAAGCGGCTCTAAATAATAAACGCTGGAGTGCTTTGTAACATTGCAGTACCTTAAAGTAAATTCACAACGAACTAGAGCTCCCAGTACCTCTAGGTATATTGTCCGAGTTAATTTCTATAGGTAAGCATATCGGTCAGTACTTATGTACAGTACAGTTATGATCACCAGCACCTTCTGAATTATCCCAAGAATAATTAAACTCGCACATGTATGAGGTGGGAGGGTGTGAGGAAAAAACAAGATGGTTGTGTCAAAAGTATTTTAATTTAGTTATTCTATCACAAGGTGCAGCAAATAGTGGCTCATGTTGGAAGAGTGTTGCATAAAATAATATTATGCGTAGAATTCTAGCAACCGTGATAGCCCAGTGGGTAGAACACTCGGTTATCGTGCAAACGACTAGTGTTCAAATCCTGGGTCGGGCCTACACCAATTTGTCTTTTCTAAAGACATATGTGTGGTTAATTTATCATGGTTGTTAACGGTGAGGGAAAACATCGTGAGGAAACCCACATGGCTGAGTTTTACTTAGTCATGTGACAGTGTATTCGTACAAAACGGCGATAGGCCTGCCCCCTATCACGTGATTACACTGTCCATCCAAAACGTGGGTACTCTGAACACCAGATGACAAAGTCACGTGATGTTCAGAAGTATTAGTACCTCTGCCAACCCCTTCGGGGATATTCGGCGTGAACGTTTATGTTATGTTATGTTTATGTTATGTTATGTAATTCTTCTATCGTTTTTATGTTAACACTAGTGGATCGGCCCAGCTTCGCACGGGTAGCGTAGTTTTTTTAAATATCTGAGGTTTCTTTCTCCAGTCACTGCTCAAGCATTGTGAAATTTAGCGCAATGTTTTCAATTTATTAAATTTATAGCACTCCCTAAACAGTGTAGTTTGGTGATTTTGAATGCGCTTTTATGAACGGTTCAGTATTTCCGTTTAATAGCAAATTTTGGAATAAAACGCTATGAAATATTTATAACAATCTGAAAAATAAATCATTACGTGATGTAGGATGCAACTACTGGCGCCATCTAGTATGTTATATATAAATTAGTAAAGCGATGGCTTATTTTATGTATAATTTCGGTGTTTCTCTACCGATTTCTATGATTCTTTTTTTATTGAATAGGTAATAATGTTATCTTTTTTAAATTAGGGATGAGTGAGAGGTTTACAAACGTAAGAGTAAACAAATATAATCAGAATGTTGCGCACTGCTAAGCTATCAGGAATTACACGTCTTATTGTGAGTCAACCGTAAAAGATAGACATAAACTGTAGAGGATTTTTTTTAGATAATTTTATGAAGAATATTTCCGTCATACATGATTTCTATGTACGTTTAACCATTAAGGCTGCACACGCGACGGAAGCTTAAAAAATGGAGTAACTTCTCCCGTTTTCCCAAAATTCCCCTTTACTACTCTGCTGGAAAGTATAAAGTAAACCTACCCAGGAGTATGAAGAATAATTGTACCAAGTTTCGTTAAAATCCGTCGAGTAGTTTTTGTTTCCATAAGGCACATACAAACCGACAGAGAGACAGACAGACAAAAATTTTACTGATTGCATTTTTGGCATCAGTATCGATCCCTAATCACCACCTGATAGTTATTTTGAAAATATATTTCATGTACAGAATTGACCTCTCTACAGATTTATTATAAGTATAGATTGAAGTTTCAGAGATATGTTTTGTTTTATTGAAGGAACCTTCACTATCTATAAGTGCATATTAAATTTTAAGTACTACATTGCGTATAACAACTCCGACTAATCATTGGTCTGCTGTGTTGGTGGTTTCTTGCAGAGGTTTGCTACTGCCAAATCTAGAGCCGAGCCGACTTTCACTCGCTCTTTAAAATTGCAGGTTTTAGTCGGCTTTCAAGGCAAAAATTCTTCCATTAACACATCTCGCTTCTGTTATTACTTAAGACTCCAGCTCCAACAAACCAAACTTACATCTACAATTTTGCCCAAGTGTGCAGCAACATCCCTGACATTGAATCAAAGACTTAAAATTTAAAGTTTCTGCGTTACAAATGTTACGACAAGATTTTTACTGATGATAAACTCAAGATGAATTGAATATTCATGGTACTCCTTTAAGAAAATTTATTAGTACGGGATTCCTTTTAAGCATGTTCGTAGCCCTTCTTTCTCTTTCATGCTCTGAGGAATTAAATTAAGATTTTGTCTTATCAACCATTTGACAAATCAAGGATAATTAAAATAGGCAACAACTTATAATAAAACCGACATGATAGTCCAATGGGTAGAGCACCCGCCCGTAAACAGACAGGCGTGAGTTCAAATCCCGGGTCGGGCCTACACCAATTTGTCTTTTGTAAAGTCTATGAATGGTTAATTTATCATGGTTGTTAACGGTGAGGGAAAACATCGTGAGGAAACCCACATGGCCGAGTTGTACTTAGCCATGTGACATTGTATTTGTATAAAACGGCGATAGGCCTGCCCCCTATCAGGTGAGTACACTGTCTAAGCAAAACGTAGGTACTACTTTGGACACTAGGTGGCACTGTCACTTGTTGTTTAGAAGTATTGGTACCTCTGCCAACCCCCTCGGGGATAAACGGCATGAACGCATATGTTATGTTCATGTTATAATAAAACAAAAGACAGATTGACAAATTCTTTTATTTATAAAACATTCAATACTATACCATAAAAATGCAGATAACAGACAACGTTTCATGTAGTTATTCCAATAAATATCTAAGTTTATTGCTTTTAAGAACCATTTCGAAACATCGCGGTATTCGGACTTGCAAAAGCTTCTGTTACATTTTATGATCTAATTGTAGTAGGTAACTTAATCTTGAGAAAAAAAGAAATATTTTATGGGTGCTCTGGAAAACACATAGTTAGATGTGAACGAATCATAAACGACCATCAAACATAGGAATTAGTGACCCAAGTACAGCATAGAAGAACGTAGTAAATGAAACTGTGTATTTTTTAAAAGCTCTTTTCTTATTTCTCTAGTTTACACTAACAAAGTAAAGAGAATAATAATTCATTTTCCTTATAACAAAGACAGATTTATTGCTAAAACTAAGCGTAAGACTTAGGTGTTTAGGAATTCTGTATGCGTTTTTTTATGGTGTATTTCTATACTTGATACAAATGTATAGTCAATAACATTAAACATAGCTGGGCTCTAGCAAACCATTACAACACGACGCTACAAAATGTCTCTCAAACTGCAATAAAATTGAAATATTACACAACAATTTCTCAACAGAAATACAATAATTAGAACAGACGACATACTATACTATATAAATATAATATTATTTGGTATTCAGACTGACAGAGTTTGAAATTAAATTAAAAATAACAAAATTAAAAAAATACAAAGAATCCAGTTTTTTTCTGGGATTTAGTACTTATTAAAAAGGGATCTAAAATAACGAAACTATAGAAACTTAAAAATAAACCTAGTTTGTGTTGGAATTAATTTATTCTAAGTTCAATTGGGTTCTAATGGAAGTTACATAAAGTATATTTTGAGAGCGCTAGCAAATTGGTACTGGACATAAAATTACTAAAACTGAGTTATTACTAGCGGTTATCATTTTTTATCACTAAATATGAGTAAAAGAATATCATATTCACTAAGAGGGTGAGACAGAACAGAAAAAAAAAGTTTGTTTGGAAAGTCGGTAAAAGCAGTGACAAAATAATTATTTAAAAGAATATAAAAAAAAACAGTCCGATAAAAACGTGTAAGCAAATGAAATATAATGTTTGAACAATGGAAGAGACATTGCTCACTTTGTTCAACATTAAGCTCTGTTTACATCAAGAATTTTTAATGTGTTATTAAGAGGTTTATGACCACATATAAGATAAATATTAAAGTAGGTAACTGGAAAATTAAAAATAAGTAAGTAAATGTATAAAACACAGCATACTTTTTGCTTTTTAAGGCGTGATATCTTTAGGGGTTATGATATGCCAGTAACAAAACATTTTCGGACGACTAATATCAATCATTTTCAGTTCTATCTAAACGTACTCTATTTACATAATTTACATTATCTATATACATTTAATACAAAAACGTGTATATTACATATATTTACACTTAGTTTCATAATATTTCGGCAGAGGAATTCATTCCATCAGCTGGCATCCATTTAAAAGTTTTACCCACATTTTAACTACCACAAGTCTCTGAATACAATATGGTTCATAATTATCTTTGAGACTGTAGCAGACATATGCTTAGATTGGATACATGACGCTAAATTTCTAGGATGATTTAGTGAATGAATGATTAATCTGGTGAATTAATGAACGAATGAGTGAAATACATGGTTGATGCTATATCATTGATGCATAAAGTTGTATTGTAGCTTGTTAGTAAATCGAAGGCACATTAGCTGTTTTATTTGGGTTTATAATAAAAACATATTTAATAACTTTACACCAGACAAAATGATCTTGGACAATCAAATTTATTGGTGTGCTATAGGTTTTTAACTTTCAATCACCAACAACTCTTAATTTTACTGAATTGGCATTTACTGCTAAAAGAAGATCTGGGAGTATTTTTCTTTATAATCTTAAGTTTAAGCATTGAAGGAATTGAACTAAATGCATTAAAACTTCTGAATTAAAATTTTGAGTAACAATAACGATTATAGAATTTAGCACGTGAAAATAACCTTACCTCTGATTGGTGTTATCTAACCACAGTGAACATTATATACTTGAATTTTCTGGTCCATATTAACCGAATACGGCAATATTTTATTACTACAAACTTATTCTAAGAGTAATTTCATTTACACTTCGATTAACTATTTACATAATTTCACTAATTCATTTATTATTTTAGTCATCCAACAGTGTATTTTAAATACATAAATTCCAACTTAATTATTATGATTCTATTCTGCACATTTTTTAAATTATTGTTTTATTATAGCTATGATTACAACTATCTAAGTAGACATTCAGTCAAAGTGGTTTTTTCGAAATTAATAGTTCATGTTTATTAAAATTTGCATCAGAAAACTATTTGGAGAGTGTATTAACTGTCCTAATAGCGCCAGAAATAAACACCTTTTGCAAGTGTACTTTGAAAATGTAAACGTGGACTAAGACCTCTGTTTTGTCTTACTGTTATTAATTCGAAAAAATAATGTTTGCACCCATTTTTTGTGTTAGATTTCCTTACTTATGATAGGTTTTTTGTAGTTCGATGATCTCACATTATTTTGACTATTCTCACATATATTTCCATTGCTGTATTGAGAAAAGATTTATCTTCTCAGTTTTATTAGGATATAACAGGCCGAAAAATATTCAATACCTGCACCCACTCTAGTCTTGTAAACGAGCCTTTCAGTGCGAACATATATTGTCCATGATGGTGATGAATAATTTAATTGTATTGTGACAGTTACCAATATGGCTTAATCTTTCAACATTAAAAGAAAATGTTGATAATCTAAATGACAATCCTGATGATGCTCAACAAATGTAATTCTAACTTGTTTCTTTTATAAATTACAGTTGCCATTGTTTCTACATAAAAAAAAATCTACGTCCAACATGTATGTTACTTAAGAAAAATCTAACTTTTTTATAAACTTTAAGGAGAATGATAGAGACAGCATATCTTTTAATCTGACCATTGAACTGCAACTGCAACTTACAAAAGAAAACACAACAGATAAGTTACCATAAAAATGAGTATTATTGCCTTAGTCATAGAGTTCAAACTTCATCGCCGAGGTCTTGAACACAGTTTTCGGCTATCGGCACGAACTTGTCATCAATTTGAACGAGAAGAATACTTTTGTCGACGTGTGATCGTAGTTTGGGATCTCTGTGACAAGGAGTCCATTTGTGTACCACCTGAAATATGAATAATAGTTTAATATACAGGAAGTTAATGTTAGCACCAAGAAAACTAAAAGTTTGATTCATTGCTGAAAATAATGAGGCATAGTGTGGAAATAAAATGTTACTGTCGTATATTACATTTTTACATCATCAGTGTTAACGCTTTGATTACATTAATTAATTTGACTAAACAAAAATTATGGAGGCTTAATAATGGAAGGAATACCTATAAATAAAAGTTGGTAATTATCAAATCAAAAACCTTTAACTTTACTTATAGAAATGCACATGAAAATTCCAAACTTAGACAAAAGTGACTCTTCATTCCACTTTTATATGAATCGTAAGAAAATTTCTTTAAAAACAACAAAAAATACCCTACCATACTAAACAGAAGATAAAATTAAAATTGCCACATAAATTCTTACTAATAAATAAAGGAAAGAAAAATTTCGACACCAGCGGCTATCGAACCCACGACCTCTGGGTATACGCCCCGTCGCTCTGCCAATTGAGTTATAATGTCAAGTGGCTACTAGGACTACCCCACCTGAGGTTTTCATGAACAAAACATTATAATTATGCAATAAAGTCTTACCAAGCCATCCATCCCAGCCAGAGGTATCCAAGTTCCCCAAAAGTTCCTGCCCCCTCTTTCTCTCATATGTTCCGAAGGCCACTGCACATCAATTCTTCTACCCAAATTAATACAATCATAAACTCCAAGAGGCTCCACTATTAACACTTTACTTCCAACGCTAACATTATTTTTTAGTTCACTTTTGCCCGAATCCGAGCGTTTAATTCGGGTCTTTATTTCTTTTTTCTTCGGCTCTTTCGGTTTTTCTTTGACTGGTTCGGTAAATTGTGTTTCTTTGAATTGTGTGCTTTCGGGTTTTTCGATATAGCGGCCTTGAAGTTCTCTGCAGGATTCGCGCTCGTGGCGAATCTCTTTGCTTGGTTTGGCGAGGTCTTTCGATGTGCTTTCAGTTGATAAATATCTGCAATAAAAAAACATTGTTATTTTTTAATCTTTGTTTGTTTGAAATAATCTCAATCTCAAATATATTTGACACCTTGTATACGCCATATGCTGGAAGGTCAACCACCCTTTTGTTTGAATATACTATTACATGACTAAGTAAAAACTCAGCCATTTAAGTTTCTTCACCGTTCATAATATTGATTCAGGATTTTAACTAACATCTTCCTTATTAATGTTATAATTATTTAATTTTATTGGACTGATAAGAAAAGTTAGTTTCTTCATTTCTTTCTCTTTCTTCCTGTATCTACCTACATACATATTAAATCCAATAGTTCCAATTGGGGTGGTCAGAGACTATTTATCACCACTTTGGACGGCTGTATTATTGAGCATATTTTCTTCTCAAAATATGTTTTCTCTGTAGTTATACACTACCCAAACTACACAGCCCATTGGATTTATATATTTCTTTTACTAATTTACTTTAAATTATTTGCAATGAGCCCAAAACAACTTATCATTCCTGTTTATATCTTTGTACCAACTGTCTAGGGTAGGCGGCCAGGGAATGTTATCCATATAAATAACATACATATACATATACTCACGGCTATAAATCCCTAGAAGGGGTAGCCAGAGCTACATACATACATACATCCATCCTGACGTCCCTCAGCAGGGACAAAGGGCCTTGAGCAGATTTCTCCATCTGGCTCGATCTTGGGCAGCGGCTGCGAGATCCTCCCACTTCAATCCCACAACTTTTGCCTCATTCTCCACAGAACGTCGCCAGGTTGTTTTTGGGCGGCCTCGTTAAGAGCCAGAGCTAAGGAATAAGAAATTCCAAGGCCATTTTTGGAAAATTGAGTGGGGAAAAGATAATAAAGTAAAGATTGTTGGTGATGGGTCTCCAACCGCATCGCCCAAATATCCCTTAAAAACCCCCAATACCGTTAGTCGCCTCTTACGTACATCCATCGGTAGAAACGGGGTAGTGCTATTCTAAGCCGACACTACACAGCATACTACTATATATTAAATAATATTGAATATTAATATAATTAAATACATTTACCTCTTAAAATCTCTACAAGTATGGTTAGCGCTCCTATTGGCTATGATTTTACAGTCGGGCAGCGACAGATCCAATGTCAGCTCTTCGAGAGAACTGTCTGGGGTAGGTGGTCGGGGTGCTGTAATCTAATAAAATAAAAAAAAACATGTATGTTCTATAATAGGCTATTTGACAATGTTTTGAAAACTATCTTACGGTGTTTATTTGTTTATAAGGATCCCTAAAAAAATACTTTTCTGTCTTTATTTTAGCTATTTTATTCAAAAATCGAAAAAGAAAATGTGCCGCGAACACGCGACTTTATGTAATATGGCGGCTGTGGCACGTTGTGACATCAATTCCGCATATTACACCAATAAGCGAAGCGATACACATTCTGTTTGTACGCGCAACCTACGTCATTATAGAAATAGCCAATCACGGTCGTTTATAGTCACGTGACAGTTGCAGCGAAAATACTTATTTTAGAAGACGAATTTTGGTAAAATAATGCAATATTTTTGTTTCGCATTATTACAAATTGCTCTCAGAAAGAAATATTAAGACTTATGAAATAAAAGAAATGTATTTTTATTACAGTCAAATAGCCTATTGGGAATGTAGATATTAATTTGTGAATGTGGGCTCGTTATTTATTTTAAGTTTAAAGGCATCCCCAGGACTCGACTCGCACTTGGCCATTTTTTTAAATTTTTTAGTTGGTGGTGAGGCGGTAATCCTATCTAATCCAATACATAAAAAAAATCCCCTCCCTCACTACCAACGCACACTTGTCTGGTATATTTATAAGTTTTTTCAAATTTAATTGCAAGACTAGTTTTAGTTAGGCTGTGTAGTGTCGGCTTAGAATAGCACCAACCCAATTCTTCCGGTGGTTGTACGTAAGAGGCGACTAACGGTATTGGGGCTTTAAAGGGATTTTTGGGCGATGCGGTTGGAGACCCATCACCAACAACCTTTATTTTACCATCTTTTCCCCACTTAACTTTCCAAAAGTGGCTGAGGAATTTCTGATTCCTTAGCTCTGGCTACCCCATCTAGGGATTTATAGCCGTGAGTATATGTATGTATGTATGTGTACTAGTTTTTTGGGTCAGCTTCTAATATTGTATTATTCCAACTTAGCACCAAAAATTTATCAACAATTTATTTTTTAGTTTATCTAATTATGCCACTTTATCAATATTGAGTATGTGTACAAAGTATGTGATACCTTAGCACTAGCCGCTCTCCTAGGTTGTTCTCTCCAGCCACCGTCCCAGCCGCCAAGAGTTTGACTCTGTAACACATATTTTTGTAGGGTACTCCGCCTCTTAGGTCTCCAAAGGAAGAATTCGGATAGTACAATCACAAAACTTTTTTTTAGAAAGTTAGTACAGGTAAGTATGCAAAAAGAATAACAATATATGTTGCCGTCGCGGTAGTGCGAAGGTGACTGGAGGTCCAAAGCCGGGGTAGGTCCAAAGCCGGGGTAGGTCCAAAGCCGTGACGTAGCTATGACGTCGTAGAGTGTCACATCAACTTTGTTTTACGCAGATCGATAGTTAAATTGAAGATAGATCCAGCAATAAACAGCATTTCATATAAATAAAATGCATGTTGTTACGCTTGATAACTAAAAAGTTATATATCAACTCTCAACAACGAAATAGGTATCTGGGACCACTTTAATACATAAATATCGTACTTTTACATACATACTACCAGTTTCAATGACTGCAAAATGAATCAGTAATTCATAGAATAGTTACATGAAGCAAGAAAGATACCTCAGTTACTATACTTTTATGAAAATAACTTTATAGCCTTCAAATCTATAGTAAATACACTGTCCAGGCCTAGAAAAAGTACTCTCAACTACAGATAACATGATTTTTAGAAGTGTGCAAATGTATATATTAAAACATACATGGCGGGCCTGGCCTCCGAGTCAGCTACGAGACGGAAGGACGAATGCCTTGCTCGATTACGACGTAGACGAGAAACTGTCTTATTATATCAAGTATAAAACCCCATTATTATGCATTTTCTATGTTCTCCTGTCTGTATGTGTGTTTGCCGATACCCAATGTTGCATGCAAGGCCTGGCCTCCGAGTCAAATAGAAGGCGGAAGGACTACTCTTCACATTGAGAATGATAAGCATACGTATCTCTTCTAACCCCAACAAATATTTATTTCTGTCTTGCTCACACGAAACTATATGTATCTACAAATCCTAACCCTGTGTAGTGTCGGCTTGGAATAGCACTACCCCATTTTTTCCGGTGGGTGTACGTAAGAGACGACTAACGGTATTGGGGGCTTTAAAGGGATTATGGGCGATGCGGTTGGAGACCCATCACCAAGAACCTTTATTTCACCATCTATTCCCCATGCAACTTCCAAAAGTGGCTGAGAAATTTCTAATTCCTTAGCTCTGGCTACCCCTTTCTAGGGATTTATAGCCGTGAGTATATGTATGTATGCATGTAAATCCTTACCCGATGTTGCATGGCAGGCCTGGCCTCCGAGTCAGCTAGAAGGCGGAAGGACGAAGGTCTTGCTCGATCACGATGTAGCCGAGAACGCCCGCCCGCACCGGACTGTGATAAAATTAGTTACATTTTATGTATATACAATGGGTGTATATGTCATATACACACGACTAATTATCCCTTGAAGGGGTAGCCAGAGCTAGGGAATTAGACATTCCTCAGCCACTTTTGGAAGTTGCGTGGGGAAGAGATGGTGAAACAAAGGTTGTTGGTGATGGGTCTTCAACCACATCGCCCAAAAAGCCCTTAAAAGCCCCAATACCGTTAGTCGCCTCTTACGGAACCCACCGGAAGGAAGGAACATTTTAAGACTTTCGTTTCTGCTTTAAACTTCCAAAAGTGGTAGAGAACATTAAGATTTTAAAGTTCTGGCTACCCCTTCTAGTGATTTATAGCCGTGGGTATATATATGTATGTATGTTATTCACCTGTCTAGCGCCATCCTTAGCCCGGCTGTGTCGCGGGTGTCTCGTATTACGATCCATACTGCGGCGACACGGAGAACTCTCTTGGGTGCTCGAGTATACTGCTTAATATGGTAATATATAAATATTCATTAGAATAAATTCAATAATTTATATTTTATAACGTCGAAATTATTTAAAAAGGCTCTAAATTAAATTGTAAGGATAAGAAACAATAAGAATCCCATTAGCAATTTTAATTAAAAGTTACAGTATTTTATACGGTTAACACGAGGGGGCACGCACAATAGTAGATTATAATACAATTCAGCCAAAAACATAATCACAGACAGAGAGGAGCTCTTGGAGGAGAGGAAACCGAGATCTTTAATGTTGTATGCCACGTGTGTCTTTTTCCGACCTGCGCGAACTTCAGGCAGGCAACTGAAAAAAGACCGCACAGGACAGCGACCGGTGGCCACTTCTTGTGTCTGAAACTTCGAAAAGACCGACTTCGGGTCACTGAGCCAGCGGAGTAAGGAGTATATAATAAAGCTATGATATACTGTACTAACCAGTAGCGTTACTTTCATCAGCCAGCGCGTGTTCCCGCAGCAGACCAGCTAGCGACGCCAGCGTGGATGAGGTTGGCTTGCCAGCGCTGGCCACGCTGCCTAGCGTACTCGCTGGAAATGTATTCGAATGCAATTATAAACTTATGAATTCTTTTAAAAAAATATTATTTGCCTCTATTATATTGTGTGAGACGAATGAAAAGAGATGTGATAAAACATGACTAAATTTATAATACCTTCAAACCCTTACAGTTCAAAGCAGTCTTTCAAAGCCCGCTGGGCTTGGAAAAAGACGATAAAATATTTCAGAATAAATAATATTATTTTTTTGTGTATGTTACTGTATGTGTGTGCTTACCATTGTCGCGATGTCTTGGCGTGACGCTGGTCTGAGCCTCACAGGCGGATGGACAGGCACCACTAGAACAGCCTTCGCCGCATCGACGACGAATACTGTGTACAATATAATTGCTTATGTGTCATACGACTATTTTTAACACACTGTGAAGAAACTGTATTACTAATTATTATTATAAAGCTCTTCACATTGAGAACGATAATAATAATAATAAATGTTTTTATTTGTCTCTTAAAATACAACAATACAAGAAAATAAAGTAACAAAAAAAAAACAACAATGATATCAAACAACAGACAAAAAGGTGCAAAGCTCGTTCTATCCACAACAAGCAGATAGTTTCGCTTTTCAGCTCTGACCTATAACTTATATATTCTAACCCATATTAAAATTTACTTCTGTCTCGCTCACACGATCGAATATTGGTATTTTGACATTTCTGATATATGAGAACACAAGGGAACAAAACTTAACTATTTTGTATTGTTGCATGATACTTTATGCCTGTTGTTTACTAATTTGAGGTTGCTGATTTTAAATCTACTTTCAGTTTTTCTGTAACAGCTTTTGTTTTTGATATACAGTGGTGACACGTATTTCTTTACTAGTAACACTTAAAAAACAAACCAATCGTGCTATTCACTAAAAAAATATTTTTTTACAATGTCATCGACGAGAAATAATTGTAAAAACAATCCTAACTGTTTCTGTAACATCTGTGGTGAATATACATTTAAATATTGTAGACTAAGTGTGTCGGAGGTCATAAAACAAACATAACATAAACGTTCACGCCGTTTATCCCCAAAGGGGTTGGCAGAGGTACCAATACTCCTGAACTCACATGGCAAGCGCCATCTAGTTTCCAAAGAAGGTACCCACGTTTTGCTTAGACAGTGTACTCACGTGATAGGGGGCAGGCCTATCGCCGTTTTGTACGAATACACTGTCACATGACTAAGTACAACTCAGCCATGTGGGTTGTTGTCAGCCACGATGTTTTCCCTCACCGTTAGCAACCATGATAAATTAACCACACATATGACTTTAGAAAAGACAAATTGGTGTAGGCCCGTCCCAGGATTGGAACTCACGCCCTTCTGTTTTCGGGCGGGTGTTCTACCCACTGAACTATCATGTCGCTAAAACAAGTGTATTTAAATTACTTTGGATTGCCTTTGGACACCCGTGACCCATACTGGGTCCCTCATTTGGTTTGTAAAACATGTGAGGGGTTTTTGAGATTATGGGCAAATAAGAAAAGACCCCATTTTAAATATCAAAAACCAATGCTGTGGCGGGAACCTACCAATCATCAAGATTATTGTTATTTTTGTTTGGTTAACATTTACAAAAAACCGTTCGAAATGCTGTTACCCTAACTTTTTATTTGTTACCCGGCCCGAATATTTTTTAAGACTAGTGTTAGCTTTTCTAGTAAAATTTAAAAAAAAAAAATTTTTTTCTAAAACTTCACGCGTTTTATTGTAACTCAAAAATTAAAGCTGATACAAACATTCTGAGTTCAAATCTGAAATCAGCAACTCGAAAATGCATAATACTGGACAAAATGTTTGATGCAACAAAAAATGCTGTTCCCCTGTGGAATACTTACATAGTGATATTCGACGAATCCAACGATACCTCCGTAGTTGTCGTTGGTTTCACCGAATAGAAAGCGCCAATATTTATATTTTTCAATACATATCAAAATGTCAAAATCCGAATATTCGATCATGCGAGGGCGGAAGAAATAAATTTTAATGTGGGTAGAAGAGATAAGAATGCTAATTGGGAATTATAAAACGAGCGAACAAAAAAAAAACTTTGCGACTGATGATAACATACTGTTAACTTGAGCGGCATGAATTTGAGTAAGCGAAAAATTAACTAAACTGACGACGAATATTGATTTATAATAAAATCCAGAACGAGCTTACAAAAAGTGGATTGTGATAAATCCATTTCAGATATTAAAATTTTATCCGAGCGACTTCATTACTAAGTGAGCGACTTCGTGAATTCTGAATGTATTTGGTCGCGGAATTACACACGGCCACTGAACATGGTCAAAAAAGGTTCTTAGGTCACATTTAGTTAGGTTAGGTTAGATTATGAATAAAACGAGCGAGCGTAGCGCAGCGGAGCTAGCACCTAAATGCCTGATGCATGCCTATATGCATACTTGCTTGCTTTTCAAAGTGGTTTTTGTATTCGAAACACTTCATTTAAGATAAAATGCCGCTCAGTATAAAAAAACACATTTGCCAAATATTGAAAAAAATGCAGGACATAACGTTGACACTCAAACAAATATTAGGTCGCTTAAATATTATGAAGCTGCTCATTTTATATTTTAAGTAACTCAAATTAATGTTTTTAAGTTGCTGTTCTGTTGATTTCTCGCCACTCGCAGTCAGTCGCTCACTTAGTAATTCTATAACCCAAATTAATTATTTTTTACACTTAGAACTGTAATTTACAGTCACTCGTTTTTTTGCTACCCAATGCTTATTATCGTTCTCGGCGTGAAGAGTAGACGTTCAGTGCTGCTCGATACAGTTAGTACGTTCGTCGATTCTTGAACCTGAGTCTCTTAATTAACTGACTGTTCTTTTTGTCGAAGAGTACACCCTCTCCCATTAATCATGTTTCTTCTTTTCGTTTTGGTCCTGAGGTCAACTCTTCTTACCGACGATGGCAATATCATAAGCTCCCTATTACGTAACCTTTGCAACCACAATTGTGTCGCAAGTTGCAATATTGTCACTGTCAAATTGCATACAAATTTGAAATTGACAGCGATAATCTTGCAACTTGCGACACAATCGACGGTCGCTAAACATACATAATCAGAGAGCCCGGTCAAGGGCTATGATGTAGAAAAAGTAATACAAATAACAATACCGTCTCCAAATCCCGACGAGCCGGTCCCGGATCCCGGCGACGGACACGGCGGACCCGAGCAGGCGGCACAGCGGCGGCGACGAGTCCGCGAACGACGTCGTCAACGGCGATACGTAGATCGGGTAACCGATCGGTTGGTCGCACGATGAGTTTATTATGTTGCGGAGCGCCTGGAATTATTAGTTCGAGGTATTGTTTTGGAAGTGATTAAGTTATTGTGGAGTACCGAATAGATGTTGTTGTTCAAATTATACCATCTTTTCCCCACTCACATTTCCAAAAGTGGCTGAGGAATTTCTAATTCCTTAGCTCTGGCTACCCCTTCCAGGGATTTATAGCCGTGAGTATATGTATGTACCTAGTCTGGCCATAAATATTGTCCCTCGCATTTGAATTTGGAAATATCGCAAACTAAATGACATTTGATGCTTTTTTGTTTTTGTGCGATATCAATAGGCTTTGACGTTCTAGAAAAACCTTACTTTATATCCTCAACCCAATATGAAGCCATGGAGTGGGGTCTGAAAGAAAACCGTATCGCTGTCATAGCCCTACACAAGTGCAACAAATCTCCAGTTGAAATATTCAACCTCCTGCAGTCGCTCGGAATCACGAAGAAATTTGTATACCGAACTATCAATCGATTCAGCGAGATGTCCTCTATCGATGATAGACCCAGGAGCGGACGGCCGCGAGATTCCAGGACTCCAGCTGCGATCAAAGCTGTTGCGGAGCGAATCCGGAGAAATCCCCTCCGTAAGCAGAAAATCTTGTCTTGGGAGATGAAAATACCACCTAGGACCATGTCCCGCATCATTAAAGAAGACCTAAAACTTGTCGCTTACCGAAGAAGCACCGGGCATCACTTGACAGCAGCTCTACGCTACATAAGGGCAACCAGAGCGAAGAAGCTGTTCGAAAAGCACGCTAGGGGCGGGTATCGAACAATTCTCTTTACTGATGAGAGAATCTTTACGGTGGAGGAGAAATACAACCGCCAAAATGACAGGGTGTACGCACACAGCGCTCAAGAAGCTTCCGAGAAGGTTGCCAAGGTGAAAAGAGGCTATCACCCTGCCTCAGTTATGGTTTGGTGGGGCGTGTCGTACCAAGGGGTAACTGAGCTTCATTTTTGCAAACAAGGCGTAAAAACTAAGGCGGTGAACTACCAAAGCGACATTTTGGAGCCTATTGTGAAGCCAATCACCCACACATTGTTTTCAAACAAGCATTGGATATTCCAACAAGATTCAGCTCCGGCCCACAAAGCACGAACCTCACAACAGTGGCTAAGGGACAATTTACCCGAGTTTATCGCATGCGAAGATTGGCCTTCAGGAAGTCCGGACCTCAATCCATTGGATTACCGATTGTGGACAGTTTTAGAGGAGAAGGCTTGCTCGAAGCCTCATAGAAATATCGAGTCGTTAAAGCGCGATTTGGTGGCTGCAGCGGCATCGATACCCCCCCCCCTGGAAACGGTGCGTGCGGCGATCGACGAGTGGCCGGACCGATTGAAGAGGTGTGTGAAGGCTAAAGGTGGTCATATTGAGTGAAAAGTTTATAAATAAATAAAATAGGATCTAAATAACGATATATACTGATTTCATTACATTTTGTTTCTTATTCATGTAGATAGGCACAATTTTAGTAGAGACAATATTTATGGCAAAACTAGGTATGTATGTATGTATGTTCAAATTAAAATAAAAATATTTTTTGGAAGATCAACAGCAGAACAAGCTCAATAAGACATTGATACATAAGCTCAAGATACATTTAAGACAAGTACAAAACAAATATATTTTTTGGTGAATAAAGATGAAAACCCATGTTACCCTGTCGAGCTCTGAACCCAATAGAGATTCACTCACTTGTTGAATTTTGTTACTACCAAAGAATATAACTGTAAGTTGCATATGAGTTACATAAATTCTTAGATGCCCGTCTCCGCTGAAAAACCCATAAAGGACAATATCCGCGAATATTATGTGAACAGTTAAGTTATACTAGCTAGTACACGCATCTGTGGAACAACATTTTGTATTCATATACAGAATGATAAATTCTTTTGATATCGCGATATAGGATGTAAAAGAGACGCTGCTGCTGTACACGTGAGCTCTAGTTTATACAAAGACAAAATTTATCTACATTATCAAGAGTTGATGCATACGAAATACATTGATATTAATGACAAACAGTATAGCTCTATTACTATCTAAAATTCAATTTTTATTCAAAAATAATAATTTACCTGTTTAGCGTTCTGTATAGAGCCTCTCTCAGGATTTCTGTTCCTCAAGTAAACCAGCTCTTGTTGCTGCCCCGCCCATAGTCCTCTAACACACTCTCTGTTCAACTTGATCACACGAAAACCGAGATGACGCTTGTTTAGCATTATTATCTTGTAATCGTCGTTGCCTTCGTCCATTACATGTCTGGGGAAGCGAGAGACATATGTGTTTAGCGATACAAAAACGCATAAGATATCCGATTAAAACTCGGGAAATAATAATGGTTCCAAAAAATAAATGAATCTCCAACTACATCTGTCCGAGTATTATTCTAATAAACCAGCGTTTTAATAAATTACCGACAAAAAAACCCAAAACATACCGAAAAAATTAAATTAATTTAACAAACATCTATGAACAGGATCAAATTACATTTTTACTTACAAATATATTTAACTTCGAATAATAAAACTAAACTTCCGAATAAAATACTGAACCTCCGACAAGTTTATCTGTTGGGGGAGTGAAGAAAAGTTAGGTCACATTTAGCTAGGTTAGGTTAGGTTATGTATAAAAGCGAGCGAAGCGCAGCGGAGCGAGCACCTTAAATGCATAATCCTTATGAAACATGTAGTGTAGTTTATGAATTACTTGTAGGCAAGTAAAGGTAAAAATTACAAAGCATTGTTATCAGTAGAACATAATTTTACTTGATAGAAAAGTATTGTGGCAATAAACAGACATATTAATTTTTCGAAGATTTAAGTATATCATTCGGTCGTTTCGTCATTTTTACTCGGAAAAAAGTAGTCGGGAATTCAGTATGTTAGGCAGTAAATTTAATATTTTTTGTAAGAACAATTTTTATTTTATTGCCGGAGTTTTTATTACTACCCTTAAAACTCGTCATAAAAAAGTATTATTTTATTTTATTTTCATACTAGTGATACGACTGATGAATAAAGAGTATTGATGCTGGGTCAAACTGATGACTGTTGTGATTGTAGCTTTTTCTTTTGTTTATTGTGTGTTTTTGGTTTTGTAATGTATTATGAGCCGTGTAGTACCGGCTTAGAATGTCGCTACCCCTTTCTACCCACGGGTGTCGTAAGAGGCGACTAAGGTTATTGGGGCTTTTTATTGGATTTTTGGGCGATGCGGTTGGAGACCCATCACCAAAAACCTTTTGAGAAATTTATAATTCCTTGGCTCTGGCTACCCCTTGTAAGGAATTATAGCCGTGAGTATATGTATGTATGCATGTAATGTATTTTACCTGTGACCTCTGTGTGTTTGATCAATAAATGTTTTATCTACTTAACATATCTATACCTCAGTAGTAAAAGTAGCACGCTATGTTACCAGGCGAGCGCCGCCTCGTGGTAGATGTATGCTCTTATGCATACCTTTGTTTTTGTAATGTATTTTTATCTGTGATAACTGTGTGTTGAAGTAGTGGAAATGAATGTTTCACCTATACCTTAGTGCTAGTAAATGGGGTGCTATCTATATCTTAGTGCCAATAAATGCGGCGCGCCTCTTAGGGCCAGTTTTTTGATCCGGAGTTAAAAATATAACCATTTGTTACATTGACTATAGTTAAATGACTAACCAGTAGTCAAATCGTAAATCCATTTTGGTTCGATATTTGACCATTAGTTACTCTAACCACGGGTCAAAAAATGCATTTTGCTGATATCTAACTAATAGTTACGATATTTAACAAATTGTTGAGTTAACCACGGATCAAAAAACTGGCCCTTAGCACGTTATGTCGATAAGCCGGCGGGACTCGTGTCAAATGTATGTAATTTAATGTTTTTTTTGACATGAATTCCTCATGTGGGGATTATTACTCATAAATAAAAGATGTTATTAAAGATGTTATTAAAGGTCGCGGGTTCGAACCCCGCCAGTGTCGAAATTTTTCTTTCCTTTAATAACATCTTTTATTTATCAAATGTATGTGTTTATGAATACTTTTATTTTTGTAATGTATGCTGTGTCATGTGATATGTCAATAAACTTTTTTTATCAGGTTCTTGTATGTACTTTGTGTGTCTAAGTAGTGTAAATTAATGTTGTATCCATCTTTACCTTAGTGCCAATAAATGTGGCGCGCCTCTCAGCACATTATGTCTCCAGGCGGGCGCGGCCTCGTGGCAAATGACAAGACGAGCGTTGTGGGAAGAAATGGCGTTGTATAGAGATGAACTGCTGCAGTATTCGTCGGGGAACATGAAGTGGTCCTGGCGAAGAAGGGGTTTGTATTGGAGGTATATAACGAGAAAGTCGAATAAGGTAAGTTATGAGAATGACTAACATTTTCGGGTTTTTCTAGCGCCAATGTTCTCCCGGTTAATAAGAAATCTGTTAACAATATTTATTCAAACTTACTTTAAGGGCTACAAATAAACTGCGTAGTGACAAATTAGGATAGTACTTCCCCTTTTCTTGTCGTGGGTGTTCATAAGATGTTAATATAGCATTTTAAGTAATTTTTAGGCCATTAGAGACCCATCACCAACTTTTATTTTACAATCTCTTCCCCATTCAACTCCCAAAAGTTAATATAGCGTTTTCAGTAATTTTTAGGCCATCAGAGACCCATCACCAACTTTTATTTTACTATCTCTTCCCCATTCAACTCCCAAAAGTGACTGAGGAATTTATTTATACCTTTTAGTAAACGAATGTATGAAGTAAATTAAATACACTTCATCCATAGATATAAAATATTATTTTTAAGCTAGTGTATTTCTTACTTACTGTTACACTACAATTATATAACAAAATAACTTCAAACCTGATGCAGTTTCAAGGCCATCCTGATAGCTGGAGCCAAGACAGAGTGTAACAAAGACATGTCGGCAAACACCCATTCGTCGCGAGCGCACGTTATACGGAAATCACCTTTGAACAGCGAATGGAGACCGTATAGGAAGAATTCCACACTAGAAAAGAAATTTACTAAGTTAGCATTATACTAAGGAGAAACAAATAGTCAAAATTAAACCTTTTTTGTTTGTCTGTCAGACCTCGCACATTTGATCACGCTGCCATGCAAAAGACCTGAAATTGACTACTGCATATTCAACGGCAATCTTCAAAAGTAGTAATGTGCAAAAACACTTCTCTTCCCCGGCCATCTTCCCCTATGGATACTGTGGTGGATAGCAGACTCACTCGCACACTAGCAGTATCATAAACATATCCCACATCGCGGTATCTGAATGATTTCTAACTAAGTATACATACAAGTTATAAGTTGGTAGACAGCAGGGTGTACTGGCCAGTATATCTTTGCTGTCCCCACATAGAAACAGCGCGAAGCAGAGCGCAGGTAGTAAGTCCCCCCCCCCACTATAGTATTAATGTTAGCTAGTTGGTATGTATAAAGCTAGCAGTACACATTGGGCCAATCATTGGGCCAACATTGGGCCAGTGTCTGGCTGTTTAATTTGTGAAGCATTTACACATTGGTGAGGTGCTCAGTCTGCATTGGCGTTTCAACAAAGATGGACGTGGAAACGGTCGCAGCCGCGGCAGTCTATCTAATATCATTTAATTATTTCCTACGTGTTGATTTTTTTTTAAAAATATAATTAATAATGGGTTCTTATTATTAATAATAGGTTCACTTTGATAACATTCAATAAATTTTAATGTTGTTTTAATAACTGTATAGTGCCGGCTTAGGCCGATGCCGACGGGTGTACGTAAGAGGCAACTAACGGTATTGGGGCTTTTAAGCGATTGTTGGGCGATGCGGTTGGAGATCCATCAACAACAACCTTTATTTCACCATCTTTTCCCCACGAAAATTCCAAAAGTGGCTGAGGAATTTTTAATTCCCTAGCTCTGTCTACCCCTTCAAGGGATGTATAGCCGTGAGTATATGTATGTATGTAAATTTTAATGTCTCGTCGCTTATCCACGCCATCGAAGCAGCCATCTTTAATAAAAAGGTCACGCGCTGCACTACCGCATCCACTGACAGTTGACATCGAACTGAATAAGCCGCCAACGTGTGAACACTGTTGGCGGGACGCGCCAAGATCCTTTGATGTGTGGTAAAAAACCGACACCGCTCCGGATAGCTGGCCAACGTTGGCGACCAATCACCAACACCACCAATGTAGCGCCAAGTAGCCCTCTACACGCTGGCCCAATGCTTGGCCCAATGATTGGTCCAATATGTACTGCTAGCTATAGACAAAAACTTTTATGAAGCGAAAAGATCACTTTTGTCAAGACGAGAATATATTAATAACTTATTTACATTTGACATTACATTGCCATCGACAAATAACTAATAGAAGAGACACAAGCAGGTTGTATTATATAAGTTTGTGCTCACTTCCAAAAACAAACAACAAATAAAACGTAACAAAAACAACTAATGAAACAGAAATTTGAAACTCAATGAGCAATGATCGCATTCGTGCACTCAGACAAAATGTAAGGAGTGTGGTCAGATGCAAAAAATACGAATATGTTCATATTTTTATTATTGTAATAAAATTACGCAATATATACTTTTTTCTGGATAAATTCATTAGTAATAATATAGCTCAGTTTATTCGTTCAATTATTCTATTACATAATTTTCTCAGTACGGTTGATAAGTTGACAACATTATTTTAGGATTTGACATATCGACCTGTCAGTTTACTATCTTTGTTTAAAAATACGACTTTACATCGCGGTATCTGAATGATTTCTAACTAAGTATACATACAAGTTATAAGTTGGTAGACAGCAGGGTGTACTGGTCAGTATATCTTTGCTGTCCCCACATAGAAACAGCGCGAAGCAGAGCGCAGGTAGTACCCCCCCCCCACTATAGTAATAGTGCTAGCTAGTAGGTACGTATAAAGCTAGCAGTACACATTGGGCCAATCATTGGGCCAACATTGGGCCAGTGTCTGGCCGTTTAATTTGTGAATCATTTACACATTGGTGAGGTGCCCAGTCTGCATTGGCGTTTCAACAAAGATGGACGTGGAAACGGTCGCAGCCGCGGCAGTCTATCTAATGTCATTTAATTATTTCCTACATGTTGAAATTTTTTTAAAAATATAATTAATAATGGGTTCTTATTATTAATAATAGGTTCACTTTGATAACATTCAATAAATTTTTATGTTGTTTTAATAACTGTATAGTGCCAGCTTAGAATAGCACTGCCCCATTTCTTCCGATGGGTGTACGTAAGAGGCGACTAACGGTATTGGGGCTTTTAAGCGATTGTCGGGCGATGCGGTTGGAGATCCATCAACAACAACCTTTATTTCACCATCTTTTCCCCACGAAAATTCCAAAAGTGGCTGAGGAATTTTTAATTCCCTAGCTCTGTCTACCCCTTCAAGGGATGTATAGCCGTGAGTATATGTATGTATGTAAATTTTAATGTCTCGTCGCTTATCCACGCCATCGAAGCAGCCATCTTTAATAAAGAGTTCACGCGCTGCACTACCGCATCCACTGACAGTTGACATCGAACTGAATAAGCCGCCAACGTGTGAACACTGTTGGCGGGACGCGCCAAGATCCTTTGATGTGTGGTAAAAAACCGACACCGCTCCGGATAGCTGGCCAACGTTGGCGACCAATCACCAACACCACCAATGTAGCGCCAAGTAGCCCTCTACACGCTGGCCCAATGCTTGGCCCAATGCTTGGCCCAATGATTGGCCCAATGTGTACTGCTAGCTTTAAGCGTGGTGTTACCTGGAAGCAGACAGATGCTGCGCGGCGGCCAACGCGCGCCGTCCTACCAGTGACAGCGCGAAGCAGAGCGCGGGCAGTAAGGGTCCCCCTCCTCCTGTAAGTCCGCGTCGGGCCGCGCACCATGAGACCCATTCGCCGTATACCGCGCAGAAACGACTCCTAAGTAGGATATGGTATAGTTATTATTATATCACATATGCTCATAAAGTTATTTTTATTGCACTAAATTTAACTTTTAAAGTATCTTATTACCAAGCTGTGAAATTATTGTATTCAGGGTAGGCCCATAGCATGCCAATATTGCCGGCTAGTGTGGATTACTCGTCTCCAATTATTGCAAGTTTATGCCATTTAAAAAATCTTCGCATATCAAATAAATGTATTTTAAATTTTTAAGGTAGCTCGCTTGCCAAGTATTTTATTTTATTTATTCGAGATACTAGAATTATTAAATTTACCTCGTAATACCCGAAGCTCTGAAATCGTAGTCCTCATCTAAATTGACGTTAAATATCGGGTCCAAATCAACGAAATTTCTCTCAGTAACTGGTTTTAAAGCTTCTAACAGAGTTGGAGAGCTCAGCCATTCTTCTAACTTGTTTGATTGGATTGTGTAGTAGATTATACTCTGCAATATAAGAATAATTGTAAGTCACATTAAACAAGAGGATATTTCGTAATCTTGTTTCCTAATTTTGAATTAAAGAAGGGATAGTCTAAACATAAGCAGATTATGCACAATGCTTAGGTAAGTGCTTAATACACTTCTGTCTATTCCATAAGATAATTTCAATAAAACTCGATTATTGCAGGGATTGGCGCATGCGCAGAAGCGTAACGCTCGTGCACTCCTGTCTAATTGTGTTGTCGGTGTAACAATCGACTGTGATCATATAAAAGTAAATATGCATAAAAAAAAGATTTTTGAGAGAGAGGTGAATATGACCGAATGCGTGATTGAGATTAATGGGAAGAAAGTGGAACACGTGAAAGAGTTTGTATATTTGGGAAGTTTGTTTACTAGGGATGGAAAGTGTGATGAAGATATCGAGAGAAGAGTGAAATAGGGTAATGCGGTAAATGGGGCACTGGATAGTCTAATGTCTAGTCAGTCGGTGTCTGAAAAGGCCCGAATGGCTGTGCATGATGCTGTCCTTGTTCGTAAACTTATGTATGGCAGTGAATGTTGGGTGTGGCAGAAGAAGCATGAAAGTAGAGTGAATGCAGTAGAAATGAGATCCCTCAGAAAAGTGTGTAATGTAAGGTTATGTGATCGGGTGAGGAATGATGTTATTCGTGAAAGGTATGATACGTGTAAAAGATGATATTGTAAGAAAGATAGAAAAAGGAATGTTGAGATGGTTTGGGCACATAGAGAGGATGGATGACAGTAAATTGGTGAAAGAGATATATAGAGCCAATGTGGACGGTAATGTTAGTAGAGGACGTCCTCGGAGGACACATTTGGATCAAATAGAAAATGTGCTCAAAAAGGCAGGTGTCCGCAGTATGAAGAATAAAAGAGCATGTATGAAAAGATTGATGGATGTAAACGAAGCCAGAGAGGTGTGCCAGGATCGTACAAAGTGGCGATCGATAGTCTCTGCCTACCCCAATGGGAACTAACGGCGTGAGAATATGTATGTATGTATGTATGTATGCATAAAAAAAATTAAGTTTCTTTAAATACTTATCTCATTGCAAAAATCAGTTTTAGGTGGACCATTCGATAGTTACGCAACCTACAGGCGCTGAGCAGCAATACCGCGTCAGTTAAAAACCATATAAAATAGCAAAACATCAAGTAGATAAACGTCAAAATGGCTCACCTTAACATAATAAGTCAACAAGACCTTCCTGAAATCGAAGACCTGTAGCATAGAAACGGCACTGTTGTCGCTCACAGAATATCCTTCCAACACATACTTGACAGATGTGAGTTGCCAAGCGAGCCAGCGAAGGGAAAACATGGCCCCGGGGGATAGGACTCGCCATATGCACCTCCATTCTGAACATACGCCATCTGGATGTGAAAGTGTGGTTATTTGTAAAAACAGTCTACTAGTATAAAAAGCCAAAAACCTGATTCTTCATCGTCAAGCAATACGTGTGTACTCTGAATGCCAGGTGAAAAAATGTTACGATAAAATAAATCAATAGATTATATATTTCTTAATGTATATTATTTTAATTGTTCATACGGTGGCTGATGGCCACTGATAATAAGCTAGGTCTTTGACCACATGTTACCAAGGAAAATATAAATAAAGTGCTTATAATCACGCATAGAGATTTTAATTGCAAAGTCACAAAAACTGAACTAATTTTTCACCCAACATCGCCCTTTTAATCTATCGCTTTCCAACATCAATATAAACAAAAGAAATAGAATATTTCATACCAGCCCCCTCAGGTCCCTCAGATATGGCCTCCACCTCCCTTTGCTGGCAGTAAGTTCCTCTAAACTCGAGTCCTCGAAGTTGGAAAGTCACCAAACCATTCCCGAGTTCCACTATGTGCACTAGACAGTTTAGATAGTCTGATGCTAATACTGGAATTAGAAAATATGCGAGTGTTATTTTTAAACTACCGTATAGTTAGCGAATTAGATAGCTTGATTAAACAATTTATCCGACTTAAATAATCACAGTCCCCGTAGCTTGAGGCGTGTGAGAGCGAATATTTCACGTGAGAAGTGATACTGCGAGATTTTGTATGGATAATATGTAAGTATCTTAATAGGCTATTCGACTGTAATAAAAACATACATACATACATATACTCACACCATTAGTTCCCATTGGGGTAGGCAGACTATTGATCGCCACTTCGTACGATCCTGACAAACCTCTCTAGCTTCGTCTACATCCATCAATCTTTTCATGCGTGCTCTTTTATTCTTCATACTTCGGACGCCAGCCTTTTTGAGCACACTCTCAATTTGGTCCAAGTGTGTTCTCCGTGGTCGTTCTCTACTAACATTACCATCCACACTAGCTCTGTATATCCCTTTTACCATTTTTCTATCATCCATCCTCTCTATGTGCCCAAACCATCTTAACATTCCTTTTTCTATCTTTCTTACAATATCATCTTTCACACCACACTTTTCACGAATAACACTATTCCTCACTCGGTCACATAATCTAACATTACATATTTTTCTGAGGGACCTCATCTCTACTGCATTCACTCTGCTCTCATGCTTCTTCTGCCACACCCAACATTCGCTTCGATACATAAGCGTAGGAACAAGAACAGCATCATGTACAGCCATTCGGTCCTTTTCAGACACCGATTGACAGGTCATTAGGCTATTCATTGCTCCATTTACCGCATTACCCTTTTTCACTCTTCTTTCAATATCTTCATCACATTTTCCATCCCTTGTAAACAAACTTCCCAGATATACAAACTCCTTCACCTGTTCCACAGCCTTACCAATCGCAATCACGCATTCTGTCACATCTTCCTGTCTCTCAAAAACCATCGTTTTGGTCTTATCCACATTCACCCTCATTCCCTTTCTTACAAAAGACTCACATGCAATATTCACCATCTCTTGCAATTCTTCTGCCGACGATGCAAGTAGCACTTCGTCAGCATACAAGAGGCATTTAATGATGAATCCACTCATTCTTTGTCCATAATCACTTTCACGCAACTCTGTCAAACAGTCGTCCATGAACAAATTGAAGAGCCACGGAGAAGCTGCACATCCCTGTCGGACACCCCTAGAGATTCCGAACCAGTCAGTGTTTTCCCCGTTTACTCTTACACATGCACTAGAATCCTCATAGAGTGATACTAATGCACGTATAAGTTGACTCCCCAAACCGAACTTGGATAACACCTCCCATAAACACTTTCTTACCACCCTATCATACGCCTTCTCTAAATCAATGAAGGAGCAATACACCTTTTAACAAAAACATTCATTTTTTTTATTTCATAAGTCTTAATATTTCTTTGAAAGCGATTTGTAATAATACGAGATAAAAATAATACATTATTTTACCAAAATTTGTCTTCTAAAATAAGTTTCTTCGATGCAACTGTCACGTGACTAAAAACGACCGTGATTGGCTATTTCTATAATGACGTAGATTGCGCATAAACAGATTGTGTATCGCTTCGCTCATTGGTGTATAATGCGGAATACTACGTGCCACAGCCACCATATTACTTAAAGTAGCGTTTTCGCGGCACATTTGAATATTGCATTATTTTTTTTAGATTTTTTTATAAAATAGCTAAAATAAAGACAGTAAAATATTATTATAGGGCTCCTTATAAACAAATAAACACCGTAAAATAGTTTTCAAAACATTGTCAAATAGCCTAACGTAGCGTGACATTTTCACCTCACGCTACGGCACCTCAAGGCAGAATGTTACTAGATTATCTGTAATAACAATAGGCAAGTAGACAAGAAATCTCACTCCTAAATTATGCACAGTTTTTATGGACACTACCAGTTATGAATATGACAAAATAAAATGTCTTACCAAAACAATCCCCCTGCGACACTTGCCCCCACCGTCCTAACACCAAATCTCCACACAAATAATGCTGAAGGGACCTCGTGAGATGCTCATAGAAGATGGAGTTCAAATTATTATCATCAGCACCAAGATTCCTCTCAAGTTGTGAGGATAACCGCGTGTTGCTTTGGTCTACCCTCTTTGTGTTGTAGTCGCGTTCCCAGAACTTTATTGGGCGGACGTATGAGGTCATGAATATTGCACTACCTGCAATTAAATAAATAAATAATATTTATTGTTTCTTTAAAAGATGGTAGTAGTAATATAAATAAGAACATAAATACATACGAGAACACAACACACATAAATTTAGCCGTCATTTAAATAACATGTGCTAGAATAATTTTGTAAAACCATTTTACAGTAAATATTAACTGTTAGTCAATTTTATTGTGTCTTATTGAAATCATTGGAAGGATTAACATTGATGAACCCAGGGAAATTCTCAAAACTATACATGAAAACTCCTAAGCTACTGATTCCCAAAACAACAGTATTAGTCTTGAGAAAACAAGACGGTTTCCAAATCCTGTGTCCAGAGTTCAGCACAGAGAACTATACTACACTACATTATACCTAATGTTTAGTATAAAGTCTGTGTGTCAGTTTATATCATATGTTTTTTCTTTCTTTGTAATATAGTTGTCCGCCTGTTGATAACCTGTCTGTTGTATTTAATTCTGTATAAGTCCGTGTATTGTTTGGTGTTCAATAAAGTGTATTATTATAGTTACCTAGCGCAGGAGTGAGCGGCGAAGACACGATAGCAGAGAACAGTGCTTGCGCGAACAACATGGCGGAGTGAGGCACGGAGAAAGGTTGTGCGAATGCATGGAAAGCACTACCCCATGTGATCTGCCATGGCGCGATGTATGTCACCACGAATTGGATCTGAGGTCATATAGATAACGTTATGAAGACATTTTAGATTTTTCCGCAAACCACTAAAATATATTGATGGTGTTTATTTTTAGAGATATTTAAACTTACTATCTAGATTTTTTAGGGATAACTTTTTTAAATCTCTATTATTACTTGGGTATGAAATACGCAAGAGGCGGGGGAATGTACATGGCTGAGAAATACTATTATGTGACAGAGTATTACTAAAAAAGTGACCATAAGCTAACAGTTAATTTAAACAGGAGGTGACACAATGTCATCTCATATTCAGAATTACAAATGAAATGAAAACATATAAACATAACATAAACATAAACGTTCACGCCGAATATCCCCGAAGGGGTTGGCAGAGGTACTAATACTTCTGAACATCACGTGACTTTGTCACCTGGCGTTCAGAGTACCCACGTTTTGCATGGACAGTGTACTCACGTGATAGGGTGCAGGCCTATCGCCGTTTTGTACGAATACACTGTCACATGACTAAGTACAACTCAGCCATGTGGGTTTCCTCACGATGTTTTCCCTCACCGTTAACAACCATGATAAATTAACCATACATATGTCTTTAGAAAAGACAAATTGGTGTAGGCCCGACCCAGGATTTGAACACTAGTCGTTTGCACGATAACCGAGTGTTCTACCCACTGGGCTATCACGGTTGAAATGAAATGAAATCTTATGGAATAGTTTTTTTACGTGTTGAAATTTTATTTTCCCATAAATCATGAAAGCCGTTTTTGCCATGTAGTGCCGGCTTAGAATGTCACTACCCCTTTCTACCCACGCCTTTTTAAGTGGTTTCTGGGCGATGTGGTTGGAGACCCATCTCCAACGATACTTTATTTCTAACATCATCTCCCCTTATCAACTTCCAAATGTGGCTCAGGAGTTTTTAGCGCTAAAGCTCTGGCTACCACTTTTTGGGATTTATAGCCGTGAGTATATATATATATATATATATATATATATATATATCTATGGATGTATGTATCACAACAACACATTTGCACTTTAAAAGGATATGGGACAAAATATACTTGTAACAGAGTTATTAATTTGCAATTATAATTACCCTTTATCAGTTGGTGGCTAAATGATGAGCATCAAATATAAACCTTATGAACTTGGAATAATGATCAAGTTCAATGATTTTTTAGGCAAACCTAGATCTTATTAAGTGTTGACTGCGAACATTTGTTCTTTTGGCAAAAATGTACAGATACAATTATTTCCAAGTAAAATACTTAAATATACAAAAATATTACCTTTAACAACAATTCATACGCCTTGTTAAATAGGATGGCCGTGAGGAAGTAGTCGACCAGGAATGTCTCTGACACTTTGGTGGCGCTAAAGTCCTTTTGAAATAGCAGCACCGCAAATACGAGTATCAAATATTGGCTATCCGGATCTGAATACGCGTTTCTTAGACCTATAAGAAAACATATTTATATACTGTACATACACATAATTTCTGTACTGAAAATAGATATTTTAGATATTTCATTATTAATTTTTCACGCCTAACGTAGAAGTTAAAATTTGTGATTATCAGTTAACAATATCTACTTTGAAAGTCCGTTTAGACACATACATACAAATAAAAATTATCTGCGAGCACGGCATATTCTTGCCATTGAAACTCGCTTTAGCAGCGTTGAGACTTTTTTGAGCACACCATCAATTTGAACTAAAAAGTATGCAATTTGAATATAGTAAATAAAAACTACGCACATTTCAAAGCACAAACGCAAATGATGAGCGCGCCAATCGCGTCTCCATACTTCTCAGCCACAGCCGGAGCGTCCAAGGTCACGGTGGCTATCATCACGGCTGGGTACAAGACGTTGCGCTCTAGGAAGCAGAGGTACAAGTAAACCTGAAAATAATTTTGGGATATAACCGATATATAGTGGTTTAGAAAGTTACTGGGTAAGTTTAGAAGTGGTTGGAAACCCATCACCAACCATACTTGTTATTACAAGCTTTCTCTATTCTGCTATGTAAATCTTCAGAATCAGAAGTACCCCCCCAGCAACCGTTACAAACAACTGTTTACAATATCATAGTTTTTTTTGCAAAAAAACTACTATGCCCCCTAACACACACCATTTCAGAATCCTTTCACCAATTTCAATATATTTTCAACTAAATACTATAAGGAACGGGAAATTTAACAAGAAAATAAAGGAAACTCACGACCCTAAACAATCATACCGAGCCACAAACAGATAACTAAATTAAAGCCTACATTACCTTCTCAAAAATCATGATCCTTGCCGGCTCGCTGACTTCAAACTGCTCGTGTTCGTGTTGTTTCAGAACTGGCCCCGCAAGACACAGCCAGGGTTGTTGCTTCCTCAGCTGCGGTATGATGTAGTGGATTATCCAGCCCAGAATTCCCGCTATTATCCAGAGGACCTAAAACAGGTTCAGCCTTGCAGTTTTTTCAAGTTAATATAATAATAAAATAATAAAATTGTTTATTTAGCATAAAAACTTAATATTACAGATTTCTAACGGCCCCGCACTAGGATAAGACCTGTATTGCGGATGACCTCACACAATTACTAATTTGATTTTATAAAAAGTATTACTTACAAAATTATTCTTACATTACAGCTATTGTTACTTACAACTACTAAAAATACAAAACTAAAACTAAATATTTTGAATCCGTGTTATGTTTTTGTGAGTGTGTGTGAGTTTGTTGGTGGGTGAGTGTGGATGTATGTGAGTGGGTGTATGCGTGTGTGCGTGTAAATGTCAAATAAGTAAGGAACTCGCATTTTTATAGACGGAATGGTAAATTCATTTTGTTAGTGATATAGCACGTATTAAAAACTACTAGTTTATTTTATGAAAACTAAGTTACTACGGTAATATTTTTGCTATGCAGTGACTTATTGAGATTGTTAGATAAGTCGATCTGTTAATACTGAGCAAAATAATATACAAAATTGAGGAAACAAGTACTTTGTACGATACTGAAAACAGCTCTCTCACATTGTATGTTTCAAGCGAAGTTCATAAATAAGTTTTTTTTATGAATCAGTAATTATTTTAAAATATAGTTTTTTGTAAAAAAGAGAGTCAAAATAACAAATAATTTGGTATGCAGACTTATTCTCTTACCGTATTTAGTTGAGGCTTCAATGTTGTAAAAACAGTAGTGCAGTGCAAAGCGAAAACAATTAAAGCTTGAAATGTACACACAATAAGATCATTCTTTAATCTGTTGTACACTGTGCTTTGCAGTTTTCTTGGCAAGGGATCTTCCATGTCTTCTTCATTTTTATCATCAGCTTGACTTTTTGAATCGCTTGGGTCTTCCCGACTTTTTTCATCATTTTCTGTTGGTGGATCCATTTTCAAACTAGTGGAAGAATTAATTGTATCACCTCTGCCATCCACTTTCAAAGAACTTACACTGGAGGTTTGCGATCTTTTCTGCGACCTGTTTATATTGGTTTCAGAACTGAAGTTTATCTTCGAGACAGAACTCCCCAAAGAATTCTGTTTGGATATATTGCTTTCAGAGTTATTCTTCTTTGACGATTCAGTCATTGTATTCGTTTCTACTTTCTGTGGATCTGTCATAACTTCTGGATTATTTATGACGTAAAGTTCTGGTGGTAATAAGTGCTTCTTTATGAGACTCCATACTATGGAGTAGTCGCTCGCGCTTCGACTCAAATGATAACATATTGGGATAAGTAAACTACAAAATATCGAAATGAGTATATTGTGCTTCTGATGTTGTGATTTTTTCCCCTCCACTAAGCCACTATAAGCGAAGCCGTAGAGGAATCCAACGGCGGCTAGTGATCTTATCACACAGTATACTGCAGCACTCAAGCTGCTAGTTGCATTCCCTCCAAATATATGCATGTCAATTTGTTCTAATAGGTACATAGCAAATGTATTGACCTGAGGGAAAAATCCCAAACTAAACGCCAGAGGAAAAAATAATAAGAATGTTGATATAATTTCCTGAATAGCGTATAAAAACTTTTGCTCGTCGAAAACGAATCCATAGATTGTAAAGGGCGGTCCATCTAAACTTCTTTTATGTCTTAATTCTTCTGAATTATGTACTAATTGACCATGTACTATACAGAGTATTGTAGTACATATACAAAAGTACACTGGTCTGGAAAACACTATCATTTTATTAAACCCATGTACTGGTGAGGCCGAATCTGGCTGTACACTTTTTAATAATGAATACTGACTACCAGCCATCACAAAACAAAACCAGAAAGCGTAAATATCCCTATAAAAACCCAAATTCAAAACCATGGAGCCTAGAACCGATACAAGTATAGCTAATATTATTGATATAAATGTCTCTCCAAATGTTAGATTTCTGTCAAATAAAGCCATCAGCTTTAATCTATCCATTGTCACTTTAAGTTGCCACCATTTGAATAGATTTACTTTGTAATAAGTTTTTGGTTTTGGTTGTTTAGCTTTTTCAATTTGCTCCATTATTTTAGAAAATTTACTTCTTAAATTGATGTCTATATTTTCTTCTCCAATGGAAGGCATTAAACCAGGTATATTAACGGCAGTACTATCTGATTGTTGTTGTTGAGATTGCTGTAGAGCCCGCTGTTGACTCATTAAATAGTTTATATGCATACTCGGAAGTCCCATGCGGGATTGTCTTTCAGCTTCTATTTGTTCTAATAAACCATTAGTAACGTAAGCAACGGGAGATCTTGCTTGCTCCAAGCCAGTTCCACCATCAAACACATAAAATCTTTTATTAGAGCTATTAGTAGTAATTGGCACAATAGTGGACAGATTGTTGTTGCTGGAAAGTAGAGGATTGTTGCTTCCCTGATGAGAAGAGCTTTGACCGGCATTACTAGTTCTTTTTTTGGTTAAATTCTCATTATTACCCGCTTCGGATTCTAATGACCCGGAACTACCCTCACCAGTTTCTTGTGAATCGCCTTTTTCTAAAGATTTATCTTTTTTACTTTTCAATACACTTTTCTCAGATACTTCTAAAGGGTGTGCTTGTGTCCTCCCTACTGTGTTTTTATCAAAAGTATATGACATCCACTGTCCTTTTTCATTAATAAAGCAATGTACAGCTCCATCAGTGGTGTCTTCAAAAGAAGAAGCGAGATGAACGTGTGGCGAACAACTTGTGAGATCAACAAGTGGACCTTCATCAATTGATTCAGCAAGCACTGCTTGATTATTTTTGTTCTTTTGCCTCGTTGACCTTTTTATCTTTCTTACTCTGTTTCTATGATTCCTATCCATCAATGGGCGAAGTCTTTGCTCTTCTTGAGCGTGCATAACTTCAGCCAATGAATTATGCAACTGTGCAAGAGTAACTTGTTGTGGATGCTCGGCCCTTGCATTCAAAAATGCAGCAAGGAGCTGCACCGCATTTGCAGATGTGTGGGCTGCGTTGTCGATAGATCTCTTTCTAGCCCTATTAAAATTTTCTCTTTCACTCCTTAAGCTTTGATGGCGATGCCTTGGTCTATCAACTCTGTTTTGGGTCGGCATTACAACTGTGTTAGCATTTGTTGCAGCAAATAGAAATTCTAATCCCTGGACTAGGGCAACTTGAGCTTCGACTGTATCTAAAGACAAGGTTTCTTCATCCTGATCCTCGTTTTTCTCTTTTTTTACTTGTTTCTTATTTTCTTTCTCTGATGTCCGTGAACGCGCCAGATTTTTCAGTTGCTTTGGTATAGCACCTAAGTTTTTTGGGACATTAGCAGATGACTCACCTAAAGCTATCACGGGTTTTTGACTTAATATCTGATCAGCAATTTGAGCCGCTATACTATTTTCGCTGTTTTCATCATTCTCATCAAATAACCATGCAATGCTCCAAACACTATCACTGTCAGAAGATTTAAGTTCAGTTTGCGATTGCCCCGTAATTATAGTAGATTCATCTTTGATCTCATCAAGATCTATAGTCTTTTCACTACTACTACTGGAATTAGATATTTCATGATCCCAAAGTTTTTTTTCAATTTGTTTAATATTTTTGTCTCCACAATTTTCGTTAGATTCCAAACTTGATTTTTCTATCAGCAAATCTTTTGAACATGCACTGTCTTTGTCAAAGTAATCTATAGGATTAAGTTTGCTTTCTGCAGGTTCGGATATCTTTATTGGATTACTTGGAGATGGCTTTTCAGATACATCTATTTCAATTTTTGGCATTTTCCTTATTTTAGGTTGCTTTTTGTCACACGTTTCGGTTTTTGAACACAAATGTCTATCACAACAGTTCTTTTTATCTTGTCTTGCCCTAACTACTCTTACATCTGTAGCTCGGTCAAGCAGGGGTGATCGGGATCCATTATTTTCATAGTCTGACTCACTCGACCTCACAGCAGGGGACTGCTCAGCCTCCCAATCAAATCCTCGAAACTGATGTTTCATATTAGCATTATCTTCATCATAATCACTATAACTATCACCACTAGAGTCTAGATCAGTCTCTTTTTGTGACGTTTGCATCTCATCAGATATTTCAGCAATAGGATACACAATTTCGGAACCATAGTTTAAGTATGGGTAACTACATCCTTCTCCAGTTTCATTTCTAGGATAAAGATTTAAATGTGGTCCCCGGGTCAGGCATTTACTAGGGGGTGGGATGATAGCACTCTTTGGATTTTTTAGTGTTTGTCCACCAATGGTTTCAGCACTATTTGGATGAGGGGATAAATTCGATACACTAGGAGGGGGACATCCTACTTCTAAAGCGGTACTTTTTATTCTTCTTACACCTGGACTTTTTCCTTTGGATTTACTATCAGAATCACCTGTAGGTGCTTCAGCTTTCTCCATCATATAAGCACCCAATTCAACACTAGCAAAAAAGCCTGCATCAGCATTGTTAGAGTGTCTCCTCATGTGAGAAACAAGCTGAGCAGTTGATGTGACTAAAGGCAGTTGAATAGTTGACATGGTTGAATTAGAATTCCTCCTCATAGAGGATGATTGAGCAGTAGCTAAGGCCATTGCAGATTTTGTGCAACTTTCGTCAGCATGTGCAAAATTGGCGTATCTACGTCGGTGTGCTATCCTTTTTTTAGGAGATGGAGGGCCAACATTTGGTTCTGAATTATCTCTGGAATCGGCACTAAATTGTCTTACCAATTTATTTGGATAAAGGTCATCAGTAGCTTCACAAGAATCTAGGTATAACCACTCCTTAAAATCCCTGTTATTTGAGCCCCTGCGGTATGAAGGGTCGTGGTATCGCCGACTGACTTTGGCGAATGGCCCCTCATCTATATTTATAGCTACAGAATCTTCAGTCTTACTTCTTGAACTTTCATTACTAAGCTCTTCGGTTTTAAAGCCATGGGTTCTCCTGCTTTTGGAAGTTCGTTCTTTTCGGTGTCCGGATTTTGGCCGGCGGTTTGGACGGGCTTTAGAAGGGCCGGGCGTTTCAGAAACATGGGTCACGCAGAGGTCTGACTTGGTCAGGGCCACTGGTTCCTCTTGTTTTTCTGCCACTGCATTTTCTTCATTGCTTGATTCGGAACTATTTTTTCTATGGACATCTACTTTTAAATCTGAAACAAATAAATAAAAATACATATACTGTGCTTTGCAAATAACAGAATCGTTGAAGTTACCTTTACATCTACATTTTCATTTAATATGATTATGAAACTTCGTCATGTTCACTAATAAATCATTTAAAAAAAGCAAAAGGTCGCGGGTTGGAGTCCTGCTGGTGTCAAAAATTTTCTTTCCTTAATGGATCAGTATCATAAAAGTTATTTATAAATTCTACTGGCATCTAAATATCAAATAAGCGTAATAAAAATAATCTTCAACAAAAAGTTTTTTAAGGCGCAATACATACTGAGCCCGCCGGGCAATGCCCCGCGACACAACCCGGCAGCCTGTATAAAAGAATCATGTCTAACTTATGTATGAAAACTAAACCGCCAACATAAAATGACAGACCCGCGGCGGCGGGCTCCGTGTGTATAGCGCTTAATGTAAACATAACTGAAAGAAATTTTATTATAATACGTATTCTCCTACAGACTAATACATTTATTTCATTACAGTCATACACACACCTATTGTACTGTTATTGGGTTTATGATATTCTAGCGAGGTGACAGAATCATTGTCTGTGGCTGCTGCTGCCCCAGAGCCTAGCCGTTGCATCTCCATATCCATGCCTTCCTCGCGCCTGTAACAGTAAACCAATATTTATATGACCCAATTCAATCCGATTTATTATTTTAATTATAATGTTATAAGCCTATATGTGGCTCAAATATATTAAGATCAATTAAAATCAGATTTTGCCAGTTTCGCTTCAAATATTTTTTCTAAAAGTTGGGAATGATGAAAGCCATGTGTTTTTTTTTATAAATCAATAGTTGTTATTTGACAAATACATAATTTGCAAGATAGTAGTGTGGCAAAAGCTGCATGCATTGACTGGTGAGATATGGGGGTGGTCACTGGAACTGGCATTCCTACTCACTCATTGGTATAGCTCTGATGTTTGGGTACTATTGTATAGCAATAGAATTAATGAAGACCTATTTAACGATTATCTAGGCTATATAGTTTACATACATACATACATACTCACAGCTAAAAATCCCTTATGGGGTAGCCAGATCTTTGGAATGAGCCAATTCCTCAGCCACTTTTGGAAGTTGATTGGGGAAAAGGTGGTAATAATAAATAAGTGTTTTTGGTGACGGGTTTCCAACCACATCGCCCAAAAATCACTTAAGAAGCCCCTATACCCTTAGTCGCCTCTTACAATCACCCACGGGTAGAAATGGGGTAGTGTTATTCTAAGCCGACACTACACAGCAATTCTTCTGCAGTAAGTAAACAAGATATATAAAAACAAAACTTACTGTTGATTTTCAGTCACATTTTCATTCTGCTGAACAACAATGCATTCACTAGTGTCATAAAGATGATGCAACCCATGGTTGATTAACTTCAATGATGTGAAAACAATTGCAACCAGTATGCAGTACACAACCCAGCCTGCACTCGCCGGAGGGAAATACTGAAATGAGAAAAAAAGATTTTTTATAAAAGGGACAGTAAATATTTGCTGACATAGAGAAAGATATATTTGCTGCATAGAAGAAGCAGAGTTTTTCAAACCCTAAATAAATACATTATTGTTTACATAAACATAAAAACCTCATAGCTGTGTAGCACTACCCCATTTCTTCCGCTGGGTGTACATAAGAGGCGACTAACGGTATTGGGGCTTTTAAAGAATTTTTGGGAGACGCAGTTGGAGACCCATCACCAACAACCTTTATTTTATCATCTTTTCCCCACCCAACTTCCAAAAGAGGCTGAGGAATTTCTAATTTCTTAGCTCTGGGTACCCCTTCCAGGGATTTTTGTTGTGAGTATATGTATGTATAAAAGCCTAATAACAAAAGGGTTTTAATAAAATTGACTCTGCACAGCCAAATGGTACCAACTCAGCACTACATAATAGACTTTGTGAGTGCACAATAGGGATTTTAAGTCAGCGCCAATTCAAATGACATAAAGAGCTTCACTAATAAATATTCTTAAGTCACAAATAAATGAACAATATAATAAACACACAGCTTAAGAACACAGAGAAACTTTAATTTTACTTATTCTATACAGATTAAAATATTACAGAATACAAATCTTAATATCTAGATAACATACAAATGAATAAAAGATGTTATTAAAGGAAAGAAAAATTTCGACACTGGCGGGGTTCGAACCCGCGACCTTCGGGTATACGCCCCCGCCGCTCTGCCAACTGAGCTACAGTGTCAGTTGGTATCCAGCGCGAAATTTCTCTATCCTTTGTTTCTTTTTTACATGTTCAAGTAGTGTTTGCGTTTCCTACCTCCGAATTTTAACTAATTCGGACGGCCACTTGTCTACCTTTTCAGATAGACGGGGGCGTATACCCGAAGGTCGCGGGTTCGAACCCCGCCAGTGTCGAAATTTTTCTTTCCTTTAATAACATCTTTTATTTATGAGTAATAATCCCCACATGAGGAATTCATGTCAAAAAACATTAAATAACATACAAATGACTTAGGCAGTCACAATAAAGTACAAAACACAACATAGTTTTGTAATCTGAATATGAAAAAAAGGATGGAATGTGGGAGCATAATTATGAGCGGGACTCAGCAGATAGGGGAGAGAATCTTTGTTAGTCTATAATAAGGCTCTTTATAAACAGCTGATTGCAAAAAAATATGTGAAACTATCTACAGTAGGTTCTACTTTGTGCCGATTGTTTCAACAACTCCATATTAATATTATTAGATGGGCGGTAAACGCCACAAGTTTTCCGCACTGAGCCCGGCATGGCAGGCCAATGTGCGTGGACCAAGTGGTCATTGAGTTCTCCCAACCTCATTCCGTCCAGAAGGCGAGTAGCTTATCCAAGTCAGCTACCACCTCTGGTCAACAACCCCATATCTCCATATATTGGTAAAAAAATATTAAAGCTATAGTATATTTTTAATAGCAAGGGTATTATTTAATGTGCCATAGTAAACAAACATAACCTAACTGAAACATAGCTTACCATCTTTATAACTAAGTTGGCCACCAAAAGTAGTGATTGTATGCTGATTTAGTAATATTATGGTTCATTCATTTACATCAAAGTTAAAATATTAACCAGATTGATAATATGGTTAGGTGTTGAAATACAATAGATGGTAATTTTAATTAAAGAGAGCTAATATGAAATGAGTAGAGACAATGGATCTGAATCAATGGTCTGATCAGATAACTATAAGTATCAGCTGTCATCAAAACAGTAACAAGAAATGAATTTCCACAACATAACATAGTGAGATGCAAAGCAAGCTTAGAATCTTTATTCTTAATAATTATTAAGTGTATTAAATTTACAACTTTTCAACTAAAATACTACAACTGATATTTTCCAGTCATAACTACTATTTGTTGTTGGTTTGAGACATTGGGCAGAAGAATAGCTTATAGAAAATTTGACCTACTTTTGATTGTCAGTTAGCTTGTAAGTAAATATTTTTCGTCTATACTCACCAAATATATGGAGAAAGGCAGACATAGAAAAAACAACCAGACGTACAGATGGACAGTGTTACAGAACAAGTTCTGGTGTGGATCGTAGAACCAGCCGCCAGTTAAAGATGCCCATACTCCTTGACGAATTATTTCCAATGTTTGTGAACCCATTTTACACACTTCTTCCACAGCTTCGTCTCATTTCGTTAGTCAATAGAACTGGCTGCACGAAATGAACTGATGATAAACATTTGTCACAGCAAACTTTCTTCCGTTTGCGAATTAATCATCTTTCCTGCCATTTTGGCTGTGTGATGTACAAACAATTCACACCTTTATAAACAACACTTAAATTAAGTATATTCACTTTAAAAGTTTGCATTAATCGAAAGTTCTTTTCTTATGATATGTTAAAATAATAAACAGAATTCGACAGAAGCTTAACAATTTTCTCCAACTCGAAACAATTCCTAATTTCCTACGTTTTATTTTACTATTTCATTTCAATAATTTCATTCATATCAATATTCAATATCAGTCAACTATTGTACTTCCAATTTCAACTCCAACGGATCAGTCAATCAATCGTCTCTCAGTCAGTGTATGGATTGTCTCTGCTCTCCATAAGTCAGTGTTACCACAGATCAATAGTTACCACCTCAGGAAGACCTCAGGTTACCAACCACTGTCACCCATCGCATTCGAAAACCGACTGCGAATGCGAAAATAATGACAACGAGAAACATTTTGGTACCTATGGGCGCATACGAGAATAGATTTTTATTTTTTAACCTTGGTATAGCAGACAGAACAGTAGAGTTTTAGTAGTAATTTCAAACCAACGGTGAAGAAGAGCACTAATATATGAAGTATTGGTCGTTCTATGCCGTCCTCATCACAATAATCATCATTTGAAATCAAATCACATCACCTCAGTTTGAATTGACCGTAGATCCAAGGAAAAATATATAAAATAAAATAACTGCATATCATGCCAAAAACGTGGATTAAACGGTGATTATGTTTTCTAAAGTAATATATGTAAAGTAAATACATTTACGTGATGAAAATCATCGTGAGGAAACCTATATAGCTCAGATTATGACAGCACGTTATATCCGGAACCAGAAGTATGGGAACTAATTTTTTGAGCTGTTATTTAAAAATTCGAGATGTTATTATGATTAGTTGAAAAACATATTGAGCAGTTATTTAATGTAATGGCGGTTGAATAATTATTGCGACAGTAAAACATAGACAGTAATAAAAAATATATTAGTCGGTTATTTTATCATACAATGTCAATTCTAAAAATAATTGAGTAGTTCAATAATTAAATGGGCGGTAAAAATGATGGAATGGGCAGTTCGATAAATAGTTCGGCAGATCGTAACGATGCATGCCTGTTTGTATGTATACTTGCTCGCTTGTTTGCATGTCAAGGGGTGCAGGGGGGCAGAGCCCCCCTGCTTGGGGGGGTCGGGGGGCGAAAGCCCCCTGCAGACAAAGAAAAGTTAGGTGGTCACATTTAATTAGGTTAGGTTAGGTTAGATTATGTATAAAACGAGCGAGCGTAGCGCAGCGGAGCGAGCCCTAAATGCCTGATGCATGCCTATATGCATGCCTATATGCTTACTTACTTTATAGAATTGCTTAGAATGAGATTTCTTACCGACAAATTCCGATTTATTACTACCCACGCGTAACCGCTCGTTCAATATTTTTTACCGCCCATTTAATTATTTTCCTACTCAATTGGCCTAGACCTCGCTTTCATAACATACCCTTTTTATATTATAAATCGATAAAGGACATCAAACTTAACAACTTTGCCCATGGAATGCCTATCTAAAATATTGTAATTTTCAAAAAATAATAATAATAAAAAATTGTCGTACCTAGTTCAAACTGAGAATGTATAGAATGAGATTCTTTGCTTCAGTGAAAATAAGAAATAAAAAAAAAACATTTGATCTATGCTTTTCGCTCTGTAAACAAAAATATAACTTCTTTCGGTATTTTCCAGTTCTATTGATCGTCGTTGAAAAATAATATCATGAAAATAAACCGGTAAGCGAGCGATTGAACTGGAAAATACCGAAAGAAGTTATGTTTTTGTTTACAGCGCGAAAAGCATAGATCAGGATTTTTTTTTATTTCTTATTTTCACTGAAGCAAAGAATCTCATTCTATACTTTCTCAGTTTGAACTAGGTATATGATATTTTTCATTATTAAATATTTAGATAATAACAATATTTTAGATAGGCATTCCATAGGCAAAGTTGTTAAGTTTGTTGTTTGTTTTATATATTCACTGATCCATTTCATTATTTATTATTACTCATTTTTTTTACTTTACTGCTTAGTTTTAACTGCTGATCTAGTTATTAAACGTGCCATTTATAATTTTTAACTTACCAAAACCGCTATATACAACTGCCTTTTTAAATCAGTGCCCAGAAGTATTAGTACTACTACCCTCCTTTCGGGCATCAACGTGAACGTTTGATAATGATTGATGAATAAATTGACTCAAAAGACATAAACACAAGAGTCGCTAAAATTTATCAGCTGCTGCGTTTGTTTTGTTTGTGTGAAGTTAGTTTGTTTTGTTTGTGTGGTTCCATTCATGTTTGGTGTGAGTGGTTTTTGATAACAAGTTTTATCGCAGCTTAATGTATTAGTTTAGTTTTACATATAGTTTGTAAGAGTCGCCTGTGTTTTGTAATTTTTGATAAGTGTATAAAAAGGTCAAAATGAGTGACATTGAAAAGTTTTTAAAGCAAGCAACAATGCAAGTTGGTGCCGGTGGAAGCGCTGGATTTGTAGAAGTCTGCATAATGCACCCCCTGGATCTGATTAAGACTAGATTACAGCTACAATCTTCAAAGTCGAGTTTGAAAGCTTCTGATCCACATTATTATTCCGGCATAATTGACTGCATGAAGAAAATGTATGTTCACGAAGGTGTTACATCGTTCTGGAAAGGAATAATCCCGCCTATTTTAGCTGAAACACCTAAAAGAGCTGTTAAATTTGTTACCTTTGAACAGTACCAACGCTTTTTTATGTTTGGTTCCAGCACTGCAACCCCTTTAGTGAGATTAATTTATATGATAAAATTTAAGCATAACCGTGGTTTCCTGGCTGTTTTAATTGTGTTTGTACAATAAACATTATCCTTTTAATAGATATAGCATGAGAGATATGCCTAACTAAAAATAATGTGGGACTTCTAGGGTATGGTTATTATCTCAGATACTCATGCTATTTGTGCAGCTTGAATCATGCTATTTATGCATCACCTTTTGTCACATATAATCATTACTCTTCTTTCAATATATATTTTATTTAATAGTGTCATTCCCATTCATCTTAAGAGTTAACATTTACTAGTTTTTTTTTGTAACAGCCTTTACATCACAGTAACTAACATTTACTCACTCAATTAACAATCACAGTCAGAAGATAGAAAGGGAAAAAAAAAAGTAAAATAAACGCCTCAGATCCCTCGCCTCAGTTGCACTAACAGCACAGCACCCATTTAAATGGAGGTGGTTAATTTTTATTTACCCAATAAACTTATTCTAAAATAATATATACATGGATAAGGATATGTATAGATAAGGATAAATATGCAACACTTGAATATTTCAAATTTATTTCAGCTAATTAATGTCTAAATTTAATTGCGAATGAATGAGGAATGGTAGATCAAAATCTGATATTTCCATAATTTTTGTTGTAATTAAAAGTCTTTAGTACTTCTTTACTAATATTTATACAGCGGCCATCCAATACCAGCCCTTACTTACTGCACCATGTGATAGGATAACAAAAACCATTATAACCAAGCACAATTACACTGTTGTACTCGAAGAGGAACAACATGACTACTCCGATATTAAAGAGGTGCGTGTGTATACAGATGGCTCCAAGACCAACCAAGGGACTGGAGCGGGCGTATACTCACAAGACCTCAATATCAAAATCTCCAAAAGCCTAGGCCACCACAATACGGTATTCCAAGCGGAGTGTCTTGGAATAATTGAGGCGGCAATGGCAATCAAAGCCCGTGCGCTGTCCGATATGCATGTCAAAATCATCTCGGACAGTGCATCTGTGCTACAGGCTCTGGATCGTTGTGTGTTCACTTCAGGACTAGTCCTGGAGTGCCACGGTGCTCTGGAGGAGGTAGCCGGGAAAAACATTATAACCCTTCAATGGATTAAAGGTCATAGCGGCTCATTGGGAAACGACGCGGCTGACGAACTGGCTAGGGCGGGGTCGGCCAGGAACCTGCAGGGTCCTGAACCGATTATCCCCCTGCCTTTTGGTCAGCTGCGTGCGTGGCTAAGAGAACGCACACACTCTCTCTCCAAGTCACACTGGCAGGAAGAGCCTGGCTGCAGACAGTCAAAGGAAACTATGCCAACCCTTGACATAAAGCTGACCGGGCGCGCACTACGACTTAGTAGGAAGAACCTGCGGACAGTGGCGGGAATACTCACAGGACATACCACATTAAACAAACACTTACACACTATAGGCATCACCGACAGCCCTCTATGCCGTGCGTGCATGAAGGCTGATGAGACGGTCGCTCACGTGCTCCAGGAATGCACTGGAGTGGCCGATATCCGAAAAAACACTATAGGAACAATAAAGTCGCTCCCAGGGGCGGTAGCTGACCTGGATAAGCTACTTGCCTTCTGGACGGAATTAGGCTGGGAGAGCTAGTTGACCACTTGGTCCACGTACAATGGTCCGCCATGTCGGGCTCAGTGCGGAAACCCGTGGCGTTTACCGCCCGTCTAATAATAATAATAATAATAAAGTCTTTAGTCAAAATACTCATATATATAATTATAATAAAAGATTTTATTTGTCTTTAACACATACAAAAAATGGTAACATGACAACAACAATAAGAAAGAAATAATAACAAAGCAACCAATAGCATATAACAGCAAAATAAAAGACAAAATGGAATAGAGCTCGGTCTATCCACTACAAGCAGATAGCTCCGATTTTCAGCTCTGATGGAACCTTAAGACTTCTTACACTTAAAACTAACTTAGAACTAAGTAACTAACATATGTATTAGGGTGTTTAATTTTGACAAAGTTTTGAATTTCACAAAATTTTGCCCCTGGGTCTATGTCTAACAAAAACTATGTATGCCAAATATTATTGAGACTGGCCAATAATTTGTGGTTGCATAAATTTGTCACTTTTACATAATATTGAGATTATTTCTATACTTAATCTATACTATAATAAGACTGTAACGAGGTCAAAACTGTACATTGAAGATAAAAAAATAAAAACCGTCGGAATATGTTTTATTTTCGATACTGAAGCCAAATTTGCTATTTTGAAAAAAATATCTGTCTGTCTGTCTGTCTGTATGTCCGTTCATCACGTTAATTCTACCGGACCGATCTTGATCAAATTTGGCATGAATGTAGGTTATACACCTGGCCAACATATAGGATATAATTTATCCCGGATTTTGCAAGGGTTCCCACAGGAGCATAAAAAACATAACTTTTATGTGGTTCCCCATATTTACACGAATAATTTTTTCATCGACCGACTTTATCGGACTCTTCATTAATAGTCTTTTTGGAAAAAATAAGGGTTTCATCCATTTTCATCAAAATAATTGTCCATTTAATTGTTTGTCAATAGTATGACTACTAGATATATAGGATATCACAAATTTGAGACTTACATATATGTCTGCGTGGCGTAGCGGTATACCGTTTGGTGAACACTGAGTACGAAAGACCCAGGTTCGAATCCCGGGTGGTCAAAGTCTTTTTGCGTATTTTTTTTGCTTTTGTGTTAGGTTAGAATAATAGGATGCACTAATCCTTCTTTTTCACATTCAACTATGCGAATATGTATGAATAAAGATAATTGAAAGTATATTGTATGAATTTTGCGTATTCATTTGGTAGGTTTGAGAATATGTTTATAGCTTTTGTTATTATAACTATTTTTAACTAATGTTCTCATAGATATATTATGTTTTACTTGCGCTTAAATTAATATTCTATCTCTTATCCTCAGAATGCATAGTTTCTAAATAATAGTAAATATCTCAATGTTAATTCAGTAACGCCATCTGTTGACCGATATTTGCAATCTCTCACACATCACCAACAGTCAGTGTAGGGGGCAGCACCGGGTCACAAAACTGCTATCCACACTTACTCAAGATATTTTCATTTTTGAACATAGAAACTTGGTTACAAAATGGTTTTTTTCATGTTTCTTATGAACAATTAAAGAGGTTTTTTGGAACTCATCCCCTAAGAGATTGAAATATATTATACAGATTTTTGATCTATAAATACAATAAATCTAGAAATTTGAATCTTGATGCGATTGACTGATATAACAACTACAAAAAGGAATGTATGAAATTCATCCATCAATCAATCATGAGAATATACTAACGGCTATAAATACCAAAAAAGGGTAGCCACAGCTCCAGAGATAGTAATTCTTTATCCACTTTTGGAAGTTGAATGGGGTCCGTCCAACCGTCCAACTGCATCGCCCAATAATCACTTAAAAAGTCTCAATGTTCTTTATATCTATTACAACGCCCACGGGAACATAAATACAAAAAAACAGAAGTTAGTGTAGTTAGATAGTGTTTTGGTATTTTGGATGTAAACTGGATGCAAAAAATGTAGTCCACGCGGACGTAGTCGCGGGCAAAAAGCTAGTTCTGTATAAGTGACCAAATTGTGCCACCTCTAAATACCATCCTATCTTCTTATTTTTTTTTATATATAGTTTTTGTTCGATATAGACCTGGAAAGTGAGTGAAAACTGGAGAAATGTACCAGAATCATTTTATCATTCTTCTCATACTTTTGCTTTTGTGAGAACATTTTTAATTTGGTTTTCAAACATCTAGCACAGCAGTCCTTCACTAACAATACAATCCACATACATACATATACTCACGGCTATGAATCCCTCAAAGGGGTAGCCAGAGCTAGGGAATCAGAAATTCCTCAGCCAATTTTGGAAGTTGCGTAGGGAAAAGATGGTGGAATAAAGGTTGTTGGTGATAGGTCTCCAACCGCATCGCCCAAAGTTCCTTTAAAAGCCCCAATACCGTTAGTCACCTCTTACGTACACCCTACGGAAGAAATGGGTCGAAAAAAAAAAGTCAAAAAGTTGGGCTATTCCACATATCCCCCCTGAGCTATCCCCCCTGGGGGGGAAGAAAGGATTTTTTTTCCACATAGTGCTACCAGGGGGGATACTTTTCCGTCTATCCCCCCTGATGAAAAAAAACAACAAATGAGTATCATCAATTATAAAATACATAAGTTTTTTTTTGCTCTTGGCTTTTGCTTTGCTTTGACTGTTTTTCGCATTGTGTTTTGGGGTCTTGTAACTTTTAATAGCTGCCCGGTATATAGAAAAACATTATATTTTCTAGGCAATACCAATACGAGTTCATAAATTAAAAAAATGGGTAATTACGAAAAAAAGTATTAAAAATAAAAAATCGTAGTGACGAAATTTTATAATAATCCAAGAGGTAAAATCTTAGTAATTTCATATCAAATATTCACAGTTTTATATAATTTCTATAATACCAGGGCGTCATAAATTCATGCAGCTATTCGTTTACCAGAAATGTTTACATTTTATTCTAAAAACATACAAACTAATGTAGAAAATGTAAATGTAAAATAAAACCTCTTTTCGTTGTGCAGTCTATGAAAAAGTCCTAATGCCACTAATAATGCAAAAAGAAAACATAAAAAGAAAAGAATTAAAGAACATCAATTTGAGGAACCTATTTTTTTCAATTTAATAAGATGAGTGAGCTAGTTTTCTTAAAAAGAGGCCGAGGATATCAATACCATAAAAAAAAGAATATACTAACGGACAAGAGTATTGGAAGTGTGCTCTGATCGATTTTGTCAGACTTTAGATTTGTCTTTAAATCCATATTATACTTATCTAAGATTTTTTTCTATATTTGAGAATCCTATATGTTGATGAAACATAGTGAAGCAAGGGATGACTGAAACTAACTATAAATTGTATTTCTTACTTTAACTACAACCCTATGCAGACAGGCGTGGGTTCGAATCCCGATGCATACACCAATGTGTCTTTTCTAAAATCAAATATGTTTGCTTGGTTGCAGGTAGAGCACCCATAGTACTTCATTAAAAATATTTTCGCAAAATCAACTTCAAGTCATTTAATGCATTCATCATTATCAATCTTTTGTGAAAATATTTCTAAGTGTTTTTACCTCTTACGTTTTTTTTGTATGATGAAAATATTTCAACTATCAAACCATTATAGAATATGAATAAAAACCCTATAAATGTAAGCGAGACTTTTATTTTGACAGTTCATATTGAAAAAGGGACCACGGGCCATTGATTTTAAAAAAAGGACTATCAGAGGGACCAAGGGTAATTAGCCGGTTTGATCATATTGTCTTTTTTACATTTCCAAACAGAGGTTCACAAATTTCTCTAGTCATATGATTCCCTGGTACAGAAATTAGTCTTCTACAAGTTTACAACATATGATACGATCACTTCAATGTAAGAAAATGATAGTTAAATATTGCTTAAATTTGTTAATAGACTAGGTTAGAGTATAAACTTTTCTAAGTGTCCTGAAGACACCTTAACTAAAATTACTTACCTTTTGATTTAAAATATCCCAAACAAACAAGAACATTAGCAGTAAGATTGATGAAAATTATTAATTATGTAACAAAAGGCAATAAAATAAGGTCAGTAGTCCACGGGCATAATGATTGTTCTTTTCGATTGTACTTTGTTTTAGGAGGGATAAGTGGAACAAAAATTTCCGTTTATCCCCCCTGGTAGCACTATGTGGAAAAAAATTCCTTTCTTCCCCCCCAGGGGGGATAGCTCAGGGGGGATATGTGGAATAGCCCAAAAAGTTTATTTTTCAAAATAAAGTTAAATACCAACATTTTTTGAACGTCAAAATTTTTAAATTTATCATTAATCCGTTGCTTCGGAAGGTGCTCGTAAAGAGAAGAAGCAACAAAGAAACTCTGCACATTCATATTTTTTCAAAATATGGTTTGTACAATTTCAGTTTATAAACATGTTTTTACTTTATTAAATATTTTCTATGCGACCAAACCAAACGCTAGTTTGACATAATTAAAATAAATTGTCCATCACAAAAAAATATTCTAACTATTCTAAGCAGACACTACACGGCACATTGGCTCTATATAACTCTGTCGCTGCTACATTTTCATCCATCCTCTCATATGTTATCTTTCACACCTAACTTATTTCCATTATTCAAAATCATACGTACATCTTGAAAATAAGTAAACAAAAATCATATTACCTATAATGTGTTAGTAAATGCTATATAAATATAATGTGTTGCTGTGTAGTGTCGGCTTAGATTAGCACTACCCTATTTCTTCCGGTGGGTGTACGTAAGAGGTAACGGTATTGGGGCTTTTTAAGGGATTTTTGGGCGATGCGGTTGGAGACCCAACACCAACAACCTTTATTTTACCATCTTTTCCCCACGCAACTTCCAAAAGTGGCTGAGGAATTTTTAATTCCTTAGCTCTGGCTACCCCTTCTAGGGATTTATAGCCGTGAGTATATATATGTATGTATGTGTGTTAGTAAAAACAAATTTTATCTGACATTGTATGTATATTATAATATATGTAACTTTAACTCTGATATTAACTGAGTTGAAATCTAATATTTTCTATTATATTTAAGACTAGCTGACCCCACAGACTTCGTACTGTCAAAAGTGTAGACTTTCACGTCGTCAAACTGAAATATTTAACTGACCTGCTGAGGGTCTCTGTCATGCGATGAGAAAAAAGGTGTTTTTCATAGTGTCCTCACAATTTTTTCACTTTATAAATTTTAAGTTTATAAGTATAGTAGTTTCGGCTGAGCATTGATTCTTAGTCTGTTTAACCATTTTTTAAGAAAATTTATTGATCTCTTAATTTGTCTGGGATAAAAAGTGTCCTATTGTATTAATTGGGATCATTATCTGGCTTCCTGTAAATTTTATTTTAAATACGTTCTGTGAATTAGTCTTCATTTAGCTACAAACACACAAACATCTAAACTTTCACATTTATAATATTAATAGGATAAGCCTTAGCGCAGGTGACCTCGCTCGCCGGCCAGCGCAGCGTCTTGTCTTGCGCTTCATGCACGCGTGTAAATTTTGTTAAAAGTAATTAAAAAAATGTATTATCTTCTAAGATGTTTATTTAAATTAAGTGATGTCAAGGACAATTTTGTTCTCAATTAAATACTCTCAATCAACAACATATTTATTTGAATAAAGATTAATATTATGTTGATAAAACATTATGGCAATTATGCATTAAATTCGACCAAATTTATTTACCATAAAAATGGTTATAGTAAGTGAAACTTAAAAGTTAGACATACACTGAACTAAAGAGAAATAATTCTTTAATACATTTTTTTTGGGTAACTTAAACCGTTTACGCAGCGCACACAACGGAAGCCTTAGTATGAATAATTATCCCCTTTTTTGCAACATTATTCGCTGATAGTTTGCTCCTGTTAGTCGCAGCGTGATGATATATAGCCTAAAACCTTCCTCAATAAATGGACTATCCAACACAAAAAGAATTTTTCAATTTGATTGGGTAGTTCCTGAGATCCTAGCGTTCAAACAAACAAACTCTTCAGCTTTATAATATTAGTATAGATAATCTTCTCAATTTCAAAACAGGAGGAGGCCATACATTCTACTAAATATTTTTTCATGAATGTATTAGTTTTCCAACGAACATGACAATAAAATAAGTATAAAGCAGAACAATGCCAGCAGTCATCTTGTCCATCACCATTGTTGTGGGAATTTTTGGTTGTGAAGCTCTAACTGCCCCATTTCAGTATAACAGCTGGGCAAGATTTCTCCAAATTTATCTAACTTATTTTGCTGACCCTCACTAGGGTATATCGGAGAGAAAGTATTATTTAATTACAACAGGAACTTTAAATAAATAAATAAACATAACATATACTCACGGCTATAAATCCCACGAAGGGGTAGCTAGAGCTAGGGAATTAAAAATTCCTCAGCCACTTTTGGAAGTTGCGTGGAGAAAAGATGGTGAAATAAAGGTTTTTGATGATGGATCTCCAACCGCATTGCCTAAAAATCCCTTAAAAGCCCCAATACCGTTAGTCGCCTCTTACGTACACCCACCGGAAGAAATGGGGTAGTGCTATTCTAAGCCGGCACTACACAGCAAAATAAATAAAGGAAGGAAATTACAATATTTTAGATAAGCATAGGCAAAGTTGTTTAGATTGAGGTCTTTAATCGATTTAAAATAATAAAAGGGTATGTTTTAAAAACGAGGTTTAGGTTAATTAAGCTATAGTGTCAATTGGCTACTTGTGCGATATTCTTTCTTTTGTTTGTTTTTAGACATTTTAAGTAGTGTTAGCGTTCCGTACCTCCGAATTTTTAACAAATTCGGAAGGCCACTTGCCTACGTTTACAGATAGAATGCAAATGTTGAGAACGCCTAACTATCACATAATTAGAGTTTTTTCATGAAAACCTCATGTGGGGATTATAATTACTAATAAATCAAAACTAACTGCTATGTTTACTAAAATACCATTTAATTTTTCAGACCTTTGCGTTGGCCGGCTTGGGAGCGGGAGTTACAGAAGCTATTCTAGTCAACCCTTTCGAAGTTGTAAAAGTTACATTACAGTCAAACAAAGAGTTGGCGAAGAATTCACCCTCTACTTGGTCAGTGACTAGGAGTATTGTTAGAGAAAATGGTCTCGGCTTGAAAGGGTTGAATAAAGGGGTGACAGCGACTATTGCGAGGAATGGAGTCTTCAATATGGTCTATTTTGGATTCTACCATAGTGTTAAGGGATATATTAAAGAATACGAGGTAAGTGTTGATTTCAAACATTCATATTTCTCCAACAATACTTTATTTTCATTATCTTTTCCCTAATTAACTTCCAAACGTGGCTACAGAGGGTTTAGATCACACAAATTTTACACGCTGTGCATCTATGTAATTTTCACGTCTATTCTATGTCTTTTGAGACCATCTTATTCACCGTCATGCGTAGCAAACTATATGCTTATCTAAACACATACACGGATCGCTTCGACAGCGACAGCCCAAGCTGTCCGCCTATATACCCTCCATACGTCTATGTCGATCAGTGGCTAACTGCTGGAGTAGTCCGTGTATGAGGCGGCGGACCGGCCGGCGTACCTTATTAACTCAGTGGAAAATAGTTTTAAAATAATTTATAATTTGAAGGAAACAGCCTGTCAATTATAAACATTTATGCAAGATATATAGACCTATAGTTCCCTATCAGTATAAATACATATTAAATGGTTTTAATTTACTTACTAAGTGCAAGTTGAAATGATGATAAGTAAATTATTCTACAAGTTACAATACATTTTTTAAGTAAAGCTTTAGCTATTGTGTTTTAAGTATAATTAATCCTTAGTTAGAAGTTTGGCTGTACATGAGATCTGATAACTTTTTGACAGTGCGAGTCATATGGGCTCGTCTTGGCAACATTTTACATGAAAATGTATTTGGTGGGATTTCATTTCTTTTTGTAAGTTGTTTGTAACATATATGTATTTTTTTAACAAAGAGTACCTATACATATATATATATATATATATATATATATATATATATATATGTAAAGAAAACTATAGTTTCCTTTATTTGAATTTACACGCGCATATAGAAACTCTTTGGTAGTTTAGAGTTTTTAAGAAAGAGTAAACTGTGACGGTCATGACGCACGCTTTTGGTTAATGTCAAATAAGAAAAATTTCTCTTTACAAAGAATAAGTTAATATCTAATTTTAAATAAAATAAGAAATCGACACCGGAATAATAACATTTAATGTCGTTTCTTTGATTTACAGGTATGTAAGTTAATGTTTGTTTGATTTGTTTCATGATTTGTTTCTTAGATTAACTGAAATAAATCTTTGATTTACAGAGAAACTCAATGTGTTTGATTGACGGTGCCATATATCAAGCCACTTTAAAATAATATTATAAAACGACATTAACTGTCACAAAAATGGAGAAACTAAAATTTACTTTTCAAATTAAACCAACAGTGGACGGAAAGTCAAACTTCATTGCCATAACCTCAATTGCCACACTAGATGACAAAGTTTACCTGATTCCTGAAGAGTATCAAGCAATATCACTTCATAAACATATTCAAACCACGAAAACATACGTTACATTAAAAAGTACATTGAAAAAGAGATATCAAACTAGAAATGTTTGGATAAAAACAACAGAAGAAATTTTAAAAACATATGTCGATGAGACTGGAAACATGATTTTTCAGGACCAATTTCTAGAAGAAATTAACCAAGAACAGTCACCAGCTGTGAGTAAAATGACATTAGAGGATCCTATAGTGAAGATTTTGGAAAAATTGGTTGAAGACAAACAGAATGAAGAAAAGAAGAGTATGAAAAAGTTAGCTGAAAGATTTGTGATTGAAAAATTTAGCGGAAGAAATTCAAGAGCATGTCAGTGGATGGAAGTATTCGAAAAAGAATGTGAAAGATTTAATATTGTAAAAGAGGAAGAAAAGATTGAAATTCTCAGACTTTTTCTTGATAAAACATGCATAGATTGGTACTCCTCCATGATGATAAAGTTTGGATTACAATCTGAGTGGTCAGAATGGAAATCAAGTTTTTTACAAACATACACCAGTAAAGGTTGGACTGACAGCAAATATGCTTTGACTTTCAAGTACCAAACAGGATCTTTGGTAGAATATGCAGTGAAAAAAGAAAGACTTTTATTGGAGATAAGAAAAACAATGGATGAAGGGACCCTAATTGACATAATCGCAGTCGGCTTACCAGATTTTATAACAGATAGGATTAACAAAGAAGAAATAGTTCATGCTAAAGACTTATTCAATGAACTTGGCAGACTAGAACACTTGGTGCAAAAACGAAGAATTATAAAAAGAAAAGAAGATAGTAAACCGGTTAGAGAAAAATGTAATATCTGTGATAAATTGAATAAAGGAGACCGCTACCACCCAGAAGATTCTTGTTGGTTCAAACCAAAATTGAATACGGAAAAAGATAAAAAACAGATAAAACTTATCAATAATTCAGAGTTGGAATGTGAATTGCAGTACGAAGACCAAAAAAACTAATAGTGCCGCCATTGATCAAGATAAAATTACTACTAAATAAAAATATTGAAGTATCAGGGATCTATGACTCTGGATCTAATGTGTCATTGATAAACTCAAAGATATTAAAGATAAAGCAAAACAAAGGCACTCTTTCAAATGATACTAATCTAAAAACGATTAATGGCGTCAAAAAAGCTATCGGAATAATTTCACTGGACATAGCCATCTTTGATATTGAGAAAAAAATGAATGTTTTTGTGATAGATAACGAAAATTTTGATTATGACTTTTTAGTGGGACTAGATTGTATACAAGAATTTCATCTAGTTCAAGACGAAAATCTGAAAATTCATCAAAAATTACCTACACAAAACAAGGAAAGAGTTTCTAAGGAAACAAATACAGATATTGATTCTAAGGAATTAAAAATGGATAATATCATAAACTACAATGAAAGTTTTAAAACAGAAGACTTTAGAATTTGTATTAACCACTTGAGTTTTGAGGAACAGACAATAATTGATGACTTAATAACAGAAAACCAGTCAGTGTTTGCGACGGACAAATATGACATTGGAAAGGTAAAAGGTTATGAAGCACACATCGATCTACAAGTAGAAAAATATTGCAGTAAAAGACCATATCGTTGCACAGTGGAAGACAAGAAAGAAATCGAAAGCCAAATAGCAAAACTACTGGAAAAGAATATAATAGAAGAATCATATAGCCCATTTGCAGCGCCTGTTACATTGGCCTATAAAAGAGAAGAAAACAGAAAATCAAGACTGTGTATAGACTTCAGAGATTTAAATAAGATTGTTGTACCACAGTCACAGCCCTTCCCGCTCATCGAGGACTTAATAGTAAAAACAAGAAATTGTAAATATTTTTCAACGCTGGACCTTAATTCTGCTTTTTGGTCCATACCACTGCGTGTCACAGATAGACACAAAACGGCATTTGTGACACAAGAAGGTCATTACCAATGGACCTGTCTACCATTTGGATTGAAGACCGCTCCAGCCATATTCCAAAGGATAATGTGTAATATTATACGGAAGCATAATCTTGGAGAGTTCACAGTATGTTTTATTGATGACATTCTGTTGTTTTCGAAGTCATTCTCGGATCATATAAGATATCTGAAGCAGTTATTTCAAGCAATTCAAAGCGAAGGTATGAAACTAAAATTCTCTAAATGCACATTTGCAGCCGATTCAGTAAAATACTTGGGGCATGTAATCCAGAATAATTCAGTCAGACCTCTGAAAGATAATTTAATATCAATTAAAAATTTCCCGATTCCAAAAACTCCAAAAAATGTGAGACAATTTTTAGGAAAGATAAACTTTTACCATAAATATGTGCCAAATATTGCAATAAAATTAGAACCACTACATAATCTTTTGAGAAAAGGACAACCTTTCATCTGGACTGACAAATGTCAAGAGTCATTTGAAGAAATGAAACATATATTATGTTCCCAACCAATATTAACAATTTATGACCCAAACTTACCTATTCACATATACACAGATGCCAGCATATTAGGAGTAGGAGCAGTTCTGAAACAAAAACAAAAAAACAACGAAGAAAAACCTGTAGCCTACTTTTCAAAGAAATTAAATGAAGTGCAAAAAAGGAAGAAGGCTGTGTATCTGGAATGTCTGGCAATTAAAGAATGTGTTCAGTATTGGCAACACCTACTAATAGGCAGAAAATTCACAGTCTTTACAGATCACAAGCCACTGGAAAATATGAACATAAAATGTAGAACAGACGAAGAGCTAGGTGACTTAACTCATTATTTATCGCAATATGATTTCCAAATTAAATATTCTCCAGGAAGATATAATGTTGAAGCAGATTGCCTGAGCAGAAACCCGGTTCTCGAACCAGAAGAAAACTTAGAAGAACAGCTAAAAATAGTAAACATGATAACAATAGAAGATATTTTACAAGATCAAAATCAAAATGAATATATACAAAGCAAGAGAGATAAGTTATATACAAAAAACAATGTGTATTACAAGAAAGTAAGAGAAAAAGAAAAAATTATTATATCAGAAAAATTAAGCATAGAGCTCATGAAGAAGATACATTCAGATCTAAGCCATATCGGAATTAAACAAATGCAAAAAATGATAAGCACTGTGTATACAGCAGAGAACATGACGAAAAACATAAAAATAATTTGTGAAAGCTGCACAATATGCATAAAGAATAAATCAAGAGGAAAAAATAAATATGGATTAATGTCACAATTGGGGCCTGCCAAAAAACCATTTCAGATATGTTCCATCGATACCATTGGAGGCTTTGGAGGATCCCGATCAACAAAGAGATATTTACACCTATTATCAGATCATTTTACAAGGTATGCATACATACTAACATCCAGTAGACAAAATGCAAATGATTTTATCAAACTTATAAAAAGTTGTACAGAATGTGATGACATAGAAGTGATACTCTCGGACCAATACCCAGGTATCAACTCAAGAGATTTCAAGAGTTTTTTAGATGAGAAGAATATACAAATCATATTTACAGCAGTAAACTCACCTTTCTCGAATGGTTTGAATGAGAGACTAAACCAAACGCTGGTCAACAAAATCAGATGTAAAATAAATGAACAAGATACAAGAATGGCATGGACGACTGTGGCACACAATTGTGTAAAGAAATACAACGAGACAGTGCACACAGTTACTGGATATGCTCCGAAATACTTACTTTATGGCACAGATGTCACTATTTTGCCAAATGAGCTAAAACAGGAAAGAACTAAACATGATTTAATCCAAGATAGGAGAAGAGCTCTAGAAAACTCAATCAAATCACATAATTATAACAAGACAATTTATGATAAGCATCGAAAATATATAGACTTCAACGTAGGAGACATGGTTTTTGTGGAAAACGGGAACAAATTAAACAGGAAAAAACTTGATGAACTGAAAATAGGACCCTACAAGATTATAGAAAAAATATCTACATCAATATACAAGATAAACACTGATCACAAGAGATCAGAGTCTAACTACTTCCACATATCGAAGCTCACACCGGCTCCTGCTATCTACGTGTGAAGAGTGTATGCCGGGAACATAAACCTCATTGTTTATATTCACTTTTACTCATTGTTTATCTCTTTTAGGGGGGAGATGTAAAGAAAACTATAGTTTCCTTTATTTGAATTTACACGCGCATATAGAAACTCTTTGGTAGTTTAGAGTTTTTAAGAAAGAGTAAACTGTGACGGTCATGACGCACGCTTTTGGTTAATGTCAAATAAGAAAAATTTCTCTTTACAAAGAATAAGTTAATATCTAATTTTAAATAAAATAAGAAATCGACACCGGAATAATAACATTTAATGTCGTTTCTTTGATTTACAGGTATGTAAGTTAATGTTTGTTTGATTTGTTTCATGATTTGTTTCTTAGATTAACTGAAATAAATCTTTGATTTACAGAGAAACTCAATGTGTTTGATTGACGGTGCCATATATCAAGCCACTTTAAAATAATATTATATATATATATATATATATATATGTATATATATATCTGGGAGCATCAAGTTTTAGATCAGATTAGAACTCTAGCGTCATAATTGAAAATTACAGGTCTCATACAAACTCTCATTCCCTAGTTTAAGGGGTTGGGGGATGAAAGTTACAAGTTTTATATTTTTTTTGTTGTTTGTGTGCTAATACTGGCTTACATACAAAATTTCAGCTTTCTAGAACATTAGGAAATACCCTAAGAATTTTGATGATCATCAGTGAGTCACTGACGAAATCAGGGTTTTTTAGAAATAAATAAAATCTGAAGTATATCAGCTATTATAATTAACAATGTATACGTTCAATAAGTCCGCTATTGACAATATATCCCGAAAATTTTGTTGATCTAGCATTATCCAAACCCAAGTTATGAGGGTTAAAAAAAATGACGAAGCGCTTCGAGAAAAGGTAGGGAGTGCCAGTGCGTTTCGCTTGGTTCGTCTTGGCGAGGGCACTACCGCTTAGCGCGCTAACTCTCTTTTACTTTATCGCGTTTTTAACAGATGGCAACCTCAATTTGCGGCCATTTTTTCACAGGCAGCCACATATTGTCGTATTAGAAAAAAAAATTGCTTTAATTTCATATAAGAAATATGCGTGTAACACATGAACGTATAAAACACATCAAAATATAACCTGCTTACACCTGGCTGCAAGGTAGGTGCGGCGGAATGTGCAACGGCACCTATGGATTTTTAAATTCTTTATAAACATTGTTATGATGAGGATGATATTATATTTCAAAAACAAGTAAACGAAATTTTTCTTCGTATAAAAAAATTAACATTAATTAAAATTACTTGCGGCCACTTTTGACTGGCTGCGTGTTGTCAGTGTATTCTTCTATTCCTAAACGTATGTCAAAATGTGTGTTGGACTCAATAAGTACTGAACGTAGAGATTTTGCAGCGGGATCTTATACTATTAAGACTAGTGGCAAGAGAACTTCGACTCTTTGCAATCAAATAAATTTTAGAAGAATAAATCAATTTACTAATTTGAGGGAAAGATGAAGAATCCAAAGTAAGAGAATTATACTAAATATTCAAGCTGCGAAGGCCCGCTTTCACCTCAACACATCATCTAGGCAAAAAATGATTTTCTGAAACCCAGGTCACAAATTTTCTTGTCAAATGTAGGTAACGGTATGTCTAGCCATTTATACGAGTACAAGTATGTGTTTTTTTCATATTTCCAGGATCCGTTATTAGAGTTTGGAAGGAAGGTAGCTATAGGCTTCACGTCCGGAGTCCTAGGTTCGTGTGTCAACATACCGTTTGACGTGGCGAAGAGTCGAATCCAGGGCCCCCAGCCAGTGCCTGGAGTAGTCAAGTACAGATCTACCATCGGAACTATACGTATTGTCTATGGAGAAGAAGGGTTCGTTTACTTTTAAACAGCATTTCTTTATCATAAATATACTCACGCCATTAGTCCCCATTACGGTAGGCAGAGACTATCGATCGCCACTTTGGACGATGAATGGATGGACATGAAGAATTACAAGCATTAGCTTTTAACCATTAAGTATTGGCCTATAATATAGTAAATACATTATTATATTATAAAGTTGAAGATAAAATACGGTTTTCTTTGTTGCGAAATGGTAGAATCTAAACTATCTCTTATCAGATGCGAATAGAAACAGTAGATACCGACGATAAGAGTGAATATAAACAGATAAAATAAATAACTTGTGATAAAGTACATTACTCTTACCGATAGCTTTCCTTAGGCAGAAATTCATACATTTGTTCTTACCATAATACATATTTTGACACCATTTATCACAGAAGCCCAAAGTTATCTTTATTTTCGGTTAATCAGGTGATTTAAAATTTTGTGGTGTGGCTTAGATTAGAATGTCACCCCCCCCCCTTTTCTACCTAGGGGTATCGTAAGAGGTGACTAACGATATGGGGATTTTTAAGTGGTTTTTGGGCGATGCGGTTGGAAACCTATCATCAACGATACTTTATATCTTTCTACCAACTTGTCCCCTATCAACTTCCTAATGTGGCTTAGGAGGTCCTGATCAATAGCTATGAAATTTTCACGAAACCTCCGCATTCTAATTGAATTTGTGTATTTTCAGATTCCGAGCATTGTACAAAGGTCTTCTGCCAAAGGTCCTAAGGTTAGGTCCTGGTGGTGCCATCATGCTAGTTGTTTATGACTATGCTTACAAATACTTAGACAAAAGATTTACAAAGTAATCTACACTGTATCGTATCGTATCGTAATATGTGTGCATATATTTTTAATACCGGTTGTCTGTAATTATTAATTGTGATAATATTTAATTTTTCGATTTCCCTATTATTTTTCTACTATATAATTTAGCCGGTTTTGCATTTATTCCTCTTAGTTTTTATGAAAAGAGATTCAACCAATCAAAACGTTTTTGTATCAATTTTTTTACCAAATAGAGAAGAAATTTTGTAAATCGAATGTTGTTGTTCTAAGTTGTACGATTATATTTTTTATTTTGTATAGTCTTTAAGCATATTAATTCTTACAAATATGTTTCTGTATTATTTGTAGTACGAGATTGGACTAGATTCATTCCTTTTGAGTAAAACATACAGATGCGGTTAAAAAGGTGTTTTCAACAGCTTCTCGGTAAAATGAAAGGCTGATAAATATCACTGAAAATAAAAAGGTGTAAGAACGGATTTGTATCCTAACCTTGTAATGGAGGTCAAGGCCTTGTAACTGAGCTTAAAGGCAACACTTAAGGTTTTTCCAATCTCCATTGCCGTAAGTATAGTTTATATTACGGCAATTGTTTGTTAATGTTAAATAATATTCCAAACTTTGTTATGCATTGTTTAATTTGGAGCAATTAAATGTTTTAATGTTAAAAAATACAGAGTTCGTTTGTAATTGAAGTTGATTTTCTGCAAAAATATATATTTAATTTAGTAAGGGTTGTTTCGTATGCTTAACATTATTAAAGAACAAGTAATTATAAGTAGATACGGTTAGATAACCGATAACATACCCATAACACATTTTTTTTACTGTGTATAAGCCTGAATACAAAACCTAGAATATGACAATATAACAATGTTGTTATTATTAATAACTAGTGGATCGGCCCCGCTTCGCACGGGTAGCGTAGTTTTAAAAATATCGGAGGTTTCTTCAATCACTGCTCAAGCGTTATGAAATTAGCGCCTTTATTACAACTTACAGCACTCATGTCTGAATATGGTGTAACTTTGTGATTTTGAAAGCGCTTTTATGAACGGTTCAGATCAGTATCTCCGAAATTAAGCTAATTTTTAGGTTTTACTTGATACAACTACTGGCGCCATCTAGTACGTAATATGTAAATTAGTAAGGATTTGGTTTTGATCGCGTGCGACTATTATGTTTCATGTATAATTTTGGTGTTTCTATTCCGATTTCTATGATTCTTTTTTTATTGAGTAAGTAATAATATTAACTTTTTAAATAATGTGTTAGTGATTGAGAGTATTATAAACGTAAGAGAAAACAAATAATCAGAATGCTCCGAAATGCTAAGCTATCAGGAGTTACACGTGTTGTTGTGAGTCAACCATAAAAGATAGACATATGCTGTTCTAGGATATTTTTTAGACAATTTTATGTAGAGTATATCTGTCATACGTGATTTCTATGTAACTTTAACCATTAAGGCTGCACACGCGACGGAAGCTTAAAAAATGGAGTAACTTCTCCCGTTTTCCCAAAATTTCCCAAAATTCCCCTTCACTACTCTGCTGAAAAGTATACTATAACCTGCCCAGGAATATAAAGAATAATTGTGCCAAGTTTCGTTAAAATTCGTCGAGTAGTTTTTGTTTCAATAAGGAACATACAATGATGATGATGATGTCCTCCACGACGTATCCGTCGACGGCGACATCCTGTCAGTTCCTGGCGTGTGCTCGGAGGTGACTTGCGAAGCCGAATTTCGTCTTAAACGTGCGGCTGCATATGCTGCACTCCAACTGACCGCTTGCGTTTGTAGTGTAGTTGTAGGAGACCTTGGGGCGTGTCTTTCGAGCGAGGCGTTTGGCGTCAAGTTCCTCAAGACGGTTACATTCAAACATGTCCGCTCCTTTTTTGACTGCGTTACGCCACTCTGGCCTCATCAAGGCATCTTTCTCCCACGTGTCATGAGACATGGCGCAGGATGTCAGATGTCGCTTCAGAACATCCTTGTATCGCAGATACTGTCCACCAGGCCTTCGTTTTCCACAGGAAAGTTCTGCGTAGAAAACAGATTTAGGCAATCGTGAGGCGTCCATGCGTACAAGATGCCCACACCATCTTAATTGCCCTTTCACCAGGAGACATTCCATGCCAGAGATATTTGCACGACGTAGAACTTCGGAATTTGGGACACGATCCTGCCATTTTATCCGCAATATAGCACGAAGACATTTTAAGTGAAAGGTGTCCAGCCGTTTTATATCAGCTTTATATAGACACCACGACTCCGAAGCATACAGTAGAAGTGGAAGTATTATAGCTTTGTATACGGATAACTTTGTTTGTAGATGGAGGTCGTGGGATTTCCAAACTCTCTGGTTGAGCCTACCAAAGGCCGCAGCAGCACTAGCGATCCTCGCAGCTATCTCGGACTCAAGGCGGTTATCGTCACGTATTAGCGTTCCGAGGTAACGGAACTTTCGTACCTCTGCCAACGGCTTTCCACCCAGGCAAACAGCGGTGTCAGGCGCAGCTGTTCCTCTTGCGGGCTGCTTTAGGACTTCAGTTTTTGACACGCTGATTACCAGGCCAAATTTGCGACATGATTCGTCGAGATTGTCCACATATTGCTGCAGAGCGTCGATACTGTCAGCCATAAGGCAAACATCATCGGCATATAAGACTTCGAGCGCAGTCATTTTCTGAGTCTTGCGCTTAGATCTGAAGCGACTTAAGTCAAAAACACTCTTATCGGACCTGACATTGATTTCAATCTGTCCGCTGCAGTTCTTCAAAGCATCTGTCATGACAACAGCGAAGTAGAGGGCAAAGAGCGTTGGAGCCATGACGCAACCCTGCTTAACACCGCTTGTAACCGGGAACTGTTCCGTAAACTGAGTTTCATGTCGAACCCGTGCCATCATCCCTTCGTGGAATTGTCGCACCAGGTTAGCAAACTTCTCGGGACATCCGGTCTTCTTCAGTATCATCCACAGGGCAGTTCTTGGAACTCTATCGAACGCTTTCTCAAGATCCACAAAACACATATAGAGATCACGGTGTTGTTCAAGGCTTTTTTCTTGTAACTGCTTGACCACAAAGATGGCATCAACCGTGCCTCGTTTGAGACGAAAACCACACTGACTCTCCGGAAGAATGCGCTCAGCCAATACACTGAGACGCCTATTTATTCATTACGGACCCACCGTACCACCGGCTATACCACTGGTGGTATGGTGGGACTTAACCATACCACCGTATTAGTGATGGAAATGAAAAATATTAATACCATTAAGGGAAGTATTCCCCACCGAACAACTATTTTTATCTATATAATATATATATAAATGGGTTTGTACTTGTAAAATTTTCGTCGGTACAAAAACATCAAGAGTTAAAATAACTTAGAATTTTTAATAAAATATTTTGCTATTTTTTACACTTTAAGTACCAGGGTAGCATAAATATAAATGCAGCTTTAACAAAATAAAGAAGCTAAACTGGTTTTATATACAAAAATATACTATTTTGCAGTTTTCACTAATTTGTAATACCTTACTATTTTAAAACTTAAACTCAAATGATCACGCCGTATATCCCCGAAGGAGTTGGCAGAGGTTATTCTTTACATCACGTGACAGCGCCACCGTACGAATACACTGTCACATGGCTAAGTACAACTCGGCTATGTGGGTTTCCTCACGATGTTTTCCCTCACCGTTAACAAACATTATATATTGTTCACACATATTATGGCATCAGTGGTTCCTGTGGTACTGCTTTTATCACCATGAATATTATATATTTGGGCAAAAGGTTTAGGACAACTAGAAAAGGTGCCATCCAGGAAATACTCTGTTATTCTTGGGATTTGCTCCCGGGCCTGTTTGGTGCAAAATACTAAAATACGGATTGGTTCCGCACCTTCTTCGTTATAGTAATCGGCCATAAGGAAATCTTTGTAACGAACGGGCACTTCAACGTGACCAACATTTTTAAACACGGTCTTTGACACTTGCGCAGACTTATTTCTTGCATTTTGTAAAAAATGCTTAACACTCTCGTACGGTGGCAAAGACCCCATCGCCATATTAAGTCCCTTGTCAGTAAAGTCACTGTTTTTAATATCATATAACCTTTGAATGGGTTCGTCAGAAGATATCACAGTTTCTCGTAAATCACATATTTGCTTCAGTATTTCATTCTTGTGTTCATCTACTGTGCAATTATGATCTTTCCTTCCTGTTATAGTATTATCCTAAAATTACAAACCAAGGTTAGAGGATGATTTTTTGTTAAAAATGATGCACTTTTTTTTTGCAAGTAATAAAGAGCCAGCATATTTAATTTAAGCTATCTACATTGAGAATTGCGGAAAGTCCCATATAAACTTTCACCCCCTCTTTTTCATATATTGCACTCTCCATCCCTCCAAATATCTCCACCGAAAAAATCATGTCAATACGTCACCCCGTTTTGCCGTGAAAGACGGACAAACATGCAAACAGCCACACACACGTTCAGATTTATAATATTTGTATAGATGGCTAGGTAAAATCAGTTAAAAATAACTTAGGTAAAAAGAGTTGGAAATAACTTACCCGTTCAACAGTTATAGTTCCACAACATTTGCTACTCAAGTATGAGCTACATCTCCATATAGTAGAACCATTTTTGTAGGTTTTGTGGCGATGGTATCGATATTAATCACACAAAAGAGCAGTTTCACCATTAATTCTAATATATTTGATTTCGTTTGATGCCATTTTCATTTTATTTAATCCCAAATATAAACTTCAGTTTAATATGACAACTCAGACCAACAAAAAATTACAAACGAGAAATATTTTAATAAAAAGAGAATTCATTTAAATATTGATATTGCGCAAGAAGTTTAACCACCTAGTAAAATGCAAGAAGTTGTTATCACAAATATAGGAGAGTGCATTTTTTGTAAGCAATAGAAACGACACTTGAGATAATTAATAAATTTATCTATGATTTGTATCAGTTTATATATAGTATAGGAACTATAAATAAAACTGTTATTATTAATTCCTACATCCCTACGGTGGTATGGTCAAGTCCCACCATACCACCAGGTGTACGGCCGGTGGTACGGTGGGTCCGTTATGTATTTATTATATGAGATAATATCTTGCCAGCCGCAGAGAGAAGTGATATGCCTCTATAAGAGCCGCATTCTGATAGGTCCCCTTTTCCCTTGTACAGCTTGCAGATGGAGGCATCCTTCCAGTCTTGAGGTATGATTTCCAGTTCCCATATGCTACGTACCAGCTCAAACAGTCTGTTTTTGATGTGGGGTCCCCCGTATTTAAACACTTCTGAAGGCAGACTATCTGAGCCAGGAGACTTGCCATTCTTCAGCCGGTGGATGGCTTCGTCGAACTCGCTGAAAGACGGCGGGTCATCGAGTTCAGACGCTATGGGCAGGTCCTCTAGCGTGTCTATGTATGACAGATCAGCTCCCTGTGTACCGGGATTCAGAACATCTTTAAAATGCTCTGCCCAACGGAGAAGCACTTCAGTGGGATCTGTCAGCCGCGCGGATTTGTCTTTTGATAGAACTGGGGCGGTTTTCCTGCTTCTGGGTCCAAAGACACTTTTAAGACACAATAAGGAACATACAAACCGACAGACAGACAGACAAAAATTTTACTGATTGCATTTTTGGCATCAGTATCGATCCCTAATCACAACCTGATAGTTATTTTGAAAATATATTTCATGTACAGAATTGACCTCTCTACAGATTTATTATAAGTATAGATAATCATCATTTTATATTTTCTTTTTCGTTTATGGGAGAGGCAAGAATCTAAAAGATACCGAATAATAATAATCACTTTATTGCATACAAATACACAACACACATACAGTATTTAAAAATTACAAAACAGTCAATGTACACAAAGGCGGACTTATCGCCTTAACGCGATTTCTTCCAGTCAACCTTTATTACCTAGTTACTCAGACCAATTAGAACGGGACGCGCCTTACAAGGCGTTACCCCTCTGTCAAAGGTATATGATTTCGAATCTAGTCCATTTATAAAAACTACTTCAACGGCCATTTTTAAATCATTTCACCGATTCACCGTGTCCGTGGTGATGGAAAGTGCTCTCGGAAAAATGCCTATTTGTGCAGTATATTGCTGTAAAAATAAATCAACCACATCATAATTTAAAAAAGACGGTATTTCTCTTAATTTTTATGCATATTTTTCCCAACATTTCTATTGATTTATGTTTTAAATTGTGTTTTTCATAAATGATCATTTTGTAGTTCCCGCCATTTTAAATTACATTCACTCAAAGCGCACTCCCCCACGAGACTAACTTACCCACCACGAGACTAACTATTAGGGTTGTCAAAAATAGAAACCATGATTATGACAGATAAATTAATACTTAAATACGTTATTATAAATACGTTACTTTATGAATTTGCCATGTAGTGTCGGTTTAGAATATCTCTTTTCTTGCCATAGGTATTCGTAAGAAGCGACTAAGGCTATGAGGCGTTTTGACTGGTTGTTGGGCGATGCGGTTGGTGACACTTCACCAACGATACTTCATTTTTACCGTCTTTCCTCAATTTAGTTTTTAATTTAATAATAATTTTAATAATTTATTTCAATTCTAATTGCACAATTACAGTTTTATATAGTTTACAAAATAGGTTGAGTGCAATATTTAACCGTGTTTACATTATTGATAATATTGGTAGCCCCTACACTAGGGTAGTTCCATAAGTAGCTGAGAAATTTCTGATTTTGAAGCTCTGGCTACCCTTATTATGGGATTTAAAACCGTCAGTATATGAATGTAGGTATGTTAATGAATTGCTGTATATACTGCTTCAAAGTTACTATAATATTGCTACAAATTTAGGAGTCTTTGTCATTCAATAAATATTTTTTGTTCTTTTATTCCATTAAAAATATTTCATCTAGTTCAATTATTTGAAGTGATGATTAATTAACAACAAAAAGTTTATATATTTTATTTATGTCAATAGGCTAATAATTTTTTGCACATGTGAAAAATCTCGATGATTGGTAACCCTATGTACATAACAAATTGTAATGGGGATGTGGCACCTATCGATACACATTTTTTTATAATGAGTGAATGAATGATTTATTCAACCAAATATTTAATTTTTGTCGGCGAAGACATGTTCCCTGATATGGAAAACCATGATACCGACAATATTGTCAGTCACAAAACTGAGTTAGCAAGAGCTGTTACTCAAAAATATTCCGATACTAGACTTGGTTACCTTGCAAAAAAAACAGATCCGCGTAAATGTATTCGCCATATTTATAATTAACTAATACATTTTAAAAACCAATAAAGCTCAAAATCTGTTTTTTTTAATATCTTAGCCATGATAGCTCAGTGGGTGAAACCCCGCTTCTTAGATAACAAACATATTTTCGTTTGAATTTGTGTGGTTCAATTATTATAAATTAGCTATGGGTAAACTCAATTCCCATACTTGTTTAAAGGGGTAGTGACATTAAAAAGGTAAGCAGAAACCACTGCTCTAAAGTAATAGTATGTATAGTAAAGATGCGCGCTATATTTCGTAATTTTGAAACATGCACAACAATTATTTCGGAAAAAGTTACTTCTTGAAGATTCCTTTTTTTTTAAATAATCTTACCCATTACCTATTCCTTACTTAACTACATGTGGAATAAATAAATAAATAAACGATAATACCTTTTTTTATTTAATTTAATCATAGTAGAAGACTTTCCAATCACTCATTCATTCAAATTAATCGATGTCGATAAATTTATTAAGGATCCGTAGCCCTATTATTTTCTATGTGTTCGTAATGTAATTCTAAATGTTTATTTGTCGCGTACAGGAATTTTGACTGCATGTGTGTGAAAATAAGTGTGTTGTTGTTTTTTTATGCTTGTAGTGCGTGTAAAGACGAAAACTATTTTTAATTCTGTGTGCGTGTTTGCGTATGTAGTCTTCCTCGCCCCCCGCAAAAATTGGCCGAAAAAAATGTTTTGAGATCTCGATGAAGGCGCGTCCCGTTCTAATTGGTCTGAGCCTAGTTATTATGCAAAACGGTGCCAATAGACTAATAATTATTTTAACAAAAACATATACATATTTCAAACAAACGACACAACTGAGTCGGAGGCGGCGCGGCGCGGCCCTGCCTTTAGCTGGATAAGTAGTTTTCATGCCATTTAATTTGCCTTGCTACTGTATATAACACAAATATAATCTACGTCAATGCATTTACTATATGTACACAAATCACAAAGCTTGTATACTTCTAGTTTCACAATTATGGTGTTAAAACCAAAGGTTTATATAATAAGCGTTGAATAAAAAACAAAGTCTGTTGTGTTGTTGAGTTTATTGTTTCATTTACTAATTTATAATGGTTACCCAAATATTGATTGCAAAGCCGAAAGTCCGAACTGAAAAGATTAAAGAGCATGTACAGTCGCAATCAGATATATCGGAGCAGCCGAGGTACTCAAATATTTCTGAGCAGCAATAAATTTTAATAAATTCTTTACGGTAAATAAGATCTAAATATCCTATTCGCCAGAAATATATGAGCAGTGGGTTTTCAATTAAATCTGAACACTTAACGAGACAATAATATCTGAAAGCACAACTCGTCAAAGTTATCTGCGCAGAAGGGTGATCGTAAATATCTGAACATTTAAGGAAAATATACCTTAAAACACTAGGCATACAGTTTAAAATTCTTTAACGTACTACGCTGGAATACTTTTTGTACCATTTGGTTTTATCAATGTCAAAACTAAAAAGGGTTTTCTGCTGGGAGGTATTCCCCACTGACCAACTAATCCGTACAAGTAGTTTATAATGTATTATGATTTATTAGAAAATATGCTAAATCGTTCCCCACTGACCAACTCTTTTTTAAATGGGTTCGTAGTTGTTTAATTTTCGCCGGTACACAAACATCAAGAGGTAAAATAACTTAGAATTTTTGAAACGATGTATACCATTTTTTTACATTGTAAGTACCAGGATAGCATAAATATAAATGCAGCTTTAATAAAATAATAGGATAAAGTAGTTTTTACAAAATTATGCTTTTTCCTGTAGTTTTCTCTAACGTAACTCCGATATATCTGATGGCGACTGTACGAAAAGAATAATGAATGTGAGTGAAGCAAGAGAGATTTGTCAGGATCGTGCAAAGGCGCTGTCGAGTGTCTGCTCTGCCTATCACTTTGGGAATAATGGGTGTTAGTACAAATAAAACTGGTACTGATTGAAAGAGTGGTGAATGAAACAGATGAGAAAATATGGGATGTGCAAGCGGGATTTAGGAAAGGAATGGGATGTATGGATTAAATCTTCTTTCTAAGGAGCATCACCGAAAAGTTCTTAGCTAAGAACCAAAAGGTGTATTGCTCCTTCATTGATTTAGAGAAGGCGCATTACAGGGTGGTAAGAAAGTGTTTATGGGATGTGTTATCCAAGTTCGGTTTGGGGAGTCAACTTATCGTGCATTGGTATCACTCTATGAGGATTGAGGTTCGGAATCTCTAGGGTTGACCGACAGGGATGTGTAGCTTCTCCGTGGCTCTTCAATTTGTTCATGGATCTGGATTCTTCTGGTTAATGGATGTTCTGTTTGACAGAGTTGCGTGAATGTGATTATGGACTAAGAATGAGTGGATTCATTATTAAATGCCTCTTGTATGCTGACGATCAAGTGCTACTTGCATCGTCGGCAGAAGAGTTGCAAGAAATGATGCAATTGCATTGCATGTGAGTCTTTGAATGAGGGTGAATGTGGATAAGACCAAAAAGATGGTTTTTGAGAGGCAGCAAGATATGACAGAATGCGTGATTGCGCTGAAGCTCTTATGGAAACTACTTTTATACATAAGATCTGTTATCTGTCGATCTGTATAGCTGTGTAGTGTCGGCTTAGAATAACACTACCCCATTTCTTCCCATGGGTGATCGTAGGAGGCGACTAAGGGTTTTTGGCTTTTTAAGTATTTTTTGGGCTATGCGTTTGGAGACCCATCACCAAAAACCTTTATTTTACATATTTTTTTCCCTCTCAACTTCCAATCCAAAAGTGGCTAAGGAGCATAAAAGCAAGCAAATTTTTATTCCAAAGCTCTGGCTACAGCCGTGAGTATATATAACGTAACATAAACGTTCACGCCGATTATCCCCGAAGGGGTTGGCAGAGGTACTAGTAATTTTGAACATCACTTGACTTCGTCACCTGGTGTTCAGAGTACCCACGTTTTCATGGACAGTGTACTCACGTGATAGGGGACAGGGCTATCGCCGTTTTGTACGAATATACTGTCACATGACTCAGTACAACTCAGTCATGTGGGTTTCCTTACGATGTCTTCCCACCACACATGTCTTTAGAAAAGACAAATTGGTGTAGGCCCGACCCAGGATTTGAACACTAGTCGCTTGCACGATAGCCGGTGTTCTACCCATTGAGCTATCACGTCGTCGAATTACCCTAATTATTTATTTATTATAAATGTAACTATGTAGATATTTATTTTTCAAGTACATACATACATACATATACTCACGGCTATAAATCCCTTAACGGGGTAGCCAGAGCTTTGGAATGAAAAATTCCTCAGCCACTTTTGAAAGTTGATTGGGGAAAAGGTGGTAATAATAAACGTTTTGGTGACGGGTCTCCAGCTACATCGCCCAAAAATCACTTAATAAAGCCCCTATACCCTTAGTCGCCTCTTACGATCACCCACGGGTAGAAATTGGGTAGTGTTATTCTAAGCCGACACTACACGGCTAATAGATAGGTCTAAAAATATCGAAATGATTTTGTAATCAGCATCACTTTTATAAAACTTTGCATAACCAATTGTTTTTAAGGCCCCGGGCACGGATGGATACAAATGGCCACACCACAGACTAAGCAGACAAATAAAAATGGGAGAGGTTTATTCAAATAACAAATAACAACAAAAAATCAATTAAAACTAAATATATATATATATTACAAACGAAAAATTTCGTGAAATTCATCGTTGTCGGTGTAGGGTAACGTGCCCAATATGCTAGCAGCATTTCCTCTTTGGATGGCCAAGCTAATGCGTTGGCCGAGGTAGCTGCCAGCTCTGGGATCACCACACACTTCCACAAGGCGAGCGGACAGTTCTTTAAAGAACAGCCGCGCCTCGTTGCCCCACGGGCCGGGATTTCAACGGCGAAAGGTATGAAATGATAGTCATTTATTAATACTGAGTATTTACGCCGTTTGAAACTCTCGGCGTTGGCAGCAGCAGTACCTGCACGCGCCGCCGACCCGGATAAATGGCAAGGCGCAAGAGTGTCGACACAGGTTGCATCCCATATCAGCGCCCTGCCATTTCTCCAAGGCAACAAAGTCATACCATCAGGTCTCTTGCCTGTTAAATAAATAACAAAAAGAATATAATTTTAATTAATTTTTATTTGACATGAAATAATTTTGTACAGAATGTAGAAAAGAAGAACATTTGACAAGCTTGTTATTACCATAGCAACATTTCTCAACACTCCCCCCAAAAATAAAAACATCTTCTTTATAATTATAACTATAACATAACGGGTTAAACATACTTAAGTATATATAGGCAAGACAGCTACCTTATTAACAGCTCGTTTATGTACATAGCCATTGGAAGTCTTAACTTCAACAGATCGAACATGACCATCAGTACTAGGAAACACTTTTGTGACTCTAGCAATGGGCCATTGAAGTGGCGATACATTTATGCCTATTAATAGTACTAACACACCTTCTTTAATATTAGGAAAAACGTTAAACCACTTAGGTCGATTATTTAATTGAGACAAATAACTTTTATGTCACGTGATGTTCAGAAGTATTAGTACCTCTGCCAACCCCTTCGGGGATATTCGGCGTGAACGTTTATGTTATGTTATGTTATGTTATGTAACTTTTATGCCAAACTTTCCAGAAATCTTGTTTTATTTTTGCGATTTTCTTCCAGAATTGCAAACTATTTACATTTTCCCTTTTTATCTCAGGTTCAGGTAAGGCTGTAAGAGGCTGATTAATTAAAAAGTGACCAGGGGTTAAAAAAGTAAAATCTGAATTATCACTTGTAAACTGGGTAATGGCCTTGAATTAAGAATAGCCTCAATTTCTACAATTACAGTATTAAACTGTTCGTAGGTAAATAGCAAAGAACCCACAACTCTTTTGAAGTAGTATTTAGTAGATTTTACAGCTGCTTCCCATAGACCTCCCCAAGTAGGTGAATAGCTTGGAATGAACTTAAAATCAATGCCTTTAATGTTACAAAAATTTGTTACAGCACTTTCATGAATCTGAGATTTACATAAATCGTATAATGCTTTTAATTGGTTATTAGCACCTTTAAAAGTGCTCGCATTATCGCAAAAGATAGTACTAGGAATACCCCTTCTGGCAATGAATCTCTTTAAAGCCGCTAAAAAACATTCCGTTGTTAGGTCAGAAACTAATTCTAAATGAACGGATTTGGTAACAAAACATACAAAAACAGAAATATATCCTTTAGATATTACTGCCCTTCGGTTAGAAGATTGTTTGATATTAAATGGGCCACAATAATCTACTCCTACTTTGTTGAATGGCCTATCTTGCAAAACTCTACTTGACGGCAAAGCACCCATAAGCTGTTGAGAATGTTGTGCTCTGAATTTAAAACAAGTAACACATTTATTGATTTCTTTTTTAACAATAGAAGTACATCCTACTATAAAATATTTTTGACTAATATTTGCCATTGTTAATTTTACTCCTGCGTGAAATAAGGCACGATGTTCATTACGAATAATCATTGAAGTAATATTACATATTTTCGGAAGAATAATAGGATGTTTTTGACCATACTTTATGTTGGCATTATCCAACCTTCCACCAACACGCATTATTTTATCATTATCAAGAAATGGATACATCTTCTTTAAATTAGTTTTGAGTTCATTGCCACTCAACAGTGTGTCAATATCTTTACAAAAATGCAATCTTTGCACTTGCTTAATAATCATTTTTAAAGAACAACTGTATTCTGTCGAACTAATTACATGAGAACGTTGTTCATTTATATTATATTGCTTTCGACAAATATTAACGAATCTCAAAACATAACAAGTTACTCTCAGTAATTTTGAAAGCGATGAATATTTTGAAATAGGTAGTACTTCATCAATAATACTGCAATGAACACTGCGATTATTATTAACACCTTCAATATCATTAGTTTCTTTAAGTTCTGTGTAATTTTTACAATTGTATTCAATAGCTTTATAATCCATACTTTGCAAATATTCAGGTCCATGCCACCATAACATATCAGTTCCTAACTCTGAAGGCATCAAACCTCGCGACAGTTTATCTGCTGGATTAATTTCTCCGGCAACATGACCCCAAATGCAATCCTTCGTTTGATCGATTATACTTTTAACTCTGTTGCAAACATAAATATCTTTCTTAGGTGGATTTTTTATCCAGCATAAGGCAACTTGAGAATCACTATATAAAATCATATTATTAAATAAATAGCTATGAAATATAAGCCGAACTTTGGTAAATAACTTAGATAAAAGATGGCATGCACTTAATTCCAATTTAGGAATTGTCTGCTTATTTCTTAACGGAGCGATTCGAGATTTACTGCAAAGAAGTGTAACTACTACATTATTCTCACACACAGCTCTAGTGTATATACAAGCTCCATAAGCAATACTAGATGCATCACAATATCCAATCAGATCAATTTGTTTGGCGGAACTTATCATTAAATTACGTTCAACCAATATGGGTTGCATTTTCATTAAATCATGAAAAAACTTGTTCCACGACACTAAAACTTTACTTGGTAGTGGGTCATCCCAGTCAAGATTTTCTTTCCAAACCCTTTGTAAAAACTCTTTAGCTCTTGTAACAATAGGACCGGCCAATCCCAAGGGATCAAAAAACGCTCCTATAAAGCTAAGTACACTACGCTTAGTCCATACGTTAGGTAATTTCCCGCAAGGTTAATGAATAACAAACTTTCTGACTTTAAATCAAGTGACAACCCTAAAGCCTTGACAGACAAATTTTTATTGTCTATACCTACATTTTTAAAATATCTTTTATCATTCGGTATCTCATCTAAAATCAACGGATTGTTGCTACACCATTTGTGTAGCTCAAAATTGCCGTTTGCCATTATTCCAACTAATTCACGATATGCTTGTTTAGCTAATTTAGGAGTTGCAGCACCAAATAATTGATCATCATCATAATTTTCTTTCCACAGTATTAATTGCAAAGGACGCATAGATTCCTCTATTAAAACCTGCCTATACATTTGTCTACAGTCACTCATGCAAATAACAATATATGTACGAAAAAGTATAAGAATATCGAATAACTCCTTTTGCATTACTGGACCACTATATAAAACGTCGTTTAAGCATAGCCCTAAATCAGTCTTAGCGCTGGCATCAAAAACTATCCTTAACTTTGTAGTAATTTTATCTTCTCTAAGGACGGCGTGGTGTGGCAAAAAGTAACATTGATCAAGAGGTCTATTTAATTTTAACAAATCAATGGGAGATGCGTGACCTAGATCTACGAATTCATTAATGAACTTTGTATATTCTTGTTGTAAATATTTATTTTTAGAAAATCTTTTACACAACATATTAAGTCGTTTATTCGCATTACTAAATGAATCTCCGAATTTTAGCTCTTTCAAAGGAACTTTAAGAGGCAGATTTACGTGAAACCTGTTATCTATCAATTTGACAGATTGTTTGAACATTGTTTCACAGATGTTTTCGTTACCTATTTTGTTTTCAGGAATATCGAGAATATGCTGCTCCTCCCAAAATTTCTGAAGAATGTCGTTTACATGTGAGCTAGAATTTTCAATTGTATGCGCATTATTTTGATTATTTAAACAAATATTGTTTGAATGAATAATTTTGCCAGATATCATATAACCATATTTTGTAGCTAACAAATATAAGTCTCCTCCATTTAAAGTTATTTTGTCTGGTAACATTATTTGGCAGAATATATCTGCTGATACCAGAAGACTTATTTCACCAGAGGTATTAAACTCATCATCAGCTAATTCGATGGAATCTGGAATCGACAAGTTCCGAAGCTCAAATGATGTCTGTGGAAGATAAGTTGTTATATTGTCAACCACAGAAAACAGTGCATTGCAACTGTAATTGTTGTGCCTCGAAAACATGCACAAATTGACGGCTTTGGTAACGGGTTTCTTGTATTGACCTAATGTCGTAATATTTATATTATAGTCAAACATGACCGCACCCAATTTTTCCACTAAGTGGTGTTTTATAAAACAGACTTGGCTACCAGTATCGACTAAACCTCGCGCAATAATTTTTGCACCGTTACTACCCTTGAATAATACTTTGATAGTAGGTAGTAAAATCATAGTGCGGCGGTCAATGTGATTGTTTGCAAAATTACACACTTTGCTCTCTAAATGTAACAATGTGTTATGTTCTCTACTCTTACAAAAGTTACATTTGAAATAAAAATTGCATTTTTTGGTGTGAAAATTTAAACAAACGGGGCATAATTTTTCTTTAGTGACAAAATTTATTCGATCTTGAACATTTAATGCCAAAAACTCGTTGCACTGAAATAATTTATGATCTGTAAATTTGCAGAAAATGCACTTTTTGACAGCCCTTGCGTTACTGGTAGATAAATTGGCTATATTGATAGCATTAGAGTAAGAACCTTTTGTTACTGACTTATTAATATTACAGTGCGATTCTTCAAAACTCATTGCTCTTCTCTGTACAAAATTCAATAATTCCTCTGTTGTAGGAAGCTTCGATGGATCTCGTTCAGAGTGATATGACCTACAGCAAGAACTATCAACCTTGCGTAACAAAATAGGTATAATTATCATATCCCAATACTCAACTTTTTGACCGAGACCTTTCAAAGCTTCTAAATGTTGCCTAGCAACAGAGACTAAATTTCGAAGCTCGGAGGCTGTTCCCCTTGAAATTGGCTGGTAATCTAATATAGAATTTACATGATGTGTAATTATTAAACACTAGTGGATCGTCCCAGCTTCGCACGGGTAGCGTTGTTTTTTTAATATCTGAGGTTTCTTTTTTCAGTCACTGCTCAAGCATTGTGAAATTCAGCGTAATGTTTTCAATTTATTAAATTTATAGCACTCCCTTAACAGTGTAGTTTGGTGATTTTTAATGTGCTTTAATAAACGGTTCAGTATTTCCGTTTAATAGCAAATTTTGGAATAAAACGCCATAAAGTATTTATAAAAATCTAAAAAAAAATCATTACGTTATGTAGGATGCAACTACTGGCGCCATCTAGTATGTTATATGTAAATTAGTAAAGATTTGGTTTCGATCACGGGCGCGATGGCTTATTTTATGTATAATTTCGGTGTTTGTCTACCGATTTCTATGATTCTTTTTTTATTGAATAGGTAATAATGTTACCTTTTTTAAATTAGGGATGAGTGAGAGGTTTACAAACGTAAGAGTAAACAAATATAATCAGGATGTTCCGAACTGCTAAGCTATCAGCAATTACACGTGTTATTGTAAGTCAACCATAAAAGATAGACATATACTGTTGAGGATTTTTTTTAGATAATTTTATGAAGAATATTTCCGCGACACATGATTTCTATGTAAGTTTAACCATTAAGGCTGCACACGCGACGGAAGCTTAAAAAGTGGAGTAACTTCTCCCGTTTTCCCCAAATTTCCCAAAATTCCCCTTTACTTCTCTGCTGGAAAGTATACAAAAACCTGCGCAGGAGTATGAAGAATAATTGTACCAAGTTTCGTTAAAATCCGTCGAGTAGTTTTTGTATCCATAAGGAACATACAAACCGACAGACAGACAGACAGACAGACAGACAGACAGACAGACAGACAAAAATTTTACTGATTGCATTTTTGGCATCAGTATCGATCCCTAATCACCACCTGATAGTTATTTTGAAAATATATTTCATGTACAGAATTGACCTCTCTACAGATTTATTATAAGTATAGATTTGTTATCATACCTTGACTTGAGCAAACCTACGGCCTGTATGTATGAACTATCACATAATGGCAAATTCTCGATCAACTGTAAAGCTTCGCCTGAAACATATTTACGTAAATAAACAAATTTCTGTAGAGGTGTTAAAGAACTGTCACTGTCTACCACATTATCAAACATATTAATAAATGATAAAAATTTCGTGATATCCTTTCCGTCAAAAGTCGATATCTCAATTTGCGGCAACCGAGACGTCACAGAATTCCTCTTGTTTACAGTTGGTTCATCTTTTATCATTGTTTGTATTGCAGACATCGTATCATAACAGTATTCTTCTAAAACTCCTTCGTCAACCTCAGTGTCCGTGAGAATCATCAATTCGGTGCAATTATGCTTGAATAGCTGCAAACCATCCTGCAGGTCTTTGTACCTTAATTTAAGACCTTCGACGTCCAATGATTCATTGCTGCTTTGTTTATTAGCAAAGGTCTGCGCCCTTGTAATTTGACCCTTAAATTGACTAATTTTAATTTTTAAAATTTTCAGCTTTTCGTTCATTTCGCCTGTCGGCTTATTAGCCGGAGAGCTGACAGGCATTTTTGAGTACATCCTTGAGGCACATTGAAAATATTATTGTTGATTAGTTGCGAATGTGTGGATGATGAAATGGCCGACCTGGCTGGGAGGTTGCGGGGCGTTAATGAGCTATGAATTTTTTAATTCGCAATTTTTCTCATGCAGAAAATGTTCTTGAGGCACTTTGAATCTTACAGCATTTTAAAGTCTGATGTTTAATTAAACGATATATCATAATGCCAGGCGATTTGGTTGGGATTTAAATGGTGACAGGCGATTTAAAGTTATATTTTTTTTGCGCAAAAAATGTACTTGAGGCAAGCTGGGATCTATACACAATAATTTTTGTGTTGATAAGATGCCATATATCAAATGACAGGCCGTTCTGGCGGTTATTTGATCTTGCCAGGTGATATCATTTTATTATTATTTATTATAAAAAAATAAATTTTTACAAAAAATTTTTGATATACTTTTTATGTAATTTTTTTTATTCATCGATATCTGATGGAATCTCCTCGTCGCTTGTGAACTCGTCCATAGAGTTGAGTTCTATGAACTCTTCTTCATTGTCTGAAAATAAATAAAAAAAATTAACAAATGTGAAATACAATTAATAGTGCGAGTATTTAACAAATTATTATTACATACCTGTAGCATTTTCATCAGAGTGTTCAAATGTCCCAGGATCAATTGCATCGATAACTAATTGCGGCATGCAATCCCCATCAAACCAATAAAAATCCAGTTTATCCTCCTTCAGCTGCCATCCATGTTCAGTGGGTACTAGGTTACTTGGAAAACGTAAATGTGCATTTCTCCAGATACTTGTAACATATTGAGCTCTTAAAAGCTGTTGGTGCAACTCTGCTTTACATGGTGATAACGTTGACGGATCATAGTTTTTGACAGTTTTTTTGAAAGGCTCTTCCGTGCGCTTAGCTTTAAATGTCTTGCAAAATTTTTCAAACCGTGCTATGTTTATATCTGCGATATTATTGACACCGTACATTTCACACACGAACTTCTCAAGCATGTTAAAAACCTCATTGCGTAAATCTGTCGTATGCGCACATCCTAGATCAACAAACGCTTTTTGATACAGTTTATTTTTCATTAATAGTTGGAAAGGCCTCCGCTTGCCTTTATTAAAAAATGAAGGATTGTAGTCACACCCAGTGACTGCATGAAAGCCAGGCAAACTTGCGCATACTGAATTTCCGAATTTGGCATATAATTGTGATATATCAATGAATCTTCTTCTATTTCCAGTGCCGTATTCCATAAAAATATTCAGTTGGTCGCTATCAAGATGATCCATGTTTCCAAGCATTATCAATAATACGTCTGTATCGCATGATTTTATGAGTACATTTGTTGTTGTATCTGCATCAATTTTACAGACATGATGCACTATTTTTGTGTCTGCTTCTTCATGATCTTCACATGTCATACTCTCATTGATGTTCATAAGAATTAAATTATCGTCAGCTTTGTATGAATAACAACGATCATAATTTACGTTAATTGTTGTATTACCAATAAACGGCCTCATTTCATTTTGTGACCAATGATCAATGATAAATTTGACTAAGGCTTGTTTAAATTTTATGTTTTTTAATTGTTTCATAAAATCTGTAGGCCGGATTTGACTGGGACCAGTAATATCTCCCAGCCAATCACGTCACGGCATGCTCCACTCAGTCGACTGCAGATATACGCTCTCTCTCACGCTCATAACAACCCGCTATGCCGCTCACTCGCACTCACAGGCAACTATTATTATCACCTGGCAAGATTAAATAACCGCCAGAACGGCCTGTCATTTGATATATGGCATCTTATCAACACAACAATTATTGTGTATAGATCCCAGCTTGCCTCAAGTACATTTTTTGCGCAAAAAAAATATAACTTTAAATCGCCTGTCACCATTTAAATCCCAACCAAATCGCCTGGCATTATGATATATCGTTTAATTAAACATCAGACTTTAAAATGCTGTAAGATTCAAAGTGCCTCAAGAACATTTTCTGCATGAGAAAAATTGCGAATTAAAAAATTCATAGCTCATTAACGCCCCGCAACCTCCCAGCCAGGTCGGCCATTTCATCATCCACACATTCGCAACTAATCAACAATAATATTTTCAATGTGCCTCAAGGATGTACTCAAAAATGCCTGTCAGCTCTTGGGGTATATTGCTTGTATCAGTCATTATTACACACCACGAAACGGTTTCGGCACCACTTTTGTTAAATAAATAACAAAAAGAATATAATTTTAATTAATTTTTATTTTACATGAAATAATTTTGTACAGAATGTAGAAAAGAAGAGCATTTTACAAGCTTGTTATTACCATAGCAACATTTCTCAACATGCCATCGTCCCGTATTAATCCAGGAGGTTCCAAGGTCGCTGGCACGTGGGCGCTGACAAGAGCCCGACGGATGATATCATTTAAGGCCGCTTATTGCCCGTGGTCCCTCTCGTAGTCCCTTTTTGAAAATCTATGGCCCGTGGTCCCTTTTTACGTATTAGCCGACCAAAATGAAAGTCATGAAATATTTTTGATAATAAACAGTGTTTTTACACATATTGTAGAACAGTTTGATAGTTCAAATATTTTCATCGTACTTAAAACATAAAGAGGTAAAAAGACTTAGATTTTTTTCCACAAAATGTATGAAAAACTACAAATCAAATGTACTAGGAACCCATAGAGTAAAAGTATATTAGTAAAGAACCAGTCTCCTTAATATTTCTTCAATCCTAGTTTCATAAAATATTTTTAACAAGCAGCGAGTACATAAATAAATCAAATAATACTTTTAGGGTTTTCGCGCATCCACCAACCCTATGTTTTCCAAGTTAGTTTTCTTGAATGTTTTTGTTGGTAGTTCAAAGTATATTTACTCCCAATTTAAATTATTGCGTACCCCGTTTAAAAAAAATAAGGTGTAAGTCTACATAAATCTTTCATTATCTACTACGCTACGCTACTACGAAATTCTTACAGGGTCGGACTAGCACTTGCCTAATTTTATTTCGTATAGATTTGAATTGCGCTTAAGATACATAGCAATCTTGCTATGGCGTATTGAGAAAGATTTCCCAGGACGCTTGTAATGCTAAATCCAACACTTATTACAAATATACAGTATCATTTTATTTATCTATATACAGTTCTATTACTCTATGGACCAAATTCTACGTTTTTGGATTGTTGACTAAATCAAGCAGGGCGAAGTCCGTAGAGCTTCTGATGTCCTGGTAATTTGTTGAAAAATAAAAACTAACTTGTTGAAAAATTCCAAGTTTATGATTCTGCATTTAGCAAAGTTTTTACAACTACACAAAAAATATTATCTAATTTTAATATTTCATGTCATCCTGTTATCCTAGTATATATTTATGAGGCAAACTATTTTTGTGTACCAGGGCAGAATAGAACAGTAACTTGTTTTTTGTATCTAATACAAATCAATGTGAAATCCCAGCACTAGCTAAGGTACGGTTTAGGACCTACCGTACCTTATAAGGTATGGACGAAGGTACGGTAGGTCTGCACCGTGTTTTATCATATCTACTGTCTCCGTCTTTATCAGACGTTATCCTAGCCTCAATTGGTTTGTAATTCAACTATGTTCATGCGATGGCATCCTCGTATTGTTTTAAAAATATATATAAAGCAGTTTTTCAGATATAGCACACATTTTAGAACTGCGAATAAAACTTTTGTATTACATACCACACTATGAAAACCTTGCTACTATGAAACCCACCCCAGGTGAGCATTATTTGCACTTAGTCATTTTTTATAATTATTTTATTTCTTGTAGTAGGGATTTAAGCTTGATATTGGCGAAATTATTGTGGCGAACAAGAACATATAATCAAATAAGAATAATCTAATTGAAGCATGATTGACTTACACATTTGTCTTTATAGGTCCCTAGTACTTCTTTGAAGTTTGCATATATATTTTATGAAAATTTTCTAAGTTTTTTTACCTCCTTATGATTTTGGTATGCTGAAAATGTTTGAACTATCAATGCATACAATAATAATATTTTGAATATATATCCGTCTCTTTCTGCTCTTATATAAAAGGTTCACGCATCTAATTTTAGTTGGATTATATTGATAAAGGGACTACGGGTAGAAGAATTTCAAAAAGGGACTACGAGAGGGACCACGGGCAATAAGCCATTTAAGGCAGCATGTCGTGATAGGCGACCTGCACTGCGGGGGCATGAAAGTCCGTGGTGGCCCCATTGGTCAACCTGTACTCCACAACGACAACGATGAATTTCATTGATTTTGGCACCAACTCTCAAACATACTCCCAAACAAAAAGTCGACCTGTCCAGTAACGTACCAATCGCCTCAGAAGGTAATGCATTCAACCAGTATCCCGACTCAGGCTCCATAGAGGCCATGAGACGAGCACGCTGTGCAGGATCGGAAGCAGAGTTCAAGAGGTTTAATTGAATCCGCCCGCACAGAATGTCATCCCAAGACCTCTGAGAAGCCATGTTTGTCGGAACACTCGAATCTGGACCAAGCAATGCAATCCAAGCAGTCTTGGCATCGTCCATTCCACTGATCTCTGTGTCACCTAGAGAGGGACTGACAATTTTTTTGTATAGATCAATTGTAGAATGTACTGATGACAAGAAAGCTGGTAAAGCCACGTCAGATGGTTTGCGTACGCCCAAACCTCCAAACCGAACTGGTAGGGTAGCCTGATCCCAGTTATTGTTATCAAATTTACAATTTAGAATTTTGCTTAACGTATCTCGTATAATAATGTCTAAATCATTTATGCCGAAACAAGCCTCGAAGTGTCGCAACATCTTAAAAAATATGTGAATTTGGGGACGAACAAACAATATTTTATAATTGTATAGGCCAAATGGGGATTAATAGATTGTAAACGCTCCGAATATTGGTTGAAATTTGAAATTTTGTCTTGAATAAAACCTGGTAGAGAATTTTCGTTTAGAGGGGCTCCAAGGAGACGAAGCGAATCATTATTTAGGACCGTAATGTTTGGTGCTATTTCGTTGAATTTATTTATTATTTCATTTTTTTTCATTGGGCAGACAGTTTTTAATATATAATTCGCATTTATTGAAATTAAAATCAAGGCCAATGGATGAAAAAGATAATTTTAAATTTTGAAAATCGTTTAATACTGTATTCGCTTCACCACCTATGGTCCCTTCGTCTAGGTACCATACATTGAATTTAGAGGCGATTGATTCAATGTATGGATGGATAGCTAGGCTGAATATTGCTGGTCCTAAGGGATCACCTTGTTGACAGCCGATACAAGATGAAATTAAATTTTCTTTGTATAATAATTTCGAAGGTTTGCTATAACATTGCCAAATATAGTTGAAAATATGCGGAGCTTTTTTTTTAACTTCAGTCAACAAGGCTGCCCGATCCACTGAGTTGAATGCATTTTTAACATCCACCTTCAAAAGGACTTGGCCCGCCCCATGTGCGACGTAAGTGCGAGCCGAATGTACTGCAGCTTCACAACCACCGCGAGTGCCAAAACCTAGCTGTTTCGGTTCAAAGTATGTTGCAAGATCCGGTAGAATATACTTGCAACAAATTTTCGACACTACGCGGCGAATTGTGTTGCCGACAGCTATTGGCCGTATACCACCGTCTTTTTTTTTTAAAGCACAAAGGTTTGCGCCATATAAGATATCCAAAATATCGTCACAGACCCGACCCGACAGCATGAGGTTCACTAAGCGGGTTAACTGAGCAAGTAACGCATCTCTGTGTTCCCCGACGGACCCACACAAAAGATCTTTCAGATGTTGCGGTGTAAGACCATCGAGGCCACCAGCAGATCCGTTCCTGAAAGACAGTATCGCCGCCATGATTTCCTGTGCTGTCGCCTCGGGTGCGACGATAGATTGGTCCGGCGCATCTGGCATGGTCAAGCCTCTGTTTGAAGTAGGATGCTTCGACTGCAGCGATAGCAGCGTTTCTGGGGTGTCGGGAGCTAAGGTGTCACTAGAAAATATTAATTGTGCAGCACCTCTAATGTCGCCATCTGAAATTTTACTTTTAATTTTACGGTAACAATCAAAAACTTAGCCTCCAAGTTTAATGTGTGGTACCTGGATGACGGCACCATTGGAGGCGAGGCAAAACAAGTTATAAACGATTTGAAAACAATAATAGAAGAATTCAAAAAAATTGGTCTAGATTTGAATTATGAAAAGTGTGAACTGTATTTTGGCCCCGATTTAAACAAAGAAACTGTTACAGAAATGCAATCAAAATTCAATTCATTAGCCCCAGGTATCAAAATTTTAAATTCGGCTTCGCTTCGCCTCCTAGGTGCCCCAGTTCTGGATGATTCTATTCCAAAATTTATAGCAGAAAAAATTTCTAAATTTCAGGAATCATCTTCTTTATTGGCACAACTTAACCCTCATGTAGCATATACAATAATAAAGTATTGTTTGTTTGTTCCAAAATTTACTTATGTACTGAGATGTTCTGGTTTATGGAGGCAAATCTCAGTCCTTCCGGACATAGACAACGTGATTAAAAACACTTTGATCAAAATTCTCAACATTTCCTTAAATGAACGCTGCTGGACACAAGCCACGCTCCCAATACGGTACGGTGGTATTGGCATCCGCAGCGTTTCAAGTATAGCCTTACCAGCTTTCTTGTCATCTGGTTTTGCCAATTACAATCTTTTCTTAAGCATCATTAGTAAAGCTTTAAGTTCGGCAGAGATCATCGATCTCACAGATGCTAAGAAAGTTTGGATGGGTATAGTTGGTCCTACTGTCAATGTTCCCATCAGTCTGGCATCTCAGAGGCAATGGGACGAGCCCCTCTGCTGTCAAGTTCAAGCAAATCTTCTTAGTTCAGCTCTTGACTTGGCGGAGCGGGCGCGTCTCTTGGCTTGCTGTGAGCCAGATTCTGGGCATTGGTTGAGAGCATTACCATCGAGCAACCTCGGCACATTGCTAGACAGAGGCTCCTTTTCTTTAGCTATGGGTCTGCGATTGGGCACCAAAATAAATGAGAGACATCGCTGCCGCTGTGGAGTATTTGTCGATCAGTTGGGGCACCATGGATTATCATGTCGTCGTAGTGCTGGTCGCATACCTCGCCATGCTGCAATCAATGATATTATCAGACGGGCCCTTACCACTGTCAACATACCAGCAATCCTGGAGCCATCAGGTTTGCTGCGGGACGATGGTAAGAGACCAGACGGAATGTCATTGATTCCATGGAAGAATGGGAGGACGCTGGTGTGGGACGCTACCTGCGTCGACACGCTAGCGCCGTCTCATTTGTCGGGGTCTGCATCTAAAGCTGGCACTGCGGCAGCTGAAGCTGAGGGTCTGAAGAGGTGCAAATATAGCAATTTAGCTGAGGAGCATTACTTCTCAGCTTTTGCTGTAGAGACTCTCGGTCCGTGGGGCCCAGATGCGCGTCGTTTTTTCAAAGAAATTTCGACGCGCCTGATCGAGAAATGCGGAGATACGAGGGCTGGCGCATTCTTCGCTCAAAGAATCAGCTTAGCGATTCAAAGGGGTAATGCAGCCAGCCTTCTCGGAACCCTGCCACCAGGCGGCAGCGATTTCGAGAGTATTTTTTATATAATTTAATGTAGGTTAGGTTTTTCATATATTATAATTTTATTTTATTTTTTACCTGTATATATAGTTAAATGTGTAAATATATGTTAAAATCAAATAGATTTAATAATAAAAAAAAAAAAAATTTTTACGGTTTATATCGGAACTATTTTGTGGTAATTTAGTTATAAAATCTGTGTCTAAAGGAGCTAAGCAGTTATGTTTAATTGTCTGTGTAAGTGATAATTTATATTTTTTAGGTGCATGCAGAGTTTTGAAACTAAATAAAAGCAAATTTTTCCAGCTTTCAAAATCATTGTTCTCAACCACCGCTTTTATAGTTCTAGTGAGTGACGATGCAACTGATACACGTGCACCACGAGGTATTCTCTTAATTATTGGTACAGATGATTTTAATTTAGACAGTTCTTTCCAAAATAATTTTGAGTCGACATGATAACTTGCACTAGGTAAGGTGAGGGATGATGCTGGTAAATTTGTTGGAATGATTTGTGGAGTGAGATGACGATTGTGACATTTCGAAATATGGATATTAAGACCACGTTTTCCCTTAAAAAACCGTGGTTGAGAACAATGAGGACATTTTTCCGATTGTGAGGACACCAAAGCTCCTGTTTGAGAAATGGCACTTAAATCATTTAGAAGCATTTAAAAGCATGCTAAAAAAAACACCTAAAAACATATCATAAAAAATTAGAAGCACTTTATTATTATTATTATCTTGTTCATTGGCCCTCGTATACAGTTTATACAAAAATATTTTTTTACCTAACATATTCGCTTACATCTAACACTACGCTTACTACTACAGCCTCTATACTATTTCTACTTAATCAATATTTCTATTGCTTACACCTAGTATTACTCTTACAACTAGGCGGCAGCCTTGGTTTCGCCGCCCGGGGATCGAACTTAGAAGCACTTATAAAATTTTCTTCTTATTGTTTTGATTTTTCGTTGTTTCCTTGGTCATGAATAACTGTTTCTATAGATACGTCAAATTTTTGTTGATGTTCTCTTGGTGATTTTCCTCGGTAACTAAGGATAAAGGCGACAACTGCGCAACTCTGAATTGGCCTAGACCTTGCTTTTATAACATACCCTTTTTATATTATAAATCGATAAAGAACATCATACTTAAAAACTTTGCCCATGGAATGCCTATCTAAAATATTGTAATTTTCAAAAAAAAAAGATAATTTAAAATTGTCGTACCTAGTTCAAACTGAGAATGTATAGAACTAGATTCTTTGCTTCAGTGAAAATAAGAAATAAAAAAAAAACATTTGATCTATGGTGTAAACAAAAACATAACCTCTTTCGGTATTTTCCAGTTCAATCGCTCGCTTACCGGTTTATTTTCATGATATTATTTTTCAACGACGATCAATACAACTGGAAAATACCGAAAGAAGTTATATTTTTGTTTACAGAGCGAAAAGCATAGATCAAATGTTTTTTTTTATTTCTTATTTTCACTGAAGCAAAGATTCTCATTCTATACATTCTCAGTTTGAACTAGGTACGACAATTTTTAATTATTATATTTTTTTGAAAATTACAATATTTTAGATAGGCATTCCATGGGCAAAGTTGTTTAGTTTGATGTCCTTTATCGATTTATAATATAAAAAGGGTATGTTATAAAAGCGAGGTCTAGGCCAATTGTGAAATTGTCAAAATATTTGAAATTTATTTCTGTGGATTTCTTTCCCTCAGCTTGGTCAATTATGGCAAACCAAATGTTTGAATGAACCGCACACTCTTCAACAAATAAATATCAGTGGCATATTATAATTTTGGCTTGTATAAATATTTTTAAATATATATGTCGTAGGATGATTTGATGTTTAGGTTTTTTGCAAAAAACCTAGGGATTTTGCAAAAATCCGGATAATTAGACAACGGTTATAATATTTTCTAATCTTACTAGGTTTTTTGCAAAAAAAAACTAGTTGGTTTAGTAACATTGTACTTCTTAAATGCTGATTGGCTGATTTCTGATTGCTCGCCTACACTTATTCTGATTGGTTCGTCATTGTGGTATTGAGATATTATAGCTAGAGTTATAAAGGGTAAGAAATGACAATACTTATTTGATTAGAAGAATTAAATATATATTTTTATTCTTTTGTTGGAGTAAAATTACAATCACTTTCGGACATATTATACACAGATCAAGTTACCCCAAACTAAGTAACACTTGCATTATGGGATACTAACTCAGCGATATATTTAATATAATACACAAATGGTCATCACACACATGTTGCTCTCAGCGGGGATCAAACCCGCAACCTCCAGACCGAAAAGCTAGTCACCTATCCACTCGTCCTAGGACGTCTTCAATATAGGTAGGATCAATAAAGTAAATACGTTTTAAATTGTAGTATTGAGGTATTATAGCTAGAGTTATAAAGGCAATACTATTTTTATTCTTAGCAACTTTTTGTAACTAAAATTAAAATAAAAATCAAATTAAATGTAGGTAGGAACAATGAAGTAAGTACGTCTTAATTAACAACCAATCAGAGATGACGTGTTTATGGAGCACTGCAATGGACCAATCAGTGTACAGTATTCATAAAAACTGACATTTCGTTTCGGAGTCATACTAAACCAACTAGTTTATTTGCAAAAAACCTAGTAAGATTAGAAAATATTATAACCGTTGTCTAATTATCCGGATTTTTGCAAAATCCCTAGGTTTTTTGCAAAAAACCTAAACATCAAATCATCCTACGACATATATATTTTATTGAGCACGATGTGTTCGTGTCAAAGTCAAATAAAAATAACCAACAATACATTGATGGGATTGATTGGCCTATACGTCAAAAGTAGCTTCATTCAATCAATCATCAACAATGAGATCAATGAGATGAGAGTTGAGAGAGAACTGAGAAGAAAGGAAAATATACAATATTGCTGTGTTGTGTTGTTTTTGATGCTATTGTAGTTATTTCAACGTTAAGCAAAGATTCACTCTATAATTTACAAAAATATAAAGCTATATTTTCTACTTGAAACTTAAGAATCACGGAAAGCAGCTTGTCGTTGTCAGCAATACTGTTTTGTTTTAATATTCAGAATGACCTAAATGGGTTAATTGTAATGCTTTGAATACTTTTTAACCTGTGCCCATGAGCGAAATTCAAAAGATAACAAATAGTTGTAAGTATATTCAAGTCTTAAGTTATAATTGAACCATCAACTTCTCCATTATACAAGACCACACTTACAATACTAATGTACACAATTAACTTATTGACTCACATCTTCAATCCCTTCTTGAGATTACTTAAACTTTAAAAAGAAAAAACCGTAAAAAAGTTTTCTGTATCTCTAACTTATAGATATTTATTACAAAATACTGAAATAAGTACTGGGTTAAATAAGAGTTCCTCAACTTAGTCCTTCCTTGGCATTGATATAGATGTTGGATTAATTGAAAGACACTGTTCAATATCTTTGTGCAGCTGGGCAGTTAATGATATAATATGATATTCTGCTGTTTGTGCTGTAGATATTAATAAACTGTTAGCCATTGTCACTCACATAAAATTGTATTGTTTGTGACTATAATTTTACTTACAATATAGTTATTTATATAATAATCGGGATTAACAAACAAATACATTTTTAATCACTTATGTGATATGTTTGCCTGACCTTTTGGCACACCTACTCCATCAGTCTGTGACCACAGCATCAATAGGTGTGCCGAAATGTTGGGCAGCAGTAGTGAGTGAGTAGCAGTAAAGTTGTACTTTTCACTTAATTAATATACAAATGGGAAGGTAATGTATTGCTGAAATGGGACATTGTTGCTAAACAAATTGTCCAACAATCACTTAAAAATCTTGCATAATTCTGATTATTTTTATGGCATGTATGAAAGTATTTAAACTTGCTGTGTAGTGTCTGCTTAGAATAACACTACCCCATTTCTACCCTTGAGTGTTTGTCAGAGGTTTAAAGAATTTTTGGTGAATGTGGTTGGAGACACATCACCAATAACCTTTTCTTTCTTATTTCTTTTTCATAGAGGTTTTTAGCTGTGAGTATATGTATGATGTATGTCACTCATGAGAAGAGATAGTTTGGTGACATAAATATACAGAAAGTTAAAGCATAACTGTTTTAAACACCAATTTATATTTGTGAAAGACTAGAAATTTGTGAAACTTATAGAGGTATAACACAGGATCAGTGTTTATTTATCCATTTAAATAAGGCACACCAGCAGTTAACACAACAGACATAAAAGTTGTTAATTTTACATAGAAAACTTATTGCATTTATTTAAAGTTAAGAATTTTACCACTGCCTGTGTAGAACTCCTTAGATTGTAATAAGAGATGTAGGATTTGCACATATCTGAATGCGAGACAAAGTTGCATCCAGCTAGTCATGTACAAATATTACCCTAACCTTGTAGTCAGCCACCCTTTTAGTTAGCAGTGTTAATAAAAATCAACTTACTATTTTCAGTTCCAAGTTACAATGGACCAGCTTCAACCAAACAGTCATGTGATGCCTCACATAGTCCAAGTGTACCAGAGAGAGAACAAAATGCAGAACCCTCAACTCATACCATTATCACAAAGAACTATCTACCAACAACTCAACTCGCAATTAGGCATACCAATATCCATTAATCCAGAAATCCACAATATAATTCCACAAGAAATACTTGTCCAAAACCATCAAGTAACACCCCACATACTTCATGGCCAAGAATTGGGTCAATCTGTACATGTCACACATCTACCTCTACTATTTAATAATACAACAAACCAGATTTATGGGCATTTCTACCAAAAAGAGGATAGCACTGTTATTGAGATAGTTCATGAAGAGAACAAGTAAGTATATTCAATTTTACAAATAAATAATGCTAAGGTCGTGTGAAGTAATTGTTCTAGTGTGAGGCTTTAATTATTATTATTTTGAATTGTGGGAGTTACTTCACAAAATACATACATATACTCACCGCTATAAATCCCAAAAAAGGGTAGCCAGAGCTTTAGAGCTGGAAACTCCCCAGCCATTTGGATGTTGATAGTAGTAGACAATTTCGAAACTATGGCTCTTTGGGATCTATAGCCGTGAGTATGAGTAGTTATAAAACACGATATTATAAATTTCCTTAATGTTTAACTCCTCATTAAAATATATGACTTAAGAAAAAGTGAAAACCTGATTCAGGAAAAGAACTAACACCTCCGAATGTTCACCTCCTCCTCTTACCGTTTAATTGGTATAATAGTAATTAAAAGAACAGGCAGTTAATAAGAAATAAATATATGTTCCAGTTCACAAAAACAAGTTGAATCAGAACAAAGTCACAATGAAGAAGTAGTGACAATAAGAAAGAAAAAAAATCGAAGCAGTGTCGCAAACCCCGGCTCTTGGGCTTGCAATGTAAGAAAAGCCAAACATCAGAAAGGAGAAGCTTATGTTAGTAGAAGAGGAAAATATGTACCCGAAAAAAAAGTGAGAAATCTTAAAGACTGTATGAAATCTTGCAAATTTAAATGCAGCATTAATATTAGCGATAATGATCGACAAGAGTTATTCAAAGCATTTTATTCTCTAAACACAAACGAAAAAAGACTATTTTTACTCAGCACCACAGAACGCTCTTTAATAAAAAGTTACGTTTGTGATCCATATCATAAAAAACGATTCTCTTTTAAATACTTTTTTATCATTAGATCTAATAAGTATACAGTTTGTAAGAATTTTTACTTAGGAACTTTAGCTATATCGCAGAAACCAGTATATAATGTACATTTAAGTAAATCAGATTTTAATATACCTAAGCCTGATGGCAGAGGATTTTCCGAAAACAGCACTCATACTTTGCCAACAGAAGTGAAAGATAGAGTAAAAAAACACATAATGTCATTCCAAACCACAGACTCAAAACCTATAAAAGTAAATTCTAAAAAGAAGCAATTTTTACCTGACTCTCTTAGTATAAAGCAGTTGTATAAAATGTATGAAGAAGTATGTTTGCGTGATAATTACCAGCCAGTTAAAGAATCTATGTATAGGAAAATTTTCAAAAGTGAATTTAATTTGCACTTTAAAAAAGTTTGTCGAAAATGTAAAGAGCCAATACAAAAATGACCATATGATTTCGTTTTGCCAGTTGCAATATTACGTCGGCTTTATACTTTTAAAGGTGAAAAAAACTTTTGGATTTCGTCAAAGTTATATCCATGAAATAATGAATTTTTAAAGGCACTAGGTTGGGCACATTGGAAACAGAATCCTTAGCCGTTATCACCTTAAGGTGAGGGAAAATCTCGCTCAACGTGGAACTCAAATTTGGTGAAGATCACGGAAAGCCGAAAAAATATGCCAGCACAAGACCATTCGCGGTTATTTTGTGGTAAGAGTATGTCCAGCAGTCGTCGTCTATTGGTAACAATATAGATGAATGATGAAGACGTCTACTTGTCAAGGAAGCCAGTTGAAATTGCAGTGACACACTCACTGTAATTTCAACTGCCTTCCTTGAAGAACCTATCTTCATGATCTGATTAATTTTGCGAGTATATGTGACTCCGGCTAGTTAAGAGTATATAGTAAAATATTTTTATTGCATTTATGAAATAGATTGCTTTAAATTTTTTTAAGACATTTTGTATTTTTGTGCAAAATAGCGCTTGTAATAAACGAAGTTTATACAATTAATTTTGTGTTTCTTTAATCTTTATGCTGTGTACAGAATACCCCAGGATACATTAAGCATTAACCGGAAGCAGGTAATTGAACCACTATTGAATATAACATTTTATTGCAAAATTATACAACATGAAACAAAATGCCCTAGTCATTTCTATTACTCTTAAAAAGTACAGGAGAGTAAGCCAACCAGTGTCCTCAAATGAATTTATTTTGGAGCTGTGGAGGAAAAGGGAAGATCTTCCGCCAGGCGGTGGTATGCCTTGGGACCTTGGTCCGACTGTATTAAGTTGGAACTTGTATATATAGTAAACATTTTAGAAACTTCGATTGCGCGATGTAGGAATTGTATGGCGCGTCTTGATGACGAGTGTGACATATATTGCTTGGTTACGTGTTGCTGTAGAATGTGATTCTTCTTGCACTGTCAGCGTTTCTATGTAGTGCGCGTCATTGTATACTGATGCGCGTCGCTACAGAGCTCAATTGAAGTATGTAATTTATTCATTTACTAAATTTGCAGAATGAATCAGGCACATAGGCTTTCACATATAATTGCAAGGATTTAGTCGGTTAATACATACATTAGGCTTGCAATTAGTAATAGTATTTTAACGGCGCCACATCGAAACAATTTGTCTTTTAATATCTTGGTTGAACCTAGCCTGTTGCTATAATAAAACAAAAAAATATGTGTAGGCATTTATTTGTCGGTTAAATGTAAAATATTCTGTTTATATGTAAGTGTATTTTTTCATATCTTGATTACTGTTATAAAGTTATTTAGCACAATACTTCTAATTAATAAGGAGGACACTGTTCTTCTGGCAAGATAGGATAAATATTACTAAAAAAAATAAGACTATGGAAGTCTTAGTTATGTACGTTGCATGAGGCATATGAGAGTGGTATGCGATAAGTGAAAAATAATTTAAAAAAAAAACTGGATAATGGCGACTATATTTCACATAATTGACAATCAGACATGATTCATACGATCCATGCAACGGGGTCAGGTTCTGCTAAAAGTAGAGCTTTGATCAGCAAATCTACCAATCAAATATTTAATAATATAATATATTTCTGCTGATAGCTTCGGTAAAACGCCTCTGTTAGTTTCTTTATTTCAAAATCGTAAGGGTGGTGGGAGAAAATTAAGTCTTAGTAAATTAATGGCCAGTAGAAGTTACATTCGTTTGTTTGGCATGCATTAAAAATACTCTATGGTTTTATTTTGACCAAGGAAATTATTACAACCTCCATGATTTGGTAACAGGTGTCAGTTTCCAGTGCTATTGTTAATTTTAATTTCATTTTATACTTTTTATTGTAGTACTAATGAATCGTAGCTGGTAAGATAATGCACACTAAGTCTTCACCAGCTGTCTTCAGTTCCCATTTCACTTCCACGCTGACTTTGGGGTAGGACTTGAGTACTGGGAGAGTGGCTCTGTATTTCACTAATTCTCCACTCTGTAACACAAAGAAACAACAAATTATATTACAAATTATACTTTTTTGTGCATGAAACCTCATGTCGGGATTATTTTACTAATCAATCAAGGAAAGAAAATTTTCGACACCCTAGCTCAGTTGGCAGAGCGGATAGACCGGGGGGCTGATTACGTATCTTTAGCGACTGACGATTGTGTCGCAAGTTGCACGATTGTCGCTGTCAATGTCATAATTTGTATGTGATTTGACACTTTTGACAGCGACAATATTGCGACTTACGAAACAATCGCGTTCGCTAAAGATACATAATCAGCCCACGGGATGTCGGGGGTTCAAGTCTTCCTGGTGTCGATTTTTTTTTCCTTGATTGATTAGTAAAATAATTTAAATTTCAACCATTCAGCTATAGGTGCAATATGTTGATCGAAGAGATTAGTTCGTTATTCGTTAGTTCAAGATGCGGCGTTTTCCGCGTCAGTAGGATCGCCCGTTCTTACGTTACCTAAACTCACGGCTATAAATCTCAATGAGAGATAGATAGAGCTTCGGAATTAGCATTTTCCCAGTTCCTAACTTGGAAATTAGGAGGAGAAATATGATCCCCCAGTTTCTCACATGGAATTTGAGTGGATTAATTATGGTAAAATGAGTATTGTTGGTGATATATGTTCCAGTCATATCGCCCATCCAATTATATTATTATCGCCCAATTATATTATTATTTACGGTATATTTTTATATATATTGAGTTCATTATTATTAGTTATATATATTTACTAGTGGATCGGCCCAGCTTCGCACGGGTAGCGTTGTATTAAAATATCTGAGGTTTCTTCAATCACTGCTCAAGTTTTATGATTTTTAGCGCCTTGATTACAACTTCTAGCACTTCTAAATAGTGTAACTTTGTGATTTTGAAAATGCTTTCATGAACGGTTCAGTATCTCCGAAATTAAACGTAGGTTGAGATGGTAGAGTTGAAGTAGAGTAAAATTCTAACGACCGATTTCTGAATTGAGTATTCCAGCTGAGAACAACTTAAGTATCGTTCTGTCCCATTGAAATCTTAACAACTGAATGATACAAAACGATACTTAAGTTGTTCTCAGCTGGAATACTCAATTCAGAAATCGGGCGTAAGAATTATTTATAACAATCTACAAAAAAAAATTTCAGCGATGTAGGATGCAACTACTATCGCCATCTTGTATGTAATATGTAAATTAGTAAGGATTTAGTTTTGGTCGCGTGCGACTATTATTTTTTAAGCATAATTTTGTTGTTTCTAAACCGATTTCTATGATTCTTTTTTTATTAATTAGGTAATAATGTTAACTTTGGTAATAAGTGATGAGTGAGAGTATTATAAACGTAAGAGTAAACAAATATAATCAGAATGCTCTGAACTGCTAAGCTATCAGGAGTTACACGGGTTATTGTGAGTCAACCATAAAAAATTGACATATGCTATTCTGGAATATTTTTTAGACAAATTTATGTAAAATATTTCCGTCATACGTGATTTCTATGTAACTTTAACCATTAAGACTGCACACGCGACGAAAGCTTAAAAAATGAAGTAACTTCACCCGTTTTCCCAAAATTCCCCTTCACTACTCCGCTGAAAAGTATACTATAACCTGCCCAGGAGTATGAAGAATAATTGTACCAAGTTTCATTCAAATCCGTCGAGTAGTTTTTGTTTCCATAAGGAACATACAAACCGACAGACAGACAGACAAAAATTTTACTGATTGCATTTTTGGCATCAGTATCGATCCCTAATCACCCCCTGATAGTTATTTTGAAAATATATTTCATGTACAGAATTGACCTCTCTACAGATTTATTATAAGTATAGATTATTATTCCTTTATTTATTTCATTGCTATGTGTTGACGCTATAACGAGTGCTTCTTTTAATTTTGTGTATTGGAGTATTGTTTTTCTTTTTATATTTGTAGGTGTCGTTGGCTGAAAACCAGCGGGTCTTGAAATGTTCTGTGTACTGTTCCAGACACACATGCTGAGCCGATAACCATTTTGGCAATAGGTTACATGTTACATTTATAAACATTAATCGTGATTATTTAAAATTTTGTTCATATTCGTTCTTATATGTTTTTACTGTGTGTTGTAATGTATTATTATATAATTAGCTGTGTAGTGTCAGCTTAGAATATCACTACCCCATTTCTTCCGGTGGGTGTACGTAAGAGGCGACTAACGGTATTGGGGCTTTAAAGGGATTTTTGGGCAATGCGGTTGGACACCCATCAACAACAACCTTTATTTTACCATCTTTTCCCCACTCAACTTTCCAAAGGTGGCTGAGGAGTTTCTCATTCCTTAGCTCTGGCTACCCCATCTAGGGATTTATAGCCGTGAGTATATGTATATATGTTGTATTATTTCTTTTATGTCACTTATGTAAATAGTGCCAAATAAATGTCTTTTACTTACTTACTTACCATCCATTGCTTTATAACCCCAAACTACCTAGTCACTTTGAGTGATACCCGAAGGTAAAATAAAAGGGCTATTCTTACCCGAAACTACATTAACTGTGGTAGTAAGTGTAATAAAACATCATAATAATATACCGTTTTTTTTTATTAAATTAAATGCATTAAGTTACCTAATGCATGTAAAATTCATTAAATCCTCTACCTTTCTTTGGTATGGATTTTCCTCTTTATCGGCTGCTACAACTAAACATACATACCTATACTCACGCCATTATTTCCCATTGGGTAGGTGGAAACTTTTGATCGCCACTTTGTATGATCCTAGCAAACCTCTCTAGCTTCGTTTACATCCATCAATCTTTTCATACATGCTAATTTAATAAAGATTTTAATGCAAGATGCAGATCGCTACTAAATAATATAAGTTACCTTCACTGGACAAGCGACCCCGCTGTCTTTACAAGCATCCGGCTGAGGAAGGGGGAAGGGCACTGGCAAGTTCATGATGATCCCGTGGACCACCGTTTCTATGGCTTTAATATCTTGAGCTGGAAGATGAAATGGGTTTTTATTTTTATTTATTTCTATCACCAATATAAACAACCATTTATAGCTCAATGGGTAGAACCACCATGATTGCTCAATGAGTGGTGGTTATTTTAAGGACCAAATTTATAAAAAAAAATATTTCAAAGAAAGTCAACCGTGGTAGCTCAGTGACAACCGTGATAGTTCAGTGGTCAGAATACCCACCCTTCAAACAGGTAGGCCTGGGTTCAAATTCCGGGTAGAGCTAACTCTAATTTCTCTTTTCTAAAGTTATATGTGGTTAATTTATCATGGTTGTTAAAGATGAAGGAAAACATCATAAAGAACCTCACATGGCTAAGTTGTACTTAGTTATGTATGTGACAGTGAACGGTTGAGTCTTTATTTCTAACTACCACACAGTTAAACAATCGGCATAAAAAACTAGATTCAAAAATCAACTTAACATTACAGTTTAACTCATAATTAACAAATAAAAGCTAATCTAGCTATCTGTTCAAATCACACGAAATTTTTTTTTTTTATGAGAGGCAAACCTCGGCTGAAAGGTTCTTTGCAACCTCACTATACTTTTTCAGTTTGATCTAGGCCGCGACACTTTTTATGTATTAATTATTTTGAAAATTACAATATTTTAGATAAGCATTCCATAGGCAAAGTTGTTTAGTTTGATATTTTTAATCGAGTTAAAATATAAAAAGGGTATGTTTTAAAAACGAGGTCGAGGCCAATTGAAACAATTGCGATTTGCGATTGTACTATATTCACAACTAGTGGATCGGCCCAGCTTTGCACGGGTAGCGTAGTTTTAAAAATATCTGAGGTTTTTTCAATCACTGCTCAACCATTGTGAAATTTAGCGCAATTTATAGCACTCCTGAATTAATTAATTAATTATTAATTAAAATTAATTAAAAAATATTTATTTGCCTTTAGTTAATACATTTGAAATATATATAAATTATATATAACACAATTTAGATTTGGAATTTGGCGACTTTTTACAAACATTTTTGTCGTGTCTCCCAAACTAGATTTAACTGTACTATGGGAGACAGTTTTGAGTAGAGTAAGTCTTTACAAATATTAATGAATACATTGAAGGCATTAAAACTAACCTAACTATTTTCAGTTGAAAAAGTATGTGTGTGGTGTTTGTGTGTGTGTGCGTGTGAGTGTGTGTGTAAAGTGTGTGTAAAGATAGAAATAATGTAATAGGATTGATTTTAAAATTAAAATTAACTCATCTTGTAATAATTTGCTCAGTTTCCTGATAATTAAGTGTAATTAAATAGTTGGTAATCTTATTTTTAACTTCGTACTTGTTGCATTCCAGAATTTGTAATTTTTGATCTAGTTTGTTGTATATGAATGAACACCTACAGACAAAATGTCGAGAGCCAAATACCGTTCTAGACCTAACTGTTTCACAAGCCTGTTTTCGTCTTTGATGGTTGAGGGTAATTTCAGGTTGTAAGTTAATATTTGAATGCTGTCGTAGAATGGTATTTAGCTGATATAGTTGCCTGACAGTAAGGACCCTACACTCTTGGTAAAGCTGGAAGGTGGGGAATCTATAGGGTTTATTTGTCATTACTTTTAGGTTTGCTCTCTGAGCCCTTTCTAATTTTAATAATAAAGTTTTAGCCGCGCCTCCCCAGACCGGAATACAATAGGAAATAATTGATTTACATAGAGAATCGTAGACCAATCGGAGAGTTTTTGAGTCGGCTGAAGGCCTCAGCTTTTTAAAAACATAGATTAGTTTACGAACCCTAGAGCAAAGAGCGTTTATGTGTTCGTTCCAATTTAGTTTTTCATCCAAGGGGATACCTAAATATTTCATGCTCTTAGTCCTTGTAATTTCCTGGCATTGACACGGTTTTGCATCATTTAGGCAAGAGTGCAACACGATAGAGAACATTTGTGAACGTCCACTTCCCCGCCCCATTGTAAATGCCATGAATTTTGTTTTTCCTATGTTAAGGGTAAGAAGATTGCAATTTAGCCATTTTGAAACGATAGAAAGTGCCTTCTCAGTGTGTAATTTTAGTTGCTGATATGATGATTCAGACATTACTAGGGCTGTATCGTCAGCATACGAAAAAATTTTACAATTTGGTATTTGCAAGTTGCATAGTTCATTTAAATATATTTTAAATAATGTAGGACCCAGTATGCTTCCCTGCGGTATGCCGTACGTGATAGTCATCGGTTCACTTTTGAATTCACCAATTTTAACAAACTGAGTCCGATTTGATAGGTAACTTTCAAAAAGTGAGTAACATATGCCTCTGACACCTAAACTATACATTTTTTTAAGGAGTTTTTTTATTGAAACTGTTGTGGCTTTGTGATTGGGAAAGCGCTTTAATGAACGGTTCAGTATCTACGAAAATAAACCCATGCAAACAAACAATCAGAGTTACAAACTTTGCATACATCATACATATACTCACGGATATCTTTTGCCCGCGCAACCATTACTGAAAAACAATCCTTATAGCATGATTCAGTATACACGTGCGACGACAGGACGCGATGTTTTATTTCATGTATAAGTTTGGTATTTATGTACCGATTTCTATGATTCTTTTTTTATTGAATAGGTAATAATGTAAACTTTTTTAAATGAGAGATGAATGAGAGAACTCCAAACGTCAGAGTAAACAAATATAATCAGAATGATCCGAACTGCTAAGCTATCGGGAGTTACACCTGTTATTGTGAGTCAACCATAAAAGATAGTCATTAGTGGAGCGCCCGGGGGTTTTGACCTCGGATCTCATAGGGATTGAATGAATTTCCATGTAACCAACAGAATTTTGTTTTGTGTGCTCTAAATCGTAACTTCTACCAATATTATATTGTGCAATTAATTTTTTCATTGTTTAAACAAAAAAATATGAAAAAATAATTGGAGCATAATATTTAATTGGAAATATTTTTTTTAGTTCTACGTTAAATTTTACTTAAATAGATAAAGACAAACATCTTCCCAACATTCCATTTTATTTGAAGGGTCGAAGGGACCTTGAGCAGCAAGCAGCAGCGGCCTCTCTGTATGTCTTTCCTCGAGCCGTCACTAGGGTGTCGTCTGCATAGCAGGTGAGTTGGACACCCCAGAGGTTGGCGCCACGTAAGACCCAGTCGTAACCGATGTTCCATAGGAGCGGGCCCAAGACTGAGCTGTGGAACACCGCAAGACATTACGGCATTGGCGCCTACTGATTGTGAAATATATTTTGTAAAACCATCCCGAGGCAAAGTTAACCAACAAATATTTTAATCGAAAAGTTTAGAGAAATCTCTACCAGCATGTAAAGAACATGTTCTATTTTTACATGCTTTCACGGGTTGTGATACTACTTCTGCGTTGTACAATAAAGGAAAAATTAAGTTTATTAAAAAATTTGAGAAGTGGAATTATCATGAATGAGTCATGTAGACTCAGCAGCAGTATTTAAAACTGTACATGAAGATGTAAATAATATATTTCAAGCTGGTATTACATGTATTTTGGGACTGTATGGTGCTTCGGCAAAAGTGACAGATTTGAATACATTCAGGTTCAATTCTTTCATCAAAGCAACTGCCAAATACACAAGTGTTCTTTTATCTTCATTGCCTCCCACATCTGATGCAGCATTTGAACACTTCAAACGGGTTTACCTACAAATCCAGATGTGGTTAGGAAATGATTTAATCATCGAAAATTGGGGATGGAACTATTACAATAATACCTATCATCCAATATTTATGAATCAATTACCTGCTCCGGAAAATTTAATAAAACTGTTATTTTGTAATTGCAAAAAAGAATGTGGAGCTGCATGCGGAGGCCGAAAAAGTGAATTATACTGCAGTATAGCATGCCTACAGTGCAACGACGACAGCTGTTTAAATGTAGCGCCTATGATTAACATCAGTGAAATTGAAGATTATATTTGAAAAAATTTAGATTTTTCAATGAATATTTTTTTTTGTGAAATATTTTTTTTCTTTTAAATAGTCATAATTTCCTTGTTTTTAATAATTAATTCGATTTTACTTTTATGCTATAATAACAGTTCTTTTTGATATGCAAATTATTTAAATAAACAAATAGTTCACTTAATATTTTTTTTAACATTTCATTATCCATAATTTATTAATTTTTTCAGTAGCTTCCACTTCTGTTTCAAAAAAATAAATTCTACAAAGTTACCTTCATTATGGCACATAAGTTATTGCAATCATAAATTTTTGTTGTTTAAAAATCAAATGCACAACTTTTAAATAGGTAGAGATTATTATTTATGTTATTCATAACACATTTTCGCAAAGATAATTAAATTTCATCTAGTCCCTGAGACATCCGAGGTGTTAATGTTTTTAACGCTCCAGACGCTCCACTACATATGGTGTTGAAGGATATTTTTTACACACTTTTATGTAGAATATTTTCGTTTCATAAAAATGGAGTAATTTCCCCCGTTTTCCCAAAATTTTTCAAAATTCCCCTTCACTACTCTGCTGAAAAGTACACTATAACCTGCCTAGGAGTATGAAGAATAATTCTACCAAGTTAACACAAACCGACAGACGGACAAAAATTCTACTGATTTCATTTTTGGCATCAGTATCGATCACTTATCACCCCCTGATAGATATTTTGAAAATATATTTAATGTACAGAATTGACCTATCTACAGTTTTATTATAAGTATATAGATTAATATGAGCAATGGATGTTCTTGTTCTTTCTCATAAGGTGTTCTCATATTGTTGTTAGAAAATATTAATTGACAAACATTTAACTTAAGAAAACGGCCCGTAAAAGAAAAATACTCTAAAACGAATTAAATATGAAAATAACTCGAACCTAAAATAATAATATATTTTTGAACAAAATGGATCACCTTCAGCCATTTGACGGAAACCCCATTTTTCCTACAAAATTATATAAAGAGCAGAGTGTTCCACGATTTTGGTATTTCCGAAATATCTTTTTTACCACGTAACACCATCCGATATTTTTTGATCGCGGTCAAAAAGGGATGAGTATACGCAATTAAACTCAAAAAAGGCAAAAATTTTCTAAACTTTATTCAAAGCGACTTTGAAGATCACATTTCAGAAACACGGATTCGTTCATTTATTATTTTGGTGAAAATACATCGTACGAAGTGGCGATCGATAGTCTCTGCCTACCCCAATGGGAATTAACGGCGTGAGTATATGTATGTATGTATGTATGTTTTATATATACAAGCAATACAAATACCTAAATAAATACTAGGCAACTCGGAAATATAATTTTTAATAAGCTTACAATTCAGTGTCCAACACTCAAAATGATAATTCGAAGTCGACCTTATTAATATAATATTTACAAACCCGCCCATATGAGAATTTTTACTCAGCGACGCTGCCTTAACAACTACAGATATGTCTGTCTAACCTATGTGACAATTGTGTGTATGTAGACGTAGCTGTTGCCGCCCTACAATCCTCACAGCCCGTATATGTCCCCATAAAGGAGCGCGAGGGACTGGTTACAATATAATTGGTGTAATATAGGTATATTTTCAAAATAAACTCACTACGAACTTGACAAAATTAAGGTATTTATTATTAAGGTGTAAGACTACGCGATAGAGTCTTAACAGAATGAAGTAACTAAATACTATAAACTAAAATTGTATGATATATACCGTGTATGTTATGTCTTTACCTTAAGTTATCGATGCTGAAATACTTACAAGGTGTGAAATCGATACTAATCGTCGCATTCGTGCCTCTCTTCAGTACGCATTGTTTAGCGTTCTCCGCACAACCGGACACGCCTACAGATTGCACTGTTGCTAATTTGGACCCTGGAATAGAAGTAAAAATTATAAAAAACTCCGTACATCTAGTTGTCTTGTAGAACCCAACTAGGAATGGCATTGCAGGTGTACTATTTTAAGCCGACACTACACGCTAAACAATCTTCATTGGTAGATAAAGAAAATAGATTGTAGAATAAGGTTTGTGGTGATGGGTCTCCAACTGCAACGCTTAAAAATCACTTAAAAAGCCCCAAAACTCTTAGTCGTCTCTTACGAACACCCACAGAAAGAAATGGGGTAGCGCTATTCTAAGCACTGCAGGTCTAAACACTACACAGATTACATAGCTACATAACTTAGGTAATGATAAATAATGTATTGATAGATTTCAAGAATAATCATAATTATTTTTGTTCTGATTCCAAAAAAGAACATTATCATCGCAGTTCACATGTTTCCACACTTAGGGTTTCTAACAGTCTGGAAGACATGACCGTTATAGTTGCCAGGACAACCGGCTTTACGTGTTCTCGAAAGCACGGAATCACTGCGCACTGCCTGGTAATCGAACCAGTGGCCTCTGGGTCATGAGGCAAACATTAACCGTTGACCGCGGTGTCAGTTAAACAAGTAAATACTAACGATCAAATTCGTGATGTTTTAAAGGAAGTGCAGGTTCAATGCTCGTATTATTGCCAACAGGGTATGAGAACATGAACAAAAGTATATGAAACGTAAGAGAAATAACCTTTGCATAGTTTCGTTTGAAAAGGTCACAGCCATGGACCAATTGTGACTAGACATTTCGTAGTTGATTCATTTAGTTACACGATGGTCACACATATGTCTGCTTATGTCACCTTTATAGCTAATAGTTTTAGGGTTCCGGCCCAAAATCTAAAACGGTATGGGCGTTTTTCAAATAAATGGCCCGCTACGCAACCGGAATTCCGGTTTCCAAATATTTAATATCATTGTTGAATTCGTTACAGTTTTATAGAATATTTATTAAACTTCGCAAAAAATATAACAGTTCGGCATTTAAAAAAATAATTTGACCAGAAAATATTTTTTTCTACATCAAACAGCACTTGAAAAGTTCCTATTCGTTACGTTGCAAATGTATTGATATTAATAAAAATCTGTAATATTTTTATGTTTTTTATTTAAAGTTATATTACTTAACTTTGTTATCAACTAATTTAACATATATAAAGACTGTGCCATGATTATTTTCATGAAATTAAAACAAAATTACCTCCAGTAAGCAACACTTTTCTGACAATAGACCAACTTTTAACACGTTTTTAAGAAACATGCAATATATTTAACAACTAGCTCTTGGAACAAACGATAGAAAATATATTAATAAGCATCATCAAGCTTTAATATCAGACATAATCTTATAAAAATACAAAAACAAATGGTATTTTCTTAATTAACTCACAGCACGACAGTTACGACGGGGAAATGTCTTGTTAGTAATTGGAATATAAGACTGCGTTCACAAAGCTATGTATTGCGCCTATCATAAACTATATCAAAATAATAATCAGTCAAAATACTAAAAGTACAGCAACATCAATAAGGATACAATTATATAATAAATAAATACCCTGTCCTACCAAAAGTTGAAAAAACTAAGTTTCGGACTTCAAAAGTATGTAGGTAAAATTACGTGCCTAGACTATAGAGAATTTCGTTATCACAATGTAACATTTGTATCACAAACTATTAAAAGTTGTAATTGCAGTTATGACACCTGCTTGCTAGTAAGGTGTTACTTTCTGTAGCCATCGTCTATTTGTGAGGAGTTTTAAATCAAAACTAGTCGAAAAATTTACAATATATAGAACAATTCCATACTTCTTAGAGAAACTTGCATTTTTAGAACAGTTGAAATCATAAAATAAAGCAGAAGGTAGATCTGAAAAGAAAATGAGGTAGGTACCCTGCTCATTTTCTTCTTCTTCTTCAGAACTACTTTAAATAACACTAAACAAGCCGAACCAGATAAACTATTAAATATTCATATAATGCAAATTCGTAGTAAACGATAACTATAGCAATGAGATCGCGGCTTTATGGTTCCAGTTAGTAATGAAAATCATTCCGCCTGTATATAACGTTATGATCATGACGTTACGAAAGTCCATTTTTAAAAATTAAAACCTTAACATACATCAAAATACAATATATTCGATCATTTCCATTCTTTTAAATGATACCTAAATACTTCGTTCGAACGGTAATAAGAAGTGTTCGTGTGGAAACAATAATATCTTTACACAAAAAATCGTACTTACGGGAGCAAAATTTTGGTCCTATGTCAGGTCGCAACTGGAAAACGGTTTTAACAAACCATAGGCTCCTAGAACACCGGAAGTCACGATTTCATTCTGTTAAAAGTGAGTTGCTAGACCTAAAAAACGTTTTAGATTTGGTAAAATTAATTTTTTAAGACGGTAAAACCTACCGTTACTTGATGGAAATTCCGGTATACCCGAATTCGTGGACAACAGTTTTTCTTAATTATTTCAATATTTTTCTTTGAAAACCCTATAAAAACGTTTATTAGAAAGCATGACAAAGCCATTTTTAAGAAAAGTTACCTGTTTTTCGGTGACTTTTGCATACATAAATTCTGAGATATGACACATGAAAGTGTGCAAAGTTGCGTGAGACATCGAAAAATAGGGGGGTATGTCGTCATATTTTTTTTAATTACTCATATTTCGTTACCTTTTCATGTATTTTTTATATTGTGCATTTACTTGTGTTTAAATTTCCTTTCATTTGATATATCACATATTTGATATAAATGACTTAAAATGTAAATATCACGGTGTAAAGTCAGAGGACATGCTGTTTTCGCCAAGTCAAAACTTTTGAAAAATGCCCGTATAACTAACGCTGAGATGTTTGTTCGTTTTACCGTGTGGTAGAAATGTTTAAATTTTCATAGTTGATGTTTTTCAGAGGTCGTTATAACAAGAAATACCTGCTAAAAATACCTTAGTTAAAATACATATCTATTTAAGGAGGTCCCCAAACTACTTACCGGATTTTAGCTTGATTTTGATAAATATTAATAATAGATACACGCTTAAATATGTTTCTATAATTGAGATATTTTCGTCACTTTAAAAACAAATAATTACATAATTAAATTTATAAATACTTGAGGGACAAATATGATAAATGTCTCAAGCCTAAATGGACTTAAGACTCTGGTGGACTGGTGTCGTAAGACGAGACTAGGAATTTATTTTTCACAGAATTAGAAATTCCTTAGTCGCTTTCGTTACTTAAGTGGGAGAAGATTGTTAAAATAAAAGATGGTCGGGTCACAAGTCACATTGCTGAAGCACTTAAAAGTCCAAATCCTAAAATCACCTACTCTCATGACACCAGCGGGAGAAATGGGTTAGTGCTATTATAAGCTGACACAACATAACTTAATAATCTAATGTATAAAATTCACGTATCACAGTGTTTTACACCAAACTCCTCCGAAACGGCTGAACCAATTTAAATTAAATTTTGCATACACTTTCGTAGGTCTGAGAATAGGTTTAAACATACATACATACATATACATATGCTCACGGCTATAAATCCCTAGATGGGGTAGCCAGAGCTAAGGAATAAGAAATTCCTCAGCCACCTTTGGAAAGTTGAGTGGGGAAAAGATGGTAAAATAAAGGTTGTTGGTGATGGGTCTCCAACCGCATCGCCCAATAATCCCTTTAAAGCCCCAATACAGATAGTCGCCTCTTACGTACACCCACCGGAAGAAATGGGGTAGTGCTATTCTAAGCCGACACTACACAGCTGTATTATATTTTTTATAAACCCCTAACATTTTTTTTTATTTTATCGATTAGAAATTATTGGCAAAACAACGTTTGCCGGTTCAGCTAGTATTATATTTAATTAGGAGTTTGTCTTGAAATGTCATCTTTTTATGTATAAGGCGCATGTACCCAAAAATACCCACATATTTTACATTAGCTATTGGCTAAGAATATTTATATTTGTACGTGTGTATGTTATTTTGTGTGGTTAGTTCTAAGTTAGTTTTTAAGTTTTATTTAGTTACTAGCTGACCCCACAGACTTCGTACTGTCAAAAGTGTAGACTTTCACGTCGTCTCAAACTGTATTATTTAACTGACCTGTTGAGGGTCTCTGTCATGCGATGAGAAAAAAGGTGTTTTTAGCTTTACAGCTCACAATTTTTTCACTTTATAAATTTTAAGTTCATAAGTATAGTAGTTTCGGCTGAGCATTGATTCTTAGTCTGTTTAACCATTTTTTAAGAAAATTTATTGATCTCTTAATTTTTCTGGGATAAAAAGTGTCCTATTGTGTTAATTGGGATCATTATCTGGCTTCCTGTAAATTTTATTTTAAATGCGTTCTGTGAATTAGTCTTCATTTAGCTACAAACACACAAATATCTAAACTTTCACATTTATAATATTAATAGGATTAGGCTTAAACATAAGCTTCTCGCGCAGGTGACCTCGCTCGCCGGCCAGCGCAGCGTCTTGTCTTGCGCTTCATGCACGCGTGTAAATTTTGTTACGGAGTAATTTTAAAATTGTATTATCTTCTAAGATGTTTATTTAAATTAAGTGATGTCAAGGACAATTTTGTTCTCAATTAAATACTCTTAATCAACAACATATTTATTTGGATAAAGATTAATATTATGTTGATAAAACATTATGGCAATTATGCATTAAATTCGACCAAATTTATTTACCATAAAAATGGTTATAGTAAGTGAAACTTAAAAGTTAGAAATATACTGCCGCGAGTATTTTTTTAGATCATTTAAAGAGAAATAATTCTTTAATACATTTTTTTTGGGTAACTTAAACCGTTTACGCAGCGCACACAACGGAAGCCTTAGTATGAATAATTATCCCCGTTTTTGCAACATTATTCGCTGATAGTTTGCTCCTGTTGGTCGCAGCGTGATGATATATAGCCTAAAACCTTCCTCAATAAATGGACTATCCAACACAAAAATTATAAGTATTGGCTAGAGCTGAAAACCGGAGCTATCCGCTTTAAGTGGTTAGACCGAGCTCGTAACCATTTTGTCTTTTTATTATTGTTATTTAATTAGTTCTCCTTTTTTAATATAGATTTATAGTTATAGTTATATAGATTTTTTGTTGTATGTGTAAAAAGACAATTAAAATCTTTTTATTTTATTTATTTATTATTTTTAATGTATATTCTATTGTATTTCAATCAATATTAGGGGGTGACTCAAAATGTTTAAGGTCTGTTAATGTTTCTATGCGCAAGGTTAATTTCTGAAAATACTCTAGCCCGAGTTACTACAACTTACCGTCGATAAAAGAATAAAATAAAAACGGTTTGTTAATTTTTAGCTGATTTAGTAATAGAAACATACATATCTTTCGTCTTAATTATTATTATTTTTCTGAAATATAAAGTCCTCCATGTTTTTTTAAGTGCTTAAATATATCTTATATTTATATAATAAATACCTATTTAATATTATAAGTAGGCAGTCAAATTTTATTTAAATGTACAGATATAGATATAGATAAAATAACATAAGCCGAGTCCCGCATCGTTTCACCCAAATGGGCATTAGTTAAACAAAGGTTAAGTTAAACATGCAGTGAAGATAACATAGTTTTATCATTATAAAGGATTTGACTTGTTATTGTAAGCTTATCTGTGTACCTTTTTCAAAGTACTGAGATAATTTATTTAATTTTTATGTCGATTATTATTATATATATATGTATGTATGTATAAAAGGCAGGTGTCCGCAGTATGAAGAATAAAAGAGCATGTATGAAAAGATTGATGGATGTAAACGAAGCCAGAGAGGTTTGCCAGGATCGTACAAAGTGGCGATCGATAGTCTCTGCCTACCCCAATGGGAACTAACGGCGTGAGAATATGTATGTATGTATGTATGTATTATTATTATATTACATACATACATACATATACTCACAACTATAAATCCCTAGAAGGGGTAGCCAGAGCTAAGGAATAAGAAATTTCTCATCCACTTTTGGAAAGTTGAGTGGGGAAAAGATGGTGAGATTAAGGTTGTTGGTGATGGGTCTCCAACCGTATCGCCCAAAAATCCCTCAAAAGCCCCAATACCGTTAGTCGCTTCTTACGTACACCCACCGGAAGAAATGGGGTAGTGCTATTCAAGCCGACACTACACAGCAATAAACTGTACTAATATTTGACCTTCAATCTTATTTCAAAGACATTAGTTTTTGCAGTTACGAAATACCGAAAATCATAGGTATATTTTATTTAATATCGGGATAAAAACACAAATTTGGAAATAGTTTCACAATCGGCAACAATTTCTTGAATATTGCATTTGATGACGAGATTAAACGACGAGACGAGAGTAAAATATGAACAATCTTTAAAAAATCGTAACTTTTCAATGAGGTTAAAGAAATAAAAAATATTCAATTAAGTCTTTTATTTTTGTGTTTGCATAAATATTAAAAAAAATACCTTAAAAAACTCCGCATACCGAATTACTACTGTTAAGAGACGTCATCTTTCGTCTGTAGGGCATGTTAACATCAAAGCACTACTTTTCCAAGAATCCTATGATTCAGCCTACAATGCTCTAAACAACATATTACACAAAGCTATTTCAGAGTGTCTGAATCTAGTCACGGGGTTTTAACCCTAACGTTCTAATCGTCACGGCTGACCTTTGATCAAAATGCGGTTATAATATAGCTTGATCTAATTTTCCCTGTATTTACATCACGCACCGTACAAATTTGTCCACCATTGTGTAGTGTCAAGGTACAGGCCGCAGACAGACACAATGACAAAACAGGATAAGTTAATCAACGTTAGTTGGACTCTATTGTCCTCTTCGACGAGCAATATTTGGTTCATATTTATGCTCATCGAATTAACGTGGACTGAGTGATGATTGTGAGCACCTACGGCGCTAAGAGCTATATCTAGCGAGTCTGAGTTTTATATTTGTTACTTTAAAAGTTTAATTCCCACAATATATAGTATATCATTGAATTCCGGAATGCAACATGTTTTGTAAGACAAAAATTCTCATCTGGGGGCACCGCAGTGCCCCCGCCAAGTCGAGCGCGAAGCAAACACTGCCGTACCATCCTTTTCTGGAACCGTTTCGCCGCATTTTCAGGGCCCCATTCGAGAACCTCTGGATAGATGAAATTTTCGTCACCTAGAAATTCGTAATCACATATTTGAAATCTAAAATTTCAAGTCGGTAGATCAATGAATTCCGAAGTGAAGCTAATGCAAAGTTTCGCATTTTCGACACTGACTGACTGACTCATTGATCATCAAAATTGAACTAGTACTTCTCATGGACCCAGAGAGGTGAAATTCGGTACAGAGGTAGATTTTAACGCACACATAAAGAAAAAACTATCAGAACAAGGTTTATGGAAGATCTGGACTACCTGGTGACGCTGATGAGAAAACATAATAAGAGTACTGCCAAACTATAATAAGCGTATTTACGAGAAATAGAAGTCAATTAACTGTATTCTACTCAATAAATAAAAATATTCAGTCCAATAATAATTATTATTTATGAACTAGCACTCGGCCGCGGCTTCGCTCACGTTATTTAGCATTAGTACCACTACTCGTCACTAGATGGCGTTGGCTGTGTATTTTAAATCCCGGTAGCGTATTTATTGACACATTTAAAAGTTTTTTTCGTGTATTTTAAAGATTTGAGAAGACGTGGAGTTTATTTTTATTTGACTTCACAAGATAATATAATAATAAGAAAATGTAACCATTCAATCAGTCTACGTCCTGTCAAAAAGAAGTGAAATCCCACCAAAATCATTCTATAAAAAAACTAGCCAAGTCTCGATAGAGCTGCTTGTTTATCTCTAAAAAGTAATGAAACCTCTAAAATAAGTGGAGCCAAGTCTAAGGTTCCTTACTGCGATTTAATATTTTACGTGACTTGGCCGTTGAACATTCTTGACACGTTTAGTATCTACAAGTTTATTTACTTAGTTATTTGCAGATTTATTCAAATCTTCTAAACTTCTTTGCCGATTATGTAGAGTTCACTTAACATTTTTTTGTGATTCTAATCTATCTTTATTTTTAGTTGTAAGAACTCTGGTGATTATTTCTTTGTTTCCTTTAAACTTTAATCATAATCTACTAATTATAAGTCAACGACCAAGTCACGTAAAATTAATTAAAATAATAAATAAATCGCAGTAAGGAACCTTAGACTTAGCTCCACTTATTTTAGAGATGTAGGAACAAGAATGGCATCATGCACAGCCATTCGGGCCCTTTCGGACACCGATTGACTAGACATTAGGCCATCCAATGCTCCATTAATCGCATTACCCTTTTTCACTCTTCTCTCAATATCTTCATCACATTTTCCATCCCTTGTAAACAAACTTCCCAGATATACAAACTCCTGCACCTGTTCCACATCCTTACCATCAATCGCAATCACGCATTCTGTCACATCTTCCTGTCTCTCAAAAACCATCGTTTTGGTCTTATCCACATTCACCCTCATTCCCTTTCTTACAAAAGACTTACATGCAATATTCATCATCTCTTGCAACTCTTCTGCCGATGATGCAAGTAGCACTTGATCGTCAGCATACAAGAGGCATTTAATGATGAATCCACCCATTCTTAGTCCATAATCACTTTCACGCAACTCTGTCAAACAGTCATCCATGAACAAATTGAAGAGCCACGGAGAAGCTACACATCCCTGTCGGACATCCCTAGAGATTCCGAACCAGTCAGTGTTTTCCCCGTTTACTCTTACACATGCACTAGAATCCTCATAGAGTGATACCAATGCACGTATAAGTTGACTCCCCAAACCGAACTTGGATAACACCTCCCATAAACACTTTCTTACCACCCTATCATACGCCTTCTCTAAATCAATGAAGTAGCAATACACCTTTTGGTTCTTAGCTAAGAACTTTTCGGTGATGCTCCTTAGAGAGAAGATTTGATCCATACATCCCATTCCTTTCCTAAATCCTGCTTGCACATCCCATATTTTCTCATCAGTTTCATTCATCACTCTTTCAATCAGTACCTTAGCATACAATTTACCGACAATGCTGAGTAGGCTAATGCCGCGGTAGTTTTTAGCCTCCTGGCGTGACCCTTTTCCTTTATACAGGGGCACAATCACCGCCTTGCACCAGTCTTGTGGTACTTTGCCACTCGACCAGCACTTTTGGAAGAGGAAGTACAACCAAGAAGCCACCAACCCTTTACCAGCCCTCAGCATTCCGATAGTTATCCTATCATACCCTGCCGCCTTCCCTATTTTCATACTCTTCATTGCTTTCATTATTTCTTCCATACTGATCTCACTTTCACTCAAGGCACCCATCGCATCGTTCCAATCAACGTTACTGTCGATTGGCAAAGAAACGGATTCGACGTCCTCTTTTTCAAAAAGACCCTCAAAATAGTTCTTCCATACTCGTTTCATGCTACTTTCATCCGTCGCCAATTCACCCTGATCATCTTTCACTACATTCACTCTCGTGTTTTGGGAAACTCCCTTTTCTTTCCGGACATATTTCCAGAACAACTTTTGGTCAGAGGCGGCGTTAAGCGTGGGTGACGTGGGCCACCGCCTACGGCCTCGCGGTACAAGGGGCCTCGCGACTCAAAAATGTTTAAAGCGAGAATAAAACAAAAAAAATATAAATCAAATCAAAATATAAAGGCCGTATTATTGCAATTTGATGAAGTGATTGAATGCATAAAAAACTTCAAACGGAGGAATCAAACACCCTCAGTGATTGCGATTCAATACTAAATGAAAACTTAACAAGTTTAGAATTTATCGTATCTTTACATGTGTGGTATGAGATATTATTGCGTGTTAATATAATAAGTAAATTATGGCAATCAGTACAAATTCATTTAAAAGAGTATCGGGAAACTGGATTTGAGAAATCCCTGTCTGATGTTCGGAATTTTACTGAGAAAAGCTGTTATGACCTGCCAAAAGAGTTTAAGAATAAAAGAGTAGCCAAAAAGAAAAGGATGTTCGATTATGAAAGCAGCGATGAAACTAAACAGTCTCCCAAAATCCGGTATCAAACAGTTTTTTTTTACGTCATGATTGATTCTATAATAACCAATATGGAATTAAGATTTACGTCTTTAAATCAACATTTTGAAGACTTTGGTTTTCTCTATGATTTAAGCGCGCTAAAAAATATGCCACAGGAGCAAATATTAAAACACTGTAACGATTTACATAACGTCCTGCGTGTGGGTGAGAGCAGTGACTTCCAACCATTTGAATTATATGAAGAATTAAATACAATGATCCCGAATTTACCCAACTTCATTAAAGACGGGAAACAGCTGTTGTCATACATAACAGAAAATAGCTTGAAAGAAATTTACCCAAATATTTACATTGTCATCCGAATTTTATTAACAATTCCGGTAAGTACAGCCTCTGCTGAAAGAAGTTTTTAAAATTAAAATTAATAAAAAAATATTTGAGAAACACAATGAGCCAAGAAAGACCGTCAGCTTTGGCTGTTTTATCAATTGAATCAGATTTGGCGTCTAGGCTGAATTAATTGTTCCTTTAATAAAGAAATCCAATGTTTTTTAAGATACACTTTAAGAAATGTATATCTCCACCTTTATATTAACGATTTGTAATTTTTAATTTAATACTTATTAATTTAATTTGTATTTTTACGAATAAAAACTTGGCAGTGTTAATTGTTTTGTTTGTTTTATTATTTTATAAAATCCGTCTTCAGGTCGCCATAGAACAGGGCCTCGCGAAATCTGTCTTGCCAACATCAAATTTAGTTGTTGCCCCGCCACTGCTTTTGGTTATTCCGGAAATTATCAGAGAGTTTCCTCTCACACCATTCTATCGTAGTTACGTAGTTTACATACATACATACATACATATACTCACGCCGTTAATTCCCATTGGGGTAGGCAGAGACTATCGATCGCCACTTCGTACGATCCTGGCAAACCTCTCTTGCTTCGTCTACATTTATCAATCTTTTCATACATGCTCTTTTATTCTTCATACTTCGGACGCCTGCCTTTTTGAGCACACTTTCAATTTGGTCCAAGTGTGTCTTTCGTGGCCGTCCTCTACTAACATTACCTTCCACATTAGCTCTATAGATACCTTTTACAAATTTCCTATCATCCATCCTCTCGATGTGCCCAAACCATCTTAACATTCCTTTTTCTATCTTACTTACAATATCATCTTTTACACCACACCTTTCACGAATCACATCGTTCCTCACACGATCACATAACCTTACATTACAAACTTTTCTGAGGGACCTCAATTCTACTGCATTCACTCTGCTTTCATGCTTCTTCTGCCACACCCAACATTCACTGCCATACATAAGCGTAGGAACAAGACGTACGTACGTAACGTAGTTTAATTACTTGTAAAAGTAAATTGACTCAAATTCGCACATGTACTAATATTTAAGACTAGTGGATCGTCCCAGCTTCGCACGGGTAGCGTTGTTTTTTTAAATATCTGTGGTTTCTTTCTTCAGTCACTGCTCAAGCATAGTAAAATTCAGCGCAATGTTTTCAATTTATTAAATTTTTTAGCACTCCCAAAATAGTGTAGTTTGGTGATTTTAAATGCGCTTTGATGAACGGTTCAGTATTTCCGTTTAATAGCAAATTTTGAAATAAAACGCTATGAAGTATTTATAACAGTCTAAAAAATAAATCATTACGTGATGTATGATGCAACTACTGGCTCCATCTAGTATGTTATATGTAAATTAGTATAGATTTGGTTTTGATCACGGGCGCGATGGCTTATTTTATGTATAATTTCGGTGTTTGTCTACCGATTTCTATGATTCTTTTTTTATTGAATAGGTAATAATGTTACCTTTTTTAAATTTGGATGAGTGAGACGTTTACAAACGTAAGAGTAAACAAATACAATCAGAATGATCCGAACTGCTAAGCTTTCAGGAATTACACGTGTTATTGTGAGTCAACCGTAAAAGATAGACATAAACTGCTGAGGATTTTTTTTTAGATAATTTTATGAAGAATATTTCCGTCACACATGATTTCTATGTAGGCTTAACCATTGAGGCAGCACACGCGACGGAAGCTTAAAAAATGGAGTAGCTTCTCCCGTTTTCCCAAAATTTCCCAAAATTCCCCTTTACTACTCAGCTGGAAAGTATACAAAAACCTGCGCAAGTGTATGAAGAATAATTGTACCAAGTTTCGTTAAAATCCGTCGAGTAGTTTTTGTTTCCATAAGGAACATACAAACCGACAGACAGACAGACAGACAGACAGACAGAAAGACAGACAGACAGACAGACAAAAATTTTACTGATTGCATTTTTGGCATCAGTATCGATCCCTAATCACCACCTGATGGTTATTTTGAAAATATATTTCATGTACAGAATTGACCTCTCTACAGATTTATTATAAGTATAGATTTTCTAGCGCTTTTGCTGAGTGTGTTTTTGCTAAGGAGCGTATGAAGCTGTGGACAATGGATGCATTGCTTGTTTTTTGTTATTGGGAATTTGAATGTGGCGTACATGTTTCCATTCCTATTCAGATTTCAAAATAAAACAAATTTTTACGGGATTTATTGTAACTTATTTAACAAAGTGAGCACATTTCAGCGTGTCGTTCTGCCAAACACTGTTCTGTTACATAACAATTTATTTATAATATTTAGTTAGTACTTTATAAATTGTATTTTTTTATTTTTATAGTTTTACTCGTTACGTACAAGAATTTTCGTTCAAAATTGTCATCGCTTACATAGGAGATAAAGTACCTGTTTGATCACAATGAAAATGTTATGTATTTGTTGTGTTTAAATTAGATAATAATAACTACGTTAATTTTTACTAATTCTAATACAACACAAACACAGACGAGTAAATTTTCATTCACGATCCCTACCACAAAAGTTTACTTCGTTTATGTATTTGATCCCGCTATTATTTTTGTCAATCTTTATAAGTCAATATAATTAATTGCTAGTTTATCTTTGTGAAGTGGTAATACACAGAAACAATAAATAGCTATGTAGCTTAATTCTAGCACCGATAATATAATACTATATTATAGTCTTCAACTCTGTATTACATAAGCCAAAACTAGTTTTTACGTAAAGGTATAATAACAACAATTTGTACGCAGAACTGTTTTCAACAATGTAACAATGTTTTCTTGGTATGCCTATAGATGTTTGTATAATTCTACACCTATACATACATCGGAGTAGGCAGTTCTCAACTCTCTCTAACAGTCAAGATCCTTGTAGCCATATCGCGCTTTATATTTCCTCATACCTACTTCTTCAGCATTTATAGCAGACTCATGGTGAAAACTTCCTGGTTTTGACTCTAATATATTTCAGTACATTCTCACCGAAGACTTTTTGCCCACCCTAATTGAGGTGATCAGGCCTTATTCGGGTGATCCAACACACTGGCCTAGTGCATGATGTAGCCGGTACCGATGGCTTAACAAAATCTTCAAAGGACGGTTACGCTGACATGAACTTGTACAATTAGCCACTAACATTTTTAAGGTTTTAACAATATAAAATTTTATACAATCTTACATGTAGAATACATTTAAAACATAAAATAGATTTCATGCGTATCCTTTCAATTAACTTAGTAAGTATCTGAAATATATGATTTGACGAATACGATAGAATTACACGGTTGTACATTTCAAGATATGGATAATGTATGGATATATCTTGAAATTTAAAACCGTATATTCCGTATGTAAGCCGTATATGAATAAGGAGCCTATAACATCGCCTGATGTTTCTTGCAAAAATATGTATTATAGCAAAGCTGAGATAATGAGGTTTGAACCATATACATAATCTAAACCAATATTTTAAAAAGTAGCGGGATATCTCCGTTATTTACGTGATCACATCATTCAGTTTGTTCAGGTTTTTTGGTCACACACAGCACAGCTCATATTATACGTCCCGACTGTATTATTTCTATTACTTTCTGTATACTATCATTGGTATGTTTTCCCATGATTCCAATCCATGAAATGCAAAACTGAACGGTAACACAATTTCCATGGCTATACTTCTGTAGAATTTTATTTGTCTTTTACACTACAAAACAAAAATGTATAACATTTGTATAAGCATGTTTGAATTCAGCATACATCTTCTAGGTTCTTTATTGCTTTAATTTTATTTTTTATAACATTCCATCCATCTTAAACTAAGCAGGAATAGATGGATTTTGCTGACATCTGTCCTATCTGACAAACCATACATAATAAACATTACTATGGGAACACAGCCCATAGTCCATTTGCTAACAATCCTCAAATTAGAATCTACTACTTGTTCAGGTCTTTCCAATATTAGATACAGGTAATAAATACTTCTGGAGCGATGGCGTGATTAATATCGCATCAGGATTTCTTTCTACTGTCCAAAAGTTTAAAATACACAAGGTGTCAAAACATAAACACAAAAATATTTCGGCCTTGATGAACTTTAATGAAATAACTCCATAGTAAATTCATATTATACGAAGTTGAAACCAACGATAATCAATAGATCCCATCCAACTGTGTAACTATGGCAGTACATGAGATACAGCCTGGCGACAGACATACACAGACACATAGACAGACAGCAAAGCCTAACAAATAAGTTCCGTTATACTTTTTAGTACCGAGCTGTAAAAACGAGATATGAGGTCAGAGATCATTAAACAAATTCATAGGTAAGCATTTATTATTATCAAGGTTTTATGAGGACACCAGCTCATTCACATTTTAAACATTTGTTAACGAACTTGCAAATAAATCTGATAAGGAATGTTTAGCTATTTTTTGTATTTAATATTTATTTATTTGGCTAAAAACATTGAAGGGAACAGTTAATGCTGCATTTTACGGTTCTATATTTATATTATTTTTAAAATATGGAAACTATATATACCTATATATAATTACTGATAGATTTACCCTAACAAAGTGTCGTCTTTAATTTAGACATAAATTCTAAAGTGATTCTCGTCGCAAACTCAAATAAAAAAAATAAACTACAATTTAATTTATTGTGTAGTGCCGGCTTAGAATGGCGCTACCCCTTTCTACCCACGGGTGTCGTAAGAGGCGACTAAGGGTATTGGAGCTTTTTATTGGATTTTTGGGCGATGCGGTTGGAGACCCATCACCAAAAACTTTTATTTTACGATCTTTTCCCCACTCAACTTCCAAAAGCTGAGGAATTTATAAATCCTTAGCTCTGTCTACCCCTTCTAGGCTATTAAAGCCGTGAGCATATTGGTATGGTTATATTTATTATTATTAATTTATTTTCATATTGGTATGGTTTTTTAAACTAATGCAAACAGGTAATTATTGAACAGACCTGGGAAACAATCTAACAACCGATATAGTTCTCAAATGAAAACAATTTCCACAAACACAGGCAAAGACAGAGACACACACATTAGCAAATTGTACGGTCCTCATATAGTCAGTACAATATAAATCAGTTTAACTGATTTAAGGCATATATACCATATACCCACACTTTCAGACTCACAGTAGGTATATATTTTAAAATAGGTGTTAGTTATAGATTACCATTTAAAAAGAGTTTCTCAATCAGGAGGGGGTCGGTCGGGGGGAATTTTCGTTTAACCTTTAAATTTTATCTGACCCGCAATGAAAAGATTGACGAGTAGGTAAGGTAGATAATTAATTTAAAGTAGAGTATGCGATCTGGAGGAACAAAATGATGACTCATGATGAAATACTATTTGTAATTCTACAAGTGATACCGTTGCAAGGTTTTCAAAATGTATATAATTCTCTTATAAAATGCATGTTCACACTAACGAAGTATTGTAACTTTAAAGTGGTTTAAATCGGTATTACGCGTAGTTAGTCTCGATTTCTAAGTTAGTCTGAGTACAGGATAAATTCATACTCTGTCACACACAACAATGTAGCGTTGAATTTAAAATCGTTCCAGAAGATCTAGACTACGAACCACAAACATGAGATTGGGGACAAATAGACATATGTCAGGCATCAGGACATAAATCAGGATTGCAGCAAAAACACTATGAGGGTTTCGTTTTTACCAGTTCGCTACGAAAGCATAAAATTTAAAAAAAAATACTGCTTAAAATTAGATGTAATATAAAAAAAATGCTTTACTAGAAATAAATTGAATTGTTGGCTGACAAAATATTTCGTACTATTGGCCTGAATTAAAATAGTTTTACCATTATTATTTATCACGCTACACGGTCCAACTCACACGATGTCAATTGAACAATTCATTACACTTACTCATTTTCCTTATTTTTAAAAGTAACCCAAATGGTCAGTGGTAATATCGTAATAAAAAAAAAGTAAACGCACCGCAATCCGAGTAAAATTTTGCTTGAGCACTGGATAGGAAAAACAAAACTGTCAGGTAAAAAAACATGGCGGAATTTCGCGCGCTTGCGTATTAGATGGACGACTCGCGCGGCGTCTACTGGCCGAATGAATGAACTGTCAGAGCAAAGAGAATACGAACGGTCAAGCCGGATGCCCCTTGACCGCTTGTGTTTGTGCATTTTTGTATCACATTCAGTAATCACATACACACATACGTGTTAGCCATTACCGCTAGCTATTAGGAAGTTCCGACGAAGTGTTCAACCGTCATTCGGAGCATGCTAATGATCGAGACGTTGCAATTACTACCCTAGTGTGTTATTCAGCAGTTTTCCTGTAGCATATCCAATGTAGAAAAAAAACTTACTAATACTCAATGTCTTAAGTCGCCATAGAATAGAACGAACCCATTTCTTCCCATAGGGGTTGTACGAGGCGAACAAGGGATAAGTGATCATTGGGCGATGCGGTAGGAGACCCATCACCATTTCCATCCTTCATTTTTACAAACTGTTTCCCACTGAACTACAATAACTAATTAAATCACAGGTCACAGCTATTTCAATTTGGCCATTTACGTTTCTTCGCAATTATTCCTAAGTGGCAAAAAGCCTTACAAATTACACAAACTCTTGATGACAAACTTAATGAAAAGACAAAGATGTGTAGAACCGAGTAAGGATTCGAACCCACGCCACGGCTCCAGTATTTCTAGAGTATGTTTACTACTGAAATTTCAAGCTTATTGGAAATAAGTCCCATATTTTCTGTTCCAAAGTTCCTGTGTAAATGTAAAATACGAAGCTACATCGGAATGAAAGGAACCAAACACAGATAATATATCACACCAACCAAATTATTAGATAACATCTTTTAGTATCGCTCCTTTGGCTGGCATTGTTAACATCAAATTGGAGAACACTAATTTGATGTATAGTTAGAATAGTGGATTCTCAAACACATATCTGTTATCGAATTTGTGAATACATTGTATTTTGATCAAATATTTGTTATATCATACATGCACGCGGTCTCATTTATGATTCTATAGGTAGTAGATACATGATGTGGGAAATGCCACTGTAGTGGTATATTTAGATTGAAGAGTATTATGCTATTTTTTAATTTATTTTATTTTATTTTATTTTACACGCACAAAATCTTGTCAGTATTTGTATTGTATTGTATGAATAACACATTCGGCGACAAACTTAATAACATTTGCTAAGGTTGTTACAAAAAAAGGTTACATAATAAAGACACCCTCATGGTTGATTAAACTTATAGTCAAGAACTTAATGAACAAAGTGGTTATGAGCGTATTAGTAATCCAGTGAAAAAAAAAATCTCTCGTAATGATAGAAGTATATTATTTAATGTTTAGCAGACTATTACTTCTGTCTCCCCTTTGCAGGTAGATGGCGTAAAAATATGTCATCTATAACTAAGTAATCGTTATTTGTGACGTAAAGGTTCATAACCGATCAAATCGCGCTATATAATAGTAATGGTGTCTCGTTTCATACTTGATATTATGTTACTGAAATAACTTCATAGGTTATAGCTACAGTTTATTTTTAAATAAAACTACTGATAATAACGAGAATATTCGATGTTGTATAGCAAAATGATGTAGCAAAAGTTTGAAAAAAAACTTGTTAATATCATGGATTAACAAAATAATATTTTTTGATCGACGCAACCGTACCCGTAACCGGAACCGTATGAGCTCTCCCTTTAAGCCGTTAAGATACTTTAAAGATAGTTAAAAAAAGTTACTTTGTGAAAACGCAATCCTTTCGAAAATGTCCTCCCAAAAGGGCTCTGCAAGAGAAACTCTCATTAAAGAGTTAAGCGTTTAAAAAACCCTATCGTTTGGATTTATTAAGCTTTATTTAATAGATTGCATGCCATTTCTTCTGAGCGATAATTGATGAGGCGCATGGCATGAGGGAATACTAGCGCTCTGTGCGTCTGATATATAGGTAATATCTAAGCCAAATAAATTTTTCTGTCTCTTGTAACGTGGCGCTTTCCATGTCAGCCGACTGCCACAAAACATATAAGTATTATTTTGTATTCATTGATTTCTTTTCAGCTTCAAACACTATGTAATATAAATAGCATAAATACAGATATGAATAAATTCCAAACCTTTCGCTTTCCTCACTGTTCCTCATATTCATCAATCCTTTTAGACATGCTCGTTCTTTCACGTCATGGAAGACCTTCGGCTTAAACGTTTCTCTTCATTCCTATGTGGTCGTCTTCTGCCATCAAAATTATCCATATTACCTCTATATATTCATTCATAAATATACTCACAGCTACAGAAAACCCATGAAAAGAAAATTCAAGAGAAAAATAATTTAAGAAATCCTCAGTCACTCTACGAAGTTTAGTGTGGAAAGATTTTAAAATTAAGGATGGACAGTGATAAAATATTGCCCAAAAATTACTTTTAAAGCCGCAAATTCCTACGTGTCGTTGTCGCTTAAGACACCCGCGTGAAGAAATGGGTAGTTCTATTGTAAGTCTACACTTATAGCTAAGCAATGTTGTCTCTATGCAACTTTTCACTTTTCACTGTTCTATGTTAACGGATCGTGCAAGCTCATTAAAGAGACGAAGTTCTCGTGTACCAATTGTTAACCTCTGCAGTATATCAGCAGTTGAGTCAAAGTTTTCTATCCGAAGTTAAAATGACCTACGCGGAAAATTCTACTATGAACTACTATTAAGAAATATATTCTCTCCACTAGTTGTCATTGCCAAACTATTTTTTTAGGTTTTTTCTCCTAACATTATCGTTTATTATATTAGACCACTGTTGAAGGACATTATCTCGTTTGGGTTAAATTCGAGTCACCGATAAACAAGAAAATTATCAGGAAATGACGTAATGGTTTGGAAACCATCTGAGTCAAACAGAGGATATTGGCTATTACTGTACTTCATTGGTACTTACCATAAAGACATCAGAGGATCGTTTAAAGAATAACCAGTTAGATGCTGGTCGGTATTATGTATGTACTAGCTTTTTGCCCGCGACTACGTCCGCGTGGACTACAATTTTTGCATCCAGTTTACATTCAAAATACCAAAACACTATCTGAACTTCTTGTTTTTTATATTTATATTCCCGCGGACGATGCAAAGGATATAAAGAACATTGAGGCTTTTTAAGTGATTGTTTGGCGGTGCAGTTGGAGACCCATCACTAAAATCCCTTATTTGACTACCTTTTCCCCATTCAACTTCCAAAAGTGGATAAAGAATTACTATCTCCGAAGCTATGGCTACACTATACTACACTACACACTATATATATACTCATAAATAAAATTGATGGATGAATTTCATAAATTCCTTTTTGTAGTGGTTATAACAGTCCATCGCACCAAGTTTCAAGTTTCTAATTACAGAAATGTCAAAAATCTCTATACTAACTTTCATTTGCTATTTCAACCCCTTAGTGCCATAAAATATATGATAAGAATCATGAAACAAACCATTTTGTACCAAGTTTCTATGTTCGAGTTATTATGTTCGTATTAAATTTAGTACGGATAGTAACTATTGATTTTCGGATCTTTAATCGCGTGTTATAACATGGGTTTAGTTTTATAATAGTTGTTTCAATTGTTATGTTTTTGTGCGAAAGTCTTAGTTAGAAAATACTAAGTACGGATAGTAGTTTGGCACTGCGGGGCGGAAGCCCGGTGAGTGCTGCCCCCTACACTGACCATTGGTGATGGTGGGTGAGTTTATAGCAGAGATTGCTCGGGAATATGGGGACTGTCCGAGATGAATGATTTATACATGTTGCGATAGTTCTTGCTATTATTCTAAACTAACACAACAACCTTATTTTTACAAAAAGCTTGGGTCCCTTGAGTTTTGATCCCGGGTCTCTCGAATGTTCATAGAGTTTAGATTTATCGCTACGCCACAGAGACGCTAACTTTAATAGCAAATTTTGAATACCCTTTATTTTCTAATAGTCTTACTATTGACAAACAATTAAATTTACTCCCGCTCCCGCTGTATATACCCGCATTTTTATACCCTACCGATGTCAAGCGCCAAAGTTCAAAGTTATTTCAGGATAAGTCGTAGATGTAAAAAACAGTTTAGACGATAAAACAAATTGAACATCATCCCTCGGGAATTCCTCATTTTCAAGGATACATTATCGTATCATTTAGCTTCTAAATTTACATGTTTATATTCATTTGCAATATATGACCTTGTTTTAAACGACACACAGCGCCATCTCCAATTCATCCAGCAATATTTAAACAATAATTTAGTTTTCCCTCGGAAATATAATTTTTTTCCAGGATAAAAAGTACCCTATAATTTAATCTGGACTTCTAACTATACGTCTGCAAAATTTCAAAGCAATCGGTTCAGTAGTTACGGCGTGAAAGCGGCACAAATAAACAAACAAACAAACTCACTTTCCGATTTATAATATTAGTATGGATTATCATAACCATGTTTACCTTTGTACCGTATCATATACTAAATTAAGAGCATCCCCGCAAAACTACAATAAAAAAAGTTCTTGTACAAGTTCATCTAATATACCATACATATTTATAGGAAAATTGCAATGACGCAGTAGAGTAATACTAATTGACAAAAATTTAATGAATTTTATGTTCCAGACACTCAATTTTATTTTATAACTAGCTTTTTGCCCGCGACTACGTCCGCGTGGACTACATTTTTTGCATCCGGTTTACGTCCGAAATACCAAAACACTATCTTAACTTCTGTTTTTCCCGCAGGCGTTGTAATAGATATAAAGAACTTTTTAAGTGATTATTGGGCGATGCAGTTGGAGACAGCCTTTTCCCCATTCAATTTCCAAAAGTGGATTAAGAATTACTATTTCTGAAGCTGTAGCTACCCTTTCTTGGGATTTATTGCCGTTAGTATATACTCATGAATGATTGATAGATGAATTTCATATATTCCTTTTTGTAGTCACTATATCAGTCAATCGCATCAAGTTTGAAATTTCTACATACAGAAATGTCAAAAATCCCTATACTATACTTCAACCCCTTAGGGGGTGAGTTCCAAAAAAACTTTTTAATTGTTCATAAGAATCATGAAACAAACCATTTTGTACCAAGTTTCTATGTTCAAAAATGAGAATATCTTTAGTAAGTATGGATAGCAGTTTGCCGCTGTGGTGGCGGCCCGTCGCTGCCCCCTACACTGACCGTTTCTGATGTGTGAGTTTGCAGCCAAGCAGTCATAGATGGCGTTACTAAATTAAAATTGAGATATGCTACTATTTACAAACAATGCATTCTAAGGCTTAAACATAATATTAATTTATTCGTAAGTATAGCGTAATATAATATATCTTTGGGAATATTTGTTTAAAAATAGTTAATGAATTAAATGTTATAAACATATTCTCAGACCTACTAAATGAATACGCAAAATACATACAATATACGTTCAATTATCTTTATTCATACATATTCGCATGGTTGAATGTAAAAAAGAAGGAATAGTGCTTCATATTATTCTAAGCAAACACAAAAGAAGAAAAAAAAACAATTTCTTTTGATTGGTATTAGCCAAATGGCAAACCGTTATGCCACGAAGACGTTGACGTTGGCATCAAATTTTTGATACGCTTTATTTTATAGTAGTTATACTATTGACGAACAATTAAATGGACATTTATTTTCATTTAAATGGATAAAACCCTTATTATTTCCAAAAAGACTATTAATGAAGAGTCTGATAAAGTCGTTCGATGAAAAAATGCATCGTTCAAATATTCATGTTTTTTTATGCTCCTGTGGGAACCCTTGCAAAATCCGGGATAAATTATATCCTTTATGTTGGTCAACAGTACAAGCTACATTCATGCCAAATTTGATCAAGATCAGTCTAGTAGAATTAACGTGATGACATACAGACATACAGACAAAATTTTTTTTCAAAAATAGCAAATTTGGCTTGAGTATCGAAAATAAGGCATATTCCACCGGTTAATCTTTTTTTTTCTTTTATGTACAGTTTTGACCTCGGTACAGTCTTATTATAGTATAGATAGATATCGTATTTGGGTAGAGATAAACAAATGGTTAATTCGTGCGTGTAACCACCGAGTAATTATTTTATCCCTTTATTATATATATTTTACCTTCTCATTTGTTAAAGAACATAATCTATATAGGCGAAAATAGTGCAGGATCGTGCAAAAGGGCGATCGATAGTCTCTGCTTACCTCTATGGGAACAATGGGCGTGAGTATAAGTTATAATTATGAAACTTGAAAAAAACTAGTTAAAAAGACTAATGAATGGTGACAACGCCTACTTAAAAAAATAGGATATCTTTGGTAATTAGTTTAGTATATTACTTTGTCATTTGATTTCACATTAGGAACCACGTATACTATCAGAGTTTATGCAAACATAGTTTATTTTTACAAATAAATAAAGAATAAATAAAGGAAAGAAAAACTTCGACACAGACGGGAATCGAACCCGCGACCTCGGGTATACGCCCCGACGCTATTTGTACTCGTATTAATCCCCACATGAGGTTTTCATGAACAAAAAGATTTAAATTATAGTTTATTTTTGCCAACTCATAATGGTTACACTGATTATTCCTAAATTGTGTGTGATCCGTTTAAAAAGATATTAATGTTTTTACATAATAGTTACAGCAAGGTTTTTGTATTTTCGTATCTAATATCTTTTTTATTTTATTTTAATATTATACGGCAAACAATGGAATATTTTTATATTATACATTTTCTATGTGCCAGTTATTAGCACAATAATTATAGTTCAAATATATTTGATTATCAATGATTATCATCATATCAATGATTTGTCTGAGTCTCACATATATTTTTACTCTTAAATACATATAGTCACGCCATTAGTTACCATTGGGGTGGACAGAGAATATCGGCAGCTACTTTGTACGATCCTGGCAAATCTTTCTAGCTTCGTTTACATCCTCATATATTTCATACTTACGGCGATTTTCAAATAAAACGGCGAAATACTCAGAGTACGTTAATAAAAAACCAATTTTGCAAATTAAGAGGGGTGGAAAAGAGAAAAGAAGGAATATTGGGTAATGTCTAGTCTTAAAGGACACCCAAGAGCAGAAGTGGAGATGTACTTTTTTAGTCTAATAATCACTTATGCTTATTTTGTTTATATTTCACTCTTATTTCTTCGGATTTCTAAACTTGAAAAACGATTTTTATATGGTCAGTCATTAATAAACCGCCAGCGTACCTAGACATCAAATTGCTCTATATTATATATAATGTCTCTTTTATTTTCACGGTTCATGCATTGATGACCTGAAGAGTTTGTGCACTAAGTCTTATCCTCTGGTGTAGAATATTTGGCAGATGCTGTAGTAATTGGCAACATAAGACCAAGTCATGTATTGACTTACATATTACATTGACATACTATGTGTGAATTTTCAGATGCTACCTATAGACAAAAGTGGTTAAAAATCTATGAAATGATTTAATGCGAGAGGGTAAGTGTGATCTAGCTAATTAGTTTCTTAAAAACCTCTCAGTTTGTCTCTTCTTAAGTATACGTACTCAAATCTAAAATCAAGCTGTAATTGATCCTAATTGTCAATTATTTGGAATTATTTTATTAATTGAAAGCAAATACATACATATACTACATACATATACTCACGGCTATAAATCCCTAGAAGGGGTAGCCAGAACTAAGGAATTCGAAATTCCTCAGCCACGTTTGGAAAGTTGAGTGGGGTAAAGATGGTAAAATAAAGGTTGTTGGTGATGGGTCTCCAACCGCATCGCCCAAAAATCCCTTAAAAGCCCCACCGCCGTTAGTCGCCTCTTACGTATACCCACCGGAAGAAATGGGGTAGTGCTATTCTAAGCCGACACTACACAGCAAATGTTTAAAGCAATTAAACGACTTTACTTTTAAACGCTTTAAAGTAAAAGCTTGTTTATGTTACTTTTAGTTCAGGGTCCACCAAATCAATTCTTCAATAAAAGATAAAGCAATCTCAAACAAATTTATTCAAAACAACATTCATGATAGAGATAAAACATTTTGCAATCGGTACATTTTTGTTTCAATAATCAAATGGACAACAATTCTTTGCGTATAGTAACTATTATTTTAAATATTAATTGATATTAGGTTAGATAGTAAATTTGTTATTCATATAGTCGTATATTTGTAGATATGTAATTTCTTATACCTTATACGAACATATTAAAAACATTTCAAAAAAGTTCTGAGAAATCTAATACAATAATGGCTTAAAGCAAACTAGTAATGAACTTTAACATGAAGCAAATGTAAGTGCGATATTTATTTATACGTACTTTTACAAGTATGGAAATATAACAAATATTTAACACAAACCAACATATTTTGAATTATACTAGCGTATAAAATAAGTTAATTGAAAATAACACAATCTCAGTAACATATAGAACCTAATTCCTAGAAGAGAGCAAAGCCCTGGAAATTGCAAAAGCGATAAATTTAATTCTATCGATGCTCTACATTATATAAAATTGACAATGGTAATTACGGAGATACTGTAAGAGGAATATAGAATTTATACAAACATACTTTCACATACATTTTGTAGGTTCGGTTGGGTTATCGATATTTTTGTCTGACTGTTATTGTATTTTAAAGAAGCTTGTTTGCTAATATAAGACATTTTCTCACTCTTTTAGTAGTTTGAAAATTTTCTACGTATGCTTCGAATGTCAAGTTTATTAAATCGTTTTTGAGTTTAAAAGTTTACATGATAACAAACACATATCAAATATTATTTTAATAGTTCGTGCGAACGCGCCTTGAGATATCTGTGTTCAGTAAGTTTGCAATGTTTACAATTGAGAACAATAAATACGCCAAGCTTCGAAAAGTTCATCAACAGTCATATAATGCAATATTGGACCTAGTTGACTCAAAAACTCATATACATACATTTCTTTATTACATGTTGGTTTTGATAAGATATGGTCGCCATTTTGTTTTTCAGTGTCAAAAGTTTGTTGACCTATGGTTGTCTGGCGCGAACTATGCAATGGTCCGTTTTGATGCTTTATTGGTGGTGTGATTTCGGGATGGGCTGGATGTGTTGGTCTACCGTTTACCGAGGCCGGTCCACAGCAGTGCCGGGTCGTGGTGGTTGGCGCCGGGGTAGACTCCGTCCGCCTCCACAAACGATCTGCGGTTGTAAGATCTACGTACAACGAGAATTTAATACTTTTTGTGCGTAGTTTGTGCTTTATTAGTTTTGCTGCATTATTAGTAATTTCGATAGGTTTGTGCCTAATGTCAAGTGTGCAGCCCCCGTAGCATGAGACATGATGATAGGATCATCAGAATAAGTATATCCCATTCCCTATTTTACTTATTTCGTGACAAAGTTGCTTTTACACGCCTCATACTATAGACGCTGGAGTATTTATGGTATAACGCAGTTTGAAATTAACAACATACAGCTATAAACTGGAAGAGACAACCAGAACTGCAAAATCTAAAACTCATCAGTAATTTTCAACAATCGAGAGATAAATGAACATACATACATAACATACGCATATTCACGGTTATTAATCCCTAGAAGTAGTAGCCAGATCTTCAGAATAAGGAATTCTTCAGCACCTTTGGGAAGTTGAATGGAGATCGTAAAACAAAACTTGTTGGTGATGGATCTCTAACTATATGACCCAAAAATCTCGTAAAACACCCCATTAAACTTAGTCGCCTCTTAAACGACCCACGGGAAGAAATTGGGTAGTGCTATGTAAATCCAATACTAAACAGCTTAGATCAATGGAATAAAGAGATTTTGGTAGTAATTTGTAACAACGTAACTATCTGCATCATCATTAAAAAATGAATGCCCTAAACACCCCATTAAACTTAGTCGCCTCTTAAACGACCCACGGGAAGAAATTGGGTAGTGCTATGTAAATCCAATACTAAACAGCATAGACCAATGGAATAAAGAGATTTTGGTAGTAATTTGTAACAACCTAACTATCTGCATCACCTTTAAAAACGAATGCCATATTGCAGTGCAAAAAACGCATACCACCCCATAGACCACTCCTTTATGGGCTGGGTTTATACTCGTCACAGTTGTCTACGCAAAAAAACTGATCAAAATACCAAAAAATATTTACATTGTAATTTATTTTCAACGTCATGACATAATGAATTCTAATTAGCTAATGAGTTTACAATCTCGAAGCTAAACTAAACTACGAAGCGTAGGGTGTGTGACTAATTGAAACGGCAAGATGGAGCTCACCTGATGTTGTTGGTCGGTCTAAGGGGACGTAGAGCATTTACTCTGTTAAACACCGAACCTCCTCCGCTCTCTGAAAATTTAAGTTTATATTCTAAATCGTAATTTAAAAAACCTTACTAGCTTAAGCGTAAGTTTTGGAATTGATAGAGTTATGGTATCATGTCTCGTCGATAGCTTAAAAATATAAAAATCAAATAAGTTTTTCTATGTTTGGTTCTATTGAATAATTCTTCTTTGTTTTACGATCCTTCCTAATGTAGAAGCAATTCTCTGTTATTTCGTCCAAGTTCTTTGTCAAGAGACATAGATATTAATTCTTAAAAGCTCATGCCTTTGTGGCTTTAGGTATGGCTGACTTATCAGGCAGACTTATTACCATTGGGGAAATCCATTAAAACCTTATACCTAGGTTTTCGATAAATTAGATTCATAACCGACCCATGGTTATTAATATTACTCTACAAATAAGTAGAATACATTACGAAGTTAGATTGCGTCAACCAATATGCACTGCCCGTGGTAGCTATTGTTCCCTTCAAGTTGCAACCTTCAAACTAACTTTATTAACCGACTGTACTATTTGTAACTTTGGTCCCTAGCTGTGTAAATTAGATTTTTATGCAAAAGTTCAATCAGTTGTAGGTTTTTTACAAAATGTACGGATTTAGAAACGTGTTGGTATTTTTTGCTGTAATAATAAAGACAAAGTTAAAAGTTAAATTTGATTTTTTAACCAGTTTGGCATAAAAAAAATTATTTTATTAGAGAATCTGTTTTATTGAGTTGAAAAGAGTTATTTCAAAACCCACATGCTGTTTGCAGGCGTCGACATTTTTTAGAACTTTGGTTCTTATTGTTATATCGATGTTGTTGATCAAATAGTAATAAAAACACTTTCAACACGATATTCTGTTATTTTTAATCGGTATGCTAATAACCAAACAATTAATGAATTAAAACATCTTTGGTACTTCCTAGTAATCTACTAGTGAATTTTGTGTAGTGAAGTGAGAGATGATCCTGGTAAGCCTCACTCGCTGTGGTTATATTCGTTAAGCATAAAATCAATGGTATAAAAATGGCCTGTGTATTTTTTTCATAGATTAATATTTTAATTAAATAAATGTTACAGTAATCGTAACTAGCTACTATGGTAATCCTTAAAAAGGAAAATCAGAGCTTCCGAATAGAGGGGAAAAGATTGTTAAATTAAGTATGGTTTTTGATGGGTCTCACGCCTCAGCGCCCAACAATCACTTATACGCTCGGTTTCTGAATTGATTACTCAAGCTGAGAACGACTTAAGTATCGTTTTGTCTTATTCAGTTGTTAAGACTTCAATGCGACAGAACGATACTTAGTTGTTCTCAGCTGGAATATTCAATTCAGAAATCGGTCGTTAAAGTCCTAAAACACTAATTCACCTGTTACAACACCGGTAGGATGAAATGAATTAGTGGTATTCTTAGCTCACACTACGCAGTTATTAGAATTATAGAAAATGAAAAAAAAAAACGTTTTGGTGTGCAAGTTAATTGATGCCAATAGCAATTTTTGAAATAAGCATATAGTTTTATCGATGTACCAATTCTACCACATGAATACTTTGTTGGCGCGACATAATACGTTCTTGATCTGGATCCTCATGGGTTAATAATGTTACGACATCTGTTCGCAAGTAGGAGATAGGATTTGCCACTACTAGATAACAGATGGCGTTACTAGTATTTTAATAAGTAAAAAAAGGAATTACTAGATGTTTCTCGAATATCGACTTTTCGAGAATGTGGTACTAGAACTTTCTGTAATATTCGCGTATTTGAGATTTGGCATATATAAAGAGCAACGCGTGCTACGGAGTTATTCGAGTGCGAAGAACTAAAGCGAGAACAAGCGAAATACTAGAGCGAAGAAATTAAATACGACAGTGCAGTGATATACGGATTACGGAAATAAGCTTAACGGTGTGGACAGTGTTACTATAACGGAGTAAATTAGTGTTGTTAATTAGTGCGAGTATCGATAGTTAATTATCGATAGTGTTTGTTGTGTTGTGTAAAGTGCGTTATTGGTAAATAAATATAATTGCACGAAAGTGTGACTGGTATTTATCAAATTAAGAACCCGGTACGTAACAATAAGTATGCAGTAAACGTAAGGCCAGGTTTGAGGTCGATGGCAATCATGGATATGTCCTCATCCTCACCGATTCGCATCACTTTTGAGGAAAACTTACTTCCGTGTGCAAATTCTCGTTTCGTTTGTTCGGTTGCGGAAGCATTGTCATTGATAAGTTACATTTGATGGTCATTGTAAATAATGTTGCGTTTGTATATGCAAAATAACAATTTGGTAATCATTGGCATCATCCACCGCTGGACATAGGCATGACCCCCCAAACTAACGTAACGTCTGGTCCCTTATTTATCAGCTTGATGAAATTTATGCCAGTTTATAATGTTATTTCGTACAATATAATAACAAAATAGTAACACACGTAATATAATGTTATTTCGTGAATTATAAAAGATTTCTCGTTTTCGAAATACAATTTCATATTTGCTGTTAAAACGAGTGTGTTTCTGTTTAGGACCAATTACCTCAACTATTAATTGCGAATGAAAGTAAACTTTAACTGGAGCAGGATAAGGTATATAATTAATTAATTCAAATGTAAGGGTCCCATTGTACTAGGCAAATTTTATGATTGGAAATTTGAATATAATTGAAATTTGGTTTGTTATGATGTTTATTGGGTAGAATTATAATAAGGCTTGTAATTTGTTTTGGCATTTAATGTGTTTCGTTCCTTATATTTGAAGACCTACAGGAGAATAAAGTAAATTTGATCCAGTTCAGTATCGTTATATTTTATATCGTCAAAAAACGTATTGCCTAATTTTCCAACGTTTAAAACGAAATACCTACGACCAAATTGTATTAGGGGGTTGATTGTGTGGTACTTATGCCTGAAGTGATAATAATAATTCAATTATTTAACACATATTCTCATGGATATTGTAAATAGAGCCAGAGCCGGACCGCTACCACGAAACATTATTTGATAATAGTGATGTTAGTTTACTTGGGTAACTACGTGAATAGGCAAAGTTTGATTGCAACAAATTGTAAGGAAATAACGCCTGATTTCTGGATTGAGTATTACAGCTGAGAACAACTTAAGTATCGTTCTGTCGCATTGAAATCTTAACAACTGAATGAGCCAAAACGATACTTAAATCGTTCTCAGCTTGAATACTCAATTCAGAAATCGGGCGTATATCTTTTATTTTTGACAAACTCCATGAAATTTTGGCCGTATTTTACCATGTCTATCGCACTTAGCTTCTAAAAGGAGCAATTTTATTCTGAATCTCTGGCTACCCCTTGTATTACAGTTTATGATATCTATTGAGAAAGTTCCTTTTTTTTGGATAAGCATATATTTATTTCCTTAAACTCAAGTATCTATCTCCTCAGCATTCATGGTGTCTTATATAATAGTCTCATGTATTGTGCAGCATTGCAATTTTTTATCGTTTATTTATTCACGTTCAGTATGGATAGATTGATAGAACTATATATTTATTTACATTGTATAAGATTGTTTTATTAATTGAATTATACAATGTATGAAAAGATTGATGGATGTGAATATAGCTAGAGAGGTTTGCCAGGATCGTACTAAGTGGCGATCGATAGTCTCTGCCTACCCCAATGGGAACTAACGCCGTGAAATATGTATGTATGTATGTATAAGATAGGTAGCACAGAAACAGTAACTAGTAAACTGCAAGTAAAAAAACTTGATTTTGCCGCTCATAATAATGCAACAAACACTTTTCAAATAAATTACATTTGTAGTGAGAGCCAAATAAGCGCTGACTCAGCATATGCACACTACACATTACACTACATTTGCCGTGTAGTGCCGGCTTAGAATGACAACCCTTTCTACCCACGGGTGTCGTAAGAGACGACTTACCTTTACCCATACCCTTATGGGGCTTTTTTAAGTGGTTTTTGGGCGATGCGGTTGAAGACCCATTACCAACGATATATTACTTCTACCATCTTGTCCCCTATCAGCTTCCAAATGTGGCTGAATAGTTTCTAGCTCTGAAGCTCTGGCAACCCTTTTTTGGGATAATGACTAGACTCATAAAACAAAACACTAAACCACTGTGAATACAATGCAAAAATCTGAAAAAATCAACAATTAATTATTTTTTCTAAATCCTTAACCGATATATAAGCAGAAAAGTCCGTGGGGGTTATCTATTAGAACTGCCGAGAAAATGTTTGTTGTCTGTTTCCCAGCATAGGTATTTCTTTTTAAAGTGGATATTTCAAACGTTTATGTGTTGTTATCAATATCAAACAAAAATGAGTAAAAAATAATGTATCAAGTACGGGGGGTCACATCCCACCTCTAAAATATTATATATAATATATATAATATAGATTATAATAATTATTTATTTTAAAATATGATATTATTATTAATCTGTGTATGTTTTGAACGTCTATCAGTTGTCGTTATAAACATCAAGCAAAAGATTGCAAATAACTTGGTTGACTGAAAGTATAACCCCATTATTATTTACTACAATTTTTAGTATTGATTCTCATAGCTACAACGTCTGTAAAAATTAAAAAGTTCTAACTATCACTGTTCAAAAGTACACTGTACAGACAGCGAGGCGAAGTCTCGGTTAAGAGTACCATTTTTATCCTCTTTGGTACAGAGTCCTAAAAACCACTATATAGCATTGTGCGATTTTAAGTAGATGCACCAAGACATACTAGACTAGGATAAAATAGTTAATGTGAATATAAGCAGAATGAGTTATTCCTCATAATGTAAAAGTCCTGAAAAATCAGTCCAGCCGCTGCACAACATATAGGCAGACAAATAGTTTATATATATTCGTATTCGTTTATAATTAAATTTTGCAAAAAGGATTTTCAAAGTTTACTATATAGTATAGGATAATATACCAGTGGTTTCAGATTTTTTGAATGAAATACAGTTATGCATAGTCTTTTTTAGTAGGACGTGAGTGGGCGCAATCATTTCATATGGCAATAGGTCCTGAACTTCTAGTGTAGCTGAGTTAGTTTTAGTTAACAGTAAACTAATTTTGCTTAGTAACTATCTAAACCTGCCCAGGGCACCTGGTAAATAGTGCATGTCCTTGGTAAACATAACTGTTTGCAACCCTATTTTCAGTCCTTAATATCAAAGTTCTAGCTAAACAATCTATTTGAACAAGCTTAAAATACTCGTAAGGTATTAATAGATGGTGACGTGCTATTGGCGAAATGAAAAAAAGAGAAACTGAGTGGGATTCAAAATATGGGGTAGTGCGATGCTAAGCTGCTTATGAATGTTACGTAATAAGCCCTACCCTGCAAAGTAAATTCGCTTCGAAAATAAACTTAAGTGTTCATCATTTTAACATAAACAGCTCTTTGATAGAGACTTAATAACTTGAAGGTAATTAACTGGTTCTGCAAGAGATTTTCATATCCTGTCTGGATAAAAATAACCTAATATCAAAGGTATATTGCAGCTTGTTCATGTTCCTGGTATTTGACATCTCTGTCGATATCTAAGATAGTGTCATTGCAGGATATCTGAGGGAGATCCCACTAAGCTTTAATTATTTTACTTTGTAAGAGTACTTGGAAATTATCACTAAAACTTGCATGTTTTATATTTATTTTCAAGTGCAGAGTTTTATATTTTATTAGTTTTATCAAGTGTAGTTTAAGTTTTTGAAGTAAGCTTAAATCGTAGCTGCTTTATCTTGGTTTTGTGAGCAGAAGACTCGACATTCGTATCGGTATTTTTTTTAAACTACTAACAACACAAAACAATGCAAATAAAAAATATTCTCATAGACCGTGCAAACCATTCTAATCAACCAGTAAAAGAAAGTATTAGAAGATTATCACCGCTTTAAAAAAACACAGTGATAATAAACTTTTTATGGGTTAATGATCATAATTGAATGTGATATGCTGACCTGTAATTGGTGTAAGGATCAGCTGTATATACCTGTTTATAATTTTGTGATATCTCTGTTCTTAAACTGTTGGTCGGCTTTAAACAAATAAATAAACTTACTTTGAGATGATGCTTGCACAACGTTAGGGGTATCTTGGAACAGGACGGCGCGCTGCTGAGGAGTGAGGGAAGCCAGCGTCTCCAGGTTATCACGGAGAGAATCGAAGAAGGATCCGACGTCATTCAATACACCTGGCACAGTTAAAAGTAGATATCATTATGATTACAAATTCGTGGCCTAGTTGGTAGGTGACTAGATTATGGGTCCGGAGGTCTCGGGTTCAAATTCCGCTGTGAGAATTTTTATACGATGAATATGAATTGTTTTTGTGTTTTTTTTTAGTCTTAGATGTTATGTATTATATGTATTGTATGTTTATTGATTATATGGTCGATTTAACACTTACCACAGTACCATTCTGAAGGCTAACTTGATATGTGTAAAAGGTACGTAAATACTTATATTATCTGAATCACGGCTTTAAGAGTGGCTGGACATCGATGCGTAGGCAGGCTATCTTTACAATATGGCCCGACGATATGATTAAGGTTTCGGGAAGCCGAGGGAGGCCTAAGTCTCTTTATCTCTCTTTAACTTATCTATTGAACTCTCCTCAGCCACTGTTCGAACCGACGATGTATTCAGTAATAAGATAATAAAGTTAAGACAGTTTGGAGCATTATCAATACTCAAACAGGCAGAAGTAAATCATGTAATGAAGTTTTTTGTATTCGCCTGAACGAGGTTCTGAGAAAGAAAGGTAAAGCTAACCCTTTTTAAGATATTTAAAAATATAATTATATATAGCTGTGTATTGTCGGCTTAGAATAGCACTACCCTATTTCTTCCGGTGGGTGAACGAAAGAGGCGACTAACGGTATTGGGGCTTTTAAGGGATTTTTGGGCGATGCGGTTAGAGACCCATCACCAACAACCTTTATTTCACCATCTTTTCCCCACGCATATTCCAAAAGAGGCTGAGGAATTTGTGATTCCCTATCTCTAGCTACCTCTTCAAGGGATTTATAGCCGTGAGTATATGTTATTAAAAATAAAATGGTAGGTATGAAAGCCCAGCGCTGCTTACCAACGCCGACATAGGGCGTGACCACCTTACCGAGCGCGGGCGCGGGCTGCCGACGACGACGGCCCGAGTTCAGAGCCGTGCCCACTGCCGAACGCTTGTCCGATGATTCTCTGTTGACCAATGTTTGTATGTTAGTTTAGTAGATGCAATATAATATGCAATTTAATGAAAACAATAATAATATTTATTATTATTTAAATTATGAGAATATTACACTTATTTACATAATTAAAATAGATACCTAAAAACTTAACTCGTGAAAGTGATTATGGACTAAGAATGGGTGGATTCATCATTAAATGCCTCTTGTGTGCTGACGATCAAGTGCTACTTGCATCATCGGCAGAAGAGTTGCAAGAGATGATGAATATTGTATGTGAGTCTTTTGTAAGAAAGGGAATGAGGGTGAATGTGGATAAGACCAAAACGATGGTTTTTGAGAGACAGGAAGATGTGACAGAATGCGTGATTGCGATTGATGGTAAAGATGTGGAACAGGTTAAGGAGTTTGTATATCTGGGAAGTTTGTTTACAAGGGATGGAAAATGTGATGAAGATATTGAGAGAAGAGTGAAAAAGGGTAATGCTATTAATGGAGCATTGGATAGTCTAATGTCTAGTCAATCGGTGTCCGAAAGGGCCCGAATGGCTGTGCATGATGCCGTTCTTGTTCCTACGCTTATGTATGGCAGTGAATGTTGGGTGTGGCAGAAGAAGCATGAAAGCAGAGTGAATGCAGTAGAAATGAGTGCCTCAGAAAAGTTTGTAATGTAAGGTTATGTGATCGTGTGCGGAACGATGTGATTCGTGAAAGGTGTGGTATAAAAGATGATATTGTAAGTAAGATAGAAAAAGGAATGTTGAGATGGTTTGGGCACATCGAGAGGATGGATGATAGAAAATTGGTAAAAGGTATCTATAGAGCTAATGTGGGAGGTAATGTTAGTAGAGGACGGCCACGAAAGACACACTTGGACCAAATTGAGAGTGTGCTCAAAAAGGCAGGCGTCCGAAGTATTAAGAATAAAAGAGCATGTATGAAAAGATTGATGAATGTAGACGAAGCAAGAGAGGTTTGCCAGGATCGTACAAAGTGGCGATCGATAGTCGGCGTGATATGATAACGGCGTGAGTATATGTATGTATGTATGTATGTTAAAATCTAAAAACATCTTTCAGCTTCTCTTCTCGGGGAAGGGTACCGAGGACGCTGGAAGCATTGCCGCGTTGTATGGCAATGCTAAGTCTTTGTCCAAGGTAAGAGCCTGTCTTTGGGTTCCCAGTTGTTTCAATAAGACGACAAGCTAAATCTTTATAAAATCACGTGCTTCTGGACCCCAAGGCCCCAAAGTCTCCACCCCAAAGGGGACAAAATAATATCCTTGGGGTAGAGAGGAATATTTCAGTTTTTTGTTGGCCTCAGCAATAGTAGCCGCTGAACCAACCCTGCGAGAAGCAGAAGCTACGTGGCAACCGGCGAAAGTATCGACACATGTCGCATCCCAAACTAACGGAAGTCCGTTAGCCCAGGGGATCAGTGACATGCCGTTCGGCCTCTTTCCCTTATCGGATTATAATGGATGGAACACCTACACTTACTAATGCACACCTTAAGATGTAATGTAATATAATAAATCAGCAATAGCATCTGCAATTTCCAATTATTATTCTATGGGCAATAGGAATCAAACGTCAGATGGCATTTTAGTACAGTAGAAAGGTCTATAACAGTTTGGCACCAGCAGAGCTGTGCCGTGCCGCCGCCAACATTTTATTTTATTTGGTATTTTAAACTGAAAACCTCTTGAAGCCTATACATTCAATGAATCTACTAACGAGAAAACATTACTACATTACCTATCTAAATCAGAAGTTTATTAACGTACTGATCTCACCATTCAAAGGTTGCCTGGAAGAGATTGCTTTAAGCAATAAGATCGCCAATTGTACTTCTATTTAAAAAACAATAGAATAGAATGGAATAACTGTTTATTGTACATCAAACACAAATTTACAAAAATAATAATATGATCAAACAGTGAGTTTACAGTGAGGTATAATTGGCGGTCTTATCGCTAAAAGCGATCTCTTCCAGACAACCATTGGAAGGTGAGATCGATAAATTAATTTTTATTACAATAGAATAGAATAGAATAACTCTTTATTGCACATCAAACACAAATTTACAAAAAATAATAATATGATCGAACACTTTACAGTGAGTTACAATTGGCGGTCTTATCGCTAAAAACGATCTCTTCCAGACAACCTTTGGAAGGTGAGATCGATAAATTAATTAATCATCTGTATAAAATGTCTGTATCTGTGATGTACAATAAAGACTTTTCTATTCTATTCTAATAATAACCAGTCTTATTCAAGCTTTATTTTATTCAAGCTGCAACTGCCAACCTATTATACTTAATTAAGTACTCAAATACTAAGTATAGTATTATATATTCATAATTGGTTTAGATACAATTATAACAACGACCTTTACCAGACCACCGTGGGACTAGAGCTGCACTAAATAGGCCGACGATGTGGGTTGACACGCATTTACAACCCCTCCAGTGACTAGTACTTAATTTTATAAACTTTAAACACTTAGAATTTACTTTATATATATTTATTTATAAAATGATTTAAGTTTTAAATAGGAATATTGTATTTTCTTTAGTTTTAAGGCATCCTACTGAAAATTAGGGAGGGTATTGGTTTCGCACCGCGCTGTAAGTAACGCATTCGACAACTGAACAGTCTGTACTGCGAATAGCGTAGAAATTTGTTGCATGGGAAGGGTTGTTTTCAAAAAGTTTAAGATGGGAGCTATTTTATGTAATGGGAGGAATAGAAGAGCTGGAAAAGTTCTTGTTAATAAAATTATAGAAAAGAAAGAAAGAAAAAACATTTGTTCGCTTCTACACACGTACAAAAAAGACACACAGCATAAAAAATATAATATAAACACACTGAAAAATAATAATAAAAAAAATATATCATACACACTTATTCCAAGATATAAAACAATAGCCGTATAACCTGCGTAGTAGCAACGAATTTGGAAGCTGACTCAGCATTATCGTTGTGAGTAAGTGAATACCTCACAACACTGATTATACAATGATCAAAACTTATAACCCTCAGAAATCATTATGTCAACGAATCAAAAGCTATACATTTCTACTTGCATACACGGAGGGCCATGTTTTGGATATCTCCCTTACGTTCTATCTAAAACCTGAAAGACTTTACCGTATAGGCTTCTGTGCATATTTTTCTGCCTATCTAAAGTTTATTTGAAAGACTGGTTTTTTAGTTTCTTGACGAATAAAAAAAAACCATAACTCCTTACTTCAAAGAATCCTCATAAAAGGCGCGGTCAGTATCAGTATCCAGCTCGCTCTCCACCCGTGCCGGCTCGTCCAGCTCAGCGTGTATCTCCGGAGCGGCCTCCCAGCGCGACCACGGCTTCTGCACCAAGATGCGGAGCAGGCCCAGCTGCTGACTGTCCAGGGCTGAGCAGCCTATATGAGTGTAAAAATTGATTTATAGTTACATCTACATTAATTAGTTACATACTATAGTGTGAGTATAGTTACTTCTTACTAGAGTTATAGTTACTACTACTTACTACATACACACACGGAAATTAATCCCACAGTTGGTAGTCAGAACTTCAGAGCTAGAAATTCCTCAGCCACATTTGGAAGTTCGTAGGGGACAATATGGTAGAAATAAAGTCTCTTTGGCAATACACACAATACACACACATAATACACCAACAACTTTTAATTTACAACCTTTTCGCCACTCAGCTCCCAAGAGTGGAAGAGGGATTTCTTATTCTGAAACACTTACTTCAACTTATTTGTTCTGAAGCTTTGCTTTTGGGGCCGTGTATTTAATTAAATAATACGATATAAATTTTAGGGTTTCGTAGACAGATATCAAAAAACCGCCGTGTAGTGTCGGCTTAGAATATCACTACCCCGTTTCTACCGATGGGTGTACGTAAGAGGCGACTAACGGTATTGGGGTTTTTAAGGGATTTTTGGGCGATGCGGTTGGAGACCCATCACCAACAACCTTTATTTTTACCATCTTTTCGCCACTCACATTTCCAAAAGTGGCTGAGGAATTTCTAATTCCTTAGCTCTGGCTACCCCATCTAGGGATTTACAGCCGTGAGTATATGTATATCAAAAAACCAAACCCTACTATTTACGTCATGTCAGCAATTTATTTCTACAACTATTGATATCACGGATAAAAATTAAATGGAAGATGTAAACTGTGAACAGCCTCAAGGTTTTGAGATAAGTTAAGTATACTGTAAAAACTATAGTGCTCCTCATGTATGATATTAAATAAAAAAGAAAAATATATCTTTTATCCCTTTCGTGTCTTCGTCTGAAATAGGTCTTTAAAATTGATTTCCTTGTTCAACAAAACATTTTTTTTCAATATCAATAGTTTGAAAGATAATCATTCCCAAAATGGTTAAAATTTTTGTCCTCCTTCCTATAACTTCTCAAAAGTTAGGTAAATCATGTGAAGGTAATAAATAAAGTATATGTTGTAGATTATAATAAAAACCAACAACGAAAATTGGTTTAAACAAAATATGTTTAGTAGTTTTCGAGATATAATAAATAGCGTAATATTGCAAATGCAACTTTGTATTTCGTACAAACACTATGAAAGGACAAGATGGAACTAAGCAGTTTGTGATCTTCTTGAAGTATCTCTTCTCTTATCTATACTTTCTACTACGAAACCCAATACGCACGAGTCCGACTCGCACTTCGGCTGCGTTAAACTAAAAACAAGTATGTCGTTTTCGGCAAATTTTACAGGAGAGCGAAAAAACATTTTATTTCTTTAAATTTAAATATTTCCTAAAGTGATTGTCGGATCTTGATGATTTTTGGATATGTCCGACGTGATGTAGTTTCCTAATGAAATTAATATTTTTTTTAACTTGACCTTTACAGTAACGCCAATGCAGAATGAAAATGCTTTTAGCATAATCTTACCCTATTATTTTTATCAATAGCGCCTTAAATAAGAAGATATTTTGAGTTTTAATAATGTAGAAATAAGGGTCTTTCTATGACGAATCCAACGGTGTAAAAAAAAGCAAACGCTCAAAAATCGACATACTTGTTTTAAGCTTAGAGCAGCCGACTTGACTTAATACTTTACTAAGTATTATAATAATGCGTCATGAAAACTTTATACCTTACATAATCACGTCACATCCGCGTTGACGTTCGAACTTTGAAATTATATTAAACGTTTTCGTTGCAAATAAGTTACTTGAAAATTGTAACTTCCTCTTCCTCATTTTTATGTCACGTATTTTTTTTAGATAAAAATTATGGCTAGCCATATTTTTCCTCTGTTTTAACATACTGATGTCGAGGTTTTAAGATCAAATATAACGTATAAAATTCTAAACCTACTAAACTTACGGTCCTTCATAATAGCTGAAAGTCAGTCATAGGAAGTATATTACATTACAATACAATTACAAACTACTTCTAATAACAGTAGATAATTTTTACTTAGGCGAAAAATGAATCTAAGCTAGTAGCTCTATAATTTATCAAATAAATATCCTTGTTTATCACAAGGTATAACGTATATTTTTTTATATAATTATTTCCTGCTTCACGATATTCCCAAAATGAAATAAATAAGCTTGCATGTCTAATTGCGCCTTGTAAGAAGTGTATGTGCGAATTATAAAAAGATGTTTACAAGTTACTCTACCTACAAAAATCCAGCGTTTATAAAACAACTTAAGTCTAGCAGTTTTGACTCATGTTGTATTAAAAATTGTTGCAGACAAGGTGGAAATCTGAAGTGTTGAAAATAATATGGTGTTCGTTGCCGTGTCTTGATCCAGCCTAAATCCTGCAGAATGGCGTCAATATTGTCTGCCTGTCCCAAATCAAAATTAAAAGTGTTACTAGTTTTGAAGAACTCTAAAGAAAAAAACATACATTCATATACTCACGCCGTGAGTTCTCAATCGGGTGGGCAGGGGTACTACCACGTCGCCACTTTGTACGATCAAACAGTAAACCTCTCTAGCTTGTAAAATGTAAAATGAATTCTTAAAATTTTTATAAAAGTAAAAACAATCTAAAGTTCAATCACAATTTTAGCATGCATCTTTTATTAGTTAATTTTTCACTTGGAAGCTTTATGAGGCTAGTTTGAAAAAAATCCATGAAAAATTCACGATTTCGTCCAGTAAACTTCTGCCATTAATTATGTAATATTACGTTAGACTATTTTCAAAAAATGGATTTATTTATTTAATAATGGATTGTTTATTAAATCAAACTTAAACGTGATTTTTTGAAACATATTATACAAAGAAATTCAATAGACTCTATAATTAAAGAAAACAAATATTTATTGAAGGGTGAACATTGTCTGCATTTGTAATAATGGTTTTTTTTGTCTATTTCCTTTTTTAAAACGTATAATCGTAGTTTCAGCTTTCCTATCTTTCTTTCACTTCTCAATTTACAAAAGTGGCGCAGAAAGGGTTTTATTCCTGGACTTTAAACCTTCCTTTTAAGGATTATGGACGTGCGTGAGTATAGGTTGGTAAGTAATCCATGTATTCATATTTTATTACAACAAAACAGTCCCTTCATTATAAGTATCTAGCCGGCCATTTTGATGCCTTGTTGAAATGAAGAGCAGAGCAGAGAAATCTAACAATTTGAATTGTATATTGAGAATTCGGTTAAGAATGGAAATATTCTTACTCACTGATAGCCAATAAATATAGGCCACCCTTTTTGTGTCGGGTTACCAAAGGAATCAAGTTGGCAGTAATATGAAACAAAACAAATTACACACCTATATTTTATGTTATTTTGCAATAAAACCTCGCATGGGATTTCGGCACGGTGGTGTTTTGTTTTTTTTATTATTTATTACTATTTGTAATGTTAAATTGTGTGACCGACTGAAATAGTGTTATTCGTGAAAAGTGTGGTGTAAAAGATGATATTGTAAGAAAGATAGAAAAAGGAATGTTGAGATGGTTTGGGCACATAGAGAGGATGGATGATAGAAAATTGGCAAAAGGGATCTATAGAGCTAGTGTGGATGGTAATGTTAGTAGAGGACGACGACGAAGGCTGGCGTCCGAAGTATGAAGAATAAAAGAGCATGTATGAAAAGACTGATGGATGTAAACGAAGCTAGAGAGGTTTGTCAGGATCGTACGAAGTGGCGATCGATAGTCTCTGCCTACCCCAATGGGAATTAATGGCGTGAGTATATGTATGTATGTATGTATGTATGTTATTACTATTAGAGGGGCGGTAAGCACTACGGAACACTGGGGTTAGCCTGGGGTGGTAGGGCTATGTATGTATGTACGTAGGTTAAGTGGTCATGTATTTGCACTGTATAGTTATGGCCTAGAATTTCACCAACCTGTTTCCTTTAAGTGGGTGCCTAAGGTGGCGACTAAATCTATCGAGGATTTCAAAGTAATTGTTGAACCCATTATAAAACATGGTTTATTTTATAGTCTTTTCCTCAGTAAACTTCCAAAGGTAGCAGAGGATAGCTGGAGCTGCAGATTTAGGAATACCTCAGTCACTTTTTGAAAAACATTTTGAAAAGGATTGTATAATATTTCAAATTATGAATCGAATGTATGTGGCTTTTAAAGAAGTTTTTGGGCGATATTGTTAGAGACCTATTACCAGAGCCTCTTGATAGTACTTCTATCTTTTACCTAATCAACTTTTAAAAGTGAGATATATAGCTTCGAGTTGAGGTAAGCGAGGTTTGGTTAGATTATGAATCTGTAAGTATATAAGTTCGTTCGTACGTTTGCAAGCTGCAATCAAACTTACTGCAAAACCATTTATTATATATCTAAGATAACTTGGACCTTTCCAGTACAGAAGCTTCACAAAGGAAGTGTCAAATAACTATTGGATCCTAGTTTATTCTTACAATACTTATTGTAATTTGATTACATCATTTGCAAAGGTTATCGGATGGCACAAAGATTCAATCGATTCTAAAGGTCTTATGCTAGTTATTGAAAGTTCAGATTAAGTAAAATTTAAAGTTTATATGATATTTAGAACTAAATGATATTATCTAGCTCCAAACGGAACTGTTTCATATTGTTTATCAAAATTAATAAAGACAATTTTGCTTTACAATGTTTACTTTAGAGATCTTCTATAGTTCCTTTATTTTACTATCTTTTCCCCACTTAAGTTCCAAAAGAGGCTGAGGAATTTCTAATTCTTTAGCTCTGGCTACCCCTTCTAGGGATATAGCTGTGAGTATATGTATGCATGTGTGATTCTTATATACGATTTAACAAACCGTACACTTATTTGACGTAACAAAACAAGTTGCCCAAACAAAAAAACAAACACTGTGGGTGCAACAATCCGCACCTGAAAACTTTTCCAGTAAATAACGTGGGAATATCTATATTTCAGAGGACAGTGTCATTAGTAAAATATTGTGGTTAGACAAAAGATCTTATGTGGAAAAATAAACTAGGAAAGGTGAAAGTGAAAGGTGGCTGAAAAAAAGACGATTACATATAGGTCGCTAATTCGGTAATTTAAGCCTAAAAGATATCATCTTAATGTTTTCTGTGTTTTTGTTGTGATTGCTTTAGTATTTATTTATTACGAATAAAATATTATAAAGATCAAATACTAAAAACAATAGTATTTATTCTACATTTTTAATTCTAGTTAAAATATGTTCTCAAAGTTTCAATTCAATAGAACCATGTGTTAGATACAACAGTGAATAAAAAGAAGTTATGCCAGTACATAGTATCATCAATCTTATCAACGAAGAATAGAAGGCTTACACGTGTGTAGACAAATGGATTGAAAATTAAAAGAGTTTTACTCGTTCTTCACGTGGCAATTTTTTTGTAAAAAGGATAGAAAATAGAATGATAAAAAAAAATCTGCACATGGAGAAAGTGAATGAAACTATATAAGCCGTGGTAAAGTAAGAAAAGGCCAACCACAGGGGGTTTGTTATATCAAATGGAAAATATGCCCAAAAAATTCGAATGTAAATGAAATTCGAGAGGTTTATAAATTGGCGGTTGATAGTCTCTGCCTACCGCAATGGAATATAATGGCATATGTATGTGTGTATTTACTAAATTATAATTGGTCTAGTGTCATAGTATAAAAACTTATACACTTTTATTATTAAAGAAGTGCAGAAACATGTTTGACATTACTGCGCTGGCACTGCTTTATACAAGACAGTCATCTGAATATCATCTTGCCGTGTAGTGTCGGCTTAGAATAGCACTACCCCATTTCTACCCGTGGGTGATCGTAAGAGGCGACTTAGGGTATAGGGAGCTAGAGCTTTTTAAGTGATTTTTGGGCGATGTGGTTGGAGACCCGTCACCAAAAACGTTTATTATTACCATCTTTCCCCCAATCAACTTCCAAAAGTGGCTGAGGAATTCCTCATTCCAAAGCTCTGGCTACTCCGTTAAGGGATTTATAGCCGTGAGTATATGTATGTATGTGCAGAAACATATATGCATTTTACACATTTATAATTAAGTACGATGAAGTAAGCCAAATATAATTTGGTTAATCTATTCTAAGTGGGATTGTTTTAGTCCAGGGATTTACTGCACTGACATGTTCGAGCCGCAAACTCTATTCAGATTACCGGAAATCCTTTTGGGAATCTACACTTATTCATAATGTATTCAAATTATGCGAGTCAATATTACTTTGAATTCTCATTCACATTAGAGAGTTATGAATATCGAAAACTATTTAAAGCAAAGCACAATGAGAAATGTAACAAAACTGGATCTATTTGGACATACACATATACTCACGGCTATTTCTCAGCCACTTTTGGAAGTTGAGTAAGGAAAAGATGGTAATAATAAATGTTTTTGGTGACGGGTCTCCAACCACATCGCCCAAAAATCACTTGAAAAGCCCCTATACCATAGATGTACTAATAAAAAACCGTAGATAAGTCATGCGCGCTCATAAGTGGCACTTAAAAAACAGGCTAAATGGCTCATCTGACTTCAGTCGCGCACTAGCTGCCGTCGCAATCGTTCACCTGTTTTTGCGTGTTTGTTTATCAAAATAATCGAGAATGCCGTCGTGTGTGATGCACAAACTATAGTAGAAAAACTACTAAAATGATGAGATTACTTATCATTCGTAAGTATTATAAATTAACAACGTTTTAATTATAATCTATACTTATAATAATTCTGTAGAGAGGTCAATTCTGTACATTAAATATATTTTCAAAATAACTATCAGGGGGTGATTAGTGATCGATACTGATGCCAAAAATGCAATCAGTAAATTTTTTATCTGTCTGTCTGTCTGTCCGTCTGTCTGTCTGTCTGTCTGTCTGTCTGTCTGTCGGTTTGTATGTTCCTTATGGAAACAAAAACTACTCGACGGATTTTAATGAAACTTGGTAGAATTATTCTTCATACTCCTGGGCAGGTTATAGTGTACTTTTCAGCAGAGTAGTGAAGGGGAATTTTGGGAAAATTTGGGAAAACGGGGAAGTTACTCCATTTTTTAAGCTTCCGTCGCGTGTGCAGCCTTAGTGGTTATAGTTGCATAGAAATCATGTATGACGGAAATATTTTACATAAAATTTTCTAAAAAATATCATTTTGCAGCATATGTCTATCTTTTGTGGTTGACTCATAATAACACGTGTAATTCCTGATAGCTTAGCAGTTCGGAGCATTCTGATTATATTTGTTTACTCTTACGTTTATAGTTCTCTCATTCATCTCTCATTTAAAAAAGTTTACAATATTACCTATTCAATAAAAAAAGAATCATAGAAATCGGTATAGAACAACCAAACTTATACATGAAATAAGCTATCGCGCCCTGTCGTCGCACGTGAATGCTATAAAGATATTTTTTTAGTAATGGTTGCGCGCGCAAAAGTTAGCCGGGAGTGTACATATACTCCCTGTTTGTATGCAAAGTTTGTAACTCTGATTGTTTGTTTGCATGGTCTTATTTTCGGAGATACTGAACCGTTCATTAAAGCGCTTTTACAATCACAAAGCTACACTATTCAGGAATGCTATAAATTGCACTAAATTTCACAAAGGTTGAGCAGTGATTGAAGAAACCTCAGATATTTTTAAAACTACGCTACCCGTGCGAAGCTGGACCCGATCCACTAGTTTATAATAAATCGTGTGTATAGGTCTTAATTATTCTTTGTCAAACGGTCGTCTTAGTGTCATATTTCACGACGGTACAGAGAAAATATGTTTATCTCTTTTTAGCGCTTGCTTTAAGATGTGCTATCTCGCCTACATTTCAAATGTATTTCTTGGTGTGTTGTTTGGATATATTTCTAGTGGTGTACGTTCATCTGCCGCAATCGGTGCCACTCGTAAGCGCCGGTTTCCTCGTAAATGACCTATCTAACGTTTTTTAATCTATGCGCTAGGGCGCCCTATACCCTTAGTCGCCTCTTACGATCACCCACGGGTAGAAATGGGGTAGTGTTATTCTAAGCCGACACTACACAACATTACTACTTTTTGGATTTATTTAATTTAGATATATCTTTTTTTGAACAATCTAAATATGTAGGTAAAATTATGTTGCAATAGTCACGTGGATTAAAACAATAATTTTAGTCCGTTCGTTAGTTACGTTAGGGCTGGCGCTGACTGCCGGCATGGCGTGGCAAAGGATTTCGGTACAGATATAGCATTTTTAATCTTATTACCATGAGTGTAGAATTCATTTTACTTTATTTTGACACAACGATGCCGACGTTCTGTCCTATCGCGGCCTCCCTCGGCATCGTTGTGTCAAAATGAATTCTATAGGCATGGTAATAAGATTTAAAATGCTATATCTGTACCGAAATCCTTTGCCATGCCATGCCGGCAGTCAGCGCCCGCGCCGGCCCTTACATTACTAGTTTTTGACAGATCTTAAAAAAATGCTTGTTATTTGGTAAGAAAAGCAAGACGTGATAGCTCAACGGGTAAAACACCGGTTAACGTGCAAGCGACTAGTGTTCAAATCCCGGGTCGGGCCTACACCAATTTGTCTTTTCTAAAGTCATATGTGTGGTTAATTTATCATGGTTGTTAACGGTGAGGAACATTGTGAGGAAACCCACATGACTGAGTAGTACTTAGTCATGTGACAGTGTATTCGTACAAAACGGCGATAGGCCTGCCCCCTATCACGTGAGTACACTATCCATGCAAAACGTGGGGACTCTGAACACCAGGTGATAAAGTCACGTGATGTTCAGAAGTATTAGTACCTCTGCCAACCCTTTCGGGGATATTCGGCGTGAACGTTTATGTTATGTTATGTTATATACAGTGTATAAGCTTTATATTACAAAACACAGTCGGTCTTAGAATAGCACTAAGCCATAATCTTTTCAAGGGTGAAGAGGCAACTAAGGGGTTTGGAATTTAATGGGCAGTTGCTGGGCGATGTGGCTGGGAATACAGGGAACCGGAATACATAATTTAATGTTTTTTGACATGAATTCCTCATGTGGGGATTATTACTCATAAATAAAAGATGTTATTAAATGCCAACTGACACTGTAGCTCAGTTGGCAGAGCGACGGGGGCGTATACCCGAAGGTCGCGGGTTCGAACCCCGCCAGTGTCGAAATTTTTCTTTCCTTTAATAACGGAATACATTATACCATATTCTAATCTGATGAATTATGGCTATTATCAAAGAAAGGTGGAGGAAATAAATTTTCTAACGTCTGTTTTCATTTTATAATACCGCTACTAACTGAATGCATGTGGGTGTACACACGGGCTAATATTTTAAATGGTCGGACCGATATAGATGGGACTTTCAATAGGAGATAGTATTAAATAGTGGTAAAGGAAGAAGCTGACGTTTTTATTTTTTACATTCAAAAATATACTCACGGCTATAAATCTAAAACAAGGGGAGCCTGAGTTTCAGCATCATTTAGTAGTCAGCCACTTTTGGAATTTTACACTTTTTGCTCTGCCTACTCCAATAGGATTAAATGTTTTGAATATATGTGTATATTTCTTAACATAATTAAATACTTAATTAATGCAGAACAGCGTCTTCTCTCTTATTCTCTCTTATTAAACTCTTTGTTTAGGATAAATAACGTATAAAGTATATTTATTTAGGTCTGGCACTGCTGAACCTGCCGGTAGAATGAGAATGAAAAATTACTTGTAATTTTCAAGGTGTTTCTTTACTTTTCGACCTAAATAAAATGTTTATAGTGAATGATTAATCCTGTTTTCTTGACTTCTTTTAACGTATTTTTTATTCTATAAAGAATATATGCTGTATTTTTTACCTTATTTACGGCGGACAATATTTTTTTAGTTCAAATTTAGCAAATAAAAAACAAAAAAGGCATTTCACAAAGATTTTAATGTAAAGTTAATAAATGTTATTTTAATGTATCTCCTACTTATACAATTATAAAAACACTTTATTGTTACTCAAATAATGTATACATACATACATATAATGACGGTCATAAATTCCGCAAAGGGGTAGCCAGAGATTGATAGCTAGAAACTCCTCAGCCACATTTGGGTTGATAGAGAAGATGGAAGAAATAAAGTATCGTGGTGATGGGTCGCCTGCCGCATCGCCCAGAAACCACATAAAAGCACCATACCCTTAGTCGCCTCCTACGACACCTGTGTCTAGTGACATTCTAAGCGTCTATATGGCACAGAAAAAGAAAAAATAAATATTTTTCCATTCTATTCGAATCTCAATTAAAACTTTTTCCTAGTGTACCAAACCAACGATCAACTAGTGATTTGACGAACATGAATTGAACAAACCTACAGATTCAATATATAATCGCCACGATTCCAACAATCCATATTCATTCATGTTATTGTTTCATAGTTGAACTCACATAAATGTGTTGTTTTATAAAACAATGGCATGAACCTATAATGAACTCTTGTTTGAATATCGAGTGAATTATTTCGAATTCTCTATGAAAATAATTTGAATTTCGAAATATCAGATGTGAGTACCATTTTGATACAGAGTATAGAGCATTGAGGCCAAATATAGCCCCAGGCTTTCTACACAGAATGATAAGTTGCATATTCTTAGATTCTAACATTCACATCGTACATTCTCGAAGCAGTGGCAGAGGTACTATTCCTTCTGAAAAATCACGTGTACAAGTAACTCGGCACCATCCGAAACGTTGCGAGGATTTGAACCCGAATGGAATACATCTAAGTATATCTTTTCTAGAATCATAAGGCCGATCCACTTATCAAGGTTAGTAACAGTGAGGAGAGGTATCAAATGGAAAAATTTGTCGAGAAACTTGAAATATCCAGAAAATTGTGACTTTTAAAGTATTCTGTAAGGTTGGGTAAGCGGTGCAGTAGGAAACATTTTGTAAGGAAAGTATATAGCCCTTGATTTCGGAATACATTGCCCTGGTATAAATTGGGTATTCCGAATAATTAATGATTACCTCCAATCGCTGCTAACGACTTAAGCGATATTGAGCTGATACATATGTCATATGAAGGGGCCGATCATTTAAAATAAGAATAATACAACATTTTATTAAAACACAACAACTGAAGCCAAGCAAATGTCGGTAAAAGTTAAGGTTCTCTCCATTGGAGATAGTGCTGTTTGCACTGCGACATCAAGGTTTTACGTATGTAGATTCAATATTTTATTTTTGTTACCATGCTTGACGTATTATATGAGTTAGGTAATCTTGAAAAGGATTGCGGACAGCTTTATTCGGGAATTGGGGATGAAGTTTATCATGTATTTTGAGTAATGTTAGTAGTTTCACTAGGGTTGTCTTAATCTAAACCAATACTAAGTATTAAGATACATATTTCATTTTTAAATAACTGAAATTTTTAATTTTAATGAACTTAGTTATAAGAAAGAACTCGAAGAAGAAATTTTTTGACCCTCTGGGTCTCGACCTCTGGGTGTACGCCCCCGTACGTACGTAGTTGCCACACATGCGGTTTTCATGAACAAAACATTCTAATTTAATTATTGGAATTTAAATCACCATTATAACCAAAGAATAAGAATAAAAAGATAGACATTTACTGTGATATTTGTATTAGGTTTTTAAGAAATTCAAATTTCAGAAAAGAAATTTAAAGTAATTATAAAACGCAGTCTTCATTTAAAAGCTTATTACAGTTTAAATGATTATATGATAGATGAAACTGCTTGGTGTCACCAGGGCTCTATTCAGGATATTTCCAGACATACACCAATATTGTAATATGACTAAGAAAAGATGTGTGTTGCTGAGTTTCTTACGGGTTCTTCTCGCAACAATACACCTTCCGAATCCGAAGTAGAGTCAGTAGAGTAAGATTTAACTTATACGTAAGTTTGTGACGTTCAAAAAATAGAGAACAATTCTTTTTATTTTGAAATAAATATTTTTTATCTTTTTTTTATCTTTTATCTAAGACCATCTTTCTTATATTATATAGAAGACAGGCGGCTTATTTTACTTATTCAAGCAGCACATTTAACAGATGTGTAGTTTAAAATGGTACAAAATATTAATTACTGCGGGTGTAGTAATGGGTGACTTAGAGTTTCGGGTATTTTAACTAATCGTCGGGAGATGTGGCTGGAAGCCAATCACAAGTATTTAAAATTAATCGGCTACTTTTAAAAAGTTGAGTGATGAAATGTTTTACAAAAAAGTTATTGGCGACAAAAATCACTTAAATAGCTTCAAAATCCGCAGTCGTCTGCTTTAAGACACCTGCGGGAAGAAAAGGGTTACTGCTATTTAAGCTAACTTACACAGCTACTGCAAAACTAAACAATTTATATACAAGAATAAACAATAAAGGACAGATACATTAATTTCTCATGAATGAAAGTTCAAAACAAGACCTACCACTTTAAGTTTAAAAGTAACTGAGATAGAAATGAACCGCAAGTTTAAAAGTGAGAAAAATTTATAAGGTTCATATTTCCTATTGTTCAATAATTCTTTAAAGTTCTAATAACTTCAGTTGCTTGTGCAACCTACATTTTCAGAGTACACTTATTTATTGATGTTGCAAGCAAACCATCTTCTAAAGAAATAAAATTTGAATTAAGTCAATTATAAAAAGTTTTATATATTTCTAAATGAGATCCCTCAGAAGTATATGTAATGTAAGGCTGTGTGATAGAGTGAGAAATACTGTGATCCGCAAACGAGTAAAAGTAAAAAAAAGTCAAAAGTCAAAAAGTTTATTCTTCAAAATTAAGTTAAAAACTAACATTTTTTGAACGTCAAATGTTTTTAAATTTATCATTAGTCCGTTGCTTCGGAAGGTGTTCGTAAAGAGAAGAAGCAACAAAGAAACTCTTTACATTCACATTTTTTAATTTTTTCAAAACATGGTTTGTACAATTTCAGTTTATTAACATGTTTTTACTTTATAAAAGATTTTCTATGCGACAAAACCAAACGCTTGTTTGACATAATAAAAATAAATTGTCCATCACAAAAAACCAATCACATAACGTGAGAAGAAAAATCCTCACCAGACAATTATTCCTGGGAATAACGAGGGAAGATTTATAGCTTTACGGACACGGTCATGTGCGCGTTGGGTCCTTGTCGTTTAAAAAATCTTGAACACTGTAGTAAGATTTCTTTAAAAGCATTGCTTTAATTGCCTTTTTAAAAGATGCCACAGGCAATTCCAACATGTCGGAATGAAGTTTGTTGAACATTTGGAGGGATAGTCCCATAAAGGAGTTACTTACTTTATTAAGTCTCCACTTCGGTACGTTAAGTTTGTCCTTATTTCGAGTGTTAACAGTATGCCTATCACTAACTTTACTAAATTGACATATATTCTTTTTAGCATACATTAAATTCTCAAATATGTATTGGCAAGGGACAGTTAAAATGCCAATATCTTTAAATTTTTCGCGCAACGAATACCTCGACCTCAACATGTAAATAGATCGGATAGCTCGCTTTTGTAAGACGAAAACTTTATGAACATCAGCCGCTTTACCCCATAATAAAATACCGTACGACATAATACTATGAAAATAACTGAAATACACAATGCGAGCTGTTTCTACGTCTGCTATTTCTCTAATCTTACGCACGGCATACGCTGCTGAGCTCAGCCTTTTAGAAAGTGTTAGTATATGGGGTCCCCATTGCAACTTAGAATCGATTATTATCCCTAGGAATTTTGTCTCTTTCACTAATTCTACTTTTTCACTATCAATAACAATATTGTTTTCAACTTGCCTAACATTCGGTAAAGTAAATTTAATACATTTAGTTTTTTTGGCATTTAGAACCAGGTTATTTACAGTAAACCAATGCAATACCAGTGAGATAGCTTTATTTACGTCGTCAAGAGATGTAGAGGATCTCGCTACATTAAATATTAAAGATGTGTCATCTGCAAACATAACTATCTCAGAATACTTTTGTACCATAAATGGCAAATCATTAATGTAAATCAGAAACAGTAATGGGCCAAGTATAGAACCTTGAGGAACGCCCATTTCTATTTCCGATCCTTCCGACGTGGTTCCATTAATATCAACCTTTAAAGTTCTTTTATTAAGATATGATGCCATCAATTTCAGTGCTTGCTCGTCAAAACCGTAATATTTAAGTTTAATCAACGCTATCTCTTTTTTTACACATTCAAAAGCTTTTGTGAGGTCACAGAATATACCTAACGCATCCCGGGAGTTTTCCCATGAATTAAAAATATGTTTCATTAGTGACACTCCTGCATCTACAGTAGACCTACCTTTGGTGAAACCATATTGCTCGTCATGGAATATATTATGTTTGTTGAAATAAGAAAGCATTTGGTTGGACATGATTTTCTCAAAAACTTTACTGACAACTGGTAAAATAGAAATAGGCCTATAATTGGTAAAGTCCTGACTATCTCTTGATTTATGGAGTGGGATGAGCCTACTTAACTTCATGCAGTCTGGAAATTCTCCTATATCTATACATTTATTAAAAAGTATCGTTAAATGTGGAGCGATTATATTTATTATTCTGTTTATGACGAAAACTGACATTCCGGTTATGTCTTCGGTTTTTTTAAGACTAATAGTTTTAAAATTTTTAATTATATCATTACTGTCAACATACATGAAAGAAAACTGTGCTGTTGTTTTGGTAACATTTCGTTCCAACAACTCAAGAGCTTTTTGGGGACATGAATTTAATTTCTCTGTTGTCTGAGTGGGGGTATTTATAAAATGATTTTCAAAAATGTCAGCAATTTGTGATCTTGACTGTATAAGTTCATTATCTAATAATAAATTGAGATCATGCGGGGACTTTAGTTTTCCAGTTTCACTGTTAATTATTTTCCTGACAGTCTTACTCTTGTTAGAAGAATTCTTAATTTTATGTTTTATGCATCTAGATTTAGCTTCACCACAAACTTTTTTGAAAATTTTTGAATAATTTCTGACATAAATAATAAAATCTTGGTTGAAGTTATAGGACTTTTCTCTATAAATGTTATATAGGTGATCTCTACTTATTCTAATTCCAGTGGTGGCCCATTCAGCAAAAGAGCATTTTGTATTACACAGTATTACCTTAGTTTTAAAGATTTTGTTAAATTCTGTTTTTAGCTCATTGATGAAAGAAAGACAATTCTCTAATGATTCACTGCTCCTCATTGGGGGGCTGATGCTAGACCTAATATTATTTTCAAATAAGCTAAGTTTTTTTTCAGTTATCTGTCTACATACTATTGACTTTTTCTTTTCAATGGTAAATTCTAAATTTATAAATTGACCCTTGTGGTCTGAGGTAATGCAATCAAAAAGGAAGTGACCGGAGTAATCACAATTGCAATAAATATTATCTAAACATGTTGCAGAGGTCGAGGTAATTCGGGTTGGCTCATTAAATACATTTAGAAGATTAAATGATTGAAAAAATGTTAATATTCTCTCCTTTACTAGACCCTCACCCAACAAGTCAACATTGAAATCCCCACAAACTACAACCTCTCTGGAGCTGCGGGAAGCCATCCCCAAAGCATCTTCCATCACTGCTTCAAAGATGTCATAGTTACCTTTGGGTGGGCGATATACACACAAAATTATGTACTTGTTCAATTCAATGCATGAGATTTCTACATGTTGTTCAACAGAGAGTCTACAGATGTCTTTTCTTTCTTTAAATTTAATGTCTACATATAATAGTATCATACTACCCCCACACATTATGGACTCTCTGTTAAAACAACTGCCCACTGTGTAATTCTTTAAACTAAACTTCATTTGTTCGGCTTTTAACCAGTGTTCTGTTAAACAAAGTATTTTGGCATTGTACTTATTAATGAATAACTCTAATTCTAATAGTTTGCAGGAAAGGCTCTGTATGTTCTGATGAACAAGAGAAATGTATGCCTTTTCCTTTGTCTTACTACCTAGTTTAAAGCTAAATTTGCAGATACATTAGTACATGTACTAATAACTGCATCCAAGTCAGTTGAAATAGTTATGTTATTCAAATTAATAACATTGTTGTAAATAATATTACTAGCTAGTAACATAGCTAGACGTTTTTTAGAATGTTCAGGTACTTTCAAGGTACTTTTAGTCAAAAATGGTTTCTTAATATAGTTATTTATATTAAAATTAACAATTTTTTGCCTATATCCCAAGGTCAAATTATATAGTAACATATTTAATTTATAAATCCTAGTATTAACCTTATAGCTAAGATGCTTGGAATATAGGAAGTCACTTATAATTATTTTTCTGACATTTAAATTAACCAACTTGTCAAATGATTTCTTCAAGTCACTTGGTTTAACCATGTTACTTGAACCAATTAAAATAACTAAAGTAGTGTTGGAGTCATATTGTGCTTTTAAAACAGAATTTATTATTTGTGAGTAACTTGCTCCGGGCATACAAGTATTTAAGATACATTGGTCTAATTCTTTGTTTAAATGATGGCCAATGTTAACACCAAGAGAATCGGAGAAGACTAAAGTCCTCTGAGTCGACACACCTCTATTGTAAGCAAAAGTGGGCTGAACCATATTATTTCTATTTTCAGGGGATACATCATTTATGACAGTACTTACGCTTTCACACTTATTGTAAAACCCAGAAAGTGTTTCTACTGTTTTGACATTTTCATTACTTAATTCTATGATTTCAGTAGGTTTGAAAGATGACATAGTATGCAAGATAGAAAAGGAATGTTGAGGTGGTTTGGGCACATAGAGAGGATGGATGAAAATAAAGTAGCGAAAGAGATAAATAGAGCCAATGTGGATGGGATTGTTAGTAGAGGACGGCCTCGTAAAACGTTTTTTGACCAGATAGAAAACGTTCTTATAAAGGCGGGGGGGTCCAAAGTGAGAAGAATAATGAATGTAAGGGAAGCAAGAGAGGTTTGTCAAGATCGTACTAAGTGGCGATCGATAGTCTCTGCCTACACTATTGCTTATTTCATTCTGTTTAAAAGTTATATTTTTATACTATATATTTAATTTACTAGTGGACCGGCTCGTAGGCTCCGCACTGCACGGGTTTATGCAGTTATTTTTCAAAGATCTAAGAATTCTTCAATCACTGTTCATCCGTTATAAAATTTAGCGCATAGCACTCCTGTATAGTGTTACTTTCTGACTGTAACTAATTTTCATAATCGGTTCAGTTTTCCGAATATTAACCCTTACGAACAAATATCTTGTGGTAAAGCCTAAATACCACAAGATATTTTTATAATTGTTACCTGATTTTGTTTTCAATTCCACCCGTAACCCGTCTCAAAAAAACTACTGAAATTATGAGTTTATGAAAGATTGATACAGATACCAATATGCAACAAAGTTTACGTATATATAAATTAACATTTACTTCTACGTCTACGTCTTACGCCTAACATTTACTTTCTGAATAAGTTATTCGTAAAATGTGAGATATAATCTGAGTTAAAAATCCCGAGAACTTACTATACATAATACAAGACAGCAAAGCTCACACAGACACTGGGCGGTTTTTATTTTAATGTCAACCAATTTTCTAGCAATCTTGTTTCCATCTTAACCTTCGCCATTAGGGTGAGATTTTTTCGCCACAAAGTTGGAAATTAGTCAATTTCCAAAAAACCCAGGTGCTTTTGGAAACCGTTTGATGTTTTTTATATGAAAAGACATCTTTGAGGAAGACATTAAAAAGTAAATTTAATGAGTTGTCTTAAAGCGATATTGCTGGGCGGTTTTTCTGACAAAAGTGGAAGTATTTTAAAAAAACATTATGGATTATTCAATACAAAATGTCTAATAGATAATTATAGTTAATCCCATATCGTAAAATAATAGTTTTTCAACTCATCGCCTAAGTTGTAAAATTTTGAAGTCCTTTAAGATCATTATAAGGAAACGGAAAGACTAGGTATTTCGTGTATCATCGATAAGAATAATAGACGAGTTTTTATTATAAGTCTAATTCTTTTTCATCACTAAACAGAAGTGAACCGATTTCATGGAGGTATTTCCGGGGATGCCGATGTACAGCCAGTCGACGTCTTTAGTTGGGAAGACCATAGTGATGAATTTTCACACTAATGGCTTTGATTTAAACTTCCCTCAAACATACATTATTTTCGTTTTGTAAGTTCGTACTCAAACTAAAATAATGTATGGAAACTAATGACGTCAGTATTTTGTTTAGTAAAGTAAAAGTTTAAATGTAAGTATATGACACAAAAGCACTTTTGAATATCATTTTAATCTGTATACTACATCACACATCTTATATCTACTTAACTCTAGTGATAGTACCTCTGAAAATCGCGTGTCAATTTGGTCACCCGCGCTGTTCAAATTAGGTACTGCTTTTAGCTTGGACAGTGTATTCGCGTAATAGGGGCAGGCCTATGACGGATTTGTCCGAACTACGTTTTATATTGACGTTCTGTATACAGTCACATGACTACTGTTAAACTCGGAAAAACACAGCCATGTTGGTTTCCTCATGATTTTTTTCCTCCCCGTTGGCAACCTTGATAAATAAACCTACTTATAAGTTTTAAGAAAATACATTGGAGTAGGATATGAACTCATGTCTCCTGCTTGAGAAGCGGCGGTGTTCCCACTGAGCTATTAAGGTTAACCTATAAGACACATGCTAGGTTTATAAATATAACATAACATAACATAAACGTTCACGCCGAATATCCCCGAAGGGGTTGGCAGAGGTACTAATACTTCTGAACATCACGTGACTTAGTCACCCGGTGTTCAGAGTACCCACGTTTTGCATGGACAGTGTACTCATGTGATAGGGGACAGGCCTATCGCCGTTTTGTACGAATACACTGTCACATGACTAAGTACCACTCAGCCATGTGGGTTTCCTCACGATGTTTTCCCTCACCGTTAACAACCATGATAAATTAACCACACATATGTCTTTAGAAAAGACAAATTGGTGTAGGCCCGACCCGGGATTTAAACACTAGTCGCTTACACGTTAACCGGTGTTCTACCCATTGAGCTATCACGTCGTCAAATATAATAAATCACAAAACGAGCACAAAAGAAAACCTTCCAAGTAAAAAAAATGTAGAAAACCAATAAACAGAGTTGACGACTACGGAATAAAAAATTCCTAGCGCCATTGTCCCCGTGCTAATATCAGTGACTTATAATGGTTCGGTAGGTTTAGTTGAGATTCAAATACAGTATAAATATTGCTACAGTATTGGATACTTGCAAAAGATGTACAGGCGAGGCAAAAATGATGTTGAGAAATAAATTCATAATTAGTACATATACATACATATACTCACGGCCATGAACCCCAAAAATATGAAGCCAGAGCTTGGCTAGAATCTCCTCAACCAAATTTGGAAGTTGATAGGGAGCCAGATGGTAGTAATAAAGTATCGTTGGTGATGGGTCTCCAACCGCATCGCCCAAAAACCACTTCAAAAAGCCCCATACCGCATGGGAAGAAACGGGTAGTGACATTCTAAGCCGGCGCTACACGGCAAACAAATTGATAAGAAAACAAAAAAGATAATTAGCTAGGAACATGGTGTAATAAGATGCAAAAGACGTTTGTTTCCCAGAAATATTATGTACACGTATTTTTCCTTGAGGCAAAATTAGAAACGGCTCAGCATATGCCAGATTAAATTTTACGTATGATGAAATTAAAAAACACACTGAGATTTTTATACTATTCAAAACAAAAAAAAAGAATAATAAGTAGAGGGTGGAGACACATTGAAAAAACATTTAATAAAAATATGTTATTATGGCTTAATATTAAGTATTTATAATGGCAATAATAAATACTTTTGAGTTGTGGTTAAAGTTAACAGAAAAGGAAATAAACATCCCCATTTTCATGTTTCTGAATTATTGATAGAAAGGAGTAGAGCATAATATGGAATCCTATCACTTTATTCCAGGCTGTCGACTTATGTGAAACGGGAGACATTAGCGTAAAAAAGGAGTTGGAAACCGTTATCACTACACTCATATAGTTGTGGCAGCTCGCAGTTCTTCAAAAAATAATGAAATGTTCATTAGGAAAATAATAGGAAAGTAATCTAATTATAATAAATTATTGTATATTTACTCAAATACTCAAACATTTACGCCGAATATGCCCTAACGGGTTGGCAGTGATACTAATACTTCTGAACATCAATTGACATAGGGGGCAGGCCTATCGCCGTTTTGTAAGAATACACTGCCACAGGACTAAGTATAACTCACTTTTCTTTACTTTACTTTACTAAGTATAACTCAGCCATGTAGGTTTCTTTACGATGTTTACCCTCACCGTTAACCACATGATAAATTAACTACGCATATGTCTTTAGAAAAGGCAAATTGGTGTAGGTTCGACCTGGGACTAGAACACTAGTCGTCTGCACAATAAGCGGTGTTTTACCTACTGAGCTATGACGTCGTCCAAAAAAGCCCCTTCCAGCCCCATAGTCAGAAGTTGAGCAAATACTTGTTAAAATATCCTCACGGTTATAAATCCCAGAAAGGTTTACCAGAGCTTCAGATTTAAAAAGCCGTTTGCTTGATATAAATCGAGGAAATATTATAAAATTAAGGATGGTTTGTGACGGATCTCCAACCTCAAATCATCAATCACTTTATAAACCCCCAAACCATAAGTCGTCTCTTACTTAACTTACCTTTGGGAAGAAATGTGTTCGTGCTATTCTAAGCCGATATTACAATTCCCAATTCAATTAAGAATTTGTAATGCAGCCACCGACAGGGGTGGGGCAATTAGATTCTGAGCTGACCCTACAGGAAGTTACAAACAAGATAAAATCAAATTAAAACGTGTGGTCTAAACGCGATAAGGTCTCGACTGTACTTTCTCATACATGATTCACAAGTGAAATTTTTGTGTGGTAAGCTCCAGTGAGGTGTAAGTTATTAAATAACTTGAAATTCTGTGTCAACGTAACATTTTATTGTTATAGGGATTTAATATTACTGAGTTTTTGACACTGATTTTTATATGAATGAGGTACATTTTATGAACATATTTTTTGCCGTGTAGTGCCGGCTTAGAATATCACTACCCCTTTCTACCCACGGATGTCTTAAGAGGCGACTAAGGGTATTGGGGCTTTTTTAATGGATCATTGGGTGTGGATGGAGACCCATCACCAACAACCTTTATTTTACCATCTTTTCCTTACTTAACTTCCAAAAGTGGCTGAGGAATTTCCCATTCCTCTGCTCTGGCTACCCCTTCTAGGGATTTATAGCCGTGAGTATATCTATTACCACTTTGTACGATCCTATAAAACCTGTTAAGCTTATTTTATTAGCACCAATATTTTTATACAAGCTTTTATTCTTTAAACATCGCACGCCTGCCTTTTTGCACAATCTGTATTAGTCCAAATACCACATGGATGGCAAACGCACACAGTCATACATTAAATTAATACATTAATATAATAGGATACGAGTGTAATCCACTTAAAAAGTATGGGATAATAACACGAAAACACGAATTCTTGAATAAAACAAATAAATGACATGTTAATAATTTTGCTCTCAGCGCTGACGGAATCGCAACTAATCTTTATACATACATACATATACTCACGGCCATAAATCCCAAAAAGGGGTAGTCAGGGCTTCAGGGCTGGAGACTCCTCAGCCGCATTTGGAATTTGATAGGGGACAAGACGGTAGAAATAAAGTATCGTTGGTGATGGGTTTCCAACCGTATCGCCCAAAACACTTAAAATGGATAGAAAAGAGTAGTGACATAGTAAGCCGGCACTACACGGCAATTAACTAACACACGACACGGCACGGCACTAAACTATTTTTATCTATTAATTAATTGGTTTAAAATCTAGAACGCGAAATTCTTAACTGGACCATATCTGCTCCTCTCGAATTACAAAGGTGGCAGCGTAAATGGATACAAGTTTTTTAGGTAATACAGCCTTTTTTATACATATCAAATAACCGTCAATGAAAAAATATTTTTGAAAAAGCACGTTCAATTCACTTTGTTTATTTAGTCTGCTTTCAGTACACAAAATCTAATTATTAATAAAATTATACATTTCTTAAAACTGTGTTTGAGTAAAAACTTGAAATTTATTTTGGGTGACCCAAAGTTATTCGTAACATTGTTATTTCAGCCGAGCATTTATAGCTCAACAGGTGGCCGATTCAGAAGGAGTTTTAATAAAGTTTGTGTTAACAAAGTAAAAGAACCTTTTCTTCTTTTATTTACTTTAGTTTTAACTTACCCCGATCCAGTTCTCAGTACTTACTTCGAGATAAGACACTGATTTAATAAAATAATTATTAAACTAGACAAGTAAATTAAACAACTAAAACCTAAAAAAAATATTTTAAATATAAATAAGTAAAAAGAATAAGTTTCTGCTTTTATTGTAAAACTTTTTCAAAGTTTAAAAATCCGCAATAAATAAAGAAACTATAATTTAACTAGTAAATATAACTACTACAGTTTCACATATTTTTATTGTAGATATTGACGAATAGTAAAAACTAACCCGTGAAAGCCAGCAGAGCGCAGAAGGCCAGGCTACACGCGACTCGCGACATGGTTTCAGTATCAATGAGCGGAGATGAACGCGCGCCCGCCTTATACACGGCTGCCCGCCTTATAGCGTTACGCCCGCCCTAAGCTTTACGCATTGAGAACGTAACTCAACTATCAGTAATTAATAATTACCATTTAGGTAATTTATAAGATTTTTGGATGGATTTTTCCTACTTCTTAAAAAAGATAATTCCAAAGAAATTGCAGTCGTGGGAGTATGGTATTGGTATTAGTTTTGGGTTATATTTATAATCAGTGTATTAAATATTATTATTAGTAAGTAACTATATTGAAATACTCGTTTGTACCTAAAGAATTCATTTAAGCCTTACTTGCGGAAAACTGGCCTATGCTGTATATATTTATTTATGATTATAACGTACGTGCTATGTCTATCGTTATCACCCACAGAGCAACGTCATCGAAGCAACAGGGCGGACGGTAAATCGCGTATAGAATGTTAGTAACATTTTTTATCCATTCTCAGAAAATTGAATAATGTTGGCCATTCATTTTAACCCATAATGCATTTATTTCCTTTGCATGAAATAATGCAAACCATATATGCGAAAATTTATTAGTAATCCGCGGATAGAATAGAGAAATATATTGCATATTGCAAAGGGGTGTATCCTTTATTTGTTAAAAGATTACGTTAATAAATGTAAGAAAAGGAGTATAAAAATAATTATTTTTAACAATTTTTATTCCTTGAGAAATATAACCTTTTAACAACGTCCTTGTAATTTACTCGCTGTTTCAGCTAGCTTACAGGAAAAGTAAAGGTTGTTATGCTTAAACTTATCAAAGGCCTCTTATATTAGTCTTATCTTTATTATATTGGAATAGTAGTGGACCGCCCTAGGTCCGCACGGGCACAGTATTTTTTTAATATCTAATGTTTTTCTATCATATTTGTGCCCTTATTATATTATGTTAGTGTGATAATGATAATAGATATACAATCATAGAAGGTAACCTAAAGGAGTTAGACAAACTCCCATCGCCAATTTTGAAAGCCGAGCGTTGAAAAGATGGTAACATAGAGATAGTCATGATCCCGTTATCAAAATTATCATCATCAACCATTTCGTACACCAATGGACCACACTAACGCCAAGAGATGGGATAGTGCCATTTAAGCTGCACTCCAGACTCAAGCGTTCCCGCCGTATATCCGTGAAAGGGTTGGCAGAGGTACTAATACTTCTGAACATCACGAGAAATTGTCACCTATTAATCTGTACCAATTTGTAAATAACAATATTAAGTTTTGGTGAAGGTGGACAGAACACAGGGGTTTCGGTTAAAGTGTCCAACTCCAACCAGCCTTTAAACTAACGTGAAAGCCCTTAAAATGCTTTAAACTAATTTAATTTAGCAAAATGATATGGTTTATTAGGAAGGTTTAGGCTATTATTAATAATTCTATTAAAAACAGCTGATTGGCTAGTTTTGTTAAACTGGCCGAGAGTACAGAATAAATGGATATGTTCTGGTGTAGGGTAGTTTGATATTTTAAACATTTACTTAAGTTATTTACCTACACATACGGTTTTAATATAGGTTACAGATAGTTTTGTAAATTAATGGCCGGCAAGCAGATAATAGGATTTATTTCATACAGACGTAGTACCTGATTGTAACATTTCGTTTAATGCTAGTAGGGCTATTAGTTTATGATGATAATTTATTGCCACATATGTTTTTTATGTCGCCGTGTAGTGTCGGCTTAGAATCGCACTACCCCGTTTCTACCGTTGGGTGTAAGTAAGAGGCGACTAACGGTATAGGGGCTTTTAAGGGATTTTTGGGCGATGCGGTTGGAGACCCATCACCAACAACCTTTATTTTTACTACTTTACCCCACTCACATTTCCAAAATTGGCTGAGGAATTTCTAATTCCTTAGATCTGGCTACCCCTTCTAGGGATTTACAGCCGTGAGTAGATGAGTATGTTATTTTGAATATTTGAATTATAACACAAAAACTTTAAAAAATGGCCAGCTTCTCCGTTGAGTTCCAATATATTTCGACTAAGAAATACTAAAAACTGGAAAGTCTGGTACTTTAATAAAGCAAAGTTTGATCATTTAAAAGCCAGTGATAACAATTAAGTTTTGAAAAAGGGCCAGGGGAATTAAAAACGTTGTTTTGAGTTTTTGGTAGTTTGTGTTTGCAACATGTTTAGACAACCCTAGTACCCTTAGACACCTCGTAGGACACCCACGGGACGTGCCAATCTAAGCTGTCACTCACAACAAGGTATGGAGTTCAGTCGCCATTATTCATACAAAATCTTTGTGATCGCCACAAAACTTTGGAAGTCTGCCTTATTAAGGACATTTTCTATGTGGTCGAAATTTATCCTCCTTATCTACAGACTTTACCAATATTGCCATCCTTATGAAAGTCTTTACAATTAGGCAATAGTATAACTTTTCAAGCTGCCTCAACGTAATCTCTACTGACTTTAATTGGTTTTTTGTAGTTATTTACAATTTAATAATTCCCCTAGATAGGCCCGGGAGAAACTATAATTAACGTTCAAGACCATTGTAAAATTCATGTGTAGCTAGAATTGTATGAATGAATGTAACTGATGGGAAAATAATAAAATAGTATTGTATGAGAATATGACAAACGTGAGCTACAGAGGTTTGTTAGGATCGTATAGGTTGCCAACCAATTGTCTCTGCTTACCGTACCTGAGAAAGTTAGTTTTTGGAAAAGATTAGAAATAATATGGTTTGGGCACATAGAGAGGATGGATGATAGAAATTTGGTAAAAGGGATCTATAGAGCTAGTGTGGATGGTAATGTTAGTAGAGGACGACCACGGAGAACACACTTGGACCAAATTGAGAGTGTGCTCAAAAAGGCTGGCGTCCGAAGTATGAAGAATAAAAGAGCATGTATGAAAAGATTGATGGATGTAAACGAAGCTAGAGAGGTTTGTCAGGATCGTGCGAAGTGGCGATCAATAGTCTCTGCCTACCCCAATGGGAACTAATGGCGTGAGTATATGTATGTATGTATGTATTAGAAATAAGATAATTGACAGGCTAAACCAATGATTAGATGTCTTGTTTAAATTAAGAATATCAAAGAAACAATGAAAACTTTATATTAGAAAGCATTAAATGTTGCATGCTTTAGATAGTTTAGTAGTAGTTAATAAATAGAGTATTTCAATATAAAGAGGTAAACTTAATTTTTCATTGAAATAAGACTAAAGCATGTCGTGTAAGAACTTTTAATTGGCTGGTAATGGGCGAAGTTCCCAAGTAGAGTAGTACCTTCTAACAAGCCTGCTGATATTGGGAAACGAATGTTTCCAACAAATTTCATGTTAATTTCAAAGTTATATTTTGTTATTTCGATACGTTCTTGTAGTGAAGAATTGGTTGATAATTAAAATTTGTTATAATCAATATTTTAGGTTTACGTGATAAAGGTATAAAAATAGAACTTAAATATTATCAGTGAATTATTCAAATTATAGTCGTTGATGTAAACTTAAATCAAATAAGTTTCCTCCTATTGAAATATGATAACCCAGAAATTACTAAAACAATTCAAAGTTCTGATGAGGCAGCACCAGATAGTAAATATTTATTAAAGCCTACCGCCCCGTACTAGGTCTATGGTTTAGTCACCATACACTCGTTTCTCTCACTCCTGGCGTTCGGTGGGGACGTGTGTAAAACCAATGGTGATAATTATTGTCGTCATGTGTCCTCACCAAGTGCCTATGTAATAATAAAATTCTTTAAAAATATTTATAAATGTCAACGTAGCTTGTGAGGTTTGTCATGATTTTACATGGTGGTGATCAATAGTCTCTGCCTACCCCAATGGGAACCAATTGCGTGAGTATACTGTACGTACGCATTTATATAAGCAAAAAATTCTAATTCGAAGTATTTTTATCACCTGATTGAAAACTAACTATCAATATAAGAATAAAAATAGTATTAATAGAATTTGTGAAACTTTAAATTTGGCATGAAAAGTATTTAATCTCGCCATTTCTACCTACGCACGCTTATTTGCCTTTTTTCAGAATCATTGAAACTTTTCATTTGACATTTTAACTTTGTAGATACTTACATATTCGATTTTAAATTAGTGATTATCATATGACTTTCGTTGTCAAACTTTACAATAATATATTTCAGTTTGTTAATAGAGAAATAGTGGCAGAGTTACCACTAACTTAGTCCTTAGTTATTTACTGCTTAGTTGCCTGTTTCCGTAAGGGGTAATGCTTTTCTGAAATACGGCGAAATTATGCTTTTATTCAATGCAATATAAATTATGCTTTTTAAGACAGAAACTGTATTGTCGGCGTGTATATTGAATTTTGGATTAAAACAGTGACGGAATGTGTGAACACTAATGTGTTGGTCCCGTGGAAAGTTAATAGGTGTTTTTCAAAAATATTATAACTATATACGTATGGCTATAAATCACTAAAAGAGGTAGGCAGAGCTTAGGAGCTAGAAACTCCTCTCCTCCTCCAAAAAGTTAGGGGACAAGATGGTAGAAATAAAGTATCGTTGATGATGGGTCTCCAACCACATCGCCCAAAAGCCCCATACCCTTAGTCCCCTCTTACGACACTCGTGGCTAGAAAGGGGAAGTAACATCCTAAGCCGGCAATAAAAGAAAATAAAGATCAGTTTTTAAAGAACCTGAATGTATTAGGTACCTCTTCGTGTGTCAAGTCGGATAGTCATATTTCAGTCGCAAACCATAGGTTTAGTTCACTTGTAACATTGTAGGTCATCCCGTATCATTGAGTTATAGCTGGCGATGCAAGTGTTTGCTCCGACAAAGCGGCGATAGGTTTGTTGCGTGACTCGCGTGAACTACTCATTCTAGTCAAAACATGGGTTCTTTACTACTACCTCTGGCACTACTTTAGGGATGTACGGCGCAAATAATGAGTAAGTCTCTATATTTGTCTATACACCTTATTTATGATTTCGTCATCTTTAACTCCGCACCGCAAGCATTAAAAATAATAACTTAAAATTCTCAACAGTTGTTGAAATAATTAAATCAAGTAGATATTTAGTTTTGAAGGGCTAACTTAAGATTGAAAACAAGTTTATCAGAACTTCTTTCGAAATAAGGCTTTTTCCACATTATCTCTAATATAGAGACGTGGCCTTCTTTGCATGTTATGTGAAACTCACCTCTTCCATTCTATTCTCATCTGAAACACGTTGTTTAATCCCTATATCTACCTACGCATTTATTTATTGGAAGTATTTCCTTGTATAAACGTAATCATTGTAGGTAGACTGCAAGTTTTACTACGGCTTTTCCTTGACCTTGTCTACTTACCTATAAATTATCGTATATATATATATCTGAAGTGGCTTTCTTGCTTTAAGTTATACCCTCGAACACTAATTGGCTACCTACACAGTATGAAATTTGTAATTTTATCAGACAACAGCCTACACAAAATGGCAATATAAACTATGTATAGAAATCAGATTAGGTACTTTCCTATGTGTAATGGAGATATCTTTTAAAGTATAACACTTAAATGCAATTTGTTTACTGATTTCTGTTGGCCGTTAATTGATTCTAAGAAATCTTTCAATAAGTACTAAAATATATTACTATTGTAATGTTACCGATGTCTAATTTGAAAAACTTACTTTCTATAATTAGGATTATGCAATACATGTCGGTAAATATTGGTAATAACAAAAAATGCTCTACACGTCGCAACGTTCATACAGATTTTTAATTCTATATTATTTTCGGTTTAAATAGACTCCTATTTTTAATATACGCTGTTTTACTGACTCTACAGTAATAAAAAACACAATAAGTTTTAGTGGAAAACAATCATATAATCCATAAAGTTATATGCATCTAAACCTAAAAACGAAAGAATAAAAACACATCCTTTACACTGTATATAAACAGATACCCCAAGACACGGCAAAGGTACTCATACTTCTTTAAATCACGTGTATTTTTTGTGATATTTAATGCTGTGTAGTGTCGGCTTAGAATAACACTACCCCATTTCTGCCGGTGGGTGTACGTAAGAGGCGACTAACGGTGTTGGGGCTTTTAAGGGATTTTTGGGCGATGCGGTTGGAGACCCATCACCAACAACCTTTATTTTGCCATCTTTTCCCCACTCAATTTTCCAAAAGTGGCTGAGGAACTTCTAGTTCCTTAGCTCTGGCTACCCCTTTATAGGGATTTATAGCTGTGAATATATCTATATGTATGTATTTTTTTACCTTATGTGCAAAGTACCCAATTTTGGCCTGGATAATAGCAGACAGATGGTAAGTGTATGTTTACACATATCTATCAAATGATTTACACACACTAGGCAGGCGTCCGAAGCATGAAGAAAAAAAGTAATTTATGAAATGCTTGCAAATAGGTTTGCATTAATTAATTATTAATTTATTAAGAATATTACAACGCGGTGATCGGTATTCCCCACCTAACCTACCCTAAAAAGACAAGTTCAGGAATCAAATGCCTCTAATCATATAAAGTGGTATTTCACCCACACAGCTACAAAGAACGTTAATATGGATAGTTTTTAATATTATCTTTAAAATTAAATCTGCTTTAAACTGCTTAAATTAAATCCCGTTAATATTAAAATTTTAAAATATAAAGAAATCTAATCATCAAAGATTAAAAGTTAAGCTTTTAAGGGAGCTATCTTAATAGAAAATATTTAAATATAGTATTTTGTAAGAAGGAATAATATAAAAAAAACTCTTAGGATAACAATCAAGTTAGTATCTTAATATTTCCACTTTTTGTATACGTTATTTCCAATTCATTAAAAACATCTCTTTTGCGAGGTTGCAATCCCCTTAGCGTTCTTAAAGTCCGAATTTCTATAAAGGACTACCAACCCTTCGCTTCGCTTTGTAGGCATTTTTATTATTCTTAGTATGATAGCATACAGCCTTGATTTTGAGGATTTTTTCCTGGGACCATAGTTCATAAGAAAAATAAACAAGCGCTCTCAAGTAAATAAACTCTTCAGCTTTATAGTATAAGTATATATCGTAAGAACGTCAATGAGAATTAAACTCGTAAATACACCGAAAATAAACTTAAAATAGCCTACCCGGAATTAAGTTAACATCCCAATTCGGAAGCTAATGGGCGTTGAAGAAGATTAATTACTATCACCGTTTTAAGTTTCATTGTAAACACGGCCTAGCTATGGTGAGCCGAATTCAATTAGTTTGGCTTTCTATTAAAAAGATAGAGTTTAATTACAAAACAGAGAGATCTTTGAACTTACCTCTTGAATCTATTTTCTTGTGTTATTTTGTTACTATTAAAAACAATAGCAATAGCAACCGTGATAGCCCAGTGGGTAGAACCTCAGGGTAGAACACTCGGTTATCGTGCAAACGACTAGTGTTCAAATCCTGGGTCGGGCCTACACCAATTTGTCTTTTCTAAAGACATATGTGTGGTTAATTTATCATGGTTGTTAACGGTGAGGGAAAACATCGTGATGAAACCCACATGGCTGAGTTCTACTTTGTCATGTGACAGTGTATTCGTACAAAACGGCGATAGGCCTGCCCCCTATCACGTGAGTACACTGTCCATGCAAAACGTGGGTACTCTGAACACCAGGTGACAAAGTCACGTGATGTTCAGAAGTATTAGTACCTCTGCCAACCCCTTCGGGGATATTCTGCGTGAACGTTTATGCTTATGTTTATGCTTTATTAAAAACAATCGATTAAGATCTTGAGTTAATAAACGAAAAGAAAAAGTTCATGTTATATTACGTAATTCTATTATTGGTCTTGTCGTTGTACGTGTGGTTAAAAATTGCCAAATCTTAATTAATATACAACCCTCGCCTTACTTTAAACTGTTGCGGTAAACTCAGGTAAATAAAGCCACTTCTGACACTTTTACATACATATATACTCACGGCTATAAATCCCTAAAAGGGGTAGCCAGAGCTAAGGAATTAAAAATTCCTCAGCCACATTTGGAAAGTTGAGTGGGGAAATGATGGTAAAATAAAGGTTGTTGGTAATGGGTGTCTAACCGTATCGCCCAAAAATCCCTTAAAAGCCTCAATACCGTTAGTCGCCTCTTACGTACACCCACCGGAAGAAATGGGGTAGTGCTATTCTAAGCCGGTTCTACGCAGCAGTTGACACTTTTGTTAGAACATATTCGTGAAAAAACGGAAAGCTTATGACTAGTTTTACCCCTGCATAACTACTACGAGCGATCTTTTATCGAGATATCGCGTGGTTGAAAACAGTCATCTCTTACGCATTTACTTTCTATTATATACTGTCATCACATTCTCCTGAAAGCCTACCACGAGCGCTTTTTTATTGACACGATATCGGTTAAAAAGAGATAACAGTATACGAAACTATGTAAGTGAGACAGAGATGGCTGTTTTATACCCCGCGATATCTAGTTAAAAGATGTCTCGTACTAGCTATGCTGATCTAAGTATAATAAAGACAGCGCTAACATGCATGCTTCTTTAACAGTGCTGGTTTAAAAACTTAATCCATTAAAGTTGTGTCTAGAAATTTATTTACTACTGACATTTTGTCATTGATTGATGGTTTTGCTGTAAAACTAATTTAACATAATGCTTCATTCACACGTAAAGTTTTAGCTCCATTTTTACAATGGTACCTTATAAGCCAAGTTAGATCCGAAATAAATTTATCAACAGAATGACCAAGAGCTTTTTGTATTTTAAAAGTAAATCACACGGTCAACAATAAATATATTAGGAAGTTTCAACAGTTCATCAAAGGAAAGCCTGTAAACTTTGGATTCAAGATATGGGGCTTGTGTAGTTCAAACGGTTATCTGTGTCGGTTTATTCCATATGGCGGGAAAAATAGTAAGGACACTAGAAATTATTTAGATATAGGAGAAAAAACTATTCTGGACCTATTGTCCGTTATTGAAGATCCACTTAAACATCGCATCTTTTTTGATAATTTATTTTCTTCACATAATTTATTTTGCATTTTGAAAGACAAAGGCTTTTTTGCCACTGATACTATTCGAGAAAATAGAACAATGAATAAAACATTGATTAATGAGAGAGGGTCATTTGATTACAGCTTTGACCAAAGATATGGAGTACTGTTGGTTCGATGGAATGAATATTCTGTGGTGAGTGTGGCTACGAATAACGCAAAAATCTATTCATTGGTTACAGTAAAACGTTACGATAGAAAACTAAAGAAGATGGTGAATGTACCACAGCCTCAGGTTATAGCAGATTATAATAAAAATAAAGGAGGCGTAATTATAGGATTCGACTTAAACTCAAACGTTCATGCCGAATATCCCCGAAGGGAATGGTAGAGATACTTTCACTTCTGAACATCACGTGACATTGTAACCTGGTGTTCAGAGTACCCACGTACTTAACTTACACATGTTCCATAGGATTCGAGTAAGAAGGAAAAGTGGTGGTGGAAAAGATACTGTTCATCAATTTGATAGCTAGTGTTTTAGTGAAATCGAGGAAAAATTACAATCTGGCAATTAACTAACTTTGGGTCAATTAGAATTCAAATCTTACGTTGATGTAAGTTGATGAAAGCCGAAGAAGGCCAACCTGCAAATAATTCAAATTTTTTGGGTAATTCAAATACAAATCTACGAAGACCATCTAAAATGTATTTGTATTTGGACTGTATGAATGTTAACGGTAAATGTTTGCTTTTTATTTATATAAATATATACGCTACATAGAGCATCATGTTTTTAATGTTGTCAGACTAACTGGTGCTGACTGAAAACCAGCGTGCAGCAGCTGACGTGTCCTGCGAGACACGCGACTGAGGTACATATGCTGAGCCAGAACCAATTTGGCAATATGATATTTGTATGATTTTTTATTGTAATTTTTATTTTGTTTTTGCCAAATAAATTATTTTTCCTTCTTTCTTTTCTTTCTAAAATGCGTTATTCGCATTGCAATATTCGCTCCGATAATATTGATAGATTCTCATAGAGGGGCACGAAAATAAACGTCGAAGACGATGTTGACAATGTAGGACTACAACAATTTATACTTGTAAAAAATGTCAAGTACATCTTCATGTTGATTGTTTTAAAATATTTCAGTCACGCTAATAATCTACCGATAATAGACTTGCTACTAAATTTAAGTCCAGTAATCCCAACGTTCCTTAAACGCAACACTTCGCGGAATATAAACTAATTAAAAAATATTTTTTATATATTTTTTTCTTTTTGGATTTATTGATAAAAGTAATATACAATAAAACCATTAACTATGCATTTATTTTTACCCTTGGGAAAGGTTAAGCGATTTTTGACGATACGCCTGGAAACCAATGACCAACAATTTGACACGCCACTATTAGGTACCTCCCAAAAGTAGCTGAGGCCATTTTATGCTTAAGCTCTGGCTACCCCTCTATTCAGTTTATAGTTGTGAGTACAGAATAGGTAGGAATTATTAACTATTCTGAACATTTAATTTAAAAAGGTAATTAGCCTAATCTTTTAAATCAGATTTAAAATTCTTGAAAACATTTTAATCGTTAGTGGGTTGTTAGGAGTTTACAACGTTTTATAAGAATTTCACATTAATCGGATTACTCAGACAAGTAACAAAGAGGATTAAATCTAGGCAAATAAGAATTAGCAGTATTTCCAAGAAGCTTTCACTGTAAAGAACTGCGGTTTATTAATGACTCTAGATAGTTATCGATTTAGGGAAATAAATAGGTTTCTCTCGGAAATTGTTTGAACCTTCATTGAATCCGTGAAGTACGCGTTAAATAGGGTGATTAGACAGTGTGTATAAAAAGTTTTTATAAACTTATATTTATTAAAAACCAAACATATGTTACGCTACGGGTGTATTTATAATAAGTTGAAAGTGGTTACTATAATATTACAAAAAGACACACCAATGTTATTAATGTGCAAATATAGATAAATTGTATTGATGATTTGTATTTATATTTTTTGTTCGTCTATTTGATTAAACATATTTTAAGAAGTCATGCTAATTTTCGATGCTTAGCTATAAGTCCTATTTTCAGGAACTAACGTATGTTATTCGCACAATTCGAATATATGTTATGGTAAATATGGAAGTTTGTTAATATTTGTAATATAAACAACTTAATAAAAAATAGAAATAGTTACTCATATTTCAAAATCATAGATGCCGGATGCAATATATTTTTGGAATGATCATTGAACTATTTCGTTGTACGTGTTCGATACTGTATCGACGATTCTCAAACAAATTTAATATTTGAACGGATAGAAAAACGATCATTGGTTTTCGCTATTTTTCAGTATTTAGAAAAGACAGGCGTCCGTAGTCTGAAGAATAAAAGGGCATGTATGAAAAGATTAATGAATGTAGTGAGGTTTGCCAGGATCATACGAAGTGGCGATCGATAGTCTCCGCCTGCCCCAATAGGAACTAATGGCGTAAGTATATGTATGTATGTATAAATATATGACGACGTGATAGCTCAGTGGGTAGAACACCGGTTGACGTGCAAGCGACTGGTGTTCAAATCCCAGGTCGGGCTTACACCAATTTGTCTTTTCTAAAGACATATGTGTGGTTAATTTATCACGGTTGTTAACGGTGAGGGAAAACATCGTGAGGAAACCCACATGGCTGAGTTGCACTTAGTCATGTGACAGTGTATTCTTACAAAACGGCGATAGGCCTGCCCCCTATCACGTGAGTACACTGTCCATGCAAAACGTGGGTACTCTAAACACCAGGTGACAAAGTCACGTGATGTTCAGAAGTATTAGAACCTCTGCCAACCCCCTCGGGGATATTCGGCGTGAACGTTTATGTTTTATGTTATGTTATGTAAATGTATGCTTAGAATAATAAATAACTCCTATTTTTTCGAGGCTTTGACGATCGTTTAAGTAATCGTTTTCATTATTATTATGGACCCTTTAATTTGGTAGTTTGTTCCTTGGGCAGCAATCCTTGAATTTTAAATTTGGTATTTGGTATTTACAAAATTAAAACTCAAAAGACTTAAACGTTCAGCCGTTTATCCTTTTATTCCACTATTTCTGAAGATCACGTGACATTGTCACCTGTTGTTCGGAGCACCCACGTTTTTTCTTGGACAGTGTATTCCGGTGATAGGGGGCAAGACCATCGCCAATTTGTGCGAATACATTGTCACATGACTAAGTCTAACTTAGCCATATGGGTTTTCTCACGATTTCCCTCACCGTTAACAACCATGATAAATAAACCACACATATGTCTTTAGAAAAGACAAATTGGTGTAGGCCCGACCCGGAGTTTGAACCCACACATGTCTGCATGATAGATGGAAGTTCTTATCCATTGCGATAATCACGGTTGTATGTTCCAAAGATATGGTCTTTTTGGGAGCTAATAGTTTTCGTAATTAGAATGCTTGGAGTATAATATATCGTCTTTTTTAGATTGTGCAGATGCAGCTTTGATTCCTGACCACGAAATTCGTTGTTTTCCCCCTATTCAGGGTAGACTCGAGCTGAATGAGTGAAATTGAATAACATGACTTCGTATAATGTCCATGACTTGTGCTAAATAGACATAATATATCTCACGCACAAAAGTCTCGACTAATACACAAAAAGGTGTGGTCATAGTTGCAGAACCATTAATATATCCGCATTTCTCCCCAAAAAAAAACCTCCTATTATTTTTAATTTTGGATCTCTGTTTACCCCTTTAAGTTTTAATGTTAGCCACGTAAATATAAAACTATATGACAGAATTATTTTCTTCTGAAATTCAGCTCATAGTTTTTATTACAGAAATTAATAAACGACAAAATGTTTTTGCTGTCGCTACGATAAGTCATTTCTATCGAGATATTGAAATTCCTCTTTGCTAAAAAGTCCAGGCACCCTGCTATTAAAATTCTGTCGCATTGTTACAACTGCAATCATTTATTATTGAATTTATTCATTTGCAATATCATGGCTAGTAACACATGAATAAAACTTTGCTTAATACAACATAATGACTTCATTATCATGAGAGGTCTTCATTATCTTATCAAAAGGGGTTGCCGTATTATAAATATTTAAGTATGTTATAATTATAAGTTGAAAAATACTTTTTAATTTGTATGTTTGCCAACCTAGTTGTTAGTTGATATTTTGCAGCAGCGAATAAACTTTGTCTTGCTTTCTTTCTAAACACATGACTAATATAAACAAACATGGTTATACAGAAAAGGGGAAGACAAATCTAAAGAATTATAAATCCTTAGCCACTTTTGGAAGGTGATTGGTGATGTGATGATTGGTGATTGGCGAAAAGAAAAGGAAGTATCAGAAGTTATTATTAAGTTGAAATTTGACGTTCAAAAAACAAAGATTTATCTTTTCACTTTGAAATAAATGATTATTTTATATATATTTTTATTTATCTACATTCAGTCTCTACTCAGCTATATAAACATAGCAATACTAATATTAATAAATTTCTTCGCTTAATTCCGCTAAATAATACCTGCAGTCTTCATGCAACATGCACTGTGCACCGCCCGCCCTTCCACTTACAAGAAATCGAAAAGCAGACAATGCACCACACACACCCGCAAGCGAAAACCACAGGCAACCACAAACATGCGACGCGTTTCGACTCAACACGAGTCATTGACGAGCAGTTAGTAGACAGTTCGGCAGCTGACCACCGAGTTGAAGACTGCAGTTATTATTTAGCGGAATTAAGCGAAGAAATTTATTAATATTAGTATTGCTATGGATTTCCGCAAAGTAACGCCTGATTCAATCCAATATATAAACATATTCAAAATCTATATATGCTGTCGAAAAAATATTTAAAGTTTTCAATTCAATGATTCTATAAACGACTCATAATTATTGTTAGCGGTGCAGTGACCCTTGTAAATCTGATTTGTAAACCAGTTTTCCTTGATACTGATATTTCCGCTCACATTAACAAAATTTTCATTTATATCACACTATGAAGTTCTTAGAAACCTTTTTATTTATGTATTTACATAGCATAACTATTACAGGCATAGCCCATTGCGATTGTATTAAACTTAAACATCTATTAAACATCTACTACAAAATACCTTTCACATATATTAACATTATTAATATTGAATGTAAAATAATGAAATAGTTTGTCTAAATCTTCACATTTTCTCTTTTACACATTGTAACATCTATTTAACCATGTCCTCCATTTACGTAAAAAAAACGACTTCATCCCACCACTTCAAAACCTTCAAACCATTGACATTCAAACTTCACAAACTAAACTTACCTTTTTATAAACACAAAAATAAAAAGAATAAAACAATATTAATAAAAAGAACTGAGCCGAACTTTTAATCAAATAACAATCGCTAGGCTTCTCTCGCTAATTTGATGACGAATGAAAAGTTTTTGAGTTGCGAGGCTCTAACGTAGTAATCGTATCAAAAAGACGCTGAAATAAGATATATTTTTTAAATAAACATATAAACTTTATACATTATTTGATGTGACTAAAATGTGCCTTGCCGTGTAGTGCCGGCTTAGAATGTCGCTACCCCTTTCTACCCACGGGTGTCGTAAGAGGCGACTAAGGGTATTGGGGCTTTTTATTGGATTTTTGGGCGATGCGGCTGGAGACCCATCACCAAAAACCTTTATTCTTAACATCTTTTCCCCACTCAACTTCCAAAAGTGGCTGAGGAATTTATAATTCCTTAGCTGTGGTTACCCCTTCTAGGGAAATATAGCCGTGAGTATATGTATGTATGTATGTACTAAAATGTGTATGAATCAAATTAGTTTATACTCTACTTATACTGAAAACAGACATATATAAATTTAATGTGTCGTACGCAGCTGTTATTAAGCTACATACCGATGCTGATTAGTACTGCCAGTCACTTATGATTGTTTACTTCGGATCTTTTATTGCATTAAAATTATAATGCCAAAAATGTTTTGGTTTCATTAATGAGCAAAGTTTCATATATTATATATCCTATGTCCTTTTCCTGGTTCTCAGCTACCTCCCAATCAATTCTTAATCGGTTCAGTTATTCGTGAGTTATAAAAAGTGTAACTAACACAACTTTCTTTTATATATATAGATAGATTTACACAAAACTCACTACTATTTGTTCAATCACAGTCAGGAGTTCACTGCGATGAGTACTGCGTCCGGTGCAAAGCAAATATGTATGGGATTTCAAATTAGGCTTATAAATTGTATATTTTATTCACCTAGTTTAAAACTAGGAGAGTACTCATGTAATAAATACAAATGGCAGATTTATATTCAGCCATGCCTAAACAAGATATAAGATAAAATACAAGTATAGTTAGTATGAGGCGTGTGACACCGATAATGCCATGTGAGAAGTGAGACACTGTAAAATTTTGCATTAACTTTTAAATAAAATAAAATGTACGGAAACATCGATGAATGTAAATGCAGCTCAAGAAGTTACAAACGTGTATACTACAGGTACACTTTTGCGAAATTTTAGGCGTTCTGATATTTTATATATTATATGTTTTATGTGACGTTTTACCCAATCTTATTAGCAAAATGATTATATGTAGGTGTATTAAAAAAAAACCGTGATAGCCCAGTGGGTAGAACACTCGGTTATCGCGCAAACGACTAGTGTTCAAATCCTGGGTCGGGCCTACACCAATTTGTCTTTTCTAAAAGACATATGTGTGGTTAATTTATCATGGTTGTTAACGGTGAGGGAAAACATCGTGAGGAAACCCACATGGCTGAGTTGTACTTAGTCATGTGACAGTGTATTCGTACAAAACGGCGATAGACCTGCCCCCTATCACGTGAGTGCTGTCCATGCAAAACGTGGGTTCTCTGAACACCAGGTGACAAAGTCACGTGATGTTCAGAAGTATTAGTACCTCTGCCAACCCCTTCGGGGATATTCGGCGAGAACGTTTATGTTTATGCTATGTTTCTGTTATTTAAAAAATAGGAAGAAGCACACACATATATAAATTAAAATAGATCTAACAGAGATTTCAAAATAAAGTTTGCATAGGACAACTTCATACAAATTAAATGCATATCATAAACTAGTGGACTGTCCCAGTTTCACACGGACAGTGTTAATTATGGTAAATCTAAGGTTTTTCAATCATTGTTCAACCCTTACCAAAATTAGCGTGTTGATACTTATAGCCTTTGTTACTTCTGCAGGTTACAGGATTAAATTTATGAAACATTTATTAAAATCGGTCGAGTGGTTTCTGAGCCTAATCATTATCGAAAATACGCAGGTTTCCTCACATTATATTATTCGTCTAGATATAGATATATATTAAATAAAATCATGCATTGGCATATATAGGGTTTGTACCATTGGCCTTCGAGACAATGGGGATGTGGGGATTGCAGGGAAGGGACTTCGTCAGGGACATTGGGCGTCGTTTGAGCTATTGGGCATTTGACTACCGCTCAGGGAAATTTCTGGTTCAGAGGATCTTTCTTGCTTTGCAGCGTGAAAATGCTGGCAGTGATAGGAAACCTTTGGGCCGTACATGGCTTGGGGCGTTTTATTTTGATTCGTTATTTTTAATTTTTATTATTGTTAATTTAGTTTAAGAAATTGTTAATTTCTGTTGTTTTGTGTAATAATTTGTTTAAATATTGTATATGGTTTTATGAAATCATGCCAAAATTTAAGTTAATAGATGAGAAAAAATCGTAATTTTCGAAGGAAAAGTTTTATAAAGTCGTAGCTACAGTTCGTGAAAGCTTCGAAAGCCTACTTTGTGACCCTACGGGTTGGGTGGTGATTCTTTTACCTTTTTTTCAACGACGACGACATTAATTATTATATCTACTTAATCATCTATCTTCCACAATTTTCCTACAAACCCATAGCCTTTTTCATAAAATCTATTCAACTCACTCAAACTCAAACGTTTATCCCGTATATCGCAGGGGTTGGCAGAGATACTAATACTTCTGAACATTACGTGACATTGTCACCTGGTGTTCAGAGTACCCACGTTTTGCTACTAGGGTGTTAGTGCTATACATGCTTGGGTGCCTCATGCCTAACCAAGGTGAAGAAACATCAAATGTTGACATATTTATGGGTTACATACTGTATTCCCGAAACTCTTAAACCAGAATATGATTGTACCGAAAACTAATCAACTTTATTCTAATTGTCATAATATTATTTCACCTAAATTTCAAATACCATATGCTTACATTCCAGATTATCGTTTGACTTTTTTTTTACTATCAATTTGATCAACCACTAGAACGGATTCCTAAAGAATCAAAAACCAGATATACTTAATTCCGAAATATTGTATTTCCGAATAATCACTATTCCAATTATTAATTTTCCATAATTTAAAATACAGATGTATTGAATGATGGCTACAAATTATTTATAAATAATTTTGCAGGCATATTTTATGTAGGTAGTTAACCCCGCCCCCGACATGCATGAATACAGGCAAGCAAGCATGCATGCTAGCAAGCATACATGTAAGCATGGAAGCATGCATGCAAATAGGCATGCATCATGCATTTAAGGTGCACGTTTTCTACATAATCTAACCTAACTAAATGTTACCTAACTTTTCTTTGCCTGTAGGGGGCTTTAAAACATCCCCCCGACCCCGTCAAACACCAAATATTCATGTCAGGGGGGTGGTAATATACTCATGCAAACAATAAAGCAAGCATGCAAACAAGCAAGCATGCATACATACAGGCATAAATCCGCGTTTTACTTGTACAATTTTTCTAACATAAATAATATCTAGTTAAAGATATTTACGATTTGTAAGAATATAGATTAAGTTACTTCGGTCTTTTAAGCCTTTTGAATAATGAGATTATAGTAAAAGATATAGTTGGTAAAAGCAAAAAATTCACTTTAAGAATCTGTCTTAAAAGTTTTAGTCTTTCTGGGAAATGATACTTCTGGAAAATGTATTTATGTACTAATGAAGTTGTGGAAAATAAAACATCTGTGATACGTAAATTATGTGAACCGTTTTCTAAATGTTGAATTTACATACATCCATATACTCACGGCTGTAAATCCCTAGAAGGGGTAGCCAGAGCTAAAGAATTAGAAATTCCTCAGCCACTTTTTTAAATGTGAGTGGGAAAAGATGGTAAAAATAAAGGTTGTTGGTGATGGGTCTCCAACCGCATCGCCCAAAAATCCCTCAAAAGCCCCAATACCGTTAGTAGCCTCTTACGTACACCCATCGGTAAAAACGGGGTAGTGCTATTCTAAGCCGACACTACACGGCGATTTTGCATCTAAAATATTCGAATGTTCGAAATGTTACCATATTTATGGCCTCCTAGTACTTCATCAAGAAATATTTTCGCGAAATCAACATTTTGTGAAAATGTTTCTAAGTCATTTTAACTCTTTACGTTTCTCTTATGATATAGTATTTTGAACTATCAAACCATTCTAAAATATGTATAAAAACGCTATTTAATAAAAAAATATAAAAAATGCTTTCATTTTCGTCGGGTCATCAAGAAAAAGGGACCACGGGCCATAGATTTTTAAAAAGGGACTACAAGTGGAGCACGATCAATAAGCCGGTTCAAATCCCACGTCAAGTCTACACCAGTGTGTCTTTTCTAAAGACATAAGTGTCGTTGATTTCTCTGAGGTGAGGAAACCCACTTTGCCGGGTTGTAATTAGTCACGTGACAGTGTATTCGTACAAAAATCGCGTGAGTACAAAGTCCAAGCAAAACTTGGGTACTCTTAACACAAGGTGACTATGACACGCGATGTTCTGAAGTATTAGTACCTCTGCCAACCCCTTCGGGGATATTAGGCGTGAACATTTGAGCTTGACGTTTGAGTTGATTTATGTATGTTGCTTTTGGACTAACTTGATCTCTTTGCTATGACTGTATGGACCTACACTTTCAATACACCTCAAAATTATGAATATTAAGAACAAGGAATAGTTAACCATAAATTAAAAACAAATATAGTTAATAGTGTATATTACATCATCTTGCAACGAAAATCGCATGACAGCGTGGAGACAATACAGGCTCAAATAACTTTACCAAACTCACATCTTCATAGCCTAGTTCTAATAAAAATAAAACTCTGTCCAATAAAATAACACTTTCTATCACTTGTGCTAAACATAACCTAAATAAGTAAAATAAAACTAGATGTTTCCAATGATATTCGAATTTTAAAAGTACATCTGTCAAATAACTGTCACTCATTTTGTCGAAAATATTTAATTTCAAGATGGCGTCGGCTGATTTGAAGTAGTCTTTAAAATTTGAGCTTTTTCGTGATATTCTTTTCATTTTACCCTCTTTGACATCTGTATTTGGTAAATGTTCTTCTATTAATACCTGAAACAAAACGTAAGTAGAAATTATTTTTCGTCCTTTTTTAAAATATCATACCGCTAAAGGAGACCCAGTTCAAGAGCAAACCCTCTACTTGGTTTTGCCATTTATATGGGTAACCCTATCTAAAAGGAAAAGATTAATAAAATGAAAAGCTTTTGTAATGCTTACCCATCAAATGAGACGTTTTCCTTTTAAAACCATTTTCAAAACCCCCTTTATAAAGAAATAAATAATAAATAAAGGTCGCGAGGTCGCGGGTTCGAATCCCGCCTGTGTCGAAATTTTTCTTTCCTTTATTTATTCTTTATTTCTTAGTAATAATCCCCACATGAGGTTTTCATGAACAAAAAGATTTAAACCCCCTTTATAAAGTTCATGAATTTCGACACCAGCAGGACTCAAACCCGCTCGATTCGAGCTTCGGTGTCGAAATTTTTCTTTCCTTAATTTATTAGCATTCATCATCTCATCTCACAGCCCATCCATCTCATCTCACAGGCCAAATCGCCCTATACAGAGTCCCCACCAAGGGGCTCTGTATAGGGCGATTTGGCCTTAGTCCACCACGCTGGCAAATTGCGGGTTGGCATTCTTCATGCATTGAAAAATACACCAAACTCCTAATTCACCTCATACTTCTCCCGCTACATGATATGGTGCAGGCATATTCCAAGCCATCTTTTACGGCTAAAATATAAGAGTATACTTACTTGCAATAAAGCTCTATAGTACAGACTTCTAGAAGGCATCTGTTGGTGAAAGACAACACGGTCTATGGACTGCGCCGCTAGCATTCTTGCGTTGCGACCCAGATTGTAACCTGCAATGGAAATAGCTATAAAACTGTATTAATTTTGATCTTTTTGTTCATGAAAACCTCATGTGGGGATTATTACTAATAAATAAAGAATAAATAAAGGAAAGAAAAATTTCGACACAGGCATTTTCGACAATTTTCTTTCCTTTATTTATTCTTTATTTATTTGTATTAATTTTGGTCTAAGCTTATATATCAGTCTTGATACTTTGGTCTTGAGTCTAAACTTACTAGGTTATATATTAGGTATTATTATCTAAGCTTATATCTTATATATAAGTCTTGAGACTAAACTTAATAGGTAATATTAGTAGTATTGGTCTCAATGGATATTGAAATACATTTTCATGAGACAAAGAAAATTATAACCTATTTTCAAACGCCGCAGAAGGCAAATAGTAGAATGAACTTGAATTATTTTATACATACATACATACATATACTCACGGCTATAAATCCCTTGAAGGGGTAGCCAGAGCTAAGGAGTTAAATTCCTCAGCCACTTATGGAAAGTTTAAAGGGGGAAATGATGCTAAAATAAAGGGTCAATTCTTTTATACTAACTATTATAAGAAAATTAATAAATAAAGTATTTTATTTAAAAAAAAATATTATCTTAAAAATGTGTACCTCACCTTTCAAATGCTGCGACATAGGAAATCCCTGCCCTTTACAGGTCTCATCACCAAAATTCCTCTCAAACACGTTCCATACAACATCGCCATCAACGTCTTCCGTCAACAAATGGTAACAGCAAGGGACGTTGAGTAAGGCATTCACTTCTTTGTTCTGAGAGAATATTCGTAAGGAGTCCGGGCCTAGATTGCCACAAGTGTGGAGGCCTATGAATAAAACGTAAGTTGAAGACATAGTTACATTTGACTAGGGATAAGTTGAAAAGATTAATATTTTATCACGAATATTGTCACCTATTAAAACTTCAAAAGAGTCTGTAGGTACATAATTTTTTAAACCTTTAATCAGGCTTACACTTCAAGCCTTTTCTATAGTTATATATGAGTCTCATTTATAATAGTTGTGGTGAGGGAAAACGTTGTAAATGAACCCAAGTTCCCACTTATTAGATTGGCTCTATATTTATTAGATTCAAGTACTTACTTTTTTAGCATAACAGTACAAGTATACCAATTGACACCGTGCTCTTTCCCTCTTGTTATCATAATATGTACACAACACGAAGTATTAACCACAACCTATTTGTAATATTAGATAATTTATTAAAGTAGGAGATAGTGTGATTCGAGAGAATGATATAATAATTTATATAATAAAAACTCCAGGGCCAAAAACAGATGACAGATTAAGATCAAATAGAGAACGTGCTAGAAAGAACCAATGTCTGGATTGTTAAGAATAAAATTATTTGAAAGAATAGATCGATTAATCTGAATGAAGGGTGAGAGGTGCAATGAATCAAAAGTATTTGCCTGAACAAATTGGAAATAATATTTTTTTTATAAATAAACAACTGACTGTTACCTGTCATCAAAATCTGTACATCATTATTGCAATTGATATCAAAACTCTTCCTAACTAATTCAGATAAATCTGTATCCTTTGTAACGTAACTCTCAACGTATCTGTGTAGATTATTGTTTTTGCTGCGGGTTTTTGTCCCTTCTGCTATGGCGTGCCATTGTTTCTGGAATAATAAAATAAAATAAGCGAACCAATTAAGAATAAAAGGAAAATATATTAAATGTGTAGTTCGTTAAAAAACCTATTTATGATATTCTTCTCCTCCAAAAAATAAACGATGAGAAGTCCAAAATATCTTAAAGAATGTAAGATATACTTTTACGGCTATAAATTAAAATAAGGCGTAGCTAGAGATTTCTTTTCTTTTCCCCACTCAATTTCCAAAAGTGGCTGAAGAATTTATAATTTCTTAGCTCTGGCTACCCCTTCTAGGGAAATATAGCCGTGAGTATATGTATGTATGTAAAAATTAATTGTACAAATCTTTAAAGAAGACCTTATCCGAGCAATGTATATCTATTGTCCAAAATAGAATTATCATACCTGTATCAATACATCTCTTCTCTTCCCACTATTCAAAGCCATGGAGTCACAATCCACAGTCAATCCGGGCACATCATATCCTAATTCTAGCACAGTGGGCAACTGCCCTCGTCCCCCGCCTATGTCCACACAGTGGGTACAATGCTGGCTGGAGAACAGTGAGGCTACTAATTGGGACATGGTTTGGACCTGTCAACAAAGTGCACTTTTTTTCAGTACTGGCTTATTAAATAAATATTTTTTTACGGATATGTGACACAGATCAAGTTAGCCCCAAAGTAAGTACAACTTAATGACTTGTGGTATGGGATACTAACTCAACGATATATATTTGATATTATAATACACATACATACAACCGTGATAGCCCAGTGGGTAGAACACTCGGTTATCGTGCAAACGACTAGTGTTCAAATCCTGGGTCGGGCCTACACCAATTTGTGTTTTCTAAAGACATATGTGTGGTTAATTTATCATGGTTGTTAACGGTGAGGGAAAACATCGTGAGGAAACCCACATGGCTGAGTTGTACTTAGTCATGTGACAGTGTATTCGTACAAAACGGCGATAGGCCTGCCCCCTATCACGTGAGTACACTGTCCATGCAAAACGTGGGTACTCTGAACACCAGGTGACAAAGTCACGTGATGTTCAGAAGTATTAGTATCTCTGCCAACCCCTTCGGGGATATGCGGCGTGAACGTTTATGTTTTATGTTTATGTTATACATATAAATAACATCCAAGACTAAGAAACACCATTAATGCACATAACATAAATGTTGCCCTCAGCGGGGTCGAACCCGCGACCTCCGGACCCAGAACCTAGTCACCTAAACACACGGCCACGGACGTTGTACTACAAAAATACTTAAACAATATATGGTTATTTTTACCGTCTTTTATCGTTGATCTATCTCACAAATCACGTCCTCTGATTCCCATTTAAGTCGCAAGATAGTCAATGGCATAAATTAGTATGTGTTTTGACAGTTCTTCTGCCAGGCAAAAATATTGCAACATGCGACAAAATTGGTACGGAATAACATGGGAGCCGGTCATGACAAGAAGCCAAAGTAACGTGACTTGTGTCACCAATATTCGTAAGATACTTTTTAGGGATGTAATGAAAAAGGACACTATAAAAATGGGCCGTTGGTGATGAATTTCCATCCATACCGATTGCTTAGTTTTGGACAGCCTTACATCCCTTAGTCGCCTCATAGGACACCAGTGGGGAGAGTGGGTTACCTTCTAACTGATTACTACACAGTCTCTAAAGGAGTTATTGAAGTAAAGTAAAGAAACTTACTTCGTAAGCCTTCTTTGAATTCATAAACTCTTTGATTTTAATCTCCGGTGCAATACTCCCGCCACTATTGATAATTTTATCTTTTAGTTGTTCAACAGATATGCAAATTTCCCCATCAATTGCAATGCAATTTGATCTGGCAGTTTGCACAAATCGGCAGAGGTTATTGTTGGCATCTGAAAAACAAAAAAATTGTTAAGTTTGTCCATATCTATATCACATACTCTAATAATATTACATGTACCTATTATATATCTCATATGTTTGAAAAAAAAAATGTGTTATCATGATGTCACATTACACCAATCCTAAATTTGAATGTCTCTCATACTCTAAATTTAAAACAGAATTCGGTATGCAAAGTTTTACTAAAGTGCTGCTGATTACAAAACCATTTCAAGATAATAGGGTTATAAACAATATTTTCTTGAAATTATATCAATTGAAGCTAAGATGACTGTTATTTTATCAAAAAACAGTGTTTGACCTTCCTGATTGTTGATGATGAATGTTGTTTCAAAGACATACGGTTTTGCAGTTTATTAATAAAATATCGAAAATCATAGGTTTGTTTAGTATAATATCGTAATAATTTCATTTGACATCACAAATTCTTGATATGTTTTGCAATCAGCAACATTTTTATAAAACATTTCGCTTCATTTGCATGTCGCTACGGGATTTTATCGATCGATGACGTCATTAAGTACAAAAGTTGAACAATCTTTAAAAAATCATAACTTTACAATTACTCATTTTAAATGGAAAAATATTCAAATTAGTGTTTTATTTTCGTGTTTACTATCGAATAAAAATATTTAATAAATACCAAAAAAAAACTTTGCATACCGAATTAACCCATTCTTCCCCCAAATGTTGTATTCTTACACTTTTATGTGATTCTTGTTTGATGGGGCTGGACATCCAACACAAATATATTTTTATTACCAAATCTATTTCCCGCTAAACTGTAACGAAATTTGTGGCCGAGTGGATAGGTGACTAGCTTCTCGGTCGGAGGTTGCGGGTTCGATTCCCGCTGAGGGCAACATTTATGTGATGAGCATAAATGATTGTTTCTTAGTCTTGGATGTTATTTATATGTGTATTATAAAATATTAAATATATCGTTCAGTTAGTATCCCATAATACAAGTTATACTTAGTTTTGGGCTAATTTGATCTGTGTATAGTACTAGTTTTTTGCCCGCGACTTCGTCCGCGTGGACTACATTTTTTGCATCCGCTTTACATCCAAAACACCTAACCACTATCACAACTTCTGTTTTTTTATGTTTATATTCCCGCGGGCGTTGTAAAGAATATAAAGGACATTGAGGCTTTTTAAGTGATTGTTGGGCGATGCAGTTGGTAACCCATCACTAACAACCCTTATTTAACTATCTTTTCCCTAATCTATTTCCAAAAGTGGATGAAGAATTACTATCTCTGAAGCTATGGCTACCCTTTTATGAGATTTATGCCCGTTAATATATACTCATTAATGATGGATAGATGAATTAAATGGACATTTATTTTGATGAAAATGGATAAAACCCTTATTTTTTCGGTCGATAAAGTCGGTCGATGAAAAAATTAATCGTGTAAATATGGGGAGCAATAAGTTGGTGATGTGAGAGAGATTGCAATCATCGGCCAATAGATGGCGGTACTGAATTAAAATTGAGATATTTACTATTATTTACAAACTATGCATTCTGACGCTTAAACAGGATATTAATTTATGCGTAAGTAAAGTATAATATATCTATGAGAATATTAGTTAAAAATAGTTAAATAAACAAAAGTTATAAACATATTCTCAAACCTACCAAATGAATACGCAAAATTCATACAATATGCTTTCAATTATCTTTATTCATACATATTCGCATAGTTGAATGTGAAAAAGAAGGATTAGTGCATCCTATTATTCTAACCTAACACAAAAGCAAAAAAAATACGCAAAAAGACTTTGACCACCCGGGATTCGAACCTTGGTCTTTCGTACTTAGTGTTTACCAAACGGTATACCGCTACGCCACGCAGACATTTGTGTAAGTCTCAAATTTGTGATATCCTATATATCTAGTAGTCGTACTATTGACAAACAATTAAATGGACAATTATTTTTATGGAAATGGATGAAACCCTTATTTTTTCCAAAAAGACTATTAATGAAGAGTCCGATAAAGTCGGTCGATGAAAAAATTAATAGTGTAAATATGGAGAACCATATAAAAGTTATGTTTTTTTATGCTCCTGTGGGAACCCTTGCGAAATCCGGGATAAATTATATCCTATATGTTGGCCAGGTGCATAACCTACATTCATGCCAAATTTGATCAAGATCGGTCCGGTAGAATTAACGTGATGAACGGACATACAGACATAATTTTTTTTCAAAAATAGCAAATTTGGCTTCAGTATCGTAAATAAAACATATTCCACCGGTTTTTATTTTTTTTTCTTCAGTGTACAGTTTTGACCTCGTTACAGTCTTATTATAGTATAGATGTTCGTATATATTGATTTATATTTACTTCCAACAGTGACTTAGGAATTACTAATTCTGCAGCTCTTAAAAATCTCTTTTTGGGATTTGTAAATGTGAGTATCAGTAATAAATTTTAAAAAAAGGTATTTATAAACTTAATTGAGGTGCAGGAAGAGTTAGAAGTTTAGCAGGAACATACTAAGTGAGGAATAACACAATCTGATTTTTCCAATGGTAATTATTGCATATACATATGTATGTTACCTTTATTTTTTGCAGCATTCCAAAATAAATTGACAGCATCCTCCAAACTTAAGTGATCCATTTCACTTCTTATATTTTCTGGCACATAATTGTTCCAGTGATTGTGAGTGATAAATTCCACCATGTGACAGTTAGCTAGTGGTAGGAATGGACTCAAATATTTCGTTATTTTGTCTATAGTTTCTTTTAGTCTATTTATTTTGGAGTCCATTTTTCCTTGCATAATCTGAAATATAACAAATGTGTGAAAATTCATTTGAAGCTATTGGAATCGAGAAAGTATATTCTAGAATCTATTTTGAAATTTTAATTGACAGACTTGAATATATGGTTAAACTTTAACTTTATACTTTTAAACCTTTGCAACAGTGATACTATTTATTTTCTATTTAGAATCTTAAAATGAGAAAAATAATTTTTTTTTTGTTAAAATTCACATAAATTTAAATCCCCAAACCTAAACCCATGTAAGTGAAAGTATAATAAGAATATCACCTTTGATATGTTAAAATGAAATAGACCCTTCATAAGGGGCATGCGAAGGAATTTTCAGCAATGCACATAGTTTTCTATACTGAGCCCGAATGCTGTCTAATAATTCTAGTATATCATGCTCTTCAGAATTGTCACGAGGGAATGCTTCAATCAGTTCATGGACTTTTTGCAACTGGTTTTTTATTTTATCTGTATAACGGACATGTGCATCTTTGGATAGAGTTAAATAGTGGTTGACAACTCCAAAATAGAAACCTGTAAAGATAAAAAAATAATAGGTATAAGGACAATTTAACAGAGTATGTTTTATATCAATCTAATGCTCCCATGATATTAATGGTCTCAGGTTCAAAGATTCCAAGACAGTATGTTTGCAAATTCAATTTATACCATTTATTCAGCAGGGAGACATAACATGTTTTGTAATGATGATGTTATTAATATATCAATGTAGTGTCACATAATTAATAAATTCATATATTTTTATTTTCCTAATATAAAACAGACTAAATGTATAAATGTGACAGTGTATCACATGTGAGTTTTGGAGTGAGAGGCAACATATTGGAAAACCATCACCAATAATCCTTTAATTTACTAAGATCTCCCCATGTATCTTTTGAAAGAGGCTGAGAAAATATTACTGTGATCCACTTAAGGTAATTCATATGTTTTTGCAGGTTTGAGTGATGGTGACCTCTATGATATAATATTATAAGGCATAACAAATTACCATGATCCTGTCTGGTACCTACAGATATAACTCCCAGTACATGGCTGTACTACTTCATTATTATCACGTTAAGGCAATAAGTCCGCCTTTGTGTACTAAACTCTAATGGTCTGTACCTTTGTAATAAATATAATATATGCAATAAAGTGTTTAAATAAAATAAATACATATATGAATAATATTCACTTATGGTTCTATAATTATTAATAATCTCTGAATATTGCCAGAATAGCCTCCTGAGTCTTAAAGATTGTAAGGAGACTATAGGAGAGGTGAACTTGTATCTTGTAATTTATTAATCAAACTGATTGCACTACAAATTCGGTTTCCAAAACAAATTACTTACTTAATAGTACTATATCTCTTTTTACCAAATCTCAATTCTTCATCTATTTTATGATAAAAACAATCCGACTATCGATCTATACCGGCGCTCAAAAATATCTTATTTTTATTATATAGAAATTGCTTAGAATTACCAAGTTCACGTCCAATTTCAGCTCCTCTGTGGTACCCTAGATGTAAACCTTCAACATTGCCTGATTCATAACCCTCTCTGTACCCAGTTTTGTACGCTTCTTCGTGGTTTCTGTTTTCTATTAAGAATATATCATCAATTACATCATTAAAGTCTTTTTCCTCCGCCATTTGGATAACATTTCAATTCAAAAGAAATAAAATCTTGAATTTTATTTAAGAAACTAATGAATGAAACTGTTTTTAGGTTAGTCAACTCAACACCAAAACAAAGAATAAGAGAGGCTGACAGTGACAGTGACAGAACCGAAACAAACAGACAGCTGGTTTTTAGCGCCGCGGCTGATTCGACCGAAAAAAATATGAGAATCTTCTTTTGGCAGGGAGATCAGCTGTGCTGTTTAGTTGACGTTTCTGCCAATGTTTGGCTATTGACACCGAAGATTGACGTGGATGGATGGACGGATATAAAATTAATGGATTGTTTTTGTTAAAGTAAACACCAAATACGTTAAAATTGATATTTAGAGGACGATGCAACTTCACCATTTGTAATATTCCAAAGACCATTTTCTATGAGCAGTAATTTCATTTGGAATTTCCATGTGCTATAGTTATTAATTCCATTTAATTTTATGATATTCATATTGAAGTTGGTACTTATTATATAGTTACCAGATTCATGTGAAGATGATGATGTACTTGGGTTTTCCATTTTTTATACAATTTTAAAAAATGTTTATTAACTAATTGCCCATAACCAATGTTAAAGTAAACACCAAATACGTTAAAATTGATATATTAATCAATATAAAAATAACATATTCACATTCTTGAAAAACTTCTACAATACACGGGAAAAAATATAAAAACAAACAACAATCTATTTTATATACGTCAATTCTTAATGACAAATCATAAATTGTTAAATACAAAAGAGGTTTGTTTAACAGTTTTTTAGTATTTTATTAAGTTTTCTTACTTATATTTAATTGACTCCAATGTGGGATGATAATAATGTTATGTGTTGTGAGCTGTTGTAGTTGTGCAAGCAAAAATCGAAAATAACTGGCATATTTACAGCCAGTTGTACTTTGGCTTTTTTACCGATATTTTTTTTGTAATTGTAATGTGCAATAAAGATTTTTATTATTATTATTATTATTTTAGCTTAGGTTGCAAAACAAAGAGTACCAAAAAGAAACCGTTTACTTTAAATTAAAATTCAAATTAAAGCTCCTGAAAACAAAACTTATTATTTTTGTTTCTAATTGTGCTTTGTTTAATACTTTTAGTTAGGGTTTTATTCATTCGTAAGTTAACATAGATTTTCGGTTGGCTCAAAAGATTAAGAAACCAGGGCTGTAAAAGCATTATTTATTTAAAGATTTCGGTGAAAATAGCCACCGCCGGTTTTTAGATCTACGCTACCATTATTTTATCTAAAGTTTGCAGTCCAAGTATTGTGTATTATTTCTTAGAATAAAATACTCATAAAAGTAGCTATTAAAGTTTATGTAAAAATTCTTAATTTAAGACAATAAAGTAATTTTAGATTAATAGTAAATTTTCAGGTCCCATCCCATAAAATATTACCTTTCACGCTGGCAGATCAGCAGTCTGGAACTTGAACTTACGGCAACTTTACGTCAAACACAGGCAAATATAAAACAACCAAAGTGAACGACTGCGAGTACTGCATAGAGTAAAGTAATACACTGGATATAGAGAGCCAACTTGCTGGATTTTTAATGTCACCTAGTCTATAATGCAAACTTATCGCCATCTCGAGGCATTCCACCCGAACTTCTGCTACAATTTAATCACCTATATATATGTCGTAGGATGATTTGATGTTTAGGTTTTTTGCAAAAAACCTAGGGATTTTGCAAAAATCCGGATAATTAGACAACGGTTATAATATTTTCTTATCTTACTAGGTTTTTTGCAAAAAAACTAGTTGGTTTAGTAAGATTGTACTTCTTTAATGCTGATTGGCTGATTTCTGATTGCTCGCCTACACTTATTCTGATTGGTTCGTCATTGTGGTATTGAGATATTATAGCTAGAGTTATAAATGGTAAGAAATGACAATACTTAATTGATACTAGGTATTAAATATATTTTTTAACTCTTTTGTTGGAGTAAAATTACAATCACGTTCAATAATACGGACATATAAAACACAGATCAAGTTACCCCAAACTAAGTAACACTTGTATTATGGGATTCTATCTTATTATTTAATATAGTATAATACACATATGCTCACCACATTCAGCGGGGATCAAACCCGCAACCTCCAGACCGAAAAGCTAGTCACCTATCCATTCGGCCATGGACGTCTTCAATATAGGTAGGAACAATAAAGTAAGTACTTTTTAAATTGTAGTATTGAGGTATTAAAGCTAGAGTTTTAAAGGGAAATGACAATACTATTTTTATACTTAGGAACTTTTTGTAACTAAAATTAAAATAACAATCAAATTAAATGTAGGTAGGAACAATGAAGTAAGTACGTCTTATTTAACAACCAATCAGAGATGACGTGTTTATAAGGCACTGCAATCGACCAATCAGTGTACAGTATTCATAAAAACTAACATTTCGTTTCGGAATCATACTAAACCAACTAGTTTTTTTGCAAAAATCCTAGTAAGATTAGAAAATATCATAACCGTTGTCTAATTATCCGGATTTTTGCGAAATCCCTAGGTTTTTTGCAAAAAACCTAAACATCAAATCATCCTACGACATATATATCTATAAGTATATTGCGCCTTAATTTCGATGTACTGTCTGTATCTGTATGGCTAAGAATATATAATATTATCAAAAAAAAACAAAACATGTCGAAGGAGTAGACACGATTCTATGCCGTTTTTCGTAATTTTCCTTATGAATAAGCAAATTACGGCGCGCTTTTTTAATAAGTTCAGGTGGAACTGCAATAGAGGCGCTGTTAAAAATCACAAAGTGAGGATGTAAGGAAGTTTCCAGCCCCTGGAGTATAGAGGTGTAAAAGTAACGAGAAAAAGCAAACCCGTATGTATTCGTTACTATAAAAATGAGTACTCGTTACTATCGTATCGTTACGTTACTCGTTACTTTTGATACCTCAGTATAACCCAACGAAGCGAATCGATTCGTATGTTGTATCGTTTGATACGCGTGTAGAACTGCAAATGAACTATTGAGTTAATAGTATTACTCTTGACTTTAGTCAAACTTATTTATTGACAAAAACATTTTGACAACAAAAATCTTTTATTTTTAAACTGAAATTAGACATATTAAGTAAAAACATATTTTAAACAACATAAATCTTTTGTTCTTAAACTTAAATAAGACATATTAATTAAAAACATATTTTAAACAACATAAATCTTTTGTTCTTAAACTAAAATTAGACATATTAAATAAAAACATGTTTTAAACAAATAAAAAACTATTTTTTAAGCTTCATCCCTAATTATAATATCGTTCCCTAATTATAAAATTAAATTAATAAGACTAGCCTTTTTATCTGACTATGACTACGACAAAAACGGAAGCCATGATTTTAAAGTTCGTAATTGTGGGGACGAAGCAAAAAAGCAAAAAGCTAGTTTATTGCAAGAATCTCTGATTCATATTTAAAAATAAAAGCTTTTCCATTCTCTTTGGCTTAATAGAGCTGCGCCTCTCGCTTAATATTTGGCCCGATTTCGAAAAAGTCCTTTCAGATGGTACCGAAGAAGCTATAACTGATAAATATTTATCAGCCAAGCTTGAGAGCTCCGGGTATAGTATTGCCCGCGCCTGCCACCATTTTAAAGGACACTCATTTCGAGGTATAATTCTTTCCTCCAAATATTGCCTCATAGTAATAATACTGCTGCTAACTAAAGAGTTTGAAGCTGACGCTGACGTTACCAGAGTGTCAAAATCTTTCCAAATTGAATCTTCGTTATCAGCATCAGTGTTGCTAGTTGATATACTTAACATTGACAGAGTTGGTTCTATAGGTTGCTGTTGACAGTTGAACTCGTTTTGCAGCTCAGTTTTCAATGCATCTTTGGCAGACTCATAACTTGGCACATCAAATCTAAATGCCAGCTTCTTAAAACGCGGGTCTAATAAAGCTGCTTTCGATAATACAGGGTGCCTGTAACAATTCTTAAACCTGCTTTTGAATTCCGTCAATATTTTATTTACCAGTTTCTTTCCCGTCCCTGTCATAATATTCGTAGTTAAATTGTAAAAAAATTCGGTCATACTTTCCGTCGAAGCCAAGATCATTGAAACAGTCACCTTTTTTTCAGAAGACATTTCTTCAGTGAGTTGTTTTAATGGTTTCAGGATTTTGATTATTTCTGGCAGTGTCTGCCATTCGCCTTCTGAAAGATTTTCTACTGGATTATGTAGGATCCCAAGAGACGCTTCTAAAGTTTCTTGAAGTGAATAAATCCTTTCAATCATATCCAGGGTGCTATTCCATCTGGTCACTACGTCCATTTTGAGCTTTAACGGTTTTTGACCAGGCCTCAGCTGGTCTTGCATGGCAATTAATTTATTGTTAGCTATTGGACTTCTGTGGAAATATTCTACAATAGCTTTTATTTTTTTTATCAGCGCCTCGAGTTCACTTTCTTGGAGTCCTGCACGCACCACTAAATTGAGAGTGTGAGCGATACACGGTAAATGCTCATAACTGGTCAAACGTATAGCAGCCTTCATATTTGCTGCGTTATCTGTAACGCAGACAAATATTTTATTCTGTATGTTCCAATAGCAGAACAACTTCTGCAACTCTTTTTTGATGTATTCGGCCGTGTGTCGCTCGTGGCATTCAAAACAGCCAAGTAATGCAGACTTCATCTCCCAATTTATTAAATAATGGGCTGTTACGGCTTGATAGGACGTTGTTGCCCTAGAAGTCCAGCCATCGGTAGTGGTCGATACATACTTAGCACTCTCCAATTCTGCTTATAATTTTTTTTGGACCTCAGAATAGTGAGCATCCAACAAACTATTACTTAATATGTACCTTGAAGGTATTTTGTATCCTGGTTCTAAGAAATTGATAAGGTCTTTAAAAACCGCATCTTCAACTATAGAAAAAGGCTGAATGTCTTTAACTATCATTTTAAAAATTAGATCATTAATTTTCTTTTCTCTCACCACACTTACTGGACGTTTAATAAAGTCATTTAAATCAGTCTGCTTTGAATTGGTTTCATTAGTTTTAATTACTGGATTAGACACTGTGCTTGTTGAAGTTGATGGTATTGAAGGTTCCAGAACTGTTGTATTTGACGCGGAGCACGAAAAAATTGTTTCATAAGTTGGTCTATGTTTTTTGATGAGATGCTTTTTCAAATTTGTAGTAGAGCCACCTTTCACGGAATACAATGAATTGCAAAGATCACATTTTACCTTATCGTCTTTATCCTCTGTGAAAAAACTCCATAGTTTACTTCTTTTCTTATCCATTGTATGTACCAGTGAAGTTATACTGTAAAATAATAATAATGTAAGTGTAGGCACGTGCGAAGAGTATCATTATATAATATAAAAACGCCAAAATCCAAAATCATATTTGTTGTAAGCCCTCCATAAACATAATTTTGAAAAATAAATCAATATTTCTGTTACAAAAAAGTATTTTTTAACGAGGCCGTAGTCTTTTCGCTTGTGTATTATATTTATTTAAATTAAATTGTTTTAGCAAACTTTAGGTGATATTTAATTAATATGGTAATTATTAAAAAAATATACAGTCGACTCATGTTCATTTAAACTTAGAACCTCTCTATAATTCAAAGTTTTTACGAGTTCTTTAAAAAAATTATTTATATTTCGAATTCAGTCAATACATTTTTGTACATTTGGTAATTGGAACAAAAATATTATCGCTACGTAACAAAACAAAACATGAAAATTCGAAAATACTTACGTAAAAATCGTGATTTCAATCGTAAAAAACTAATTTTGACTAAAGAAAACTTTATATACTCATAATTTGTAACAATATTTTCTTACCTTATTTAAATTTCAAACACGAATAATAAACTATCAAAAGCAGTAAAGTAAATACAGATCCACAATCATAACTTGGCCGGCGGCGACTCTGGTACTACTGTCGCCATTTTGAAATTTCGGCCTGTCATTGTCAGTTAGTTCTTAACTAAATAAAAATTATAGGGTGACCTACGTATATAATAAATTATCACTTTCATTAATATTTTTTTGTAGTGGAAACTTTTTTTCAAAAACAATTATTTTTATGATGTATCTTTGCTTATTGATAAACGCTTTTATTTCCAGTATTCAATATAAAAATTCACGAAAATTATTATTTATATTGTTAAATTTTATCTAAGTAGGCTAACACCGTCCGAAAAGTTGTGCGCGCATCGATAGTCATGCGGTGCGGGTTACGGGAAGTTGGGAAATGCTCCTGAATAAGATTTCACTTCGTATACACTGATGTGTGGGTTCTAATCCTAATGCGGGGATGTACCAATGTGTCATTTCTTAAGTCATAACTGTCTGACATATATATAAAAATACAAGGCAAATACGACGTGATAGCTTAATGGGTAGAACACCCGTTAAGATGCAAGCGACTCACTAGTCTTCAAATCCCGAATCGGGCCTACACCAATTTGTCTTTTCTAAAGTCATATGTGTGGTTAATTTATCACGGTTGTTAACGGTGAGGAAACCCACATGGCTGAGTTATACTTAGTCGTGTGACAGTGTATTCGTGGAAAACGGCGATAGTCCTGCCCCCTATCACGTGAGTATACTGTTCATGCAAAGCGTGGGTACTCTGAACACCAGGTGACAAAGTCACGTGATGTTCAGAAGTATTAGTACCTCTGCCAAATTCCTTCGGGGGTATTCGGCGTAAACGATTATGTTAATGTTATGTTATATGTAACAATAACAAGGTTGTTAACAGCAATAAAAAAGTGCCCATAAATTCACTGACCCAGCAAAATGAATGACCCAAACGATATCTGATGTTTAGAATTATTTTTTCTGTGCCACCTTTTTGGGGGATCTATGTGTGAATATGAAATGTAAAAGTTATTACACGACAAGGTAAGCCTCTAATTTACAGGATTATAAAAATTATTTTAAGTAGTTACCCACTTATTAACTCTGAGTGTCACAAATAACAAATCCTTGAGTATAAAATAATGAAACAGTTTGCAGAGAAGTACTCTTCCAGACAACATTTGGGAGGTAAGATCAGCAAATTCAGGATACACAGTCATTCGGGTAGAGATACAAGACAAGGGCAAAAATAAATAAATATAATTAGCTTACATTAAAACGAACTTGTTTACTTACAATAATCGTTATTACATACATACATACATATACTCACGGCTGTGAATCCCTAAAAGGGGTAGCCAGAGCTAAGGAATTAGAAACTCCTCAGCCACTTTTGGAAAGCTGAGTGGGGTAAAGATGGTAAAATAAAGGTTATTGGTGATGGGTCTCCAACAGCATCGCCTAAAAGTCTCTTAAAAGCCCCAACACCGTTAGTCGCCTCTTACGTACACCCACCGGCAGAAATGGGGTAGTGCTATTCTAAGCCGACACTACACAGCAACTAGTTATTAATTAAATGAATATTATATAAATTGTTTTATTAAGACATTTCAATACATAAATAAATTAGCCTGTATGATGTAAAATTATTTCCCTTATAATGGTAAATTTTTATTTACTGGCAATACTAATATCGATGACAGCGACGCCCTTACCGGCCAAGAAATGTATGTGGATCTGTAACTTGGATAGACAATTAACTTTCACTAAAAATAGACAAACATCGTTCTTTTGTATTTTGTAATTGTAACGAACCGTTTTAAATTCACAGATTACAAATCGCAAGGTGCGCATGCGTAAAACCACAGATTAAGTAAAACAAACGTACGATCAGCGAACGTTTCATTCAATACAAGCATCCACTGACCTGCGTGAAATGAACCCATTCATTATACAATAAATGCGAGGAACGAAATCGTGCGATTAACGAAATACATTCGAGAGTAACGTTTCGTTACTCGGTACCAGAGGGCGCACCCGTTACTCAGTACCGAATACATACAGTTTGCTACAGGTCTACTGGAGTACTGCGACAGAACAGAACAGACAGACACAGACATTCTTTTGTGATTCTTTTCGTGTACGTACGTACATACTACTACCATAAAACTTATTTCATTACCATTACCACTACTTATACTTTATTACTATTTTATCAAATATACAAGTTATTGGAAAAATACTTCGCCGGCTGCAGCAATTATGGATACAAAAATAAAATACATTTCTACAAATGAAGTCAAATCCCACAATAATAGTGAGAGCACTTGGTTGATTATCCACAACGATGTTTATGATGTGACTAAGTTTTTAAATGAGGTACTATAATTTTATATAAAGCTGGTTTTCTAAACTATAACTGCTTCAGAAATGTATGACATGAACCATTTACCTTTCATGATATTTTTCGCAGCATCCCGGAGGCGAGGAGTCAATATTAAGTGTGGCCGGAAAAGATTCTACTCGAGAATTTGAAGATATTGGACATAGCGATGATGCTAGGTAGACGCGGGCGTTATTTCACGTCACTAGATACAATAACCTGTGACGCGATATGTAACTGAATCACTAGTTTCGAACCAACTTAATAGTAGTGATTTTTGTAAATACGTTATTCGGGCGATATAGACATAGAGGATATTTAGCAAGACATGGCTCACAATTAATAACCGCCGCACACAATTGAAGACACACAAAGTTGCCCAATTGACGTATTTAAATGTTAATTTAGATCCAAAAAGATTTTTGTGTAAATAACCAAAAAAATAATAACTATACAGTATAAATAAAAGTGCAAAAACAAATGACAGTGGAAACGTTGAAAAAGTGTAAATATACTTGTAAATATATCAAACATGTAAATAAACTGTAAATTAATAATCATTGTATATACAATCAAATCAACTTTTAAATAGGCCTGCATTAATAATTTTATTAAAATCATAGTTTCATAGTAAACACTAATCAACCATAAATATATTTAATGCAGTCAGTCCTAAGCCTGAATAAAGTATGAAGTGAAGTTAATTTATTGATTTAACTGTATAGCTACAACACAAAACAGTGATTTAATTTATTTTCGTTTCGTGTGAAACTGTATAGTTGGTGGACGTATCTATGCAAACAATCACAGTAGCTGAATGAAATAGCTAGTTACAAAAATCACTAGTTTTATAACAGGTGATGCCGACCGACCAAGTCACTGGTTTCGTTACGTTTCTTGAAAATCATGTAACGACCCACACCTAATGCTAGGTAAATTATTTATTGCATACCTGTAGAATAACATAAGTCATTTACACTAGTGGTAGGTGGCGTGGTGCACTGCTTTCCTTGATAACATCATGTGATACTTCTTCACCTGGTGTTCAGATTACCTTCTAATTGGGTAAATTTTATCATAGTTAAGATTAACTGAGTCATGAGGATTTTTTACCTGGATAAATTACCTTAAACCAAAATTATGAGTCACTAATATTACTTTGGCAAAGATATATAGAGCTGTAAATCTGGTTATGATTACAACCTTATGCCATATCTCCTGCATTTGTGGACAAGCTCTTTCTTACTATGCTAACAAATATACATAATTCACTTGTATGTCTCAAGTGTCTGAAGTTAAGGCTAACAACCAGTTGGCCACTATAGCAATTAAAATGAGGTAAATTATGGTTATAGTTTTGTCATCCTATCAAGCATCACATTTAGTAAGTAAGTAAAATGTTTATTTGGTAAATACACAAAATTATAGACAGTAAAATTTAAGTACAATCTGTAATATTACCAAAAAGGTACTTGGCTCAGCATAAAATTTGCCTTTTTAAGTTTTTTTTAATGTTGTTTTGTTATTGACGTCATCTAAAACAGGGTTTTTAGCTATACAGTATGTGCTTTTTGACTTGATCGTTTGATCACTTGGTCAATGTCGTACGGCCATATAAGATTTTCCCATGGAGGGTTTTGGAAACACAATTTCTTATCTGGGGGCATGGTTGTGCCCCTGACAAGACAAACCAAGCAAAGCGCATGGGCACTACCTACCTTTTCTTGAAGTGATTCATCGTTTTATTGAACCCTCATAACTTGGGTTTGATTATGCTAGATCAACAAATATTTCGGGATATATTGTAAATAGCGGACTTATTGAACATATGAAGTTTTAATAACATTAGCTTTTATACTTCAGATTTTATTTATATCTAAAAAACACTGATTTCATCACTCACTCACTAATCATCAAAATTCTTAGGGTATTTCCTAATGTCCTAGAAAGCTGGAATTTTGTATGTAAGCTAGTATTAGCACACAAACAATAAAAAATATATAAAACTTGTAACTTTCATCCCACAACCCCTTGAACTAGGGGATGGGAGTTTCTATGAGACCTGTAATTTTCCATTTTGACGCTAGTGGTCTAATCTGATATAAAACTTGATGCCCCCAGATATATATATGTACAGGTACTCCTTGTCAAAAATATAATAATATTACAAACAAGTTACAAAAAAAAATGAAATCATGAAATGAAAATTGGCAGTTTGTTACTACAATGACTATTGTATAACACAAAAGTAATGAACAGTAAATAAATTTTTCACCTTACGCCGATGTGAATGTAGCAAAATGGCCAAGCAGCATATTTTGACTAAGGTGTAGAGTTTGTGAAGTTAGGCATTGTTGAGTTAGGGTGTGTAGTGTTAGAAGCTTGGCTCTACATGAGATCTGATAACTTCTTGACAGTGCGACTCATATATTTTACATGAATATGTTTTTGGTGGGATCAACATTTCAAGCTAAAGTATGCAATAATTGCTATCACTACAACATACTTAGAAATATAGGCAGGTTAAGTGGTTGTTCATATTGCTGTTAATAAAAACACCTTGTATAGTATAGTTTGCAATAAATATGAAGATGAGATGTTGTTCCTCACTACACTAATGTGCGTCATTAGTAAATGATGCGCATGTCAAATGAAGTTGGAAAGTAGATCTAATTTAGTGGGAATTAAGACGCTCATAGGATCATATTTTTTAAGATTAGTCAACATAATAAAAGTGATATTGAAAAATAAACATACTCACATAAACTCATGCAGTTAGATCCCATTGGGTAGGCACATAAAACTAAGACTCAAATGCATTGTAAAATGGGCTCAGTACTTCATACTTTGAACCTTAATCTAGCAATGCTTTGTAAATTCTTTCAGTTATGTACTGGCTAGGTATATTTTAACTCAAATTAATTGTTAGTGGAAGATAGGTATGCTATTACCAACAACTGATTTTTTAAATTATATTACAGAGAAATATTAAGAAAATACAAGATTGGCACACTTCCTGAAGGAGAGAGGGGTAAAAAAGGCTGGTAAGTATTTAATATGTTTTTATGTATTTTCCCCATCTACCTCTTAAAATCATTGGATTATTAAACTTTGCTTCTCAAGTGACCATTGGGTGATGTGGCTGCAGACCTAGATCACTTTTTTTTTCTATATTCCCCTCTACTTTCTAATGTGGTCAATACTGAAGCTCTGTTCCCCTGTTTGATATTTATAGCTGTGAGTATTTATGTATGTATGTAATATTCTGAATATATATTTGTTTCATTATTAATCATAGTTCAAAAATTTTGCTCTACTACAAAGTTTTTCATCTATATCATTGATCACCCCCTCACTCTGATTTTTTGATGACGTCAGGAAATGGTGGGGCAGGGGCTGCTAACACTTCACAATTATTCAACTCAACTCTTTACACTTACAATGGCAATTGCGATTGCACGCCTCATTGTGCAATATATTTATGGTTGCCTAGATACCTTGAAAGTTATTAAAAATGGCAAATTAATATTAAAGTGCTTAAAGTGCTAATAGACGATCGAACATGTACGGCGCGAACCAGTGTTCGTGGTACGTGCCGTACCAAAAACGAACGTGTGTAGCGTGGTTCGCCGCACATAATTATTATTAATATTGGTGCGCGCTGGTTCGAAGCGCTTGCGGTGCACTGTGCGATGGTGCGCGCCGTACATGTTCGATCGTCTGTAGGCTAGAGCGCACCGCACAGTTCGTGGTGCGCGCCGTACATGTTCGATCGTCTATTAGCACTTTTACTCGGCGATGAAACCAGCAACAACTACAATTGGCCTAGACCTCACTTTTATAACACCCTTTTTATATTATAAATCGATAAAGGACATCAAACTAAACAACTTTGCCCATGGAATGCCTATCTAAAATATTGTAATTTTCAAAAAAAAAAAAAATTGTCGTACCTAGTTCAAACTGAGAATGTATAGAATGAGATTCTTTGCTTCAGTGAAAATAAGAAATAAAAAAATACATTTGATATATGCTTTTCGCTCTGTAAACAAAAATATTACTTCTTTCGATATTTTCCAGTTCTATTGATCGTCGTTGAAAAATAATATCATGAAAATAAACCGGTAAGCGAGCGATTGAACTGGAAAATACCGAAAGAAGTTATGTTTTAGTTTACAGAGCAAAAAGCATATATCAGATGTCTTTTTTTATTTCTTATTTCCACTGAAGCAAAGAATCTCATTCTATACATTCTCAGTTTGAACTTTTTTTAATTATTAAATATCTAGAAAATTTAAATATTTTAGACAGTCATTCCACGGGAAAAGTTGTTAAGTTTGATGTCCTTTATCGATTTATAATATAAAAAGGGTATGTTATAAAAGCGAGGTCTAGGCCAATTGCAGAGTTGGATTCATCAAATATCACCAATAGAGTAGAGACCCATAGACCACACTTGTCAGAATCCGAAAGTTTGTTGCGTGCGAGTGCAAAAAAGGAAATTATCGTTCTCGATTTGAGGAGTAGACCTCTTGACACACTGTCACTGTGACTTACCTATAGTTACGACTATAAATTCCTAAAGCGTTAACCAGGGCTTAGGTATTGACTGTTCCTCAGCCACTTATCAAGTTAACATAAAGTAGTACTTTTGGCCGTCTTTAGAAGTGATAACTTTCTGACAAACTGTAATACATTTTGAACACTTTTGTTCGTGCTATGATTTACTCAAAGACTCAAAAGCTCACGCCGTATATCCCCGAAGGGGTTGGCAGAGGTACTAATACTTCTGAACATAACCTGACATTGTCACCTATTCAGGTGGACCTACGTTGTGCTTGGACAGTGTACTCACGTGATAGGAGGCAGGCCTATCGCCGTTTTTGTACAAATACACTGTCACATGCCAAAGTACAACTTAGCCATGTGGGTTTCCTCACGATGTTCTTAACCCTTACCGTTAACAACCATGATAAATTAACCACACGTTTGACTTTAGAACAGACAAATTGGTGTAGACCTGACCCGGGATTTGAACTCTAGCCTATCTGTATTGATGTCGTTCTGCCCATTGGATATCACGGTTGTTGTATACTATGATTTAAAATGGATGTTTTTCTTTGCAGTATCTTCAAAATCTTCGCACAAGTATCGATCCCCCTTGCTGCACTTGGAGTGGTTGCCTTAGCAGGTTTAGTATACTACAAGATGAAAGCTTAATCTTAGCCCTTCGTTTAACTATATACGCAATATTATTCAAATGAACATACTTCCTTGAGTTGGTTTGTCGTTATAAACGTACACTATGTCCAAGTTATTTATATAGTGGCATAACTTAAATTATATAAGAACTAGCAATAGTACAGTCCGTTCACATTTATTTTACCTCTGATATTAATTTTCATTTATGTCATATTAGCATTACTTGCTATGAAGTGTGTCTGGAACTTCGTGGTTTTCTTAGCTTTTTTTTTACTGCTTTCGATATTATTATAAGGTATATCATACCGATAATGATTCAGAGTAGTGCCAGAAAGATTGTCTTAAGGCTAGAGGTAAAATAACTGTGAACGGACTGTAGCATGAGGCTTATGAGAGCGTGTATGTCTCATGAGAAGTGAGAAACTGACAGGTTACTCATATAAAATCTGTCAGTATGTCACTTCTCACATGACATAGTCGCTCTCGCACGCCTCATGATACGGGGGCAGTATGCATGAATAAAGTGCTTTTAAAATCTATTTGGACAGGTAAAATAAACACGGATCATTAAAACTTCAAATGACGTAGCGTAGCTACTTAAAGCTTTTTTTTAGTAATAAGTTTTTGGACCAAAATCATGTAATTAATTTAGTTTTTTCAGTTTCTGTGCTAGTCTATAAGGAAAACTGTAAAAGGTCGAGGGGAAGGCTTTTAAAAAAAACATTATTAGATATGGCGTTAGACTTTTAAAAAGTCAAATAATATTGTGTTTTTAGTTTATTACTACTTATACAATATCATATCGCCAAGAAAACCACATGCCTGAGTTACACTGAGTTCGTACAAAGTGGCTTAAGGCATAGGCCTGTAAAAGGGAGTAGTTCCTATTACAAAAATACGCGATTTAGGGAACTAGTTGGTCTCCTGAACACTATTTAACTAAATTGAGCAACCTCTAAACTTCTTTTATGTACCTGCTTACATTAATGTTGTGATTAAATAAAGAAACCCCTATTTCGGATAACAAGACCCTTTTTGTACAATAATTTAAAAATTAATGAAGCTTAAACTGTCTACAAAGAACAATAATAATCTAAATAATTAGTAAATAATATATAATAGACAAGCAAGATAGAATAAAATAAATGTTTAAAGTAAAAATAATATAAAACGATAGTTTACTATATGATATCAATGTTAATTTAATAACTCTATACATTTTAGGGCATTAGGATTCGTTGTCTGAATATTCCAATTTAAAACTTATACTATTAGACTTTTACTAATAAAAATTTACCTCCCTTAAATAAAGATTCAGTACTAAATGTTATCTTTTTAGACGAAGTTATATTTATTTGTCTTCGGTAGTAGAACAAAATATATCATATTCGCTTATAAGTAGGCTCAAATATAGAATAAAAGCTGTAGTGTTTATTTGTTAAGTAGAAAACTAAACTAATGAACTTACTGTATCTATGATATTGTGCTAGCATAGTAATTATTGTGGACAATACCTTTTTAAATGAATTATTTATATAAGTTATATGCAGATCATTTTGATGTATATTTTTTTTACAAATGTACTGTATTGTTTATTTTTATTAAATGTTGTATTTTAACTGTTTTTTTAATTTATAATAATAAGGCCTGCTTAGACTGTGACTACCCCTTTCTACCCACGGGTGTCTTAAGAGGAGGCTAAGGGGCTTTTTAAAGTGGTTTTTGGGCGATGCGGTTGGTGACCCCATCATTTACTTTATTTCTACCATCTTCTCCCCTGTCAAGCCTAGCTCTGAAGCTCTGGCTACCCCTTTTTGGGATTTATTGCCGTGAGTATATGTATGTATTTTTTATTAAGATTTTCGTATCATTCTTCACAATAGGTATAATCCTTTTTTTTATTCTAAGGCTCCGTCTACCCTTTCTAGGGATTTAGCCCAGAGTTTATGAATGTATGATGTGGTGTATGAGCATATGCTTGCAACGAACTTAAACATTTTGTATGTGAAGTGAATTCTATTGTTACACAGCAAGAATGCCAATGATAAACGAAATGTCTTCAAGTTCACAATATTCAACGTGTAATAATAGGAGAATCTCCTGTAGAGATGCCACAGAAATCTAACCACCTCAAGTTTGTTGCGAGACTTGTTGGAATTTACCTACACGCGGACAAAATTCATTCGATTAATTACGTCTGGGTCACAAAGGGCAGACAACCCCGGGTTTGTTCCTGAATATTTAGCGGGATTATAATATAATTTTAACAAAACGTCGTTTACTTGGTATAGGCGCAAAATTCCCGATAATAATTAAACAGTTAAAAAGCCATTATAATGAATATTGTTGGTCTGAGTGAAAAAATCTGTATTTTGGAACGAAATTAGGTTATATCTTTGACTATGAACACTATAGACAGAGCGATGTTACGTCATCCATTTTAAAAAGAGAAGCCCTTATTTAAGTTCTTATATGTTAAAAAGAGACACAAAATCTTTATCGTCATCTCTATCGCGTAACCCATTTTGTTGATGTCACACTTTTAAATTGTGACAAACAAAGCGTCGACTTGTGAGCGATTTTGGTTTACTTTTGATTTTGAGAAAGATTTTATTCATTTGTATATTGTTATTGTGACAAAAGAGACTCCATTAGTTAAGTAATTATTTAGTGAGGTATGGTTGGGTGTAGCGTGCTTGGCTGCGGAAGCCACAGCGAAAAACACATCGAAGGATTGACTTTCCACAAGTGAGTGAGTTTTTTAATGTTTTTCTACAGATAAATACATAATAAATACATTGCGCGATCAGAAAATAAGTGATTCAAATGTTAATTACGTTGAACTAGATTACTAGCATTTTCTTTAGTTATTTTGAGCAATTTTTTAATAGTATAACCTAAAAATATGCAGTATCTCAGTGTTGCCATAATTCACGTTTTCATCCTATCCTGTCTGACGTCTGTATGCCTGTCTGACTAACTGATGTTAATGAGTGAGTATATTATGAATTTCGTCGCGCTATAGCGACGCTGACTGATTTCCAATTGTTATCTACGGAATTAGTAAGTAATAAATTTGTTATATTTATTTAATTTCTTCGTATTCATTACAGTTTTCCTAAAGACCCGAATCTACGAGAAAAATGGATTGCGGCCACTGGAAGATGCAATTGGAAACCAATCAAAGTTTTGAGGCATACTATAAAATTGAAAGGCACCTCGTTTTTGTCCAAAGACTAAGCTTTGGCTCAAATGGTCGCAGTTGTTTTGAAAAAGAATATTTCCGACATTAAACGACCACATCAGAGAGCAAAATCCGTTCGAAAACCACCTTGTGCTGTTAATAAAGGCTATAGCTTTAAAATACTTAGATGTACGAATACATCATCTTTTGAAAAATGTGACTGAAATAGACGAATTAATTCGAAATTTTCACACGAAACTGATTTTGTTTAAAGGTCAATAGTAAATAATGCAATAAAACTCATGTACAAAATAGTGCTGTCTTTTATTTTTCAAAATACAAACATACAGATCCACAATCATAACTTGGCCGGTGGCGACTCTGGTACTACTGTCGCCATTTTGAAATTTCGGCCTGTCATTGTCAGTTAGTTCTTAACTAAATAAAAATTATAGGGTGACCTACGTATATAATAAATTATCACTTTCATTAATATTTTTTTGTAGTGGAAACTTTTTTTCAAAAACAATTATTTTTATGATGTATCTTTGCTTATTGATAAACGCTTTTATTTCCAGTATTCAATATAAAAATTCACGAAAATTATTATTTATATTGTTAAATTTTATCTAAGTAGGCTAACACCGTCCGAAAAGTTGTGCGCGCATCGATAGTCATGCGGTGCGGGTTACGGGAAGTTGGGAAATGCTCCTAAATAAGATTTCACTACGTATACACTGATGCGTGGGTTCTAATCCTAATGCGGGGATGTACCAATGTGTCATTTCTTAAGTCATAACTGTCTGACATATATATAAAAATACAAGGCAAATACGACGTGATAGCTTAATGGGTAGAACACCGGTTAAGGTGCAAGCGACTCACTAGTCTTCAAATCCCGAATCGGGCCTACACCAATTTGTCTTTTCTAAAGTCATATGTGTGGTTAATTTATCACGGTTGTTAACGGTGAGGAAACCCACATGGCTGAGTTGTATTTAGTCGTGTGACAGTGTATTCGTGGAAAACGGCGATAGTCCTGCCCCCTATCACGTGAGTATACTGTTCATGCAAAGCGTGGGTACTCTGAACACCAGGTGACAAAGTCACGTGATGTTCAGAAGTATTAGTACCTCTGCCAAATCCCTTCGGGGGTATTCGGCGTAAACGTTTATGTTATGTTATGTTATATGTAACAAGGTTGTTAACAGCAATAAAAAAGTGCCCATAAATTCACTGACCCAGCAAAATGAATGACCCAAACGATATCTGATGCTTAGAATTATTTTTTCTGTGCCACCTTTTTGGGGGATCTATGTGTGAATATGAAATGTAAAAGTACACGACAAGGTAAGCCTCTAATTTACAGGATTAAAAAAATGATTTTAAGTAGTTACCCACTTATTAACTCTGAGTGTCACAAATAACAAATCCTTGAGTATAAAATAATGAAACAGCTTGCAGAAAAGTACAATTGGCAGTGTTATCGCTAAAAGCTTCCAGACAACATTTGGGAGGTAAGATCATCAAATTTAGGATACACAGTCATTCGGGTAGACATACCAGACAAGGGCAAAAATAAATAAATATAATTAGCTTACATTAAAACGAACTTGTTTACTTACAATAATAGCTATTACATACATACATACATATACTCAAGGCTGTAAATCCCTAGAAGGGGTAGCCCGAGCTAAGGAACTAGAAACTCCTCAGCCACTTTCGGAAAGTTGAGTGGGGTAAAGATGGTAAAATAAAGGTTATTGTTAATGGGTCTCCAACCGCTTCGCCCAAAAACCTCTTAAAAGCCCCAATACCGTTAGTCGCCTCTTACGTACACCCACCGGCAGAAATGGGGTAGTGCTATTTTAAGCCGACACTACACAGCAACTAGTTATTAATTAAATGAATATTATATAAATTGTTTTATTAAGACATTTCAATACATAAATAAATTAGCCTGTATGATGTAAAGTTATTTCCCTTATAATGGTTATTTTTTATTTGCTGGCAATACTAATATCGATGACAGCGACAGCCCTTACCGGCCAAGAAAAGATTGTGGATCTGTAGACCCCACTATACCCATGATGATCCGTATGATATTTACTTAACTTGCACTTATGGAACAGCTGTTTTTTTTTGTCCAGTAACAAAGTTAGTCCCGTACAAAAATTTATTCGTAATCATGGGAAGATTCATCCCTGATAGTACAATGCTTTAGATTTCACGGTGTATTAAACATCAGTATAAATGGTAAAATTAAACAAAAAAGATTGTATAATACTAGGAGCAAGTATGTAAAATTATATGATTGCAGGAAATAATATAGTAAACAAACCTTTCATTAAACAATAAATTGACGTAATCAATTTTAAATTAAAAAGTAGCTTTTAGAATGGGATTATAGTATTTTGGGGTAATAGTTTTCTAGTGATCGCAACATTACAGGGAAAAATATTGCTATCTAAAAGAGGTACTCGCCCATTGCATTATGACTCTGTCTATAGTGTTCATAGTCAAAGTGTTATGTTTGATAAACTAGAAGACAGATTAGGTGATTAGGCGCATTTGCAAGTACGCAGTGTGCTTCCGTAAACATGGGCATAACATTTCTATCCATTAGTTAACACATAAGAAAGGAAATCGCAATTCATATCTTTTCATGGATATTTCAAGATATCAAAATGGTAGACATGCTAAAATGCAATAAGTGGGACCATTTCTTATGATTATTAACCTCTTGGCACAGTCAAAAGAAACAATTTCTAGGGTTTGTAGTGTAGATCCTTATCACAATTACAACAAGTCAAGCGCTATGGTATTTTAATTTTGCTAAACTAACGTACCTAAGTCTGGCTCCTAGAATATTACTTCATGACGCAGAGTATGATAATCATTATAAATCAGAAAATAATTATCTTTGGTTGAGTAAAAAAATTAAAAACCAATATTTTTTGCAAATGATCACCTATTGAACACCAAAATAGTAAATAAACAGCAAAACGCTCGGAAAATGTGGGAGTCATCAAAATTGGTAGTATACTAACGCTAGTGCACAAAAATTAATATCAAGAAAATATGAAAATAGAAAACCTACAACAAATATAAGAATGTCATGTCTGACAAAAGTAAAGGAAGTGCCAAACGGTAAGTGAATTTATTTTAATATAACTATTTCATTTTCACTTAAAAGAGTTCTGACTCAGGGCTATGTCTGAAAACTAAACTATCAATTATTTACCTATATAATCTCATGACAGGATAGCCTGACCTGAGCTTTAGAATCAACTATTGTGTTCAACATGAGTTCAGTTTAGAAATGTTCAAAGAATTGTTAGTTATTTGTTATAAACCGCATGCTGCAAAATTAACTTCCAACTTCTACTCGTTCAGTACAATCGAATAGTATAAATCGTAAGAAATCGAGTAGTAAATCGAATACAGTGTTCAAAATCTATTTTCGGAAAACTTTTGGGTGGTAAAATCCGTAATTATCCACCATTTCTTCCTTTTTTTATGGTGTCGTAAGAGGCGACTGGCTATGGGGCTTTGTAAGTGGTTTTTGGCGATGCGGTTGGGGACCAACACCAATGATACTTTATTTCTACCATCTTCTCCCCTATCAACTTCAGAATGTAGCTGAGCAGTGAGGAGTGTCAGCTCTGAAGCTCTGGCTACCCCATTTTGGGATTTATGGCCGTGAGTTGATGTATGTTTGAATGACAATACTGTTTTGTGTTAGACAAAATGTACGCATGCACAAATGAATAAAAGCACTGACTGCAAAATATAGTTGAATAATATATCCAATCAGAAAACCGGCTTTTTGAATATATTTCTATTTTGTAACAATATTACATTTACCTATTTACGGTACAGTGTATTAAATATTTTAATTGCTCATTAAAATGTAATCAATTCCTAACATTGTGATCTTGTGATTCTTATCTTATGTAAACTAATAACTTTAAACACAAGGATGGCAACAACGTTTATCGCATTATATCACACACCCACAGAAAAAGATGATTCTTACTCCACATAACAACCTCGAAGATTATCGTGACTCTATACTATATGGGCATTTCTCTGTAAGCTCGTATAGGTTCCATATAGATGATGTCCTGGCATTTATTTTTAATATTTTCCAATAAAACGTGTCCTATATCAAAGAAAATAAATTGTTGTTTTAGTAAAATAAGGCGGCTCACTGAATTTATACGTATTTTTTGAGTTATTATCTATTTTTCGAAAAACCATGACAGGGGACTGTTTTGGGCGTCAGGGGACTGTTTTTAATGTGACAGTGTAATGTGTTAAAAAGTTAGCGCTCAATAACGTTTTTCTTCAGAAGGAAACTTATAAAATATTCTCTTCCCCTTTAAAATCAAGTCAGGATTTTCCAACTTTAGGACAACTTGTTCAAATTACACGTCTGAAATGTCATCATCATCTATTCTAAAAAGCTGCTCTTTTTGGTTACAAATCTTGAGGAAAGTAAAACGAAAGTCATTTTCATCATCGTCAATCCTATTAATTAGAGCAGCATAACCATATTCCACATTTTTAGCTGTATAATTCAGAAGAACATAATCTCCTGTATTGTAAAATGAATTCTGAATGCCACTCGTTCCTGGTATAGCATCATCCAATCTTTGAAGGGGTTTCTTTTGTGTAGGTGTCAATTTAGACTTAGCAAGCTCAAAATCTTCGACTTAGGACTTATATACTTCTTCTACTGTCAATTTGGGTTTTAAAGCAAAATTGATACTGCCCATCTTATAATGTTCACAAAATCCGCAGTTACAAAAGCAGCTAAGACTCTTCATTATAAGTGTTTTACATTTAGTGGGAAGGGCAGGGATGAGGCTAGAATAAACACCTGTGACCTGATGTACATTTAAAGTACCTTTAAAACCTTTCTGATCGGCTGCTGCCTCATTAACTTAATCGACCATTGCCTGAATGTCTTTACCGTCGATCGCGATACATGTGATGCCAAGACATCGCTCCTGGATAACTGTAACAAGCTGATCTATGTTGTTGATTTCAACTCCAGAACTAACTACAAAATCTGCTGTCCTTTTACATGTTGCTCCGATACCATCCGGTGTGCATGTGAATGGGTTATGTTCTCGAAGACTATGCAAAAAGAAAGGATTGAATTTCGTAGATAAACTACTACGGTATGCAGGCTCAACTGTGCACGAAATCCATCGAAATGAAATCTTTGTTTTAGGTGTATCTTCAACGTTCTTCTCCATTTTACATTAAAATTAGCTAGATTTTTTCTTCTCAAGCTTTGTCTCGAACCATGTCATTTTTTTCCTATTGAAATTTTTACGTCGTCTCGTGTTTTCTTTCTTTCTTCGTAGTAGACTAGCACTGGAAGCTACTGGGCTTGGAGCTGAAGATAACTACTCTGGGATTGGCGTGGTTGGTCTTGTAGCCGGAGGACCTGCTTCTGGATCCGATAAAGGCGTATTCTCGTATAAATGTATTAGTGATACTTTTCAGTCTTAATCTTTTGGTTCGGTACACGGTACAATGTTTTTTCCACTTCTCTAGGGCAACTCTGTGCTCACGAGGTGTCATATCCTGTACCAACTTTCGCAAACCTTTTTCCTTCTTCTTTTGATACTTAAATTTTTCCTTTTCTCTCATTTCTTCTCTCTTGTGGACAATTTTTCCGTTTTTCATATCGTTGTCGTTCTGGGTCTCTCTTCTTTTGTAGTAATTCCTCTCGGGATAACTTTTTCTTTCTAGAAGCCATATCATGTATTTTCTCGGTTGGTCTATAAAATAAATTGAAATAATATAAGTTTATAAAGAAATATAATAATGATACATTGATGATGCCTATTGATAAAACAGACTAGCCGAGAAATTTGCACAAACAACACATAAACACAATACCAATACGTCAAAGATACAGTCCCCTGTTATATAAAACAGTACCCTGTCACATTTTCTGACAGGGGACTGTTGCCAGGGGACTGTGTATTTTGCATAGATATCACAATATTTTAAAAACTAATGTTAATAGTTTGTTTAAGAACATACCGATCAATTTAGACATAATACAAAAAAAATAAACTATTTTATGAATAATTAAAGTAATTAACATAATATTATTACTTACCAGAGGACTGTTTGTAGCACCGGAACAAACACGCGTGCACCATACAAATTTAACTCTGACACTACGCAAAATGATGTCTCGTCACCGCTTTTGGCATCGTAGCTAACTTCACATCAATTGCGTTTTGATTAATTTAGAACAATGTTATTTAATATAACAGCTTTATTTTACTATGGATTAAAAATTTTGGCAGGGGACTGTATGAAAATTTTGGGGACAAAGTTTGCAGGTGTTTACTAAATAATAAAATGCACAATTGCACCTAGTTTTATAAAAATAATCTATTTAAATATGTTTTCTTTATGATAATTATTGACAAACATATGTAGCATTAATAACTTTTTAGTAAATCTCATATCTAGTCAACAAATCAATTATGGGGACAGCCAGGGGACTGTGTTTTTAGAGCTTCTAACACGTGTAGAAAAAAAATTAAAATAGTTATGGCACTTAAAACAATGAGCCTGTAAAGTTTTGGGATTAGAGTATCTTTAGGAGTTATTATTTGTTAAATAATTAAATTAGTTTTGGAAAAAATCGGTCGGGACAGCCAATTACGAGCTTACAGAGAAATGCCCATATATCAAAGTATTTCATCATTAAATTCGTGATTATAATTAGCTCTACATAGTTAATCAGGGTTGTGAGAGAAACCATAATGAGGAAGGATATGACAATTGTACTCCTTTATGTGTCACTTTACCCTCCCTTAGCAGATATAAGAGGACAGACACTTATGATTTGCATACATTGTCCGAGTGAAAAGTGGGCACTAAATGTTACTAATAAATACTAGTTCTTCTGCTCTCTGTTCGATGATATAGGGTGTATGTATATGTATAGTCTATGTTGATGTAAATTCTACCTAGGTAATATATATAATTTAATTTATTAATTTAAAACGTCTTTAATGGAACAGCATTTGAACATGTTCCTGTTCTTCAAACAGGAAACGTGTGATTTAGATCTATGCATATTATATAAATCACGAGTAGTAACGTAAAAAACTAATTGTTAACTTACTTATTTTGCAGCTCCAAGTCCACCCAGTCAGTCAATAAAAGCAAAACTTCGTTGAAATCGAATTGCGGGAATACCAAGTGAGTACAGTGAGATGTACTAACTTCTACTCGTGGCTGTGATGCCTGCCAAAGATAAATAAAATGATGATGATTATTTGCCCTCGTACACTGCGAAGGTAGTTCATGGGTTTCCAACTCTATCACCCACAACAAAACGGTGATACGGTGATAGGCATGCCCCGTATTGCGTGAGTACACTGTCCAAGCAAAACGTGGGTACTCTTAACACCAGGTGATGATGTCACGTAATGTACAATAGTATTAGTACCTCTGCCAACCCCTTCCAAGATATACGGCATGAACATTTGAGCCTTTAGTCATTTAGAGTTTTATTATTTTTTAAAAGATGGATATAGTTTTCTTTGTGACGCTAATTTTATTTTGTTATTTTTTTAGAGCTGGAACATCTAAGAAAGATGACAATCCATTACTGACACGGAAAATGTAAGTAGTTTCATGGTATTACTTGGTTTGATTGGAATCTGCTTAGACATATTATTGTCTATTCAAAAAAACGAACAAAACATGATTTAAATTCTTGTTGATATCTTTATTTACTCTTATTCTGGCAAATAAATGATTTATCTATTCTAATGTTTAGATTCAGTGTTCTTAGCTTATTTTTTATACTGCTACTTTGCTCTGTCCTTAAATGCATATATGTGTGGTTTGTGCTTTTATGAATTTTAAGTGTACTAGATTACTCTCGCATACTACAATACCTTTTCAGCAACCCCAAACCAATAAGTTCTGGGTTGATGAGTGAGCAAAATAAAATTAACCTAATTGTGGCACACTTGGATGACATTTCCATAATTAATGATAAAATTAGATAATATATTTTAGCGAAATTAAATTAACCTTTGCGTGATTCCGTCACTTAAAAAAATTATTGGTTAATTTGGTTAAAATGCTGGGTATTACATTACACGACATGGTGTAAAAACTACGTTAGCCAGTGAATATGTACTGTGAGAAGCTAACTTATACATACTTAGTACCTAAGTAAGTAACGTAATATTTCCACCATGTCGTGATATACCACACACCTAACTTAAAATATACTCAATTTAACAAACGTTTAGCAACTTATTTATAAATGAGGTATCGTTAAATTGTCTCAAATGTATCCACTGTTAAATAATTCAAAAGAATACGTACAAAATAGTATAATGGTTATATTAAACTAATTACAAAGAATATAATTCAACTTACGGTTTCTTGTTGTCTCTGCGATATTTAAATAAATGGTAATAAATCAATACTTTATGCTATGCTTTATTTATTTATTTAATTAAGACATTATGCTATGCTATGATTTATGATAGTAGAGGTAATTACTGTTTTTAGATCTCCGTACCATATAGAATGTGTAGCTGATCCGTTAGAAAAATGGAGAGAAGAGCAAAGAAGGAAAAGAAGGCAAGTACCCAAACCCCCACCAATGTAAGAGTCATAAGGACTATTACTTATTTGATAATTTAGTTTATATTTTGTTATGCGACAGTGTTTCTGTGTTTGTTTAGTATAGAAAGGTGAACAGATTTACGGGTACGGTATTTTACTGCAATCAGCAAAAGAAAGTTGCCACCCACCACACGTACTCACGCGTCCGGTACATCTTCCACTTTGCTTTTAAAGTACAGTAGGTACTCAGAAAAGCATAAGCATATACTGTTCTTAATTAACAAAGATTTATAAGCTGAAGATACATTGGTGTTCAACTAACAACTCTAGAATATATTAACTTCACAATCTTTCAATACTAGACTAATATTTATATTTCTTTACAGAAAACCCTTGCCAAGGTAGATATTTTTCTTTGTTTGCTTTACATAATTTTGTCTGATTGTAAAGCCCATCGTACACCTAAAAAGGTTATAAAGTAACTAACAAGAATTTTTTTTTTTGCAGAAAACCCTTTCCAAGGTAAGTTTTTGTTTTAAAATAATATTCAATGAAGTAGACCAAAACCATTGTATCCTAGTCCATTGAATTCCGCGTAATATTAAAAATTGGGTGGGTCACCTCATATTTTTTATCACGGAAAATTGCTTTTAATGCTATGACACAAGTATAATATTGAGAATTTTATGATATCGCCTTGTGATGGTAGGTGGCTCACCAAAAATATATCCGACCTACATAAATATTTTTAGGAGGTATGTCTATTTATTGTAGTAATTTTTCCCTTAGAATTCTATGGAATAGTTTTCGTATACTTAATACTAGCGGATCGGCCCAGCATCGCGCGGGTAGCGTTGTTTTTTAAATATCTTAGGTTTCTTTCTTCAGTCACATGAACGGTTCAGTATTTCCGTTTATTATCAAATTTTTGAATAAAACGCCAGTATAATTTGATATAATTTGACAGGAGTATAAAGAATAATTGTGCCAAGTTTCGTAAAAATCCGTGGAGTAGTTTTTGTTTCCATGAGGAACATACAAAGCGACAGACAGACAGACAGACATAATTTTTACTGAATGCATTTTTGGCATCAGTATCGATCACTAATCTCCCCCTGATAGTTATTTTGAAAATATATTTCATGTACAGAATTGACCTCTCTACAGATTTATTATAAGTATAGATTAAATTTTACTACTATGATGTAGGATAATTGGGATGTTCATAAACGACAATTAAGGAATATAAATGTTTTAAAATTGTAGACAACCGATTGAAGTCAGTTTGTAGAGCCAGTTATCACATTTGTAATTATCAATTAATTGTTTTGTTATTTATCTATGGTAACGGTTAAAGAATACATTACTTTTTTACAGCACAAGGGCGAAGATTATCATGGGGGTTCTAGGATTGCTCCTGGTTGGAGGTATAGCTTACAAGAAGTTGAAAGGCTGACACCGTTTAAATGAGTATATTTATATCACATGTATAAATATAGAACTTAATATTTTTTACATATCAAACTACATAATACAATATAATTGAAGATTGACTTGAGATTGACCTTTCATTTTGAGTAAACTCATAAGCATAATAATTTATTATCAACTTTGGTACTAGCAACTTTACTTTTAATAACAAGGTTCTTTATTAAAATTTCCATCATAATAAAATAATAATAAGTTTCCCTCCTTTTCAAATTAAATTTTCGAAATAGTAAATAAGCATTATCAATAGCAAGGACTAGTAAAACTTATATCTTATATTGTAGAACATAATTGATATATTGAAATAATATGTTTGTTTGTTCCATTACAATTATTCCATGGTTTCATTCATACATCACTAAAATACAGGAAAATTCACTGAATCATTTGCCTACTCCTATTTAAAATAATCAAAACGCAGAGATCGAAATAATGCAAATTTTTCATTATGTAGACCTCAAGTACGTGTACGTATCCAAATCCAATCCATTTTTTAAATTGGTATATATTAATTGTCAATAATGCTTATATCTACCAATTTGTGATGAGGGCGATGAAACTATTCCGTTAATTAAAACAATATTTTAATTTAGATATGCGACGAAGAAAGACTGGAACTTCGAACCCGGCAATTTATAAGCCGGTTATCATAATGGAACCGGACCCGGCATATCGTGTTAACGGTTATAGGCATATATTTAATGTATTTTTTTTACTCTTAATAAAAAAACTAATGTTTTCTTATGTCTTCAATAATCATTTACCTTGCTATATTTCTGACCCTGAGTTAGTTTTACGGCTTTATTATTATTAAATACATTTATAGACTATTACCCGCATCCGGATCAAAACCGAGTAATTGCCCCATGTCTAGTTTAAAACTTTATACACAGATTAAAACTATTTAAGATGATAAATCGTTATTTAGTTTCTAGTGAAAGTAAAAATAGATTATAATTTGTGATAACAGTTGAGACAAACCAAACGAAACCTCATTTGAAAGCTAAGCAGTACTAATTTAATTTCAATATATTACTCATTTGATGTATATTAGTATTAGAGCACTATAATATACAAGTGTTTGTTTTATTTTAGTAAGACCACTGAAAATGAAAACGATAACTATTACTTTCGCCCGAAACCAAAAGTCATATTCGTGCCCGATGATGCGTAAGTTTTTAAACATTTCCTTTATCCTAGTTTTTTGTGCTTAAATCCTTTATTATTTGTCTATGGTGTGAATAATTATTTTATAAATTTGTAATTGGCCTCGACCTCGTTTTTAAAACACACCCTTTTTATTTTTTAAATTGATAAAAGGCATCAAACTCAAACTAAACAACTTTGCCTATGGAATGCTTGTCTAAAATATTGTAATATTCAAAATAATTAATAATGAAAAAGTGTCACTGCCTAGATCAAACTGAGAAAGTATGATGAGTTTCTTAGCCTAAGCTAAAATATAATAAAAAACATATGGTCAATTCACAAGATGTTTTTTTTTTATCTCAGCTGAGGCTAAGAACCTCACTAAACTTTCTCAGTTTGATCTAGGTACGACACTTTTTGATTAATAATTATTTTGAATATTACAATATTTTAGATAAGCATTCCATAGGCAAAGTTGTTTAGTTTGATGCCTATTATCAATTTAAAATATAAAAAGGGTATGTTTTAAAAACGAGGTTTAGGCCAGTTTAGAACCTAATCCTTAGTTGTGTATCTGTATTAAATTTTTAACCATAAGTATATTCACATTTACTATTTGTAAACTTAACACTACTAGCGCGCAAAAACTATGGAGCGCCAGGTAGACAAATCCAGTACATTCACATATAAGTTCACCAAACAACCATGTCTGTTGGTGTATACAGAGATACTTGGTATATATTTAGTTAAGGTTTCAGGCTACGTAATAGTAGGTTAGAATAGCCCTAGACTACTAGACTAGACAGCTCTAGTTGCATAACAAGCCGTGGCTAACTTCTTATACCTAATGAATGATATAACTATAACAAATAAATATACAAACAAAAATGCGCACGCAAGATCCTGACAGCGCTGCGTACGGAATGGTCAGTACGGCTCTGAACGCTCTTTAAAATTTCCTTCGAATTTTCGATTATAGCCACAGACGAGACGACTGACTTCAGGACCGACCGACGCGGTCAGGTTAGCTCTGATACAGCCTTACCATTTATTTATAATAATTTATGTGAGCCTACTGTTTCCGCCCGTATTGGTTTAACCCATGAGATATGAAACAAAAATAATACACAAAGATTATTGGTTCAATCAGAAATAGTTAGTTTATTATATATTTGATTTATTAGTTTATGTGTCTGTAGTAAAAATTTATATAATCTTTCAGAAACGCTGTGCAGTATAATTACTCCAATTTGTAAGTATTATGGATGGATATTACTGTAACTATGACAAGGCATGTAAAGTACTTACTTATACTCACGCCCGTTGTTCCCATTGGGGTAGGCAAAGACTATCAATCGCCGCTTTGTACGATCCTGGCAAATCTCTCTGGTTTCTGTGACATTCATCATTCTTTTCATCCGTGCTCTTATTATTTTCACTACGGACTTTCGCCTTCGAAAGAACGTTTTCTATTTGGTTTTCTAACGTCTTACGCAGCCGTCTTCTACTAACAACACCATCAAAAATGGCTCTATATATCTCTTTTGCTACTTTACCTTCATCCATCCTGTCATGAATATATATACGTATGCATAAGACAGAACCTCATTAAGACTAGCTTGTAGTTCACTGAAAGGCGGATATGTCAAAGGAAGATAAAGTCTTGTGCTAATTTTCCTAAATTTTCTAACTTACAGTTACATCGGTTTGATGTCAATTGTCTCAATCTGATAGTTACATAAGAACAAAAATACATACATACATATATATACTCACGGCTATATATCCCAGGAAGGGGTAGCCAGAGCTAAAGAATTAGAAATTCCTCAGCCACTTTTGGAAATTTGAGTGGGGAAAAGATAGTAAAAATAAAAGTTGTTGGTGATGGGTCTCCGTTCTCCAACCGCATCGCCCAAAAATCCCTTAATAGCCCCATACCGTTAGGCGCTCCTTACGTACACCCACCGGAAGAAATGGGGTAGTGCTATTCTAAACCGACACAACACGAACAAGACCAAAAATCTTAATATATTAAAAGAAAAGATGTGAAATCAACATTCGTGTTGAATGAATTGAGTAAAAACAAGCACTTAGGTCTACCAAACCTAAAAAAAACCAAGATCAAGATAAACCTCATCAACCTTAACTGCTCTAAGGCTGCGAACCCACCAGAGCTGTGCGAGGTAGCTAAGCGTTGTGCGAGGAAAAAATCCACCAATAGAATCACTTCATTTTCCTAGCCTCGCTCAGCTCAGCTCTGGTGGAATAGAGTTTAGCGAAGCGAGGTCAGTCTACATACAAAACAAGCGAGAAATGTGTGCGAAGGATGTGTTGCGAGTTGCGACGAATGTGTTGCGAGGAATGTGTTGCAAGAAATGTGCTGCGAGGAATATGTTGCGAGGTTTGCAAAGATGCGATTGCGAGGCTGGTGTTGAAAGTAGACGTGCAGAAAATAGATATGGATAATTCCCCCCGTTACACATTTCACAGCTTCGCAACGCATCCTCGCACCGCACATTAATGCGCATTTTGACAGCTCCGATACACATCCTCGTATTAGACATTTACTTCGCACAGCTCTGGTGGAAACCCCTACACATTTCCACAGCACAGCTACATATCCTCGTACGACACATTTTACTCGCATAGCTCTGGTGGGTTTGCAGCCTTTAATCCACTCTAGCGAGATTCCACTTGTGTAAGGGTAGTTTTCTATCAGTTTCATCATGTATCATGTACATGCTATCGTATTGAGTTGACTTTGATTTGATACTTATAATAACATTTTACTTTTGTTTTACAGCTTAGACCCTTACGATGAATGCTTTCCAAGGTACTTTTTATTACTACAAATAATTTAATTAGTCTGCTCGCTACCTCTCAGGCATACGAGATTAATGTTGATTTTATAAAACAATAATAATTTATCGGGCGTAACGACGTTGAGTAATATCTAGACAAATTAAGAAACGTAAACCTCAGAACAGTAATCGGATTGTAAATAATTGAGTAAATGTTTGTTAACCCTTTTAAGGCAGTAGCAATTAAGTAAGTTCTATAATTTCAACCTTATTCACCTTAAAATATAAGTGAAATTCAATTATTTTTTTCCTACCCCTGCTTTATTACAAAGGATTAAACCTACGCTGGGCAACAGGTGACTTAAATGTGTCACGTGATGTTCAGGAGTTATTCAATGCCAAATTTTCGGGTATATACGATGTAAATCATAAATTTAAAACCCAAATAAAGGAGATGCCCTAGAATACAGAATCTCCTGCTTTTAATACTGTTTTAGTTACCGTTTCGTTTCATGTAATTTATTAAAATGATATTTTTCTTTTACAGCGGAGGAACGCTGAAATATATCATAGGGGCCCTAGCACTGCTGCTTGTTGCTGGTATAACGTACAAAAAGATAAAAGGCTAAGATTATATTTGTGTAAAACAAGGATCATATAGAATGAAATAAAAAGTTACAAAATTTGGTGTTTCAATTTTAGATCAGTGCACTCCATACAAAAACGGTTAATGATATAAGCTTACTTTATCCAAGTAGGTACAGCTGGCTCATTTTATATATTGAATCCCACCCTGAGAAAGATGCTCGCCAGTTGCTTTCGAACATCCCTACGTGTACGGTAAAAACTTTACTTCCAAAACCGGTACTTCGACAACCTTAAACAGAGACTTTCATGGTTTTTGTTTCTGACACGTTGAGTAGTTTGACGAGTTTTTGGTTTTAGATATAGGTGCTAGAATGACGGCAATCGAGAGCGCGGAAATCAAAGAATTAGTTACCAACCAATACAGGTACGCGGCTTTAGTTTAAAATCGGCATCTAGTATCAGGCAAGATAGACAATTTCATCCTACGTTTGGAGACTGGAATGAAATGGACTGCTCGAGCAGTAGAACTCTTTCAGGTGGTTGCCAGCGATATTGAAAATACTCGTAGCATCTTAAGGCTGTTGACAGCGATTGCATGAAAAATCCACGAACGTATGGCGGCTCGTAACACTACATTAGAAACTAGCGTTCGAGCATTTTATTTAGGCAAGATAACTTACCCATTGTAAATAGGAAAGATTTCGTGACAGCATAACTTGGTATATACAATATCTTACATTTTTTAGTCATCCCTTTATACGCGATATAAAACTCGAGACTCGTTCCATGTCTAGTTTAAATCTGGATTTATGAGACGATGTTGTTTTTAACAGCCCGAATAATCATGATTATATTTGAAAAGATAATAATTTTATTATTGTGGTAGCAATTGAGACAAATCAAACGAAACCTCAGTTAAAGCTAAGCAGTACATTTTTTATTTTATTACACTTTATTAAATTTTATTATACTTTATTTTATATTTTACACGTAATTAGATAAAGTATACATAATGTGTTTGTTTTTCAGTAAAACCAATGAGAACGATGAAGAAAACTATTACTTTCGCCCAAAACTACGACATAAAGTCATAAACGTCCCCGATGATCCGTAAGTTGTTTTAATTAATTGTAATTTTTACATATCTTAATTTATATGTGAGTCATGCAAACATATTTTTTAAAGGTCCCTTATTTGTCCTTACACGCTCTGATATAATCACTTTAATTCAATATTTTTATTAATCGGATCGCTCGAAACATAGAGGATGGTAAATAAAAACAAATTAATGCATTCTTTGTTTGCATGTTTGATAGTTATATCTATGCGAGTATTATCTGTGGTTATATCGAACAAGTCTGATGATGATACACAAGCATAAATGTAGTTGATAGAAAACATTGTTGCATACCAGCAGTCTATTTTTTATCCTTATACAGAAGATTTTTCATATGTATTTCAATATACATACCCACACAACCCGTTATAAAAAGATAGAAATGCCCTTGTCTGCATTTTTCACCGTAATCGCTACACCGTGCCATCGCACCAGTGCCATCTCCTTCTAATGGAGCCTTCCATTCCTTTCATTCGGGCCTCTTCAGACACAGATTGACTGGGAGTTAGGCTATTCATTGCTCTGTTTACCGCATTACTTTTTTCACTCTTCTTTTGGTGACTTCACCGGCTATTTCCAATAGTCTTACTCGATAGTCTTACCAGTAGAACTATTGGGAATTTTCGTCCCAATAGACTTACTGGTAAGACTATTGGGAAAATTATTCCCAGTAGTCTTACCAACCTATCATAACTATTTGGTGCATCCAAATGTTCCATATTTTATGTAGCCCAAATAAGACATACTTTCTTAGTGAAATTTAATGTATAATTTAAAATTTATTATTTTTCTTGGCCGGTTCCCTGTCACATAGTATTTTCTCGAGGTGCATTTGCCATGATCTAAATAATTCCCAATATATATGGGAATGGGTTTGTTGTTATATATTTTCCGCCAGAACGCAATTTTGTCAAAAGGATAATAACTTTATATGTTTAGATTTTTTTTCCATATTTTGTATTAAAAGTACCAGGGAAGCATACATAAAAAAACTAAACTGGTTTTAAACAAAAATATCTGTTGGAGATTCCATGAACTAATATCAACTTTAACATTCTATCATCATCAGCCAATAGACGATGTGGACATAGGCTTCCCCAAAGATCTCCACAACGGCCGGTTCTGATCTGCGTTCATTCATCAGCATCCCGTAATTCTGACCAAGTCTTCGGTCCACCTTGTAGGAAACCGATTCAAACTTTGAAAACTGTCTTAATAACCTGATTCATTAAAAATGTCGCGTCCACCACTGGACATAGAGACAGCCAGACACAAATAATAGTTACGATAAATTAAGCAGTTGAAAACTATTTGTACAAATATTCGCATTAGATGACGTTAAGTTAGTCAAAACAACTTGTGATTTATGCGCTCCTAGTACTTCAATTGAAAGTTAAATTTACGCAAATTTTTAGTTCCTTTTGTTAATAGGGTATCATTTAAGCTATCACCAATTTAATTAGTTTTGTGTTTCTTAAATAATAGGGTTGTCCTCAAAATGGTAGATCTGTCACCAAAATGTAGTCACCAAGCTATGCAAAATCAGTTCCACAATAAATCACCTAAAATCCTGAGATATAAGGTCTAGTACCAAATAAGATAAAAATACTTACGTATGTTTTTGTATGTATTATAATAGGTGTGTCCTAATAAGTATTTAAGAAAACTAATTTAAAGAGATCACCGATAAATTATATTATGTTACTAGAAAATTGCATCAAGTGCAAATAAAAAATTAGGGTTGTCCTCATCACTACTGGTATTATAAATTATATATTAATATTTTTTTGCAGAGTAGTAAATAAAACAATTAAAGTCAAAATAATCAATATTTATTGTTTAAAATAATTACCACTGAACAATCAGCGCTGGTTTGGATTTCGAAGGGCGCCCCCTTTTTCTTTTCTGGCCGATAAGCACATTTTTTGCTTCTGGTGGGGAGTTGGCCAGCTTTAAGCGTATGGCTAATCCGATAATATGTTTGGACATATATTTCTTGTAAAACGCAGGGCAGTTGCATTTCCCATGCATCCAATCAATATTGTGCGGTAGGTCCACTCTCCATTTGCTGAACCATTGGACTTTGTATTCATCAAAATCAGTCCATGTATTTTCAAAGTTTTGTATTTATTTTGCCTTACCAGCCGGTACTTCGTAGTGTTTAAAAGCATCGTCACTATACGTCAGTATTACTTCTTTAGGCAACTTAGCCCATTGGTAGGCTTCTGTCCAGTCTTTCAGTCAAATTTTAAAGCGCGCCAATTCGTCTCCGCCCCTTTGATATTTTTTTCATTAAAATTATAAATTGATGTATAATTTTTTAATAAATGTTACTACTGTATTGGTGACAAAATATCAAATAAAAAGGAGTCGCAGTCAGGGATCGATAATCGATTTATTTGGTGACAGATCTACCATTCTGAGCACAGAGCTATTATTTAAGTAACAAAACTGTTATTATAAGAACGAAATTTATATTCATGTAATGCAATATAATTTTATTGGTTATCGATCTCTTATTTTACACATATATTAACATTAATTTGATAATTCATACCTGGGAACAATTTTTGTTTATCTGAGAACGAAAATATTTCGTGGCGATAGATCTATTTATTAGGTGATACAACTTGATGACAAATAAAACTTTTGGTGATAGAAAATATAGTTCTCTTGTTAATATTCCATTAAAACCTTAATCTCATTTATCGAAATATATAGAAAAAAATCGTGTCCAAAAATGACCATTTCTTTTGATAAATCACTTAACTGAATATTACAACCAAGTGTATGCATAAATATAAAAACAATAGTAAATTTAATAATAAGGTCCTGTCTACGTCTAATAGTGACGAGCCCTATGTTTTAAAACAATATGCTCAGTAAGACTAATGGGAAAAATATGCCACTGACAATGTCTTACTTTCGGTAAGACTATTGGAAAAAAAATCCCATTAGTTCTACTGCTAAGACTATCCAGTAAGACTACTGGGAATAGCCGGACTTCACCACACTTTTTCCATATCTAGTAAACAAACTTCCCAGATATACGAACTCTTTCACTTGTTCCATTTACATTTTTTACTATTTAATTATTTTTATGATATGATAACATAGATAATTTATTATATTTTTTCAGAAACGCGGCCCCTTATAAATACTCTTATTTCTTGTAAGTATATTATGAAAATATTTACGATAGTATGTTATAATTCCAATATTAGTATGACTATGAATATAAAATTAGTATAAGGCGATTACACTTACCAAAGTCAGAGTGGACTCTCTTAGGACTTCGCTATAGTTCACAGATTTATTTAGAAAATTGAGAAGGGAATGGGCGCAGAGGTCAGGATCAGGATATGAATTAAATTTCACACTCTTTCCGTACCCCTTCTTTTATATATATATATATGTCGCAGCCAACTGGATAAATCAGTCAGCTGACAAAGCAGCTAGCTGTTTAATTAAACGCCGGCTCCTAGTAAAGGGCTAAACTTCAGTAAGCCATTTAGTTGAACACAACGTCCAACCACTTGGCTGAACGTTATATCGCCGTCTGGTTATTTAGGGTGACTTTGAGATTTTATGCAGCATGAAAATAGAACCAAGGTACTTTAAAAAATAACTTGTATTAAATTAAAAAAACATATATAAAGAGTGCGCTACTTAAATATGGGTAGGTATTTAAATAGGCATCTAAAAATAAATTCGCATTAATCTTTATTAAATCTTTTTTCTTAGGTACTTCTTATGGCAGCAATACTTTAATTATATTCATTTAATATAATATTAACAATCAAATGGCACAAAGCTTTGGCACACTAGCTAAAAGTACTGGCATACCACACAAGTTAAATTTGGCTCAATATTTTTTAAGTCCTCGATCGCAATACATGTAACTTCAATATTATTATCATTTAAGCTTTCAGTTTCATTCTGTTGCCGTGTAGTGCCGGCTTAAAATGTTGCTACCCCTTTCTACCCACGGGTGTCGTAAGAGGCGACTAAGGGTATTGGGGATTTTCATTGGATTTTTAGGCGATGCGGATGGAGACCCATCACCAAAAACCTATATTTTACCATCTTTTCCCCACTCAACTTCCAAAAGTGGCTGAGGAATTTATAATTCCTTAGCTCTGGCTACCCCTTCTAGGGAAATATAGCCGTGAGTTTATGTATGTATGTATGTTTCATTCTGTATTATTTTTAAACCACATGGCTCGCCACGGCTTGGAATATAGGCCAGGATTAGGTTCAACTTGATTAACAACAGAAACATGTGTATAAGTAGGCTAGGCCCTAGGTCATCATATCATATCATGGGATCATGTGTCATTCATGGTCACCCTAGCATTTTGTATATAATTTATAACCTCCAAAGCTTTCCAAATTGTCGTGAAAACTGCTATTATCAGCTAGGGCTGGTGTATTGATTGAAATTTCCATGATGCAACACTTTTTAAACGTTTTTCTATTAATTTTAACAGAAAAATAATGTAAAATGAAACTTGAAAAATTAAATGACTAAATTCAAATCACCTGCCTGATTTAACATCAGCCCAAACCAACGGCCTTACTATTCAATCAGCCGGGTGATTGGACGTTCAGTGACGATGATTCATTTTACAAGCGGGCTAGCCTTTTAAATAGGGGCCGGCGTTTAATTAAGCGGCCAGCGGTTTAATGAGCTGGCTGATTTAACCAGTTGGCTGCGACATATATAAGGCAATTAAGCCTTATTTATTTATGTATTAATTGACTAAAATATTAACATTTTAATTTTACAGCACAGACCCATACGATGAGTGCTTTCCAAGGTAAGGTCTATGATTTAATTTTAACCAACACTAACAAGAATTAATTTTATCATCTTCAACCCACCCCTCTTCCAACCCGTGTATCCGAAATGATTCCAAACGAATATATTTGATTGTAGATAAGATATTTTTTCACATTTGCAAACTAGATGCAAAAAATTCGGCTTCGCAGACGTAGATGAAGCCATGAAGCTATTTTGTTATATTTTTACTTTGACTATAGAGAGTTTATATAAAAATTGTTTACGGTAATGAGGAACATACCTTACATTACCATGGCTGAGTTAATAATAGTCATGTCATGTGAAAGTATATATTCATGGGACGTGGCTTAGGCCTGTCACTTATCACAGGAGTACACATTGCAGACAAAAAGTGAATATCTCCGCTACCCACACCGATATCCGAAATGATGTATAAACACAGGGCTGAGCTGAGCTCGACGGTTAGAATGAGAAAGAGTTACTCTGGAAGTGTAAAGGAGATAGCTGATTTAATCACCGAGGATTGTAATTGAAAGGACCAGCGTACTACCACTGCTGATATCAAAAATATATCACGTGATGTTTGGAGAAATATCTACCGAGACTTATGTTATATACGATGTAAATGACCTACTAATTCTGAACCTCCTATTATTAAGTCAGTTACTTCTCGTTTCATGAAGCCAGTTACTGAGAGTTGATAATTAAGTAATCTTATATTTTTCTTTTACAGCGGAGGAGCAAAATTTTTGATAGGGTTCTTAGCTTTGCTCCTGGTTGCTGGTATAACATACAAGAAGTTCAAGGGCTGACGTTACTTTTACAAATTAAAGCTCAGTGATAGAAATAAACCATGGAGAGAAAAATTGCTATTTTATTTTAAACTAGTTAATGTAACAGCTTCTATTCAAAGCAGCTCTAATTGGTTGTTATGTGTTTTTTATCTAGTTATATGTCCATTAAGCAACTTATTATTACACTTTAAATCCAAAAACAAAACTAGCATAGTACTACTTACAATTACTTAAATCGCACCTTTTCCAGATGTAAGTTAAAATTCTGAATCGGGCGGCTGCATTGTACAACGCAGCGTTGGGCACACCCACCCCTATTATGTGAATTCACTGTCCAATCTAAACGTGGATATTCCCGATTGCGGAGGATCTAAATCGACTTAGTTTTAGGTATCGTTGATTGTGTACCACACTCCTGGTAGTATGATTGGTAGTTTCGTTGCCAATTAATATTTTCGTCTCTCTTGTGCCCACAGATCTAGGCAGCAGAACTAAAATCGTATCAACAATTTATCATCCGGACTTAGCAAATTGAACGAATAACACAAACCAATTTTTAACTTCTTCTATATATTTTAAAATGATAAAACCTTGCCCAATTTATTAATTTATATACAAACGTCTGCAAAAATCTCTCAACGTTGAAAAATTCGTTCTCGGTCTGTCCGAAGCGGTGGGCGGTCGTGTGTTATTATCCTCATAGAGAAACCACTAGATTAATTTCGAAGTGATCGAGTGTATTTTTGGCACTAGTATCTAGTATATACTACAACTATACATCATACTACCGTGATAGTATGATGATAGCAACCGTGATAGCCCAGTGGGTAGAACACTCGGTTATCGTGCAAACGACTAGTGTTCAAATCCTGGGTCGGGCCTACACCAATTTGTCTTTTCTAAAGACATATGTGTGATTAATTTATCATGGTTGTTAACGGTGAGGGAAAACATCGTGAGGAAACCCACATGGCTGAGTTGTACTTAGTCATGTGACAGTGTATTCGTACAAAACGGCGAAAGGCCTGCCCCCTATCACGTGAGTACACTGTCCATGCAAAACGTGGGTACTCTGAACACCAGGTGACAAGGTCACGTGATGTTCAGAAGTATTAGTACCTCTGCCAAACCCTTCGGGGATATTCGGCGTGAACGTTTATGTTATGTTATCTAGTATATCCCTTCCGAGCGTCACTCTATGACAAATCTCCCGGTTGGTCACTGGTTAGAACTCTTTTCTCGATCTATCCGATATAGCATAGGTACCTACACCTTTGCTGCCCCGTCCACATAACGTTAAGGGAGACGCCGCACTGGCCGCAGAGCCAGCACTCACTTATCTTTAAAATAAGTGTGAATTGATTTAACAAAATGACGAGACTAACACAGAATGCTAGGCATAAATATGAATAAAACAAACAATTCAGAAGAAAATATCTTTATTTCATATAGTTTGGTGTATTGTTTTTGTACTAACATATTATCTAATATATTTTCTTTATCAACTCTGTCTGACTCAATAGGAATAATGGCGTAAGTATAAGTAAATGTATTATCTACTAAAGAATTTAAAATTCTCCAGTTCTTAAGATTTCATTAAATGGACCCCAAAATGGTCTAAAATTCCTACATTATCTACGAGTCTCTATAAGCTCAATAATTTATTGGACGCAAAGCTGTCTACGGCTGGATTAGGAAGTAATAGTTTATTATTTCGTATTAGGAATAGAATCTACAAACTAAAAGGAAAAAAATCGTAGGGTCTCACAATAAATAAGAGGAGATTTAGCACAAGCGTTATTTTATCGTGGCTCTCTCGGTTAGAATGAGATAAAAGTATACGATACTATGTAAGAGCGAAAAGGATGACTGTTTTATACCATGCGATATCTACGGCTATTCCCAGTAGTCTTACTCGATAGTCTTACCAGTAGAACTATTAAGATTGTTTGTCCCAATAGACTTACTGGTAAGACTATTGGGAAAATAATTCCCAGTAGTCTTACCAACCAATCAAAACCATTTGGTAAGTCATAATGTTCCAACTTTTATGTAGCCCTAATAAGATGAATAGACATACCTCCTTAAGGAAATTTAATGTATGATTGAAGATTTAATATTTATCTTGGCTGATTTTCTGCCACATATTTTATCGAGGTGTATTTGCTATGATAAAATAAATAAACTAAATAATTCGCGATTAATATGGGAATGAGTTTGTTTTACTAATCAATCAAGGAAAGATAAATTTCGACATCAGCAGGACTTGAACCCGGATATTTATTTTTTAACACTCCCACATAAGGTTTCATGCACCACAAAGTCTAATAATGGGTTTAGTTGACGTATATTTTCCGCCAGAATGTCGTCCTCAAAAGGTAAAATAACTTTGTATTTTTGGTGAATTTTAACCGTTTTTCGAATTTAAGGTACCAGGGTAGCATAAATAAAAGCTTTACTGGTTCTGTACAAAAATATCTGTAGGAGTTTCAACCAACAAATAATTCTATCAGACAATAGACGTCCACAGGTGGACATTGGGTTCCCCCAAAGATCTCAACAACGACCGGTTCTGTGCTGCCGTCATCTATCGGCTTCCCGCGATTTTGACCAAGTCGTCGGTCAACCTTGAGGGGACCTACACAAACTGTAACCAAGACAGTGGTAGTAATAGGCTTATTGCCAAGAATGTCTCGTAGTCCTACAGACATACGCCCGATTTCTGAATTGAGTATTCAAGCTGAGAACTACTTAAGTATCGTTTTGTCTCATTCAGTTGTTAAGATTTCAATGCGACAGAACGATACTTAAGTTGTTCTTAGCTGGAATACTCAATTCAGAAATCGGGTGATAGAGACAGCCAGACACAAAAAAGAGGAACGTTATGTACGTTCATTAAGCAGTGGATGTACGGATTTTCACATTAAAGGGCGTTTATAAGTCATAAGAGCTTGTAACTTATGTACTCCAAGTTAAATGTACGTTAATTTTACGGTCCTTTTGTTATATTTCCCAAAAAAAACCTTAATCTCATTTGTCCAAATATATAAAAAAAACCTGTCAAAAATTTACATTTCTTATAAATAAATCAGTAAAAGTGAATGAATAAATATTAAAATCAATGGTAAATTAATTAATTAAGTCCTGTCTATGTCTAATAGTTTCGAGGCCGATGTTTTAATAAAATATATTCAGACTAATGGGAGAAGCGACATAGCGACATGATAGTCCAGTGGGTAAGAACACCCGCCCGAAAAACAGAAGGGCGTGAGTTCCAATCCTGGGACGGGCCTACACCAATTTGTCTTTTCTAAAGTCATATGTGTGGTTAATTTATCATGGTTGCTAACGGTGAGGGAAAACATCGTGAGGAAACCCACATGGCTGAGTTGTACTTAGTCATGTGACAGTGTATTCGTACAAAACGGCGATAGGCCTGCCCCCTATCACGTGAGTACACTGTCTAAGCAAAACGTGGGTACCTTCTCTGGAAACTAGATGGCGCTTGCCATGTGAGTTCAGGAGTATTGGTACCTCTGCCAACCCCTTCGGGGATAAAACGGCGTGAACGTTTATGTTTATGTTATGTTTATGTAATGGGAGAAATATGGCATCGACAATGACTTACTTTCAGTAAGACTATTGGAAAAAAAAAACCTATTAGTACTACTGGTAAGACTATCCAGAAGTAAGACTACTGGGAATAGCCGGATATCTAGTTAAAAAGTCGCTCGTGCAAGTCATACAGAGAAAGAAGTAGTATCTGATTTAATATATATGATACTTACAATAAGATCTTAGGTACTAGCTGACATGAAATATCATACATAGGATAAGTATCCAAACTAAGTAACCAACATAATTATGTATGACCTCCGTTTCCCCTGGATCCGCCTCAGTCTGACATGATATTAATTTAACACAATATTCTAATAATTCCTCCCAAAAGGTAAGACAACCCTGCATTAAACAGCGATTAGTGAGAATCTAATTAAACAGAACAAGAAGACGAAAGCTGTAAATATTTAACTTGATTTATTTTCGACTGGACGTTAGGTAAGTTTCAAGTCAATCAGGGCGCAAATAAATCATCTCTAATAATACCAAACAAACTCCATACATACTAAATTGGATTGTTTAACTATCCGGAAATGGGACGTGTGGAAAAGTACGAATGCGGGTCCTGGAATTGGATGAATTAACCTGACTGTAGCACTGGTATGTCTACTTGTTCTCCCTTCATCATGTCCTGACTCCTATATCAGGAAAAGAAACAAAATCTATCTTAATAATAAAGCTATTACAAGATATTTAGGTAGGAATGGACAACACTATCGAGAACAAGATTGTACACAAATCAACTAATTCCTAGTTAATTAATCTTAGCTTAAAGCAGACTTCACAAGGCAAAGGCAGGCTTTTTCTAGAAGCCTAGATATGTGTAAGTAATCCATTCAAGACTTTATCCAAAATATGTCCTGACTGTCAAAGTAGGCCTCATTATGAACTGAGTCGTTGGGTCATTTAATTTCCCTATGTCTATCTCGCTTGCACTAATGGGTTCAGTGCGTGCACATCCTTTGTTCTTCTCTCTTTTACGAGTCTGTTCATAACGACGCAACTTTAGTTGGCTATAGATTTATAGTTAAATGTATAAGCATGGTAATTACTTAACATCACAAGTTTGATGGTCGGTTAATTATTTTATTTTACAACTTAATGTTTAATGAAATTATAGTTTTTATTTTCAGAGTGACACTTGGTTAAGAGAACTTTGGATTATTGGCTACTGCAATTTGAAATTATAAAAACAGTTTCGTTTCTGTAGTGGAAAAGCAAACCTGGTGGATACACAGTCTAAAACTAGTGCTAAAACTATCGATCCCATGATAAACAGACTTCCAATTCTAAAAAAAAGAGAAAAATAAAGTTTATCTTTTTTATCAAATGTTCACTTTGGAAAATAGGCTTAAGCAATGACTTTTTCTACACTATAATTGAAACAATGAAAAAAAAACCAAATCAAACAAAATAATAAAAACAAAAATAACGTTTATTACTACGCTTATCGTACAACAGATATACAAATATAAAAAACAAGTATAAACATAATTATGTCACAAAAAAGAAAGTCCTAAGAAAAAAAATCTTGAATTAAACCTGTATGAAAAGGCCTCGATACTATAATGTCCGTTTATAGCTAAACAAGTCATATAAGGGTAAGCACTTTTTTATGCATTTACATGAAAACTGAATACAGTTCTTATTATGGTTTTACAAACATAGTTTAATGCCAAATTGTGCAAGACTGATAACACCACACCCTTAACAGAAATTGACCTTGTCATCCAAATACCAAGCACATCATACAACTAATCATATTTATTAGTAATAATCCCCACATGACGTTTTCATGAACAAAAACATTCAAATTAATCATATTAAAGTCTATGAGAAGATAATTTATAATAAATGTTGCTTTACATTAAATAACTGTTTTCCTTGGCCATGCACGAACACGTGACAGAATTTAATGTAGAAACAAATGAGACTAAATATTCTATAGAAGAGACTACACTATATACAAGAAAAAGGCACATTTACAAAAATAAGCTACCATAGAAGACAACGCTGCCAACCGCTCAAAGAAGTTGATCTGCTAAAGCAATCTTAGAATGTTTGTACGTAAAAGACTTGGTAATTGCACAGCCGCAACTTAAAGCAGTAAATGTATGACTAGCTTTAAACGTGATAAAAATTTAATTGTGTAAAAATACACAAGTGTCGGCTTAGAATAGCACTACCCCATTTCTTCCGGTGGGTGTACGTAAAAGGCGACTAACGGTATTGAGGCTTTTAAGGGATTTTTGGGCGATGCGGTTGGAGAGCCATCACCAACAACCTTTATTTTACCATCTTTTTTCCCACGCACCTTCAAGCTCTGGCTACCCCTTCAAGGGATTTATAGCCGTGAGTATATGTATATATGTATGTATGTAAAAACACATAAAATCGTGTTCATTTAAATTTGAGTTCGAAATAAGAAGCCTGAACAATGATCTATTTAATGTTCACAGCTTCATAACCACCAACAACCATAACCAATCAAATCCATACACACCGGCATCTGTATATATTTTAACCTGTTTGTAATTAACCAACTATGTAGCGGATTTAAAATGTATTTCGACAAGATATAACTTATATTAGAATACCATTTATAAAAGAAAAAGTTCAAGTAACTAGAGATCTTAATGACGGCAAACAATTAATAAAATTCTCAATTCGAACTATATGTTTTATGTGAATCCAAAACTAAATTGCTGCAAATAATAATAATTTTAAATAACAATTATAATTATATCATCAAGTGACTAAGATCTTCTAATATTGGACCGTTTAGTTAAGTAGGACTACTGAGTTTCTGACAAACAATTTACATTCTATACTCGATTGGTCTACAATCTTAATCTAAAATATAAACGGTTCTTTACGCGCCATCTTTCTTCTTTCCTGACATCCGTTCTATGAGTTTCGTAATCATGTCTGTGTCCACTAAACCTATGAACTTATCCACAATAAGTCCGTTTTTTATGGCTATCACGGCGGGCACTGCTTTTACCTGCAATGGATAAAAATGTTATGTGAATATTACTAGCGACGAGACGAGACCCAAATTTAAAAACCATTAAGAATGAAATCCTACCCTAATGGCCTCCCAATTCAAATGTAAATCCTAATTTAAAAAATCAGGGAAACCATTTTAAAAGGGTAAATTAAGTAAATTCTCGTGTATCTTAGCGCTATTGAATTTGAATAGTATAGAATTGTATCCCTTATAATTATTTTCCGGCCAATAATTCCCCACCGACGGGATTATCCTACTCTGAACAGGGTAGCCATAATCCACCACGGGGTCTAGTGAGGGGAGTTAATGACAGCCAGGACCGACGGATCAGATGAACTATCCTTCAAAGCAAAGAGCAATCTATAGAGAATATCCTTAGTTCGTAAACGTGACAAAACTATTCAGGCTAGGTACTTTTAACACCAGAATTTTCACTTAATGTAGGCAGAGACTGTAGTATTGCTGGATAATGAAGAGATGGATGAATACTTTGTACGATCCTAGTGAATATTTCGAGCTTCATTTACATTCACCAATTATTAAATTTCACTCTTTACTTAAATGCATGTATTATAGAGCAAGAGCCCGCGACGGCCAGACCTTAGTTATAGTATAAAGTCTAAAAGTTTCTCTGTGTATGCCCACTATACAGGTAAGAACGATCCCAGGCTATGAAACTTGGGTCGCCCCGGCTTTGGCAGGTAACAGGTAGTAAAGGTGTGTAAAAATGTATCTCAAATTAGGTACAGTATAAAGCTTAGTTTTCATATATTTTATTAGTGGTGATCTTAGAAATCGCCTCGTCCACAGCCAGACACTTAGTACAGTTGCAACCCCCTGCCAGACACCCTTAAAGTACGGTTAATTTTAATGATACTTTAGTTATAGTATAAAATCTGAATTTTATATATGTTATTTGGAGAACTATAAAATGATGTTTCCTCAGTAGCCAGACAATTTGAATGGTTCCCCTATATTGCTCAGAAGATCATCCACGCGGCACAAAACACCAGGCTCGGCACGCGCGGGATAGGCGTCGGGGTTTCCCCCATGGGCCAGCTTCGTCTCGGGGGGGAACGTCCCCCCCGGTCTTTGGGCACCTCCCCAGGCGATAGAGGGGAGGGGTGGCTATCCCTATTGGGGATTAGCCACTAAGGAGGGTGAGTGAGGGTGAGGATGCGTGTCACGCACCTCACCCTCGGAACTGATGTCGGGGCAGGAGGTGGAAGGGGCGGTCCCCGGGGTCGCGTGTTTTGCGACTCCGGGGAGCGCGCGAGTTCCCGAGGCAGCGGTCGCCCGTCGGGCGGTCGTGCGTGTAGCGGGGCGATTCCGCGGAGGTGCTCGTGGCGGCAGTTGTCCGCCCGGTCGAACAGACGACGGGTCAACCCCACCACGAATTCCTCCACGGTCTCGACCCGGAGATCACGGTGGATCGTGCTATTACGCACGTACCGCCCGGCTTTCACAAATTGGCGGAGCACCATGTTCTGAACCCTCTGCAAGCGTTGCTTGTTCTGGGCTGAGAGTAGGCCATACCAGGCCGGCGCCGCGTACGTCAGGCGGGAGCGTATATACATTTTGTATATACGCAGTTTGGCTCGTAGTGGCAGGCCGGAGTCGAGCACCGGCCGCAAGACCGACCGGGCCCCGAGGGCTCTATGGCGGACGTGGTCCACCATAGACCCCATACGGAGGTTGCGGTCGATCTTGCAGCCCAGGTATTTGACCGAGGTCTGCCACTCGATGCTCTCGCCGCCTAACGTAAGCGGCGCGAGCCCGGTCGGCCGTCTCACCCTGGTGATCAGGGCGGCCGTCTTCCCGACGTTGACGGCCGTCCTCCACCGACCAAGCCAAGCCGGCAGAAGGTCCAGGACACGTTGCATCTTGGCAACCGCTACCCGGGGCCGACGAGAGGAGGCGAAGAAGGCGCTGTCGTCGGCGTAGAGCGCCAGCGTAACGTCCTCCTCACCCTCGTATAGGGTGTTACCCTCGAGGGTGGGGATGTCGTTGGTGTACAGCGCGTACAGCAGTGGAGAGACACAGCTCCCCTGGGGAGTTCCCGCACGGATCGGCTTCACCTCGGACCGGGCGTCCTCCACCGACACATAGAAGGTTCTCCCCTCCAAAAAGGAGGCGATGATCCTCACATATGCCGGTGGCACCCCCACCTCCAAGAGTTTGAACAGGGCCCCGCTATGCCACACACGGTCGAACGCTCTTTCTATGTCTAGAAAGACGGCGACCGTGTAGCGTCCCCTGTTCATCTCGGAGGAGAGGTGTTCGACTACCCTCACGAGCTGGAGCGTCGTACTATGGCTGTCGCGAAAGCCGTGTTGTTCGTCCCGCAGCTGAATGTGGGGACGAAGGCGTCGCAACAGCAGACGCTCAAACAGCTTCGCGATGTGCGGCAGCAGAGTGATGGGTCGATACCCGCTCGGCTGCCGCCGGTCCTTTCCCTCCTTCGGTAAGACAATAATCTTACCGGTCTTCCAGGAGGGTGGGAATCGGCCCGTGCGAAATATCCCGTTAAAGAGCCTCGTCATGGCGACGAGGGCTCTACGGGGGAGCTGTACTAGGGCCTCGACGGGAATCCCATCGGGGCCGGGAGCCTTCCGCCTGTTAAGGCTATTGACCAACTTCCGGACCTCCGAGGGGGAGATGAAGTCATCCCCCCTGATCGGAGGTATCCGGTCGTCGGTCAAAAACTGCTGTACCCGCCGTTCCACGAGGCTGTTGTGCTCTTCGTCGACGACAGGGTTAGGCGAGAATTGACTCTCGAAATGATCCGCCAATATCGCGGCTCGGTCCGACGCTGAGTAGCAGCGTTTGCCACCCCGGTCGAAGATGGGACAGACCGGGGCCGGAGCCCGGCTGAGCTTAGAGTTCAGCCGGTAGAGGGTGGCGTCGTCCTCAGAGGCTCTCTCAATGAGGCTTTCCCACGTCCACCCTCGGAACTCCGTTATCGCGTCCTTGATAAAGGACGTGATAGCATTTAGCTGCCTCTTCAGCGCCGGACAGCGAGAACGCGACCATTGGCGACGCAGCTCCCGCTTGTCGCGTAACTTCCGCCGGAGATGCTCCGGCAGGAGGTGGCGACTCGCGAGAGCCGGCTGAGGCCGGGCTATTGTTGCGCCATCCTTGGCCGACGCGATGGCCGAAGCTAAAGCCTCGGCCAGCTCGTCGACGTCGGTGGCGCACGATATCCCCCCCGTTGGGTGGAACTCCTCCATTTTGGAGGAGTATGCACCCCAGTCAATCTTGACCCGGGGAGGAAGGGGATGCCGGAAATCAGCGTTCATTCCGAGAGCCAGAAGAACGGGGAAGTGCTGCGTGTCGGCGTCATACAGCACCTCGATCGCCGTCGGGCATGTTATCCCCGACAGCAGAGCTATGTCCAGGACATCGGGAAGATGATTCGGGTTGGTCGGGTAGTGCGTCGGGGTGCAGGGGGCAATGACCGTATAGTCGTTGTCCTCCGCATCCCTCAGCAGTCCCCGCCCAGCCGAATTGTAGGTGGCCGAATTCCACTGCGGATGCTTGGCGTTGAAATCGCCTAACACCACAGTGGCGGTCCGGCCATCCACTATGTTCCGGATGTCCTGGGGATAGAAGGGGCAATCAGGCGGTTTGTAGGCGGCGTACACCTTGAGCTCCATGTCGGCCGCCCTCAACAGTATTCCGATAGATCGGACACTGCTAAAGGCTGGCTGTCCCAACTCTTCATGCACCAGGTCTCTCCTTACGAGTACTGCGGTACCACGGTACGCAATACCCCTCGGGGAGACCTCGTCCCTACGGTACACGAAGAAGTTGGGTACGCGGAGCTCCTCGCTATGTCTCAGCTTGGTTTCCCCCAGGAGCACGATGTGGACGTCATGCTCCTGGACCAAAGTGCGGAGACTTAGGATGTGGCCCCTGATACCGCCGGGATTCCAATACACAATGCGTAGAGATGTACTACCCATCGTGTACCGGATCCATGGCCTCCATTAGAATGTGCAAGGCCCTTCGCAGGGCCTGCACTGGGCTTCTACCCATCAGCGTCGCCTCTAGGGCCTCCCTAATTACTTCGATCATTCGAAGCAATGTGGAGGCCATTTGGGGCGACACCGATGCGGCAGGGACGGAGGGTGCTGGGCCTGTTGGTCCAACGTCCGTCCCTGATGGAGCAGGGGCTGCCACCTTGGCCGTCGCAGCCGCTTCTGGCTGCTGTGCCGTCGGGGGGGGTGGTGGTGGAGCCGTAGGGGCGGCGGGCCCCTTACGGTTCCGCCTTCTGCGCCTCGCGGGGGGTTTATTTCGGGCTGAGGGCCCGTTAGCCTCCGCCATCAGTCCCGAGGCGCCCGCGACTACAGGCACCTCATTCCTGGCTGGGGGAGGGGGGTTGGGGACCACCGGACGAGGGACGGGAATTTTTTCCCGTCCTTCGGGCTTCCCTTTCGGTCGCGGAGGCGGGACGGGCGGGGCGGTTTTAGTGCCCGCCCTTCTCGCCTCGCGGACGAAGGCCTTACAGCGGCGATCGTTCGCCGTATGGCCCTCGCCGCAGTTAGCGCAGGAGGGGGCGTCCTCCTTGGGGCGCGGACAGTCACCGGCAGGGTGACCAAGCCCGCACCTCACGCACTTGATGGGCCTGTGGCAGTTTATAGAGGAGTGTCCGAAGGCCTGGCAGCGATGACACTGCGCAGGCCCCCCGCGACTCCTCCAGGCCTCCACAACTACGCCCGGCATGCACAGGAGCTCCTTGATAGCATAGAGCTCCCTCTGCCTGTCCGGGAGGATTCGGCCCTCCAGCTGCGCGAAGAAAAGGCAGCCGGGGCGGTCCCTACGGGGGGGAATAGGGCGCACAAGCGCCGTCGGAAATCCGATCTCCGACAGCGCTTGGGCGATCGCCTCGGGGGGTGTGTCCCGAGGGAGCCCGCGAATTCCCACCTTGTGGGGGCGGTCCTCGACGAGGGAGTAACAGTACCATGAAATGGTACTGTTCGCCTTCGCGGCCTCGTCGAGGTACCGCACGATCTCGCGGTACTCCTCCGGGGACCGGGGGGTGAAGCGCACCCCCTTACCGAAGGGGCGCGCGTTGGGAGCGTGACCAAGCCTGGTCTTCAGTGCCGCGAAATGTCGCGTCCACTCGGGGAGGCAGTCCACCACGATTGGTGGAGTTGCCTTACCCCGAGCGGGTTCCGCGGGCCCTGCGCGGGGGGCGGTGGGTCGCGGCGACAACCCACTTTTGACGGCGGTCGCGGTTGGCGAGACAACTCTTTTGGCAGCCTCCGCATACGAGGCAGTCGCCGTGCGGGGCTGAATTCGCGTCCCAGAAGCCGAAGTCACCGACGAGGGCGACAGACGTCGAGGGGAGGGGATAGGGGGCGGGAAGGGAGAGTCAGGGCTCGAGCCGGCGCCCGAGCTCATAACTCCAACCGACATGGGAGAAGGGGTTCGGTCTTCTAATGGAGAGGCCGAAGCCGGTCGCTTACCCCCCTGGGGGGGGTAAGGGGGAAGTGGGAGGATGTGGGAGAAAAGAGGAGCCGACTCCCGGAAGATCTAAAGGTTGATGAGGTGCGGCCACCGGCGAAGCCGGTGGTTCCGCGAAGGATCTCGATGTATGGGCGGTTTTAGGGCGCGGCCACATAGGCGGGCCCTCGCCCTCACCAGCAAAACTCGCGGGGGACGATTGTCCCGACGACGGTTCCGCTGAGGGTGGCCCTGCCACCAGCCTCTTCTCTTTGGTGAGTGGGTCCGTATACACCATGATCTTCATGGGCTTAACCCTTGACTTCTTACTAATTTTACGCGGCGTCGGTGGGGCCATCTCTCAGAGAGATATGGGCGAGCGAAGATTCGCTGCCCACACCTTCCGCGCGACGGCCGCGCGCGCGCGTGATAACCGATAACAGATGACAGATAAGCGCGCCTTGGAATGCGGCGTGACTCACCGCGACGAGTTGAGTCGACGCGGCGAGCGGCGCGCCTGCGGGGCGCGGGGGACGCGGGAGCGCGTGATGCGCACGCGGGCGCGGTAAATACGAGCACTGCAGTCCACTCTTCGGAAGGTCCTCCTCTTCTTCCTCCGAAAACAAATCAGCCGCACTGTCGTAATTATCAATATTGCGTCTCACAAAGTCACCACCACCACCACTATGCGTGACGTATATATCGAAAGAATATTGAAATTGAAATTGCATAGATGCGAAAATCAACCAATAGATGAACCAATGAATCAACCCCTATATTGCCAGACACGTTAAAGGTCTATTCGCTAGGTGTAAAGTAGGAGGTGGGGGAACACGAATCGATCACAGCGCGCACTGTGGCAAAAAAAGGAACATTCGGCGGCTAATCAAGTGTAATTGAAATGATGGAAAATATTGATAGTACTAAAATTGACAAATAATGCCAAGTTAATATAATATAATAATATCGACTATCCAGCGAATATAGTAATCCGAAGTGTTGATACAGACATTATTGCTATAATGCTTGCTCATATGCACCACCTAAAAAATGATTCGTTTGTTTGGATGCTGACGGGAACTGGAAACAACTTAAGGTACGTGGACCTAACAACGATAGATGCAGAATTAGGAGAATCTGTTTGTCAAAGCTTACCTGGATTTCACGCTATAACAGGGTGCGATTATAACCCTGCATTATTCAGGAAAGGAAAATTAAAACCTTACAAGCTATTGAAAAAATCTAATGAATTCCAGAAAGCTTTCATTAAGTTCGGTGGCAGTGAATTAATTGAAAATAAAGACGAACAAGAAAACGTATTTAATATTATTCAAAAATTTATATGTAATATATACACAGTTCATAATATCTTTGATGTTGATGCGGCTAGACTTCAAATCTTTATAAATTCTTATGCAGTCTCTGATGTGAATGAATCTTTTAATCGAAAAAAATTGCGGGATTTCGACGCTAGCAGTTTACCACCTTGTAAAAGTGAACTATTACAGCAATTTTTGCGAGCAAATTATATTTGTACAATTTGGAACAATGCTCACCGAAAAAATCCAACTTCTTACAAACCTGAAAATAACGGTTGGGTACTGGAAAATGACCAATACCATTTTAAATGGTTTGAAGGGGATCAGCTACCAAATTATGTCAGTGATTCTTTAACAACTTTGTCAGGTATCTAATTATGATGTTAAATTATTAAAGAAACATTTAAAACTATTCGCAATTATATTAATTTGGTTTTATTATTACAGAAAATGACGAAGAAGGAGATATTGACGACGACCAATCGACAGACAGAAGTAGCAGTGATGAGGATGATGAAGATATCGGCGAGGACGATGAAAATAATTGAATATTTTTTTAAATTTCATAATATTATTAATACATGTTTAAAATATTATTCTTTTACTTTGTATACCCTAGCTATAATTATAATTAAACTCGTTTTTCATTGAATATTTTACTATCACAATAATTATTCCCTCCTTATAGTATATAAAAAATTGTTTGCAAAATATTGTAAATTTTATTGAATTAAATATTTAAATTAAGCATATAAAACTCTACAACCCATTACGCATATGCCCCTCGCGCTCGCACCTACAATAGACCTTTAACGTGTCTGGCAATATAGGGGAACCATTCAAATTGTCTGGCTACTGAGGAAACATCATTTTATAGTTCTCCAAATAACATATATAAAATTCAGATTTTATACTATAACTAAAGTATCATTAAAATTAACAGTACTTTAAGGGTGTCTGGCAGGGGGTTGCAACTGTACTAAGTGTCTGGCTGTGGACGAGGCGATTTCTAAGATCACCACTAATAAAATATATGAAAACTAAGCTTTATACTATACCTAATTTGAGATACATTTTTACACACCTTTACTACCTGTTACCTGCCAAAGCCGGGGCGACCCAAGTTTCATAGCCTGGGATCGTTCTTATCTGTATAGTGGGCATACACAGAGAAACTTTTAGACTTTATACTATAACTAAGGTCTGGCCGTCGCGGGCTCTTAGACTATTATATATAAAGGATGGACGATTGTAAACTGGTGAAAGAAATTTATAGAGCCAATGTGGAAAGTAATAAGTAGAGAACGACCGCGAAGGACATACTGAGATCAAATAGAGAATGTGCCTTCTTAAAGGTAGGCATCCGAAGTGAGAAGAAAAAAAGAGAATGCATTAGGAGATTGATGGATATAAACTAACCAAGAGTTTTGTCAGAATCGCACAAAGTGGCGACCGATAGTCTCTGACTACCCTAATGGGAACTAATGGCGTGAGTATATGTAAGTATGTATTAAAATCAAAAAGTACTTACTTCAAAAGTATGTACAAGTTCAGCGTTTTCCTCGACATCGACCACAGCCAAGTCCAGGTTATCTAGTGGCTCTACCAGCTCCTTCAGTTTAGGCGTGAGGATCTTGCACGGGTCGCACCATTCCGCGTGGAAGTTCACTATCACAGCCTTATCACTGTTCATCACCTGTTGAAAAAAAGTAGGTTAATATTTTTGACAGGATTACGTGGTCTAGCTGTAAAGCCATCGGATTCAAATCTGGAGGTCTCGGGTTCGATTCCCGGGGGTTAACTCACAATTTTAATTCGTAAGATTTAACCCAGAGTTGCTGATTATAACACCTGATTATCTGAAAATAGAATGATTCCGTGCTTCAGGGGACATTTTAAGGCGTCGGTTTCGGCTACTATCACATTAATAGTCGTTTGTTTGCCAACCCGTACTAGGCTGGCGTGGTGGACTATGGCCATATAACCATATTTTATGTAGGTTAACGAGTGGGGGCATATATGGGCTGTTACGAACGTCTTATAATTTCTTATTAGTTTCGAGGTTTGCTCTAAATAACGTTATATGATGCTTTTACGAGACTCGAAATTGTTTTTATATGTTCATGCTTTACTTAAAAAATAAATTACGCATACGCATATACTTATAATTATATAATAGAGTAAGAAACGGAGTTGAATTAATATCTCCAATCCTATATTATTTTTATTTCCCAATAGCTTTTTATTTTATTTAACTTTACGAAGTATAAGCATGATTTACATTTAACGAATATTTAGACGTATTTAATAACAATTCTGAAGTACTCTAAACATACTTTGATAAAGAGGTATTTAGATACTTACATATTCTCACGCCGTTAGTTCCCATTGGGGTAGGCAGAGACTATCGATCGCCACTTTGTACGATCCTGGCAAACCTCTCTAGCTTCATTCACATCATAGATAACCCCCTATAGATTCCGCTTACAGGGCACTCGATATCGGCAACACGTCCGACTAATTGAGTTGAAGTATAAAATTTGTTGTCCGCACAGTTTCAGTTGCGACCAGAACTAGGAACTGAGTGTTCGTGCACCAAAAATATTTATACATACTGTTTTATTTATTACTTTTGCTTTGAAATGCATACATGTTTTATAAAGTGGTGTGGGAAATCAACCAAAAAATACAACTACCAAAAAGACGGTATTACATTCCATTACTAAGCATCAAATCATAATTAAATTGCAATTCAAGAGATCAATTTAAACTGGTCAACACCATAGTTCCGTCACATTCACTCTTTACGTTGATCGTGATTACGTCTTTTTCTAGCATAACGTCAAGGATGTCCAGAGATACCTTTAGAACGGAATGGTTTCGGAACGGGAACTACGAAGTCAATCCGGTCCGAAGGTTGCGGGTTCGATCCCGATTTCAGAGCAATATTTATGTGATGAGCTTCAATGATTGTTTTTTAGTCTTAGGTATTATTCATATGTGTACTATATAATATTAAATATATCGTTAAGTTAGTATCCCATAATATAAGTCTTACTTAGTTTGGGACTAACTTAATCTGTGTATAATATGTCCGTATACAGATTATTTCTTAAATATAAGTACAAGTATATATTTATTTATTTGTTTTATTTAATATTTTTGCAAAACCTAACATCAAATGCCATTGGGTAAAAGTGGCATGGTTTTTTTTTTAGCGGCCAGTTTTCAAAACTATATATCTTTACAGATAATACAAAGATGAACAAAAAACATTATGACAACAATCTTTCAAAGTGTAACCATTTTGATTTATGAGCTTTTGAACTTACTAGGGAATACTCATCGTTTTCAACCGCTTTATTGTTGTATTTTTGCCCTATCACGGGGGGTAAGGGGAAGGGGTGCCCTCTAGAGGGTTCCCGCCTTGTCTGGGGGCTGAAGTTGGACCGCCTACAGCAAAGCTAAGAGGAACCCGGGGAAGCACCGCTCCCCTGGGCTTCGAAGTGGTTAGGGTTTTAGTGAGTTAGAGTCTTAAAACATACCCCCGTAGCTTGGCCCCATAGCGGTGAAAAGCATAATAAAAAATAAAAAAAGTGGGGGGGAGAAGGGTGCTGTGTCTCGAAGTATTTGGTATTTGGTTTAAATCATGGTAATATATACCACATTCCCCGTAACTGGCCCCAATAGCGGTGAAATGCACATTTAAAAAAATCTGGGGGGGGAGGGGGCGCTGTTGTCCAGAAGTATTTGGTTTTTGGTTTAAATCATGGTAATATATATGTAGAAAGCAAGCGCATACTAGAAAAATTGTAAAAATCTTGCTTATCATGGTAATTGTTAGGAATAATTTATCAACATTCAATATTAAATAACTTTTTTTTGTTACAGCTTAGGCCATTATTTTTTTTTAAATGTTTTAGTCATGATAGTATCTACTTACATGCAAAATTTGAAAAGTGCCCGCTTGAAAAAAAAACTATGCCACCCCCCATACAAAATGCCCATTGCCCTTTAAAAGGACGCAGACGAAGTCGCGGGTACCAGCAAGTATCTAAATATTTCAAATCTTGCTCTGATAGAATTTCTTTTATATCTGAGTTTTTCTAAATTACCCGAGATGAAAGCCAAATAGATTGAAGCTTCTTATCGTTTCAACGACACCGGTTTTGTTTACCGGCCCATGTATATGTATTTCTATTTCTTTCTTTCTTTTCAATAAAAATATGAATGTTAAAATCTATTATTCTTTCCTTACGAACAAATTTATCAATATAATTTCTCAAATGTGTCCCATCACTATTAAAGAGTTCAAGTATAGAGCGACCTTGAAAGAGCCAATCACAGGCATTGTGCGTTGTTCCCCGCTACACGTGCTTTCCTCCGAGAGTTGCCAGTTTGGATTCATACAAATATATACTGTATGCGGAGTCTATTGGGGGTGGTCTGTGATTCACATCCATCAATCTTTTCATACATGCTCTTTTATTTTTCGTACTTCGGACACCTGCCTTTTTGAGCACATTTTCTATTTGATCTAAATGTGTCCTCCGAGGTCGTCCTCTACTAACATTACCTTCCACATTGGCTCTATAGATCTCTTTGTAATGTAATCTCAAAAAGTGTAATGTGTAATAATTTATTTACTTATGTTCTATGTGTTGTTATTTTATATTATTTTTGCTATTTCTGTTTTTTCTCCTTAATAAATAAATGATACCTATAGTAGCTTATCTAAATTGGTGGGTGGTTTCTCTGTAAACCTATAACATATAACAAACGATTCTTTGTTTTAACGTCGTTTTCCCTTTCAACTATCGAAAGAAGTTGAGTACAAAAATATTTTAAGAGTAATCTATATCTATACTTATAATAAATCTGTAGAGAGGTCAATTCTGTACATGAAATATATTTTCAAAATAACTATCAGGTGGTGATTAGGGATCGATACTGATGCCAAAAATGCAATCAGTAAAATTGTTGTCTGTCTGTCTGTCGGTTTGTATGTGCCTTATGGAAACAAAAACTACTCGAGGGATTTTAACGAAACTTGGTACAATTATTCTTCATACTCCTGGGCAGGTTTTTGTATACATTCCAGCAGAGTAGTAAAGGGGAATTTTGGGAAATTTTGGGAAAACGAGAGAAGTTACTCCATTTTTTAAGCTTCCGTCGCGTGTGCAGCCTTAATGGTTAAACTTACATAGAAATCATGTATGTCGGAAATATTCTTCATAAAATTATCTAAAAAAAAATCTTCAACAGTTTATGTCTGTCTTTTACGGTTGACTCACAATAACACATGTAATTCCTGATAGCTTAGCAGTTCGGAACATTCTGATTATATTTGTTTACTCTTACGTTTGTAAACCTCTCACTCATCTCTTATTTAAAAAAGGTAACATTATTACCTATGCAATAAAAAAAGAATTATAGAAATCGATAGAGAAACACCGAAATTATACATAAAATAAGCCATCGCGCCCGTGACCAAAACCAAATCTTTACTAATTTACATATAACATACTAGATGGCGCCAGTAGTTGCATCCTACATCACGTAATGATTTATTTTTTAGATTGTTATAAATACTTCATAGCGTTTTATTCCAAAATTTGCTATTAAACGGAAATACTGAACCGTTCATTAAAGCGCATTCAAAATCACCAAACTACACTGTTTAGGGAGTGCTATAAATTGAATAAATTGAAAACATTGCGCTAAATTTCACAATGCTTGAGCAGTGACTGAAGAAAGAAACCTCAGATATTTAAAAAAACAACGCTACCCGTGCGAAGCTGGGACGATCCACTAGTAAATAATAATGTATTAGTAGCATGTACAAAATGTACAGGTATTATAGAAGGCTACCATTTCTTATAAAACAAATAGCCTTCAATAAAATAAGTAAAGGCTTACACTCCACTACCTTAAGGGCTTCCCCGGAAAAGTAGGTTGCTTTGATGTAATTGGTTTCAAACTCTGTTAAGTTTTGTTGATCGTTTTGATGATTTTGATATGAGATTAATAAAATATATGTTGGTGATTAGTTCATGTTCTTAAAATTAACTGTTTAACATTTTACAAATTGTTTAAATACATGATGATAAATGCTATATTTTCATAAAAACCGTGATGGCTCCACTGGCATAACATACATGTAAACTCATTATGTATATATGTCGCAGCCAACTGGTTAAATCAGCCAGCTGACAAAGCAGCTAGCCGCTTAATTAAACGCCGGCTCCTAGTAAAGGGCTAAACTTCAGTCAGCCATTTAGTTGTACACAACGTCCAACCACTTGGCTGAACGTGATATCGCCGTCTGGTTATCTAGGGTGACTATGACTAAAATATTTTTTCTTAGGTACTTCTTATGTCGGCAATACTTTAATTATATTCATTTAATACAAATATTAACAATTAAACGGCACAAGCACAAAGCTTTGGCACAGTAACTAAAAGTACAAACAGGTACCGACTTATTAATAATGAACATGAATATAAAAATATAAAGTTCTCTTATGTATTAATTTTAACTATGTATTAATTTATTTATTGAAATTTCCATAATTTCAAACTTTTTTAAACAGTTATCCTACAAATTTTAACATAAAAATAATGTAACGTCAGCCCAAACCAACGGGCTCACCATTCAACCAGCCGGGTGATTGGACGTTCGGTGACGACAATTCATTTTACTAGCGGGCTAGCCTTTTAACTAGGAGCCGGCGTTTAATTAAGCGGCTAGCTGCTTTGTCAGCTGGCTGATTTGTCCAGTTGGCTGCGACATATACACGTAGGTTTAAGGTCTATAAATTTGATGTTGGAATTTTTAATTAAACATTATAGTTATTTATTAAAACGAAATAAAGAACATTTTTACAGCGTGCGCGTTTTTTCCGTTTCTGTCACTCAGTAAATTTTACCTTAGAGCGAGCGCGATAGCTGCAAACTGCGCTGAGGCCCTTAAATGATTAATTAGTGCAATGCAAACTATTCAGATATTATGCAGATTTCAGGGAAAACTAGTTTGATGCTTTGCCAAAATGTATAATTAGTAAGAAGTATTTAATAGTGCCTAAAATTAGGTTTACATCTTTCCGACTGTTCAATATTTAACAAGATCTGAATTCGTCATGTTAAGTCACAACAAGCGTAATAGTTTATTTGTTGTATTATAATAATATTATTCACCCAGGTGATTTATGGTAGAGTTATTGTAACTAGACATACATACATACATATACTCACGGCTATAAATCCCAAGAAGGGGTAGCCAGAGCTGAGGAATTAAAATTCCTAAGCCACTTTTGAAAGTTGCGTGGGGAAAAGATGGTAAAATAAAGGTTGTTGGTGATGGGTCTCCAACCGCATAGCCCAAAAATCCCTTAAAAAGCCCCAATACCGTTAGTCGCCTCTTACGTACACCCACCGGAAGAAATGGGGTAATGCTATTCTAAGCCGACACTACACAGCAAACTAACTAGTAACTGTAGTAACTGGTAACTAACTGTAACTAGACACTGCATGACATATTTAACTTGACTGTGTGTTGTATGTTACGAGTTGATATTAGTATTTTATAAGTTCGGTTGTTAAGTTTACTAAGTAGCAAGTCAATAATATTTATTTATTAATGTCTAGAATTTCCACCTAGAATAACCATACGATTTGAATGTTTTTGTTTATGAAACCTCATGTGGGGATTATTACTAATAAATAAAGGAAAGAAAAAATGAGTCCGTGTATGTATAATTATACAACAAGTAAATGATACCTTATTGACAAACTCTTCATTATTCTTGACAAGTATAGTCTCATTGTGAACCAGTGACGTCGATATTTGCTGAGCTCTCCGAAGCTTCGCTAGGTTACGGATGGGTGAACGAAGTCCTCTTGAAATAGCACTAGACATTATGCTGAAAAAAATAAGGAAAAGTTCTTATATAACGAAAAAAAATATAGCAGATAGATTAAACATAAAGCATAGTTATGCCAGTTTACTGAATGAATTAGAAGCATGAGCAATGAGTAGAAATAAATAATTATAGTGAAGCATGAATCATATTTTGTCTCTTTACTTATTAATAACTTTATTTTACAACTTTAGCCTATAGAATGTTTGTAACAGCATCCTACTACCAGATTATGTTTACATTTTTCGAACAACAAAGACCTAATTTGCACATGACTCTTTCCTTACTCTCTATGACTTAATCCAAAACATAATAATAATATAATCTATATTTTTCTTCAAAATGAAAAAAAAAACTTTCATCGTTCGACATCAGATATGGAGCTTTATATTATGGGAGATGGTGTTCATCTCAATAAGAGACATTAACATACATCTTTCTGAGTCAGAGCACTATTTACAAGTATGTAAAAACATCCTGCTCAATGCTTTGATGACATGATACCAAGCTATTTTATGAGTCACACAATCATTAATATTATTATTAGATAAAATCATTGTTAGAAAAACTTTACAAGTTTAAAATGGCTTCAAGTATTTCATTAAAGAACTTTATTCATTATCCCATGAGATATGCATTTATTTATAAAATCTGCACTGTGATAATACAATACCTTTTTGAATGCAGTATTTTTAAATAACATATACATATACTATACTTGATAATGGCGTTTGATACCTATTGGCTTAAATTATTCCTTCACTACTACGAACTAATCTCGTTTTGATTCTTAATGAACTATAAAAGCAAAATAATATTTTTGTTCCGCAAATACATACAAGGTCGCTGTTTCAACGTAACACAGCGTACATACACACACACACTTACACATGTCTGCCAAATACTTTTAACTAAACTGTATATTTGTATGAATGTAAAACAGATATTAAGCTCTATTTACATTGGAAATGTGATGTTCTGTATGTTATCATATCACACACACAGATATTGACACAATGATTAACAAAAACTTTAAATATATTAATGAATACAACAAATGATAAGAGATATCAAATAATTATTCCATACTTTTGACACCCAAATAATTATCTCAAAAGGCTGATTAAATATTCTTGTGTGGTCTCTGTTTTAGTATTACATTGCAAAGTAAAATGTATTTGGATAAAAAGAAAACAATTAAATCAACCTAATAGCATGAAGTATGAGGGCAAGTATGTCATATGAGAAGTAATATACTCAGTCTTACAAGCCTCATGCTGTAGCATTACCCGTAGGTGATGGTGCATTAAAGGATTACTTAATTCAAAATCAATTAACTACCTAAAGTTCAAAGAATTGGTGCATGTCAAGATAATATGAACCTTTTTTAAGTATAGATCTAAGTAATCATACTATCATTACTTAGTCAGCTTATCACATCAGTAAGCTTTATTATTAAATAAATTGTGTTTATGTTGTCTGTACCTATGTCATAGCAACCTATGTCAGAAATAGACAGGGTTACAAAAATAGAAACCGGAAAGTTAAGCATTTCCTTGCAAAATTTTGTTGCAATTTGTAATTGGGGGTTCTGATATGACAGAACAACAAAAAATCATTCACTCCATTTAGTCTATATATTTTGGGTGTCTATCTAGAGGCAGGTCTCTAAAAATGACATTGGAGTACCTCAAAGTAAAGTGTTTAAAAGAAACATACAATAAATTATGATCAGGGGGAAATAACATCATACAAATATCAAAAACTATTATTAACCAAACTCACATTTATAACTAGTTTTCTATTTTTTTTAACTCTGTTCCTCCTATATTGACTTCACAAATTGTGCAAATTTTAGCTTCTATTTAAAAATAGTCAAAAGAAGAATAGTTATATCAATTAAAACTAATATACGGAATAACATAAAAGTCAGCCAACTTTAAGCTATTTAAGCTCTTACAATTCAGACTTGTTATAAAATTTGAGTGTCTCACTACTGTTATACATGCACACATATACTCGCAGCTATAAATACCTTAAAGGGGTACCCAGAGCTTCAGAATAAGAAATTCCTCAGCCACTTGAAAGTTATATTTAAAAAATATTGTAAAATAACTGTTGTTGGTGATAGATTTCTCACCACATCACGGAAAAATCAATTAAAAAGCCCTTAGATGCCTCTTATGAACACCCATGGGAAGAAATGAGTGCCATTCATTTCTATGAGGAGTGCCATTCTAAGCTGACACTACACAGCATAAAACTGTTCTAGAAGTTAAAAGTTGTTCCTTGAAAATGTATTTAGCAATAGCTTCAATTATTTGTTTAGTCATTGATATTTCAACATGTGGCATAACAAAGCCTTAGAGCCCCCTGCTGTCACACTAGGTTGAATAAGGGTGATACCCTTCCTCCCATTAATATGTGACATTATTTGTGAATAGCTAATAATTTTTAATTATACACCACCACTGCCATTGAGCCTGCCTATCATTTATGAACTAATGGTGTGAGTATATATGTATTTATGTAAGAAATTAGTTTTTTACAGGCCTTGACACTTGCCACATAGGTAAATTCCAATAATTTAAAATTTAAGGTGTAAAAGACTTACATGCAGGAAGAGGGTTACTTTAACCACCATTAGATTTTAAATCAAAAAACATTATAAATAAAACCATTAAAACAAATAGCTGATGTTCAAAAAATATATGAATTGTCAAATAATTTTCATAATGCTTTATTCTATTTGGAAGATCTACACTCGAATACACACAGTAATAAGGGGAACATAAATCATCAATGCAAATTCAAGATTTTAACCAATATATAAGATATCATCACAACATACATATTAATACATTATTTACAATAAAAAAGAAAAATACATAACTGAACAACACAAACAGAAACTTACCAAGTAGACTAATATTTCAGTAAGAACCAAAAACTTTAACCTTTTTGGTTTCAATAGGAGTCATGCAATAATTTACCAAGGAAAAGACACTAGCGCCTACTATACTAAGTAATAAAACTGCGAGTAACACATAACGAGGGATAAATAGTTCGTCATAAAAGTTGGCACTATGCGTGTATGAAACATCGCCCTGTGGCAATGATATTAGTAAAATACTTAGACAAAAGGTAACCACAACACTAACTTTCCCAATATAATGGCCAGTTTTAACGGACACCCAACATAAAAGGAACGACATAAACCAAAGGATAGTAAGAAAATAAACACCAGTACCGAAATTAGCCATCATTAGAGCAAATGATTTGATAACAATTTGATGGTAATGCATGAAGGTTATTTTAGTTGCGCATGCAATGATAACGGAAATTAAAATTTTATAAACGTATGACATTTAAAACTTTTAAAAGATAATTGTACGAACTTATTGCACCTTTACAATGCTGAAAATATAAGGTTCGGTAGGAAAATTTAGTATATATTTTCAAATTCACAGCACACACAACACAACAACAGCAGCAGCAACAGCTTGACATATGAGTCAATCTACAATCAATCAATCAATATCAATATAAACAAATATCCTTCATATTACATCAATAATCCAATCAATCCCAGCCATGTCTCAGCATCAGCATAGAGTAGAAGTTGGCCACTAATTTAAGGAAGGCGCTGCTGAACGGTCAATTTAAACCAATATTATGCCTGTTGTAATACAGATGGCGGTAGCTCCACTAATAGTTATTTATCGAATCAACCACAATTAGGAAAATATTTTAGAAACGTTTTTTCAAGTTCGATATGACTATTGTAATAAGAAAAATTAAGATATCATAACTATTTGCGGAAATATTTATATTGTTACGTGCAGTACTGCTATTCACGCTACCTGGAGGTTGTTTCATGCAATACATTTACAATTCAGCGCCTTTTTCTTTAGGAGAGTCGGAGAGAGACTTAGTACTTAAACTCATATTCTAAGTGCTCTACTTTCAGCGAAGTCAATATTAATAGCAGTTATTCTAATTCACCTATTTACTTAATTATGCGTCACGCGCGCGCAATATTCCCATTGGGGTAGACAGAGACAATCGATTGCCACTTTGCACAATCTTGACAACTTTTGTTTCCGCAACTATTTTGTCTCTTTGTTTTTTAGTATCAAGATCTCTTGCTTTTGCCATATTCGCAATAAGGACTTCCACATACCCTTTTATTATGTCTGCTGTTTTTTTAACATTAAATGAAAAAAATATATAATTTAACCTATATTTAACCGCAAATTAAAGCAAAACTGTGGTAGGTAGGTCACACTCACACCAAATAAATATTACTATTGGTATTATTTAACAGTTGTTTGTGAGATTTTCGGTGCAAATAGACTCGGCCCGTAGTTTGATTGAACCCATGTGACCCTGTGCGGACAGTCGGTACTGAAAAGTCTCAACATGATTCTTTGTGTTCGAGCGCACTTGATAACTAGATATTATAATATTGTACCCGTACTAGATTGACCACTCCGGGACCCCTCCTCGTGTATGTCTTCAGCCTCAGATCTTCAGCCCATTTTCAGCCCTAATCTGGAATCTTCAATCAATTGTTTTTTTAGAGCCAGTGCACACGAGCAACTTTTATTTCCTCAACTATTTTGCCTCTTTTATCAAGCCTACGGGTTAGAAAGGACGCACACGACACGAGCAACTTTTGTTTCCGCAACTATTTTGTCTCTTTGTTTTTTAGCATCAAGATCTCCCGAAAGACGCATCGCTACGTATGCGCACCTTCATACTAACCCGTAGACTTAATGAAGGAGACAAAATAGTTGCGGAAACAAAAGTTGCTCGTGTGCGCAGGCTCTTAGTATGAAGGTGTGTTACATGTAGCGACGCGACTTCCGGGTGACATTTTTTGACCGCGGGTTCGGAGACTTCCCTATTGGTTTCAATGTAAGTGCGCACACGGCGACAAATAAGTTGCCGGTCGGCTCAACCGTCGTCGTCGTCGCAGCAAACTGATTCACACACGTTCCAAAATGCCGGTTGTAGAAGAAGATATAGCTAATAATAGACTAATTGAAGACCATTGTTGTACAATAAAAACTTAAAAACTAAACATCATAATATGTTTCTCGCCCCACAACACACGCTAGCAACACTTTCTTTTTATTCCCCAACATCTAGTTAAGCCTTGTTTAAGTTTTTCAAAATTATTGTGATCTCTTTTTAACCGACTTAAAAAAAAGGAGTATTCTCAATTCGAACCGTATATATATATTTATATATATGTGTAATTTTTCAGTAAAATTTAATTCATGTTTTTTTAGGATCTCAAAAGTTTCTTGATTGTTTTAATTGTTTATGATAATGATAACCAACTGAGAAAAAAGCTCTTAATTGGCCTAAGTTAATATTACCTCTTTAATGTGAGTTATAATTGTGCTATAAGCTTATTTCTCCACTGCACGAAGATTGCGACACTCATTCTAAAAAAAAGAGAAGAAAAGAAACACATTTATTCATTGCTACACATTAAGTAACGAATATTTTTTTTTGGTTATTCTCTCTATTTCATGAACATTGTATGAAATTTTCCTATTGTCAGCCTATCAATACATAATGGCTGACCCAATATTGCCTTTTTCGCTGCCGTCTTCGGGTTCTAATGACACCCACACCACAACCGTCTCTTCGAAATCCATGCTGATTACTGCATTTATTTTTGTGGAAACAGCAAAGATATACCGGCCAGTACACCCTGCTGTGTACCAACTTACAATTTGTATCTATGCTTAACTCGAAAAATATCTACACTCCGCGATGTAGGAATATGAGTGAGACGCTGCTTTGTGCGAGTGAGTCCGCAGTGGTGTGCGCTCTAATATGACTCCCACAGTACTCCCCTCCTAGTCGATAAGACGATATCAAAGCTAGGAGGTACCTATTACCAAGTACCAAGTTCAGTGGGAGCAGTGAGGCCGCTGATTGCGTGCCTGTAGCTGTAGTGTAGATGCTCTGCTGAATTAATGGTGGGGTGAGGTAAGCGAGGAATAGAAGTTGCGGGTATATCGAGAAATGTAGTAAAAAGAAGCGTGTGTTCTTATCGAGGGGTCACCACTGTGGGAACAGTTATAATTTTATCTATGCTTAACTCGAAAAACATTTACACTCCGAGATGTAGGAATATGAGTGAGATGCTGCTATATGCGAGTGAGTCCGCAGTAGTGTGCGTTCTAACATGACTCCCCAAGTTGTGTTTCTGTCGCTGTCGTGTGCGCTCCATTCAAATCGCGACGAGGAGATGGCGACTGAGACAAATAAATTGCCGTGCAACTAGGTTGCTCGTGTGCGCTGGCTCTTATTTGACCTTTGATTAAAACAACAAGATACGGCACGTACTTATAATCTTCAACTGAAAAGAGGCATATTCACAACTACACAGCACGCACACTCACACAACTGTGTTTGTTATTTAACGTTGTACGCTACCGAACGACAGAGACAAACATATTTGATTTGAAAGTAGCGCAAGCGAGACAAACGCATGCTGCTGTCGTGCGTCTTCATACTTAACTTGTCATCGAAAGTAGCGCGAGCGGAATTATACTTAAAATACCATATTATTTTTAAGTTTTTATGTACTTACGAGTGAAAAGTGATTCCATGAGATTTGTTTTTTCTTTTGGAAAAGTTTGAACAACGCATAAAAGCACACGAAGGCATTTTTGGTACAGCTATCTCGCTTAAAATAATAAAACTGTTTCTTCGAGTTACACACCTGTTCCTGTCACTTGTCGATTGCGACTGAGCGCAATTAGGCGATGTTAGCCTGATTTAAAGGATCCACGCGCTAGAGGCGAGTCACATATCTTCCACTATTTTATTTTAATCAAAGTATTTGACTCATTAAATCAACGCACAGCTCTCGGCTCTCCTCCTACACTACACTCTACTCTGTACTTTTTGTTTTTTAGGTTGGCAATTGTGTTTAACAGTGAATTTCTGTGGGATCTGTCGAAGAACTTATTTTTGTAAGTAAATTTATTATTTACTCTCTGTTTCAGCAATATTTCTCAAATAAATCTTATTGAAATGTATTTCTCTATAGCCTAGTGATAATAAATTAGCATTCTATGAATTAGACCAACATATTTACATCCCAAACGTAACGCCATTTTTACGGCCTGAATCATCTGCGATGTATTTTTTTATCGTTTTACTTATGTCTACCGTACATTCCTTTTTTAATTCGTAGACGTTGTTAGCATAATTTCTCGTACAGTGACATGCACATTTGATGGTGTTTATTTATTAGTATCACATGCGTCATCCTACAAGGTCTTATACCTTTTGATACCTATTACACTATTCGTTACCATGGAGTGAGCTCCTTTGTTATTCATTCCAACTTCTGACCTACTGTAAAGCGGCCAGTACACAATGGCGGACGATGGCCCACTGCTCGCCATCGCCACTGTGTACAGGGGGCAATGGTGCATGATGGCGGACAATTGCCGATCGTGGCGCGCAATGGCGCGCAATGGCGAAGTTGTCGGTTTTTCGGGCACACTTCAAAGAAATCGTGGCGTAGCATGGCCGGTGGCGTTTCCACAATGGGCCATTGTTTAGTTCGTCACGGACCGCTCATAGATACTTATACTTTTTTGGAATATTTTATTGCAAAATGTATTGATAATCACTACATGACGTAAAAATAACATAAATAGCGCCATAAATAAAATAAATTACATACATAATAATAAATAAATAGCTGCAACCATAATTACTTCGACGTCCGTCGCAAGTGGATTGCCAGGCAGTAATGAGCAATGGGCCATTGTGTGAACACCAATTGATCGTGGCCTACAATTGCCAATGGCGAAGCGTGGCCCATCGTCGGCCATTGTGTACTGGCCGCTTAAGATTCGATATCTATAATCTGCAAAGGCAAGTGAAATCTATGACATACTGATTACCCTTTGTTGTGATTCTTTTATTGGTTAATATTTATTGATTCTTGTGTTCCTTCTTGTTGTTTTTAATTAGATCTTACAATTATAATACTCATGATATTTTAACTTATCAAAGGAAAAAAATGTTTATGAAAAATGTTTTTTACAATAAAGATGAATGTTTATTATGTGTGTTGACCTAGAGTAATACATATGTCTATAATATACGTCCAAACATATGATAGAAATAGATTATCAGTGTAGAGATGGCTCACTAAGGCTCCACTGAGTGCTTGGATTGGACTTGTCTTACCTCTGTCATGACTTTCGACATGACATGAGTTTTGTTTCATTTTTGGTCATACTTCTGCCTTATAAAGTGTTAAAGTAATTTTTGGGTGATGCTGTTGGAAACCCATCATCAACAACCTTTATTTTACAATATTTTCCCTACTCAGCTTCCAAAAGTGGATTCAAGGGATTTACAGCCATAAGTATTGGTATGGTAGACTATACTGTGAGTAATATGCTTGAAGTTGTACATACATAGATAACAGTTAGAATAACATTTACAACTAGAGTGCTAAAATTAATAATCTCCCTTCCCCTACTAACTGTTGAAAGTAGGCTTGGGTAGATTCAGCTCCGCGAGGGGATTCGAATCACCAGGTTCAGGCTCAGTTCCGGTACTGAATCCTCTTAACCGGGCCGGACCGCTTATCGAATCCGGCTCGGTTAAGAAATTCGGAACTGAATCAAACAACCAAAAAATACCACGCTTACTTCGCGGAACGTAACGATTGCTGTTGACATACATGTAAAAATCAATTAACTCATATGTATAATGATTCTGTTTGTGTACAGGCTAGGTTCGCTAACATATAAATATCCATATGTAAAAAAAATAAATATTTAGAAACATCTTAACAACATCTTATAACAATATCTACACATAAATATATGCAAATCAGAAAGTGACACAACATAAAACACTATCATATTTATAATATCACTATAAACACCATTATTTATGAAAAGATTGATAAATCTATTAAACGAAATTGGCAAACAAAGAACAAAAAAGGACAACTCTCTTTTTGTCTCTGTCTCCCGAGTTCAAATTGTATTACATTCTTGTCTCGCTCTCACATTCAGCAAGCAAAGCAAATGTAACGGTAATAATCGAACCGATCCTGAACCTGATGCCTGAGCCTGTTGTTCGAAAACAATAAAACCGAGCCGGTGCGGAGCGGCCCGGTTAAGCGAACCTGCACCTGATAAGAAAGAGTGGGGCCTGTTAGGCCAATCAGGCTCACGCAGGGATTCGAATCATTTGAATCCACCGAGCCGGACCTACACACGGCTAGTTGAAAGATGAAAGATCCAATATTCCTTGAATTACTGACATGTTCCATTGCAAGATCTTTCTCCAATGCCTCTTTATTTTGTACATCAACCTATAATTACCATTAATTTACTGACCTTACCATGGTTGTCTGGAAGAGATCACTTTAATGTATGAGACCCTCCCAAATGTACTTCTATTTAAGAACTAGAGTTTCTGCTCGAGAAGTCTCGAACTCGAGAAGCCTTGAAAAATTTCCATTGGTTGGAGACAAGAAAAAAATACCGTGCCTCGAGAATTCTCAAGGCACTGGATACTGAATATTCGAATAAGATATTATTATGTTTTATCGTGTAAATTCTATCCCAAGTTCGTCGAATTTTGCATTCCTTGGTATACGCCACCAAATAGTTACCAAAATAAAAAACCAACTGTCAGACAGGTCAATTGACGCACTGATTTTTTTAAAAGCATTTTTTTTAAGTAAGTTATAACATAACATAATTGTTCACGCCGAATATCCCTGAAGGGGTTGGCAGAGGTACTAATACTTCTGAACATCACATGATTTTGTCACCTGGTTTGCATGGACAGTGTACTTTAGTGATGGGCAGGCCTATCGCCGTTTTGTACGAATACACTGTCACAGTCACATGACTAAGTACAACTCAGCCATGTGGGTTTCCTCACGATGTTTTACCTCTCTGTTAACAACCATGATAGATAAAGAAATTTATCTCTTTTGTTTTTATAAAATTAAAGTTCTAGATCATATTTCAACTATTGTCTTTTCAATATAAGTCCAAAGATTAGAATTATAATCATAAAACTTAAAATATTTTTTACAACTAGATACTTGTGAGACTGATGCAAATTTCAACTTATATGTTATCTATTGATAATAAGTTGTTGTTACTAATCAAAGTGATTCTATGTTAATAATAATTCTTTTTTAGGGTTCCGTAACTCAAAGGAAAAAAACGGAACCCTTATAGGATTACTTTGTTGTCCGTCTGTCAAGACCGTTTTTCTCAGGAACGCGTGGCTATCAAACTGAAATATAATACTCAGGTCTACTGTCCCTGGAAGCTGTAAAAAAATCTAACTCCTAAGCCCGCATATTTTCGAAACTCGCACGGGAATCAAAACCTACAGGGTACTTCCAGTGAACTTAGAATCTTGAAGTACTTTAGTACAAAGTAACGTCTTATAGTACAGATAAAGGAAAAATTACGAGAACCGTTAGTTTTTAGTTAAATCTTAAAATAAAAAATATTTTTGAAAGATTTCGTGATGGGTGAACTTTTACTTATATACCTACAGATTTGTACGGAACCCTCGATCGCCAGTCCAACTCGCACTGGACCGGTTTTTTTACCATATTTATGAGCTTTCTCTTAGAGACTCGAGAAGACTCGAGAATTGCGCCTCGAGAATACTTGTGCCTCGAGAACTCAAATAGTTCGAGAAAACAGAAACCCTATTAAGAACTAAATTGAAAAGCGTTTGTACTGTGATGTACAATAAAAAGTTCTATACTCTATTCTACTTTTCTAATGTATAAATGTTACTTGTTAACCGACTTCAAAAAAAGGAGTGTTCTCAATTCGACCGTATTTTTTTTTTTTTATGTATGTTCGCCGATTACTTCGCCATTTGTGAACCGATTTTGATTATTATTTTTTTGTTCGAAAGAAGATACTCCCGGATTGGTACCATGATGAGGATATCAGGGTCTGATGATGGGATTCTGGAGAAATCGAGGGGAACCTTGAAATTTTATAGGCAAATGTACCGCGTTTTACATATTTTCTGAACTTATATTGGCATTTGCTTCTGAAAATCATATTGTTATGCTGCTAAGCTGATGATGGAAGGTGTGGGTCCTTAATCACTAGGAGTTCGGAAACAATTCTTTCACCATTCCATAAAGATTTATGCTCCTCTTCGTAGCTTTTATGAAGAGAAGTACAGGTTCACTCAACATTTCTTTTGTTATGTTATTGTTACCGAGAAAGTACCATGAGACCAGGATCTGATGATGGCATCCCAGGAAATCGAGGGGACTGTCGAAACTCACAATCATGTGACAGTGTATTTGTTCAAAACGCCGATAGGCCTGCCCTGTTTAACGTGAGAACGTGGGTGTAAGCAAAGCGTGGGTACTCTGAACAACAGGTGACAATGTCACGTGATATTCAGAAGTATTACTACCTCTGCTAACGCCTTCGGGGATATTCGGCGTGAACGTTTGAGTCTTTCTTGAGATGTAGAATTGTAGACCATCGCCTTTCGAGGGATTTTAAGAACAATGTAAAGTTACATATGGTTGAGCCTATTTAATATCGTATACATACATACATATACTCACGGCTATATTTCCCTAGAAGGGGTAGCCAGAGCTAAGTTGAGTAGGGAAAAGATGGTGAAAATAAAGGTTTTTGGTGATGGGTCTCCAACCGCAACCCAAAAATCCAATAAAAAGCCCCAATTCCCTTAGACGCCTCTTATGACACCCGTGGGTAGAAAGGGGTAGCGACATTCTAAGCCGGTACTACTCGGCAATAATATCGTATATAATAGAAATACCAGAAATACGAAGAATAATACAGTAACCGTCGCACTGCCTCATACGAGAGGCATCTTTGCCAGGTCTACCCATCTCTAAAACTCGTAAAATAAAATAACTTTTAACAAAAAGAAAACCGACTTCACAGTGGGAAAAACAACCGAAAATAAAAATCTAGTACTAAAAAGTACGAAATAAGTTTTTTAATTGAATATGCCAGTGTATGAGTGTATGAGTACTGTGATTAATACCTTTGCAATTTCTTTATTCCACACGCGTCAGTTCAACCTACCTAAATATTAAAATTCTCTTAAATTAATTTTTGAGTCGGTGCCAGTCAAATAAAAGTGAATTCACCCTAATATCTATCTCTGATTATTACAATCTAAACAATATCTATTGCCTCACGCTTTAAATGGTAATACGTACAAAAATAAATTTACCCTACAACTACAAGGTATCCTACATTGTACATGTGTATGAAGTGCGAAATACACATTTATTATTGTCAATCATCATCACGCAGGCTGGCACCGGCTCACAAATTAATTTAAGAGAATTTTAATATTTAAGTAGGTTGAACTGACGCGTGTGGAATAAAGAAATTGCAAAGGTATTAATCACAGTACTCATACACTGGCATATTCAATTAAAAAACTTATTTCGTACTTTTTAGTACTAGATTTTTATATTCTTTTGTTTTTCCCACTGTGAAGTCGGTTTTCTTTTTTTTATACCGTACTCTTGATATCTTTTTTCTTTCACTTGTCTTTGCTATCTTGCCTCTGTATTTTTTTCTTATGACAGAATATGCAATATTGTATATCTTATGTTAGACAGCAAAATTTTAGGAAAATCACTGAGGACCTGGTGTCTCTCTTCCTTGATTAGCGAGTTTATCACCCTATAGAGAAACTGGAAGTAAGGGTAGGCAGACTGCCTTTCTTTGTCTACTACAATTGTTACATACCTACCCATCGGCGTAGCTAGCCGTGGGCTGAGGGTGGGGCAGCCGTAATGTATAATGTGTATTTTCTTTTAAATATGTTATATAATATATATATATATATATACCTAGGTTACCTACTACGCCCATTTACGTACCTCTCAATTTTAACCTTTATATTTATTTTAGCATACACTTTAAGTTATGTTTGCTTCAAAATTTATCTTTATTAAAGACATCGCGAATTTAATCCTCTTAAGAAATACATCCTTCAGATAGCTTTTCTAAAACTCCTCTCTTACTCTACTTACTCTCAGTTATTCTCTCAATGAGGCCATATGATCGCAGCATCCGCTCCATCTTCTGCAGTAACATATACTTTCTAACCACACTCTCTCTAATGTGGCTGCACATATCCTTTGTTGCTTAATTATCTATGAGAGGATGCAAATGTAATGAAAACTTTAGAAATAAAAAAACACTGCCTACAAAGATGATAAGAACTGATGATCGCTTTGTAATATCTCCAATAGTATATTTTTATTTTCGCGCACATTTTGTTAATTAAATGCCTCCCCCCTATAAGGTTAATTTCTGTAGGAACTAATAGTGTACCAACATTTTTTGTTTGACCCAGTTAAATAAAAATTCAAAACTGGCAGATAGTTTTTTTTGCGTCGTATATGTTTACGAAGTAATCGAAAAATACGTGTCTAATCTAGTATTTCCTTTGTGTCTTTTGATTATGTTCACAATGTCATAAAATAAGTTTGTACTAACGGGAAAACCTAATTGAGTATTCCAATAGCGTAGCAGACTCCTAGGCGCCAGAGATATTGATTTAGCTCAAGTCCTGTACCTAGCTATTCATAGTTTATTATTAGTATAGTCGTTATTGCCTATGACTTATAATTTACCTTCATTACCTTTTCGGATGAAGTAGTAAATCGACAGACCTATATTTCAAAACCATAAGTAGTAGTACAAATTTTGTATCGTTGTTGTGTAGGTTTATCGATAGACATGATGAATTTAGTTCAGTAAGCCTTAAGATTTAAGATCAAAAATGGTTTAATTGTGTGTGTTTTTTAAGTATTCAGATTTTAGTTAAATCAAGGTTTATAAAACCGCATTGTTAAATTCAATTCGATCCTAGATAACCTATCATCAAATTAAACTTGGAAGTATTGCATCACTATGAAAATTACTTTAAGAAGTTGCGTAACTAAGGCCCTATAAAACAAGCTTTAGTTCTTTATGAGCTTAGGATACATTAAGCTAGCTGATCTGGCTTAATTAGATCGATAGAGCATTACGAGACACTACTCACTGATCATAGTTGTAGAAACTTAACAAAGCTGTAGTGTCGATACTTATCCAATTTAAACTATTTAGTTTTGTCTAGAAGGAGCTTAGGTGAAATGTAACCTGTTTAATTGTGTACTACGCGGGTAGGCCACTTCTTTGTGATAAAAGTCCTCAGGAACGGCTCGACCAATTTCAACCAATGGCACAGTCATCAAGTGGACATTGCTAAGTGTCGTAACTTGTAAGGGGTCGCATTTCGTGAAGCAAAGGTTCTTCGTTTCTAACTTACTGTTTTTCCTGTCTATCATCTCGACTATCCAGGCAAACCTCCCAAAAATATTAAATATAATTATATTAAATGAAATGCCGCTAAACATACTTCATACTTACGTCATGAAGTATCCAATAATAACCCAAGTCATAAGTCAAAATAAAACAATAGGCTATTTGACTGTTATAGGAATATACATTTCTTTTATTTCATCAGTATTAATTTTTCTTTCTTAGAGCGATTTGTAATAATGTGAGATGAAAATATTGCATTATTTTACCAAATCCCGTCTCCTAAAATATTTTTTTTTGATGCAACTGTCACGTGACTAAAAACGACCGTGATTGGCTATTTCTATTATGACGTAGATTGCGCGTAAGCAGACTGTGTATCGCTTCGCTTATTGGTGGATAATTCGGAATTGACGTCACTACGTGCCACAGCCGCCATATATTTGAATATAGCAATTTCATTTTCGATTTTTAAAAAAATAGCTAAAATAAAGACACAAAAGTATTATTTTAGGGCTCCTTATACACAAATAAACACCGTGAGATAGTTTTCAAAAATTCGTCAAATAGCCTAATATATGTGCGTAGAACAGAATCTGATAATGCTTAACAACTATTAAAAATACTTTACCTATATTACTATAAAGAAACAGTGTATGAAGGTTGTGTGTTATTCGATTGGAAACCAACATTAAATACTTATGCTAAGATCTATTAAACATGACCTTGAGATAGTTCAAATACCTTATATAACTCTAGCAGTTCAAAGTAAAAGGACAAGTCATCGTTTTTTTATAGTTTTTTTTTGTAATAGATGTACGTTAAGAAATCATCTTATTGTTATCAGTTCTGATGTCCATACATTTTAATATCAACAAGAATGAATCATCCTTTACTTAAGTGTGTAATATTACGTCACTGTGTGTATCCGATATACATTTTAGCTATGTGTGTGTGTAGGTGATTTTAGTGAAGTTGCCTATGTGTGGGTAGCCACCCTCTCGAAGGGGGAGATGGCCCCGCTTGGTATTACGCGATTGGTATGCTAGGGTTGGAAGCGCTTTTGATTGTATGCCTGGGTTATTTTATCGATGTTCTTCTTATTTAAAAGCCAGTTATAAAAAAAATGCACCGAAACATTTATATTGCTTATTAGATACTTTGCTACTGTGGGTCTGTCTGTGCCTCATTACATTACAAATAACCTTTTTGTTGTGACCTTCTCAAATTTAAAGCTATTAAATAATCTCATTCACAAAAAGAAGACTGATTCCTAGTTTCTACTCACCTAACATAAGTTCATTTGTTGTATGTATGTAATATATAATGTTTATTATAGTTTTCAATAATACCTTAGCAAATTAAGAAAATATTTTTGTTCAAAGCATTTAAGGGCGCGCCTCTGTTTAATAAACATACGCATATCTATCTATGTTTACGGAAAATATACGCTTTGTGTTTTATGCTTGGTATTAGAAAAGAATGCCGTTTCCTTATTATCATCTTTTTCTCTTAGATTTGAAGTTTCAGATAGGTGGATATTAGACATTCCCTAATATTTTTTACTGGCGATCATTTACAATTTTCATGACATCTCGAAAGCAAACATTGACAAACTGACCGTTTACCCCCACCTGAAGCCACCTAAATTATCTGTACTCAAAGTTAAACGAAATAACAATTTGTATAAAATGATAGTCCTACCTTTCGGAATCGCACCACTATAGTCTAGACTTATTTGAAGCGGCGCACAAGAACGACCACTTAAGAAATAATTCTAATAATAGGATAATTCTATTAAAATCATGCCGTAATTAAAACAAAAAAAACGTTATTACTGATCACTGCTTTTCAAAGGCCTCCTTTTAATATCTCGATAACAACCGGTCCTACGCTGCCATCATCCATCGGATTCTCGAGACACCCCCAAAACTTCGTTCCATTTTACGGAAGACCCATCCATTGTTCGTCCGGTGCGTTGCTGCCACTTTAGAACCTTTGAGACTATTTTTCTTAGTTTAACTAGTAAAACTACATCTAGATTTAAAATAATCCTCGATTTTATCGATATACTCAAGGTTGGCGTCACTAAATGCTTGCCGTCACCCCACAGCCAGTCGATTCACTTCAGTACGTAACTGACCGTGGTAGCGAACACGCGTGTGTCGGAACGCAGACTATGTAGAGTCATTCAACGTAACCGTCCTTTGTATGGATCAGTGGTTTTTAACTGTGTGTGGTTTAATCAATTTACTTTGTTAATTGATCGACGCTAGACCAATTTTGGTGCAAACATTGAGGTTGAAAGCAATATTGAATTGCCTAATTGTGTTGCCTAGTTCTTGTCTACAGCAATCGATTTTATGGTCGTGAAGTTGTGTTGCTTCTACTGTTTGATGATAAAACTTATTTTAATTATTTATATTTATTTTACTGGGTAGTGAGATTTGAATTTATTTTGTCAAAAATCAAGTGATTTTTATCTCTCTGGATTAGACTTTTAAGCTTTTTAAGTAATTGGGTGCTCTCAACTAGAATATTATAACTTTTGAAGCGATTGGGACCTATTTCTGTTAAAACCTATCAGCACGAGCTCTCTTACACCATCTTGTCTCTGCACAAATATCCAATACATTGATTTGTTAGGTTCAAAACTCTTTTACCCCTTTTAAAGGTAATGAGTATACAAAGGTAGATAGACTTCTTAATATTACTTAATTTCGTCAGGTATATTAAGGTGATTGAGGGGGGAAAGAATATAATTTAGCATGGGCTACATGTTAGTCGTGGATTTTCATGTAATGACAAGTTTTTATAGCCTAGACACTGGAGATGATAAATAAAATTTAAATATTTAATTTAGAAATCCCATCGTTGTGTGACCTATCATCATGACTTTTCTATTTTCGGACACATACGTATCAGCTATCAGAAAAAAGGCGCGTGGATTCTTGGTCTTACCAACCCTCAGTGGATTTCAGTCTTGTTTTGATTGTAGTGTCTATTCTCCAAGAAATTACTTTATTCATATAGCAAAACACCAATAAGAATTTGAGAAAAAGTCCTTAGAGAACGATAAAATCGATAGACCTGATATGGAATAAATTTCGCCAGATTATGAATAATTCAGCGCTGATAATGGATGTGTTAGTCTCGGGGCAAATATGCGTATAAATAATAACCCAATGTGAAGATGATTTGAATTTAATTGAACCAGATTTGATTTGCATAATTCTTTGTCTATTTAGTTTTCAGGCGATTTAGTATTGGGATTTGGAAGAAATCATCCATAATAAGATTAATTTTATTATCTTTTCCCTACATAATTTCAATAGTTTGTAATGACTTGTTGATCCTGAAGCTCTAGCTTTCCTATTGCAGGAATATAGTCATATAGTACGGACTGAGCATCAAATGACGAGTTAAGAGTTACCCAAATATCACTTAACAAATTTCTGTTATCCTACCCGCGAGAAACAAATGAATATGAAAAAAAATAGCGACTACATATTAAATTCTAGTACGCTGAAATATTAATACATCTGACATTTTGGAATGGGTTCTTGAAATAAAGTTTCGTATGTTTCTGTGCCAAAATTACTGTTTTGATGCAATGCAGACTACTTTCGTTGCCACCTGATTATGATTAGCGGATTAAACGTGCGTGAAGTAATTATTTAACTTGGAATTAAGGCGTACACGACTTTTTCCTTAATCGAGACTTAAACCTGTTCACTAATAAAGCAAAATATTTGATAGATCTAATTAGAACTGCTTTATTTTTAGGAATTTTGTACTGATTACGTAACATCAATGTTTTTACAAATTAAGGAGAGCATTTAATTTAATGCTCGGTTAATTTTGATGAAATACCCGTTTAAATTAGCTCAGGCAAAAGTTAATTCAATCTAAAAATATTTATTTTTATTTTTGTAAATTGCGGATGCAATGGTATGGTAATCCTTTTATGAAACATAACTAACTATACAATACACTACAGAACTAACTTTGTATCTAAACCTAAAATCTCTTTAAAATTTAGATTGATTAGTAACATTTATCAGAATACTTATATTTTGTAACATATTTTAAATACTCAAACACTAACGGGTCACAAATAAATGATAAAACGAGCTAAGAAAGTATAGTTGGTGCAAAATGAATTCGACTGCCGCATGACTGACCAACACTTGTTCAGAGCAATGCGCGTAATTAGAGAAAATGCGCATTTGGTGAGACTGCGCCGCGTCTAATCAGCTGCCGTTTCTGTATTTTGTTAGTTACATGTTTCATAATAAAATATTGTCACGAATGTAATTTTAACAAGTTATCACTAGAATAATGACTGCAGATTTGTATTTAGCTAAGACGTATCGAGGGTATCCTTTCACAGATACCTATTGTCTTCTTTTACAAGAGTCAAAGAGATTACGAGTTTGCACTGACGTAGTTAAATCAATCCTGCGTTAAGGTCCCTTTGCACGAGGCCAACAGTCGAGACAATTGAATAAACCAGACCCTAAAAGCTAATTTGCCAGCGAATTCGAAATATCATTGGATAGCCTCATTCAGCTTGGGACAATTCAATGGATTGGCCTAGTTCAATGGCTTGGAACAATCCGATAGCCTGGGCTGGTCCTAGTCGCGCAATGCAACGCAATAGATATTGGCCTGGCTTATTAAATTGTCTCGTCTATTGCCCTCGTGTAAACGGAGCTTTATACTCGCTTAAGTACTTGATTTAAATTTACTAATGATTATAGATACATTAAATTTACTGTACAAAAAACTTGATTATATAAAAAGCAAGAATGAAATGGCATTTAGTATAAGTTACTTAAGTCACAAGCGAAAATAAAAAACGTTGTTTTTGTATATGAATAAAAAAATGAATAATGTCAAAGTTATGTGCCTTTAAACTCCCCTCTTAACTTCATTTATAAATTTCGACAAAGTTAAGATAAGCAAAGATAAATCTATTCAATTCAGCACTAGATAAAGATAAAGTGTAACATACGAAATATCAGTTACAAAAATGTAGGCATTTCACGATTATTGTTTCGTTTTAGATAGATAAGATATACGATATTATTTCTATCTGTGAAAGTATTGATTGACATCATACTACGTTTTGATTAAATATTTACGTTACTAACACTTAAAACTCCCAGCTAAAATCCCAAGAAAAATTACCAGAGTTTCAGTATTAAATTCGGGTAACCCGTTATCACTTTCTACATACAAACACGTTTAGGATTCCTTCTCACATTAATTTTTACAGTCCAACCAAAGACACTGGAATTTAATACTGAAGCTCTGGTAACTTGTTTTGGGATTTTAGATTATAATCAATTGCTTCAGACACTTTCTGGAGAAGATGAGAAGAGCACTATCATAAACCGATTCTTATCTTTTCGTCTGACTTTACGAAATTAAGCAATCTGCTCCGATTTGCATGTTTATCAAGTCTTGAATCTACGGGATAGTATGTTATAATATAATGCATCTTTCTATTTATAAAGTACTGAAGAAGATCCATAAATTACTTACAAATTTTACTTCTAAATAATATAGATTAGTCACTTAGGGTAGGCTCGAGATTCTCACTAAGGGCCAATATGATGAATATAATTTCTCTTTAAAATATAGTTTTGATGAAAACGGTAACAAACCGATTAGCAGATGCAATAATAAAAATTAGACGCAACTGTCATTGGTCTATGATGAAAAGGGATCACCGACATAGTTCGCTAACCTGCGTGGGAGCATACTATTTTCATGTTTATACATCTGTCTCTTTTAGTTATGTCTCCCTAGTATAGCTCTGTCTCTTTTTGGCGGGACGTTGTGAAATGTTTTTGTTTTTCCGACTGCTTTCAGTGCCAAAATATCAGCGTGTGTTTATGATATCATCCGGGTCGAAATTTACGTGTAAATTGTTGCGTATGTTATTTTCACTCACAATTGATTTAAAAGACGTTATCGATAGTACCTCGGTCTAGTACCTGAGATCGATCGGAATATTGAGCTTGGAAATTAATAATTCATCTCACAATTTTAGTCTTATTCAGTCACAGGGTTGTCGTTTCATTTATAACGAACATATCTTCACGACCAACATCGATTGCAGTGTAATTTTTTAATCCAAATAATTTAACAGGTTATCAATAAAGTGTGCTTCCTTCTGTTTTTACAAGATAACCAATGTTGATTAAAAACTGATAAAAAGAAACAAGTTAAAAGTGATCTATCTGTTGAAAGTGAAATAGTGGGTGGTTATAATGTTCCATTGGTTTTGTAGTTAGTGCATTCAATTGTGATCCAATATGTCGAAAACTTTGAACGCTTATAGAATGTAAGTAATACTGATAATATTCGGTTTGATTTATCAATACCTGCTTCATTTCTCTGTGTTAATTTCAATTTATGTCAATCTTGATAATGAGTCAAGTCAAGAATGACTTTAAACGAGTCAACCGACAGGAGGTTCTCAATCCGAATGTTTTTTTATGCATATTCCACGATTTCTCCGTCAATAGACAGAGAATCAATTTCATAACTTTTTCTGTTTGCTATGCTCCCAGACTTTTTCCATTTAGTTTTAATGGAGTTTAATAGCGTGCTTAGAAAAACATTGTTAAAAATCAAAATAGATACGAGGATGACTCTTTTAACTATCAAAATATGTATTAAAATTAAAGTTTCTGTCATGCTGGCTGTAAAGACGGCGATTTTTTTGTTAATAATTATTTTTGGTAAATGTCATGTCTGCAATTATTTATATTCTGTCAAACCTCTGTTTATTCTATGGATTATTATTTGTGCAACTTGTTATGAATGTGGATACTAATTTCTCAGTTTTAATTGTTCATAAGTACTCAGGCTTTTTCCACCATTATATAAATTCTTTACTGCTGCACAACATAACAATATATCATTTAGGGTTTCTCGTGCATAAAATTATCATTATTTTATATTTAGACTCGTTTCAAATATGAATCTCAATGGTTCTCATCTGTTCTCATTCTTTTTGTATGATCGATTTCTTAGTTCGTCGTTTAAGATGCACAAATTGTATTATGTGATTAGAATTTACACACAATCCATAGAATACACCGTGAGCGTTTGGGGTGCGCAAAAGCTTGTGTGTCTCGACGATTTATTTATTTATTCAGAAATCAATCAAGGGTATTCGTTCGTCGTACAATTTTGACGACGTCCGTGGCCGAGTGGATAGGTGACTAGCTTCTCGGTCCGGAGGTTGCGGGTTCGATCCCTGCTGAGAGCAACATTTATGTGCTGAGCTTAAATTATTGTTTCTTAGTCTTGGATTTTGTTTTTATGTGTTTAAACCTTCGATCATATATACCAAAGATACACCAACAAAGCACGAAAAACGGCCCGGCTAAACTGTGCTTATTTATATGGTAAGCACTGTTTCACTGACAGTCGCGTGCTAGATCTTGCAATTAATAATAGGTCTTAAGAAAATTTGGTTAGGTCGATAATTGTAGAAAAATAAATATTTAATTGTCAAACAGTCTTGTCATTCTCGTGGTCCACTTTTGTGCGTTGAATTTGTATGGAGTGCGGCATCTTTGGTATATATGATCGAAGGTTTAAACAATAAAATAATATTAAATATATCGTTTAGTAAGTATCCTATAATACTAGTTTTACTTAGTTTGGGGCTAAAACTTAATCCGTGTATGTCTGTATATTTATTATTATTACGTAGTTAACGTCCCAGAATTTTAATTTGGAAAAGTTTCATAATAGAAGCTAATAGAAGCAATTAACATCCAGTCTTTAATTACTCACTTACAGGTAAATTTACTGAAATGCCGTTCAGTGTGTTTGAAATATTAACTCTATCCACTTAACAATAGGTTTGTAAATTGTTTGTTTTACTGGTGTTGCAATGACACCGCAGTGTTAGTCTAGACGGATCGATTTTGCGTTGCAAGCTGTCTCATTGGGATTTCATTTTTACACCTCTTAAGTTACTGAAGTACGTGGCACGTGTCAGAATAGCACTACCACGATGTGTTTCTGTAGCTTTCGTACCAGGTGTATCTAAGTTATTTCAAGTTATATGTGGACAACATCGCTTAATTATCATTTAACTACCAGAATGAATAAACGGTCGTTATTTAGAGCAAATTATCTGTAAAGGTAGACAAGGTGCCTTCCAAATTAGTAAAAAAATCGAAGTTTGGGAACGTGAACACTACTTAAAAAGTGTAAAAGAAACAAAGGATAGAAGAATTTCGCACTAGCGCATACCCGCGGTCGTGGGTTCGATTACCGCTGGTGTCGAAATTTTTTTTTCCTTTATTTATCAGTAATAATCCCCACATGAGGTTTTCATGAACAAAAAACTCTAATTATGTGATAATTAAATTAGGCGATCTCAACATTTGCATTCTATCTGTAAAGGACAAGTGGCCTTCCGAATTTGCAAATTATCGATTGTTATAAAAAAACCGTGCAAAGTCGATGCAAATAGCTAGTTAAAACGAAATCGTTTCTAAAAATTAATGTTTATTCAGCGTTCACGTTCCGATCCGAACATTCTTAGTTATGCTGAAGCCATCCCCGCATGTCGGCACCCTCCGTTGCCATGGTAACGAGCCTACAACCTTCGAAACACAGCCTGTGCGAGGGTGGCCTTGACTGCGTGTTGCTCGGCGTTTTCAGTAACTTTCAGTTGTATATATTTTTGTAAGGCTTTATGACCAAGCTGGCGTGGTTTTCAGAATAGATCAACGTTATTATAGGTTGTTTTTATGAAATATATGTATTTATTTTTAATGTTTTATGCATTATATTTAAATACAACATGATTCTTAATTATTAATATATTTACATCAGTATCAGAGCTGTCGCTCAGTGGGTAAGATCATGGGCTGAGTGAGATGCAAAGAAGCGAAGATTCAATGAAACTCTACATCCAGCCTTTCTACACCTTTGTTTTCTCTTAAAGTTATTTATTTGGTTAGAGCTTTTTGTCAAGTTGTCAGCAGTTTTGCCTAGGCAATAGTTTTGTATCGAGGCAAAAAGTAGATACTTTAAACATGTAAGGCACTAGGCACGTTACATAAAATACAGTTTTAGTAAATACCGTGGTTCCATCACCTTGTTACTATCTTATCGTTGATACTGAGATAAACCCATCCAAAATTTATTTTTGAGATTGTGGGCGTTAAGTTGTGGAGATTGAAAGTTTTAGGCGTATATTTTTACGCAAGCTTCCGCGTTTATGTGCGCGTTGTGATTGTTTTAAAAAAGCGAACACTATTAATAGACACATACATACATATACTCACGGCTATATTTCCCTAGAAGGGGTAGCCAGAGCTAAGGAATTATAAATTCCTCAGCCACTTTTGGAAGTTGAGTGGCTATTAATAGAATTTTTATTTATTGCCTTAAGTAAAAAGAAAAGAAAATGTTTATTCGCTGCTGCAAATTAAATTACTGCTACATAAAAAAAAAACATAATACATGTAATTAAGTAATTCATTGCCTCTGAGATTTTTATTGCAAATCTGCATTTTATCATGTAACTAGAATGATCGGATAGAATAAAAGGTTCATTTCCTGATTGGTCCGGAAGTCACGCGCTACCGAAGGCCTTGTGAAGAATGCTTGGATAACGGTAGCTAAATAGCAGACTTGTCTCGCATTGTAATGAGCACTGACGAAATATCGCTGTGGTTTCATGAAATTGTATATTATTATAAGTTTTACTATGATATAATTGGCACTATCATGTGACATAATATTGGTATTAATTAATATAAGTTATTTCATTTACTTTTCACGTTAAATGTCGTGATAGAATAGCAATATTAGAGCAGTTTCTAATTATATTGTTGTGAATATGTAACGTCCGATTAAACTGTAATATTGATGCTTTGTCACACCCATCATGCATGATTAATCATGAGAATATACTCGTATTGCTCATTGTATATTAACGTATGCATAGAATGTATAGATTTTGCAAAATGTTTTATAAAATGGCACATGGTAAATTACTAAATTTCTCAGAAACTCTTCTTAATTTTTTTTAAAATCTGAGGTAGTTATAATTTAAATTTAGTAATTTACAAGATTGCAGCATATTTGAATGATTACGGATGAGAATTAGGACACTGTATATATGTCGTAGAATGATTTGATGTTTAGGTTTTTTGCAAAAAAGACGTACTTACTTTACTGTTCCTACCTACATTGACGACGTCCGTGGCCTAGTGGATAGGTGACTAGCTTCTCGGTCTGGAGGGGCGGGTTTGATCACCGCTGACAGCAATATTTATGTGACGAGCATTCATATAGAATCTATATTATAGATTGTTTCTTAGTTTTAATATTAAATATATCGTTGAATTAGTATCCAATAATACAAGTTTTACTTAGTTTGGGGCTATCTTGATCTGTGTATAATATGTCCGTATATATTTATTGAACGTGATTGTAATTTTACTCGAACAAAAAAGTTAAAAAAATAAATAAAGTTCTTTATAATTCTAGTTAAAATATCTCACCTCAATACCACAATGACGAACCAATCAGAATAGGTGTAGGCGTGCAATCAGCCAATCAACATTTAAAGAAGTACAATCTTACCAAACCGACTAGCTTTTTTGCAAAAAACCTAGTAAGATTCAAAAATTTTATAACCGTTGTCTAATTATCCGTGTTTTTGCAAAATCCCTAGGTTTTTTGCAAAAAACCTAAGCATCAAATCATCCTACGGCATGTATGTTCAGGGTAGGCCTGAGTCCCACGGTAGAGTTGTTGTATGGTCTGTGTGATCCTATTAATATTATAAATGTGAAAGTTTAGTTGTTTGGATGTTTATGTGTTTGAGACGAAAAGACTCCTCAAGTACATAATGTATATGAAGGAAATTTGGTAGAATGAAAGATAATGACCCAAATAATCAAATAGGATACTTTTTATCACGAATAAACTTGATCAATAAAATATTCACGCCCGATTGTACTAAGAATACCTGAAAAAAACGCCTAAAAATAACATAAGCAAATTCGACAGCACGAAGTCTGTCGGGCCAGATAGTCTATAATAAACATATTTTAATTATATCATTTAAAGAAAAACGTTGCATCCACAATTATTCATATCACAGTAGTAGCCATTTAATAAAAAAGAATTCGAATTCACTGTAGTATTAATTCCAATCAATCAACACTACACATAAATCAATGTAAACTAATAAACGAATACCAAACCAAGTTACAAGCAAATAATCAGTATCGCAATTGTTAATAGAATCTTGTCGAAGGTCAGTGTATTTTTAATGCTAACTGTATAACTGCATTGGAGTAGAGGAAGCACACGCTTCCTATGATTTGCAGCTGGCACCAATTTCTTGCTAGAAACGCATTAGTTTAATAAGGGATTTTACCACTGATCACATTCGTCTGTTGCAAATACAGAATTATTATTGAGTACTTTTCTTGAGTAATCCATGTGAGCCCTTTGAACACATGCAATACACATTTCAGTGTTGACCTTCATTAAATCGCTCATTATGACATCGATAAATTTTTAATGATTGAGTACCTACTTTTCTCGACGACGCCATACATATACTATATTAGCCTTATGTTTTTATTGCATGACAGTCACACACAACACATTCAATACTGTTAATAAAACATAAAAGACTTAAATTGATTTAAACAATTTAATTTCCAATTAAATACAAAATTAATAATTTATTCCGACGCGGTGGAGGTGGAGAGTAAGAGTGGCAGAGCGGCGGGAGGCGCTCTCAGCCGTAGTTCGTCTTGAGTAGGCGCGGGCGCGGGGGGAGGCCAATGACAAGTCAGTTGCTTGCGCTACCGTTGAAATGATCGGCGTAGACATGCTCCCGGCCCTTGAAAGCTCCTGCTGGTGGTTTCAAAGTCTTCCACTTAGTTTATATTTCTGATGTGGGCAGTAAACATAGGCGGTTCAGCGCTCTTCGTACAATCCCTTTATTAGTGACCACATCTGCTACGCGTGATACGCCATCGGTTCCAGGAAACAACTTGTTTATTCGCCCAAGACGCCAGCATAAAGGTGGAATATTATCCTCCTTGATTAGGACTAGGTCATCTATTTTGAGCTCTCTACATTTGATTCGCCACTTGGTGCGTTGTTGCAGCTCCGACACGTACTCACTCGACCATCTCGTCCAGAAATGCTGCCTCAGGTGTTCTAGCCGCTGAAAACGGTCGAGACGATTTATATTGTTTTCAATATAGGTTTCAGAGGGTAATGACGTTAAGGGCCTGCCTATCAAGAAGTGGCCGGGGGTGAGCGGTTGGAAATCGTTTGGAGAGGGGCTAAGGGGACAAAGAGGACGGCTGTTAAGGATAGCTTCGATTTGAGCAAACAGTGAAGACAATTCCTCAAATGTTAAATGAATGTTTCCTATTATCCTATTAAAGTGAAATTTAGCCGATTTAACACAAGCTTCAGCTAAACCATTGAATGAAGGAGCGTAAACTGGTGAGAATTTAAATTTATTGCCCTGACTGGCTGCAAAACCTTGAATAGAGTCACTATTTAAATTTAAAAAGTTGCCTATATCTTTAGCAGCGGCAACAAAGTTTCTACCATTGTTGCAGTATATAGTATTTTGTATAATACATTTAATTTTATCATCGGGACGCTCCTCACCTAACTGCCAAATGCACCTTGTGGTCAAAAAACTTGCACTGGAAAAACCATATGTAACGGTATTAAGTCGAAGAGTTTGTATACTATATGTCTCGTTGTCGCGCCACAGTATAAGCTGTAAATCGCGATCAGATTCGTTAACATTCACCTGCCTATACATTTTCTCAATATTCCCTGAAATAATATATTTATATAAGTGGAATCGGATAAGAATATTGAATAAGGAGTTTTGTATAGTTGGTCCCACCATTTGTATATCATTGACTGATATACCCGAAGTGGTGCGAGCAGAGGCATCAAACACGACGCGTAATTTAGTAGATTCGCTTTTATTTCTAATCACTGGGTGGTGAGGAAGGAAATATGAATTTAAAGGTTTTTGTATTGGTGCGATAGACAGATGACCGAGTCTGTGGTATTCATGTATGAAACTAGAATAGCCCTGCTTTAGAATAGGTTGTTTTTTAAAACGGGCTTCTAAGTTAATAAATCTTTTCTTTGCTAAATTATATGAATCGCCTAGACGGTCGCGGTTGTCACGTAGCGGCAGGGCTACACAAAAGCGACCATTCTCGAGGCGTGTAGTTGTAGAAAGAAAATGTTTTTCACAGAGCTTCTCTTCTTTAGTATAGGGTGTAGTTTGAGGAAAGCTTTCCAATTCCCAGAATTTTGACATTCCTTTCTCTAGAATAGGGCAACTGTCCTGATTATGTGAGAAATTGGTAGGAATATTACTATCATTAAACTTACTATACATATCATCATCTTCCTTTAATAAAAAATTACATATGAGTGGCTTCGACGTTTTTTGAAATGATGTTTGTAGGGTTGGCAAGGGACCCGCAACGAGCCATCCTAGCTTGGAGCTACGAAGTATAGGGTAGGGCTTACCTTTGCCTAAGATACGTTGTTCTGAGCCTATAAGGTCCCAGAACAAGTCAGCTCCTATCAACATATCGATGGCGGAAGGCTGATAAAAGCGGGGGTCAGCCAGTTCAACACTAGGTAAATTTAGAGCTCTGTAATCAAACGCAACCTTAGGTAAATCATGTGAAATCTTAGGTAAAACAAGACAGGCTAACATAGCTTTGAATGACTCATTTTTAGATTGTAAGTAAATAGAACATCTCTCTGTATTGAGGTTAAGTGGAGTATTACCGATGCCTACTATACTTAAATTAGAAGCTTGAGGTGACAAGTGTAATTGCTGTTTAGCAGCCTCGCTAATGAAGGAGGACTGGCTCCCACTATCGAGTAGAGCCCGCACTAAAATGGTCTCATTAGTGTTGGGATTTGATATCTTTACCTGCGCTGTACACAACAAAACTTCTTGGGATTCAGAAATAGCCGACATGGCAATAGAATTGGATATATTGTCATTAGACTTCACATTCTCATTGTTTACACCCGGATTGTGCAATAAGGAATGATGGCGGCGTTTACAAGTGTAGCATGAACCAGGAAGGGAACAATGATTAACATCGTGGCCAGGCCTAAGACAGTTTTCACAAAGGTGATTAGTCGAAACAAAAGATATTCTTTCTGCCGGTGACTTAGATTTGAATGAGGCGCAATCATATATACGATGCTTGGACGAGCAAAAAACGCAATCGTATATTTTTAAAGCTCGTTTATCTTGCTTAATAGGTTTATTATTATTCGTCACAATAAATGATTTGGTTTGGGCCCTTGGTGGGGGAAGCGTAGGCGGTCTTGTCTTATCTCTTGTGTCGTGATTGCTACGTTGAATAGATTCAAGTATATCTGCCCGAGTTCTAAGAAAGGTAAAAAAATCGTCGAGAGAAGGAATGTCCGATATAGTGCTTCTGTGCTCCTCCCATTTTAAACAAGTGCTATTATCTAGTTTGGCAGTAACCAAATGAATAATTAAAACGTCCCACTTGTCTGTAGGCAGCCCTAAAGAACTAAGAGCTCGTAAGTTTTTGTTCACATGGTCTACTATGTATCTCAAGGACTTGTTGGTTTCACGGAAACATTCAAAGTTTAACATAGAATTTAAATGATTACTAATTAGTTGCCTTTTGTTTTCAAATCGCTGGCATAGGAGGTCCCAAGCCTTTGGGTAATTTTCATTTGAAACCTCAAGGTTCCCAACGACTCGAGCAGCTTCTCCCTCTAAATATGAATTTAAATAATAAAATTTATGAATTCCCTGTATTTTACTGTTTCCGTGCACCAAAGATACAAAGGTTTCCTTGAACTCTAGCCATTTAAAATATGACCCATCAAAGTTTGGTATTTTTATGACAGGCAGTTTGAATGACAGACCATCGTGTTCACTATTGCAATGATTAGAGCAAGTGGAAGAATTAGAGTGACAATCAAGATGAGGCTTAGAAGAATCATTATCACTTATGAGCTTTTGTGCTAAGGCAACAAGATAATCGAACTCTTGTTCCATTAAATCGCGCATAGTTAACTCACTTTCCTGATTATTATCATTTAGTAACTCTATTTGGCTCTGCAGCCCGTCGAACTCAACAAGTAAAGCTTCTAAGCGAGATAATTTCATTGCAAGTTGTTTTATTTCCAATTCACAAATAGAATCTGAAGAATTAAAAGATTCAATATAATTTTTAAATTTAGTTAATCGTCCTTTAATGCTACTGCGCTTAACAATTAAAGTCTTAAGCGAATCATCCTTTCCGGATTCGGAAGCCATTGCAATGAAATATCTGACTTAACGAAAGCAAATAATAAAGAATATATTATGTTACGATACGCTCCTTGCTTCAAAGACCAGCTGAGCGGGCGCAGATAAGAAACCGGTTCGCACTGCGTCTACACGGCGCGAGGCGGCTGGCAGGGGCACTGTCGGCTAGCGGCGGGGCGGGTGGGCTAGGTTACGTCACTCAAGCGCGCGCTCGACGAGTGCATGCACTGGAATTGAGATAATATATCCGCTAATATGCTGATAATGACAGAAAGGCAAAGTGTGTTTTATTTAAATATTTAACGGATCAAATGCAGTAATAATGATTTGTATTTTTAAATCGCTTTATGTTAATTGTATCTTTACAAAGTGAAAACATCAGCGATTATCGATAGTTTGTCTATGTTGAGAGATTAATTATATTGGCAATAGACTTATAATGATCAAACAAAGGTCAACGACTCGAAGAATTCAATGTCACGACTTTGAGAAAAACAATTTAAAATGTCGGTATATCGAAATAACCGTGATTTTGAAAATTATTTTAAACTGTTTAATTACTAAAAATGTATGCTAGTAACGGTTAAAGTAAGCTAGTTTGTAAGAATCATAAACATATGAGGAACCAAATCACAATTCGCTAAATTCGAAGGGAAAGAAAAGTAGGAATAAAGAAAGGAACGAGCTCACAGTTATGATAGACAGGCAGGCTGGTAGGAAGCGATATCCGGGCGCTGCTGGCTGCTAAGTGGTCGCGAAGTCTTCTTCCCGTGGAAGTAGAGGCCCTCGGCAAATTTAGACAGGCAGGCTGGCTGGCTGGAGTATGCTCCGGGTGGCGCTGCTGGCTGACTCGGGATCTCCGGTGTGGCTCGGGAATGCGGCGCAATGGGCTGGCAGGCGTAGGCGGCCGGCTGGCGTTGAGCGGCGTCGTTGCTAATTGCACGGTAGGCGCGCGATCCGATGTTGTCTCCACACGGCGGCGGTTAGAGAACTCGCAAAATATCGTTAAATTCCGTATTATAGATTGCAGGTCCTGTCACGGTCGCCACTTTTTATGTTAATAAAACATAAAAGACTTAAATTGATTTAAACAATTTAATTTCCAATTAAATACAAAATTAATAATTTATTCCGACGCGGTGGAGGTGGAGAGTAAGAGTGGCAGAGCGGCGGGAGGCGCTCTCAGCCGTAGTTCGTCTTGAGTAGGCGCGGGCGCGGGGGGAGGCCAATGACAAGTCAGTTGCTTGCGCTACCGTTGAAATGATCGGCGTAGACAAATACAAATTCCAGTAGTGACCTTTTAAATACATTTAATTTAGTACTTAATATCATCTAATTAGTTATTTAGTTCTAATTTAAGGTATCTCTTCTCCTTTCTACTATGATTGTTGCGTCTAAAAGTTCGGTTTATGATGAGATTTTCTCAATTATTCTTAACTTTTCATGGATAGCGATCCACGTCACGCCATGCTGTGGTCAAGTATGGATATATCTAATTAACGGGTGCATAAAAACGCGTGTATCGAATGCACAATTCCGTTTCGTAATATCCATAACTTTGTCTACAACTTAGAAAGATCGATTCAGCAAATTTTCACTACCATTAAAATAAAATAAAAAACTATCGGATATGAGAAAGATGTCCCGACACATCTATCGTGATGTTTAATATAATTAGGTCCTGTGTTTGTTTTTTAACTAAATTAGCTCATTGGACCAGTATCCGTCCAATCTCTCTCAAACTCAACTAAGAAATGATTACTGTCTTTTCGTTAAGTAGGAATACGAGTAAGTCATCTTTTAATCTTCCCTTATATCAACACCACTATTTTTGACTAGTGATGTGGGTTATTTATGCATAGTGAAATATAAATATTAAAACGTCTCGTTGTGAATATTTGAGGGGAAACCATTTACAAAGTGTCGCTTCACCTTGACATTGACATTTCAGGTGAAGAAAACATCTGCCGAGTTAAACGTCTACATTTGCGACTATAAATACTGTTTACATTGTATTCTGTACATGTATTGTACAAACTACAGCATTGGAAAGTTGTGAATGTGATGTTTTTGAATATACTTGCTTTAGTATGATGGCGTGACGTTCTTGTTTGTTTGTGTTTGGAAATCAATGGAGCGAGCCCTTCCGATCAACTAATGATCACAATAGGGCCCTAGTTAGGGTTGTCAATTTATTGATAAAAAATAAACATAACATAACATAAACGTTCACGCCGTTTATCCCCGAAGGGGTTGGCAGAGGTACCAATACTTCTGAACTCACATGGCAAGCGCCATCTAGTTTCCAGAGAAGGTACCCACGTTTTGCTTAGACAGTGTACTCACGTGATAGGGGGCAGGCCTATCGCCGTTTTGTACGAATACACTGTCACATGACTAAGTACAACTCAGCCATGTGGGTTTCCTCACGATGTTTTCCCTCACCGTTAACAACCATGATAAATTAACCACACATATGACTTTAGAAAAGACAAATTGGTGTAGGCCCGTCCCAGGATTGGAACTCACGCCCTTCTGTTTTCGGGCGGGTGTTCTACCCACTGGACTATCATGTCGTTCATAAAAAATATTTTCGTATAATTCACTTGATAAATAACACACTATCATTATATGATGTTTTGATATATATATTTTTTGTTTTTAATGTATCTTTAAACGCTACCATCTAAGATCTGAGTATCTATCAGGCACTTAATGATCTATGACATTCAATTTAACTGACAACCCTAGTGGCATACTTTCTGATAGGATCAAATCGATTGTGGCCATTCATGGCATGTCGAAACACTATCATGATACAAATATAGATAAAGGGTCGATTTTCACTGTTACTATGTCACTAAAGTATATCTACCATTGGAGAAATGGGAAATAATTAATTTACATTTATAGTTTTAAAATACCGGCTTTTACCACAGCATATTTATTTTTATTAGCATGATTGTTTTTTAGAATTGGATGTTATTAGATAGTTATCAATACATACACCACTGAGGTGGTATCCTTTCAGCATACATCATTAAATTATTAATGCATCTGTTTTAAAGCTATATAAATATAAAATAATACACGTGCTACTTATATCTGTTATTATTTTATCTAACGTTAGTAACATAAACATGGCTGACTTTTAATTATTATATCAGTCAAATACACTACTGCTGGTTTCTCTGAAAAACTTCCTTAACTCGGCGGTCCCAGCTGCTGTAAACAATGGTAGTAGTAGTACTTGGTCTTTGCCTAAGCACTAGGCCAGCCTAGTGGATTATGTCCAAATCACCCTTGCTCACTCTTTTCACAGTTCCCAAGCCTTTTGGTTCCATATTTAGGACATTAGCTAACAATGAGTTCTAACCGACGATAAATTTGTCCACAGAAAGAAGATAGAATCCCTTGGCAAGATGACGGCGATGAGTCAAGAGGAGATAGTGGCCGGGGCCCGTACGGTGGTCGCAGGCCTGGAGGCTTTGCGAGCGGAGCACTCGCAACTCCTAGCAGGCTTGGCTGCCACCACCGACCATGAGAACGATAAGGCTGGGCTCGTTAAGAAGAGCATCGAGTCTATTGAGCTGGGATTGGGGGAAGCGCAGGTGAGGATTGCAGATTTTTATGGTTGTACATATATAATTCTAAGTCTCAATTTTGCGAATTTTGGCCTTTACAGCACTCGCGCACACATTGATTGATAATCGCACACTCGCGACATCTCTATAAAAATGTTGGTTATTTAACTGTTAACATTGGATAACTGGCCTGTATTTCTGGTCCTACATCAATATTTTTATGTTGAAAAGTACATCAAAGGAATATAGTGTTATTTCATTAATGTAAATATTAAACGAAGTTTAGCAACAAACCACAATTAACATATATTATAAAAAATATCAACGGGCGAAAGACCCTGTCTGAAAACAAAAAAACCGTACCTATGATAAATCTGTAGTGTAATTCGAACGTGAGCGGCACATCATGCGCTCACCACAAAACCACTTCATCTCAATTCCCAATAATATCGATTGCAAATATTGCATGGGACATGACAATGCTACGTGCGTTCCGACCACGGAATGATTTACTACATACATACTTCTACGGCTGTCAAGACTATTGATTGCCATTTCGCACGATCATGCCACTTCTCTATAAGTTCGTTTGTATTCATCAATCCCTTAATATATGCATTTTATTTGATAACTCTTCAGATGCCTGTTTTTTTTAAGTTTATAATTGTATAATAGATCTAAATGTGTTCTCCGTGATAGTCCTCTGACATAAGCATTCGAATGGATCTTTATGTCTCACTATTTTACTACGATTGGTCCTCTCCACCATGATTAGCTGTTTAGACATACTTTAACAGAACAATGTTAGCCTCATTTAAATTCATCTTTGTATTGTGTGTAAATTGAAATTATAAAATATGCAAAAGGTTGCCATAGCTAAGATCATAAACATGCCCCACATTTCGCCATTTCCAAGTGATAATAACTGCCCTAGATAACTCGTTGCATGTTCAACATTTTTCTTTCTAAAGAGCGGAGCTTTTCATCACATAAAGGACCGGTTTCCCGAAGGCTGTGTTGCGTTCTAGTTACGATAAAGCACGACCAGACTCTTCACGATGTAGGAACCTACTTACTAAGTGCTGCACTACTAGCTTGCTTAATTGCTATTGTTTCTAGCATAACTACTACTAAGCTACAAATCTATTTATCTTTCAAAATGTTAAGGGTAATTGGAGTAGGGAGGCAGTTTTTTAGTATGGATCATTTATGTTTAAACTAGTTACGTGTACTAAAATATTATTATGAATTCTTACACTAATAGAAAGCGACATAGAATATTAATGATCCGTAAATTTAATAGTTTTTCGTACATAATAAAATATAAGATCCGTGCGAAGCCTAGCTACGTCGCTAGTACTTAATGAAGAAAAATAGATTATCGAAGTGAATAATGTTATTACTACGGAAATATTTCTTTACACACTTTCATTCATTGATGTTGAGTTGTAAAGAGATGATGCATGCGGGGTACCATGTAAACTGGTTTTCACTTTGTCCGCAAACTAAAAATACGCTCGTGAATAGTTTTAACTTGACTGCTGAAAATGACAGGTTTTTAGGTATTCTAAAGAAAATAATTATTCTACGTTTATTGCTGTTGACTTAAATAGATCTCATATTTAAATTATAACTAGAAAATATTTACGGAGTTTCCACTCGCACTTTTTACTGACTAAGACCTTTTTAATGTTAACGTTATAATTTTGGACACGGTTATTTTAATAATACCCTAACCATTAAACGAAAGTACTATTTTATAGATGTCAAAAAAAGTCTTGAAGAACCTTACGTATTCTGTAAGTTATTTTAGTTCTTGCCCCGACAACTTCTAGCTCTAATTATAACGATATTGTAGCAACTACTTTTATTAAACTGGATATCGAATAACCAATTCCTGATATACAATGTTTTTTTTCATGGGTGTCGTATAATGCGAAAAAGGACACAAATAATTCATTCCGTAGCTTGAACGACTCCTTTTTATCAAAATTAGATAGAACTACGTCGAATCTCCATAGTACCATAGCTCTAGTTAGTTCGTATGCACTACCTCTCCCCTCTTGACTGCTGAATGACCGTGGGAAGTCATGAGAGGGTGCGTTGACTAGATATTGACACTCACTTCCGTCCGGGGTTATTGCTCTTGTTAACCTGTTATTTACGCGAACGCACTCGCGTTTTTGTTTAGACTTGGGTAATCATATCAGAGATGAATATATATACATACATACATACATATACTCAGGGCTAGAATTCCCAAAAAGAGGTAGAAGTAGCTTAGAATTAGAATTTTTTCTGCCATGTTTTGATCTGAAAAAAGAAAAAGATTTTAAAATAAAGGTTGTCGGTAATGTGTCTCCAGACACATCGCCCACGTTCTTACGTCGCATCTTACGATACCCGAGAGCAGAAGTGGGTTAGTGAAAAGACTACTTGCTTCCTGTCACCTATCACGTGATGTTCAGAAGTATAAGTACCTCTCCCCACACCTTCGGGGATATATGGCGTGGACATTTGAGTTTAATATATTTTTAAAAGGTTTTTGACCTCGTAAATAGCCAACTTAATCCCTACATCAAATTCCAGATGATGATGGCCCTCTTAATCCCTACATCAAATTCCAGATGATGATGGCCCTAGCCTCCCACCTTCAATGCGTGGAAGCTGAGAAACAGAAGCTCCGAACCCAGGTGAAGCGGCTTTGCCAAGAAAACGCTTGGCTTCGTGATGAATTGGCAGCGGCCCAACAAAGACTGCAGGCTTCTGAACAAAGGGTCGCGCAGCTTGAGGAGGAGAATAAGCATTTGGATTTTATGGCTTCTATTAAGTAAGTTATTTGAGAATTATCCTTCCTTATATGATAAGAAACAGAGGCTTTGCCAGGAGAACGCTTGGCTTCGTGACGAGCTAACTGCTGCTCAGCAGTGATTGCAGGATTCTGAACAACGGTTTTGAGGCGGAGAATAAGCATTTGATTTTATGGCTACTATCACGTAAGTTATTTGAGATTTTTTCATACAGAAAAGCTTGCAGATGTCTGAACTACGGGTCGCGCAGCTTGAGGAGGAGAATAAGCATATGAAATTTATGGCTTCTATTAAGTTTTTTAAGAATTATGAGAGCTCACCCCTTAGTTTGAGAATCCAGCAGAGCTAGTTATTACTTTTTTGCACATCTGGTAGATTCCTATCCTTGTATGACTGTTCATCACCAACTTAGTTATTACGCTATTGAGCATCGAATTTGTGATCCCAAATGAAATTATTACGATATTATACTAAACAAAATCATGATTTTCGATATTTTATTAATAAACTGCAAGAACGAATGTCTTTGACATAACACTGAAGGTCAAATACTGCTACAGTTTTTTGCTAAAATAACGGTCATCTTAGCTTTGTTTGATTTAATTTCAAGAAAATATGTTTTAAAAACATAATATCTCGAAATGGTTTTTTAATCAGCACCACTTTTGTAAAACTTTGCATACCGAATTCCCACAATAACTGATATTTCCGATTTCTAGTCTTTCCACGGGGGTCACAAAAGGCGACTTAGGGTTTTGTGGCTTTTTTAAAAGATTGTTTGGCGATGTGCTTGGATACACTACGCAGCTATTTCAACAGTAATTGTACAGCTATTTCAACAGTCATTAAACAGCTATTTCAATACATTCTCTCAAAAATCCTATTTAAGATATATTAAGGTTTGCTGTGAATCTCAAATTCTTTTCATCCTGTGCACCTAATGAAGTAAACCATGATCTCTGTGCTTTATAGTTACCTAAAAAACTGAATCACCATTTAAACTTTGTTTGACTTAACCTAACATCATATTGTCAAAATGCATTCCGGTGTTGATTTATCTTATCCCCAATAATAATCCATAGAAATTGTTAATCACACACTGAAACGTTCACTGCAAGATATAAGGTTTAAAGCGTCGCGACATCATCCTTTCTTCAACAAATGGCTTATGTACTTTTGGCCTAAGCCTAGCCTTTCTGTCCTGGATAGTGTTAAATTGAAAACCCTACATAAGTATCTTTCATGGTGAAAAACATGTACAAGTAGCAAGAGTATATTTAAATAAAACTATTATAATATTATGACCGTGGGTGATCGTAAGAGGCGACTAATGGTATAGGGGCTTCTTAAGTGATTTTTGGGCGATGTGGTTGGAGACCCGTCACCAAAAACATTTATTATTACCATCTTTCCCCCAATCAACTTCCAAAAGTGGCTGAGGAATTCCTCATTCCAAAGCTCTGGCTACCCCGTTAAGGGATTTATAGGCGTGAGTATATGTGTGTATGTATGTATTATAATATTATATACATACATTTACTCACGGCTATAAATCCCTAGAAGGGGTAGCCAGAGCTTTGGAATGAGGAATTCCTCAGCCACTTTTGGTTGGTGTCTCCAACAGCATCGCCCAAAAATCCGTCAAAAAGCCCAAATATCCTTAGTTGCCTCTTAGGAACACCCACGGGAAGAAACTGGTAGTGCTATTCTAAGCCCACACGACACAGCTTATTATAATATTAATTTCTGAAAGTTAACTATTATTTATTAATTATGCATGAATTCATAAATAAAAGATGTTATTAAAGGAAAGAAAAATTTCGACACTGGCGGGGCTCGAACCCGCGACCTTCGGGTATACGCCCCCGTCGTATACCCGTATTACGTATACGTATTTCCTTTAATAACATCTTTTATTTATGAGTAATAATCCCCACATGAGGAATTCATGTCAAAAAACATTAAATTATGCATGAATTGTTACAGGAAATACGACAGTGATGTGACCGAAGAGTCGGAAACAAGAATCAGTGGCCAAGGCGAGGGCAAGAGGGACGACCCCATGGTGGACCTATTCCCTGATGATGATAACGATGATAACAGAAATAATAAATGTAAGTTTGGAAATTAAAAGTTGTTCAGGTGAATAAGGCATATATAGCGGATAGGTGGAAGTAAAGAGGTGAAAGATAAAAGTAGGGATAATGTGGATGGTATGATTAGAAGAGGAAGGCGCAAGACGTTTAATAACCAGAATGAAAACGTTCTTACAAAGGCGAAAGAAAAGAATGAAAGAGCATGTATGAGAAGAATTATGAACGTAAGGGATGCAAATACGCCTCGGACGCCTGCCTTTTTGTTATACAATTAACATTATATAGTTTAATAGCTACTGCATCCAAACTGTTAACCTTTTTCTACTGAGTTGTGCGGCACTGTCACATTCCTTTGATGAAACAATTAATGTCTCGGTTTCCACGTATTAATTGTTTAACTATAGTGATTCTATCGTACATTCTCAATAAATCTAACATATTTATAAATAACATACATACATAAAGTCACGGCTAATAATCCCTAGAAGGGGTAGCCAGAGCTAAAAAATTTGAAATTCCTCAGCCACTTTTAGAGAGTTTTATGGGGAAAGTTTGGTAAAATAAGGGTCTTCAACCGCATCGCCCAAAAATCCCTTAAAAACCCTAATACCGTTAGTCGCCTCTTACGTACACCCACCGAAAGAAATGGGGTATTGTTATTCTAAGCCGACACTACACAGCTTAATATTTATAAATTAATGTTTTTTTTACAGCCATGTCCCCCACCCCGCAATCTCAATTCGCTCAACAAGTAACTGCTGGCTACGAGATCCCGGCGCGGCTGAGGACGTTACACAACTTGGTCATACAGTATGCCTCGCAGGGACGGTAAGTGGCTTCAATATTTTATTATTTGTACATACATACAAGCCATCTGGAATTTTATTTATTTAAACACTTTATTGCATACAAAACAACACACAAAAAGTAAATTACAGATTAGGTACAACAGTATATGTACACAAAGGCGGACTTATTGCCTTAACGCGATTTCTTCCAGTCAACCTTTATGGTGAGGAACAAATAGACAACTCTTTAAACCATTATGGTCAAGTATACAGCGTGTTAGTTTGACGGCGATCGTTACTTCAATATTAATTCGTATAGTAATGTTTAATGCTTAATATCCACCATATGAAATAAACAAAAAGGTTAAAACCGCTCTAGCAGGAAAACTTACTTTCTCCATCAGATGGAAAACTGTAGTTATCTACACTAGCCTAGCGCACACACTCCTACCCGTATAATGTCTCACCCACACACAGAGAACAGCGAGCGCGTTCACTAATCACGCACACATACTCGTGACCGTATGAACCGCACTATGACAGCAATGCAAATTTGAATTTCGCGGCCATGTTTACATTTTGATTTTTCTTTGAACTTATCGCCGAGCCTGGTGAGGCTGTGGTCTTAGTCGCCTCGTATTTCAATCCAGTATTAAATATGGGGTAGTGTAATTCAAACATTTTCAAGTAAATAAAAATGTATGAAGAATAAAAGAGCATGTATGAAAAGATTGATGGATGTAAACAAAGCTAGAGAGGTTTGCCAGGATATTCTCTGCCTACCCCAATGGGAACTAACGGCGTGAGTATGTATGTAATGTATGTCCTTCATGAGCGTAAGATAATAAAGTTAAAAACAAATAGAGACCCTCGAAACGATACATTTACATGGCATAAAATAAAGTGCGCAAGAGATACCTATTCATTCATTAACCGACATCGAAATTGGAGGAGTTTTTAGTGTATACTAAACTCTCTCGGGGCTAAAGGGCTCTAAACGGGTGTATCTGTACTCTATCACAGTTAACTAAAAAATATGAATAAAAATAACTCACCCAGTTTTGATTGGCAGTGGCAGATCCTGGCTATCACCTTTATTTGCGCAAAACGCAGAACATTTTGAGAATTAACATTATAAAACACCAACACTGAATGTTACCATAGCACGAATACCCTCTCTAGCTCTCGAGCCAAATTTAAATTATCTCCGGCAATAGCATAAAGCCGCACCATCTCCGTTCTTTGCTGGTTCGTGTACGCCATATTTACTCAACACAATCACAACACAAGATACTGAAACTGAACTCACACTCCGAAAATTAATGCGAAAAATCAAAGTGACATCCAATCATAAGCGACACAAACACAATGAGCGAGCTACAAAGAAACAACTAACTTAGTACTAAACTAATACTGTTCCTTTGATGTGATGCCGACAAGCCCGCCCGACTTGATACGTATGCAGATTTTGAATTTCGCGGCGATCGATGTTTACGAATTATGAATTTTTCTCTGAACATACTGCCACATTCCAACGCAGTATTAACTATGGGGTAGTGTTATTCAAATTTATCACGTCAAATAATAACATGTAAAAAATAAGAAGATATTAGAAGCTAAGTTCGAATGATTACTTTACTGGCCTTGATTTGGCCGCCGGTTAAGGGTCACGGCGGGTCGCAGCTGTCAGCTGAGTTGCCCGCCTTGTCATCGCGTTTCACGCACACATTGAGCGTGTTGGTGTCAATGGTACTACTTTCTTAGTGCAAATTTTAACAAAATTTGAAAAAAAATAAGTGTGTTTTTTTTCAACGAATTCTGCTTCTATACGTGATAATTAATCATACTTTTCATTGAAAACAGTCGTTACAATTACACCCTGTATATGCAACTTAAACAGAACTTAACTAAACACAACTTATTTACAACCTGAATATTAATTATATATATAATAATTATTATATCAAATATACTATACAATATCTTAATTAATATACATGTATGTACATACTTATATAATATAATAAATACCAATATATACATATACCTAACTTTATACAATCTACCAACCTAAGGTTTTTAAAAAAAGGGATTTTAGTTTATTTTTATATATATTTAGTGATGATTACAGACATATTTCTACTGGTAGTGAGTGGAATGTACATACATACATACATATACTCACGGCCGTAAATCCCAAAAAGGGGTAGCCAGAGCTTCAGAGCTAAAAACTCCTCAGCCGCATTTGGAAGTTAATAGGGGAGAAGATGGAAACAATAAAGTATCTTTGGTGATAGGTCTCCAACCGCATCGCCCAAACCCCACTTAAAAAGCCCCACACCCTTAGTCGCCTCATACGACACCCTCGGATAGAAAGGGATAGTGATATTCTAAGCCGGCACTACACGGCAATGTGAGTGTGAGTGGAATGTGTGGCCTTAAAAATTAATTTAAACTATGCTGTTGCTTTCATTCTCATTTTCTCTGTGACCATAAGTATTGTATTGTAAGACTACTAATTTTGAATACCTTTCAAAATTTATGAGCGGTGCTTAATTTTATTATTTATTCGGGTAACCAGAAATCCAATATGAAGTGAATTCTTAAAATTCAAATTTTGATTTTGCCTCTCAAATTTTGTGGTAATAAGATGAGAAGAGACAGCAGCTGGGATGAAATTCAAGCTGTAATTTCCTTAGCCAACTGTATTTAATCTCCTGTATTGAATTTGTTTATCTACTACTACATCGGGTTACGTTGCTGTGTAGTGTCGGCTTAGAATAGAACTACCCCATTTCTTTTAAGGCTTTTAAGGGATTTTTGGGCGAGGCGGTTGGAGACTCATCACCAACAACTTCCATTAGTAACATAACATATAACATAAACGTTCACGCCGAATATCCCCGAAGGGGTTGGCAGAGGTACTAATACTTCTGAACATCACGTGACTTTGTCACCTGGTGTTCAGAGTACCCACGTTTTGCATGGACAGTGTACTCACGTGATAGGGGGCAGGCCTATCGCCGTTTTGTACGAATACACTGCACTGTCACATTACTAAGTACAACTCAGCCATGTGGGTTTCCTCACGATGTTTTCCCTCACCGTTAACAACCATGATAAATTAACCACACATATGTCTTTAGAAAAGAAAAATTGGTGTAGGCCCGACCCAGGATTTGAACACTAGTCGTTTGCACGATAACCGAGTGTTCTACCCACTGGGCTATCACGGTTGCTATATAGTTCCATTAGTGGCTGAGGAATATCTAATTCCTTAGCTCTAGCTACCCCTTCTAGGGATTTATAGCCGTGAGTATATGTATGTACAATCTATATCTATTACAAAAAAAAGGATTGTAAACAAACCATTGCCGGGAATAAAATCGTAGATTTCATCAAGAAAATACTTCCATGACACTAGAATTTCACATCCGTCAATTATAAAACACATTCGTCGAATGATCCAGCTACAAACTAAGTATTAATTGGAGATAAAACTTGCAAAACACAAAAAAATTTAAAAATTTGGTTACTTAATATTTTTTCCAATGCAAAAATTTGGGATGGGTATTGACATTAAATAGTAATGAAAGAATGACAGTAATCGATTACCGATTGATGAATCGATGTAAGAAGATCCAATATATCAAAATCGCAGTGAATAAAATGTATAACACTGTAAGCTATTGTATTTTTAACAAAAATAATAATAATATATACACAAAACAAATTTATTACGTTTTAAGTTCAGAAATGGTTAGTGAGTATGTAGATTATACCTATTTTACTATTACATTTAAGTTTAATTTGGTTCGGGCCGATTCTGGTCTTTTTTTAGAAATGTCTTTTATTACGAGGGCTGCTATTTATGTATCCGGAATAAAAAAAAGAAACAAACATATATCAATTAATATGGTTTTATTGCTTCTCAAAATATTCGCCGCTCAGATCTATACACTTTTGCATGCGTTGAAACCAATTTTCATAGCACTTTTTCCACTCAGACTGAGGTATCTCCAAAACGTGCATTTTGAACGCATCGACTGCCTCTTCGCGGCTCGAAAAACGTTGACCACGTAATTTTTTCTTCACATTTGGAAATAAATAAAAATCATTGGGTGCCAAATCAGGGCTGTACGGCGGATGACCTGTCAATTCGATCTTTTGAGCTTCTAAAAACTGAGTTGTGACGGCCGACCTGTGACAGCTAGCATTGTCGTGATGCAGAATGATTCTACGTTGTCGGTTAGTCTTTCTTATTTGTTCAAAGACTTCCGGCAAACAAATGGTCGTATACCACTCCGAATTAACAGTTTTACGATTCTCTAAAGGCACTGTAGCTACATGGCCATTTATACCAAAAAAACAAGCGACCATTTGCTTCAATGTGCTTTTTGCACGAATAACTTTTGTTGGGTTCGGCTCATCTTGGAACACCCACACCGTGGACTGCTGCTTAGTTTCGGGGTCGTAAGCGTAGATCCAAGATTCGTCACCTGTGTAGATATTATAAACAGCTTTTGACGCACCACGGTTGTATTTTTTTAACATTTCTTTGCACCAATCGACACGAGCCTGTTTTTGATCAATACTCAAGTTGTGCGGAATCCAACGGGAGCAAATTTTTTTTACAGCTAAATGTTCATGAAGTATCTTATGTATGCTCGTCATACTAATGCCCAGAGATGCCTCTATCTCACGATATGTAACATGACGATCTTGAGTTATTAGTTCCCGGACAGCATCGATGTTTTGAGGTACAACGACCGTTTTAGGGCGACCTTCTTTAATTTCATCAGTAAGCTTAGATCGTCCACGATTAAACTCGCTAAATAGTCCGGTCAATTTAGGCCTAAAATAAGGAGGAAGGTTACATAAATTCATAAGAAGCTGAAAATTGGCACAATTGTTCAAAACATGATTATAAATAAAACCTCAAAAGTCCCCATCGTTCCGAGGTGTGCTAAAAATTTTACACGGGGTCAAAGGTCAAAAAAATTAGTTTTTTGCGATTTTAAGCGAAACGGTGAGTTTTTCGCAAAATCTTTCCAGTACAAAATTGTAGATCAGAAGATTTTCTACAAAAAATATGTCAATATTTTTTTTCCTAAAAGCCACCATTTTGAAGATATAACGCGTTGAAAAGTTCGATCATTGGTAATCTTCATACTTTGCACACGTTTCCACGCCACCTATGAGGTAGTGTACTTAGCGCGTTTTATTTTAACGTGGTATCTCCTGTAGGCCTATTCCACGGATCTGCATTGATTTTATTTGTTTTAAAACTATTGTAAAATATTATTGTACATATCGGTTGGTTAAAATAATGGCGGTGTAATTGAAAATGAAATGATTAATATTCCTCGTCTGATTCGTAATTTTCCAGGATTACTGTTTTTTTGTCCTTCGTCTTCTTCTTGTTCTTCTTCCTGTGTTTCTTCTTCTTTTTCTTCTATTTCACAGATCAACTGTCCCACTAGCGATTCCTCATTGGTATCATATGAGTCTTCTAGATTAGCTGCAAGATCGTGCTCAACATTAGAGCACGATCGGCCTTGGCAGTTTGTGCATGCCAGGGAATAAAACAGTCCAACTTTTCTGCATCCACATTTAGCATTACAACCTTTTTTACAGTTACAAAATATTGAGTTGAGAAGTTTCTCAGGTGCTGGTGGAAGTAAAGTTAGAACTGGCTCTAATGTATTGTCGACCAACTTCCAACCCCAGTCTTTAGGGTCCAGGTGATTACCAAGACACACTTGAACTTGGTAATATACCCGAAATAAATGTTGGTGAGCAGCTACTGAGGTTTAAGTTATAACACCTTATAAGTGATGTTCATACGTGGCGTACATTTGCAAAGTATGAAGATTACCAATGATCGAACTTTTCAACGCGTTATATCTTCAAAATGGTGGCTTTTAGGAAAAAAAATATTGTAATCTTTTTTGTAGAGAATCTTCTGATCTACAATTTTGTACTGGAAAGATTTTGCGAAAAACTCACTGTTTCGCTTAAAATCGCAAAAAACTAATTTTTTTGACCTTTGACCCCGTGTAAAATTTTTAGCACACCTCGGAACGATGGGGACTTTTGAGGTTTCATTTATAATCATGTTTTGAACAATTGTGCCAATTTTCAGCTTCTTATGAATTTATGTAACCTTGAATGTATAAATTGACCGGACTAAAACCAGTGATACACAGTGGTCTTTGAGGGTGCTTCATCCCCAAAAGTTGAAGTAAGCTGATCGATGCACTGTTTTTGAGTTAGACCACGCCGAAAATCGTAAAAAATCATGGCACGAAAATGTTCACGAGTTAAATCCATGGTGGTGAAGACACGCAATTTTCAAAATGACGCTACGATGTGAAAACAATTGACAGTCACATAAAAATAAATGTATTCTAAAGCTAAAGAGTTCTATTTTTAAATGATGTAATTACTTTTTAAATTATTGTTCTGTAAGTGGCCAGTTCCGGATACATAAATAGCAGCCCTCGTAATCGACTAAGGATTTTGCCGTGTAGTGTCGGCTTAGAATAACACTACCCCATTTCTACCCGTGGGTGATCGTAAGAGGCGACTAAGGGTCTAGGGGCTTTTTAAGTGATTTTTGGGCGATGTGGTTGGAGACCCGTCACCAAAAACATTTACTGTTACCATCTTTTCCCCTTTCAACTTCCAAAAGTGGCTGAGGAATTTCTCATTCCAAAGCTCTGGCTACCCCGTCAAGGAATTTATAGCCGAGAGTATATGTATGTATGTATGTAATCGACTAACGGCCCGTCCCGGCTTTGCACGGGTTGACACATTTAATTTACACATACAAAACATTTCGTTATTAAAGATAAGTCAGGTATGAATAATGTGATGCGTTTGGCATTAATATTGGCTGTCAGTCACTCGGGGAATTTAATCTGTCTTTTAATTTTATACATAGGATTTTTTAGTGTAACTTCTAAGGTTTATTGTGGGATTGGGATTAGTTTAATTTTATTAAATACGTAAAAACGCATGTTCTATATTTACGTATTTAATCATTTTATTTCTGTAGCAATTGCTCCGGAAAATCGCTATACTAATTTTTGCTCAAATGTGCTCTCATGTAAGTACGAATACCTATTAAAAAAAGGTTATAGACGATAATTATGGCCGAAAAGCAAAATATCCAAGTACTACGTCTTCCTCCGTACCACTGCGAACTGAACCCAATAGAACTAATTTGGGCTCAAGTAAAGTCATATGTAGGACGGAACAATAAAACATTTAGAATGCCCGAGGTTAGGACTTTACTGGAAGAAGGTATAGCAAAAATTGGTGCAGCGCAGTGGACAGGATGTATTAGTCACGTTATAAAAGAAGAAAAAAAAATGAAGGACCTGGAAGGTTTAATTGATGCTGCGACGGATTCCATACAAGAAAAAATTATAATAAATGTTGGCGACTCTACGACCACTGATGATGAATCGGATATCGAAGACCTACCTGAGACAACCTAAAATATACATTAATACCTAAGTTATGTTTGCCTAGATTACTATATTAAATCCATTTTCAATGTAAATGACTGCCTCCATGGTCTCGCGGTTAAGCGCTTGGTTTCAAGTACGGGGTCTTGGGTTCGATCCCCGAGGGGTGGTAACTTTACAAAGATTTGTAAGATTTAACCCAGTTTGGAAGGATATTGCAAAATTAAGATGATTCCGTGCTTCGGGCACGTTAAGCCGTCGGTACCGGCTACTATTACGGTAGTAGTCTTTAGTCTACCAACCCGCAATTGGCCAGCGTGGTGGATTATGGCCATATCGCCCTATATAGGGTAGGCTCGAGCCCCTTGATGGGAACATATATGGGCTGTGAGGAATTTAAATAGTAAATTGTTTGGTAGCATTTAAAAAAAAATTGAATGTGAGTGTTAACGATACAGTAACTATTATTTCATACTTTTAACTGAAATTTTAAACATATCTTGGTTTTTTGTATTCGATTATCTTGAATAATTTTATAAGAAGTGTATGTACATCAAACATTTACACAAATTAAATTATATATATATATATATATATATATATATATTATTTCAAAGTGAAAAGATAAATCTTTGTTTTTTGAACGTCAAAATTCAACTTAATGGTAATGGCGTAGGTATGTGACGACCCCACCGCCCGTTGTTGGAATGGCGTCGAGATGATATGTTCATCAGCTTGCCTTTCACTGTATTATCACAGTTCTATTCACCCTGCTGTGTATCAATCAACAAGTAATTTGTATTTATACTTTAGTAAGAAAAACATTTCGATGCCATGATTTGGATATTTTTATGACCCTGCTAGTGTGCGAATGAGTTCGCCGTCTAGAGGTCGCAACAGTCTCTTCTCTGCATACCCCAATGTTGGCTAACGTGAGTATATGCATAAAAGTTATTATAGGGAACGTAATGTGTGTTTTACATCTGTTTATAAGTATACGATTAAATTGGATCAAGAAATTTGCTTACAATTAGTAACGTATTCGATGTTTACGTCGCCGTCGATTATATTGGTTACAACACTAAAATACTAAAAGGTCATTGACGTTTCTTTGTTTACAACCCTATTTTTTCTAATTGATACAGACGGTATGTATGTTTGTACGTCGGGAACCCAAAGCGTCAATTTTGAGACAACATAAAAATAAACGGAATTTTAAACATAGTCTAAATATTAACATTTTGATCAACGGTATTGAGGTGTTGCTTTTACTTGCATTCTATTTTCATAAATAATGTATATTTTCCAGTTACGAAGTAGCAGTGCCACTTTGCAAGCAAGCGTTAGAAGACCTGGAGAAGACTTCCGGCCACGACCATCCAGATGTTGCTACCATGCTCAACATACTGGCTTTAGTTTACAGGTTTGTGACTAATTATAATATAATGTATTTTGGGGTATGACATTGTGTAAGATTATTGGTTTTTCTTCCAATGCTTATCATTGTTATATATGACAAAACATTTACCTGGCACGGTAAGTCGATTTATAAAGCTTAGTATTGGTAATGGTTTAAAGACTGTTTGTTATCATGTAAGAAACATATTTACGTTACAAAGATTACTGGCTTGTGGTTAGGGACACTAACTGGAAAATATATAATATAAAATAGTATTTAAATACTGTCCAGAGCCAAGAAACAGTCGTCCATATTCATCATGTAAATGATGCTCTCAACAGTAATCAAACCCGTGATCTCTGTACCCAAAAGCTAGTCAACTATCCCCTAAGCCAGAGCCTCATATATATGTCATTGTGAAGGAACCCTGCAATAATACGACAGTTGGAAATATTGCTATTCATTATCATCTCGGCTTATTAACATTCAAGCCTCATTTACAATTTTCACAATTACCGATCCCATCCTGTCGAATATATTACTTTAAATGTATTCCTTAGAATCAATCTTACTAGTAGACTTCTTCTTCTCTTATAAAAAGCACAGCTTCCTTTATATATTTCCTGATATTATCTGAATATCCTACAGAGATCAAAACAAATACAAGGAGGCAGCAAACCTACTGAACGATGCGCTATCCATCCGTGAGAAGACACTCGGAGAGAACCACCCTGCCGTGGCTGCCACGTTGAATAACTTAGCTGTCTTGTATGGGAAACGAGGTGAGGAAAAAAATATAATATAAGTACATATACTCACTCACGGTTATAAAGATAAAGATAATTTATTCACAAAAAAGTTTTTTAATACTATCTAAACGTTACATATCCCAAAAAGGGCCAGAGCTTCAGAATTAGAAATTCTTAAGCCACTTATGGAACTCAAGTGAGAAAAGGATTATTTTAAAAAGATGCAAATTGTTGGTGATACGTCTATAGCCAAATCGCCTAAAATCATACAAAAATCCCCAATACCTAATGCGCCTCAGCCACTTCTGGTAGTTGAGTGGGGAAAATATTGTAAAATAAAGGGGATTCCTTTCACATCCGCGGAAAAGTGGGGTGGTGCTATTCTAAGCCGACAGACACTACACAAACATAATACCGTAATTTACCTATAGCTGTGTAGCAAACTCTATACAATTTTGCCATTACATAGTAAGTGTGATTAAATAACGAAGTCACATGTGCATTTTATCTTTTATATAAAGATCTTGCATCCCAGAGTTTGTTACAAAACCCCTTTAGAAGTGAAAGTGGATGTTTTAAATTTAGTTTCTGTATTCAAAAATGTCAAAAATAGTCTTTTCTAATTTGTTAAAGATTTACATTTTGGCACAGCTAACTTGTAAAGATTTGAGAATAAATATTTTATTCTATAATTCCAGGCAAATACCGCGAAGCCGAGCCACTTTGCAAGCGAGCCCTTTGCATTCGAGAGGCTGTGTTGGGACGAGATCATCCCGATGTGGCCAAACAACTCAACAATCTTGCACTACTCTGTCAGAATCAGGTATCAGTATTTTTATCATATTTTACTAACTGCTTGGAAAACACATGTTCATGTAGGTTTTCTTTAGTATGATTTCCATCCTCATTCATTTATTTATTAATGGCACACCAATAATACTGTCACATCATTAAGCAACAATAATGACCCTTTGTTAGAACTCGTACCCATTATATATTTTTGTACAAAAAACATAGTTTATATAATAATTTATGATGATTGTTAACGGCGAGAGAAAACATTCGTGCGGAAACCCACATGGCTTAGTTGTGATTGTATTGATTAGATTGTATTGAGTGTGTGTAAGTTATATGACAAGTCTATTTTACAAATAGTCACGTGATACACTATCACGTGACTACACTATCCAAGTTAAACGTGGGTACTCTGAACACAAGGTGGCATTAATGTCATATGATTTTCACAAGTAACAATTCTCTGTTACTTATTTTTCCAGAATAAATATGAAGAAGTAGAACAATATTACCAGCGTGCCCTCGAGATATACGAGAGCAAACTCGGACCCGACGACCCCAATGTAGCCAAGACTAAGAATAATTTGGCTTCGTGTTATCTCAAACAGGTGAGTGAGTGATTTAATAAGCCTGACTGACTGGTCTGATTTAAAGGCTAGTGAATCATTTTGTCAGTGGATGATTGTTACCAATGAGTTTCACAAATGATTCCACACATATATGAGTAACAGAAACAGCCTATATGAAGACAATTAGAAATCCAGGAAAGACTAGGAGTAGTGCTCCAGTAAAATAAAGGATGTTGGTGATGGATCTCCTACCGCAACGTCCAAAAATCCCATAAAAGCCCCAATACCGTTAGTCGCTTCTTCCGTACACCCACCGGAAGAAACGGGTTAGTGCTATTTCGAGCCGGCACTACACAGCAAATATACAGACTGCATTCCTAAATCTTAATACAATTCCTTGTTTGATGTTAAAAGCAGTTACTAGCAGAAGACCTTAAATGGATTTATTGTCTTTTCAATTTTTTTAACGATAAATATTTTGTGGTTTCAGGGAAAATACAAAGAAGCTGAAACACTGTACAAGCAAGTTTTAACAAGAGCACATGAACGCGAATTTGGAACGATCGATGGTAAGTGAATAAATATTTATTTTTAGTAGGGAGCTGTTATGGAATTTGTATTTTAATATTAACTTTTACTTGTAAAATATACTTTATAACATATTCATGTGTAATATAGTTCTCAAACAAAATATGTCTAACATATTGTCAACACCATGTAGGGCTCATAATGAAAACCAGTTCTGATTTTGTGTATACCCATACACAAATCAGAAATTACTGATTGTGGGCCCAATTTAGCGAAACCATTTCTTTAAATTATGTCATTGAATACTGTATGTGTGTGCTAAATAAAAAAAATCTTTTCTTTTCTTTTCTATATTTTATAGAAAGTGACCTAGATAATTTAACGTCTGATTAGAGATCTTGTACCTAAATTAAGTTATATTCCATTCATTGAAAATGAATTAAATGCATTTTTATTTGCTCAGGAGGGTTTAATTCTAATAACCTCCTTTGAGTGTGAAAATCTATAATTAATGTGGAATTTTAGTCTTTGTCTAAGTTAACCTAATATCATACTTGTTTTATAAGATTAAATTTCTTAGTATAATTAATATGAACTTTTTTAAAATAGTATATATTCCATGAAGTGGCTGGCTACCGATTGATTGCAATTATGTTAAATGCATGCATATTCTTTTTACAAAATTTTAGTATGATTGACTGTATTAGCTTTCTTATAATTTATTATATTTTATTTATTTCAGAATTTAAAGCGTCATTACTTAGGTTCAAAAAATAAGGAGTATTCATTAATATTATATTTTCTGAGGCTTGACATTCCTATTTTAAGTTCAACAATTTTTTTTAAATATTAGAATTATTTTTATTTAAAAAAAGCAAAATGTGATTATTGCTTTGGTGATTATATTTTGCTCAATTCTAAGGCTCATACTTCAATAAATAAAAAATATCAGTACACATTGTCATAAAAAAATTCTGCCTGTTGGAAATATACATTTGTAATAATAATAACATACCAATGTGCTGGGCTATTAAAAATAATTAACACAAGCAATAGAGAATATGCACGATTTCTTGTTGTTTTAAAAGTTTCTACTAATACAAAATCTGCAAAAATCATAACAACAATCTACAAAAACATCTAAACCATTAAGCTTATAAACAAATATAAAAATTACAATAACTTTCGGGTGATTTAAAATGTGTTTCCGACGTCATATGTACATTTATTTTATAAAAAACAACAACGTTTTGGTTGATTGTTAAATTGTCAACTAAAATTTAGAAATGTGAATGATTAAGTAATTTTATAACAATAACATACGAAATGGTTGTGATGATCTTATGTGCCAAAAAATCATGTAATGTTACGACACATGACATTCCAAAAAAAAACGGAGTATACATGTGAATTTTAAAAAAACCTAAGCTTTTAACGATTAAATTTCATAATAAAAATACGATAAATTATAAAAATTTCACCATTTTATGTGTGCATGTTTTCTATTGTTACTTGAAAATGAAGTTTTTCATTAGCATAGTTCTTGCTACGGATGATTACAGCTGATAATTTTATGTTATATTTTAAATAATACCCGAAAGACAGTACAAATTATGTGAGAACTGTTATAAAACCAAATTAAATTTAAACTTTTTACTAGCAAATAAATAGATTTACGTTTATGTTCTATGTGTGATAAAATAAAGTACATACACACATAAACTTTTAGCACTAAGTCTGTTGTAAAACTGGTGCCAAACAAGGCTTTACTCAGCTCTCGAAAATGACAATTTACATAATTTTTTGTTTTAATTAGTTTATTTGCAGAATTTTGTTGTATTAGATTAGTTTTGTAGAATTTAAAAATAAAAATATTCATGATAAGTATCCGAAAATCTATCGGTATTTTCGAGAAAATTTTCGTGACTGCATCGATTAAAATATTAATGTTATTCATATAATATTTTAATTCGCTTTTATTAAGTATGTTACACAATCACCATAATGCTAATCAGCAGATCAATGAAGCTCAACATCATTATAATTATTTCACTGACCGTACTATCCAAAGGTTGTCTGTCTGGAAGAGATCGCTTTATGTCATGAGACCACCGATTGTACTTTTTAGTACAATCGGTGGTGGTGGTGTTATATCTATAAAATGGTGTGCAATAAAGAGTTTCTATTTTATTATAAATATATTATATTTCAAAGCCCACAGATATAAAGTGTAAAACAATTAAAAATCTTTTAAAAATAAAAAGATATACTTTTGATGATGTTACTTCAAATAGGTGCCTGATGAATAGTTTAAGTTTTAATAAGCGTAGCTTTTTGTTGTATTGTTTTTTATAGTTTGCTTGTTTGTTTGTTGTGATATTTTGAGACAATACAAAAGTTGTTTTTATAGAGACACAAATATATCTTTATATTATATACATTTAGATTTACTTAGTATACATAAGAATATATAGTCTGACAGGCTGGAAATTGAAAGCAGGCTAATACACACAAATGCCAGAAAATTTACCCCTGGGATGTTGAAGCAAGTCTGAACCACAGATATAGTAATAGGTTAAAGGATGCGCCCTAACTACCATCAATTCGTTTCCTTATAAAGTAGCTTTTTCAACATTTCGTCATTTATTAAATTTGATCAGAAATTAAATAAAAGCGTGAGTGTGGGGTATTAATATAAAATTGTAAAGTGTTTACTCTGACTTGAAATCCCAATTAAGTATCAAAATATTTAATAGTTTAAGCTCTCTTTTCTTAGTTTTGGAGACCAACAAGTAAAGCAGATTTTACGTAGCATTTTTCCTCCTAGTTATAAAGGTTGAAATATAGATCTATTTCACTTATTGTCCGCCTCAAAGAAGTGCCCATTCACTGCAGGATATTTTATCGCAACTTTATAATGTCTAAATATCGATTAATTTAACTTCTTGATTTAATGTCTCAAAGAGTATCAATAAATAAAATAGGTGCCCATTTACAGTGTTTACATATATTTATTTGCTAAATTATAATGTTCACTGATTAAATCCCAAAACTGTGTGTTTATGTGTATTACACACACATAATCGATTTTATTTCAGACATCTATTTCGGCCTATCAGATTATATTTTTTTAAGCAGCGTAAACTAAGATTTTTATAAAAAAGACAACAAGATTAAGAATAGATTTAAAAAAATATATTTTTTAGTTTAGTTTAATAATAATAAGCATAATTTTCAGTAAATTTTAAATCGATCCGTATAAAGAACTTAATTTTTTTAGCGCACTTTTAATTTTAAGGTTATTTTACTAAATATTAGGTAGACTCACTAGATCTCGCACTGCATTTTCAAGATCGCTTGCTTGTTTTTAATAACCATATTTATATAGATATTGTTTTTGAGCATGGATTTATTTTTATTGTTTACAATTGAAAAGCTTTTCTTGCCTTAAGTATTTAGCGTCCTGTATTGTATAATCCGTTATATTGTCTTCCCTAAATATGCTTTGAAATTTTATATCGATAGTCCTTTATCGTAGATTAATCTTATTGTTTTGTTTACATTAAGATATATATAGAAGGGCTGAGACCGCAGTGTTGCTATAAAATAGATTTTTAGTGTGATAAGGATCGGATTTGAAAGAAAAAAGCACCTGGATCTGAAACTTGTGAAATGATTGTCACGAATAAACGTCACAATTGCGAGACATTGATGCTATTCATCACCAAAAAATTGAGATTTGACGTCTAGATATGAAATAGCTTTATTTCATGTGTTTAACGAAAAGGAATTGGCTTAATTTCAGAAAGCACATTTATTTACTTTACACTTATCAAGGTTGGCATATTTGAGTCGATATTTACCATGTGTAAAATATGTTGAATTGTCGGTTTTATTCTTATATTTCCGATCGATATTAAATAACATTTCAAATTTGAAGTCAACACATTTTTCCCATCATGTCTTTAAACTTATGAAGTGTCTATGTACATAATATTTTATTGAGTTATTTTAATACTTGATCAGTAATTTTAACCATGAGCATTTTAGAAAGGTATCCTATTATTGTGATAAGGTTGTAATTGTTAAAGTTATCAACTCGAATGTATTTTATTATAATAGAACCAATATTATTGTTAAGTGTAATTAATTATATAATAAATATTTTAAAGGTTTTTTGTATATTTTTTATTTTATTTTATGTTTTAAATATGGATTGGATTCTCGATTAGGTGAGTGACACAAGTTTGGAAACAAAAAATGTGTGACACAGGTAGTATGGAATAATAATAAAAGTCAAATATTTTACTTTACATACTTCGTTACTACTTTATGACATTACTTAAAAATATATAGTTCAAAATACCATAAGTGTCACACTTTCCTGACTTGTGTCACATATTTTTATTTAAGTTTTGCTTCGTAGATTGGCCGTTTATGGTTTTTAGCTTGGTGTAAAATTTTAAATAAATTTTGTATTCATTTGAAGTTATTAATTTTCCATTTCAATTTCAGGTGACAATAAACCAATTTGGCAAGTGGCTGAGGAGCGTGAAGAAAACAAACATCTACAGAAAGAAAACGCGCCCTATGGAGAATATGGTGGCTGGCATAAAGCTGCAAAGGTTTGTGTCGTTACTTGAACTTAAACTTTCTTATTTGTTTATTTAAGAAATCAACGCCTTATTGCTAATACAATGGTAAATAGGCCAACAGTTCTTAAAAGTAAAGCTAATTATAGATTTCAATATAAATTTAAAAGAACAATGGTTGTAGCAATTGAGACGTACAGAAATTATCAGTTTATAAATTACATAAACTTAAACATATCAAATACATAAATAAATATAGATAGATATATAATAGAGCTATAAATATTATGTATAATATTCTACAATAACACAATTTATAGACAACCAGAATAAGCTGTACTGAGAGAGCACATTTTACATGGATATTTATCTATTACTGATCTACTACATTTTAAAGTTAATATTTTATATTTTGCTACAATTCAGTCGCTAATTCACTGACCTTGTTCTTGTTTTTGCGTGTTTTTTGGGAAAAGGAATTAAATACTTTCTGTCTTTTGAATTTCTTTCTTAAACCATTTCCAAAAGTGGCTAGTGAATGGTAGATTATCATATCTGTCTTGATTTCATAGATGTTGGGATAGCAAGAATCTAAAATGAAACCATTATACTTCATTTGCTTTTAATTTTTACCTAGCCCTATTTTTGCACGATACTTTAGTAGACATTGGTTTCTCTTATCGTGTAAACGACTAGTGTTCGAATCCTGGGTTGGGCCTACACCAATTTGTCTTTTCTAAATAAAAATAAAAATAAAAATCATTTATTTCAGGCTAGTAGCCCATATTTAGCCATTACATACAACACAAAATGAAAACTACAAAATACAAATAAATTAAAATTATAAAAACATGTCAATTAAAAGTTATGTCCCAAAGAATAAAATCAAAATAATAAAAATCAATAAAAAAGAAAATTCATCAAAAAAAAAAAAGTAATAATCAATAAAATAAATAAAATTCAAAATAAAATTAAAATTAATTAAAATTTATAATTACTTTACAAACTATAGTACGAGGGGTGATGCGCTGGCATGTAACTGCATCCACCTCCTCATCATCGGCGAGTCCCAGCGCTCGGACAATGCTCTCAGGATTCCATTAGTGCTAGCCTGCAGGCGCCTCAATAACGAGGCGCTCCGTTTCCTCACTATAGCGTAGAAGTCATCAATGTGAACTTCCGCAAACATGGCGGAAGCGCTACAGTAACGCGGCAGTTTTAATAGAATCCTGAGCGCATCGTTGTACTGCACGCGTAGTGCGCTGTACGTCCGCTGCGTGAAGTTCGTCCACAGGCTACATGTGTAAAAGCTCTGACAGTAAGCTCTAAAGAGAGTCAGCTTGACTGGTATCGAGCAGCGTGCGAACCTACGGGCTAACATGTTACAGCGGACGGCCAGCATCTAAAGACATATGTGTGGTTAATTTATCATGGTTGTTAACGGTGAGGGAAAACGTCGTGAGGAAACCCACATGGCTGAGTTGTACTTAGTCATGTGACAGTGTATTCGTACAAAACGGCGATAGGCCTGCCCCCTATCACGTGAGTACACTGTCCATGCAAAACGTGGGTACTCTGAACACCAGGTGACAAAGTCACGTGATGTTCAGAAGTATTAGTACCTCTGCCAACCCCTTTGGGGATATTCGGCGTGAACGTTTATGTTATGTTATGGTTTCTCTTTCCATCCTTGACACACTTGTGTCTGTTATAATCCCCAGTTTTTTTTCTATGTTTAATGTTTTAACACATTTTCTCAGGTGGACTCCCCAACAGTTACAACAACTCTCAAAAATTTAGGTGCGCTATATCGTCGTCAAGGAAAGTACGAGGCGGCTGAAACGTTAGAGGATTGCGCACTTCGAAGCAGGAAAGAGGTATGGTTTTTATACTCATTTTCTGCATTTCATAATGAGTGGTTTGTAGCCAATGTGTTTGTCATGCTTATAAATTAATTAATTAATATTAGGGCAGAAAAAAAGTTTCAATAATTCGTTGGTCTAAGGCTCAAAGGACCATAGTTATATGTAGCTTTTTATACCCAAGACCAAACGAATGGTGTGATTATTTGGACACATTGCAACTTAAAAATGAATGAACAGATTAGGACACGTTTTTTTATAAGACAGCTAATGAGATTGAGGTTGTTCTGACATTAGACAATATTCTGAACACATCCTCTCAACCTATAATTACTTGACTAAGAATGCGTGAGGTGATTTTTTTACTTTTAGATAAGAGTAAAAAAATTAACAGTTAGTTTACTAGCAAATAATATAATTATATGAAAAACTATTTCATCGTAATTGAGATAAAAACTTTATAAATCTTATACTGTATTGTATCTCTTTTATAGGTTCTGCACTAATCCATTCAAGTTATGGATTCACTCTAATATTCTTTGAGCTGATTTTATAAAATGGATGATACTTATTGACTCACTTACAATTTTTGACCCTAATACATTGAGACCATTCACGGATTAGTTTTAAATAAATTTAATTGTTTTATTACCACGTCGCGGCTATGAACCACTTGTTACCTATTTAGAAAAATATCTTGCGCTTTTTTACTCGCAAAAATAAGTTGCAGACAATCGTCTTAACCTGTTATAACTACTATCGACTGAATTAGTTTACACAATCTCTTGAGAGTTGTCCGTCCTTGAATTGCATTAAATTTGATCGTATAATTGATATGCTTACGCTATAAGTGTTTTCGATAAAAAAATAAAGTTTGTGGCACTATTTCTTGCTTGTTTTTTTGTGTAGCTTGCCTCTAAATTTCGCAATAGAAAGGTCTTTTAGAAATTATCTTCTAAATCATAAAACGTAACACGAGGTTTCAAAATAAAATAAAAAACAAATTAAATCAACCATTCAGTCGAAATTAGTTTGGTGTCATGACGTTTGTCTATAAAATCACCCAATATAATACCTCGAATATAAATAAGCTACATAGTAGAATTATAGTATAAGCCAGTAAAGCACGATTTTGAACTATTGTTTGTGTTTGCACGCGGCAGCATGTCCAACAAGTAAGTCACGACTGTTGACTCGGCGTTTTGCTGATCGCTTCTACACTATTTTGTATTTATTAGGGGTTTTCAAAATAAATATAAAAAACTTCTACGTTTATCTAATGAAGATAAATATATACTGAAGTAAATTAAGAGTTTTCAATTATTTTGAGATCCCCTTTCGATATTAACCCAGATACTCCTGAAACTATTCATGATGTCCGATTTTCTTAATTTTTTGGTATGTGTTTATTTATAGTCCCAATATCTTAGGAAAAATACTGAAAAAAATCTAGTTCATGCCGGAAAATGGGAAAATTGTGGGTGTTAAAAGACCCAGTAGGAGAATCTACTACCAGTATTCGATATAAGTAGGACATTATTCAGAAATGCAAATAAAAATCTGAAGACATCTAGGGTACATTTTTATTCGAAAAAAATAAGACTTACTTAACATTGAGTATGGTATGAGGCAAAACATGTTTTTGGGTGTAACGAAACAACACAATTTTTACAATAAAAATTAGTTTTCTTCTTACACACACCACATCTGAGCTGATTTTCTTTATATTCAACTAGGTGGTCAATTCTGTCAAAACGGGATGTTTCTCGATACGTTTTTGACATTGGACGAGGACCACGTTTTTCAGTTTTTTTATAGGTTTCCAGTAAGCTTCTAGTAACTATCCTTCGGTACATGAGGTGATCGTATTCACCACCGTTGATTTTATATAACTGCCAAGCATTCTGAATACTCATATCGAGACAGTGGCACAGTAGTGGGAAATACCATTTTTTACCTCGAATACTGGTTCTATAAAGACCAATATTTTGGTCAGCTCTATCAACGCCACCCATATTTTCATTATATTTTCTTATAATGCTAGGTTGATCAATTAAAATGTATTTTTTGAGTTGCTGCGAAAACCGCCTTGCATTTTGCAGTGGTTCTACCCTTTCAGTGTTAGATGCAACTGTTACCACACTATTATCGTTCCACTTACATACTAGTATGTTTCCAGGTCTGCTTGACTTGAACTTATAGGTCCCTCTGTCTTGTTTCTTCATATCTTTTTTTGGTGGCAAAGGACATTGAGAAGTGCGGTTTTCTCTTATTGTTCCAGTCGCCTTCAAGCTTCTATTGGAAAGTTTGTGAAACAGTGGAATAGACGAAAAGAAATTGTCGAAGAATAAATGAAACTGAATATGGGGATTGTGAGCTTGTAATATATCTGCAAATTGCAAGATAACGCTTCCACCCAAACCAAATTGTTTGTACGCTTCCGGGATACTCGCCGACTTTCCTTGATACGGCTCAAACCAGACAATATATCCCAATCTTGTTGCACCAACCCAGTACTTGTATCCCCAACGTATTGGTTTTTCCCTAATGAACTGCTTACAACTGTGTCTTCCATAGTACGGTACCATTGCTTCGTCAACGCTGTAGTTTTCTTGTAATGGAGCAAAAGCCAAGAAATTTTTGTTCAATAGTTCTAGCAAAGGTCTTAGTTTCTCGAACTTGTCATCACTGTTCTCAATTGTTGAGTTGTCACAGCAATGTACATTGCTTATAATGAAATCAAATCTATCTCTGGACATAGCTTGATTTACAATACTGAAATCGGCATCAGTGGCCCTCTCCCAATAAATACTTCTTCGTGGAACTGGAACATAGCCACTGAATAAAAGAATTCCCAAAAAACATTTCATTTCATCATTTGTTACATTTCCTACTTTATTTTTCTTGAACGCGTACATGTTTGTGTAACGAACTAGCAATTCAATGCAGTTTTCATCAAACATACAGTTGAAATAGTAAAGCGGACTCTGTAATAAATTTGGGCCCTGTACTGGTTGCCACTCTTGAAACTGAGATGAACTTTGATGATTCCTCCATAAATATTTTTGATTACGCGGCACACTTGGAGTGACAGGTGCAACATGGTGGGTGGATGCAGGGGTATCTAATATTCAATCAGTTTAATCGATCAATATATCAGATTCATCTACTGACGCATCATCTGTACGTCTTTTCTTGGCTAATGCAGATAATGGCAATTCGTCTTCACTGTCAAAACTTTCTTCATCAGAATAGACAAGATCCGCTTGCGCCCTTAGTTGAGAACCTAAAAATAAGATACATATGAAAAAATATAAAAACAAAGTTATCAACTAACTGATAAGTATAATATTTTAGACTATATAGAAAATGTTTTACCTGGAAGATTATGCCAAGTAACTATTTCTTCGTCTCCTGAGTCTTCATCAGTTACATCAGCGTTGGCATTTTCGGGTGGTAAAATAGCTACCCCACTTGGCAAACAATCATCATCATCTAAACACTCCAACTCCTCAATAATTTCATTTAATCTCAATGGTTTATTGTAACGAGGCCTCAAATAAGTAAAAGACGTTGATTCTCCCACTGGGCGTTATAACGGCCACAAACTTTGAAGGCAAATATCTATCTAAAATAATCAAGGCCTTTGTTGTATTATGGAACTATAATTTAGTTTATACTTTAAAACCATAAAAAAATATGATTTGAAATTAATCACTACTAGACATAATAATAAAAACTTACCTTTTTGCAGGCATGTTGCTAAAAAATATCTTCACTTCAAATATACACTGATTTATTGACTAAAAATTGTTGTAAACTGCCATAGACTACTCGTCCATATAAAGATTTATTGCAACTGAGAAAAATAATGCACCAACAACTTGACAAAAACATATGTAAACAATATAAAATTGAGGGTAGAATTGTATAGTTTTTTCGGGCGTTAAAACGACCAGTAGGAGAATCTGGGTTAAGTTAAGTATTATTTTGAGCATATCTTTTAGATTCTCACCTCTCCCATGGCTAAAAAAATTATTAAAATTTCAAAATGGGAGAGGTTTTATTATAAAGTATTTTTTATTATCTACACTTACTTATATTTATATTATATTATAGCAACCGTGATAGCCCAGTGGGTAGAACACTCGGTTATCGTGCAAACGACTAGTGTTCAAATCCTGGGTCGGGCCTACACCAATTTGTCTTTTCTAAAGACATATGTGTGGTTAATTTATCATGGTTGTTAACGGTGAGGGAAAATATTGTGAGGAAACCCACATGGCTGAGTTGTACTTAGTCATATGACAGTGTATTCGTACAAAAACGGCGATAGGCCTGCCCCCTATCACGTGAGTACACTGTCCATGCAAAACGTGGGTACTCTGAACACCAGGTGAAAAAGTCACGTGATGTTCAGAAGTATTAGTACCTCTGCCAACCCCTTCGGGGATATTCGGCGTGAACGTTTATGTTATGTTATGTTATGCTTTTATATTTATACTACTAAAACACTACTGCTAGGATACTTGAACAATAGCATTTTTTTTAAGTTTCGTAAAGTTGACTTTTTGATATGATAATTTGATTAATAACTGTTATCGACGTTTGATTGGAGAAAAACGACAAATTTATTATTGGGGAAAAAAAGCAGTGAAATCATGTTATATAAAAATGTTTATAAGCTATATAGAGTAACGTTATCACTTAACACTTCTTTTATATCGCCCTAGTGTTATCTACAGTAAGGAAGTTATATTTAAAGGCGTCTTTCAATTGTATTACATCAGCTCAGACCCTTTACTCACCATAATAATCCCAACAAGGGCAATCGGCCTTCAAATCCTATGAAACCTCAGCCACTCTTGGAATTGCCAGGGGTTTATTAAAATAAAGCGGTTTTTATGGATTTCCAACCATATCAAGCTCTCTTAGTTGTATAGGCAATAATTGGGAAAACTGACTATTCTATTCCAACCCCACATGGTTCTTATATCAATAGTGGTCAGCTTTTATTAACTTAACTTATAAACAGATAGAGTACTGTGTCTGTAAATCAACATATTTTTCCAAATTGTATTAAACATATAAAACATTACACAAAGGCGTTGGACATCGTGAAGCAATCCCGCGCTCGGAGTGCGCGCCACGGCAGTCGGGAGTCTATCGAGCACCACGACCATGACGAGGTTGGCTCCCTGGCGTCACGCCCTTAGCTGCGAGGCGGTGCGATTATAACAATAACTAGTTGTCACTTTGACAGATGTCAGTTTCATAGGTTTGCGTCTTGCTTTGTCGAGACTTTTCAAATTGGTTTGTCATAATTACAATTAAAAACAGCCGAATGGAATGATAAATAGTCACTTATTCAAATTAGTTAATTTATCATACAATAAAAATTTAAAATATTTAGGTATTTTTTTAAAGAAGAAGAATTATTAACTTTTTATTCAATTATTTAATAAATGAACTGATAGTTAGAGAAATTCAACAGAATCGCATCGCCTCGTCAGTAAAATCTTCGTGTTATCAGCACCTCACGCATTTTGGGTGTTTGTCAATCGAAGTCATTTCATGCTTTGCACTTCACTGCCAATCGTACTAAATCTAACTAAATAACTATCCTCGATTAATATATTAATCAATTTAAGCACTTTCTTTTGTCAAAGTTTGGTAATTGGGCATTTTCACAACCAAATTATATATATTATATGTCGCTTTTGTTAATCAATAGTTTTAGTTCAAAGTGAAATTGTCCAAATATTGACTTGTTCATCAAAATTAATCTTAAGATAATATAATCACCAATACATTTTTTTGGCAGAAAATAACTCCCACTACGTCCTATATAACCACATTAATTACACAACTATCACGCTTAAACACTTTTATAATATTTTTTTGTACATATGTATTTCTTTTTTGTTTTTTCATGCACGGTGATTAATATTTTAATTTTGTATTATATATTTCTTATTTTTTTATTTTTTTTTCTGATAGGGTTCGACGCAAGCAAGTGAACCACGCTTGAATCTGAAATCAAAACTGTTCAACGCTTTAGGTATCAATACTGGCAACAATACGCCGCATCAGTAGAATTAACATATTGTGGAACAGACAATTAAGTTTTAAAAAATATAATTAGTGCTCGCTTTAACACGTTGTCTGCCACTCCGCAGTACAGCGGTACTTAATATAGAAATAAATCTATGTTATTCACTATGCCTGAAAGAGACAAAATACCACTTGTTCGTCTCATAAATTTTAAGATGTTGCGATAGATTTGTTTTTATTTATATTTTGTTTTTATAAATTGCTGCTTATGTAAGACTGTTTAATTAGATTTCATTAAGCACTACAGTGGTGTTCAGAGCATTTTTAACAGATTTGTTCGATGAGGCAACATTGTGTACTTCCACATACATTAGTCAACACAGTCAAGTGCTAATACTTGTATTTATATGTGTAGGTTTCATTATTTTTTTGTTTTTAAATTAAAATGCTTCAGCGTGTCACCGGCTAGTTACTGCTTAAGTCGCACTTTATTTAATAATCAGTGCAAATCACTAGCAATAAATGTAGTATTATTTATGTAAGAAAATTTTATCATGAGAAAATATTTTTGAAGTTTAATTTGTGATCAGCTGATTTATGTGTTTCATCTTAAGATGTTCACACACTGGCAAGTGGTTCGTTGCGAACCTCGTCCGAGCTACCTTAGTGTAAACGCGCCTTATTTTTAAGTTTAAGTTAAAACGGTGCAATGACGCTGATCCAGCACTTAATTAGTTATTATTATTGCATTTAATTTTATTTCTTATTAATTTCCGTGTATCATAAATATTTTAATCAGTCGATCAAATTTTATTTGTATAGTTTTTTAGTTGTGTGAGTTTGAGTTTGTGTATGTCGCTAGCTTTCAGTACAAATGTTTGATTATTCAATTTATTTGATAATTTATCGGCGACATTATGTGCATTGAAAATTAGTTGATGTAAAAGCATGTTAAGCGTTTTATTATTCTGTTTAATTTTCATTGTTTTATTTTCGTGGTTCTGTAGATATTTATTTGTCGAACTGTCATTCCAGTGTTAGTGTGAATGTGGTTATAGATTTTAACTTTGATGTCGTAGGTCGAGAATATTTTAGTGTTTACAATTAAAATGTTTTTAAAAATAATTGGAAGGGATAAATATATATAATTGAAAGGTGTATTTATACCGCCTAAGTGTCAAATTATTTAACTTTTTATGGTGAAACAAAAAATAATACAACGTTCGTGAATTTTCTAAAACTCATATTATTTTAATTATATTAAACATTCCTTTCTATCATTTTGCAAATAGAATAGGTTGTGCATCTTTTTTGTTTCACCAATTTTTAAATTCTATGTATGGGTGCTGATTGTATGTGAGATAAGTATAGATTTTATTGAAGACAGCATTTTACAGGTTGAATTTTAAATTATGCAATATAATAGAATCTCCTTATTAAAGAGCTTCGTCACAATTTTATCACATTGGAATTATGTCATGCTATTACGCGTATATTATTGTGCTAATTTTTAATTGTTAATAAATATTTATAATTTTATTTTTGTTTTTGTTTTATTTTTCTATATTATTATTTTATAAGGGGTACCAATAACCGTGTTATGCAATTTATAAATTGAAATAAATATAATTTCGGAAACAACTAAATTTTCTCACATAAAATCTTCAGATGCTTTTGCTGTTAGCAGTTCGTAAATTAGATGGCATGACAGCATCTCATCCTCAGTTACTACTTTCTCATCATCAGTTAATACTGTCTCATCATTATTCTTCATTGTAGTATGTATTGATGTTGTTCATTTACAATTAAGACATTCAATCATTGCTACATACTACCCATTTACACCTTTAAAAACTGCGTGCAATCTTATAAAACAGCATTGCATAGTGTATTATAAGACATCATCAAGTCTGAAATTATACTATTAGCTACTATCAACTAGCTTCAATAACTGCATTTTTCTACACATCGCTCAACAGAATAACAAGTAAAAAGGTAAATCATTTTAACAGACTCATGAAACTAGCAAATCGATAAAATAAAGCGCGCCAAAATCACGCTTGACTCATCAAGAAACTGTAACAATGGAATCTACCCATATTTCTGCCAATGTCATGTGAAATATAAATTGCATAACACGGAAACAGGGGTCGGTGGTGGTGAAACTCCGCGACTCTCTGAGAAGGTCGTCATTGAGACTGTTGAATCGGTTGGCTGGCAGACATTCTGCTAATCTGCCTGCTGATGTCGACTACTCTGACCCCGACAGGTAAAGCGTTTTTTTTAAGTTTTTTGCTTAATATGTTATTATATGTAACTTATATCGAGGTTTTTTTATATATTAGAATGTGATGATAAAATTAGTTTATTTCTAAGTGCAACTTTTGATTACTACTTAATAATTTTTCCGCTGTTATCCTTTCAAATTAGCCGAAGTTTTGGCAAATGTTCTGAGAGCTTGTCACATACCTCGCTGAGTAATGAATGAGATATGCTTTTGAGCCTTTAATAAATAAAGTGAATACTAAAACTCGACGATAAGTTAGAAACAGGTGATAAAAAAAGAACTTATTAAAAAATAACTTATAATAAAACGAACATTGTTTTTTAATAGTAGAGTTTGATCTCTATGCTAGGGTTTATTGCTTAACTACATATAGTATTTTAATACACCAGCATTTCCCAAATCGGATATCGTGTACCTCCTATTTTCCGAACCCTATCCCTTTCGAGCCTCACGTGTTAGTAGATGACTTTCCACAAGTTAGAAAGACTATAAGACTTATTTAGATCTCATATTTTTTAAGAGCCACCTGCTTCAAACTTATAGTTCCATCTTATTTTCTACACAAATTAACACACTAACTTGGACCTACAACTTTCCAGCCTGAAACGCGCAAGCTCCCTATCCGCGCTCAGTAGGACCCCAGCACCTTCCCAGCGGTAGCTGACAGCTGGAGTCTCCATCACCGGCTTGCTGCTGAGATTCCCCTTCGTTCTTGTTAGAATATTGGCTGCCAAGTCTTGACCGGGTTTTGAGAGACCAACAGTTTTATGAGACATGATAGATGTATGGAATATGTTTGTTAGTTTGGCTTATTGGTATTTAATCTCAATTCTTTGAAATAGGAAGGGATGGTTTTTCTTTAACTAATAAAATAGTGAGTTGTTTTTCCACTGCCTATTCCATTTAATGGTTGTATTATTAAATAGTAAAAAAATACAAATTGCCGTCATGTCACTTGATACATGACTTACCGAGCCTATTAATCCTATAACAAAAATCCGCTGGACATTTTTATATGTATTTGTGTTTCATCATATTTATATGTATTAGGGATGAATTTTTTATGTCTTCTGGTCGGCTACATAGAATAAAATTGTTGGTCTGAAAACATTTAACGATTGTGTTTAAGGCGTTAAATGATAATAACTTACATTTTAGGTCATACTGTGTTGGAGGTACACACGGCGACACGTCAAGCTGTACATTTTGACAGCTGCTGTAACATCGTTTTGTCCCAGCAGTTCCACTGTCCAGTGAATAGCTTAATGTGTCCACGCGTGTACACAAAATTGTTGCGTCTCGTAAAAAGTATTAAAATATACCTCTTTAGCTGTCTATACGTGCTATGCCTATCGCTGCACATTCTCTTCTGAAGAAAGAGGTGTGGTTTATAAATTCGTTTTATTTTGCCGCTATTGCAATTTTGCAATTTACGGTAGTGATAAAGGAATAGTGGTAGAAGAACTTATACTTGAAGGCGAATGTAAAGCAATTAATGTTCTACGAGAAGGTTTAGTTATCAAGAAAAAGTAAAGGATTTTGAACGATGTAAAGCACCTGAAATTACTTGCGTTTATATATTGCATTAATACTAATGCATTGTATCAATTTGAGTAAGCATTGCTTGCATTTTTACCTAAGATAATATTTGTAAGAAATTCAAATGTAATGAACATTTAAAGTGGGGGAAACTGGGTAATGGAGCTCCATAATTTCTTTCAAAAATCATAATTAGCAGAAAATAGTCAAAAAAATATTAAATTATTAGAAAAATGAGGGGATTCTTTTTTCCTTATTCGGCAAAATATAGATCTGTTTTTATAGTTACTATTGACGCATCCCCGATTCAGAAGGGTATTATGATACTGGTACTGAATCTTAAACCAATTTTCAAACATAATGTTCCGAATTTTTGAGTTTCATACTTAAATTTAGAATAAGTTATTCAGGTATAAATATACTAAAGTTGTGATGCGAAAAGAAAGTGAGATCTACTGTTATTATTAACTAGAATCATTCTAAGCAGTCTAATTTTTAGTCACAGTCTGTCAACAACTTGCATTTTAATTTAAAATAAATAATAATTTTGACCGTATTTAAATGTTTATATTTTGTATTCATAATAATTATTTTATGAAAAATAATTAACTTCTGCGCTCGTTAATTTAATACTATTTATTTTCAATTTTAAAACATAACTTTATCACTTCATCACTGCCTTGATTCATTGACTGCATGAAGATCCTTCATCTTCAATGAACAAAATCAATTCCTACTCTGAAAATCCTATTTGTCACACGAATAACATTTATGGTTTACACGATTGCTTTTTTCCATTTCCTCAAATTTGTCATATCGATGGATTTTCAAGATTTTCTACTAAAAACGATATATATAACAGACCGGAGCGTCATTAACTGATTAAAGAACGCCACTCTGCAATTGAAATAAAACCGGATTATGTTAATTAAATTTTTAACGGCGTCAGCGGTAAAAAAGCTTTCGTGTGACAGAGAACTTAATTACCGTGTCAAACAGACACATAATTTATTTGTAAGTTAAGATTTGTAGTAGATAAGCAACAAAAACCGCAAGTGCAATGCATATAATTGTAAATTATTTGACATGCTTCTATTGTGGAAAATTATTGATAAACTATATTTTTACGCGCTTAATTTTAATTGTAGCTGTGTAACCAGCAGACTGTTAATTTTAAATAAAATCATGTGACGTTTGCCTAAAACTTGTTTTATTTATTTTTATTTAAGGATCTGCCATTCGCCTATTCAGTTTCACGTCTTTGAATCTAATTCAAAGCATGTTAGTAACTGAAATATCGACTCACGACCATATAAATCCCAAAAAGGGGTAGCTTCAGAGCCAAAGACTCCTCAGCCACATTTGGAAGTTGATAGGGGACAAGATTATAGAAATAGAGTATCGTTGGTGATGGATCTCCAATCGTATCGGCTAAAAAACTTACGACACCCGTGGGATGAAAGGGATAGTGACATTCTACACGACAACTACACTACATGGATGATGACGTATATCATAATAGTACTAAGATAACGCAATGATAAACTTTAATACGAATATAAATTACATACAACGGCGATAGGCCTGCCCCCTATCACGTGAGTACACTGTCCATGCAAAACGTGGGTACTACACCAGGTGACAAAGTCACGTGATGTTCAGAAGTATTAGTACCTCTGCCAACCCCTTCGGGGATATTCGGCGTGAACGTTTATGTTATGTTATAAATTACATACGTTTTAACTATTTCTTTTTAATTCAAATAATAAATCCCAGTTGGTTTGGTTCTAAAGCTTGTTTGGCTTTATGTCATTAGCGGTAGCGTTTCGTATAAAATTAAACCTGCGAATTGGTTTTGCAGCTAGACTATAATATTATTTACTAATAAATATTATACTACATTTTCCACAATATAAAACGAATTATATCAACTTACTCAAGACAGTTTTTGGTACACAGCAGTTAATAATTTTTAGGTTAGATAGATGTATACCTTTTATATAATATACTGCAACAGAAGATAGAACAGACTTTTCCAAATTCAACACCATTGATTAATTTTATTTTAATTAATACCCATGTGTTTCACTAACACGGTGAGAAAGGCTAATGAGGTGGAAAACCTAAATATGTTATTGTCAATTTTGTCACAACAAACTCTTAAAAACACAGAGCTACTCATTTGGTGCAAATAAAAATACCAATTCTTTTGCCATGTGTCTGAAGTAATGGTCACAAATTGAATGATATATTTTTGAACTAGTGGATCGGCCCAGCTCCGCACGGGTAGCGTAGTTTTAAAAACATCTGAGGTTTTTTCAATTACTGCTCAAGATTTATGAAATTTAGCGCCGTGCCTTGATTACAATTTGTCGCACTTCAGAATATTGTAACTTTGTGATTTTGAAAGCGCTTTTATGAACGGTTCTGTATATCTGAACATAAGCTAATTTTTTAAGGTTGAGTTGGTAGAGTTGAAGTTGAGTAAAATGCTATGAAAAATTTAAACAAACTAAAAAAGAAACAATGTAGGATGAAACTACTGGCGCCATCTAGTATGTTATATGCCAATAATAATTGTACCAAGTTTCGTTAAAATCCGTCGAGTAGTTTTAGTTTCCATAAGGAACATACAAACCGCCAGACAGACAGACAGACAAAAATTTTACTGATTGCATTTTTGGTATCAGTATCGATCACTAATCAACCCCTAATAGTTATTTTGAAATTATATTTCATGTACAGAATTGACCTCTCTACAGATTTATTATAAGTATAGATATAGATAAAAATTCATCCGCCTTCACAGCCATTTGACCGAAACTAATTTTTCTTACAAAAATCGCTAAACAAAACAGAGTTGTCCACGTATGCAATGATTTTCTGAAATATTTTTTTAAACACGCAACCGAACCCTATAGCAATTAAATGGGATCACCTTGGAAGCATATTTGACCGAACAGAAAAACCACTTTGAAATCCATTGCCTAATAATAATAATGGAGTAATTACGTAAAAAAAATACAATCGAATTCGGTATGCAAAGTTTACAAAAGTAATGTTGATTACGAGACCATTGCGAGATTATGATTATGATTATGTTTTTAAACAATATTTTCTTGAAATTAAATCAACTCGCGATCTACGAAACCAGACAACTGTACCGTCGATGTACCTACACAATATTAAGCATTACAACAGTATAAAATGATGAAGAAGAAAAGAATATCCGTTTATTTGTTGATATTCTGATTCATTTTATAACTCAGATTTATTTGTACATTGTATATATAACTTATATATTGTTTTATTATTATCTTATATGTCTCTCTTAATAGTCTTATATTTATAGTCTATCTTCTCTCGTGCGTTACGTAACATAACTCCCACACCACTTTTCGATATAATATGTCGATCATTTTCCGAGGTAAGAAAACCGCGTCTTAGAACAATATAATCCATATTCTTCCATGAAAGGCAATTTAGTCGACTAAGTTATATTATATGAGATAGTTCAATATGATGAATATAGGCTTAAACATAATCAACTAGATCAAAACCTATGGAGAGTCGAGGTAGAGGTATCTGAAACTAGTACCCCTTAGTTGGATAGGGACCGTGAATTTATGATACACGCCTATATCTCATGGCTTGTGCCACACGTAACAACAGAGAGAACCGATGATGACCATACCAGACACAATTAAAGTCACGTACAATACTTATATTTACAGCTCGACTCTGCTTCATTTTATATTTGTGTCATATTTTAGTGTCAGCTCATAATACCACATTATAAAATAACCATATACAAAGTAACAAAAGGAAATAACACTCAATATGGCAAAAAAACAAATTAAGTTAAGATACTGGGTACTTATTAAAAAAAATACATGCATATACTCACGGCTATAATTCCTAGAAGGGGTAACCAGAGCTTAGGAATCAGAAATACTTAAGCCCCTTTTGGAAAGTTGAATGGGGAAAATAATGGTTGTTGGGTCTGGGTGATGGGTCTCGAACCGCATCGCCCAAAATCCCTTAAAAGCCCAAATACAGTTAGTCGCCTTTTACGTACACTCACTGGAAGAAAAACGGTAGTGCTATTCTTAGCCGACCCTACACTGCTATAAAAGATTTAAAAAAACAAAATATTCTTATATATCTTTATCGGTCCCTACAACAAACAAACCACACGTATAATGGTAGTGACAGACTTTTATAACCGATTTAATAATAATAAATACCGAAGGTATTCGGTATTTGACCAGATCGCATCATATGCTGTATTAGCAAGGTGGTTAACAAGGAATCGTAACCAAGATAATAAAAAAATATTTCACAGTGCATATTTGTATAAAAAACATATAATTTCATCGTCACTGGTCGGCTAGTAACCGCGGGAGAAATGTTTTGCCAGCTGAAGAGAATGGCCACGATGAAAAATTAATGCATCTTCACATTCGATATTTATTTTAAATTGTAGTGTCCGATTTTTTATGTGTTTGAGTTATAGTAAAGTTGTCTGCTTATTTGTTGTTTATAATAAAAAGGGTACTAATAACTACTAACATTAACTTCTTTATTTATTTTATTTTATTTATTTAAATAAGGTACACCAGTAGTAAGCACAACAGACATAATTGTTGGTTATTTTACATTAATAAAAATTAAGTTGTGAAAACCATTAGAGGCGTACTCGACATTGTCAAATAATATTATCTTAACAACAACACTAACTTAAAACTAAAGTATCTTAACGTATAAGTAAAATATCAAAATGCAGCCAGAGCTTTAGGAATCGAAATCACTCAGCTACTTTTAGAAGCTCAGTTAAGTAACCCATTTTGTCAGGTAGTTCAATCCACAAAGACGCGTCCCACTCTTTTACGTTAGAAATTTTAAGTGTAAATCTCATGCTTCGATGTGATTTACCAATATTTCTTTGTGTGTATATATCCCCAATATAGGGGAACCATAAAAATTGTCTGGCTACTGAGGAAACATCATTTTATAGTTCTCCAAATAACATATATAAAATTCCGATTTTATACTATAACTATATAAAGTATCATTAAAATTAACCCCACTTTAAGGGTGTCTGGCAGGGGGTTGTAACTGTACTAAGTGTCTGGCTGTGGACGAGGGGATTTCTAAGATCACCACTAATAAAATATATGAAAACTAAGCTTTATACTATACCTAATTTGAGATACATTTTTACACACCTTTACCACCTGTTACCAGCCAAAGCCGGGGCGACCCAAGTTTCATAGCCTGGGATCGTTCTTACCTGTATAGTGGACATACACAGAGAAACTTTTAGACTTTATACTATAACTAAGGTCTGGCCGTCGCGGGCTCTTAGACTATTACTCAGAAGCTCAGCACCGTAACGAAACGTAATATATAACGAAATATTTATATAGGTAAACGCTTCGAATATATAACCTCCTCCGTTTTTCGTCTGTTAAAGGTAAGGAAAACATAAAGTGATTAAAATACACATAATCTTTAATAAGGATTAGACAGAATCGTAAAAAGAATTTTTCCAACAATTAGCTCGGCTAAAATACAGCTATAGTCGAAACCAACAATGCCTTCTAAGCCTTTTTCCAACGACATGATAACCTAACTAATTAAAAAGCTCTATATCACACGAAAAAAGATGAGCTAATGCTATTCTAAGCCATACAAGGAAACAAGTAAGCAATATAAATGTCGTCAACCATTTCTCAAGACATAATTAGGGCGGGAGTCCCCTCTTGTTATGATACGGGGTTGATCTTGTTAGCGAATATCCCTAGGGATGATCTCTGGACCGATAATTCCCACGAACCATTATTGGTATAAACTAATGAAATAACATATTATAAATGAGGAGCAAATAATGATGTGAGTGTAAGTAAGTAAGAAAATTATGAATCTAATTTAGTAATGTTATACTTTAGTTTTGATTACATATAATACTGGTAACTGAAGTGAATCCTAAACTTATACTGCTTTAAGCAAATGTTACGGATTATAAGATCTTTAAAAATATACCGATCCATTAGTTTTATATAATATAAGAATATATTATAAAATAAGCTGATAGAAAAAGGAATATATATGTTTTGGGCACATATTAAGGCCACGGCGGACATATTTAGATCAAATAAAGAACGTGCTCAAAAAGGCAGGATTCCCTAGTCTGAAGAATATAAGAGCATGCATGAAAATATTGACGAATGTAGATGAAGTCGAGAGGTTTTCCAGGATCGTACAAAGTGGCTATCGAAAGTCTCTACCTGCCCCGATGGGAATCAATGGCGGCGTGAGTATTTGTATTAAAAATTAAATTGTGATGAAAAGTAAACATGCAGTGTTTATAATAGATAAGACTAAAAATCTTCCAAAAGTGGCTGAGGAATTTCTAATTCCTTAGCTCTGGCTACCCCTTCTAGGGATTTATAGCCGTGAGTATTTGTATGTATGTATGTACTAAAAAACTTCGCTGCCCAAGTAAATAAAAGGTCTCCAAAACATTACTTTTTCGATATAGTAGCCGGATGGCAAAAAATGCAACCTTATTAGTTTCGTCATGTCTCTCTGTCTTTTTTTCCGTTTATCACAATCACAGCAATTTATTCTGAGTCTACGTGGTTGAAAATTTATAGGTAGATTTAAACATAAAACGTTTTAAGGTTTAAAGGCATGAAAAGAAAAATAATAAATAAAAAAACTGTTTTTGGACATCCAGCATAAAAATAACCTAAGGAAATGGGCTATGACAGGACTATTTCCAATACATTCGACATCATAAACTATGCAGATTAACCTAGATTTACTATGATAATGACAATGACTAATGTCCAAAGTGTATTGAGGAGCCCTTATTTGGGACTTCTAAGATATGCGTTACATTTGGGATGGTATTCCATTACTGTGGATTATAAATGCTTACTCTGTGAAGTGTAGGCTCAAAAAATCACTAACCCATTTGTTCCCCCGGGCGTCGTAAGAGGTGACTAAGGGTTTTGGGGCGATATGGTTAGAGTCTTGATGGGTCATCATGAATGATCATCCTATACTTTACAATTTATAACGGAGTCAAAATTATGATATGCGACTATCAAACCTACAAACATATATTCACGGCTATAAATCCCGAGAAAGGGTTGCCAGAGCTTCAGAATTAAAATTCCTTAGCCAGCTAGTTTTGGGAGTGTGTGGGAAAATAAGGGTTGTTGGTAATGGTTAATGGTGTAGTGCTATACTAAATAAATAAACAACCTTTACTTTACCTTTTTCTCCCACTTAACTTTCCAAAAGTGGCTGAGGAATTTCTAATTCCTCAGCTCTGGCTACCCCATCTAGGGATTTATAGCCGTGAGTTTATGTATGTATGTATGTATACTAAACCGATATTGAAAAGCATACGACAATTATATTTACAGATTATAGCTATTGTATTAGTTAGTAATTTATAGTATTAATTTATTTAAGTGATTTTTGGGGATGCGGTTGGAGAGCCATCACCAAAAACGTTTATTTTACAATCTTTTCCCACAAACTTCCAAAAGTGGCTGAGGAATTTCTGATTCTTTAGCTCTGGCTACCCCTTCAAGGGATTTATAGCCGTGAGTATATGTATGTATGTATGTGAGTATATGTATGTATTTGTTAGTAGGTTAGTCGGACTACCGGCACTACATCAATTATGAACGCTTCACTGCCACATCCCATACACTGATTTGCCAATCTATTACACTTGGCATCAGCCAATTAATTAGATAATTACAATCTTATATCGTTCCGTAATGTAAGCATGTTTGAATGAAACTAATGAAGTCGATACATCTGTTTATATTTGTTTTAGGACGAATTATAAGGTAGTTTATGTGATCAAAAGTGAAATTGCGCGTTGTGAAAGATAATATTGTAAAAAAGAGAGCATTAGCAACGTAAAGATGGTTTGGGCACATAGAGCGGATGAATAAAATTACATAGAGGACGACCACGGAGGAGGAGGACGAGGACACATTTAGATTAAGTATAAAATGTAATAAAAAAGGAAGACGTCCTAAGTGTGAATAATAAAAAGCCCATGTATGAAAAGATTGATGAGTGTAATTGAAGCTCATGAGTAAGCATCTAAAATGCCCGTGGGTAGGACTATGCATATTTCGTTGCCGAACTCGGTTTTTACTTTTTAAAGTTTTTAACTCATCGCTTAACGCCGTGTAACGCCGGCTTAAAATGTCACTACCCCTTTCTACCCACGGGTGTCGTAAGAGGCGACTAAGGGTGCTTTAATATTATGTTTATAGTTATCAATAGTTTAATATTCTTAGTCAAGTCACAGCACTAGATCAGTACTTAAAAAGTCAGAAAAGTAGATTTCGTTAAGTTTGTCTTCGTAGTCAAATGACTACACTAGCCGTTAAACTAAAATGTTATGTTTCAGAATAGTTGGCCTGAATGTACCTAAGCTCTTTTACAATTAGAGAGATTTGTCTTTGAACAAACAAGAGGGATATCAAGATCATATGCGTTGGTCGGACAGTTATTTCACTAACGAAACTCTAAACAGGAGCACGTTTTATAGTTTGGCGCCATTTTCAAAATGGAATACGTCAAAACGAACTTTTTTGACAACTGTCAGAATGAAAAAAGTGACTTTGATGCAGAATCGGTTTTCTGCCAAGATCAGGGAAATTATGAAATAGTTCAACAAAACTTTTTGCCGGTTCAGTTTTTTTGTAGTGACTCTCATCACGACGTCAATAGCTATGAAGATAGGACTGCTCTGTGTTATAGTGATTGGGAGACTGAATTTCTGGACAACGATCATGTTGTGAAAACTGAAAGACTAAATGGCATTCCTGGTTTCAAAGGTAAATAGTTAATTAAGGGTTTTTTTTTTCATTATTTTTATTATTGTCTGAAAAAGTGTTCACTAGGCCTGCAAAAGACAAAGCTAATTTTTCTTGTGTTACTCATCAAGTATCAAATATTTAACGTTCTTATATTTACATAAATTAAATTTTAGACTAAACCATTATACGCATAGGCAAAGTAGGTGGCAGGTGGATTTACTAGTTCCTCTAAAATAATTGCGTGGATTTCTTCTGGTTTAAATATATGAGGTAAGTATGAAGTAAGGGCCTTTATGCATTAAGTGGAAGAGACTTATTTTAAATAGATATATTTAAAAGGGCATATACTTTGACGTGTTTTTTAACCGACTTCAAAAAAAGGAGTGTTCTCAATTCGACCGTATATTTTTTTTATTATTTTTTTATGTTTGTTCGCCGATTACTTCGCCATTTATGAACCGATTTTGATTATTATTTTTTTATTCGAAAGAAGATACTCCCGGATTGGTACCATGATGAGGATATCAGGGTCTGATAATGGGATCCTGGAGAAATCGAGGGGAACCCTCAAATTTTATAGGCAAATGTACCGCGTTTTACATATTTTCTGAACTTATATTGGTATTTGCTTCTGAAAATCATATTGTTATGCTGCTGAGCTGATGATGGAAGGTATGGGTCCTCAATCGCTAGGTATTAGGAAACAGTTCTTTCCACATTCTATATAGATTTATACTCCTCTTCTTAGCTTTTATGAAGAGAAGTACAGGTTCACTAAACATTTCTTTTGTTATGTTATTGTTACCGAGAAATTACCATGAGACCAGGATCTGATGCTGGCATCCCAGGAAATCGAGGGGACTGTCGAAACTCACAATCATGTGACAGTGTATTTGTTCAAAACGCCGATAGGCCTGCCCTGTATAACGTGAGAACACTGCCTAATAAATCGTGGGTACTCTGAACAACAGGTGACAATGTCACGTGATATTCAGAAGTATTACTACCTCTGCTAACCCCTTCAGGGATATTCGGCGTGAACGTTTGAGTCTTTCTTGAGATGTAGAATTATAGACCATCGCCTTTCGAAGGATTTTAAGAACAATGTTAGGTTACATATGGTTGAGCCTATTTAATATCGTGCTATAATAGAAATACCGGAAATACGAAGAATAATACAGTAACCGTTCATTCCTCATCCGAGAGGCATCTTTGCCAGATCTACTAAATTTACTTTTGTTTGACTGGCACCGACTCACAAATTAATTTAAGAGAATTTTAAGATTTAGGTAGGTTGAACTGACGCGTGTGGAATAAAAAAATTGCTAAGGTATTAATCACAGTACTCATATTCAATTAAAAAACTTATTTCGTACTTTTTAGTACTAGATTGTTTATTTTCGGTTATTTTTCTAACTACGAAGTCGGTTTTCTTTTTGTTATTACTTTTTTTAAAGACAACTATTCTATCTATCTTAGTAATTTTAATAGACAAACTCTAATAAAAACAGTAACTTGGTAACCAGTCTAGAAAATGGTCACTGATGATCTGGCTACCAACCTTATTATTTTTTACTCACCATTAAGAAACCCACTTATTACTTAAAATCTTCTATGCAAACTTGTTCCCTAAACTTTAGTATTTTGGCTTAACAAACTCCAAATAAATAAATATTTGTATACCATACAACTAAAGCCCACCTATAGAATATAGCTACACAATAGGTTACACTTAATTAAAGTTATAATACTAAACAATTGTGCAGTTTCATAAAGGTCAGCTCTCCTGCCATTTCCTGCTAAATAAGAGATGGAATGATGAAATAATATGATAAAATAAAGGTTTTCTTTCTTATTAATAAAATTCGTATTTTTTTCCAAATCTAAAACATCATCTTTGTCGTAGAGGCAGGCATCATTTTATTAATAACTTTTAGAAAAGTAGGTTTTACTAAAATAATAAAATAACCTATCTACTATACATTGTTCGTCGAAGCCAATTTGGCAAGCTAAAGCATTATATCCTCAAACATCTTTAATTAGTAAAGCGTTAGTATTAAACCACTTAACAGAATTACAAATGAATTATATGGGGTTATATATTTTTGATACAATCGGGCTTTTATTAGAATGTTTTTGTTCATGAAAACCTCATGTGGGGATTATCTATACTTATAATAAATCTGTAGAGATGTCAAATCTGTACATGAAATATATTTTCAAAATAACTATCAGGTGGTGATTAGGGATCGATACTGATGCCAAAAATGCAATCAGTAAAATTTTTGTCTGTCTGTCTGTCGGTTTGTATGTTCCTTATGGAAACAAAAACTACTCGACGGATTTTAACGAAACTTGGTACAATTATTCTCCATACTCCTGGGCAGGTTTTTGTATACTTTTCAGCAGAGTAGTAAAGGGGAATTTTGGGAAATTTTGGGAAAACGGGAGAAATTACTCCATTTTTTAAGCTTCCGTCGCGTGTGCAGTCTTAATGGTTAAACTTACATAGAAATCATGTATCACGGAAATATTCTTCATAAAATTATCTAAAAAAAAATCTCAACAGTTTATGTCTATCTTTTACGGTTGACTCACAATAACACGTGTAATTCCTGATAGCTTAGCAGTTCGGAACATTCTGATTGTATTTGTTTACTCTTACGTTTGTAAACCTCTCATTCATCCCTAATTTAAATAAGGTAACATTATTACCTATTCAATAAAAAAAGAATCATAAAAATTGGTAGAGAAACACCGAAATTATACATAAAATAAGCCATCGCGCCCGTGACCAAAACCGAATCGTTACTAATTTACTTATAAAATACTAGATGGCGCCAGTAGTTGCATCCTACAACACGTAATGATTTACTAATAAATAAAGAATAAATAAAGAAAAGAAAAATTTCGACACAGGCCGGGGTCGATCCCCGCCTGTGTTGAAATTTTTCTTTCCTTTATTTATTCTTTATTTATTAGTAATAATCTCCCCACATGAAGTTTTCATGAACAAAAATATTTGAATTACGTAATCATTTATTTTTTAGATTGTTATAAATACTTCATAGCGTTTTATTCCAAAATTTGCTATTAAACGGAAAAACTGAACCGTTCATTAAAGCGCATTCAAAATCACCAAACTACACTGTTTAGGGAGTGCTATAAATTTAATAAATTGAAAACATTGCGCTGAATTTCACAATGCTTGAGCAGTGACTGAAGAAAGAAACCTCAGATATTTAAAAAAACAACGCTACCCGTGCGAAGCTGGGACGATCCACTATTACTAATAAATAAAGGAAAGAAAAATTTCAACAGTAGGGGGGATTGAACCCGCGACCTCCGGATTGCTTAAAGTTAATTTAAAATTATTATGTATACCGAAAGCTCATTTCGGAACGCCTATTAAAGAAGCCAAAACACCTCACACTTTTAAAAATAAAATGCGAAAATGGCTTATTGTGGTGCAGCAAAATCAATTTAGAGTCCAGTATGGTTGTGTTACACCTTGAGATACTCTTATTTTTATTTATATAAGTACATCAAATAATAAAATTCTATAAATTCTTTAAAATGTTACTTTAACCATTATTATATATTATATATATAATAATGGTTATATAATATATAATATTATATATATTATATTATATTAAATATATATATATATATTTATTTATACTATATGCTATATATACATACGTGTATATACATTAATTAATGCAATGTGCACATTTTGATTACATTGCAAAATATCATGTTCACTTTAATTTAATTTAGATATAAGTAGTTTTAAGTTATAGGTCAGAGCTGAAAAGCGAAACTATCGGCTTGTTTTGGATAGAACGAGCTTTGCACCTTTTTGTCTGTTGTTAGATTTAATTGTTGTTTTTTTTTGTTACTTCATATTGTTGTATTTTATGAGACAAATAAAAACATATTATTATTATTTCGAAACTTCGACCATTACTATTATATCATATATTACCTTGCTGTGTAGTGCCGGCTTAGAATAGCACTACCCCATTTCTTCCGGTGGGTGTACGTAAGAGGCGACTAACGGTATTGGGGCTTTTAAGGGATTTTTGGGCGATGCGGTTGGAGACCCATCACCAACAACCTTTATTCCAACATCTATTCCCCACGCAACTTCCAAAAGTGGCTGAGGAATTTTTAATTGCCTAGCTCTGGCTACCCCTTCAAGGGATTTATAGCCGTGAGTATATGGATGTATGTATGTTTTACCTACATACGGATACACATGCACATCGAATATGTATACATATACAAATTACTCACTTAACTTCCTACGCAATTTCTATTTCAAAATTGGCTCGATTATCATTACGACCATCTCTTCGGTAATTGATACAAATGCTTTATTTTATTATCAATGATGTACATTTTGCTTGTTGGTTTAGAAAAGCACTAACCCATTACTTCCCTTGGGTTTCGTTTGCCGCGACTTAGGGATTTGGAGGTCTTAAGTGATTGTTGGACAAAACCGATGTGGCTGAAGATGGAAACCCATCACCATCCTTTATTTTACCCACTCTTCACTAAATTTCCAAAAGTGGCTATGGAATTTCCGAGTTTGATGGTCTGGTTAACCATTTTTTGGTATTCTTGCCGTGAAATTTTCCTATGTATGTTATACTTATGCATACTTAAAAACATATAATCACGTTTAGAAGTAGATAGGGGAAAAGACGGTAGAAATAAAGTATCGTCGGTAATGGTCCTCCAACCGCATCGCCCAAAAACTACTCTTAAAGCCCTATATATACCCTTAGTCGCCTCTTATGACACCCGTGGGTAGAAAGGTGGTTGTGAGCTGGGGCCAGTATGTTATATAATATTATATACACCTGTAGGCATTCACTAAACCACATTAATAGGATGTCCAAGCAGCATTGACGCATTAAGAGCTTATTCCATTTGTCTGAATGAAGACGTCTGAAAGCCACAGAATCTGAATTTAGACTAGTGGAATAACGTTCAACTGAAATTTGTGTAGTGGAATAACAAGCGTCTGCGGCAGTAACTTCGAAGGACGTCTGAATTCAGCAACGACAAAGTGTAATGGAATAAGCTCTTAACTTGATACTTACTCCAGTCTCAAGCCAACAAATGTATAAACTATTGCGATTTGGATATAAAAATCTTATTTTTGAATTATTAAGAAAAACGTTGTTAATAGTAGTAAACATTTAGTTAGTCTTAAGACCCATAAAATAACACAGATTTATTGGTAAACTATATATGACCCGAGGTCACGGGTTCTATTCCCGCCTATGTCGAAATTTTTCTTTCCTTTATTTATTAGTAATAATCCCCTCATGAGGTTTTCATGAACAAAAACATTCAAATTAAATATATCAAAGCGTTGACGTAGCTAGTTTTATAAATTCCAACTAACGGAACAAGACTAACTTTTGTTCTGTCCATTACTTCACCAGTGACGGGCAATATTTGAATGTTAAAAGCTTCGCTGGATGGTGTGACCTATGACGAGGAATATCTTTGCTTTGATTTTAGCATAAGTTGGAGGATGCAGATTGCAGTTAAGGGTGGTGTCTACAACGGCTGCGGACGTTAAGCTACCTTTACATATAAGCTTTAGAATAAAGCATCGTGTATTACATTTAAGGTACCTCACATGCCACACACGGTCCATTTTATAGTTTTTTCGAAGCATTCGTAATCTTATCGACAACAGTGTAAGTAGTGTTAGTGTTATTTGCTAAAATGTAAAGGCTATGTCTAAATCGTAGATAATGCAACTCAACCTTAGACCTCATGCTCTTGTTTACAAAGAGTAGAAGTGCAGGATGTCACACACACAACACAAACAGTCATAAACGCAAATTATACATCATATAAACGATTGGCGGTAGGGTTATCAATCATAAATTACAAGCTATCAATAAAAAATAGTATTTGCGTATGATGTTTTTAAATAGAGAAACGCAATTTCACTTTAGAAACGCTTGTCTTGCTTTTACGTTTTTGGTTTCACCTGTTAATATAAAAAGAATAGTGTAATATTGACGTTTATGGTTTCATCTGTTAACATAAAAATATTAGTGTAAGTAATATGGGTTATTAAAAAAACTGTTTAATATATTGAATTTCTGAAATTTATTCATTCTTTCCATATTATCGATAAAATTCCGCTTGCTATCAAACACACTAACTAAAAAATAAAATGGGCTGTCAAGGCTGTGCACCGCGTCGTATAAATCATAAGAACAACAAATATGGTTTATTAAAAAACAATTCTACATAAAAAGTTATTCTACATTCTTTGCACATGTCTCATAATAAAATAATGGATAAAAGTGATGGCAACCCTAATCACGGCTGCCCGGCGCCAGTGCACTGCACACGTGTGGCGCATCATCACGGTGACGTGGCGATGGTGATCGACTTATTGTGGTTATTGGGATCATCAACAACAGTGTAGGTGGCAGTTTACTTAAGGAGAACCTTGGTCGCTATGGACAAGAGCTTCTAGTGTGAAGAGGAGTTGGGTCAAATCTTGAATTGAGCCTACATGAATATGTTGTTTTGTAAGTCATATATGTGGTGAATTTATCAAGGCTTTTAAAGCTTAGGTTAGGTAAGGGAACCCACATGGATGAATTTTACTACTATATTGAGAGTGTATTGGTAGAAAGTGGCTAAAGATCTGCCCCCGAACCGCGATTACTGGCTAGGCAAATTGTAGCCACTCTGATGTATATTTTTAAAAATAGATTATAAAAATGAGTGTTAGTTATAATATAACTGTCTTTTTATAGGTTGCCGCGATTTTTTATACAATCTCAGTTATAGAACCCAGAATGCGGAATCAATAAGCTTCTAAATGAACCTCCTTCACGCACTTTTGCGTATATAAAAGGAAAAATAAGATGTAAATAAGAACTTTAATTGCAATAATTTATACCTGACTTTCTATTTCGATTTATCCTAGACTTATTGAGCGATCATGATCTGGGACCATCAGGAGATGGTAACATGTAAAAAATGAGCTGGAATTAAAACGCAAACGTATCTTTCTTATGATAGAATTTGTATGAGTTGTTGCTTTATGCAATCTGCCATTTCACAAAAACAGCTGAGTGTATCTAATTCCAACTTATTTTCGTTGTTGTAATTTTAATTTTACATTATCCTTAATATTTTCGTAATAATTCAGGCAGATTTAAGTTTCTTGTTTAAATGTAAAATTTAAGAGACAACAACCTGGAAAATCTCAGCAAGAGACACAATTTTGCATTATATATTTAAGCTCAGCTAGTTTGCTAGCTTTCAAAGTTCTGGTCAACAATTTTGGTTTTGAACATTTACATCAAATAGTCATTACTCATTATATTTTACACTCACAATATCCCTAACCAATACCACCAGCAATTTGATCCTCAGTACATAATTCTCTCTTTTATATTATTCTAGAAACAATTTCCCCTACGCCAGCCAGCACGCGCAAAGAACGAACCGCATTCTCAAAAGCGCAAATCAAGAGTTTGGAAGCTGAGTTCTCTCGAGCCAACTATTTGACGAGGCTGCGGCGGTACGAGATAGCTGTGGCTTTAAATCTTACTGAACGACAGGTATCTGATTATATCGACATACTTTTCACCATAGCTGGGCACCGTTAATCAAATAGTTAACTTCGTTAATCGTTAATCCGTTACAAAAAAAGTTAGCTTCGTTAAACGTTACATTTCGCAAGAATTAACGCAAGTTAACGTTAATCGTTAATCCGTTAATATGTGTAAAATTGCATTTTTATATCCTTGCGTTATCACTAACGCAACGATTTAAAAATGCAATTTTACACACATTTTTACATTTTTTTTGTTCACACTTATAAAACCTGTTGGTTTATGATGTTAGGAAGGAACTGGAAGTTAGGAAGAAAACAAAATACTTGTTTAATTCAAATGTGTAATTGCCGTGCGGTAAATAGTAGGTACCCATTGGATTAACGATTAACGGACTTCTGACTGATGTTAACGGAAGTTAACGTGTCCGTTAACATTTTTAAAAGTTAACTTAAAAGTTAATCAGGTAATCAAAATATTAACTTCGTTAATTAACGATTAACGGATTAACGAGTTAATGCCCAGCTATGCTTTTCACGCCGTCTACCCTCGAAGGGTATTGTAGAGTTACCAACTATAATGTCATGAGCTCGTTGGTAATTACTTTACTCACCTCAGTGGGTTGGTGCTGGCACAGCATTTAACTATACAAATAATAAAAAAATAAGCTGGATTGTGGGCCAACCCATCGACACCACCGGCAACCCATCTCATGCGTAAATCATTCAGCTGGGTTTTTTCAAGAGGTTTTCCGCTCTTCGTCTACCCATGTCTACACGACATTTAAGTATGTATGATTTTAACAGAGCATAATCAATGTCCTTTAAACAAATTAAACAGAAAACCATAATAAACATAATTTCGACTACAATTTTTTCTCATTCCAGGTAAAAGTGTGGTTTCAGAACCGCAGAATGAAGTGGAAAAGAACAAAAGGAGGAAGTAAAAGCAACAAAAAGGATTCAGCTCAACCGAAAGTACAATGAATTGTCACAAAATTATATTAAATCATCTAAGTTATGAACCAAATATAGACATAGTTTTCGTAGCGTAACAGGCAATATTTGTATAAGAACGTCTTGATCTTTTCATCGCTTATACTCTACTAGCATAAGAGTAATAGAAAATCTTCAAACAATAATATATGTGTCTAACGCTCGATTTCTGAATTGAGTATTCCTGCTGAGAACAACTTAAGTATCGTTCTGTCGCATTGAAATCTTAACAACTGAACGAGACAAAACGATACTTAAGTCGTTCTCAGCTTGAATACTCAATTCAGAAATCGGGCGTATGTATATAATAATGTCTGTGTTTTATTATTATGACTTAGACGGTACTTACTTATTTCTTCCCGTTGTTGTCGTAAAAGGACACGTGAGTATTGGTTTATTTTATGTGATGGTTGGGCGATATGGTTAGATATACCACCGTCCTTTATTTTACTCTATTTTCCTTACTCAAAAAAGGCTGATGGATTATTAAATCTGAAGCTCTAGCTTACCTCTTTTGAGATTTATAGCCATGAGTATGTTATTGTGTTTAAATAAATCATTTCTGAGACATGTACCGATTTTTGTACTGGGGAGTACTACATGAGAGGGGATGACACCAGAATCGTTCCAGCCAAGCAAGAGTCACTAGTCTAACAATAAAAAACAGTATTCATGTGATAAGGATATGTATATTAGACAAAATTCCTTCCTTAGGTAGCATTCAACCGTACAGTGAAATTAAACTAAAAAAATAACTGTAAATCCTACATATATCTTTGGAAGAAATGTATAAACCAGGCTGCTTTTCATTGAGTCAGCAAAAAGGTGGTGCCATAAAAAGCTTCGATATATATCCAACTCAATCACATAATTATTCAAAAATATGCTGTATACATTAGTTTTAAATACTTCATAACTAAATTAACGGACCGTATTAAAGACTGGAGAAGAAAAACCAAGAATCGCAATAATATTGGCATGCAATTCAACATAATCAAGACCGTGGTATTATTTATTTCTGTGTCGATATCTAAAAGTCACACTATACATAGAAATAAAAACGTTACATGTCAGCGATGTCAAAACTTTGAAGCAGTAATAAAATTAAAATCCGTAGATTTTAGTTTATAAGTAAAGACCAAGATTCTTTTATTTCCTCCGCCAGTCCCAATTTAATATGTACAAATTAACGAGTTCATGTCGGTAAAAATAACTTAAACGAGAATTTTCAAAGAGGTATCTTATTCTATAATGTTGAGGCAATACTTTCATAAATTCAGATCATTCAACGAATAAGTACATCACATTAAAGCTGGCAGGGTTTTTGTTATCATACTTAAGTGTGGCAGTAAGTTGTTTTATGTAAGAAACTATCCTTTTATAAACGTGAGTATATTCCAAGCAGTTTTGAAAACTTTTTCTCAACTAAAGCTATCCACAGCCGAAAATCGTATATCGTTACTCCTACATTCATTTGTAAAGGAATAAAAAATGGTATAAATGAAAAATTTGTCACAACTAATTATGTTGCGAGTCAAAACAGAAAGGCTGGAACTATTTTACATTGGTAGTCCTGATATGTATAAAAATATTTAAGATAGTTGTTTCACTGTGCTATTTTGCTATCTCAATTAAATACAAGATGGAGCAAGGATAAACAAGCTATTGGGCTTTGTAGTTTCTATACATAAAATTATTTGTGTAAAATGGCTGGGTAAATTCCACCAATTTTTGTAGGAGAAAATTGGAATAATTTTATATATCCAAGTTTTAGCCCATTAATATTGAATAACATTCTTTTAGAAATATTTTACAGAATCGTCGGGTCAGCCAGTACGAAACAAAATCAGTTGAGGCTTGAGTTACGAAAGTATTACCACAAAATTAGGTTCATTGTACAGGGTTCCTTATATCTTTTAACATATTTTGGACCTTCAGATATACTATTGGACCAAATAAAATATTATTTACTTTAACAACATCATATAATAATTATGTTTTAACGTTTTCAACATGAGCGCTTTTAGAAATATATAAATTTCCAATGCCGACTTTGTATCCTATTTACACATTGAATTCGGGTGATTATATTTTATTTATACAAGTTAAACTAGCTGTGATGTTTTCAAGTGCCATTTTATTGGATCACCACTATTGTTTGTAAAACATTGCTGATAGATAAAATATACATAATGTTTGTTTATATATATTTCTCAAGTTAGGCACGATCATAATCACCAAATTATTTGATTAAACATTTACGTACTAACAATATCATGTCCTCGGAACATCTCTTAATTTACTGATGATTCTAATTATTTTTTATGATAAAAAATATAATTTATTACAAATCTAGCTATGTAGTTTATGAACATGGTTATATAATGATTTTTTTGTAGTTTAGATACTAAAATATACGGTTATATTTTGTGAGGAAAATTTTACACTTATAGGCTTTTAAGTCGTAAATGTGGGGTGCCATAGATCACGTGACAATTATCAACTATCTCACTCAAAGTTGCAACTTCACTTGTTATAATCACATTCCTATAAATGTTACGTTACATATGGATACCCACTAAGGTTTAGCAGTAACACTATATTGTAAGTGTATATCCTATGATAATTAAACAACTAAGAATTCATTCAACTGTGTTTTACTAATCTATATTAAGTAATTGCTATCAGCTAACTATACATGTAATGAATTGTCTAAGTTTCATGCAAATGATACGATGTTTGGTATGCGCCAAAAATATTAATGCTTAAAAATTATAAATGCATTCCATATCCTGACTAGATAATTTTGAAAAGACCCACCGTTTGGTGGTAATTAATTAGCTAGTTACTATCATTCAATATTTTGAATTTGTGTTTTCATTGCTCCTGTGAATGACAAAATTTTTCTTTTAATACAATCATATCATTTGCACAAATAAATTAAATGATACAAAATAAGAGTAATGAGAGTTATGTATTAAATTAACACAATCTACATTCTGCAAATCAGTTCCTTACACTAAATATATACACTTAAGGCTTTTTTCCGTTATCTCACTTATCATATTGCAAATTTCACTCCACTTATTGTGTCCAATGCACACTATTCTCACTAGTTTGTCCACACTATCGATAGGAACACTAACAAAAAACACTTTTCCGCAGTCATGGCTGCTTCACAACAAAAAATAACACGTTTCGTTATGGCTTATTAACGTCTATGGACGAATTCAACACCGCTTGGGACGGCAGCACTGTGGCAATCGAAGTAGTGATGTTGTGGGGTAAATTTGGTATAAATGTCTGTGGTATAACTGTTAAGGATTTGGGTATTTTTGGTATAACCATGGGCGTTATGGTTGAAGCGATCACAGGGGCAATTGGCAATGTTGGAGTCAGGATGGTTTCACTTGTGATTGTTACTGACGAAGTCAGATGTGGTATTTTGATTGGTGTCGAAGTAACCAGCAACGACGGAGACGATACGGTAGGAGTTTGTATCGTTTGAGATGTGACCGTAGCTGTTTTAGCTGGTATAGGTGCTATAGTGATATTTTTGAGTCCAACATTTTTAAGGATTGTAGCAGCGTTTCCAAGATCATTTTCTTTTTTCTCCGCTTCTGTTGGTTTCTCTATGTTCTGTTTGACAGTGCCGCCGTTACCGAGCATAGTCGATGGGTGTATTTCGGTGATCAAAGTCTCAGTTTCAGTGGATGGTCTTTTTGTTTTAGTCTCAACATCTTGTATTTGCTGGAGTTTCTCTCTTCTCATGATGCACATTTTGTTGTAGTCCTGTATAGTGATGTGGTATCGTTTGCCAGAAGACATAACTTGTACGAGACTTGGTAAGCTGCGTCCATCGACCGCAGTTTGACGAGGCTCTCGAGCTATTTTCGCCAGGTTTTCCTGTAAGACAAGAAGTAATCTTTAAGTTTTAACTTATTAGTTTAATGTGCAAAACCAAGTTTGGTAGGAGAGAAACGGCATCACATTTTTAAAAGCAAGTCAAGTATTCCAATCTTTCAGAGTAGTTTTGATTAAATTAACTGGTTGAATATTTATTCATTGCGAAGATTGTATTTTTTAAAATTAGCTAATACTGCATATGACAACAGGTTTACAGGTTTTAGAAAAATAATAGATGGCAGTGCATATTAAATATGCAGAACAAACAGGAAATTAAAATGATTAAATTAATATAACAGATTTTTGTTATGACTACACTTTTTAAATATTTATTATTTTAATAATAAGTGAAAAGAGTTAGTTAAAATATCGAAAACATGGTTTTGTATTTCCATATTTGTTACCTTCAATATGCTTTATATTACATAATTTTACTTTATTTTATATACATATATATTGTAATTAAATATGAACTTACTGGAGTAATCGGCATTAGTGTAGGTCTCCAAGGTTTACTTGTAGTTTTCTGTTTCTTTGGAGTATCTGGCTTAGGTTGGCTCTCTTTCTCTTTCGGAGGCGCCTCTTTTTTCTCTTTAGGGGGATCAGCTTTGGCAATAGGCATTGGCAAGGGCAATGGGGCAGCGGCCACTTCTGTAGGGTCTGATGCAGAAACCCCTTTTACTAACTGCTGAATATTGTGCAATACATTTTGTATAGCTTTTCTTCCTTGCGCATTTGGTGTGTTAATAGCTATTAACTCTGGAGGTAAAGCTTTCTTAGTCTTCTCCTTCGGTTTCGGCTTAGGGAGAACCGGCGGAGGAGGCATTACAGTCTTCTTGGCATCAACCTTCTCCTGGTTTTGATTGCTTTTCAATAAACTTTTATTATTAGCCGGAGGTCTCTGCTTTCTGTATTCGAGCAAACTTATCGAAGGCTCCATCTTTCTTGGAGCATCCGTTACAACATTATCGTAAGCCCTTAAGCGACTTTGGACTGAATCGCTGTAGTTTATAGCAGTGGGAGTTGCTGTGTTAGATAGAACTAAATCCCCTGATCTAAAGTATTTCTCGAGTAAAACTAAATGTCGCAAAAAGCTGGACTGATTTCCATAAGGTCTTTGTAGTTCTGTCCATAGTTTCTTGGTTTCAAGATCATATTGTATTGTAGAGGTACATTTTTCCCAGCCTTCTGGAGTGACACCTTTTACATTGTTAAACTCAACGTTACACTGCAAGTTCATATCTTCTTCTCCGGGGAATAGTTCTCGAACTGAAATTGAAGGGTTGGTTTCCAATCTCTTAACAGGATTAGAGTATTTTGCATCAGGAGCCTTTTTGGTTTTGTCTATTGTTAGTTTCTTTGATAATTCGCTAAGATTCTTTTTAACTTGTGTAAAGCTTTCGGACATTTGCCATTTGTTTTTCAGAGTAGTGATGTCAGCGGATTTTCTGTTCGGCACAGTTTCTATTGTACATTCTTCATTTAGTGTGAGATTTTTGAGAATGTTTGGTCCTTCTACTGTTTTATCTTCAGTATCATCCTTTTTCTCAGCTTTATCTTTTTGGATAACCACTTGCCCTAACTTTTGGATTCTCTTGGCATTCTTATCATGAATTCTTTGTTGTTGGCCTGGTTTGAGGATGCCAGTTAGCTGCATTTTCATTATGCTTTTTTGCTTTTGTGTCAAATTGGCACCAGGTTTCATGAATTGCGCAGGATTATTCTGTTTTTGTAGTAAATATTGTAATTCTGTCTGTTTGTCTAGAGGTAATATAGGTCCATCTAAGTCCATTTGGGTGTCTTCCGAGCCATCACTATGGATACTAGGGTCATTCGATTTTGGAACTAATATTTTGTTAGAAGATATAAGGCTCTCTATATCTTCTTCGAGAGGTTGAATCTTTTCACTGTCATTACTATCATCTTTAAATGATTCAGTGTTTTCAGTATCTTCTGTTGGTTGGTCTGCTTTGTCTACATTTTCTTCAGGTTTTTCAGGATCTGTTGATCGCCTTGTTTTGTTTTTAGTTTTGGACTTTTTCTTTTGCTTGTTGTTGTCTTCTTGAATGTTTGTCTCCTCAGTCACATTTTCCAGCTCCGGTGGTAGTTCTACATTGTGTATTTGTAGCAGTCTGAAAGAAAAGTTGTTTTTAAATTGGTGAATTAACTAAAACAACTTAGAAATTTTAACTTTGAATAGCTTTACCCAATTTAAGCCTTTGTTTTAAAAATATATATGTTAAATAACCGATTTATATTAAAGTATGCTTTATCCCTAAGTTTTCCAGAGGAAACGTTTCTATGGATCAAATAAACTGGCCGACATAGGAGCCAAAACTGGCCAAGCAAAGCCATGGCTTAATATCTATTTTAAAGACATAGGATTCAAACTGTATATAGGTAGAGGTATTAGTTCTATTAATATATATAGCATATAGCTTAAATATAATTCAGCCATACGGGTTTGCTCATGGTGTTATATCCTAATAATATTCTTCATGAACAATCTTGATTAATGAACTACACCTATCACTAGAAAAAAGCAACATTGGTGCCAAGCCATACAATTTGCAACTAATAAGCTCAATTTTCTTTTTTCTAGGAGCCTAAGGCTAGACAACACGACTTATGAATTTGTAATAAATTTCAACATATTTAATGAGAAATATGTTTTAAGATAGTGCAAAGTAGCGAATGATAGTCTCTGACTACCCCAATGGAAATAAGGGGCGTAAGTATAAGTAACTTAAAACATAAAATCTAAGAAATATTCTCTGACTATCCCAATGGAAATAAGGAGTGAGACTATAAGTAACTTAAAGATAAAATTAAAGAATTAAAATATTACCTTCTCTTATAAGCATTGAAATCAGTTTGGTTCTTATGTGGTTCCTGCAGCAGCATACAATAATACCGACAAGACTTGCACAAGAAAGGCTGGCTCGAGAATTCCACAGGGATACTGGAGGCTTTCAGCAATATATTTAGTTCTTTGTAGTCCTGAAAAAAGGTTTGTAGTTTAAAAAAGATGTTGGAGTTTATGTTTCAGAAAGGAAAACATGTGTCTTGAACAGTATCTTATAGCATATTGAAGTATTAAAATATTGAAGTATGAACATGATTAAACACACTATTTGTTTATCTTGAAAACTAACTTGATAAAAAAAGTGTTTATTGGATCCAAATAAAAACAACAATATTAAAATTACAATGCACTACTAAGTACTTCCCCGGAGGTCTTTATAATAGGGTCCAGGACCTTTCTTACTTATCCAGGATAATTTCTAATACATACATACATTACATATCAAGTGTATTTTTTTCTATGTAGTGTTGGCATAGAATAGCACTACCCCATTTCATTCCATGGGTGATCGTAAGGGGCGACTAAGGGTATTGGGGCTTTTTAAGTGATTTTTGGGTGATGTAGGTGGGGACCCATCACCAACACCTTTTATTTTATAATCTTGTCTCCACTCTACATCCAAAAGCTTCTAACTAATTTCTAACTCCGAAATTTTTGGCTTATCCTTTTTGAGATTTATAGACATGAGTATATGTTCCTTTTTTTGTTGTATAAAATAGTATTCCTGCTTACCTGTTGCGCAGTATGTAACGCGCGATGTCTCGTAGTATGACGACCGCACAAGGCACATTGCAATAATACTCGTAAAGCTGAATGATGCGTGGAACAAAGTGGTATTGTGTGTAGACCGGGGTAGTCGCCTTCTAGTTGTAACTGGAAAGAAAAGACATTGTTAGGATAATATATGGATTTTTTTTATTTATAATGATAAAATGCTTCAATCATATGTACAAGGTAGATAAACATTAACCGGCCGAAGGGTGTGGTTGGCCCAAAAACAAGGCATAAATCGGCACAATGTCTCGATTTGAGGATAGAGAAAGGTAAGACTAAGAAGTCTTGACAAGGGCACAATATTAAAAAAAATGTGGATGAACCTGTTTATATACGATAGTTTGATCTAATATCACAAGTGATGCAAGACACAAGTTAAATAAATCAATGGCAAAAGTAAGCATTAATGCACTAGTTAATATTTTTGTATTATCATCATAGCCCATACAAATTAAATGAAAGTATTGTTTTTCTTGGTGCCTACAATGGCGAATAAACGTCTTCTCTTTCTAAAACGTAACAAACCCATATTTACAATATTGCTCCCACTGGCACGACACTTGATGAGCCATTTCCTCCGTATCGCTTCATAGCGAGCCGGATTTGGTTGTGTCACTTTGTAAGATTTGTTTTTCTTGTGCCTACAATGGCGAATAAACGTATTTTCTTTCTTTCTTTTCTATCTAAAACGTAATACCATACTCACAATATTGCCAACGCTGGCGCGACACTTGATGGGCCATTTCCTCCGTATCGCTTCATAGCGAGCCGGATTTGGTTGGATCGTTTTGTAAGAATTTTATTTCTTGTGCCTACAATGGCGAATAAACGTATTTTCTTTCTTTCTTTTCTATCTAAAACGTAATACCATACTCACAATATTGCTAACGCTGGCGCGACACTTGATAAGCCACTTCCTCCGTATCGCTCGCTGCGCCGCGTTCTGGCAGCCGGCCGTGTGGCAGCGCGCGCCCGCCACGCCCGACTTGGTCGGCTCGTCCGTCGGGTCCGCCGCGTCCGTCGGGTCGGTCGGGTCGGACGACGACGACGTCGGGCTGCCCGCGTCTTTGGGGGGCGGACTGGAATAGGGGTGTGGGATATACTCTCCTATCTTATTTTACTTGATTTCCTCATCCAACTTCTCAAGGTGGCTGGAGAATTTATAATTTTGGAACTTTGGCTACCCCTCGGGGTTTATAGCCATGATTATATGCATGTATAAATATACTCATACTAGTATATTTCAGAATAAGAAATTATTTAGCTACCTTCGGAAATTGAGCGGAAAGAAGATTATAATATAATGTTGTTTAACAATGGCTCTCCAGCTACATTGCCTAACAGTTATCTCATACGACATAAAAATATATACTTGTGCATGAAATAACTCCCCGTCTCTCTTACACTAGAATAATATAAAGGTACCTTTCTGAAGGAAGGCAAGTACCTACGTCATTACAAAAAAAAGTAAAAACGATGGTAAAAAACCGGCTTCGTTAACAAATTTTTTTTTGACAATAATGTAACAAATAAAGTAGCTTGGAACTTATTAAATGCCCTAACTTTTAAAGTTACTTGCCCAACCAGTGTAGTACTTTTTTTTTTAAGGAAAGTGAGTTGAATTTGAACCAGAAAGTAAATTTCTCTCTTGATCTGGGAATGATTTGTCATTTTCTTTCAAAGTTAGAGCAATTGAGTAAAAGTTTTAGACTACTAGCTACAGGACCATTACTCAGGGTTACGAAACAAAACAAAAATAATAAAAAAGAGGAAATTTGTAGAAATGGGATGAAAAAACGCATCACAGGGAGTAACTTTTTCCGTTTTTTTAGATGGGAATAATTTTAGATTTTTTTATTATCTTTCTGATAACTGGTATAAAGTGGCCTACCACTCGGCGCCGGCTTGACGTCGCGTCCTGGGACACCCTGTATATGCCAAACTTAGCGGAAAAACAAATACAATTATGCGAAACAAAAAACCATATTCTTAACACCAACAGTTTTATCATGATTAACCATATAAACTCCCCAATTATCCAAACCTTCCATTTAAGCCATCAGCACGATTAATGAATTAAGATTGAAACACATAAATAACAAAATTTCAATATAAAACTCACGCAGTTTGCTTAGCAGTGGGCGGGCCAGTCTTGTTGGGTTGTTTCTTCCGGTACGACGGACAGTTGGCGCGCCGGTCCACGTGGCGGTAGCACGCGTCGCACAGACAACTGTCTATCGTTAGCTTCTCTTCGTCTGGAAGTGGATGGGAAGGTTTAGCATCGGATTTTGGTAAAATTGCTTTGGAAGTATAGTTTGACTGTATCTGCATTATTATGAAAAACATCCGTCTGGGTATAAAGAAATATTATGAGTTAGTTGTTTTATTTAGAGTGGTAACCTTACAATGTTATGCTAAATTTATTGTTACAACCTTTTTGCTTCACCAATTTTAATTTTAAGGGTTTGCATAACTAAAAAGTAAAACCATCTTTCAGTGAGGTTCTAGTTTGTTGTAAGTCTATAATTCTCCCGAAATAATTGTATCGTAACAGAGAAAAGTTTCCTCATTCACCATCTGAGTTTTACATAAAGAACAAATTAAATACAGTTATAAAACTTACTATCCAAAACTTTCTTCTGCCTTTCCGCGCTCTTCATCTGCGCGATATGGCAGGGCGTATCGAACAGACCAAACTTCCCGCCGCAGTAGAAACACTGGTCCAGACATAGTCGGCCCGGATGGATACTGAATGAGGACGCCTTTTCCGGGATCACCAGGTTCAGAGTCGCCTCTTTTGTGGGCTCCGGGACTTCGATTGGTAACTCGGTTTCTGAGGAAATGGAAATAGAAATTAATTCTAAAATAAATAAAGAAGAATTCTCGTTATTATCATAATATTATAGTTCGGCCGTCCAGAGAATACGTTCCTGACACGTCGCGATTGAACTAACGACGTAACTTTGTAATGGCGTTACAGTTACGATAAAAATATTTTTGCTGGTTGTTTACCTTTTTACCAATTGATGAGCATTAAAACAACATTATTATATCAATAATCAATGAATGTTATAATTTTGTGCCAAACTGAGTGTCAAATAAGTTGGTAAAAAATATATTTCTAAATCTCTAATGCGCTATTAAAAGGTTGTCAGCGCTTTACGTGACTTTATTATGACTAACTGACAGGTGTCAGGAACGCAATCTCTGAACGGTCGAAGTATAGAGATGTAAGAACACGCATTTAGTTAAATATTAATAAATTAAGGGATATTGAGATTTTTAGCTCCATACAATTAAACGCGAATAAAAAGTGGTTGATAATTACATTTGGGAGAATTAATGATTTTACAGTTTTTCCTATTTAATGTAAGAAGTTTATGTAACATCAAATCATGCTCATGCTGCTGTTGTAACTGAACGCGTAGTGAACTTAGACCTACTTAGCTTATTACACTACACGATTATCTGGTACCGCTCTCTTTGTACAATGTCGTATAAAACCCACTTTACTAATTAACTGTTTCTCTAGGATTATGTATTTTAATATCATCACTCACCTGTGTTACCGAGACGATTGCTATAATGCGATTTTCTATGACTTTCAGCTGACGCCGCGGCCTGCGAAATAAACCAGTGATTAAAAACGGTCAAGTATGGATCAGCTTGGGCAGCCTACGCCAAAGCCTATTTCTTATTGCACAGCAAATAATCGCATTTTAAAAAGCTCTTTTTTATGATCTAGTAAAAGCTTTTCTATTCTCTTATATATATAGGACAGCTAGTAAGAAATATAAATTAAATAAATTTAAATTATCTTTCTCTCTAATTCGGTCTCATGTTCATATTAATACTATGACAAACTTTGGCGTTTCATGAAATAAAATTATATATATATATATATATAAAAGCGTTAGATGTTACGTTGATATTTATAACATGTAAAAATAAAGTGCAAGATCCTACATTATTTCATGAAACGCCAAAGTTTGTCATAGTCATATGAACATGAGACCGAATTAGAGAGAAAGATAATTTTATATACATATACATCTTGATAGATGGACGGGATAATGTTAATTGATGTAAGCAAGCACACAGGACAGGATGAAATCGTGTCATATGATTGTCAGGGGATGTAATTGAACAGTAAATATTAGGTCTTTCTTTATATTAAATACCCTCATGGGGTTAAAGTAAAGAATGGTTTGTTTATTGTTCCGCCTCAAAATAGGGTTCTCGTAATCGTTTTATGATAACGAATTGTTATTTCAACCTACAGACAAATACATACGCAAATGATATATTTCGTTGCATGATCTTAAATTTGACGAAGTTTATCTTGAATGATTGTAAAAAAATATAACAATATCTCGCTCATTCTCAGTATGACGGGTACTTAGCATGTTGTAAAAAAATAAGCACAATATATTGGTAAAATTACAATAAAAAAATATGCACCAAAAATTCTAATCTAGTACTTATTATATTTTAAACTGCTTTAAAAAAACAAAACAATTTTCATAGTTTTTTGCTACTGCGTTTTCAAGTTGAGTTTGGTTGAAGGTAACTTTTTTTGTGTTATTTATTTTTCAGTAGTAGCGCAAAGCAAAGCAAGATGAATGATATTTATATCGATAATAAACTTCTGGTCTAGATAATATTGATAATATTCTTAGGCCCGTAGTTCAAATCGCATACAGTAATTTCTAAAATACCTAAGGTAATATTATAATTATTTATTATGTATTATATATTAGTTATTATGTAGGATCTTAGATACTACGGGGCTGTGAAATTGATTGTCGTGCGACGTCGCACGTACGGCGAAACTGTTACATTACTACGACAAAAGTAAATAATTCTTAAGTCCTTAATGTTCAATGTTTTTACGGGAAAACGTTCCTTAATGTCCATAGCATAGAAAGCAAAACATGTTTTAGTCACAGTGGCACATAAACATATATAAAAAAAATTGAGAAGGGCGCGCTACCTGCAAAACAAAAGGAGCCTTCTCAGTTTTGATCTAAACGCGAGGCTAAGTTAATGTGTGATAATTCAATTACAACAATTGTTTTTCTGTTGATTTAGTATGGAAGCTGTTCCTAGTGGTAAGTACTGTAAATAAAATTGTTTTTGATGTCGTGAAACCTAAATTAACTAGGAAATGAAACCTATTTTGCATATGAAGTAAAAATTAAACAAAAGTTTTGCAATTGAAAAATTTGTCTAAGCTTTTAAAAAAAGTACCTCAAGGTACCTTGTTAATTGAAAGTTTATCTGATAGTCTTATTCGTTAGCATTAGAATCATGCCTGTTTTATCGGCCCATGTCGTCCCGTGTTCATAACTTTTTCATTTGTTTTTAGGTAGTCGGAGTGACTCCACAGAAACGCCAAAACGTATCACAAGAAAAGAACTTTATTTAGTCTTAAAAAGTGAAAATTACTTTAAGTGCTCCTCATTAAGGTGTAATGAACGATTATTTTGATATATTTTGCATACTTTGGATGTTCAAACATGTGGTCCAGAAACTGAAAAGCGTGTTGAGACAGTGCTAAAACACTTTTTTGGTCAAACTGTTTTCTAAGTGGCGTCAGTGCAATCGGATGCATGAAAGGCTACTGCAAAAACATCATGGATGGTTTCAAGAAGAGCTTAAACTGCCGTGCGATATACTTCAAGCAAGGCCATGTCCACCAATAGGAAATGTAGGAAAAGGAAGACCCAAAAAAGATTTTTGTGTGGCTTCACTGAGAACCCAGCAACGAAAGGTCCGAACGTTAGTTGATAAAAACTCACCCGAACAGCTTACTCAGGCAGTTGAAACAAATTTGATAAAAACAGGAAGGAGACGAACAGCAAAAGTAATTATAAGGAGTTATTTAAAGAATACTGCCTAAAAACAGCAAAAAAGTGTGTGGAGCTATACGGATGGTACAAGATGAGTGCCTCAGTCCACAAACTGCTTATTCATGGCAGTGATATAATTGCTTCGTTGCCGTTGCCAGTGGGTCAGCTTTCCGAAGACGTCATTGAAGCCAGTCAGAAAGACTTTAAAAACATCAGACGATTCCACTCTAGAAAAACTTCTAGAATTAATACAAATGATGACATTATTCACTGGGTGTTGGTGAACTCCGATCCATTGATAAGTGCCATGCGAGCAAAGCCTAAAAAGTCTAAGAAAGAAACCTCTCAATGAGGAAATAATGAAAATGTTGACTGTGCCTTCATTTTTACGTGTAGATGGTGCTGATGATGAAGAAGATAGTGATGATGAGGATGATGATAACATTGACGGTGATTTTTAGCCGTAGTACGATTTCATTATTTTATCATGTAATTTGTAAAAATATACGCCTTTTACGGAACCACTCCTATTTATTGTTGTTTATTTTTTGTATACCCACTTAAGTAAGTACTTATTTCATATTAAAATGAAGGAAATAGTTGTAGAAATCAATCAAAAGATTGATATAACACTAATAAGTGATTAAAATACATAATTCCATAATAAGTAGCAGTTTTTATTTTTGTCGTCGTAATTTGAGTGTTTCGCCCTATGTGCGTCGGTTTAAAATAAAACTTATCTAACTCATTTAGGGGGTTGGGGCCTTTTCAGTGATAATTAAATAGTAGTATCAATAAGTATAGGTCGTTAAGTTATATGCTAAATATGACTTAAAATGGAAGAATTAATAAAATACACCTGGAAAATTCTACAGGCTGTGCAGGCACTACAAAATTAATGGTATTATCGTTAAGTGAATAGCTGAAAATATATTGAATAAGAAATGTAAAGAACTCACCTCTCTTCTCTCGATAGTGTAGTAAGAATCTTCATCTTCAGCGACACCTGGTTCCACGGACAATTTGCCAGATCTATTCTTGCTTTTCTGAAAGGTAATTTTTAGAGAGCTTCTGTACTTCTTACGTTCTCTTTCGCCAGATCCTCGATTCAACTTGATCACAGTCTTTAGAGTTCCTGTGTAATCAGAAGCTTTCATTGCTTTTTTATTAGCACTACCATATAACCTTTCCTTCTCCTTCTGTTTCTCAATTTTAGCTTCATTAGCTGCTTTGTGAGTTAATAAACCAAGGGTACGTAATATGTTTTCTTTCTTCTTCTGACTTTCAGGAGTCTCTTGTAATAAGTTGCTTGGACCTGCTTGGCTGTCAACTGATTTTCTTTCAGGCTCAACCTTTGCTGGTTCTTCATTTGGAGGCACTGTTGCAGGTTCTTTAACTTCGATATCTTTAACTTTAGCCTCTTGTACTTGGGGGTCTTTAGTTTTAGTTTTCTTAACTTCTTTTTTTGCTTCTGGTATTTTAACTTGTGTCTCAGTTATCTCAGCTACACCATTAGGTGGTGTTTCAATTGGGGGAACTTGATCTTCAACAACTTCCATTGTCTCACTTATTTTAGTCAATTCAGCAGTCACATTTTCAGGTTCGATGATATTTTCTAGCGGTGGAGCAGCTGGTTCCACTTCCATCATTTGAATCTCAGGAGATTTAATGGAAACTGGGACTGGAGACAAAATTGATGGCGACAGCACTGTTGGTAGCGGCGACTTGATTTTCTCAATTACTGCCATCCCATCTATCTCACTAGATTCGGAAGACTTCCGTGATATTGACTCTTTTGATTTCCTTCTCTCATTTGGAGCAATAATCTTGTCATTCATAATCCGAGCGGTTATGGAAATCTGTTTTGCATCTATCATGACACCGGCAATATTTTGATTTGGTGAATTGGGGTGCAACGTTGCTAATTGATGCAGATCTACTTGGGGAGGCTGAACTGTTTTGTCAATTGATGGTTTTCTTATTTCAGTTAATGTTACATCTTTCCCTAAAGATTTTTCAAATATACTTATTGCATCCGATGACTCTTTTGAGTGATTAGATCCTGTAGAAGCTTTTCTTGAAATGCTATTCCTTTTAATCAGAGTTACTGAATTTGGAAGATCAATATCTAAAGATCTCCGCATTGAATCCTTTTTCACAATTGATATAGCTGAATTGTTTTCAAAGCAGCTAAGAACATTTTCTTTCTCTATTGGTTTCTCAGGTGATCTTACCGATTGAATGTCTTTCAGGGGTTTAATATCAGCTCCAGATTTAGGTATTAAGACTACGTCATTTGTAACCATTAGTTGTTTGTCAGCTTTACTTTCCGATTCCTGTCTTTGTCTTTTCTTATCAAATTCTTCAAACTCTTTGAGTCTATCCATTAGTTTGTCAATGCTGGCAACAGTGTTGCATTTATATGTAATTTCTTTGGGCGACTCTATTGGTTTGTCTGCCACGTCATGATCAAAATGAAGTCGAATATTCTCACTGTCATCATTTTTTGAAGGCGTAGCTTCACCACTTGTAATCTCTTTGTCTTTCACTGGAGTTTCTGGTCCTGGCAAAATGCTGTTGTTGTCACCAAGTGGTTTAGAGATGCCATAATATTTAGATACGGATTTTGTGCTTTCAATTGCTGAATTGACTGTACTTGTATTCTCAGTTTCCATATTATTTTCATTGTCCAGAGACTGGTCAAGGTTGGATATAAGATCATCTATTTCTTTTGACAATGTTTCTATTGTTTCTTGTTTGTCATCTCCTAAAGTAGAAACTGTTGAATTTGTGATAGTGCTAGAAGGTATTACTTTTACAGGAAAACTGGCATAATGCTTGGTTCCACCAGTAAACCGCCTTCCTCTCCACGCTTTTCTTATATTTTTAGATACTTCCTTAGTATTAAATGTCTTTGACATACTAGTTAGTATACTATCCCTTGCATTTGAAAGTGTATCACTGTCATCAGTTCTTAACAACAAATTGGCTTTGTCTTCAATGTCCAATGAGTTGTTAATAGTCTCTAACATTAGCCTATTACTACTATTATTGTTGTCGGAGTCTATTGTGGTTTTTTGTTTTAAGCTCAGTTTTCTTTGTTTTTTATTTACAATGATAGTGGACTCAGGTTCTGTTTTGTCAGATTTTGAGTCAAGAGAAGGCACTTTAACAATAGAGGAGATCTGTATACTATTTTCATTTTCTACATCTACTTCAGTCTTACTTTTTTCTATTTTTTTGTTGAGCTCTTTATCACCATCACTTATTAGAGCATCACAAAGGCTAATATCTGACTCTGTCACATCTGAGCATTTTGATATTTCACTGCTGTCTCTAGAAAAAGATCTACCCCTTTTAAGTTTCTTCTCCTCTGTACCATCCAGCAGTTCACTAGCTTTGGAATCTGATAATAATCTTCGCCGTTTTTTCTGCTCCTTCATTACAACTTCATTAAGAAGATTATTCTTTAGCTTCCTCGGCTTGCCACTCCGAAGATTTTTACCTTCAGTTAAGGATGGACTGTTACCCCTTTCAGATCTCATAGAGTAAGGACTTGTTCGTTTTCCATGAACTAAGTTGGGGCTGTCACTTAGAACTGACTTCATCATTACAACATCAGATGTGAGCCTGGATCTCCTTCCTGCTGTTTTAGGGCTTGATGATCTTGAGTTTGGAGACTGCTCCTCAATTGGTTCAGTCTTTATTTCTGAGGCTGGGATGATAGGAGGTTCTACTTTATCTGTCGAAGCTGTCTGTTTCACTCCAGGTTTTCGTCCTCGCTTAGCTCCTTGTTTGATAACATTTTTTATTTTATCTTTAGATGTTATAACTTTTTTACTTCTTAAAGCCTTTCTAATACCTAAAGGTCTTTTAGTTGCTATAGCTTTTGGTTTCCCAACTGTTCTTTTAAGCTCTTTATTTGTCTTTGAGTCTTCAGGACTTTGTTTTGTTTTGTCATCTTCATTTGTGTCTGCTGCCTTTTTACGACCCCTGGTTTTAGGTTCGGCAACTGCATCCTCGTCAGTTCCCTTTTCACTTGCCTCCTTAACCTGTTTGGTTTTCATATTGGAATGAAGTGTGGTCGATGATGCAGTGACTGCGACATCAGGTGACTCAGGCTGTATCTCAGCTTTGGTCTTGTGCCTGGGGCTGATGGCTGGACTCGGGATAGCCTTATTCCTCTTTTGAAACTTCTGAGAATTAATATCTTCCTTTTCCTGAAAAATGTTGTGATCAGGTGCTAGCTCAGAACTATCATCATTATATTCATTGCTTTGCTTTAAAGTTTCATTATTCTTAGGGTCAAGAAGACATTCAGCCATAATATGCCTGCTGTATTTGCCATTTGGACCTGAAAAATATAAGAAAAAAAATTTAATATATCAATATAGACAATTATTAATTGCATTGCACTAATAAACTAATTCTCAAATAACTAAAAAATATGGATTCATCAACAATGATATAATCAACTATTCAACAATACTAGTGCTTATTTTTCCCATTTATAACAATAAGGCGTATAAAAACATAAGTTTATAAGGAACAACCCCAAAGAAACACTTAAAATAAACTTAGTAAACTACAAAAGCCGCTCAGATGAAGCATCATCTTTCGCGCATTTAATGATGCAAATGTAAATATTGGTGCTCTAATATTATTTACTGTATTAAAAATACTCTGCAAGAAGTGAATACAATGTAAACAAACACTTAAATACACACATACGATAGAAAATCGCAGCGGAAAATCATGAAAATCTCTTGCTTACAATTCCCACATATTCCGATGGTATCGTGACACCTAACGCCACCTACCAGCTGAGCAAGTGCGTGTGCGACGACAGACGAAAGCACCAAATCATTTCCCGAGCCGTGGCGCTCCTACAGAATGTCAACTCAAAATACTCACTATTAATCCAAGGAAACGCCCAAAAAGCACTTTAATCAGTTAATATAATACACAATGCACCATAATATGCGAAAAAGTTCAATATAAAAACTCGATAAAACTTAGAAAACGATTTTTCAAAAGCGCAATTGTTTGCAGCCGTCCGCCATCATGTTTCCTTCGAAACGAATAATATAGTTCTTATTGCTCTTGTGCTGTGCAGCAATTCGCTCTATTCGCTATTCAAAATGGCGGCAGTGTGGCGTTCACAGCGCGTATTTACGCGCATTTTTCATGGAAAAACTAAGCAAATCTTGAACAATGCAATTGATATTGGTGCAAAACTTACCCCTTCATCACAATCGGTAAATATTTCACAATTTTTCTGCTTTATTCTTGCAATATTGCCGCTTTCATCGTAACATGTGACAGAACCAAGGGTGTACACCTGTTCAAAGAAGTTTCGCGTCTAATATTTTTTATGACTAATTAAATTTCAGTGTGACATTGATTAATTATGTAAGCTAAAACTATAGCCAAATGTAACTATATGCTTGAAATAACTACAATAATAATTTCTTAAACAGGAGATCAAAGTGTAATTTTATCAACAATGACTTTTAGATAATATTTGTTTTAATTATGATACATAAGAAGTATTTCGGCGCTTGTTTTATTTATAGTAAAATGTATTATTTTTTGTTGCAGATTCCCGTTTCGAACCCTTATTCAAGTTATAGAACTTCAGAATTTATAGAAAAAATTGATCAAAAATACGATTATGAAATAATCAAGAACCCACCAGAATGGAAGTTTGTTCAACGTTTACTACCATTCGAGAGTGTACCACAAATAACATTTAAAGAAACATATCCTTCAGGGTGGATACCACCTAAAGAAGAGGCAAAAGATCAACCATATTTTATAGCTCGAACTAAAAATTATCAACTTCCAATATATCTGAAGGTTGGGTCTAGAGGTATGACCAAAACTAGTTTAATTAAGAAGATTGAAGGTGACATTTGGCTGATGAATGATGAAATCAAGGCTTACCTAAAGCAAAAGAATAAAAAATATATTGAGACCAGAGTTCACGAATTAGCTAGATTTATTGAAGTAAAGGGTGATTTCGTATCAGATTGTATCGATTGGGCTCACTCTAAAGGATTTTAGTATAAACTATTCCATTTTTGTATAATAAAAGCTGTAGTATATTATCTTTGTTTTATTTTTTCCTACATACATATACTCGGGGCCATAAATCGCAAAAAGGGGTAGCCAAGCCAGAGCTTTAGAGCTAGAAACTCCTCAGCCACATTTGAAGGTTGATAGGGAAGAATATGGTAGAAATAAAGAGTCGTAGGGGATAAATCTTCAATCGCGTCGCCCAAAAAGCCCCATACGACACCCTTGGATAAAAAAGCGTAGTGACATTCTAAGCCCGCGGAGCTACACGGCGAAAATATATATTCATATTACTTAATACAGTACCATTCATTAGACATTATCTTAAAATATTATGCTATAAAATAGTACAGTAACGGTACAAATAATGATAATGACAAATTCAATGATTATGAAGTTGTAACGTGTCCATTATTCAATCATCTAGAAAATGCATAGGAATAAAAAAAAATAGATATTTTAATATTCGTTAATGCCAGAGTAATTTTCTTTAGTATGATCTGTACGTGGGTATTTTGAACACCAGGTGATAATGTTGAATATGAATACTAATTATTAATGTTGATACAAATGATATAATTCTGTAAAATTCATACTAAAGGAAATTAATAAAACCCCAAGTTTTGCGTTCTTTAAAGTACTAAAACTTAACAGAAAATACCTTTTCAAAAACTAAAATAAATTAAATGACAATATTTAACTAAGTTTTCTGAGTCTTTCAATTGAACTTGTTTAAAAACTTAACTGTGTAAAAACAATTGTAACAAATATAATTAGTTTAAGCTAAAGGTCTTAAATATAATATCATGGATAAATATCACCCCAATGATATATAAAATAAAAAAACTTGATGTATGCACCCGAATCATTATTCAATTCTCAGTGCAAAATTAAACGATTGTCTCATTTAAATTTAAAAGGTTCTACAAAAAAATATTTTACTTTTATTGTTAACAAATTAAATGCGAAATATTTTATTTTTTCTCATATCATTATTATTTATTTCTATCGCTATTGCATTATTTCAAGCGAATGAAAACAAAAAAAGCAAATTTCTAATTTACCTAGATCGAAAACTAAACAAAACTTAATATTTTCAATCCGTAAATATCTCAGCGAAAGCTTTTCGGCGTTGTGTACGCGGCATGAAGTCGCGATTTTATTTATCGCCGCCAGAGGCGCTGTCTTCGGCGGAAGGTTTTATCTACGTATGTATACAACATCCGCCCGACATTGGGCCTCTCTCAAATATTATTTTTGACTCGGCTCAACTCAACACCACTTTTGCTTTGTTCAACAACTTTACGAAGCAAAACGTTCGATGTTGCTACGCCATAGCGTAATACAATGCTTTTCAGATACTTTTAGGTTATAATTCTTGGACACTTTTTTAATTCTGCTTTGTTAACTTTATGTTTTGCATTCAAACATAATTTATTTAGCGTCCTATAAATGGCGATCAGATTACGTAACGAATGATTGATAATAAAGATATAAAACAATTTTCAAGGTCGAACGCTTTCAGCAATGCGCATATTTTAACACTAGTTTCGCTTTTAGTGGGGATAGTTTAGTTAAAATATAATTCATTTGTTTAGAAATTCCATAAAGCACAACAAAAATGGTGATTCTATTGTACTACATTTCTACTGAACAAAAATGGTTATGTGTATGTAACTAATTGACACAGTGTTTATCATGCGAGAAAGTGATTTGGTTTATTATTAGATACGGCTACCTACTTTTGTAATTATTGACGTTCATCTATTAGTAAACATATCTTGGAATACCTTATAAAGCTTCTTAAATTATTAGTAGATTTCATTTTATGTACATATTTAATTTAATATACCTATATCTTACTTGTATTAGGTAAAGAGTTCCACCAGCAGCAGCAATGTTTTATGTAGCGATTTTAATGTATCATTCAATCATTAACAATGAAAAAGACAATTACAATTACAAATGGCTTATAATTTGCAGGAGTGTAACCAATAATTCTACAGAATTATAGTTTTGACCGTAAGAGCGGGGCTAGATTTCCAGTTATGTTTTATCATATATATGTTTTGTATTTATGCCGAACTATATTTATAATATTCTTTTCTTCATATTGTTAATTATGCTTTAACTAAATAAATCAGAATACTTGTAAGTTTTTATCACAAATATTGCATTAGTGCCTGTTAAAATGACTACGTTTTCTGTTTAAGTGTAAATGATTTGATACGTGCTTTTACATTTATTATGTAGATTATTTATCGTTTCGTCGAGTTTTATTTTTAAATATAAGATGGATGGGAGCGTAGTAGAAGGTGGTTAAACGTTTGCTCTATAATAATATTTCGTAATATATTTATTTAGATGCTGATAGGTACTTACTGTAGATACATAGAACTATGTGTAAATTGAAAATATTTCAGTGTCCATTCTTAATTTCGAAATATAATTATTTACATGCTTTGCTATGGGTGCGCTTTTTCATACATAACTTTTTAACTCCTATCATCGGAGGTCCGAAAATATTTCACATACCACTTAAAATCATAATGATAAGTCTTCATAAAAAAATCAAGTCATAAATATTGAAAAGTATTATCATCGAAATTCATAATATCACTAAATGTACACTTTATATTTAATAATATTTGTTTTAATATATTTGTTTATACTAATGACCGACAATATAATCAATAAATACGAGTAACTATAATATTCATAAATGTTTTTGTGTCTAATATTTAAAAAAACATAACATAACATAATAACATAAACGTTCACGCCGAATATCCCCGAAGGGGTTGGCAGAGGTACTAATACTTCTGAACATTACGTGACTTTGTCACCTGATGTTCAGAGTACCCACGTTTTGCATGGACAGTGTACTCACGTGATAGGGGGCAGGCCTATCGCCGTTTTGTACGAATACACTGTCACATGACTAAGTACAACTCAGCCATGTGGGTTTCCTCACGATGTTTTCCCTCACCGTTAACAACCATGATAAATTAACCACACTACTATTTAAAAAAAATATATCAATTACTTATATGTGTTTTTATTTTTATTTGCTTGCTTGTTGTATGCTTGGTTGCATGTAAAGGGGGTGCAACCCCGTTGCTTGGGTGGGTAGCAGGCAAAGAAAAGTTAGGTCAAATTTAGCCAGGTTAGGTTAGAATATGTTTAAAACGAGCGAGCGAAGCGCAGCGGAGCGAGCACCTTAAATGCTTGATTCATGCCTATTTGGATGCATACATACATATACTCACGGCTATAAAGCCCTAGAAGGGGTAGCCGGAGCTAAGGAATTCATAATTCCTTAGCCACTTTTGGAAAATTGAGTGGGGAAAAGATGGTTGAAAACAGGTTGTTGGTGATGGGTGGCCATCCGCATCGCCCAAAAATCCCTTAAACGCCCCATTACCGTTAGTCGCCTTTTACGTAGACCCACCGGAAGAAATGGGGTAGTGCTATTCTAAGCCGTATTGCATGCATGCTTGCTTGTTTATCGTAGTAACGTATCGTAGTGACCATTTAATGTTATGAAGAAAAAAGATCTTGAATAAAATTATAGTTTTAAAAAGATTCTTGGTTGTAACAGTATTAATACAAAAATTATGATCACTAACTGTAATGAATTCCGTTGGTAGTATTAAAAATGTATGAATAAATAAAGTATGACCAATAAAATAATGAAGAGTGATTATTATGAACACAAATAGTTAGTGAGACGACAAATATGATTTAGAATTTTATGTGAGCCAATATGGACCCTTTTGCTATCAGTATTTGGTAGGTGTAACCTACTCTTTCCAACCAATCAATAGAAATAAATATTTAATTGAATAAAAAGAAATAGTTTTTACCTACCTATTTACAGTAATACCAGAGCACCACAATACTTACATAATTATAATAACTTGACACTGTATAGCCCAGTGGGTAGAACACTCGGTTATCGTGCAAACGACTAGTGTTCAAATCCTGGGTCGGGCCTACACCAATTTGTCTTTTCTAAAGACATATGTGTGGTTAATTTATCATGGTTGTTAACGGTGAGGGAAAACATCGTGAGGAAACCCACATGGCTGAGTTGTACTTAGTCATGTAACAGTGTATTCGTACAAAACGGCGATAGGCCTGCCCCCTATCACGTGAGTACACTGTCCATGCAAAACGTGTGTACTCTGAACACCAGTTGAAAAAATTCACGTGATGTTCAGAAGTATTAGTACCTCTGCCAACCCCTTCGGGGATATTCGGCGTGAACGTTTATGTTATGTTATGTTGACACTGTATGTCCGAATGTATAGATTCAGTAAACATTATTTCTTTCTGATTACTTGACATCTTAAAAATAAAACTAAAGAAACGCTTCCACCATCACCCGAACCCTCAAGCCTTTATCTGAGTAATCTTAATATAGCTCGTAAACTAAGTACATGTGCTCATGTTATAACACCTTTTTTCTTGTGATCGTAATAATTTCTAGTAATCCTTTTTGTGGTATATCTGTTGCTTTTTGCCGATTGTGTGTTGTCCGTCTTATATTGTTGAGTTGTCTTTATACAAAGTTTCATGATAAAATCGTAATCGCAGAAGTTTAAAATGTAAACTTCAGTTTCCCGTCAATTCCATTTCCGTGAGTAATTCAAGCCAAACCTCAACCTGCCAAATTTCAGCTGCTAGCGCCCGATTTCTGAATTGAGTATTCATACGCATCAAAATCTTAACAACTGAATGAGCCAAAACGATACTTAAGTCGTTCTCAGTTTGAATACTCAATTCAGAAATCGGGCGAAGGTCTACCCGATTAGATGATTAGTAAAATATCGAATTGAATGTTTGTCCTCGAGAGGCACCTATTTCAAACTAATGTATTTATTTAAGATCATACCTCAAGAAGACTCAAACGTTTAAGCCGTATGTCACCGATAGGGAGGCAGAGGTACTAAAATCCTGGTGTTCAGAGTACCCACGTTTTGCTAGGACTCTGTACTCGTGTTATAGGAGGCAGCTATGTACGAAATCATTGACTACTATATAGAAAACCCGCATCGTCATCATGAAGACAGGTGCGTGTTCTACCCACGGAGCTATCACGATTTATATGATCATACCCTCACTTCTGGGTCAGTCCTACAACAATTTGTTTTTTCTAAAGTGGTTAATTTATCATGGTTGTCAATGGTGATGGAAAAAATCGCGAGAAAATCTACCCTCTTAATTACAGATCTCGAAAGCCCCCTATATATTTTCTAACTAGTAAAGTTGTATACATGTAATGAATGATTTTATTGCTACATTTTTATAAAATAGTTTCTCAGAATTCGGCTCCACCGGAATTCACACACGTTGTCACTTAATCACAATTAAACACTTACATACATACATATACTCACGGCTATAATTCCCTAGAAGGGGTAGCCAAAGCTAAGGAACTAGAAGTTCCTCAGCCACTTTTGGAAAGTTGGGTGGGCAAAAGATGGCAAAATAAAGGTTGTTGGTGATGGGTCTCCAACCGCATCGTTCAAAAATCCCTTAAAAGCCCCAATACCGATAGTCGCCTCTTACGTACACCCACTGGCAGAAATGGGGTAGTGTTATTCTAAGCCAACACTACACAGCAACAATTAAACACAGTCTTGTTCTATCCATCCACCTCCTGCTATCCAAAAGAACGTTTTCAATTTCTCTCTTCTTCCCACGACCCTAATCTACATTCTATAATCTTCCACTAAGTATTCCCACACATTCAACCAATTTCTATGGCTCCCTGTTTTACTGTGCAGGCTGTTCAATTTTGGAATGCACTATTTTCAAGGATCTGTTTTTTTTTTATCTCGGTAAGTAAGTATATCTGCAATTTAAACTGATTCAGCAAAAACAATTGCAAGTTAAATATGTCTATTAGTGTGTGTATTTTATAAACTAATTATTAGTATTTCATGCAATGCGTACATATCCTATCTCAGTATAAATGTATAAATACACCCAAAAAAATAATTTAATTTATATTTTAGTTTGATGTTTATGATAAATTTAGACAGTTCTTTTAAGTTACTGATAGACCTACCTATATTTATTTTAATATCTTAAGTTAGTTTGCTGTGTAGTGTCGGCCTTGCTGTGTAGTGTCGGCTTAGAATAGCACTATCCCATTTCTTCCGGTGGGTGTACGTAAGAGGCGACTAACGTTATTGGGGTTTTTAAAGGATTTTCGGGCGATGCGGTTGGAGACCCATCACCAACAACCTTTATTTTACCAACTTCTCCCCACTCAACTTTCCTAAAGTGGCTGAGGAATATCTAATTCCTTAGCTCTGGCTACCCCTTCCAGGGATTTACAGCCGTGAGTATATGTATGTATGTATGTATGTATCTTAAGTTAATAATAAAATGTAAGTACCTATATACGGCCTTATAACACAGATCAAGCTAGCTAGCGTATTTAGGTAAAATGTAATAACTTGTTGTATAAAATAACATCCAAGACTAAGAAACAATCTTTTTAAACTCTCGCGGTTTGTAGACATTATATATAATAATAATCGGGATTAGCATTAGTCAGCCCGTGACCACGGCACCAGCAGGTGTGCCGAAACGTCGGGCAAACATATCACGTAAGTGGTTTTAAAAATGTTCGTTGGATAATCCCGATCATTATTATATATAAGAAATAATCATTCATATCTATAGTATAAAGATTGCACTCAGCGGGAATCGAACCTGCGACCTATGGACCCATAAGCTAGGTAAGTAGGTATAAGGATAGGATCCAAAAGGCCACGTACGTCGGTCGCCGAAATGCCTCATAAATAAAAATACTTTCTATAAAAAAGATTATGGTGATGGAAATGGGGTGTAAAAATGAGATGTAGATGAGTTCCCCACAGTAACACATCAACCTCTCATCATTTATTACTATTCTTTTTGTACTGTTTTTGCCTACCTTGTACAATTAATACCCACCCACACAATTTTGAACGTTAGGCTATAACAGCTTACATTATGATACAATGTATTCTTTTAATAAACTGTACTTACAATCAAATACACAGTGTATTCGTAAAAAACGGCGATAGGCCTGCCCCCTATCACGTGAGTACACTGTCCATGCAAAACGTGGGTACCCTGAACACCAGGTGACAAAGTCACGTGATGTTCAAAAGTATTAGTACCTCTGCCAACCCCTTCGGTTACCGTTACAATCAAACGAGTTTAATGCATTTAAAACTGGTGTTTCAACAAAAATTATTTCCCCGCTGATGTCGAAATTTTTCTTTCCTTTATTTATTACATATACACACGGCCATAAATCCCAAAATGGGTTAGCCAGAGCTTTAGAGCAAGAGACTCGTCAGCCACATTTGGAAGTTGATAGGGGACAAGATGGGATAAGAAGGGGATAAAAAGTAAAAAATAATTCTCAATAATAGGTGAAAATCATGAAAAAGCGTGGGTTGGTCGAAAGACGAAAAATACGGCACAGAGCGCACCACGTTTTTTTAATGATTTTCACCTTATATTGGGAATATTTTTTTCACTTTTTAGTTAAATGTGCTTCAAAGGCGTGTTTTTCTGTTTTTCTATATAGTAATATTTCATTTTGACTTTTTAGTACTGAATAATTTGAAATTATTTAATCCTGGCGATCCTAATCAGGATAATAGGATAAACATATGAAATTATTATATTGTTCCTGATTCTCGATAAGTGTACAAATTTAGAATTAAGTCGGTCCGTTTAAAGGCGGGTCAAAATCGTGTTGAAAGGAGTCGGTTACATACATATAGGTGAAGCGTATATAAGCGTGTTAAAAAAGTTTAATAATGGTAATTTAATAATTTCGGGTCTCAGAGGGTAAACAAAAACTGGAACAATTTTTTACATTTTTTTCCTGGGCAAGTTTCAAATTAATATATGACATCAAAATGTAGGTGTAGTAAATATTTAATCATAAAGAAGAAATTGGTCTATTCAGATCTATAATAATAATAAGTTTTAATATAAGTTTTTTTAAAAGCTAAATAATTTGATCTGATGATGATTGAAAAATATAAGAATTTCAATAATAACGGTTGACATAGACATGAAACTTTTCGTGCATTTCAATTTATGGTGGTTTATATCCTTATACGGGTTAAAAACTTGGTTTATGTATTTAATTTTAATGATTAATGAAAGACGGTATTTTGATTATGTAATTATTATTTTAAATAAAACAGTATCATTCACATACGCTACTTATTTACATTAATTAATGAATCACACAGAAAAACACGTGACAAAGCTGTACATGTCATTGGCAAAACATATGAGAAATGCTCTACTATGTTATCTCATCTTATTTATTCAAAAATATAAAACCTTAGTATTTCAGACATATTTTGAGGCATTATTTCAATGTTAATTACAAAATGTTCTAAGTTTTTCTTCCTGCCTTTTCTGAACAGAAAAAAATACATATACTTATTCAAGCCATGATGATAAAATAAAAATTAGGGTTTTACTTGACCACCAACGAAACATATTTATATCTTTTACCACCAGGTAAACTGCTCAGGAGTAAAAATCAACACGAAAAGAACGAACGAACGTTTACAGGTTTGTTTTATTTTCAATTTCGAAAAGTGGTTGAGGTGTTTTAAATTCTGGAGCTGCATAAGTATAATTTCACAGTATTGTCAGTCATTTGTATCTAAAAGTATTGAAAAAGTGATAAATGAAAATGACGACGAAATTTGGGACAAGAATCGTATGAATCGAATTTTATTTTCTCCTTAAGGTGCATTAACGAAAATTGCTTAGCCAAGAATCAAAAGCAGGTGTATTGCTCCTTTATAGATTTGGAGAAGGCGATGTGAGGAGTTATCCAAGTTCGGTTTGGGGAGTTACAAGTGTATTGGTATTGGCATGGTATTGGCTTGATCTTCTTGATCTTGACCCATTATTAAACTAGTGGTCCCGAAAACATCTGTTTTTCACCATTTACAAGTCATCAATGCCTGTCAGTATGTATGTATTATTTAATTATATAATGTAAACATACCATACAACATACATACCCACGCATTTTAGGTGTTAAAGATTACGTAGTGTGACAGATAGAGAAAGGAATATATAAGGGGGTTTGGGCACATAAAGAGGATGAATGAACGTAAAGTGGCAAAAGTTATAAATAGAGCCCACGTAGATAGTGTTGCTAGTACAAGACGGCCGCGTAAGACGTTTGATACCAAATTGAAAACGTTATTAAGAGGGTGAAAGACCGTAGTGAAAATAATAAAAGAGTATGTATGAGAAGAATGATGAATAACGATGATGAAAAATGATGAAAAGCAAGATAGAAATACTTGGATCGTGCGAAGTGGCGATCTATAATCTCTGCCTACCCCAATGGGAATAACGGGTGTGAGTATATGTAAGTAAGGGATGAACAGATGCGAAAAAAAGTTGTCCATGTACACGCTTACGTAATTTGTATGAACCACTACCAAAAATATATCATTCACCACTTATTTCACTGTGCATTAAAATTGTGAAGTAAATGATTCAATCAAAGAATAAAAAACCCTACTGTTTAAATTGTGTTTATAAAACTTAAAAAATAAAACCAGTTCAGTTCAGAAGCAATCTTAACATTAAAATATAAATACTAATATTAATATACTTTGCCGTGTAGTGCCGGCTTAGAATGTCGCTACCCCTTTCTAGCCACGGGTGTCGTAAGAGGCGACTAAGGGTATTGAGGCTTTTTATTGGATTTATGGGCGATACGGTTGGAGACCCACCACCAAAAACCTTTATTTTTCCATCTTTTCCCCACTCAACTTCCAAAAGTGGCTGAGGAATTTATAATTCCTTAGCTCTGGCTACCCCTTCTAGGGAAATATAGCCGTGAGTATATGTATGTATGTACTAATACTAATAAATTTCTTCGCGTAATTCCGCTAAATATATTTATAATTTATAATGTTATAGTTGCTATGGATTTCCGCACAGTAACGCCTGATTCAATCCAATATATTAAAATATAAATTAATTAGATTCAAAATGGCTGATTCAAGATGATGAATGTTTTTATTGTTAAATGTTTTTTTTTTACCTTTATTAATTTTGTAAAAATATTTACATGTTCATGTGCGACTGACAGCAAATAAACGTTTTTCTTCTTCTTCAAAATGGATAGATGAGGCATTGATATTTTATATGTCATTTTCTAGCCAAAGACTAAAGCTTCTCCTTGTTAGCCATTCATTGTATACGATAAGTAATGACATTTAAGAATGTGTTACTAATTTGTTTAAGCACTTCCTTCGTTTCCGGTCAATAGATCGAATATGTGATTCATCACTCGAACATTTCACAAGATTATGCATTGCTTAATTCATATCAGAGAAGAAGCCAATAGTTTCCCGAAAACCCTATAAACTTACACACTCACGCCTATGAGTCAAATTGGGGTAGCTGACTACTAATAATAATTCTTTATTCAGAAAAAGTACATCGATTTACAAAATATGGTCTGCTGCACCTGAACTAGGCTCATCACCTGTGTCTCAGGTTACAGCTTTTGTTGCTGATTTCCATTAACATAAACGTAAACATAAACGTTCACGCCGTTTATCCCCGAAGGGGTTGGCAGAGGTACCAATACTCCTGAACTCACATGGCTGTAAGGTTGTGGGTATCAATTGAATGAAACACTCTGACTGCTGGATTAAGACTGTCTATATTTGTCTTAGGTATTCGGTAATATACATGATTACATACTAAGTTATAGATATATAAGTATCTATACTACACCTCCATCGAAAAGAAAAAAAATAAAATTAACCTAAGGTTTACATTTTATTTTTGAATCATTGATTAAATATTTGTATACATTATAAAGTTTATTTTTTTTTGAACATTTTTTTTAAATTATTTATTTTTATTTCATTAATGAACATAAAGAATAACATGACAATGTCTACGTAGTTAATAGTATACGCAAAACACATATATTATATTTTAAAACTGATTACAAATACAATTGATTTGATTACAAACATTAATACATAACATAATTACTTATAAGCTAGAATTAAAATTGACATATATTTGTTTAAGGTGGATGGTACAATTTAGTTCGATTTTTATGCACTATATCTAGTTTTCCATTTTTTAAAATTTCCACATTTGGTGAGATATCTTTAACAACAACATAAGGTCCATTATAAATTGGTTGAAACTTATTTCCGATTTCATTTTTTATAAGAATTAAGTCATCTTTGTGGTACTTAATTGGGTTATAATTATTGTCGTATTTAATCTTTCTGTTAGATTTGTTATTTAACAAATTATGTCTCGCCTCTTTTTGAGACATCTGTAACCTGTATTTTAGTTGTAATGGATAGTCGTCATGGTTATACAGTGGACTTACCTCGTCTTGCCTTAAATTACTGGGAATTACACATTTCTTACCAAAAACTAACTCGAACGGGGTGTAACGAGTGGACGTGTGTACAGACGTATTATAAGAAAAACACCAAAACGGAAGATGATTATCTGTTTGTATTCTCAAATAACTATTTAAATGTTTATGCGTGTTTTCCAGTGAACCTATGGATTGGTGGTGGTAAGCTGTCGATAGTAACGTTTTAATTTCTAATAATTTACATACCTCTTTAAATAATGTTGACGTGAACTCGGCACCTCTATCTGTCGCGATTTCTCCTGGAATTCCATATCTAAGGATAAAATTATGTACAAAATTTTTCGCAATTTCTATAGCTGATTTAGACATCATGGGGTATGCTTCCACGTACTTACTCAATTCACATTGTATCGTTAGGATGTATGAAAAGTTATTTTGATCTTTGTCTAAAGGTCCAACCACGTCAAGAAAAACTTTTTGCATCGCCGATGTTGCGGTGGTTGTTACACACATGGGTTCCTTTATATAATGGTTACTGTATTTTTGTTTTTGACACTTATCACACTTTTTTATATATTCCATGACATCTTTCTCTAGTCCGGGCCAAAAGTAATATTTTTTAATATTATTGTACATCCTTCTAATACCAGCGTGGCCACTTGTTGGTAAAAGATGGAAGTCATTTAATATTACTTTTCGCTCGTCCTCATCATTAATCCTTTTCACACCATCTAATATGCATAATCGTATATCAATCTCACGTGATAAATTATTCATAGCGTCTATACATTTTTTAATAAAATCATTATATTTTTTCTCTCTTATAAAAAATAATTCGTGCACATTAATACTTTCACAAAACATTTTCAGTTCCCTCACAAAAGCGTCTGGCGTCAGTTGTGATTGGGCAGCTGGATTGATGAACAATGTCATCTTTTTTGGTGCAAAACAAAACACACTATTTTCTTTTTCTATCTCGTTAAATCTTCGTAATTGATTTAACTTTATTTTATCAATAAAACTCAACTCCACAGAATTTTTTGGTTTACTAAATATTTCTACAACTCTCGGTTGCGCAGGCCGATCGTCGGTAGCTATATTAGTATTCCATAAATTCTGGGTATCCATCATTCTTTTATACTGTGCTCTTGTCATGACATTAATTGTGCATTCGTTCATCGCTTTCAAATCTTGTAATGTGACGGGTAATCGTGACATGGCGTCGGCTACGACATTTTTCGATCCTTTTATATATTCTATAATAAAATCATACTCTTCTAAAATTATTCTAAATTTCATAAGACGACTCGAAGGATCTTTCATACCATATAAATAAATTAAGGGCTTATGATCCGACTGAATAGTAAATTTTTTCCCATATAAATAAGGTCGAAAATGTTTAACGGCCCAAACAATCCCTAGTAACTCTTTTTCAATAGTGGGATAGTTTAATTCGGCTTTATTTAAATTACGACTTGCAAATGCAATCGGTTTTCTATCAGAATTACATAATACTGCACCTAACGAGTAATTTGAAGCGTCTGTTTGCAATATGAATTTATTATTAACCGATAAATCGGGATATTGAAGCAAAGGGGGTGAGGCTATAATTGATTTTAAAGTATCAAAAGATTTTTGGCACTCCTCATTCCATTTAAAAACTACATTTTTCTTCGTTAATCGTGTTAATGGTAAAGCAATAAAAGCAAAATTCTTTATAAATTTTCTGTAATAATTTGAAAATGCTACGAATCTAACTACCTCTTCTACGTTTTTAGGAATGGGCCAATCTTTTAATGCTTTTATTTTTCCTGGATCCGGCAAAATACCTTTATCGGATATAACGTGACCTAAGTACAATATTTCCTTTTTTAAAAATGTACATTTTAGTGGGTTTAATTTTAAGTTAACTTTACGAAGTCTACCAAAGATGTCAATAAGATTACTGTTATGATTATCTAATGATTTACCGAAAATTATTAAATCGTCTAAATAAATAAGACATTTTTCGTAAGCTAACCCTGACATTGCAATAGTCATCATTTTTGAAAATGCGTTGGGACTAGTTTTCAATCCCATCGGCATCCTAGTCATTTGGTATTGACCTGAAATAGAAGCTTCACACGTATTTCCATTGTTTTCGGGTACTCTGAAGTGTCCTGACGAAAATGCTGTGTATTTTCTACTGGCGGGGTCAAGGTCACACTGGTAGTAGCTATTTGAAAGATCCAAGGTTGAAAAATAAATTGATCCAGATAGGGAATCCAAAATTTCTGTTATATTTGGGAGGGGGTACTTATCGTCTTGTATGCTATTGTTTAATTTTCTATAATCTATCACTAACCTCCATTTTTTGTTTCCTTGACTATCGGATTTTTCGGTACTAATAAAATAGGGCTCGACCATTCACTTTGACATGGTTCTATAATGCCTTCTTTTAATAAATTACTGACTTGTTTATTTATTTCACTTTTCTGAGTAAATGGTATCCTATAAGGTTTACTATACGAGTATATGGGGCTAACATTCGGTTTTAACGTAATTTGATGTTTATATGTATTTGTGGTTGTTAATTTGTCACCGGGTAATAGAAATATATCTGAAAATTTTGCACAAATATTTTCAATTGTAGATTGCTCCTCGTTATTTAGGTAACTTAAATTCAATAAATTGAAAAGATTTTTGACACGGTTGACATTTAAATTTTCACATTTTTCAAAAGAACACAAGTTATATTCACTAATATTCTCGACCCTAAATTCTAAATCGCTTAATCTATATTCCTTTTCAGTAGTATTTAATATTAAGATAGGTATCATTTCATTGTGAGGTTTTACTAAAGAACGAGCTAAAAATATTCCCTCGCTTATTTCTTTTGGACAGACTACGCATTCGTCTGGGAAACTACACTTAACATAATGTAACGACTCGGACCTGGCCGGAAGTATAAAAATATTATTTTGCTCATTTTTATGTCTAAGTGGTAAATATATTTTATTGCCTAAGTGAGTACATAAACTTAAAGAACTTTGACCTAAGTCTAAGATTGCATTATACTTAGTAAGAAAATTCTTTCCCAATATAGCATGTGCCCTACAAGGCAAGTGCTCGAATACGAAGAACTTTTGTTTTAGATGTTCCGACGATCTGTTGGACCACCTCAATGATAAGTAAACATATCCAATAGCATTAATGGAACCGCCAATTCCGTTAATCTTTAAGTTATCTTTCTCTATCGGAATATTTAATTCTAAAACATGTTTATATTTAATTGCACAGATAGATGCTCCTGTATCAACTAAAAATGAATAACTAAATTGATTTACATATAACTCTAAACAACATGTACTGTCACTAGCAAACATACTTTCACAGTTAGTCCCGAAAAAACTTATGCTGTTGGACGAAAGGTTCATTTTCCCTATTAACGTTCAAATCCTCATTCAATACGTGAACATTCGCATTTTTACGTATCCCATGTTGCCTTTGATTAGATAACCTATTATTGTAATGGTGGTACTTACCTCTAAATGTCGACCTCGGCTGACCTCGCGAAAAACTCTGGTAACCACGACCTCTGCTAAATGATGAACTGCGATAGTAAGGGGGTGGGCAGACGTTCACACTGTAACCTCTACCTCTAAATGGAACATTTTGTTTGAATGCACCGTGACTATTTTGTCCTCTAAAAGAACCTCTGAAACGATTATTTATACTATTACGCATATACAACATATCTCCAGAACCAGATGGCATACATACTTCCTCTTCCACGGCTGCCTGAATCGCGTCTTTTAAGGAGTCGAAGTTACGAGCTGAAATTATCATGCTTAATCTACGATTACGTAAACCGTCAGCAAAACGTTTAATTGCCTGTTTTTCGTTAAGAGGTTGTAAAATTTTCAAATTTTCCTTTTTTCCACCGGATTGCGAATTACTAAGATTCATAAATATTTCTGAAAGTTCCTTCCCAAATTCATCAATAGTCCTTTGATCCTGTCTTAGAGATTGTAATTTGTTCTGTAACGCTACCGGGCTCTTTTTTGGTAATAGAGTTGTGTTTATATTTTTTAACAAATCTTCGACGGAATCATAAGAAGAGTTCAATTTAATTTTTGCGTTTTGGGACAATCTATTTTTTAAAACGAAATTAATTAATTGTTTCTGACAAATTGGATTATTAAGCAGAGAACTGTAATATTCGATTCCATCGATGAGTTGTTTTATTGTGTTTTCGTCTTCATTTGTCAAAATCGGTAATAAGCTAAGCGCCGTTTTTAAATCAAATTCCATTTTTAACCTGTTTAAATTACTACTAGATAAGTCACCAAATGTATTATTACTACAAACTGGCTTTACATGTAACTTATTACAAAAATGTTGAATTTCTAAATAATACTTTTTTATATTTTCACAATTATTCGTTATTAATGTCAATATTTCTCCTGTAAATTTTTTATTTTTTATTTCTGATTCAATTACAGGAATAAGTAAAGTGTATGTATTAAATATATCGGTCGCTTGTTGTAACACTTTTTCCAATTTTTCCGGAGTTCTCTTTTCGTAACTCAACTTATTTAAGTTATCTTTTATAGACTTTAATTTAATGCCGATATCATTTAGCTCCTCGGCCATAATAAAAACATAAAAACACTTTTATACCTACGCATATTAACAAAATCTAAAATGTAAATGAAATTTAACATTACCTTATTTTATACCTCTTACTAACACTTCACGTATTAAATCAGTACTGAAGTTCGTTATGTCTTTAAATGTACACAATCACTTATTAATCACATTAGTTTTTATGGTTGGTCTCCGGATCTTCCACATGAGGAACAAACCCCTTTATCAGCTGGAACGATCGCTCTGGCGTGGGAAAAACTGGTATTCATGTTTTGGCGTATAATCTGATTATCAATCCAATCATGGTGACACTTCCTGTAGCATTTGTACCCAAAATATGTGAGAGCGACCAGCAATATCACAAGAATAGCTACCATCACTGTGCTGATAGCTGAAAGATGGAATTGTAATTGTTCGCTACTTGCAGTATTCGTTGCTCCAATGCCATTTTGATTGATGGTGACTTCTTCAGGTTGGGGCGCGTTATTATTGCCCATTTTTAGTTATTCGCAAATTTATCGATGTTAATTAACACATTTTTGCGTAATTTCTTTCCATTACAAATAGTGTGGTTACGGTGCGCCAGCAGCGCACTCCTAAATATGGCATGGCAGGGTCGCCATGTAAGGTTGTGGGTATCAATTGAATGAAACACTCTGACTGCTGGATTAAGACTGTCTATATTTGTCTTAGGTATTCGGTAATATACATGATTACATACTAAGTTATAGATATATAGGTATCTATACTAGCGCCATCTAGTTTCCAGAGAAGGTACCCACGTTTTGCTTAGACAGTGTACTCACGTGATAGGGGGCAGGCCTATCGCCGTTTTGTACGAATACACTGTCACATGACTAAGTAAAACTCAGCCATGTGGGTTTCCTCACGATGTTTTCCCTCACCGTTAGCAACCATGATAAATTAACCACACATATGACTTTAGAAAAGACAAATTGGTGTAGGCCCGTCCCAGGATTGGAACTCACGCCCTTCTGTTTTTCGGGCGGGTGTTCTACCCACTGGACTATCATGTCGCTCCATTTCCATTAAAGGTTAAGGTAACATAATTATATTTAAAAGAGAATTATAAAGTAGAAACTTTTGTGATAAAATCTCAAAAAATAATAATAGAAATACATTTAAATCAATTAAGTTATGAAATTAATTATTTTCTAAACAATAACAAAAATCCAATTAAAATAGAATAGACAAAATTGTCAAAAATGTTCTTTTCAGAAATTAAATGTGACAGAAAGCAAACTATCTATCTATATGTGGTTAGGGTAATTATGATCCTTTCTTTGTGTAAGTGTAAATGTAATTTGCGAATGTATGTTAAATAGAGAGGGTGTGATGTGATTTCTGTGTAAAAAATCTTAGGAACATACAAATTAAAAATTATGATAATGTAAACAAATATTAAAAATAATATTAAATGAAATATATGTAGCTAAATAAACCATTCATCTAATTGCACAAAGTGAATCCTATACTACAAACGCACAGAGAGGGCAAAAAGACCGCGCCGCAGTTGCCCGGCTGGCGGGGCGGGGCGGGGCGGCTAGCTCAGTCCGCGCCACGCGCTTTTTAGTGATGGACGCCATCGATGTAGAAGATTTAATTGTTGAAGTGCAGAAAAGATCGCCCATATATGACACGTCGTTAAAAGAATATCGTGACGTGAATGAAAAAAAGAAATTATGGCACCAAATATGCCAAATAATTTATACTCCTGCAGTCTGGGATGAGTTGTCATCGACTGAAAAAACTAAATATGGTAAGCGTCATTTATAATGTTATAATTTTTAATACTCATAGTTTACTTATTTCGTAAGTTGAGGATTATATTTTCGTCAACAGCATTTAAAGGTTAAAATACCTAGTGTTAAAATAAAATATATGAAATATTTCGAAATGTATACAGGGTGTACTATTGTTGGTGCTACACTTAGCTCTTTCGATGATCGGGCGGTCATTTTTCGTACTGTGTTATGTTGTTCTGTGGTATAGATAGGTAGGTAATACTTGTATACGGATATAGGTATTTTTTAAATATACTGTTCCGCCAAGGGACACAACCTTGTGGAGAGGTAAAATAATTAGCAAAACATTGTCGAACTGTTGGACTATCATCGGTACTTCCCGCACCAACCGTGGGATGTAATCAAAAGAGCAGCTTTAAAGTGTGTCCTTGAAATTTGCCCCATCTCTTTTTCTCACGAAGTTATGTAAGGTACAGGCTGCTTTTATTACTGTTATGGCTGTTTTGCCGTCTATTGCTCCCAATACATAAGGAAATTGAGTTCTCTTCACTTGCTGTCTCTAGCCATCTTTCTTTGGTCAATACACTTTTTAAACTCTCGCGGTTTGTAGACATTATTTATAATAATAATCGGTCGTTCTTTTGTCAAGGCTGGAAAACATATGTTTTTGCAAAGTTGCCAAATAGCGTTGCATGTATCCTTCACTATACAACGTATAGTACTGGCACCAATCAAGAAATCATCTTCAAGGTCAGAGAATGTTGACCCAGTAGCCAAGTTCCTGCAAAAATAAATTCAATATTTATTAATGAATAAAAAAAAATATAAATAAAATAAATAATAATAAATAAATAAAAATAAAATAAATTTACAATATAGTTGAGTATAACATCAAAAACAAACTAAAAATTATTGTTTTTTTAGGAAAATATCTTCAAACAAAATGGGCAACTCTCAGGCGTGGATTTAGAAGAGAACTGGCCTTACAAAAATCGAACCCATCTGGAAGTGCCGCAAAAAAAAGAAAAAAATATATTTACTTTGACGCTCTTCTATTTTTGTTGCCATTTACGATGTTAGAAGACAATGAAACGTCTTTGGACGAAGAAGATAATGAAATCACAATGGAAAAAGGTAATAATCATAGTGCAAACCAAAATTTGGAAGATAATGTAGAATGTTCAGTTCCAAAATCTAAGACCAAATTGCATTCGCCGAACTCCAACAAGAGTTATGATGAAGAGATTTTTAAAGTGTTAAAAGAAGAAAAACCATCGATTACCCTTACCAATACACACGAAGTAACAGACCCTATAGCAAACAAAACAGACGATGACGACGAAGCATTCTTGAAATCACTACTCCCAAGCATCAAACCATTTACATCAGATGAAAAATTATTACTCAGAATTGAAATAATGAAAACCATTTTGAATTTTAAGAAATCAAGAAATTACACAGTGCCTCTATTTAACTCGACCAGCTAGTAGTGGCGAAAGCCAAAGAGTATTCAATTTCTTTTTTGCGATTTGACTATTTATGAGTTCCTTGGATAAAGTTGTTCAGTTGCATCGGCGAAAGATATTTTGCAAGCACCTTATATAGCCTTAGCGTCTTATTAGTGACAAAACTTTGTTAAAAACAAAAAAATATTCAAAGACTACTTGTTTAAGACTGATTACAAGGGAAATAAAAAGTACACATGATTTTAATATATTTACTTGCCTTTAGGTTACTAAGCAATTAAGAATTTTTTTTTGACACTTCCAGCTTAGGGTTACTGCCAACCTTTCCCCAGGACGAATGGAATTCCTCATAACTGTATCACAATGAGTATTAGCAGGTTCCAGGATTGAGAGTAGGTCATCAAAAGTGCGAATAGACATTTTATCAAATTGAAATAAAGTGCCAGGATACTATTTTAAGTACATACATACATATACTCACGGCTATAAATCCCTAGAAGGGGTAGCCAGAGCTAAGGAACTAGAAATTCCTCAGCCACTTTTGGAAAGATGAGTGGGGAAAAGATGGCAAAATTGGTTATGGGTCTCCAACCGCATCGCCCAAAATCCCTTAAAACCCCCAATACCGTTAGTCGCCTCTTATGTACACCCACCGGAAGAAATGGGGTAGTGTTATTCTAAGCGGACTAGTGTCGTAGTGACGTACTATACAGCGACCTTTAATTTTTAAGTCTGCGTGTTTTATATGTTTCTGAGTATGATTTTCGATGCAGCGTGATTCACTACAAAATTTTTCACTGAAGTGTTATTATCATGAACTGACTGCTCGTCGTGTGGCTTGTTTATGCGACGAGGGCAGCTGCAGTCATCGAGACGGGCAGACGCGGTCTTTATTACTTCGCGGACAAAAAGCCCGTCCCGCCCCACACAGTGCTCGTCTGTGCAGTGCCTATAAAACAAAAATAGCTTAAAAACTACAATTTGCTTAATACCTACGTGAAATGGAGTCTTACAAAAACGGAACCAGAAAGCAATTCAGAAAAAAATGTACAATAATGGTCAATGTTGAGCAGCGATCAAACCTACTACCATTATATTCATGTCTGTTTTAAATGTGAGGTTTCTGGCGGCAGGCATGCAGTAGTTTCGAGCACGGCTATATCATGATCATGACCATTAAAAGTATTACATGCGTCTATGCATAATTGAATTTCTATCTAAATTGCTTTTTTGTTTGGCTGACCTTTAATGTGACATGTCATGTTTACCTTTAATTTTTTTTATGTATTTTTTAAACTATATTACATTTTACCTATCTTAAACGTATATACTGTTATATATTTCTAAGCGCTAAATAGTCTCATAACTCACATATGTACATATATACTTACGGTTATAAATCCCTAGAAGGGGTAGCCAGAGCTTTAGAAACAGAAATTCTTCAGCCAATTTAGGAAGTTGAGTGTGAAAAATATTGTAAAACAAAGGCTTGGTGATGAGTCTCCAACCGTACCGCAAAAATTACTTTAAAAGTCTCCATAACTTATGCCGCCTCTTACAAACACGAATTTCCGAATTTCGATAATATTTTTTTTAATGGGAATAGTATACACCGAATTTGGTCTTCTTTATCTTAGTTTTAGGTAAGTTAAAAGGCCGTTTTTTTATCTAAGGGTAGAAAAACGAGGGATGATTGGGTTTTCATGCGTAGACTTTAATGTTTAGCTGTATAACTAAATAAAGGTACCATATAATGGGAGCTATTATGAAACGAGGGTGGAGTGGCCCTAGAAAATTTTAATAATAATAAGAAATAAAACTATTTTTTTTAAAAGCGTGTCTCTGACTACTGAGTTCTGGCTCGTTATGCTAGTAAAAAAGCTGTGGCTGTAAAATCGGCGGGGTAGGAAATGGCGTCTGTTTTTTTCGATGGGAGTGGAATTTAAATGGCCAAAATACTAGTGGAGTATACTAGGCTATACTGTAAAATAAATTATAACTATGTATTCAGCAAAAACGACCAGGTTTAGCAAAAAGAAAAACTTGTTCCATCAAGACAAGGCTAGAGTTCACACGTGTTTAAAAAACTCAAGCCTCCACGTCGTATATCCCCGAAGGGGTTGGCAGACGTACTAATACTTCTTAACATCGCGTGACATCCTCACATGGTGTTCAGAGTACTCACGTTGTGAAAGCTATGACAAAAATCACTGAAATAGAAGAACTGAAATACGATTTGCTGAAACACCCACCTCATTCACCTGAACTGGCACTATCAGACTGCTATCTGTTCCCTAAGCTGAATACTTTTTGGGAGACAGAAATTTGCCACAAATTATAAAGTTATAGCCCCTGTAGAGAAGTATGTTGCAGGCCTTGAGAAAAGTCATTTTATAGACATAGAAAATATAATTATTTGATCTAAAACAATAAACCAATGATCTTTCCATTTAAGTGGAAGATATCGCTTTTACAGATAAGACCGCGAATCGTTTTTTGGTATTGAATTTGTATTTGTAGATATGTTTTCTCTTTTTGTTGTACAATAAAGTGTTTAAGAAAAAAAAGAGAAATAAGAATGAGAGAGAGAGAGATTTAAATAAGCATGTTAAATATATACGACTGATAAAATAAATTCATGCAATATAAACCAGGTGAGTACACAATATTTCATTATATATAGTAAAAATTAAGACCGATGTTTTAACTTGCTAGGGACTTATAAATAGATAAATGTCAAAGGCTACATGCATGAAAAAATACCCCGTTCTATTAATTGCAGCGCAGCAATTATCACTATAGCTGTTTATCATTCATTACACAACTTTGCATCAAATTTTCATTTTAGTATACTACTTACTTACTTCTACTACTGCTCTACTTTACTTTCATCTCATTTTATATATATCTCTACCAAGGGTCTCAAGGATACCTTGAATAAGACGATTTTGTCCACCACGCTGGCCTAGGGTTGGGAAACTTACGACTGCTATCGTGATAGTAATGCAATATTTTCTAGAATGTTATGCGTATAAAAATGTTTTCGTGAGTCCTAAACCATAAGGCAGTAGCATGGAATTTGCGACGTCCAACTAAACCGGTCAGTTAATTAGACCATTAAGAGTTCATTGAGCAGCTTGGGTGGTACTCGTATCTATATAAAAATATTTATATCTATAAAGTAAGTCCTTTAATAAGGAAAACGAACTCTATGAGGAAAGATCTTGTGGAAGGTATTATCGATTCTAAAACTTTTATGAGAGTCATATTAATAACTCTCTTGATACCAAGATGTGTAAAACAAAATGCTTATTATACAAAATAGCTCAAAGATTAAATTAAGTTGAGCGTAAGTACAATTTCACACAAGCTGTGTATTGGCGGTTTAGAATAGTACTTACATATTTCTTCCGGCGGATGTCCATAGAGGCGACGCGTAGGGCTGTGGTGTGGCTGGACCAGGGACCGTAAGAGCTTTCCCTTTGTTGGAGATTTTATTTGACTGAATATTTTAAGCTGCTTAAAATCCCATGAAATAAGGAAACCTAGTTCAATAATTGCCGCGCTATTGTGACAAAACATTATAATCATAATAAACATAAACATAACATAAACGTTCACGCCGAATATCCCCGAAGGGGTTGGCAGAGGTACTAATACTTCTGAACATCACGCGGCTTTGTCACCTGGTGTTCAGAGTACCCACGTTTTGCATGGACAATGTACTCACGTGATAGGGGGCAGGCCTATCGCCGTTTTGTACGAATACACTGTCACATGACTAATTACAACTCAGCCATGTGGGTTTCCTCACGATTATAATAAACCATGATAACTTAACCACACATATGTCTTTAGAAAAGACAAATTGGTGTAGGCCCGACCCAGGATTTCAACACTAGTCGTTTGCACGATAACCGAGTGTTCTACCCACTGGGCTATCACGGTAACATTATAATCACAATTATTTTTATTACTTAATCGGCCATGCCAGCATTGATAGACAGCAATTATTCTGGAATTATATCTAAAGAATTAGAAGAACAAGAATAATATTAGTTATTTGAGAAAGAAGAAAATGTCTTATCTTATAAATGTAACATGAATCAAAATCAAAATCTCCAAAGAATATCACAAAAAAAGGAATAAGGAAACGTTATGAATTAGCAAGAAAATAGTATCCATAAGTATACGAATAAGTTTGTAAAATGAAAAACATCTGCAGGTCTTCGTGTATAACTTTGCAAAGTTACAAAGACAGTCAATTACATGGCTGTCGCTACCCGCAAGACATAGCTCAGCATAAAAACAACGCCACTAGAGTTTTTTTTTGTGTTAAATATGTATTAGATATAAGTCAGGGGTGTTGGCTGAAAACCAGCCTGCGAGACTTGCGCTAGGTAGATTTTATGCTGAGCCAAGACCTTTTTGGTACTATTACAGGTTGTATTTAACTATTTATAATTTTGTATTTTTACCAAATAAACATTTTACTTACTGAATTACTTTTAGAGATTTTCTTTCGTCCCTCTGACATGGATCTTCGGTCTTTACATGCACATTTGGTCTTTTTTAAAACAATAGGTTATATATAGTAGGTTTGCAACTATTCATAAAAGTTTTCAAACTGTCAGAGTTGAGTTATGAACAGCGCTATAAAGTCAATTTCAGTGCCACTCATTAGTTCCAGCAGATCAACAATTTTGTCATCCACTTTAATTGTACGCGTGTTGTGCATTTATAGGCTCAGGTAAAGATTTTTTTCCATGATCGCTTCTATAGTGAGTGAGAATGAAAAGAAGGTATCAGGCCAGTACCTACTGGTGCGGATTATAACAGGGATTCGGTTATTAATTGCCAAGTTTTCCAAGTAAGTCGCTGTTTGCAGTAAAAAGCCTTTTTTTTCTAGGTGTAATGGGACTGCCTTTTTGAAATGCTTTCAAAGCTCATTAGCTGTCCCGTTGAAGGTAAATAGGCGCTAGTAAAAAATGAAATTGAGAAAACATCAAAGCTAATTTAAAGTATCCGCACCGACTATTATATTTTACATACTCTATTTACTAGAAATGTAAATCAAAGTTTAATCGAACCGTATTTATCAATTCAACAATTACAATATTTCAAATAAAATAAAATATCACTTATATTAAAACAAGCGAAACTATGATCATCTTTTAACAATGCCACCCATCACAGCATATTTGTAAAATGACGTGTTCATGTTCATGCCCGCCGCGTGTCGAGAGGCGGCTTATCTCAGCTCTGGTACTGCATGTCTATAGCACAATTTCTTTTGCTGCAACCAGCAAGTATAATTAAAATATCTAACTAACCTATTTTTTTCCCATGGCTGTCGTAAGAGGTGACTTAGGGTATTGGGGAATTTAAAGTATTACTGCGGTTGGATGCCCATCACCGATCGTTCCTTATTTCACATGTTTTCCCAGTCAATTTCTTAAAGTGGCTGAGGAATTTATCAATCTAAATCACTGGCTATCCCCTTTTGCATTTATAGCCATGAGTATATGTATGTAAGTATGTAATATACTATACTTCACTAAAGCCTAAGTATTTTATCTTATGAACAGTATTAAAATGTACCTCACTGTAAACTGTATGATAATTTCTTTTGTAAATTTGTGTTTGATGTACAATAAAGAGTTATTCTATTCTATTCTATTCTAAAATGTCTGGCTAAGTCCCGAACTAATCATTTAGTAATCTGTGACTTTGGTTTAGTTTTTAACCACCACTACCACCACAATGAGTAAAAGTCATATGTATGGTTAATTTATAATGGTCAATGGTCGTTAACGTTGAGGGAAAACATCGTGAGGAAACCCTATGGCTAAGTTATGCTAAGTCATATGACGGTGTATTTGTACGGCGCTAGGTCTGCCCCCCTTATACTACAGGACACTGTCCAAGCAAAATGAGGGGAATTAGAACATGAATTGACAATAATGTCACGTAGTATTCAGAAGTATTAGTATACCTGTTACCCACGGGGAAATACGGTGTGAACGTTTTAGTTTGAACGCATTAACCAATAAAAAATAACTCGGAACACGTATTTACGATTATTTCGTAGTCTTTGCTAATGAAAACTCAAGAAAGGTCCAAATATAATCCTTTCATTCATAATTTCATGCTGCTAGTTAACTTATATTGATGACAAGGTTTTTGAGACCAACCTATTTTCGACTTCATATAATTATAAACTTATTCGAAAAAAAAATACGTCAAAAGGCTATACCCGGTTCAAGTGCTCCCTCTGAATTTTATTCCAAACGTGTTTGTATACTTTTGTAGAGATATTATGAAATGATGATGATGATGATGCATGGCAATGCAACAAAACTAAATTGCGTATAGTAAAGCAAAGAATAAAAAAATAGAAGACTCTTATAGCACACCACAATTAAAATATTTAAGAGATATTATGTTGTTTGAATAGAAACACAATGGCGGTGTTATCGTTCAAGCTATCTCTTCCAGACAACCTTTGGATGGTAAGGTCAGCAAGTAAATTATTTATACCTAATAGAATATTCATATTGGGCTCTCTTTGCTCTACATATTTCTAAAGCAGTTCAGAAAATTTATCCTAAATTGGTGTATTTGGTTTGTGTAAAAGTTTTTTTTAAGAACGTAAATGCAGGCTATGACGTTGGGTTTTCCTTTTTAAGGGTTTTGTTATTTAGCCGCTTGTCCAGGGGAATCCTAGAGCTAACACATATTTTGACCAAAGCATAAGTATTGCCATACAAAGAAGCAATGTTGCTAGGTTTTACGCTTATCGTTATCCTTTAGCGGTAGTATAGGTGAATATCTCTGTAGGTGAAGATATGTAAATGGCATTGTGTATTCTTACTTAGATTTGTATTGTTTGTATTAGTCTGTTAATCTTCCGAAAAAAATAAAATAAATATAATAACCTATTTTAAACATTTTGATTTTTATTTGTGCATATTTTATCGGGCACAAAAATAAAACAAGATTACGAAAACATAAATTATCACCTTAGACGAGACATAATTTTATTTTACCATCATTTCTCCATTAAATATCCAAAAGTGGCTGAGGGATTTCTGATTCATTAATATACGTATACTTACGTCATTACTTCCACTTGGGTTTTGTAAGATCCTGGCAAAACGCTCCAGCTTGCAATAATCGCTCTTTCTTTCTTTATAGTTTGGACGAATGTAATTCTTGAAATTTACAAATATGTTAAATAATAGGCATTTTATTTTTATTAAACGATTTAATCAACTAACTATGATCCTAGCAAATCTATACATTTAATTTGAATGTTTTTTTTCATGAAAAATGACGAAAATTAATGGTGTCGAATTATTAAACGGTGCCATTTACTTCTTCATCATTGGGTCACTTTTTTAGCTCTATTTGATACAAAGCGTTGAATTAAAAATATTTTAATATCAACCATCTTTTTATTACATTCTTTTCGCTTCTGAATGTCCAAATCAGAAGCTCTAGCTACCCCTTTTTGGAATTTCATAGCCATAATTTTAGTATTCAAATAATTAATAATAAAAAAATGTTTATTTAGTGTTTACATTTAAGTATTTATAATTATTTTATTGATATGCCCGGCAGTATTTCTCCATCTGTCAATCAAAAGTTAACTTTTGTGACATTTGTGTTCCAGAACATATGGAAGTGTGTTAAATTCAAATGAAACTCAGATTTAATTTGTTACTTTTTAAAGGTGGATGGGTATTTTGGTCCCCATGCTCAATCAAGTTGCATCATTCATCATTCTAAAGCCCTGTTAGTGTAGAAAATGACTATGGGAGCAATCTTGTTAGAGCTGCCGATTTCGATGTACAGTTTTTTGAAAATGTGAAATGTGAAATTATGAAAATTAATGTTTCTGGTGTACCTTAGTAATTATGTTATACTTAAAACATCTCACTTAACTATTTGCAATAAATTGTCATAATTAAATGTATCAAAAACATGAAACAAACATGACAAACAGTCTTGTCAAAAAAATACTTTTAAAGTAACTTTTTAATCTTTCTCAAAAACGGTAGCAGTTTAGGACAAGCGCTTTAGTTATTTTTATTGTACAATACAGTATTACATACCATTATGTAATATATTTTTTATGTATCTTTATTTTGGTTTATATTATTCAGGGCAATATGAAATATGTTGGTGAAGAATTGTTTGGAATCGGTAACTTATTTCGAGCCTATTTAATACAAACTGTTCTTATAAAGGCGGGAGTCCGAAGTGAGAAGAATAATAGAGCATGTAGGAAATAATAAATGTGAGAAAAGCAAATGAGATTCGTCGTTGTTTTTTGGTAGCTGCCATTTTTTAGTCATAGACTTTAAAATTTGATAAAATTGTGTATTTCATGACATTTGCTAATTAATTCTTTCATCTGACCATGTGAACAGAAAACACTGTCACATAGCTAAGTTGCACTTTGGCATGTGACAGCGTATTTGTATTAATCGGTGATAGGCCTGCTGTGGATGCACCATCCTAACAAAACCTACTCACCTTTGTTACCTCTCCGGAGCTCTAAGGCTTAACCGTCGAGTTAAGTTAATTCTTTCATGATGCTGAATTCAGAATAAAAAGCCAAACCACAATGTTGATAAATCAGCACCGCATTTACATCATGTTACGTAATGGTGATGTTAATCACATTGCGTCACCAAAATTACAGCTCTCACCGCATTTTACGTCATCTTTATGTCGGAAGTTATTACGTCCATGGGCGGAAGTCTACGATGACGTCATCTGTGCAAATTCACACAAACAAGTTTTATTCGCTATAAGGATTTATTCCAGTAGTGACGCTATTGGCTTGTATCTATCACATGAATATGAACACTGGCCTTGCCATAAGTGGATGCGCTGAACAATGAAAGCGCTATTTTAAGAGACAAAACTGTTTGTAAATAAAAGATGTTATTAAAGGAAAGAAAAAATTCAACACTGGCGGGGTTCGAACCCGCGACCTTCGGGTATACGCCCCCGTCGCTCTGCCAACTGAGCTACAGTGTCAGTTGGCATCCAGCGCGAAATTTCTCTATCCTTTGTTTCTTTTTTTTACACGTTCAAGTAGTGTTTGCGTTTCCTACCTCCGAATTTTATCTAATTCGGACGGCCACTTGTCTACCTTTTCAGATAGAATGCAAATGTTGGAAACGCCTAACTATCACATAATTTAATGTTTTTTGACATGAATTCCTCATGTGGGGATTATTACTCATAAATAAAAGATGTTATTAAAGGAAAGAAAAATTTCAACACTGGCGGGGTTCGAACCCGCGACCTTCGGGTATACCCCGCCAGTGTTGAAATTTTTCTTTCCTTTAATAACATCTTTTATTTATGAGTAATAATCCCCACATGAGGAATTCATGTCAAAAAACATTAAATTACAAAACTGTTTGATTTTTAACTAAGATTATACTATTATTATAACTTAAAAGTGAAAATTAATTTCCAATATAATCTGAAAATCATGAAAAAGCGTGGATTGCTCGATAGACGATAAATATGGCACAGAGCGCACCACGCTTTTCAAAATTTTCAGCTTATATTGGGAATTGTTTTTCACTTTTTAGTCAAATTTACTTCAAAAAACGTGTTTTCCAGTGTTTTTAAACTATATTTATTCCCAACTTTTTAGTTCTGGATCATCTGAAATTATTTAATCCTGGCGAGCCTAATCAGGATAATTGAATGAACCTATGAAATTATTATATTGCGTCTGGTTCGCAATAAGAGTACAAACTTTGTATTAAATCGGTCCGTTTAAAGTAGGTCAAAATCGAGTTTAAAGGAGTCGGTTACATACATACAGGTGAAGCTAATACAAGCGTGTTAATAAAAAATGTTCTCAGTGTTAAATCTATGATTCACAAAGGACAGGATTGCAATTCTATAAATAATGTTATTTTTGTTGAATTTTAATGCATTGGCCTCGTAGAATTTGCCAACATGTAACTGTCACAAAGAAATTTAAATGCATGTGTAGTTGCAACACTATTTATTAGAATGCAATTCTAGTATTTACTAGTGCGTCCGGCTCGACCTTAAAAGTATTCGTAGTAGCAAGCATACGAGCAAGTCAGAAGGATGGTTATCTTAATCATAATCATCGGCCAATAGACGTTCACGGGTGGAAAAAGGCCTCATCAAAGATTTCCCGCGAATCTCACCAAGTTGGTACACTTAGTTGGAAGGCACCTACTTTATTTTTATTACTGAATAGCAGTACAATATTTAGGAAAACAAATCTAATTTTTATTGATAATTTTTTTGAAGCCGTGTAGTGTCGGCTTGGAATAACACTACCCCTTTCTACCCACGGGTGTCGTAAGAGGCGACTAAGGGTATTTGGGCTTTTTATTGGGCGATGCAGTTGGAAACCCATCACCAAAAACCTTCATTTTACTACCTTTTCCCCACTCAACTTCCAAAAATGGCTGAGGAATTTATAATTCTTTGGCTCTGGCTACCTCTTCTAGGGAATTATAGCCGTGAGTATATGTATGTATGTATTATCTCTGGAGAAGAAATTTATAGAAATAATAAATAATACAAATTTATCACGGTGAGGGAAAACATCATAAGGAAAGCCACATGACTAAGTTGTATTTTCGAAATAGCTACAACACCTAACCCTAAAAGCTACAGACATGATACCTTTATAGAAAATCATTTAGTCTGTAAAGTAGGTTTATGATCTCAATACTTTTTTTTATTATGTCTTATTTTTAGTTATTATTGGATTGTGAATTGTTAGTTATAAAAATATTCTTGAAATTTTGTAACGCTTTTTTAATACATTATTGAATTGAAAAATGCGATACTAAATATTAATCAGAAAGGAAATTATGAAACGATTCCATCGGATTTTCAAATGACTTGGGATATTGTGTTTGAAAATAGATTCGTTGGTTGATAGATGACTTTATAAATATTATAGACTCAATAAAGACATCGCATTAAATATATTTGTATGATATGAAATTATGCCGTTTCATTTATGGTTATAACTGGATTACCGTATTTCATAAAAAATAGATGCATCAATAAATGACTAACTAAATTACATTATATCCTATTTGAACTTTGCGACACTAACATTCCTCATATATTTTACAACTATCTTCAATACCTCCCGTCTTGGTAAATTTACATACATGTATATAATCACAGCCATAAATCTCAAAAAGGGGTAGCCAAGCCAGAGCATTAGAGCTAGAAACTCTTCAGCCACATTTGGAAGTTGATATGGATGATAGAAATAAAGTATCGTTGGTGATGGGTCTCCAACCGCATCGCCCACCGTAAAAGTTAACCACTTATTGAAATAATTATTATGACAAGAGCGAAAAGTTTTCATTTATGCATCAATAAGATTGAAAATTCGGTCGTTCGTAAGCCTTAAGCATTTCGAACTGCCGCCGTGAAAATTGAAAAGCTTAGACTGAGTTTCCAAATATAATACTAAGGTAGATATGTCATCCGCTTCAGGTGAACAAATAGTTGATTTATTCAAAAAAATATTTCTACATGACTTCTTCCTCGGTTATAAATTTACTTTTTTTACACTAGTGATCCATTTTATGACACTTGCGAACTTTAAATTTGATACGATGGAGGTTAATGATGGAGAGATTCGAAATATTAAAAGGATCTAATAATGGTAGAGGTCCTGATGAAAATAAATTTTCTTGCTTGGCCTCTTTTTTAATACATTTGTTAAAAAACCATTAATGAAGGTTATTTTTACTAAAATACGGGCATCACCCTTTATTAATACATTTATAGAAAATGATAAGCCTATATCGAAAATTACTTCTTACGGACACTAATCTAATCACTGACTTATTGATGATTTTATAAGCAGCTGTATGGATGTTGCATCTCAATTAGATTGTTTATATACAGAATGTAATACTTTATTGTTGTCCTACCAATAAGAATCTGTAACTATCCATAGTGTGTTCTCCGTTGGTTAGCTTTCGATAACAAAATTAGTAATAGGTGCCGTCGTATCTCAGTTGGAAAAACCACCGCCTGTCATTTATATGTCACTCAACCGGATTTTAGCCCGCAGACTCTGGACCCTGAAACTAGTCACATATACACTAGACAACGGGTGCCATAATTTAACTATGTAGATGGTAATTTTAGAAGAGTATGATCTTGGAAAAAGTATTCGGGTCAAATAGATGATGAGCTAAAATAGGACGAAAAGGCAGACATCCAAAGTGTGAAGAATAAAAGAGCATATGAACAGATTAATGAATGTAAATGTAGCTCGCGAGATTTTTTAGCATTGTACAATGGGACAATAAATGGTCTGAACTTACCCAAATAAGTACTAATAGCATGACTAGTGAATAGAAAAATAAAACAATTTTATCAGTATGTTTCGAGGTTTGGATGACATTTATGATATTAATACTTGTGCTTGAAACCAAGCGCTTAACCGCGAGACCACGGAGGCAGTCGAGTCGAGGCAGCGCTTGGTTTCAAGTACGGAGGAAGGATAATGCAGGCTTGAATCACCTCGTCCGAAAATTAAGACGATTCTGTGCTTCGGAGGGCACGTTAAGCCGCCGGTACCGGCAACTATTACGGTAGTAGTCGTTAGTCCGCCAACACGCAATTGGCCAGCGTGGTGGACTATGGCTAAATCGCCCTATATAGGGTAGGCTCGAGCCCCTTGGTGGGGACGTATATGAGCTTGGAGAAAAAAATAATCTTGTGCTATCCCTTTTGTGCTACATAACGTGAAGTTATTTATTATAAGTTATAATATTTAAAGTATATTTATCTACTTATCTTTTACTTCATTAGCGATACCGAATAATCTGTCAACAGAAGATGGTTGTCGGTCGGTGCGGTCACGTGACCCCCATAGCGCTAGAAAAAGACATCAACGAGACATAACGAGCCCCCTGCCTACCTAGGAATTGTGTTGGTTTGCAGCAAATATAATTTTTGTTTTATAAATGTTTCGTTATTGTTGTTCTGGAGCAAATATTACTGTTTTGCATTCATACACTCACGGCCATAAATCCTTAAAAGGGGAAGCCAAAGCTTTAGAGTTAAAAACTCCTCAGCCACATGCGAAAGTTGTTAGGGGAGAAGATGGTAGAAATAAAGTATCATTGGTGATGAGTCTCAAACCACATCCCCCAAAAACCACTGGAGAACCCTTAATCGCCTCTTACGACACCCGTGGGTAAAAGGGGTAGTGACATTCTAAGCCGGCAAGCCGCTATACTACTTTTTAAATTTTAAATATTGCTTTTTATATGTCTTTGGAGTCCGTGGTCGCGCGGTTAAGCGCTTGGCTTCAAGTACGGAGGTCTCGCGTTCGAAACCCGGAGGGGGGGTAAACTCACAAATTTAATTTTGCAAGATTTAACCCAGTATGGAAGGATATTGCAGGCTTGAATCACCTGATTATCCGAAAATTAAAATGATTCCTTGCTTCGGAGGGCACGTTAAGCCGTCAGTCCCGGCTACTATCACGGTAGTAGTCGTTAGTCTGCCAACCCGCATACCAAAAGGTAAAACGGGACCCTATTGTCCGCTGACTGTCTGTCTCCAGGCCGTATCTCTTAAACCGTGATAGTTAGAAAGCTGAAATTTTCACAAATGATGTATTTCCGTTGTCGCTATAACAAAAAATAACAAATTAAAAAAAGAACAAGAGGGTACCCATGTATAAACGTGTTTTTTTTCGTATTTTATGGCTTAGTTTTTATTTTTTTTATTATCAAACAATTAGTCGCTTCAAATTTTTACAGAATATTTACTTATATATTACCTACCTTTCAAAATAAATATTTAAATGACAATAAAGTAAATACAAAAGGGGGCTCCCATACAACAAACTTGATTTTCAATATAATAATAAATAATATTAACAAAATCATTTATTTGCCTCCTTTAAACACATGACATAAAATAGTGACAATGAAAATTTACATTAGACAAAAACGTTCAGAGCTCGGTCTATCCGCAGCAAGCAGATCGATATTCAGCTCCAACCAATTATATTAACTAAAAAAACTTAAATCTAAATAATAAATAGCACACATACAATATGTGGGAAGAACACATTATATAAAACAGTTTTAATATTTACATAAAAATAATAATAAAAACGTAACAGCAAGCAAATATATAAAGTTTTACTATAATTCAATATAGGGTACAATATGAATGAACATAATATACATATTGATAGTAAACAATTGGTAAACAATATAGTTACGGAACACTTCGTGCGCGAGCCGACTTGCACTTGGCCGGTTTTTTATAAATTATCGAATTAGATACGAATAGCCGTTTGTCGTGGTAGCTTTGTCTAACGAGACAGAAGTTGTTCTTTATGACATAATTTGTCGCACCAAATCCTCGCCGAGAAAATAAACGTACTGTTTGGAAGCATGCCCGCATATGAACCCGCATAGATTAAAAAACGTTAGATAGGTCATTTACGAGGAAACCGGCGCTTACGAGTGGCACTGATTGCGGCAGATGAACGCACACCACTAGAAATATATCCAAACAACACACCAAGAAATACATTTGAAATGTAGGCGAGATAGCACATCTTAAAGCAAGCGCTAAAAAGAGATAAACATATTTTCTCTGTACCGTCGTGAAATATGACACTAAGACGACCGTTTGACAAAGAATAATTAAGACCTATACACACGATTTATTATAAATTATAATTAAAACGTTGTAAATTTATAATACTTACGAATGATAAGTAATCTCATCATTTTAGTAGTTTTTCTACTATAGTTTGTGCAAAATCTCATCACACACGACGGCATTCTCGATTATTTTGATAAACAAACACGCCAAAACAGGTGACTATTGCGACGGCAGCTAGTGCGCGACTGAAGTCAGATGAGCCATTTAGCCTGTTTTTTAAGTGCCACTTATGAGCGCGCATGACTTATCTACGGTTTCTTATTAGTACATCTATGATTTGGAAGTGTTTCTTTAAAATTTGACATTTGCAATCTTGTTGCAATGGTTATCTTAATCATAATCATCGGCCAATAGACGTTCACGGGTGGAAAAAGGCCTCATCAAAGATTTCCCGCGAATCTCACCAAGTTGGTACACTTAGTTGGAAGGCACCTACTTTGTTTTTATTACTGAATAGCAATACAATATTTAGGAAAACAAATCTATTTTTTATTGATAAATTTTTTTTGAAGCCGTGTAGTGTCGGCTTAGAATAACACTACCCCATTTCTACCCGTGGGTGATCGTAAGAGGCGACTAAGGGTACAGGGGCTTATTAAGTGATTTTTGGGCGATGTGGTTGGAGACCCGTCACTAAAAACATTTATTATTACCATCTTTTCCCCAATCAACTTTCAAAAGTGGCTAAGGAATTTTTCATTCCAAAGCTTTGGCTACCCCTAATAAATAAAGAATAAATAAAGGAAAGAAAAATTTCAACACAGGCGGGCGGTAAAAAATTTTTCTTTCCTTTATTTATTCTTTATTTATTAGTAACTAGCGACCCGCCCCGGCTTCGCACGGGTTGAACGTGCTCTTCTGGCATTCACTGTACTACGACCTATGTTCGCACGACGACGTCTTCCGGACATGACTTTATAATATCTGTTCAAAATTTTATACTTAGGTACTCAGTACTTGATTAAACTCACAATTTAAAACTATACGTATGATTATGAACTAATTGCACTAATTATTGGTTAGTGCTGGAGTAAAAAATATTTACTTACTATTCGTTCGACTAAAAACAAAAGATTATCAACAACAAAATATACCTATTCTATTCAGTTCTTCTATGAACTTAAACTATAATTTTCAATAATTGAAAATGCTCGCCCTAATACTAAATTGATTTAACTCTAAATTCAAATGAGAAGTAATTACTGTGTATGCCATTTAAAAATTAGGTTTGCAAGAAATAACCGCTAATAAATCATGTGGTTAGCATACAAAGATTTTGTTAGCAATAATTAAATTCAGGCTGCAATTCGTGTTCTGTAAATAATCATGACAACGGTCTGTAATTTAAACACAAACTGGTAGCGAGTTTTATTATGTATCTGCAAAATAAACAGTCACTCGGAAGAATAATTACTTGGTCAGCAAGATAATACATTCGGTTATTAGAGAAAACATTTCTACACGCAACTTATTTGACTGTATAGCATATTTACCCTACCGTACCCTCTTTAACTACAAAACACTGGACAGAAGACTACCAGTGGGCAAAAAAAACCAAAGAAGTAATTATGCTGCGTAAAGATGACAATTATAATTATTATTATCAAATTCCAGCTGGTCAAGCTACTAATTGTTAAGTTTTCGACGCACAGTGGGAAAGTTTTGATGATTTCAAGAAACAAAATTTCATTAAGTGGCTTGTCTCACTGCCAATTGAAACAGAGGAATGGAGAGAGGGAAAATGTGACTGTCCATTTTTTTTTATTTCTACGTATGTAAACACGTGATTGGCTTAGCGATCCGCTTAAAGCATGTGGTGCCTCCACTTGAAGCAAAGAATATTCCCATAGGGGAAAAGAGGAAACGTGGCCGGCCTTCAAAGGCAAAACGAGCATTAATTATACAATAAATAAAATTATTAAGTATTCCATCGAAATATCTCTGCTATAATACTAAAACTACTTACTGAGAGAGAATAAATAAATTAATCATCAGTAAGTGATGCGCCCATTTAGTGCTTTTTAAGTATGATATTTATTTTTTATTTGCTAGACTAATTTTAGCGGCACTAAACTGATTTTTTTGCTTATTCTCTGAGTGCTTACCAAAATTTAATTAACTACAGGTCACTCATTGCAGCTTTGATATATACACAGCTGTACAAAAAAAATTACTGCTGTTCAGAATGATATATATTGCAGACTGATTTATTAATATTTGCTGAACACAAGTTGCTGTCCAACTATCAATTTTAGCTTACCAATTAAATATTTCTGCTCACAAATATACCAATACTTTGCTAACCGTTTAAATAACACCCAATTCAAATCAAAGTCTTAATGGAAGAAATACCAAGAAATATGGTTTTAAGCTAATCCTATCTAACCTAATGTACTTACAATACTACTAATATAATAATAATAACCTGACTCCCTGACCCCGACCGACTGTGCTCTTGTCGGGGAGTACCGCCTCTCCCATTTAAAATTCTAATTTTCTGTTTCGGCCATGGGAGAGGCGAGAAACTAAAAGTATTCCCAAAATAATAATAAAAATTAAAAGATAATCAACAACAAAAGATACTTATTCTATTCAGTTTAATTAATTCTTGATATTTTCCTCGCTAGAGAGCTCCGATAAACGCGTGCGATCGCTGCAAATCATAAAGTGCTATAAGGCGAAGCGCTTTTTTTTTTTTTTTTGTTTACCGGTGGGGAAATCCTAATAGGATCCCCCGTCGCTCTCCGGTATGTCGGACTTTTACCGACTAAAACCCCACCGGTTCGGTGCTGCTGGCCCTGCGGCCTATGCGGCGTCACCTTAATATGTTGTGCCGGGCGGCTGAAGGCCGCCCTGGCGTGGAAAAGGAGTGTACCTAAGCTAAGTCGGATAGGGTACCTAAGCTAAGTCGGATAGGCCCTGGCGTGGCAAAGGAGTGTACCTAAGCTAAGTCGGATAGGAAGGCGAAGCGCGGCCATCGACGCGCTATTTATAGGCACGCGCCGCCCGGCGCAAACAACTACGACCCTGCATTTTAAATTTGTAATATCTTCGGTAATATTCACTTAAATTACATGCTGTAAAAAGCATATTGATCTATAATAAATGCACGATTTATTTAAGGTACTTAATTGGATAAGGATTAATGCTGTATTGTTTAAAATCACTTCGTAAATAACCATTTTTTAGTAAAGAATAAAAATGGTTATGCTGGGTTATCCCTAAGAGATAGACATATACCATCGCGGACTTTTTTGTTGAACTTTTTAAGGTGAACAATACTGTAGTACATTATTTTGGTCTATCTCGTAGGGTTCAGCCAGCGTTCGCAATATAAGCGCAAAAAAAACGTGCTTATTTACGACATCACATTAGAAACCTTTAAATTTATCAGTGTTTCTCTACTATATTATGCATTTATTATACATACAAACCTTCCTTAAGAATCATTCTATCTATGAAAAAAAACCGCATCAAAATCCGTTGCGTAGTTTTAAAGATCTAAGCATACATACGGACATACAGCGAATGCGACTTTGTTTTATACTATGTATTGATTGATAATCCCACATGAGGTTTTCATGAACAAAAAGATTTAAACTTTGGCTACGTTGTTTGGTATGTTGTTACTGGTATGTTGTTTTTTGTAAGCCATTTTTATATCTTTCGAAAGAGAAAGGGAAGGTAATTACAATGTTAAATATAAAGAAGCAATAATCTCTGTATTTAACGATTAGCAATCTGTATTGTATTAATATCCTCTCCATTCCTTCATCCAGTTGTACGAGAGTCTTACCAATGAAACCTTCTAAGTAAGTTGAGTACCCTTGTATCACTAGGAATCATGGATTGCCTCAATTTCCCATTTGGGATTTCAATAGAGGTATAGGAATTGTTCATATTCGAATTTATAGCGGTGAGTAAAGGTAGATAAGATAAGTCACAGGCAATTATTTTTGGCAGTTCGAGGTTGCTGAATAAGGCAAATATGGCTCTTGATAGGAAGCTGTGCTATGATGGCATCGATATTGCCTTTGTCAATTCTGTCAAAAATCTAGGAGTTATAATGGACAGTACATTTTCGTGGTTGCTCCAAGTGGAAGCCGTAAGTAAAAAAGTCTTTGCATCTTGTCACTCACTTAAGCGCTTGCAATTTTTCCTGCCTCACCACACTAAGATTACGCTGGCGCAGTCCCTACTGCTTCCGATTCTTGATTACGCAGACGTAAGCTATCTTGACCTCACAGAGGAGCTGCTTAACAAACTCGAACGTCTCCAGAATTTATGTATCCGATTTATATTTGGATTACGTAAATACGATCATGTTTCTGAGTATCGCGCTCAACTAAAGTGGCTCCCTATTCGACTTCGAAGGAATACTCATATTTTATGTGTTTTGTATAATGCCCCTAACAATCCTGCTGCCCCCCATTATTTTCGATGTAAGTTCACATACTTGTCCTCCCACGGCCGTGCATTGTAATCGCAAGAGAATAAGATGTTGAGCGTACCTCCTCATAGCAGTACTACATATAGTGATTCCTTTGCAGTCAAAGCGGTTAATTTGCGGAACTCACTACCAGTTGACATATGGCTGTCATCATCGCTAAGCATATTTAAAAATAAATTAAAATCTCATTTTTTTAAGACCTAGGGTTGGTAGATTTTATAATGATAGGTATATGTATATATTTGTATTTATTATACTATATAAGAATATATATAATTTATTTATATATATGTGTATATATTTATATTGTTAAGTTACTGTAGAAGTATATATAATATAATTATTATACATATTAGATACATAAATTAATATTTAGTTTAAGGTTGTAAATAGGTTGTGTTTAGTTAAGTTTGGTTTTGCATACTGATATCATTTATTTCTAGTTAAGAGTTGTGTACTTGCTTTTCCTCACCATAAAGCTTGACTGGAAGAAATCGCGTTAAGGCGATAAGTCCGCCTTTGTGTACTAAGTTGTAATGTTCTGTACTTTTGTAAAAACATTATTCTGTATGCAATAAAGTGTTCAAATAAATAAGATAATGGATCTTGGGATAATGGAGCTCAAAACAGTTTTAGGGTGTCCCATGTTCCCACTATACATCTTAACACAGCATTTGTAAATTTAATTACACGTATAGTAAGGACATTTAAAGAATGCTCGGTTTGGTATAAACTGCAAGGTCAGCGGTGACCAAAAATATCTTAGCAAGGCAGTGTAAACATTTCAGAATAAGTTAAATATGGTCTGCAATCGTAAATTTGTTGCAAGTTATAGATTGCTCTTATGCATGTTTTTTGAACCCTATATGAACCCTTCTTTATACGTAATAATGTATCCTAGGTATAATTCTCGTCTTCACCATAATGGTATAGAATGATATTACAAAGTGGCGATCGATAGCATAGATTAGTGAGTACCCTTTTAGAAATTTATGGCGTGGGTATTTATATGTAATAGTTAAAAAGTTTCGTAGACGTAGATTAAGAAGAATGAAATCTTTTTTACTAGTACCTACTACTAGTAAGCTTGTATAACTATTCTCTACTTCTACATTACATACGCCACGCCTCAATAAGACTTCGCTACGACCGGTTTTGAGCTGCCCACATCCATAAACTTCCAGAAGGGCGCGGAGTCTCCTGATATTTAAATAAACAAGACGTTAATCAATTTTCATTGAAGAATCTTATGCCAAAAGGCAGGCGTCTGAAATCTAAGTAATGAAAGTATAAAAAAATTGATGTATGTAGACTATAGCTGATGCATAAATCAGAGTATAACATTATGCAAAAAGTGTATACGAAGAATTGAACCTCGGATTCTTAGGACTTTACAAACTCGAATATAATATAGATCTTGCAATCAACGAGCGCGCGTGGCCTTTATTTGCACCTGTAATCGTAAATACACACCTTTGTTAGTGTGCGTATCCGACGGAGGGGTCACACGCAGTAGCGAGCGAGCCATCGTTTGAGTCACTTGTGCTTATTGTTTTTACGTTGAAATTGTTCACGAAGTACGGTTAGCATGGCAAATCCCAAAAAATACATAAAACGCAAAAAAATTGAAAGCGAGGTAAGTCTATTTTTGTTATGACAATCTAACAAAGACAACAGAATCACAAAACACCACACACCGGTTTCTCCCATCACAATCAAAGTCTCTGCAAACTTCACAGAAGGGAGTGTGGCAGCAATATAATTAATCTATGGTTAACATTAGATTGTGATAAAAATACTAGTTCAGTGTAAAGTAAAATTATTTATTTGCAACAACAAACTTATATTAAAAGTAATATCCCCTCTCAATCTATGTTTTTTTTTCAGGGGCGCGCCATTATTGCTCGCGTGTACCATTTTCTTCAAGAAGAGTATAATTTTATGAAAGAGAACAATATGGATAATTGTAATTTGAGTCCTTTGTCTAATATAAGGAAACGTACCGCTCTAGCTACAGGAGTTGGTGAGATCACTGTATCAAGAGTTTTAAAAGAAGAAAAAGAGCTGCTATCTTCATCTGCTAGCTTTACTTCACCTATGGAAAAACAACCGAAAATAAATAAAAATTTGATTTAGACAACATGAATCTTGAAATTATCCATACTGTGCGTGATGTCTATAAGGAAAAGGATCTTCCAACACTGCGAGAATTGCAATCAGTTTTAAGGGATAAGATTGGGTTTGATGGATGCTTAAACACAATTCGGTCGATACTGATGAAATTAGGCTACAATTGGAGGAAAATTGGGAACAACAAAGAAGCCGATGACAATGTCAGTGTAGAAAGGTTTGATGACGGTAGTGATACAAGTCAACATTAGTTATTTTATTAGTAATGTTTTCTTTATTTGTTAAGCTATAGTGTTTCGTTAAGCTATTTTTTAGGATTTCAGTTTTATTGTTTTAATTTTAAGTTTAAACCTGTAATTATTTAATATTAATAATTAAAATTAGAAGTTACTTTTACTATTTTGTTTTTTAACACTCCTAATAAATTAAATATAAAAACGGTTGAAATCTATAACTTGAATGAATTCTTTTATATTTGCTAACTGTACGCGCGGTCACTCTCACGCCTACATTGACGCGTATACACATAAAATTGCAAGATCTGTACATATGTATATATTTATGCTACTACATACGCTTGAAAAGCTTGGTAACTAATTCAATTTAGCAATTTAATAATTACATCATTTGATCGACGGCGCTGTGCAATAATTTATTGTACCGTCAAGAACACTAAAAATGCCTTTATAATATTATGTTAGTGAACACTTTTGACTGGTCCCACCATTAGGCTCTGGTCACCAAATGGACTTGGATCTGTACTGCGAATGGGAAGGTTTTTATTAAATTATACCTATTAAATATTTTTTTTACTTAAACGAATTAAAATACCACCATTGCTCAAAAGATCATTTTTAGCCACGTTGAATTTTTGTTTTCCAAGAAATCAAATACGAAAAATCGTTCAAAACTAATAAAATAAATGGGTACAAAAATTCCTTCAAAGACAAAATTCGTAAATGCACGGACTAAACAAAAACCTGGTTGGATTAAACGCCCTACACCACCAACGTGCCCTATTTAAAACCTCAAATCGTATACACAAACAAATCGTATACGTTAACAATGCAAATAATATAAAAATAGCGACGAACTAATAAAAAAATATTGCTCGATTCACTATAGTGAAATATTCTCATACAAACATAAACATATACTCACTCCATTAGTTCCCATTGGGGTAGGCAGAGACTATCGATCGCCACTTCGTACGACTCATCTTTTCTACGGATAATCAGGTGACTCATCTCTACTGCATTCACTCTGCTCTCATGTTTCTTCTGCCACACCCAACATTCGCTTCCATACATAAGCGTAGGAACAAGAACAGCATCATGCACAGCCATTCGGGCCTTTTCAGACACCGATTGACTAGTCATTAGGCTATTCATTAATTATTCTTACACTTTTTTTTACATATTTATTTGGAAATGTTATGGATAGATGGATATAAAGATAACCCATTAATTATGTTAATTTAACGCAATATATCAAAAGTAATAGTACACAAATAGTAGCAACAACGAGATATCATTTTCAGATACTGAGAATGCTTTTGTGTTAGTAAAGAGATATGTCAATCTAGCTTGATCGAAAAAATACAACCAACATGAATTTATTTCAGAAGTATTTCTAGAGGTATTTCTTTGTAGTTGCCAAACATTGTCTCCGGAGTTACAACAAAAGTAAATCAGTGTACGAGCAACTCAAGAGACAACAAAAAGGTAGGAGTATGAAAAGTAATAACCGATTCTCGTTGTATAAATAAATAATGTACCGAACAATAAAAACGCCATGAGATTATATGAAATACGCATGAAACAAGAAGAAAAAGGAGTATCTTTTACTCAAAATTATGGTTACTTAGCAGACGAGTAATTAACGTAGGCGATGGCTCTGGCTGCCTTTAGCTGACACATGAGTGAATTTTGCAACGTAAAGTATTAACAGTCACACAAATTACAAAACGCGGCAATATTCTTCTGATGCCCATTATTGCCTATGCATTAAGTAATCGCCGTGTATTTTTTTTATAAATAAGTTATATTAACCTAAACAACCAGACATAATACGAAATTCTCTGGACAGACATAACTTTTTAAGTAATAGATATAGGCAAAATAGTATGTAAAACAAACTCAACAAATTAATTTTCAATTTGACATGACCACAGGCTTTGACAATAAGAACGCATGTATTTCAAGTGAGACTATTTTAGTCTCACTTAAAGTTTAATCGCATAAAGCTTATGTCATAATTAATTACGAATAACATTATTGGGTCTAGCGATATTCAACCCAAACAACTATAAACATAACTGATTAGTCATAGTATTTTTAGATAGGCAAATATATCATAACGGTTACATTGTATATTTTTTCAATGCATAATTTTAGTACATATCTAACTCCCATAAAATATACAATATTTCCGGCTTACGCGCGGCCCTAGCACCACACCACCGGATCAGAACCTATTTTTTAAGTAAATGGAAGTAAAGTTTTATATTAAATAATCACTGACAATTCGAAACGATAATTTATGCAAGCAACAAGGTTTTTCAAGCGCTTTTTAATGTAAAACCTGTTGCTGTAAAGCTTGACGGAACAATACCAATTCAGCCACAATCAGCTGTTCTATTAATAATTAAAAATAGAAAATAGAGCCTTTGGTAAACGAGCTTGATTCAATTATTATTCGTTACTTTGTTATTGGATATATACAGTATGCTCACAATGACAATTCGTTAATTACATTAAAAAAAAACAATATGGTTCTAAAGACCGGTTCAAATTCTAGAATTTGATTTATTTTGATTCTATTGATTGAGATGCTGTGTAGAGTCGGCTTGGATTAGCTGTACCCGATTTCTTCCCATGGGTAATTGTAAGGTGTCGGGGCCTTTTTAAGTGATTTTTAGGCGTAGCGGTTGGAGATCCATCACCAACCTCCTATCAAAGTATCTACGCGAGATTTTTTTGAAGTGATTTTTGAGAGTTCTAAGTCTCTGTGGATATCATAATTCCAAATACAATCGAATTGAGTACATTCTTACAACTTAATGTTCTTAAATTTGTAATAAAATCTGTTGAAAATTTTATTTAATCGATGATATATGCAGCAATAAAAAACAGTTTTAATCATAATAATTTTGAATAGACCTCTTCTTGTTTAAACTGCACATTTATGAGTAAGAAATTAGTATTGAAAATATATTCTTTGTATAGTCCGTGTATCACTACAAGTCTGGCGCTAACTAAAAATATATGTAAAACTCACAACGACACCGCAGAGTTGGACGCCCTTCCGATGCATTCGCATTCGCGAAAAGTGATTCTAGCTTTACTGTTTCTATTCTATGTGATCGGAAACAAATAAGAAAACCTTTCTTTCTTTTTATTCTATAAATTGCGGCAGACCAACGAGATCTACATAGATAGTAGCTGGGACCGACGGTTTGACATACCCTGACAGCACGGAACCATATTACTTTTCGGATTGAAACTTACAAGGAAAAGCTAACTAAGAGGATTCTACTTCAACTAGGTTCCCATTTACGTTGGGTTTCCTTTTTTAAGGCTTTTGAAATTAAGCAGCTGGTCCTTGCCCCGTTATCGCTCTTACTTGCCTAGTGCATGACTAACTTAAATGAATCACACCGTCTTATTATTCGACAATCGGGTGATTCAGCCTGCGAGGTGAAACCCCACGGGATTCCAACTCGAGACGTCCGGGTTTAAAACTTCACTGTTAGCCCACCGATGTTGCTTTTAAGACCAAATTAGAAACTAAAATTTTAATATCGTTAGATATTTAAATATGAGTTTATGCATTCATAGTGACATTAATCTATATTTTGTTCTATACAATTGAAAAAATATGGATAGTAATACCAGTACGCATCGACCGAGAATGACACATTTCAATCAAGTAGAGAGGTGAATGTGCTTTAAAGGAGTAGGCGTACAAAATGTGAGGAGTAAAAGGGTATACTAAAAGATTGAAGAATGCCGACGAAAAGCCATAAGTTTCCTAGAATTGTCTAATGGATAGTATCAGTCATCCCCAATTTAAACTAGGTGAGAAAGAATGCTTCGCGATTCCAAGTTGCAGCGAAGCTTGGTTGACAGTTGATTCCCATAAGCGCAATACACACTAAGCCCGCCGGCCCGCCGACAAATCCCGGCGACTCAACCCAGCGTGGCACGTGGATTGATGTGTATTGTCCTATTGTATTAAACTAAGGATCGATAAGCATACTTGATACAACTTTGATAAATTCTATTGTCCTTTTAGTGTCTCCTATATAGGTCAAATTCTCGTACATCCATTGTAATTAGTTTGTTCGTAAACTTTAGAGATCGTCAAACCGAACATGAAAGTATAGATTTTTTTACCGGTGGGTAAGAGGCAACTAACGTTATTGGGGCTTTTAAAGGATTTTTGGTGATGCGGTGGAAGACCCATCATCAACAACCTTTATATTACCATCTTTTTTCCACTCATCGTCTAGGGATTTATAGCCGTGAGTATTATTTATGTATGTAAAATTTTCCAATAAATTTTCAAAAGAGGCTGAGGAATTTTCTAAAGCTCTGGGTGCACCTTATCAAGATTTTATATAATAAAAACTGATTGGTTTGTGTGTTTGTTGCTTACAAAAGTTTTTTAATTGTTGAATACAATAATTATTTCCACATATTGGATTTCATTTAAGTGCAGCAAAATTACCGTAGGAAGTCCATCAAGAGCAGAATTTGACAGCTTGTGAGCTTTTGAACAATCAGAATAAAAATATAAAAAAATGAAAACATGGTAAAACTGTACTGTGATGTAAAATATACATCGTGGCAGATGGAAAGGGCCACCGATGATCAAATGTATAAGAAATTAATGTAAAACTTCTGAAATATGCATACATATGTATGTTATAGAAATTCGTAAGCCACTTTTGGAAGTTGAGTGCGGAAAAGTTTGTAAAGTCTTTTGAAGCCATTAAAGTGATTTTCGGGCGATATGACAAGTCTGAAAAAATAAGGAAAATTTCCTTATCTTTTGCACACAAATCTTCCTCAAAGAAAAAAAATTTACCTCAAAATATTAAACACCCGTGAATGTTTTAGTCTGATAAATTGAACTTCTAACATAGTTAACGAAATCCCTGAGGTTTTACAGGAATGCACCAAGTGGCAATCGATAGTATCTGTCTATCCCTATATAACTAATAGCGTAATTATGGGTAACTATAAAAAGTAACGCTGAGACCTGAAACTACTGTACCTAGAAACTTGTAAAGTTACAGGGTCCATTTTTTTGTAAGTGAGCATTCAGAGGTGAATTTCAGGAATTAAATTCCTAAGGGGATTTCCTTTTTTGAGATTTTTGGCTTGAATATATGTATGTATGTGTGTACTTACTGTGCTGGAGCTACTGTGCCAACTCATTGAAATTTTATTCATTACCTATGTCTTAACTTATAAATCTGGGGCCCAATTCTACACGACCATCTTTTCTGTATGTCGGTCTTAGGTGTATCAAAACTGTGGTTTTGGCATTCTCGAAGCAAAATTGACAAATGTCATTTGTGTCACTGTCACAATAGTGAGACAGCTAAGATAGTATTTGCTATTCTACAAGGCCATTTTACGTCACTTTTTGACACATTGACGTATTTGGTATTCTGCAAATTAACGATTTTTTTCAGCGTTATGATGATTGAACGAATGATTCACCAAATCGGTATTCTAAGCGTTTTTAAGAGTTCTTTTGACAGCTGTCTGAAGCTACAATCCACCATAATGCTACAGTTTTTCTCCTAAAAACCACAGTAGCTTTTTGTGTATTGTTTCATACATTCGAAAATATTTTTTTTGTGGAAAATGATTATGAATATTTATTTGAATGTATTTACACATATTTTATTGGATTTTATTTACATTTTACTGAAAATTTAAAGATCTCAATAAAATATGCGTTTTTTATGACAATATTTTTTCTGATAAAAATATCTTATTCAAAGTTCGAAAATATTTCAAATGTATCGAAGTAGATTTCGTTTCAATGTGGCTCAATGAAAATCGATATGATAAATGCAGTTACACTTATTCAAGAAAACGTTAATTCATTATGAGGTCCCAGTCAAAGTAGATATAAGATAAATATGTTTTTTTAAATTATCATGGTTCTTAACGGTGAGGGAAAACATCGTGAGGAAACCCACATGGCTGAGTTGTACTTAGTCATGTGACAGTGTATTCGTACAAAACGGCGATAGGCCTGCCCCCTATCACGTGAGTACACTGTCTAAGCAAAACGTGGGTACCTTCTCTGGAAACTAGATGGCGCTTGCCATGTGAGTTCAGAAGTATTGGTACCTCTGCCAACCCCTTCGGGGATAAACGGCGTGAACGTTTATGTTATGTTTATGTTTTTATAGCAAAACAGCAGAATACCACTACCCCATTCCTACCGGTGGGTGGTCATAATAATAGGAGTGTATGGGTTACCCTTAGTGATTTCGCGTGGGCTTTCTAGTAATTTTTGGTCGATATGGTTAGAGAGCCCGGCACCAACAATTATTTATTAATACCATCTTTTCACCACTCAACTTCCAAAAGTGACTCAGGAATTTCTCATTCCAAAGCCTTTAAGGCATTTACAGTAGTACAGACCTAAGCAGAGGTTCCCAAACTAGGCTAGGTCTGTATTATGGGAAACCAGTTTATATGTATGCATGTCAGTTTCATCACCAACACCCTTATGATATTTCGTGTGATGATATATAGCCTACGTTACTTTTGAATAATTCCAACGTTTAATTTAAAAAAATATTTTTTATATCGGTTGAGCTATTGGGGAATTAGGAACCTATACATACAAACAAATATCTCTCCTTTTGGAAATTTGATATTATAGACAAGAGATATTGAGATGAGATATATACATACATACATACATATACTCACGGCTATAAATCCCTAGAAGGGGTAGCCAGAGCTAAGGAATTGGAAATTCCTAAGCCACTTTTGGAAAGTTGAGTGGGGAAAAGATGGTGAGATAAAGGTTGTTGGTGATGGGTTTCCGAATACATCGCCCAAAAATCTCTTAAAAGCCCCAATACAGTTAGTCGCCTCTTACGTACACCCATCGGAAGAAATGGGGAAGTGCTATTCTAAGCCGACACTACACAGCAAATATACACTACACAGTATATATACACTACACTATATATATACTACAGTGTATATATACTTTGTATATATATGTATATATTAATAGGCTTAAGATAAAATAAAAGTCAGGATCATGTGTGGCCACACTACGAAATCCGAAAACATTATAGGTTGCCTATGTACTAAACGTATGCATTGTAAATTATGCTTGGTAACGACTATATAAAGTCTAAGCGAAAACAGTTAAGCTTTTCGTTTTATAGTTATTAACGTTGCCGTTAGCCCTCTAAAAAAGTTATTCCTAATTAAATTATCACAGTTTTCATGCCAGTAAATATTGGCCCTAAGAAACACAGGCGTATATTCAAAGTATAACAATACTCGTGCAAATCCGAAATGGTCCACTAGTAAATTAATAAAGAAACAAGTATCAAGAACATATTATTTATTATATATTTGTAACTAAAGTATAATCACTAAGACGAGCAAAGAACTTTTAATACAAGTTTTGGTATGATAAATATACGCTTTATTATTTGTTAGCTTCTCCTACATGATTTGAAATATAAATGTATATTCTTGGGTAATTTTCAGTTGGTTGATATCTTCCGCAAGGAATTCTTATAAAATAGAGACACCATATGAATGTCCCAGTTTGAAAACTTTAATTAAGCTTCATCGTCACGAATAATTGGTACCAAAATCACTGATAGCATATTCATCGTTAAGTTCGTATCGTAAGAGTAGTTCCGCAAACAAATAATGTTTGATATTAACCAGTCCGTTAAATTAATTTATTATTCGGTATAAGAAATTTATTCATTAGTTAGTCAAAATATGTAATAATCACAAACTATATAGAGATTACTACGTAATCAGACTAACCACTGCCCTAGGTATCGACAAGACTTTAGTCTATGACGTGCGAACGTTTGCTTTTGGCATGTTTTGTTTTTATTTTAACGAAAGAATAACTAAATGGCTCTCCAATGCGTTATAGTGGTAAGTTATGCCAGCTGCGAACTAGAGGGACCACTAGGCTCTTGGGGGAAAACCAAAGTGCTTTATTTTTTGCATCCGATTTACATCCAAAATAATTTTAAACTTTTGAAAAAATAGTTTTCAGTTCAGTAGTTGAGGTGTTAAGATGGAATGTAGTCGCAACATGCATTACATTAAATTATACGTACTTGCTTTGCAGTCAGAAAATACAGACATATAAAGAAAGAAAATGTGCACTCATTATAAAATAAATAGAACATAATGATAATTATAAGTAGCGTCGAAGAGTGTACCAGACTATTTTTAGTGCCATAGGTTCTTAAACATCCAACATTTTATGCATACGACAAAGATTACCTTCCTTGAGTTAGTTTTGGTTTATATTTAGACATCTAGGATTTATGACTCACTCAACACTATAGGCTGCATAGTTTATATCTTACCCTGTTCTAAAATGAAACAAGGACACAAACAAATAATACTGTCAGTATCAATCTACCCCATATCTACCCTAAGGTCAAGAACAAACTAGAGGAGTCATAAGGCCGTGGTAATAATGAAAATGAAAATTGACTAATTACTTTGATTATGAACACTATAGATAGAGCGATGTTACGTCATCCATTTTAAAAAGAGAAGCCCTTATTTAAGTTCTTATATGTTAAAAAGAGACACAAAATCTTTATTGTCATCTCTATCGCGTAACCCGTTTTGTTGATGTCACGCTTTTAAAGCTTGACAAACAAAGCGTCGACTTGTGAGCGATTTTGGTTTTCTTTTGATTTTGAGAAAGATTTTATTCATTTGTATATTGTTATTGTGATAAAAGAGACTCCATTAGTCAAACTTATTATTTAGTGAGGTATGGTTGGGTGTAGCGTGCTTGGCTGCGGAAGCCGCAGCGAAAAACACATCGAAGGATTGACTTTCTGAAGTGAGTGAGTTTTTTAATGTTTTTCTACAGATAAATACATAATAAATACATTACGCGATCAGAAAAAAAGTGATTCAAATGTTAATTACGTTGAACTAGATTACTAGCATTTTCTTTAGTTATTTTGAGCAATTTTTTAATAGCATAACCTAAAAATATGCAGTATCTCAGTGTTCCCATAATTCACGTTTTTCATCCTACCCTGTCGTTAGGGTAAAATTTTCAAATTAGTAAACTGATGTTAATGAGTGAGTATATTATGAATTTCGTCGCGCTATAGCGACGCTGAATGATTTCCAATTGTTATCTACGGAATTAGTAAGTAATAAAATTGTTATATTTATTTAATTTCTTCGTATTCATTACAGTTTTCCTAAAGACCCGAATCTACGAGAAAAATGGATTGCGGCCACTGGAAGATGCAATTGGAAATCAACCAAATATAAAATACTTAGATGTACGAATACATCATCTTTTGAAAAATGTGACTGAAATAGACGAATGAATTCGAAATTTTCACACGAAACTGATTTTGTTTAAAGGTCAATAGTAAATAATGCAATAAAACTCATGTACAAAATAGTGCTGTCTTTTATTTTTCAAAATACAAACATAGACCCCACTATACCCATGATGACCCGTATGATATTTACATAACTTGCACTTATGGAACAGCTGTTTTTTTTTGTCCAGTAACAAAGTTAGTCCCGTACAAAAATTTATTCGTAATCATGGGAAGATTCATCCCTGATAGTTAGTACAATGCTTTAGATTTCACGTTGTATTAAACATCAGTATAAATGGTAAAATTAAACAAAAAAGATTGCATAATACTAGGAGCAAGTATGTATAATTATATGATTGCAGGAAATAATATAGTGAACAGTAAACCTTTACAATAAATAAAACGACGTAACAATAAATTGACGTAATCAATTTTAAATTAAAAAGTAGCTTTTAGAATGGTGATTATACTATTTTGGGGTAATTGTTTTCTAGTGATCGCAACATTACAGGGAAAAATATTGCTATCTAAAAGAGGTACTCTCCCGTTGCATTATGACTCTGTCTATAGTGTTCATAGTCAAAGACTAATTATAATTTTTTTGTTTGTTTATTTTTTTTTTTTATTTTTTTGTTATTGGCGGTATCTGCCGAATATTTTTTCAGCAATTTCGCCACAAACAGCGTGATTTAGTCTCGCATGTGAATTTTAGTTGTAAGGATTTTTATCATTAAAGCGAAAAAAAAATTATGTATAAAGAATGAAATTATTAAACAATTAGATCTTGAAGGTATTTAATCGATGGTTAAGTAAAGACTAAGTTAAGAGTTATTTATATTTTGGGAAGAACATAAAATTAAAGAAAAAATAATAATGAAATCCCATTATCGCGAATCCCAACTAATTATGTCATGCTTATTGTTATTTTCCAAAAATTATCTTTCTTCTATTTTTTTTCTTTTTAGCTTTGGGTATATTTACAAGCAGCCTTTTTGGCTCAATTTAAATAAAATTTATTTAATAACCTCACAATTCATACTTGGTAAACATTGGAAACATATTTGAAATCATTTACAATTAAATTTTGAAGAAATAATTGAGATCTAGTTACAAAATCGGGGATGATTCTAGATTAAGAGCATAGGGTACATAATAAATAAAGTGGTAGGTATTTGCAATATCAATATTAGAATAAAAATGGCAATACTGGATTTAAAATCATTCAACTCAATGACCGAATGAGCAAGAAACTGGGCTAAAACGTCTAATATGGATCACCATACCAGAGACATACACCTAAGATACATCTTAAAAAGATTGTGAATACCCATTAAAAAGTTCTATTAAGTTTGCATTGTGACGTTTAGTGACATGTGACAGAATTTTGACGGTTTTATGTCAAATTATGACAGTTGGAAAAAGTTTTTTTTCTTAAAGCGAGTTCGTGTTTGGCCAAGAATATGCGTAATGAGTTTGTGAGAAAAAGTTTGACTTTACTTTGAACAGACCGCAAAAATCTTATCTTATAATCACGACTTATTATAAACAAACATAAGGCAAACTTAAAAAAGTCTAATATTTCAGAAAAAAAAGGTCTTGAAACAAAACACAAAAAACTCTTAAACGTGCCACATTTTATCTAACAAATATTTATTTCATCATTAATTAAAGATAAATAATTCAATAAAAATAATAATTTCAAGATTTTCTCTATCAAAATAAAAAAAAATTAAAAGAAAATGAAACAAACCTACTTGCGTAAACTCACGAGATTAGTTCCTATCGGAGTAGGCAGAAACTATTAATTTTGTTGGATATGTACGACCCTGGCTAACTTATCTAGCTTCTTCTAGTTTAATGAATCTTTTATACATGCTTTTTTATTCTTTACACTTCGGACGTCTGACAGGTTGTGTGAAAAATTTAAATGTATTTATTTTGTTTATTTGACCAATTTGTCACTGGCACAATTATAACAATTCACTACTAACTTATCTGTAGAATATAAAACAGAGCAAAAGAGAGGTGTCATTTTCAAAACGCAGGGTACCTATAGAGACTTTGAGGAAAAGAAAAAACAATTTTTTTACTAACATTGAAAACAGCCTTTAAATTCGCGCTTGTACATCAATAAAAAATTTGGGATAGGTTTGTTTCAATGAAAACTAGTATTTTTCCATATACTAATACTAAGGCAATAATATTTTTAAGACGGTTTGGGCATGATAAGGATGAATAGATAAATTGGATGTGTAAAAACCCAATGTGGAAGGTACTGGAAAGTGCTGTTAGTAGAGGACGACTACGGAGGACACAATCGGACCAAATAGAGAGTTTTCTCAAAAAGGCAGGCGGCTTCTGTAATAATGTCATGCCTAGAAGACATTCCATTAAAATAAATGATAGTTACGGAGTAGGTACATACATACATAAATACATACACTCACGCCATTAGTTCCCATTGGGGTAGGCAGAGACTATCGATCGCCATGGAGTAGGTACCCGCATAAATTTAACCATTTACGTACCCATACAATTTTAAATTTTTATAACGATGAAATCGAAACTCAGCTCTTTTTTTTGAGACTTCACTTCATCGGTTTGAGTTTAAATTCTCGTTGGGCCTTGACCAATGTCTTTTTTATTTATTGAGGACGTTAACCGTGAGGGAAAACATCGTGAGGAAACTATTATAGCTGAGTTATACTTAGTCCTGTCATGTGACAATGTATTTGTAGGTACATTGTTACAGGTTTTTAATTTTGCTATACATATACTCACGGCCATAAATCCCTAAAAAGGGGTAGCCACAGCTTTAGAGCTAAAAACTCCTCAGCCACATTTGGAAGTTGATATGGGAGATGATGGTAGAAATAAAGTATCGTTGGTGATGGGTCTTCAACCGCATCGCCTAAAAGTCACTTTAAAAAGCCCCATACCCTTAGTCGCCTCTTACGACACCCATGTAAAGAATTAACCTATAATAAAATATTTCGGTCGAATCTTCTAGCAGAAAGTACTCATAAACTGTACATAAAATTTAAATGATGTTTCTTTAGTCTTGGGCGATGGTACAGAAATAGGTACAGTTATTGCGGTAGATTTTTAAGATCACTGAAATGACAACACTTATTTGACTTATTAAAGAATGAATAAATGACTGATTTGGAATGTCAAAATTGACAAAACCATGCTCCGGCAGCTAAGATAATAGAACCGATTACGTTGTAACGACTAAAAATAGAGATACAGTATTGTACTTATTTGACCTACAGACTGTATCAAAACGGTGACGTTTCTTAAAATTGTAGAATTGGGCCCCCAGATTGAATGGAAGCATATAGGTTTTTAGATTTTCTGAAACCTTAAAACTACAAATGTTATGGCTGAATTGTCATTCATCTTTGCTTTGAAATGCTCAGATGAAATGATCATTCTTATATAGAAATGAGTGTCTCGGAAAAAAGGAAGATTGACTTAATGAATTTCTACCCATTTTTAAAAGTAGTTAGCCTGTATTGGAAGAAAACCTAACAAAATAAACTTAATGTACGAGATCGTTTCTAATCAAGAAGTGGAATTAATGAATGGCAGAAAATGTGTGACGAATATCATAGGACTACCAAGGGGTTGTCCATTAATCACGTGAGGCTTGAAAGGGGGGGGAGGGATTTGATAAAAATCACGAAAATAACACAATGGGGAGGGGGGGTGTAGTAAGATATCACGTGTATTTAATTTTTCGTCAAACGCGCGATTTTTAAACAAATATTAAGCGGCACATTTTTATTACGGTCCTTAATTTCAGAATAAAATAAGATTATAGTTTATACTTACCTGTATTTAAAATAATATAATATTCAGAAATTTTTAAGATTCGTTGTAGCTACTAAAAATACACGTGATGTTGAGAAGGGGGAGGGGGGGTGGTCTTAAACCTCACTACTCATCACCAATGGGGGAGGGGGGGTTAAAAAATGCTAAAAAAAGATCACGTGATTAATGGACAACCCCCAAGTATACTCTCGTCATCTTTTTGACAATAAGCAATAGAAGAAATATGATTTCTTCTAATTTACAAAGTTAACTCAAAAACAGTTGGTAAAGGTTAATAGCACGAATGAATTACCATAATTGAGCAAAGAAAAACTTTAACTAACGTCGAAGTCGAACGGGCCAACTAGTATAAATAAATAATTAACCAACTTCAAGGTGGATAAAAAAAAACTGGTCATATGGGTTGGGGTGGCAGTCGTCTGAAATAAATTTTTATTGGTTTTTTTCCCTCCGCCACTGTCATGAATATTCATTTCCTATTCTCGATTTTTTCCTGCCAGATCAATGATCATTGTAACAAACTTATTACCAGATATGTACAGAACGGTGCGTAGGTTTCCACAAATTTAGAAATATTGTATAAAAAATGCACGATTTAGGTGCGAGGCTTGTGAGAAACTTAGTTAATCACGTATTACCATGGGACAACGCTAGGTGGGATTTAAGTTACTAAATAACGTATCACTACCCAAGACAACCACGCACAACGTCATCACAGGCCATATACTTCGTTGTAGGTCTCCACCGAAAGACTCGAGCCTATTCTAAATAAGGTGATTAGGCCATCGATAGTCTAGCGCAATAGCCTATATGCACAAGAGGACTGGCAAATTTAATCACCAAAATTCATTGATAAATTATTAAGGTCTACGAAACTATATTATAATATAATTTCGTAGACCTGTCTGAAGTCAAGTCATAACAAATATGTAACAGTTTTTTAATGGAAAATAAAAAATATACATATACTCACGGCTATAAAACAACTTGTAGGAAACACGTGATAGCTAGAGCTTCAGAGCTAGAAAACCACTTTTGAAGGCAAACAATCTTCGATATCGAGTTTGACATGTATTTAAAGATTATTTAAATAAAAAATGTGCATTTTCGCCTTAGGACAATAGCTCCAATTCATTGAGGATGTCGTATCAGGTGACTTAGGGTATTTGGGTTATTTGAATGGTTATTAGGCGATGATGTTACAGACCCACCAACAATCCAATATTTTATAATCTGAGCCCATTTAGCTTCCAAGGGTTGCTGAAAAATATATAATCCTGAAGCTCCGATTACTCCATGTTGGAATTGGAATCAGTAACCATTGAGACAAGCAAATACTTCAGGTTGCATATTAGGGTAAACATTAGAAAATCTTTTGGCTTCTATGATATTACGCCAACATCATTTCAGCTAAGTAGCTAAAGTAGCCAGTATTTGTAAGTTGTATAATTTTCTACTGATTAATAACTTCAACTAACTTCTAAAAGTGACTGATAATTTTATAATTCTCATTCATCTGCCACTTTTATTGAAGATTTATAGCTGTTGCGTAAGTGCATCGATTAATATAGTCATACAGGGCATTGATTTTAAAATTATATTGTAAAAGTAAGTATGTAACTTCAATTAGTTAAATAGAAATAAATGATTCAAAAATTTTAAAAATATTTGTACTCAACATGAGTCCCAAAAAAAGGGTAGTTAGTCAGAATTACAAATTCCTTAAATATTTTTGGAATCAGCTGTGTAGTGTCGGCATAGAATAGCACTACCCCATTTCTTCCGGTGGGTGTACGTAAGAGGCGACTAACGGTATTGGGGCTTTTAAGGGATTTTTGGGCGATGCGGTTGGAGACCCATCACTAACAACCTTTATTTTACCATCTTTTCCCCACGCAACTTCCAAAAGGGGCTGAGGAATTTCTGATTCCTTAGCTCTGGCTACCCCTTTTAGGAATTTATAGCCGTGAGTATAGGTATGTATGTATTTTTGGAATAGATTGTAAAATTAAAGGATTGGTGGGGGTAGCTACAAGCCACGTCACCTTTAATCCCTTAAATGTTCTAAATAAAAATAATTTCCCACTTTTAATTTACTTCTTTATTGTGTTGAATATATATAAAAATAAAGTCAATGTTTGTAACATCTATGAAACTTATATTTTCTGTTGAAATTAATAATAAAACTAATACTTAATAATAAAAATAAATTGTTAATAGGCCCATGTCTTGTAACGATTATTCCGATTGATTAAGAGAATAGACCTGCTAGTGGAAGCCTAGAGTCGCGTGATAATCAAGTATTTTTTGCTGTTATTTATTAACAGGAAAACAATGTAAAAAAATAAAATCGTGTGCTTTAGTTAATTATATTATTTTTTTCATTATTCATTTATTTAAAAATATGTTATTAATAATGTGTAATAAAAATAAGTAAGTTTATATAATTCATACTCGTATTGTGAATGAGAAAGTAACTCTCACTGTCTGTGTGTTACGCTTATACTGTGTATTCTTAACTACTGAGCCGATGTTTATGAAATTTGTTACAGAGATTGACTACATTCAGAAACGTCTTACATAGGTTTTCATGAAGGGTGCTGAAAAATGTGTGAAAAGGATTGAATTATACTCTCAAATATACAACTTCTCACAACTTTGCGGTTCGGTGTGGATCGGCACGAAATGCCTGACTTATTGTATAAAAAACTCCAAGTGCATAAAGTGACTTCCACTTTAATGTCGACGCATCGTTCTGCAGCGTTTTGCGAATGTTTCAGGTTCGCAGTGTCCAAGGGCTGTAAAGATATTCCGCACCCAGTACGTAATGCTGTCATATATACAATACAAACTAATACTATGTATGTATAGTTGCAAAATATAAAAAGCAAAATAGAAAAAATCAATTTCCTACCACTACTGAAACGATACAGATTAATAGACATCGTTTAGTATCAAAAAAGGTACTTACTAATACTTCTGTATATAATTGGCGCTCCATTACTCGCTGGCAAACCTTAATTTTGGACATTTGACGTTTGGTCAGTGACTATTATTTTTATGATATCCTATTAGGAAGGGGAAAATATTCATAAGTTTATATTAATCATTCTTTTAACATATTTGACAGAAGATATAAAAAAAATGAGTTTTAAAAAAAATCCATGATTCCGTCTTTCAGCTTTCCGTTCATACTTTATCATATAAATGTAAATGAAAAACATGAGTTGTTTTAGATTGCAATTTATGTCTTTGAATCAAAGTAATAAATCAATTATTTCAACCCAGAGTTATTTTTTAAGATACCGGTATTTTTGCCACTTAAACATTGGTCTATTATTTGCAATAAAAAGTAATAGAGGCATTTTTAATTCATTTGGAATACTGGTATCGATTCTTCGAATACTGAACGTAATTTAGCAAGTAATCACTTACTAAAACGATTCGTAGAAAACCTGTCTTCATTTCACAAACAAGTCAATTCGAAGAACTACTAATATAAGTTCAATAATAGAATTCCTATAATTTAATTGTTTGTGCTTGGAATAAATGGTTTACTTTCACGAGGTTTTTAGCTGTAAGGTTGGTTTTTTAAACTAGGTCATAAATTTCTTTTTTCGTTACACTTGCATTATGCTTTATGTAGTAATATATAACATACTAAGCTTTAATTAACTATTATAATAAAAAGATTCTCATTTATTCCGGTAGTACATTAATATTATAGTTTCGTTCATACACTAAAAATGCAAGTATCTTGTACTACAACTTCTCAATGCTTAAATGTTTTGTATTCAAATATATCTAACAGTTAAATTAGACGAGTGTAGGAATTCACACATAGAATGGACAATATCAAAGTGCTATAACTTCATAGCAAAAGTTAGTGTTACATTTTTATTAACGCAGACGTTTGATTGTAAATGTAAGAGTGAGAAGACGTCAAAAAGTAAAAAAAAAACACTTCAGAGGATGTAGATTAGGAATCTATTTCATACTACATTCGTAAATTTTTCTAGGTAAGTTCCTTCGCGCCCTAAACTTCCGTATGCGGTGTCCTTGGCTGTCTTATAGAGACCTCTTATTTAAATACAAAATGGTATCTTTGCACGATCGTCCTATCCTGGCTGGCTTAATAGTTCGGCACGGCATATGTACTTCCCAGCTCAGCTGCCCCGACTTACTGGCAAAGCTTAGTTTCCGTATTCCGAGTCACTCTACAAGGAATATACATGTATTCGCCCTCGGCGTCAGCCGGACCAATGTAGGTAAGAGGGCTCCTTTTTGCAGGATGTGCGATACATATAAGATTTATTTCACAGGTGTTGATTTGTTCTACTTTTCGAAGCAGCGCTGCAAGAAAATGTCCTCACTCATTATAAAAAGTTTATAATATGTGTGTTAAATATTATTAATTTGTATGAATATATTATTATTACTACTTAGTGGATCGGTCCAGCTTCGCACGGATAGCGTTGTTTTTTAAATATCTGAGGTTTCTTTCTTCAGTCACTGCTCAAACATTGTGAAATTTAGCGCAGTGTTTTCAATTTATTAAATTTATAGCACTCCCTGAACAGTGTAGTTTGGTGATTTTAAATGCGCTTTTATGAACGGTTCAGTATTTCCGTTTATTGGCAAATTTTGGAATATAACGCTATGAAGTATTTATAACAATCTAAAAAAGAAATCATTACGTGATGTAGGATGCAACTACTGGCGCCATCTAGTATGTAATATGTAAATTAGTAACGATTTGGTTTTGGTCACGGGCGCGATGGCTTATTTCATGTATAATTTCGGTGTTTCTCTACGGATTTCTATGATTCTTTTTTTATTGATTAGGTAATAATGTTACCTTTCTTAAATTAGGGATAAATGAGAGTATTATAAACGTAAGAGTAAACAAATATAATCAGAATGCTCCGAACTGCTAAGCTATCTGGAGTTACACGTGTTATTGTGAGTCAACCATAAAAGTTAAACATATACTGTTGCGGGAAATTTTTTAGACAGTTTTATGAAGAATATTTCCGTTATAGATGATTTCTATGTAAGTTTAACCTTTAAGGCTGCACACGCGACGGAAGCTTAAGAAATGGAGTAACTTCTCCCATTTTCCCAAAATTTACCTAAGTTCCCCTTCACTACTCTGCTGAAATGTGTACTATAACCTGCCCAGGCATATGAAGAATAATTGTGCCAAGTTTCGTTAAAATCCGTCGAGTAGTTTTTGTTTCCATTAGGAACATACAAACTGACAGACAGACAGACAGACAAAAAATTACTGAATGCATTTTTGGCATCAGTATCGATCACTAATTATCCCCTGATAGTTATTTTGAAAATATATTTTATGAACAGAATTGACCTCTCTACAGATTTGTTATAAGTATAGATAATTGTTTAAATTTTATCTGAAGAATGTTGTGTGTTTAGTTTGGTTTCTTTATGTTCGTTGTGGTTGTTACCCTAGTTCATGTTTTATTTCCGTTATTCTGATTTGCTTTTGGATTTTTGGAGCTGCCCCCCTGGATATCGTATACCTCTCTACTTTCTATTGCTATTGATTAAATTATTTTGCCATACATAATATACAAACATTCGTTTGAAAAAAACCAGTACTTTCGTCAATTCCCTTAGGTTAAATAGCCGACCCCGACTGAGAAACGGGAAAAGGCTAGGAGAAAGAATTAAAAAATTTGATTTGCCCTCCCCTAGCCCAGATCCTGGGTACGCCCATGGTCTTATGGTTTTCAGAACTTTTAAATTATTGTTGTGCAGAGATGCGTTGCCATTTCTCCCTTCATTTACCATCCTTTCCCCACGCAACTACCAAAAGATGCTGATGAAATTCTGATTCTGAACCTCTCGCTACTTCTTTTTAGTATTTATATATGTATGTATTTTAAATTTTTATAAACATATTTAGGCGCTATCGATACGATCGACATCAAATAAAAAGGTAAAAGTTATTTTGAGCGCTTAAAAAACTTTACACAGTTCTATTTAAATTTATAGCTTAAGAAATAAATGAAAAAAATATATATCACATAAAAAAATATTAATTTCGTTACGTAAAGATACGGCCACATTAACTAGTATCAATATTATTATCAACTGAAACCCGCTTGAGATTGTTCATTGACATGATAATATTTTCTGAATAGTGTCGGCTCATACACCTTCAGCATCGCAATATCTTCACGTGGGTGCCACGTGAGGCGAACGATAATGAGTGGGCTATGTAAGTGATTCTAGCTGGTTTCAAAATCGTTCCTTGTTGAGGGCAATTCTCATTACATACATATATATACTCACGGCCATAAATCACAAAAAGGGGTAGCCAGAATTTCAGGGCTAGAAACTCCTCAGGCACATTTGGATGAAGATGGTACAAGACGGTAGAAATAAAGTATCGTTGGTGATGATCTTGAGATAACTGCATCGTCCAAAAACCACTTAAAAAGGCCCCATACCGTTAGTCGCCTCTTACGGCACACAAATAAATTTAGTGTGTGTACTTAACTTGGTGTCTTGGTCGTGGATAATATATTTAATGGAAAAGTATAAACAACAACCTTGATATTGTAAACCACCGTTCTAACGCCGAGCGACCTAGGTTTGAATCTTGACTGGAACCAATGTAGCTAGTAAAAGTCATATATCTGAATAATTTATCAAGGTTAAGTAAAACTTTGTGAGATACCCCACATGGCTAAGTAGTGGAGTGTCTGGGGTGTTAAAAACATGAAAACCTCGGATTTCTGTTGCAGTGAATGAAATTCTATAATTCAAAGTGGAATGTTTAGCTTGTGATATATACAATAAAGTTTACCTATTGAAAACTTGTGATCTCGGTAAGAAAAAATGAATGAAATAATTCAAATTTCAAAAGTTTAAATGATATAATACCTCATAATATTAGGCTGTTGAACATTTTTCCACATCAGAAGAAGTTTAATTTGGGTATTTAAATATAGATAGTTGTTAGAAGAAAGATGTAAATGAAGAAAATGAAAGAAATAAAAACCATAAAATTAATTGTTTATTTAAACATTTTTTTTCTATTTAACAATTTCCTTCTACTTCACTTATTCCAATGATTGGCGGAGTATTGACACATGTATTTTCGCTACACTTTCGACGTGCTACACTACAGTATAAATTAGGGTTGTAACGGAAACTTGCCTCCGCCCCCGCCTCCGTTAAATATATGCTGAGTTATAACGAAGGGTATTTACGTAAATCGGCACAAAAACGCGCGATCCCCTCAGAAAGTGTCTGGTAGATGACAAAGCCGCGAAACTCTTGTTTTTCAAATATAATTTGCCACTTCTTAATTTTGAATATTAGTTGATAAAATAAGTAACTTAACCGTACTAAGAATGTATGTACCTATTTCATATAGGTACATTGCTTTACTAAGCCAAAATAGCGGTTAGGGACCACTCTCAATGCTAAAGTGGTGTGATCAAATACCTGTGTGAGGGATCAATCATACAGGTATTTGATCCCTCATACAGGTTAAGACAACTAAACCCTTGCATGAATTTGCCTACTAATGTTCTTTCCTGTATGCAGTTAGCTTATTTCTCTTGCTTGTTCTTTTTTCTTCAACATTTGCCTTCGATCATATACACCAAAAATGCCGCACTCCATACAAGTTTTTACAGTTTGTGTTGAAACATCGTGATTGACGATTAAAAGGCAGTAAAGCTGAGAACCGCTGTCCCCTTCCTGACTTATGGAACAAAGAAGTGCCAATCTGAAAAAATAATACAGATCTCAATAAAATTTGAGTTAAACCAAATATGAGCATCAAATTTTAAGATAAAGCATATTCTGTGAAACTGCAGCATATTAATTTTGTATTGTATATAAACTTTTTATTTATATTTTTTATTTAAAACAAAGATAGGTATCCTTTTCAATTTTGGTTCAGAAATGTTATTGTTTATACATCGCTTTGCTTACCTATATTTGCTACTACGAAAGTCCAAAACCCTCCACGCACTTGGCCAATTTTGTTGGAAGTATATCTGTGAGCAAAGCAAGGTAGACGAAATCTTATAAATTTCAAAACCCATGGCGGAATGATAGAGGAGCCTATTAATACTTCTAAGCATCACCTAATTTTTGTCACCTGGTGTACACACACGTGAATTAGTATAATTGATCAATATTTTCCTTAAGGTGTATTTCTCCTTATCCTATATCTCAGCCCAGCCCAGATACATACTTTTTTACATATCAATAGCTGTCGCAAGTCATACGAGTATAACACATAGAGCTGTTATCAATTGAATATATTGAACAAAGTTTGCGTGTTCGTTTGATTCCCTTTAGAATCTACATTTTTAGTATGTTGAAATATTTAGAAGTAAAGCTAGGATGACAAAAATAAATATGCAAACCATATTTTCATTAAATGCGGGGTACTTAATATGAATATAGACAAGAATATTTATAATTGTTAACAGTATAAATAAACAAAACAGTAACCTCGCAACTGAAGTCGCTTACTTACTTACTGAAATTTTTACTTCAAATTATACAATCTAGTTTTTTTAATCTGTTGGATCCGTGAAGGTACTAACTAAACAGGAGAGCGCACTTACAAAAATATGGTGCTGCATACTGCAATTACCTCCAGCACCAATTATATTTTTATACCTCGCAATAAAGCCTATATAATCTTTTGAACACTGTCAAGCAGAGAAACGCCCTGGAACGGGAGCCCGAACCAGAGGAGTGTGTCCCGCTCGCGTGGTTGCCAGTCGAGATTAAGTTCAACGAAAAACAAATTCAGACTTATTTATAGGGAATATATTTTAAAAAAAAAACAGGTTATTAACTATTCCTTTTTAATAAATTGTTTTAATTATTATCGTCGTCTATCAACTTGAAGATAAATAAATTATTAAGTTTGGTTATCGGTAAAATAATATTTATAAAGGGAAAACCCATGTAAACAAAATAAATAAGGTTTCCAAAACTAATGATTTTTCGTGTTAAAATTTAACTAAGGAAATAGTTAGCAGAGCAAAATGTTGCTATTTCAAATAAATAATATAAGTGAAATAAAATGCCGTGTAGTGTCAGCTTAACTTAAAATTAACAAATATTTTTCTACCCGCGCATCGTACAAAGCAACTTAGGCTTTTGGTTTGGGGCTTTTGCAGTTACTTACTAGACACTTTATCATTCTTTTAATACCACCATCCTTTACTTACCATACTTTCTCTACTCAACTTCAGAAAGTGGCTGAGGAAATTTAATTATCAAGCACTGGCTACCCGTTCCTTTATAATATCCTAATTAAGAATATGTATGTATGTAAATCTAAGTGTTTTTGTAACCTTGAGAGGAACTCTTATTAAAATATACAACAGATGGTCGCCCTACTTAAAACAAGACATAGTTAACTAGTTAACCATCCTTGTTCAGGACACTTTAGAACGCCAGTGCGCATTTCTGCTTAAATAGTACTTCCATGGTTGGATCAATTCCACTCATACCAACCGTATAACACAAAACACAGTCGGCTCGGGGAAAGCAAATAACTTCGAAGCGAATAAAAAATCATGTGTAATAAAGAGGATACATCATCGGCAGAATAATGTAGATGTGCTAAGAAAGTTAGCAAATACTTTTGGCAATAAAACCAAAACCAGACTCAGAAAGTTTTTTTTTAGTATTAGTTTGAGAATGGATTGACAAATAAGTATACGCGTTGATGTCTTTTTCATGGCACAGCCTCCAAGCCGATGGGATGTTCAAGGACGAGTTTTCCTACATGATCCCGACTCTTTTCCGAGCAGTAGCAATAAATGATAATATACAAGGTACAATATAGTGATGTGTAGTGTCAGCATAGAAAAATAATTATCCATTTATTCCCGCGGATGGCGTATGGGGCGGGTCAGGGTATTGGGCTATGCAGTTATTCTCAACAACCTTTATTTTACAACATTTTCATCACCTAACTGCGAAAAGTGGTTGAAACATGTCTAATTCTGAAGTTCTAGCTACCCCGTTTTGGGATTCAGAGCCATGAGTGTTTGTGTATAAACTTTACAATTCCATAAGGTAAGAGGGAAGCAAAATGTTAGTGACGTTCACAAAGATTCCAGATTGTGAGAGATTTTCAATATTATTGTGATTAATCTATTTAGTGCTGTAATGTAATTTCCATTTATAAATTATTTTAAGTAAAAAAATCAATTGACATATTTTCAATGTACTGAACGGAGCACATTGTGACAAAATAAGTAATATACATCTGTGTTCCGCAATTTTGCAATAAACTGATATCAGGTTATTAAACTAAATATAACAATTCATATTAAAACTCAAAAATAATCAGGTAAATTGTACATAAGTAACGTTGACATCGGCAATTTAAAGTCAAGTAAAGGAAATGACAGACACACACAGAATCACAGACTGGTTCGGTATCTCTAGGGGTGTCCGACAGGGATGTGTAGCTTCTCCGTGGCTCTTCAACTTGTTCATGGATGACTGTCTGATAGAGTTGCGTGAAAGTGATTATGGACTGAGAATGGGTGGATTCGTCATCAAATGCCTCTTATATGCTGATGATCAAGTGTTACTTGCATCGTCGGTTGAAGAGTTGCAAAAGATGATGAATATTGCATGTGCGTCGTTTGAAAGAAAAGGAATGAGAGTGAACGTGGATAAAACCAAAACTATGGTTTTCGAGAGAGAGGAGAATATGACTGAATGCGTGATTGAGATCAATGGTAAGAAAGTGGAACAAGTGAAAGAGTTCGTATATCTGGGAAGTTTGTTTACTAGGGATGGAAAGTGTGATGAAGACATTGAAAGAAGAGTAAAAAAGGGTAATGCGGTAAATGGAGCACTGGATAGTCTCATGTCTAGTCAATCGGTGTCCGAAAAGGCCCGAATGGCTGTGCATGATGCTGTCCTCGTTCCTACGCTTATGTATGGCAGTGAATGTTGGGTGTGGCAGAAGAAGCATGAAAGCAGAGTGAATGCAGTAGAAATGAGATCCCTCAGAAAAGTTTGTAATGTAAGGTTATGTGATCGTGCGAGGAATGATGTGATTCGTGAAAGGTGTGGTGTAAAAGATGATATTGTAAGGAAGATAGAAAAAGGAATGTTGAGATGGTTTGGGCACATAGAGAGGATGGATGACAGTAAAGTGGTGAAAGAGATCTATAGAGCCAATGTGGAAGGTAATGTTAGTAGAGGACGACCTCGGAGGACACATTTAGATCAAATAGAAAATGTGCTCAAAAAGGCAGGTGTCCGAAGTACGAAGAATAAAAGAGCATGTATGAAAAGATTGATGGATGTGAATGAAGCTAGAGAGGTTTGCCAGGATCGTACAAAGTGGCGATCGATAGTCTCTGCCTACCCCAATGGGAACTAACGGCGTGAGAATATGTATGTATGTATGTATGTAAAGGAAATTGTATGTTCTAATCATAAATTTTAAATATAGAGACGTCATACGTAGTAAAAGAAACATCTTTCAACTTCAACCAGTTCACATATGTTCACTTTAACGTTAATATTATTAATTTGAAATTATATGTATAACATATATTTTATGATAACCAAAACATATTTAACATTCAGCAAGTTAATATAATCATAAACCAGGTTGAAATGAAATTTCTTGAAGCAATCCATGTAGTACCCATCCTGTCATCACCATTAATTCCTCCAATATATTTTTCCATATATTGTTTAACTTATGTATGTTGGCATCATAGAGCAAACAACCCACGAACAAATTACGTATTATGTTTGAATTAAGGCATAACTTATAAAATAAAAAACTCGATTGTTTAAAATAGTAACCGTAAATAACAACTTAAATAATAAAACAAGTTCAGCTTACAATATTAGTATTTATCCATTTTCCTACCGTGGGTTTCGTACAAGGAGACAAAGGGTATTGTAAATTTTTTAAGGCACTGTTGGGCCGTTTGGTTGGAAACCCATCGCGGACCATCTTTCATTTTACAATCCCCATTTAACTTGCCAACAGCGCTGCGGAATTTATGATTTTCAATCTCTGGCTGAATTAAACTTTTCAGGATTTTCAGCCATGAGGTAATGTATGGCGCACGATTGGTATTATGTATGACCGTTAATTTAATATCCTATTGCGGTAGTAAAAAAAATATTATTTAATCAATAGTGTGACATCATGTGGTCACCGTATAAGAAAACGCGCTATTGTATAATCCTTTCCTTTCAACAGGGTAATCAATCGTATAAAAAGTAACTCTTTGCAATCCTTGTTCTTTGTCACTGTTAGTCATTGAGTTGCATTCACCAATTGAATTAAAGTTACTAAAAGCAAAGCATAAAATATTTTGTGTCTAATCTCATTCAATTAGATAGTGATACCAATTATACGAGGGCTGCTATTTATGTATCCGGAACTGGCCACTTACAGAACAATAATTTAAAAAGTAATTACATCATTTAAAAATAGAACTCTTTAGCTTTAGAATACATTTATTTTTATGTGACTGTCAATTGTTTTCACATCGTAGCGTCATTTTGAAAATTGCGTGTCTTCACCACCATGGATTTAACTCGTGAACATTTTCGTGCCATGATTTTTTACGATTTTCGGCGTGGTCTAACTCAAAAACAGTGCATCGATCAGCTTACTTCGACTTTTGGGGATGAAGCACCCTCAAAGACCACTGTGTATCACTGGTTTAGCGAGTTTAATCGTGGACGATCTAAGCTTACTGATGAAATTAAAGAAGGTCGCCCTAAAACGGTCGTTGTACCTCAAAACATCGATGCTGTCCGGGAACTAATAACTCAAGATCGTCATGTTACATATCGTGAGATAGAGGCATCTCTGGGCATTAGTATGACGAGCATACATAAGATACTTCATGAACATTTAGCTGTAAAAAAAATTTGCTCCCGTTGGATTCCGCACAACTTGAGTATTGATCAAAAACAGGCTCGTGTCGATTGGTGCAAAGAAATGTTAAAAAAATACAACCGTGGTGCGTCAAAAGCTGTTTATAATATCTACACAGGTGACGAATCTTGGATCTACGCTTACGACCCCGAAACTAAGCAGCAGTCCACGGTGTGGGTGTTCCAAGATGAGCCGAACCCAACAAAAGTTATTCGTGCAAAAAGCACATTGAAGCAAATGGTCGCTTGTTTTTTTGGTATAAATGGCCATGTAGCTACAGTGCCTTTAGAGAATCGTAAAACTGTTAATTCGGAGTGGTATACGACCATTTGTTTGCCGGAAGTCTTTGAACAAATAAGAAAGACTAACCGACAACGTAGAATCATTCTGCATCACGACAATGCTAGCTGTCACAGGTCGGCCGTCACAACTCAGTTTTTAGAAGCTCAAAAGATCGAATTGACAGGTCATCCGCCGTACAGCCCTGATTTGGCACCCAATGATTTTTATTTATTTCCAAATGTGAAGAAAAAATTACGTGGTCAACGTTTTTCGAGCCGCGAAGAGGCAGTCGATGCGTTCAAAATGCACGTTTTGGAGATACCTCAGTCTGAGTGGAAAAAGTGCTATGAAAATTGGTTTCAACGCATGCAAAAGTGTATAGATCTGAGCGGCGAATATTTTGAGAAGCAATAAAACCATATTAATTGATATATGTTTGTTTCTTTTTTTTATTCCGGATACATAAATAGCAGCCCTCGTAACTAGTTAAAGTTTTATAATTTTGTGACACACAGACATTGATATGTCATGCTCATGATTGAAAAACCTTAAGACACTTAAGTGGACATAGACATTTAAAATACAATTAAGCGTTTAGTATCAAGAAAGCCGATATAAGTAAAAACTAAAAAAACCATTTCGGTCTAATTTTCTGGATTCACTAACTGCATAAATAACTTTGTAATCTATTCTGAACGCGCTAATCTCAGAAACTATTGGATCGAATTGAAAAAATAATTTTGTGTTGTATATACTATTTATTGAGGAAGGCTATAGACTGTGCAACATTACGCTGCGACCAACAGGAGCGAAGAATCAGTGGAAAATGTGGAAAAACGGGGAAAAATATTCATTTTTGAGGGCTACCGTTGTTAGTTTGAACGCGCTAATCTCAGGAACTGCTGCATCGAATTGTTTTTTTTTTGTATTGGATTGTTCATTTAGGAAGGCTTTATCTTGATTGCGATCATAATAACAGAAATTGATGCGGATGAAGTCTTGGGCAACAGCTAGTCTCATATAATTTATATTATGTCCCATATATCCCATATATAGGATGAAAACGTTACATTTCCAGTTAATTAAGGCAGAGTAGGTGTTAAAGAAGACTTTTGTTGGTATTCGAGAAATAGAAAGTACCGGTAAAGCAAATAAGGAGGACTATTGACAAAAAGAAATGAGATTTCATAAAAAACAATAGTTGTTAAAATGGTAAAGATTTACTTTCTGTAACTATTATTGTAATTAGTTTATGCTCTTTCCTATAAACATTTTTATAACTTTATGTTTGTGTGTATTATATTATTTATGTGTGTAAATATATATATTAAAATTTGTATTAATTATGTATAAGTATAGGTTTATTATTTTGACTTAACATTAGTTACTGAAAGCAGTTTAACGTAAATAAAAATGTTTTAAAATTTGTCACTCATAAACGGTCCTGACTGAAAATCAGTATTGTGAGTCAATCTCACAATTTTATGCTGAGTCAGGGCCTTTTCGACTTATGGGTATAGTCTGATGTACTGTATAAGTAATTGTATTTGTCACGTGTGTTGAATTTGTTGTTTTTATGTTTTCTGTTGTATTCTGTACTCTTACTGCAAATAAATGTTTCTTCTTCCTTTCCTAAAAAAACACAAATCTCGCAACGCAGTTCTTCCGACGTAAAAAGTAGTACGATCCATCAATACTAAGTCCGATATTAATTTACATCTAACAACATCCCACAGGGATCATACCAATATATACATACATACATATAATATACTCACGGCTATAAATCCCTAAAAGGGGTGCCCAGAACCACCCCAACCACTTTTGGAAGTTGAGCCAATATATCTTTAAATAAAAGTGCTTAAAACACATAAATTAACGCAGTTATCGCTGGAAGACACAATGTAAATACAAGAATTACCTATTATGTTATATTATATTGTTGAGTGCGATTGAGAGTAAGTCAATTTATTTATTATTACATAAAATATTTTTAATCGATATTAATATGGTCATTATAGGCTATTGTTAGGTTAGCTAATGACGTAACAACGTAAAACTGAAGGTCCCTTAAGTGGTGATCAGGATCGGACCAGAGCCGCACAGGAAACTCAATCAGAGGCTACTATAATATAACCGTATATAATATAACTATAAGGTAACCGTATAAAAAGTGAGCTTAATAAAATAAACGGGTTTTATAAAACTTTCCCATCAAATTTCTTCCCCTTTTAAAATTCCCTTCTTAAAACCCTTTTTGGTAGGGACAGAAAAAAATAAAAACTGTCTTAGACATAAACTCTACTACTTTTACTAGAACTGCTTTGCGACACTTGATTTTATTCAAAATTTGTTTTTTATGCTCAAAATTAAGTTAAATAAAAGCTTTTAAAAATATAATCAACTCATCTCACACGTTCACGTCCTATATCCGCAAAGGGGTTGGCACAGGTACTAATACTTCTAAAGAGCACGTTTTACTTTGAGTAAACACTTGGTAGAGAGAAGCCCCACCGCCGTTTTGGACAAATACATTGTCATATGAATAAGTATTACTTTGCCATGTGGGTTTCCTCATAATGTTGTCCCGCACAGTTAACAACTATGATACATTAACTACCCATATGACTTTAGAAAAATTAGTGCAGGCGCGACCCGTGATTTGAATCCATGCCTGTTCGCATGAAAGGCGGGTCTTCACCCATTGAGCCATCACGGTTGTCTAAAAATATCCATTTTATATTTGTTCATTTTCCGATATCTATATTCAAGTCGAGAAGTGCTAAATATCTCCTCATTCGTGTCTCCTAAGTTACAATAAGTTACAGCCTACGCCGCTAAATTTGTTTTATTCTCAGCCAACACTTACTTTAAATTTCAGGCAAGATTTATCATAATTCTATTCTGATTCTTCATTGAAAAATCTACATTTATGTAGCAGGGCTTCACCAAAGACGAAAATATGAAATAAAAAGATCATTTTCTTAAAAATACATTTAATTAAAATTTTGTGAGCATTACCAAAACTATTCGAAAATTATCCTTAAATTTAATACATAATTGGGTAGCTGTTTAACTGTTAAATTTAAAATTCTAGAAATCATACAACTAATGGTAAATTAAATAAAAACTTATGACCATTTTATAACCAAATATTGTTGAAAAAGCTTATATAAAACGATGATATTGATATTCTAAAAGTCACTTTTAATTAATTGGCTCTTACAGCTATCAACGCCTCGAAGCTGCGTAGCAAGAAGGACGTACATGTTATCCTTCTTTCATATTTGTTTATTTAACAACATACATAACGTGCTAGTGGACACCACACATAACATAACACCTCATTACGTTTTGTCACTTGCAAGGTGAAACCTAGAGTTTGTATGCCAAGTATGCCTTATTAATAGTTTAATAAATAGAGCAAGTCACTTTTTTAGATACTGACGACTAAATATGAACTTAGCAATGTTGGTATTTTACTAAGCAAATTGATAATGTGATGACAAATCTCAAGTAGCGATTCTATTCATCAGTTCAAGTCACTTATGAGAAAATCAGAAGAGATAACTTAGCTTTTAATTTTAAAAGTTGTTACCTAAAGCAAATAAACAAAATCGCAAAAACATTGGAATCTCTTCATTATACATTAAACAAAAATATCCAGTCACCCTTTTTCCCTCTAGTAACAAATCATCAATTAATTATGTACAAACCAACAGTGTTTTGATGACAACTAACCTAATTATTTGAGTGGTATGGGTCGAATGGGTAAAACAAAACATGCAAACCACTTTCCGTCACAATATAATTTATTTTGCAGACTACACAATACGGCTTATTACGACTTTATACGGTCGTTACGGTGACATCATGCCTGACTGATGTTGTCAAATACTTATAAATCTTATTTCCATCGATACAGACCACCAACAGGAAGTGGCAGATATATCGGTTCTTCTGCATTGTTTTCCTTGCTGTTAAAGACCTTGATAAATTGACCGCACATGAGACTCTAAAGACACAGAGATGTCTACCCAATTCACGATGTAACCTCACGCTTTTACAAGAACCTGAGGCTCGCGTGAGCCACCAAAGACGGAGATAGATCACCACCCCTAACCTAGACCTGCATACAATCACCGTATTATAGATACACCTCTAAAGCGCGTACAAAATGGCTAGCACGAGCTAAGATTCCAGTAGTTTCCGTATGGTCCTCCAGTCCTCCATGATGTCGGCGTCGGGCAGCATGTAGACGACGTAGGGCGGGGACACGCACACCTGCCGCCGCCGTCGACGTCGTGACCACTCGCCGTCCGCCGACCACAGCTCCGTGGCTTGGCGCTCCTCTTCCAGCCGACGGATCTTCTCTAGAATTTCTTCTTTCAAGTTCTCGTAGGCCAGCCATTTTTCACTCTGTGGACAAGAATATACTTTTAATACCCTTACACGTTAACGTGGTATGAAAACTGCTGTAGTAGATATTCATTTGTAGAGTGGTTGTGAGGGTGTGTGATGCACCGTAAAGGCGGGTGTTTTGAACTAAGACACTTATGAAGGCGAGAGAGAAAAAAGAGAAGAAATCAAGAAAAGTTCACCTATCCACTCATCCAGTTTCTGTGGAAAGAGCTGAAGTAGTCCTTTTCCTAGTAGTGTATTTTTAAAATAGTATAGCATTTAACCACTAAAAATTCTTTTATTTGGGGCCTTTTAGGTGACATTTGGGGGATGTGATTGTAGGAGACTCATCACCAACAATCTTTATGTTGCAATCTCTTCCCCATTCAACTTCCAAAAGTTGCTGAGAAAAATTATTCTGAAGCTCTGGCTACCATTTTTACACCATGTACGATTACAAAGTAACTAAAAATTTGACTAATAGCGAATAATAATGACATAAAGCCAAATAGTCGAAGCGACATGATAGTCCAGTGGGTAGAACACCCGCCCGTAAACAGAAGGGCGTGAGTTCCAATCCTGGGACGGGCCTACACCAATTTGTCTTTTCTAAAGTCATATGTGTGGTTAATTTATCATGGTTGCTAACGGTGAGGGAAAACATCGTGAGGAAACCCACATGACTAAGTACAAGTCATGTGACAGTGTATTCGTTCAAAACGGCGATAGGCCTGTCCCCTATCACGTGAGTACACTGTTTAAGCAAAACGTGGGTACCTTCTCTGGAAACTAGATGGCGCTTGCCATGTGAGTTCAGGAGTATTGGTACCTCTGCCAACCCCTTCGGGGATAAACGGCGTGAACGTTTATGATTATGATATGATATGATAAAGCCAAAATAAAATAATTTCTGTGTAGAATAGTGACATTGCGGACAAATATTCTAGATTTATTTATTAGTCTTAGCTTGTGTAGCGATCGATGGGTTTTATTAGCACTGGCCGCATATCCTGCTGTCAGTGACAGCAATGAGTGTACGAAGGGTAGGTGAATGGTAGGCGATGCAGTTCAAAAATACCACCAATGATCCTTTCTTTCACCACCTTATTTATCCTGACTGGGTCAGGCGGGAAATGTGACATTTTTTTTCACTTTATATATCTAGATATTATTTGCACTTCCAAATGTTGCTTAAGCTCTCACTCTTAAACATTTAAGTCGTTACAATATGTGTACTGGATAATAACCACTTATCTAATAGTTATTATGCTAAATCTATCGAAGATATATGGACAATTTTGGTTCGCAATGGTTGGCTTGATACTTGAGTTATAACAATCGATTAAAGTTCCCTCGTACTTTTGGTTCAAATTGTTAATAACATAAATAAAGTATTTTTGTTACGTTTATTTTAAAGTGTTTCACTGTGCATACTGTAGTACTGGTAATTAAAAATTAGCTGTGTCAGTTAGTTTATGTTAGTTTACAGGTGACAGTTTACAGTTAGTGAATAAATAAAGACCATTTATTAAGTACTAGTGGATCGTCCCAGCTTCGCACGGGTAGCGTTGTTTTTTTAAATATCTGAGGTTTCTTTCTTCAGTCACTGCTCAAGCATTGTGAAATTCAGCGTAATGTTTTCAATTTATTAAATTTATAGCACTCCCTTAACAGTGTAGTTTGGTGATTTTGAATGCGCTTTAATGAACGGTTTAGTATTTCCGTTTAATAGCAAATTTTGGAATAAAACGCCATGAAGTATTTATTATAAATCATTTCGTTATGTAGGATGCAACTACTGGCGCCATCTAGTATGTTATATGTAAATTAGTAAAGATTTGGTTTCGATCACGGGCGCGATGGCTTATTTTATGTATAATTTCGGTGTTTGTCTACCGATTTCTATGATTCTTTTTTTATTGAATAGGTAATAATGTTACCTTTTTTAAATTAGGGATGAGTGAGAGGTTTACAAACGTAAGAGTAAACAAATATAATCAGGATGTTCCGAACTGCTAAGCTATCAGGAATTACACGTGTTATTGTGAGTCAACCATAAAAGATAGACATATACTGTTGAGGATTTTTTTTTAGATAATTTTATGAAGAATATTTCCGCCACACATGATTTCTATGTAAGTTTAACCATTAAGGCTGCACACGCGACGGAAGCTTAAAACATGGAGTAACTTCTCCCGTTTTCCCCAAATTTCCCAAAATTCCCCTTTACTTCTCTGCTGGAAAGTATACAAAAACCTGCGCGGGAGTATGAAGAATATTTGTACCAAGTTTCGTTAAAATCCGTCGAGTAGTTTTTGTTTCTATAAGGAACATACAAACCGACAGACAGACAGACAGACAGACAGAAAGACAGACAGACAGACAGACAGACAAAAAATTTACTGATTGCATTTTTGGCATCAGTATCGATCCCTAATCACCACCTGATAATTATTTTGAAAATATATTTAATGTACAGAATTGACCTCTCTACAGATTTATTATAAGTATAGATAATTTAATTCTAAATATATTCGATGTGATAAATACCAATAGACTAAAACAAAAATACAGACAATATTAAACTACGCGCCTCGCTCTAACTACTCATAACTATCAAAACCATTCTTACTTAATTCTAGTACAAAGCATTCAAACTACCTGAATGACAAAGCAAGGAGGCTCTATTATGCTCGTAAGCTTTTTTTCTGAAGGCCGACGAGACCCTCCCGGTAATTGGGCAGGACTGGTTTCCGAACCCACTCTGATAATACCACGCACACCGTGCTTTTGTGTCATGGTTTGTTCGTATATTTTACTAAGTCATGTCATCTTTAGATCATTCATAGGTATAAAACCGCATTTTATTACAAATTTTTATACCGCGGATTGGGTTGCCATACATTTGACGGCGAAAATAATGCAACGCACAAACAAATTTCTTACAGATCCGTAATAATGTCAATGGAAAATAGCAGAGGCCCTTTTTTCTGTAAGATACTCTAAACTCTTCACCAAAGGTATTTTATTTCACTACTAGTTGACCCGCGCAACTTCGCCTTCGTGACATACGACCTAAACAAAACGATGAGTTACACACATATTATGTGTGGATTAAAATATATATAAGTACTAGCGACCCGCCCCGGCTTCGCACGGGTGCAATGCAAAATAAAATATACCTACTACAGAATGTCCTTTTGGTTAGTGCTGGAGTAAAAAATATTAACTTACTATTCGTTCGACTAAAAACAAAAGATTATCAACAACAAAATATACCTATTCTATTCAGTTCTTCTATGAACTTAACTATAATTTTCAATAATTGAAAATGCTCGCCATAATACTAAATTGTCTTAACTCTAAATTCAAATCAAAGTCTTAATGGAAGAAATACCAAGAAATATGGTTTTAAGCTAATCCTATCTAACCTAATGTACTTACAATACTACTAATCTATACTTATAATAAATCTGTAGAGAGGTCAATTCTGTACAATAAATATATTTTCAAAATAACTATCAGGGGGTGATTAGTGATCGATACTGATGCCAAAAATGCAATCAGTAAAATTTTTGTCTGTCTGTCTGTCTGTCTGTCCGTCTGTCTGTCTGTCTGTCTGTCTGTCTGTCTGTCTGTCGGTTTGTATGTTCCTTATGGAAACAAAAACTACTCGACGGATTTTAACGAAACTTGGTGCAATTATTCCTCACACTCCTGGGCAGGTTTTTGTATACTTTTCAGCAGAGTAGTGAAGGGGAATTTTGGGAAAATTTGGGAAAACGGGGGAAGTTACTCCATTTTTTAAGCTTACGTCGCGTGTGCAGCCTTAGTGGTTATAGTTACATAGAAATCATGTATGACGGAAATATTTTACATAAAATTTTCTAAAAAATATCCTTCTGCAGCATATGTCTATCTTCTATCGTTGACTCATAATAACACGTGTAATTCCTGATAGCTTAGCAGTTCGTAGCATTCTTATTATATTTGTTTACTCTTACGTTTATAGTTCTCTCATTCATCTCTCATTTAAAAAAGTTTACATTATTACCTATTCAATAAAAAAAGAATCATAAAAATCGGTATAGAATAACCAAACTTATACATGGCATAAGCTATCGCGCCCTGTCGTCGCACGTGAATGCTATAAGGATAATTTTTTAGTAATGGTTGCGCGCGCAAAAGATAGCCGGGAGTATACATATACTCCCTGTATGTATGCAAAGTTTGTAACTCTGATTGTTTGTTTGCATGGTTTTATTTTTGGAGATACTGAACCGTTCATTAAAGCGCTTTGACAATCACAAAGCTACACTATTCAGGAATGCTATAAATTGCACTAAATTTCTCAAAGGTTGAGCAGTGATTGAAGAAACCTCAGATATTTTTAAAACTACGCTACCCGTGCGAAGCTGGGCCCGATCCACTAGTATAATAATAAAAATTAAAAGATAATCAACAACAAAAGATACTTATTCTATTCAGTTTAATTAATTCTTGATATTTTCCTCGCTAGAGAGCTCCGATAAACGCGTGCGATCGCTGCAAATCATAAAGTGCTATAAGGCGAAGCGCGTTTTTTTTTTTTTGTTTACCGGTGGGGAAATCCTCATAGGATCCGCTCTCTCGAGCGACGGGGGTATGACGGACTTTTACCGACTAAAACCCCACCGGTTCGGTGCTGCTGGCCCTGCGGCCTATGCGGTTTCACCTTAATATGTTGTGCCGGGCGGCTGAAGGCCGCCCTGGCGTGGCAAAGGAGTGTACCTAAGCTAAGTCGGATAGGAGGCGAAGCGCGGGCCATCGACGCGCTATTTATAGGCACGCGCCGCCGCCCGGCGTAAACAACTACGACCCTGCATTTTAAATTTGTAATATCTTCGGTAATATTCACTTAAATTACATGCTGTAAAAAGCATATTGATCTATAATAAATGCACAATTTATTTAAGGTTTACTTAATTGGATAAGGATTAATGCTGTATTGAGTAAAATCACTTCGTAAATAACCATTTTTTAGTAAAGAATAAAAATGGTTATGCTGGGTTATCCCTAAGAGATAGACATATACCATCGCGGACTTTTTTGTTGAACTTTTTAAGGTGAACAATACTGTAGTACATTATTTTGGTCTATCTCGTAGGGTTCAGCCAGCGTTTGCAATATAAGCGCAAAAAAACGTGCTTATTTACGACATCACATAAGAAATCTTTAAATTTATCAGTGTTTCTCTACTATATTATGCATTTATTATACATACAAACCTTCCTTAAGAATCACTCTATCTTTTAAAAAAAACCGCATCAAAATCCGTTGCGTAGTTTTAAAGATCTAAGCATACATACGGACATACAGCGAAAGCGACTTTGTTTTATACTATGTATTGATCTCGAATTTCCCAGGATTATAAGTATCCTATTTTTATTATAAGTATCATAAATATATATCCGACAATTAGAAACTACTTAACTTCATAAAACCCTTTTAGGCTTGATTGAGTACCAAACTTATAACACTAAAAAAACCCTTGCTTTACCTCTTTAGGGATATTTTTTGTCCCTCATGCCTCCTAGCTACATTGTACATTTTAAATTGTAATATAAAACAAACACATCAATTTACATACTGCTAAGTCGAGAACATACATACATACACACTTATCCTCACGGCCATAAATACCAAAAATAAGTAGCCAGAGTTAAAGCTCTGGCTATTTATTTTTCTTCTAGCTAGAAACTCCTCAGCCACATTTGGAAGTTGATAGGGGACAGGATGGTAGAACTTAAGTATCGTTGGTGATAGGTCTCCAAACGCATCGCCTAAGAACCACTTAAAAAAATCTTATACCATTAGTCGCCTCTTACAACACCCGTGGGTAGAAAGGGGTAGTGACATTCTAAGCTGGCGCTACACGGCAATATAATTATTTTTAATAAAGATTATTTTGGTTGGACTTAACTTTCCAAAAGTGGCTGAGGAATTTCTAATTCCTTAGCTCTGGCTTCCCCATCTAGGGATTTATAGCCGTGAGTATATGTATGTATGTATGTATTATTTTGGTTATTAGTTCAAAAGCACAATTATAAACGAACAATCATTTCCCGCAATTTTTTCTTAATAACTTAGGTTAATAATGCAGCTCTTTTTCATATCTGTTGCTCAGCTAACTAAGCGTAGAGGCTTTTATCATAAAAGTCAAAGACAACAATATCAACACGGAGTCACAACCTAAACTTTTCTTAAACTATGTTTGGCAGTAGAAGAGAAAAAGGCAGTCAAGAACACGAGATATCGATACTCACTATCGACTTATGAATTCCCATTAGGGTTGAAAAGGCGACTGACTGCCAGTTTCTATGATTCCGATAAACTTCTGTCTCTAGAGCAGCGACTCTAGCATTTTCATATCTTAATAATACTGTTTCACCTCCCCAAACTGTTCTCAAGCTTTTTTTATATGGCGTTGAATGAAACATGTAGCAATAACAAAACTATCCACAGTATTTATGTCTCGCCACTTGGATTTCATCCATCCATTGTATGTGCCCAACCTAATCTTGTTACTAATGGTAAAAATCCCTTATAAGATTATTTCTTACTAATTTATGTTAGCAGTAAACGTGTTCCGCATGGCCTTCGTGAAATTAAGTGTTAAGTTATTAAGGTGATCCATAATTGATTTATGGCGACAACGTCTCGTGCAAAATATTCAAATTCTCAAATTCGAATATCATAATAATCATGAGTCACGCATGTGAACGGCGGCGGCGCGCTGTATGAAAACAAAATGGCGGAGGACGCGTCGCGCCCCGTTTCCGGGAAACGAGAGGTCGCGCAAACCCACGCCACCGGCATCGGCAGCGCGGGAACCGGCGCCATCTTGGCTTTCGCGGAATGAAAACAATTTGTATGCGCCGACGACGATCGCTCCGGCAGCAAGCGCACTGAACTTTACTTACTACTAAATATATTTACAACGTTACCGATGCTTATCTTTGTAGATTTACGTTGCTACTTGTTTGCTTTAAGAAATGCAACGAAAACGTGACAGCTAATGCCCTTGGTAAATATTCCTATGATTTTATTTTATGCGAAAGGGATTTATTTCTCCTCACAAATATTATAAGAGTTAAATTAGAGGTTCGGGCCTTCTATGTGATTGTTAGATGATAAGATTGTAGACCCATCACCAACCATCCTTTGTTTTAAAAGAAAAACCCCACTCAAATTCCAAAACGAGCTGAGGAAGTTCTATTTATGAGATTCAGATGAGGTTCACAGCCGTAAGTGTCTTTAAAGAGAGATAAAGGCAAAGATGATATGATGCGAGAAAATTATTAAGGGTTGCATTCAATGTTTTGTTTTTTAGAAATATGATATACATACATATACTCACGGCTATAAATACCTAGAAGGGGTAGCCAGACCTAAGGAGTTAGAAATTCTTCAGCTACTTCTGGAAAGTTGAATGGGGAAAAGATAGTAAAATAAAGGTTGTTGGTGATGGGTCTCCAACAGCATCGCCCAAAAATCCCTTAAAAGCCCCCAATACCGTGAGTCGCCTCTTACGTACACCCACCGGAAGATATGGGGTAGTGCTATTCTAAGCCGACACTACACAGCAAATATGATATTGATTCGCAAAATGTATTAATCTAAACTTAGTTAGCTAAAGTTTGACTTGGCTACACGTTTAGCTGCTAAACAGTGTCAAACAATCCATCAGTCAAATGGTCCTTTGGTTAAGTTAATTCTTTAAGCACACGGACTAGCTATGTGATTGAAAGTTAGTGTTGTATGAACTGAATAGCCCTTTTGATCCTATTCATTGCGATATTTCACTAGTTGACTGCGACATATACAAAGACTCCAACAAGGTTGTCCGCTCCTTATATAACTTGCTAGCAGCAAGTCGAATTAATTTGGAGTAGAGTCAAAAGTAACATAGAAGTGTAAACAGATTGCGGATAATGAAGTTTGTTTTTAAAATTGATTTATTTAGGGAAACTAACAGCTGTAATTGAATTTACTAAAACATTATTATTTTAATAGAGCCAAAAAGGTAACCACAAGAAATTCACCTAAGAAAAAAAAAATAACCTTGTTTATCTTGTAAAATAAAAAAGGTAGAAATACATGTAGAATGAACTTTTCGGAGTCATTTCATTCTAATGTATAATCAATCACAATTAGCGGTCATCACATCGATCTATTGTATATAACGACGACGACATAAATATGTGGCCATGATAGTTATGTTTCTAAAACATAATTAAACAAATTTTTACACTATCAGTCTTAAACAAAATATCATCTCAACGCCAATAAAAGATTTGTCATATTGGTAATAAAATAAATATTGAAAGTAGATGGGGAAAGTTCTTACATACATATACTTACTGCTATTAATCCCAAGAAAGGGCCGCCATAGCTTCAGAATATGAAATTCTTCAGCCACTTTTGGAAGTTGAGTGGGGAAAAGATTGTAAAATATTTTTTTGTTGTATGTCTCCAACACCTAAAAATTGTCTAAAGAGGCTTAATACCCTCAGTCGTAACTATTCCTAATGACTCGAAATTAAAAACCACAGAAACATCTGATGTGTAGAGCAGAGTCGGCTTAGAGTAGCTCTAACTCATTTCTTCCTACGGTTGTGGTTTTTGGGCGATGTACCTGGATATTCACCTAACATCCTTCCATTTGTATTTTTTCCCCATTTAACTTCTAAAATTATTTGAGTAAATTCTGTGGCTCTATCTAACGCTAGCCCTTTTTGGGATTTATAGCCGTGACAATATAAATGTAGTTTAGTAATATAAGTTACAGGTAAATAAACTCAGCCATGTAGGTTTCCTCAAAATACTTTTCCTCACCGTTCAAAAAATTACGAATCTTTGAAATTTATACTATCATAACTTCTGAGAGAATAATTATGCGATAATATCAAGATGACTAAGAGTATTTGAGCTTTTGATGTCATAGTATAACTGCAAATTCTTCTTCCGCAACATACTTTGTTATTTTTAGTGCCTATTTAAAGTATCTAGATGGTTTGGCTTATTCCGTTTATCCGCCTTAAAACAGCCACCCTAAGTAGGATATTCGGAAACGCGTGTCCTTCAATCCGCCCTGAATGGGGTGGATAATCGTAATTCATAATAATATGTTTCTTCCGATTTTTCACCCCAAGTACAGTCATTTACTGAAACATACACAACACAAACCCGGCCCAAGAAACTTCGTGAACATAAAAATACTTAAGATATACATACCTACTCTCCTACTAACAGTTTGAGTATGTTATCTGGGAGGGAAGTTTTAATTTAATATTTATTGTTTAAACAAATAACGTAAAATAATCTTAAATCTAAATTGCAGGTAAGCTATAGGATTGGGAGGTAGTATTTGGGTAAAAACCATTTAAAATGACCTTTGTGACAAAGGAAACCATAATAAGAAAGAAACCCTCAACAAAAAGTAACAAATTTAAAACTTTGTGTCTTTTCATTACTGACACACAATAACAAATTAATTATTTCTATATTAATGGCATGCAAAGACTTCACGTAAACAAAACTATTTTCAGCTCAAACAAGTAGGTATTTATATCTTAAGTATTTTAATGTTCACGAAGTTTCTTGGACCGGGTTTGTGTTGTATGTTTACCTAAGTTTCAGTAAATGACTGTATTTAGGCAGGGTAGAAAATCGGAAGAAACTTATAATATGAATTACGGATATCCGCCCGTTCAGGGTGGATAGGACGTGCGTTTCCGAAATCTGCCTTAAGGGGGCTGTTTTAGGGTGGATAAACGGAATAAGCCGATGGTTTTTTTCATAATGTTTAAGAATTTACTACATTTTTTTGGATAAATGATCATGAAAACTCAATCAAAGCTGTTTTTATATTTCTCATTCTATTTACATATTCATTAATCATTATCCAACAAACAGTCATTAAAAATATCTTCAATAACTGAGTTAGTAAATAACTCCTAAAATTATTATTACATAGATCGATCATTATGATAACGCAACCAGATTTGAATGAAGGATAAGGCAAAACTAAATAACTACCTAATAAGTCGCAAATTCAAAAAAAAACCAAAGACTAGTGCATCGTAACAAAGTCAGAGAAAAGTCGTGTCATTCTAATCCGACAAAAGCTAGGACATTGATATCCAGCATGATTACAAATAGAACACTGTACCCCGCGCTCTCAATCATATCGCGTGATGTGTACAGTCGGTGTCACAACACGATAATGCGCCAGGCCCGCGACAAGCAGTGCGTTGACACGTGACCTAGTAGCTAAACTTGCCGTACCTTGAAATCATTGCTGTCGACACTTATACCGTTCAAACGAACTTAGACTTGAAAAACGCTACATTCAGAAATGTAAAATTCTTCAATTTTGTCTTTCGGAAGTGAAAACGAACCGGACCGTAAGCGCCTTGACATTAGTTTTAAGTGGGGATATTTAATGATTGTATATAAGTTAATAAAACTATGTAACGATAAGCAAACCTATTCAAAGGAAATCTCTCAGAAAGCACACTTAAATTTAGTTTCATCATTCAAAAGGTAATTGCTATAATACCCTTTCAGTCCCTTATGGGACTGAAATGTGTTTTAATATTGAATGACTCGTCCGATCCCCGGCTTAAAATCTATATCTAGTGATCAAAATTTGACCCTAATTACATACAAGCTTCCATGATAATCTTATTAAAATTATCAACAAATAAAATGCCGTGTAGTGCCGGCTTAGATTGCCGTGGAGTGCCGGCTTAGAATGTCGCTACCCCTTTCTACCCACGGGTGTCGTAAGAGGCGACTAAGGGTATTGGGGATTTTAACACGCTTTTATTAGGTCGACCTGTATGTATGTAACTATGTAATCAAATCTAAGAAAACTAATTTAACCATCTTCTAAAGGTCATAGCGTTATGAAAATTGGCAGTTGTATGTGATTTCGATGACAATACAATAATATGGTACTGTTGAGCTGATCTGATGATGGAGCCGGAAGATATGAACTGGAACTTCATGATGGATGATCGTATCGTAGCCGTGTTTGGACTTGTTAAAAAGGTCATGTAATGAACGTTGATCATGATTAGGTTTCAAGGTCTGATGATGAAGCCGGAAGATAGGCACTAGCATTCCATGATGAAATATCGTATCATAGCCGTGTTTGGACTTGTTAGAAAGGTCTTGTAATGAACCTTGACCACGATTAGGTTTCAAGGCCTAAATACAATAATATGGTACTGTCGAGCTCATCTGATGATGGAGCCGGAAGTTATTAACTGGAACTTAATGATGGATGATCGTATTATAGCTGTTTTTTATAAAGGTTTAAAATATGCCATAAGCAAAGACTAAAAAACATAAAATAAATTGATAGTTTAAAAAACACTAAAAAACACGCTTTTATAAGTGCACTTAAAAGTCAAAAATAAATTATACGGGTCGTTCAAGTTGTCTCTATTTCTGGGCTGAAGTGTAAACGATGTGCTTTTAATTATACTCGTAATATTTGATTGTAAAAGCGTGGGGCGCTGGAGCAGGATAAACTTTCTTGTAAACAAATAAACGAACAAGAACTCTACATTTTGCCACTGTTGACTAGTACTTTGAACAGACTGTTTAATATAGAGCCTCCAACTAGTGTTGCTGCAACTCTAGTTAGAGTGCCGATCTCTGTAACCTGCTTCCCGATACATCGCTTAACTTGATTTCTTAGCAAGGTAAACAAAAAATCTTTCCTTTTCCAGCGCCCCACGCTTTTACAATCAAATATTATAATTAAAAGCACATAGTTTACACTTCAGCCCAGAAATAGAGACAACTTGAACGACCCGTATAATTTATTTTTGACTTTTAAGTGCACTTATAAAAGCGTGTTTTTTAGTGTTTTTTAAACTATAATTTTTTTATTGGAATGATGCGGTTGGAGACCCATCACCAAAAACCTTTATTTTTACCATTTTTTCCCCACTCAACTTCCAAAAGTGCCTGAGGAATTTATAATTCCTTAGCTCTGGTTACCCCTTCTAAGGAAATATAGCCGTGAGTATATGTATGTACAAATAAAATATTTTAGATAAAATAACACCATATGCCAAGACCACGCAAAAAAAAATTTTGAAAATTGAATATATGCAAATATAACAAAAGTTCATTTAGTACATTTAGATTAAGGCATACTTACAACATTAGAAATAAGAATAAACTTTATATACTAAAGTATAGACTTATTAAATAAATAATTCCTTATTGGTCCATCAGAAAGTTTAGACTAACTAGAACGGGACGCGCCTTCATCGGAACTCAACCTTGTTTTTCTATCTAATATTGCGGGGGGCGAGGGAGCACTACATACACAAACACACACACACACACACACACACACACACACACACAGAGAGAAGTAAAAATAATGTTTTTCTTTACAGGCACTACGGGATTAAAACAACGAAACACTTATTTTCACACATACATATTTAACACATAAAAAATAATAGGTCTACGGATCCTTTAATAATGTATCGACATCAATTAATTTTAATGAATGAGTGATTGGAAAACCTTCTACTATGATTAAATCAAATAAAAAAGGTACTATCGTTAATTTATTTATTTTTTCTACATGAAATTAAGTAACGTATAGGTAAGTTTATTCAAAAAATTTAATCTTCAAGAAATAACTTTTTACGAAATAATTTTGGTGCATGTTTCAAAATTAAGAAATATAGCGCGCATGTTTTCCATACATACTGTTGCTTTAGAGCGGTGGATCCTAACCTTTTCAATGTCACTACTCCTGTAAACAAGCATGGGAATTGAGTTTACCCCTAGCTAATTTATAATAATGGAACCACACAAATTCAAACCAAACTAATTTAACGTAAATAGTGTGACGGTTGATATGTTTTTCATTTGCAAGTTTTACAATATTTGGTTCGGTTTCAGTCAACGCGCATTCCATGTCATGCTCAACATTCAGACGGTTTCTGGCTTATGTTTTTAATGTAACAAGAGTTGAGAAACCAGTTTCACATTTGTAAGTAGTAGCAAATGATGCCAACATATTAAAGCTCTGTCAGCTATAAAAGAGTATTTTATTTCCTTACAAGCGGAAGTCCATTTTTTTTATATTTCGTCTTTTGGGAACCAGTTAATATGACAATAATCAATTAAAAGATTAAATATTTTTATGTTACATTGTAAAATAAATATCACACATCAAAACTGTGCCTTATCGATAGGTGCCACATCTCCATTACAACTTGTTATGTACGTAGGGTTACGATTCATCGAGATTTTTCTCATGCGAAAAAATATTAGCCTATTGAATGAAACACAAATAAAATATCAAAACATTTTTTTAAATAAATTAATCACCATTTCAAATAATTGAACGTGTTGAAGTATTCCAATTGCAAATATATATATATATATATAATAAAACTCTTTATTGCACATTACAAAAAAAACAACAATTACAAAAAAAAGATCGGTACATAAGCCAAATTACAACTGGCGGTCTTATCACTAAGAGCGATCTCTTCCAGACAACCCATATATATATATAAACAATATTTATTCAATAACACAAACTCCGGTTAGCTCATGATTTTGTAGCAATATTACAGTAACTCTGAAGCAGAACACACACATACTGACGGCTTTAAATCCCATAAAAGGGGTAGCCAGAGCTTCAGAATCAGAAATTTCTTAGCGACTTTTGGAACTAAATTAGGGAAGACGGTAAAAATAAAGTATCGTTGGTGAAGGGTCTCTAACCGTATCACTCAACAACCAGTCAAAAAGCCTCATAACCCAAGTCGCCTTTTACGAATACATACATACATACATATTCTCACGCCGTTAGTTCCCATTGGGGTAGGCAGAGACTATCGATCGCCACTTTGTACGATCCTGGCAAACCTCTTACGAAGTGCATGACAAATGCATAACGTAACGTATTAATTAATTAATACTTAATTTATCGGTCTCACCTTCCAAAGGTTGTCTGGAAGAGATCGCTTTTAGCGATAAGACCGCTGTGGCGACAGCTAGACGGCGAACTCGCTCGCACACTAGCAGCGTCATAAAAAATCGTACATCGCGGTATCGAAATGTTTCTCTAGCTAAATATAAATACAAATTCTAAGTTGGTACACAGCAGGGTGTACTGGCCAGTATATCTTTGCTGTTCCCACAACCGCCAATTTATTTATTTATTGATTCATTTGGCACACATACAGTTACATAACATAGATATTTTACAACATTTAATCAAATCACTTCAGTAAAGGTACCTTAATAGTGGGCACAGCATGATAAAAAATATTTTTATACGTATTCACAAATTATAAATATGCGGTGTAGTGCCAGCTTAGAATGTCGCTACCCCTTTCTACCGATGGGTGTCGTAAGAGGCGACTAAGGGTATCGGGGCTTTTTATTGGATTTTTGGGCGATGCGGTTGGAGACCCATCACCGAAAACCTTTATTTTCACCATCTTGTCCCCACTCAACTTCCAAAAGTGGCTAAGGAATTTATAATTCCTTAGCTCTGGTTACCCCTTCTAGGGAAATATAGCCGTGAGTATATGTATGTATGTATGTACAAATTATAAAGAACAAATTGTTAAAATTAAATTAATTTTAAAAAACACAATAAAAAAACAAATTAAGACATAAAATTATACCTCACTGTTAACTGTTCGATCATATTATTATTTTTGTAAATTTGTGTTTGATGTGCAATAAAGAGTTATTCTATTCTATTCTATTTAAGTAATTAAATTGGTCTGTCATTATCATATTTTCTATTTCTGACAACCCTAATAGTTAGCCTCGTGGGGATTAAGCTTTGAGTGAATGTAATTTAAGATGGCAAGAATTACAACTTTTCATCTTTGTAAAACACAATTTAAAAAATAAATAAATAGAAATATTGGGAAAAGTATGCATACAGATGATAAGAAATGCCCTGGGTTCTTACTCTAGAGGGGTAACGCCTTCTTGTTGGTCTGAGTCAGAAATATTTGCATTGATGATGTAATAATTATTAGTCATCAGGAATTGTTTCAGTACTTTTTTATATAAATTATTTTCGGCCTAATTTATTGAAAAAGATCGTACTAAGTGGCGATCGATAGTCTCTGGCTACCCCAATGGGAATAATGGGCGTGAGTATAAGTAAGTAAGTTATTGAAAAAAGAAAACTTTCGTATTTTTTGTCGTTAAATCAAATAAAATATTACAATACCAAATGCTACGATGCTTACTAGACACAATTTATGTTTTAGACGTTGAGTTTTCATATTTTTAAACATAAAATTTATAAATTTGTACATAACATAACATATACATAAACGTTCACGCCGTTTATCCCCGAAGGGGTTGGCAGAGGTACCAATACTTCTGGACTCACATGGCAGCGCCATCTAGTGTCCAGAGAAGGTACCCACGTTTTGTAAATCCTTAAACTCTCATTTGTCTTTCCCATTTATTTGGGTAACCTAATCGAAAGGAAAAGCTTGAAATGAAAGGATTTCCTAACACTTACCCATGCAATTTTTCATTTTTAAAACTCATTTGAGAGGTCAACTTTAAAGGCGTTTCTCTTTCAAACTGTAAAGGGTTAAAACCCTTTCAATATGGCTTTTTGAAGGGGTTCTTTTTCTAAACCAAGCAACCGTGATAGCCCAGTGGGTAGAACACTCGGTTATCGTGCAAACGACTAGTGTTCAAATCCTGGGTCGGGCCTACACCAATTTGTCTTTTCTAAAGACATATGTGTGGTTAATTTATCATGGTTGTTAACGGTGAGGGATAACATCGTGAGGAAACCCGCATGGCTGAGTTGTACTTAGTCATGTGACAGTGTATTCGTACAATACGGCGATAGGCCTGCCCCCTATCACGTAAGTACACTGTCCATGCAAAACGTGGGTACTCTGAACACCAGGTGACAAAGTCACGTGATGTTCAGAAGTATTAGTACCTCTGCCATTCCTTCGGGGATATTCGGCGTGAACGTTTATGTTATGTTATGTTCTTTTTCTAAAAAACGTTTAGCTATTTAAGCGGTTTTAACTATGTATTAAAATAAATACCTCAATAAAAAACGTCGAAAGGGAAAATCTCTGGTGATTGGTGACATAAATTGCTGCTTCAAAAATATATTAGTAAGGCAGTGTAAGCATTTCAGAATAAGTTAATAGTGGAGCGTCTGGAGCGTTAAAAACATTAAAACCTCGGATGTCTCAGGGACTAGATGAAATTTACTTTTCTTTGCGAAAATGTGTTATGATTATGAATAACATAAATAATAATCTCTACCTATTTAAAAGTTGTGCATTTGATTTTTAAATAACAAAAATTTATGATTGCCATAACTTATGTGCTATAATGAAGGTAACGTTGTAGAATTTATATTTTGTTACAGAAGTGGAAGCTACTGAAAAAATAAATAAATTATGGATAATGAAATTATATTTAAATAATTTGCATATAAAAAAAACTTTTATTATAGAATAAAAGTAAAATCGAATTAATTTATTAAAAACAAGGAAATTATGACTATTTAAAAGAAAAAAAAAATTTCACTTAAAAATTTATCTATTGAAAAATCTACATTTTTTCAAATATCATCTTCAATTTCACTGATGTTAATCATAGGAGCTACATTTAGACAGCTGTTGTCGTTGCACTGTAAGCATGCTATACTGCAGTATAATCCACTTTTTCGGCATCCGCATGCAGCTCCACATCCTTTTTTGCAATTTCAAAATAACATTTTTAATAAATTTTCCGGAGCAGGTAATTGATTCATAAATATTGGATGATAGGTATTATTGGAATAGTTCCATCCCCAATTCTCGATGATTAAATCATTTCCTAACCACATCTGAATCAAAGACCTTTTTTGACAAATTCAGATTCCGGAGGGAGAGTCTTTAAACGTCTGATAGGTTGTCGAGGTTGTATACCATCACTTGGAGTAACTATTTCAATACTTACCATATAATGAAACGTTCCTTTACCTTCGATAGTGTTAATATTGAAATCTGCATTGTCATGTACAAATTGGACGAAAACTCCATGCTTTATTACTGGTGGATTTGCAAAAGTTTCTGAAGCTTCATCCAATGTAGCTTCCTTATATGAATCACAAAAGCCTAAGGAGTTACATATATTTATATTTTTTTTGGAGCCAAACTTTCTATGGAACATCACAGCCAAAGTAATATGAAGAGGTGATAAAAATGATCGCGGTCGTACTGCTGATAGATATTATTGCATGTGCAATAGATTTACATTTCTTTTCGTAAGTAGGAATTGTATCTATTCTGCGCTTCTTATCACTTACTATTATTTCTGATAATAAAAAAAATAACGATTCAGGTATTGACTCATCAATCTGTTGAAGCATTTTGTCACTTGCTGAATAATTTTCATTATCACCATACACTTGACTTCTTATGTCTCTTCTGATAATTTCGCTAGCTGCTTTTAATATTCGAAATTCCTCTTCTTTTTTATTGTCACATTTTTGGTGCTGTGTAGTGCCGGCTTAGAATAGCACTACCCCATTTCTTCCGGTGGGTGTACGTAAGAGGCGACTAACGGTACTAGGGCTTTTAAGGGATTTTTGGGCGATGCGGTTGGAGACCCATCACCAAAAACCTTTATTTCACCATCTTTTCCCCACGCAACTTCCAAAAGTGGCTGAGGAATTTCTAATTCCCTAGCTCTGGCTACCCCTTCATGGGATTTATAGCCGTGAGTATATGTATGTATGTATGTATGTCACATTTTTTACTGTACCAATTTTGGGTCAATATATCATGATTCATTTTTTTAAAACAAATAATTGTGTTTGATCAAAATTTGCATGATATAATGATATCATCATGGTAGCGATCTAATAATATATCTATTAAGGTCCTTTCGACCCTTCAAATAAAATGGAATGTTAGGAAGATGTTTGTCTTTATCTATTTAAGTAAAATTTAACCTAGAACTAAAAAAAAATATTTCTAATTAAATATATATTATGCTCCAATATATTATTTTTCATATTTTTTTGTTTAAACAATGAAAAAATTAATTGCACAATATAATATTGGTAGAAGTTACGATTTAGAGCATACAAAACAAAATCCTGTTGGTTACATGGAAATTCATTCAATCCCTATGAGATCCGAGGTCAAAACCCCCGGGCGCTCCACTATAAATATGGTCTCCAATCGTAAATTTGTTGCAAGTTATAGATTGTTCTTACGCATGTTTTTTCAGCCCTATATAAATGAATACGTATTCTTTATACGTAATAATGTATCTTAGGTATAATTCTCGTCTTTACCATAACGGTATAGAATGATATTACAAAGTGGCGATCGATAGACTAGACTAGTGAGTACCCATTTAGAAATTTATGGCGTGGGTATTTATATGTAATAGTTAAAAAGTTTAGTAGACGTATATTAAGAAGAATAAAATAATTTTTACTAGTACTACTAGTAAGCTTGTATAACTATTCTCTACTACTACATTACATACGCCACACCTCAATAAGACTTCGCTACGACCGGTTTTGAGCTGCCCACATCCATAAACTTCCAAAAGGGCGCGGAGTCTCCTGATATTTAATTAATTAATTTTCATTGAAGACCCTTATGCCAAAGGCAGGTGTCCAAAATCTAAGTAATGAAAGTATGAAAAGATTGATGAATGTAGCCAATAGCTGATGCAAAAATCAGAGTATAACATTATATAAAAAGTATATACGACTGAATTGAACCTCGGATTCTTATAAAGAAAATGTTCTCAGCGAGGACTTTACAATCTCGAATATAATATAGATCTTTGCAATCAACGAGCGCGCGTGGCCTTTATTTGCACCTGTAATCGTAAATACACACCTTTGTAAGTGTGCGTATCCGACGGAGGGGAGGGGTCACACGCAGTAGAGTAGCGAGCGAGCCATCGTTTGAGTCACTTGTGCTTATTGTTTTTACGTTGAAATTGTTCACGAAGTACGGTCAGCATGACAAATCCCAAAAGTGGCGGAAAACGCGACATAATTCAAAGCGAGGTAAGTTTATTTTTGTTATGACAAACTATAAAAGACAACAGAATCACAAAACACCACACACCGGTTTCTCCCATCACAATCAAAGTCTCTGCAAACTTCACAGAAGAGAGTGTGACAGCAATATAATTAATCTATGATTAACATTTGATTGTAATAAAAATACTAGTTCAGTGTAAAGTAAAATCATTTATGTGCAAGAACTTGGTTACAAAAGTGGTATATTATGAATGGAGGAATTGTCATGTTCTATATCTCGGTGTGCAAAAAAGTACTATAAAAACAACTTATATTAAAAGTAATATACCCTCTCAATTTATGTTTTGTTCTCAGGGGCGCGCCATTATTGCTCGCGTGTACCATTTTCTTCAAGAAGAGTATAATTTTATGAAAGCGTACAATGTGGATAATTGTAATTTGAGTCCTTTGGCTAAAATACGAAAACGTACCGCTCTAGCTACAGGGGTTGGTGAGCGCACTGTAACAACAGTTTTAAAAGAAGAAAAAGAGCTGCCATCTTCTTCTGCAAGCTTTACTTCACCTATGAGTAAACGACGGAAAAGAAATAACAAATTTGATTTAGACAACATGAATATTGAAAATGTCCGTACTATTGTTGACAATGTCTATATTATGGAAAAGAAAATTCCAACATTGCGAAAATTGCAATCAGCTTTAAGGGATGAGATTGGGTTTGATGGATGCTTAAACACACTGCGGTCGATACTGATGAAATTAGGCTACAATTGGAGGAAAATTGGGAAGAACAGAGAAGCCGATGACAGTGTCAGTGTAGAAAGGTTTGATGAAGGTAGTGATACAAGTGATACAAGTGATACAAGTTAGTATTAGTTATTTTTTTAAGATATATATTTTTTATTTTGTGATTTGTTAAGCTATTTTTTAGGATTATAGTTTTATTGTGTTAATTTTAAGTTTACACCCGTAATTATTTAATATTAATAAATAAATTTAGAAAAAAAATATTTGTTTTTTCTAACACTCCTAATAAATTAAATAAAAAAAATGGTAAAATCTAAAACTTGATTGAATTCTTTTATATTTGCTAACCGTACGCACGGTCCCGGTCACTCTCACGCCTACATTGACGTGTATGTATACAAATAAGTCAGTCGCATAACTAAACTAAGCGCGTCGCGCGCCGCGCGCTCGTTGTTTGCAAGATCAGTACATATGTATATATATATATATATATTTATACAGCTACATATGCTTGAAAAGTGTGTTATCGAAAGCAATTGAGCAATTTAATAAGAAATATTGCTAAATTCACTATAATATAGGATATAAGATAACCAATTAATTCGGTAATATAACGCAGTAAACCAAAAGTAAAATAGTACACAAATAGTAGCAACAAAATGAATGCTTTTGCGTTAGTAAACAGATATGTCAATCGAATTGCTTGATCGAAAAAATACAACCAACATTAGAATAGAATAGAATAACTCTTTATTGTACATCAAACACAAATTTACAAAAGAAATTATCATACAGTTTACAGTGAGGTACAATCGTACAACATTAGTTTATTTGAAGAGTATTTCTAGAAGCTTTCTTTGAAGTTGCTAAACATTGTCTCCGGAGTTACAACAGAAGTAAATCAACAAAAGGTAGGAGTATGAAAAGTAATATCAGATTCTCGTTTTATGAATAAATAATGCAAAGAAGAATAACACCGCCTAAAGTTGATATGAAATACGCATTAAACAAGAACAAAAAAGGAGTATCTTTTAAGCAAAATTATGGTTACTTAGCAGACGAGTAATTAACGTAGGCGATGGATCTGGCTGCCTTAAGCTGACACATGAGTTAATTTTGCAACGTAAAGTTACAGTCACACCAACGAGTTTAAAAGACGGCAATATTGTTCTGATGCCCATGCGTTAAGTAATCGTCGTCGTGTATTTTTTTAATAAATGAGTTATATTAATTTAAACAACTGGACGTAATACGAAATACTCTGACCAGGCATAACTTTTTTTATTAGTATGGTTTCAAAGAACACATAGGACCAAAAAACACCAATGTGTAAGTAAGCCCAGCACGAGGATTAAACTTATGTTATGACTCCTGCACGAGAAGCGGTGGTTTACCCACTGAGCTTTCAAGGTTTTTTCCCGGTACTACGCTTGATACCAATACCGGTAATTCCCAGAATAATATTACTTTTTTGCTATAGCCAAATAATATTAAAACAACACTATGAACTTATTTAAATTTGACAAATTGAAATTTGAATGCTGTGTAGTGCCGGCTTAGAATAGCACTACCCCATTTCTTCCTGTGGGTGTACGTAAGAGGCGACTAACGGTATTAGGGATTTTTGGGCGATGCGGTTGGAGAACCATCACCAAAAACCTTTATTTCACCATCTTTTCCCCACGTAACTTCCAAAAGTGGCTGAGGAATTTCTAATTCCCTAGCTCTGGCTACCCCTTCATGGGATTTATAGCCGTGAGTATATGTATGTATGTATTTATGTTAAATTTGACATGATTAAAGGCTTTGACAGCAAGTTAAACGCATGTATGTAAACTGGGACTATGTTTACTCTCATAAAAACTTTTACATATTTAAATTACGAATAACTTTTTTGGGCCTAGCTATATTTAACCACAACAACTAAAAACGTAACTGACAACGACATAGTACTTTTTGGCATAACTAAATCTGTCACAACGGTTACTGGCATATTTTTTTAATGCATAATTTTAGTATATATCTAACCCTCAAAAAATATATAATTATTCCGGCCTACTTTAAACGGACCGATTTAACTCATACATACATACATACATATGCTCACGGCTATATTTCCCTAGAAGGGGTAACCAGAGCTAAGGAATTATAAATTCCTCAGCCACTTTTGGAAGTTGCGTGGGGAAAAGATGGTAAAAATAAAGGTTTTTGGTGATGGGTCTCCAACCGCATCGCCCAAAAATCCAATAAAAACCCCCAATACCCTTAGTCGCCTCTTACGACACCCGTGGGTAGAAAGGGGTAGCGACATTCTAAGCCGGCACTACACGGCAATACTTTAAACGGACCGATTTAACTCATGTACTGTATACTCATCGCAAATCAAGTACAATTTAATAATTTCATAGGTGCAAGCCATTAACTTGATTAGGGTCACAAGGATTAAATAATTTCGGAAGATTCAGTACTAAAAAACTTACTCGATGTTCATTGGGGAGAAGATGGTGAAAATAAAGTGTCGTTGGTGATAGGTATCCAGCCACATCGATCAAAAACCACTCAAAAGCCCTTATTTTAGTCACCTAAATCACCCGCGGGATGAAATGGTGTAGTGCTATTCTAAGCCACTTGTATAATGGCTTTCGGATCATACCACCTTTTTCCTAAAATATCCATTCCAAGAACACCCGAATCAAAATAAATGTTTCCCATAACATCAGTTTCTTATAATATACTTTTTTACTTGACGACCCGTTTCCTAATAAAAAGCTTTTCTTGAAATATCAGTTCTCCCAAACCTTCGTTTTGTGTTTATTAACTTATTAAAGCACAACCCACACTAAGAATGGCTAAGTGGTGGTAGTCCTATATATTTTTTTCTCGAGCTCTATGTACGGTCCATTTTTCTACCCCAAGAAAGTACTAGGAACACATGGCTTACAAAATATGCTTTTTAGGGTTAAAATCTGAAAAAAAAACAAAATTTTTAGGGTTCCCCATACATAGAACTGAAACTCAAATTTTTTTTTTCATCAAACCTATACGTGTGGGGTATCTATCAAAAGGTATTTGAAAATGATGTTGAGGTTTCTTATATCATTTTTTTCAAAACCGAATAGTTTGCGCGAGAGACTTTTCCAAAGTGGTAAAATGTCCCCCCCCCCGTAACTTCTAAAATATGGGCATAATAAAACTGAAAAAGAAATATGATGTGTATTACTATACAAACTACTAACGAAAATCGGTTTGAATGAAATCTAGCCAGTAGTTATATTTTTAAACGTCATAAATCAAATTACTTACCTAATTTATTAATTTCACTGAAATATATAACAATAATTTTACTATCACAGGCCTTACGCATAAAACGTGAACCATTGTTTTCTTATAGTAAATCAGTGCTGCTAGTGCTGCTACGGAACCCTTTATTAGCGAGTCCATCTCGCTCTTGGCCGCTTTTGTTGTTTCTTAGCTAAAATAATTTAATAGAAAGTAGCATACGTAACACATCCGCCCGCGGCAGCCAGCTTGCATTGTCGGTGGGTTACAAATGCCTAAATATGACATCACCGAGCGCCAATTTAGAACTTATTCTTATACAGGTCAGTTATCGAAAGCTGGCACATTAAAAGTATGGAAAGGGAAAATAAACATAATAAATGGCAATGCATTGATAAATATTACAAAAACCGTGTCTTTTTGAAAACTTTATTTCGAGAAAAGTGTAATTTGAAAAACGGATAGGTATAATAGGACCGGATATCGTGGGAAATATCTGTTTTGAGAAAAACACCTTTTAAGAAAAGGATGTTATGGGAATGGATATTCTTGGAACGGATGTTCTAGGAACCGGTTCTAGGATGACACAGTTTTCTTAGGGATAACTCTGGACTCCAAGCTCCAATGGGGACCCCACATTAGCTCACTAGCTGGCAGGCTAGCTAGTGCTACATATGCCATTAGGAAGATAAGACATTTGACAGATGTACAGACAGCTCGATTAGTTTATTACAGCTATTTTCATAGTGTAATGTCTTACGGTATTTTACTCTGGGGCAGATCAGCTGATGATGGTTCCATATTTATATTTGTTTTGGAGAATTCCAAAAGAGAGCAATAAGAGCTATTTATAATTTGAGATCATGAGATTCCCTGAGAGAATTGTTTAAGACCATAAATATAATGACGCTGCCATGTCAATATATTTATGAAAATATTATGTATGTAAGAAAAAATCAGGCGTCTTTTGTAAAAAAATGTGAAAGACATATTCGAAATCTGAGAGACAACAATAAAATTTCAATACCTAAATACAGATTGTCAAAAGTAAATACATGTTTCATGGGGTTATGCGTAAAAATGTATAATAAAATACATACATACATACATATACTCACGGCTATAAATCCCTACAAGGGGTAGCCAGAGCTAACAAATTAGAAATTCCTCAGCCACTTTTGGAAGTTGCGTGGGGAAAAGATGGTAAAATAAAGATTATTGGTGATGGATCTCCAACCGCATCGCCCAAAAATCCCTTAAAAAGCCCCAATACTGTTAGTCGCCTCTTACGTACACCCACCGGAAGAAAAGGGGTAGTGCTATTCTAAGGCGACACTACACTGCAAATAAAATACCTAAGGACATTTTAGATTTATCAGAAACAAAATTCAAAGCAGTAGTTAAAAGAAATCTTACTTCGAAAGCCTATTACAATGTTAATGATTACATTAATGATGAAGTGGCTTGGTGTTATCAGGGCTCTGTGCAGGATGTTTCCGGTCTAACACCAAAATTGTAATGGACGTAAAAAAAGATGTGTGTTGACGAGTTTCTTACGGGTTCTTCTCGCAACAAAACACCTTCCGAATCCGAAGTAAACTAAGTATTAAGTTGAAATTTAACGTTCAAAAAACAAAGATTTATCTTTTTACTTTGAAATAAATGATTATTTTATTTTATTTTTATATCCTTGTAATACGTATGGCCCTGAGCCGTATAATTCACAGCACATAAATCACAGGATAATACAAACATTCGAGACGTTTCTACTGATGACACTATCTACTAAACTACTTTGCAGATTGTTTGTTTGTAAGTCTTCATGATTAACGATTAATTACATACATACATGCATATACTCATGGCTATAAATCCCTAGAAGGGGTAGCCAGAACTAAGGAATCAGAAATTCCTCAGCCACGAACGATTAATTGAAATTACAAAAAACAAAAGTTTACAAATCCCGGTTCTATCAATAACTGTACCGATACCATAAAATGAGTAAACTACCCGAGGAATATAGTGAATTCAGCTAACGGTAATACTTAGTTTAAATCAAGCAACCGCGATAGCCCAGTGGGTAGAACACTCGGTTATTTTGCAAACGACTAGTGTTCAAATCCTGGGTCGGGCCTACACCAATTTGTCTTTTCTAAAGACATATGTGTGGTTAATTTATCATGGTTGTTAACGGTGAGGGTAAACATCGTGAGGAAACCCACATGGCTGAGTTGTACTTAGTCATGTGACAGTGTATTCGTACAAAACGGCGATAGGCCTGCCCCCTATCACGTGAGTACACTGTCCATGCAAAACGTGGGTACTCTGAACACCAGGTGACAAAGTCACGTGATGTTCAGAAGTATTAGTACCTCTGCCAACCCCTTCGGGGATATTCGGCGTGAACGTTTATGTTTTTATGTTATGTTTTTTTTTTTAGTTTAAATCAATATTATTAAAAATATGGTCAAAATCCAACATGGTATAGAGAAATACTGCAAAAAGTAATTATCGAAAATATTTGTTATTTAAATGATAATCAATGGCATTGAAACGATATATTATTGGAGCACAACCAATCACTTTAACTAAGCGATTTTAAATTTGCATTGAAAGTGAATAGTATATCTTCTCTTTTCACCAGGAGTTGTGTATTAAATTATAAATTCTTTATAACATTTTATGTATAAACTATAAAATTTTATAAATAGGATATACATTTATAAACCCTGTAAGCATACAGAGCTAACGAAATAGGGCCCGCAATACCTATATCTTACTCACGAAAGATATGTTAAATATAATTATTGTAAATGCATAAGTACTCTTGAGCATCAAGCTTCATTTAAAACGCGAGGCTATCAATTGGTTTGTCTAAACCATTGCTTAATTTATTATCGCGTAAAGCCTACCTTTCCGAATTTCCACACATATTTGGTTCAATTAACTTTCATTCGTTTCAACACAGCTTCATGTCAAATTGAGCTGAAACGTTTACAGCTGTATTGCTGGCATATAACTTAAACCCTGATTATAAAACCTGTTGCTGTAAAGCTTGACAAACAATACCAATTCAGCCACAATCAGCTCTTCTATCAATTATTAAAAATAGGAACTAAAACCTTCGGTAAATGAGCTTATATCGTCTCATATACAGCCTGATTCAATTATTATTCGTTACTTTGTTATTGGATATATACAGTATGCTCACAATGACAATTCGGTATGCTCACAATGACAATTCGGTATGCAAAGTTTTTTTTTGGTATTTATTAAATATTTTTATTCGATGGTAAACACGAAAATAAAAGACTGGTTTGAATATTTTCCATTTAAAATGAGTAATTGTAAAGTTATGATTTTTCAAAGATTGTTCAACTTTTGTACTTAATGACGTCATCGATCGATAAAATCACGTAGCGACATGCAAATGAAGCGAAATGTTTTATAAAAATGTTGTTGATTGCAAAACATATCACGAATTTGTGATGTCAAATGAAATTATTACGATATTATACTAAACAAACCTATGATTTTCGATATTTTATTAATAAACTGCAAAACCGTATGTCTTTGAAGAACATTGAAGGTTAAACACTGTTACAGTTTTTTGATAAAATAACAGTCATATTAGCTTCAATTGATATAATTTCAAGAAAATATTGTTTATAACCATAATATCTCGAAATGGTTTTGTAATCAGCATCACTTTAGTAAAACTTTGCATACCGAATTCATTGATTATATTTTAAAAAAAACAATATGGTTCTTAAGGACACGGTTCAAATTATAGAATTTGATTTATTTTGATTCAGATGCTGCGTAGACACATACATACATATACTCACGGCTATAAATCCCTTAACGGGGTAGCCAGAGCTTTGGAATGAGAAATTCCTCAGCCACTTTTGGACGTTGATTGGGGAAAAGATGGTAATAATAAATGTTTTTAGTGACGGGTCTGCAACTACATCGCCACCGACACTACACGGCTACACGGCTTCGGCTTGAAATAGCACTACCCCATTTCTTCCCATGGGCGGTTGGAGATCCATCACCAAAATAATTCATTTTACAATCTTTTCCCACTTCACTTCCAAAAGTGGCTGAAGGATTTTCTGATTCTGAAGACTTGGCTACATATTTAAGGACTTATAACCGTGAGTATAGTATAGTAGTAGTAATAGTAGTTTCTATATTTCCACCTGTTTGCCTGTCTTTTTATTCTCTCGTCTTATGTCTATCGGGAATTTTAATTGTTTATATAGCTCTGACTAATTCGAGTAGTATAAAGTTTATTCAGTTCAAACACGCAATTTCTCTTACCCACTTTCAAAGTTCTAGCTAACGGACTGATAAAGATTTCACCGTAGTTTCACCAAAGTTACAGACAGTGAGACACAGACAGTTTGGAGCATCCTGTACATAGGCCGTTATGTAAGCCGGGCCGCCGAATGCGTCACGGCGTCGGCAGACATGCGCGCCGAATGGATCGATTGCATTCGTGGCTCGCCCGCTATGTACCGCTTATATACCTGTTTGTTATCTTCTAATACTTTTTACATGTTATTTTATTTGACCGTATAGCGTTCCTTTAGAACAACAATATTCCTTTATTTCATGAGAAAGCGGCTACGAGATTTGAGGCTTTTATGGATTTGGGCAGCAATGTGGTTTAAAATCCACCCCTAATGATTTTCCAACTCAACTCCAAATCTCAGGCTACCCCTTTCTAAGATTTGAGACATAAGTGTCTAAAGGAAATTTAATTAGATTGCTAAGATTTGTATATTTGCACAATAATTAATTTATAGAGAGTAAGAATGATGGATCTTTAAGGTGAATGAGCTAGGCAGAAAATTTAAGAAACAGTTTTCACCAGAATGTTTGATCTAACGAATAATGTTTCAACGAATATAATTTTAGTTGTTTTATAAGTGCTTTATTCTTACTTCACATAAGTGTTGATACAAACTATCAATATCCGTTGAATCAAATACAACTTTCCATTTCCTCAGTATGTTTCCTCGAACCGTGATTTTAAAAAAGAGGAAATTATGATTTTAACTCTTATCTTCTGCACGAGAATTAGTGGTGTTCCCATAATTGCTATCTAGGTTTCCTCCTTAAACAAACACCCTTTTATTAATTGTTGTTTTCTTGCTGGCATACGGTTTAATAAGGCATTTATTTGATGTAAGACGAAAGAGTAGTCGATAGGGTACTTTAATACTCTTTGGGGTCAGTAGTCAGTCACTAAAGATGAATTGCTCCTTCATTATTTAGAGAAGGCGTATGATAGGGTGGTTAGAAAGAATTTGCTGTAGGTGTTGTCCAAGTTCGGTTTGGGAAGTCAACTAATACCTGCATTGGTATCACTTTATGAGGATTCCAGTGCACATGTAAGAATGAAAGGTAAAACACTCACTGGTTTGGGATCACTTGGGGTATCCGACTGGGTTGTGTCGCCGTGGCTTTTCAATTTGTTCATGGATGACTGTCTGACAGAGTTGCGTGAAAATGATTATGGACAGAAAATGGATGGATTCGTTAATAAATGCCTCTTATATGCTGACGAACACGTGTTCCTTGCATGTGACAGTGTATGTTGACAATGTCACGTGATTTCCAAAAATATTAGTACATCTGCAAATGCCATCGGGGATATATGGCGTAAATTTTTGAGTTTTTGAAAATTACGGAGTTTTGAAAGGATCCGTCCTAGGCTCACCATTATTTCTATATAATACATAATGTTTGGAAAGGTGCTTGACATAAGGAAATACCAGATAGGAGTTGTCTACTGCTACTAATTCATTTATTCTAAAAGCAATTTGGAACAATACTATGAACATAACATAATAACATAAACGTTCACGCCGTTTATCCCCGAAGGAGTTGGCAGAGGTACCAATACTTCTGAACTCACATGGCAAGCGCCATCTAGTTTCCAGAGAAGCGACATGATAGTCCAGTGGGTAGAACACCCGCCCGAAAACAGAAGGGCGTGAGTTCCAATCCTGGGCCGGGCCTACACCAATTTGTCTTTTCTAAATTCATATGTGTGGTTAATTTATCATGGTTGTTAACGGTGAGGGAAAACATCGTGAGGAAACCCACATGGCTGAGTTGTACTTAGTCATGTGACAGTGTATTCGTACAAAACGGCGATAGGCCAGCCCCATATCAAGTGAGTACACTGTCTAAGCAAAACGTGGGTACCTTCTCTGGAATACTATGAACTATGAATTAATTCCGATTATTTTCAATGTTTTTTTATGGTCTTACACCTAATTCGTAGTTTTGCGGACGAGACCTTCTATCTGCTATTCAACTATGTCTAACCCTGAAGGATTTAAAAATAAATGCTATTGGTAGACTTAGGGCCAGTTTCACCACTCACAGATAAACTCTCTGATAGTCTATTCGGCACTTATCTGCCGGATAAACAACAAGTTTCGGTTTCGCAGGTCTCAGATAGTAATATCTTGCAGATAAACTCCCTGGTATCTTATCAGTCACATCAAGTGGCTGTTAAATTATTATCTGGCAGATAAGAAACTTTTTTCACAATTTTTTCATAATTTACCGCCACTTGTAGACGGTAAATTATGAAACTGCTTTACCAATGTTCAAATTGTAGTAAGAAGTGCTCTAACATGGACCTATTTGAATTTTTCGAATAAATTTTTAATATTTATTTTTTGGCCTCTGCAAGCGTCCGTTTCTTCCTGAGTGAAGTTAACATTCCATCCACGTTTTTTTTTCCATAGTAAATTATAAAGACGAAACTCAACACAGCAAAAAAGCAAAACCAAGTTGAACAAACAAACACTTCAGTCGGTTGCCCAACAGCATTTGCGTTGCGTTTCGAGATTCCATTTCTCACGAAAACTCTTAAATAGTAATTCATAATTGTGTGACATATACACGGTAACAAACATTTGAAAGCATTTTTCTAAATAAAAAACATTATTTCTGATTGTATTTTTAATAAAACTGTTGGTTTTATGACAATTCAAAATGTTTTTAATAAGACTTAATTTACAAATATTAAAACTAAACGCATAAAAGCGACGTTGCCGTCTTGTTTATTCTTATCTGGCAGGTAAATTTAACTAACGGGTAATTTATTTGATAGATAGATGGTGAAACCTACAAAATATATCAGTCACTTTTATTCATCAGATAACGTGAGGTGTCAGATAACTATCGGAAACTGGCCCTAAACGTTCTGTATAAATAATATCCCACCAAAAACATTAAATGTAAAAAAATGCCAAGTCTCTCGATGCAGTCTTTCCATCGTAAAAAGTTTTGAGATCTCATAGAAGCCAAGTCCTATTCAAAATATTTCGTAGTTATAAATCAACATTTAGTAATTGTATCAATAGTTTTCTTTATATTATAATTATAGTGATTTGGCAATGAGCACAGGAAGAAACAAATAAAACGGCATATTTGGAGGAGTTGAAAGTTACACACACCGCATGCGTAAACATTAATATCACAAAATTAATTTTCTTTTGGTTTATCCGTGTCGTCCCAACCGAATTTCGGCAACGGCAGTCAGTCTTAGTGCACTCTTGATTCATTTACTTTCATAAAGCGATGGCCCGTAAGGTATTCTTAATTATTGTATTGGAGCATGTAGTCGGTAGTGACCATCATGATTCACACATAACAAATAATCTGATCACTGGTCTCGTCAGTAACATTTGCACATAATTCCAGGCAGCAAGCAGCTTTTAATTTGTGCTCATTGCCAAGTCACTTTAATTATAATATAAAGAAAACTATTGATACAATTACTAAATGTTGATTTATAACTACGAAATATTTTGAATAGGACTTGGCTTCTATGAGATCTCAAAACTTTTTACGATGGAAAGACTGCATCGAGAGACTTGGCATTTTTGTACATTTAATGTTTTTGGTGGGATCTCATTTATTTTTTGTAAGGGTATTTCTTTCTTTTACTTTTAGGTGACCTCACAATTTCTTGGACGTCAGCTACTGCTTTGTTTAGAACCCATTCTCTATCTCTATCTCTTTTGTTTCTTCTCTGAGGCTTCGTTACTTCTAAGGTAGACGAGTCTGGGCGATATATACTTCGGAGTCGATTATATTCAGTAAACATAGACTTATAGACTTGCATGTCATCCCAATTCTCCACTACATAATGGACGACAGCACGCTTAATATCGTTTGACGACTGAAAACTCCCATACATGCTGTATGACAACGAATGAAATAAACACGACCCATCTCCAGGAATAGAGATGACTCTGTGTGGACAAAGGTCGCCATTTATGTACAATATTTCACGTTCCATTACACTATATTTACAATTACTTCTATAACAATAGGGCTTAAACTTATAAATATATGCAAACTAAATAGAACTAAACTAACTAACAAATAACTAACTAAATAAATATATATCTACTAACTTACAAACTATAACTAAACTAAACTAAATAACACGTAAAGTTCTCCGAATATAAATTATCACTACAATATTTTTTAGTTTCGAAATGGGTTTTCATAGACAGATGATCGCTATCAAATGAAAATTATCTAATTAATTATTTTGAAGTACTACTTACACTGCGCTTTGTAACGAAACCATAGCGCGATTCAGACAGGTACAACGCCATCTATCGAGCGCGCATACAATATTTATCGCAATACAATGGAGATTTAGCTTTATTAATTTAATGAACTTTATGTATTAATTTGTATTAATGGTAGTCTATGTATTACATTTATATTATTCTTTTCTATTCTATGTATGTATTCATCCAATTGAATAGGTACTTGAACAACGAACAAAGTTAACAATGCAGTCAAAATCCATACATAATGTTCTTGCCAAACCGCAAATATAAAATTGTTTTCTATGGCATATAATTTTTTAATGTTTTTATAATTTTTCCTTTATATGTGGCTAATGACCTATCTTGGTGCAAAATTTGAAGTTTCTAAGTCTGCTAGAAGTACTTTAGATTTTTGATGATCTGTCAGTGAGTCAGTGAGTGACAAAATGGTGTAACTTTGATCGACCGTAACTCCTAAACTATTAATTCATTTGGCGTGTAATTTCGAACTTAAGCTTGTTCTAATGCCTACTATTATTCACCGAAAACCTAAACTCCTAGCTTTGTCCACGTCGAAGATATAGGGGGGGCGAAACAGCCGCGAACCGCTTCGAGAAAAGATGGTACGGCCGTGCCCGTTTTGCTCGAGACTTGGCAGGGGCACTGCCGTGCCCCCAGTTATTATTACGCAACTACGTTCGGTTTGGTCGCTTAGAAAATCTTTAAAACGTAAAAATATGTTTAACCCAAAATTGTACAAATTATATTTTGATAAAATGAAAAATGTGAATGTGAGGAGATTCTTTGTGGCTTCTTCTCTTTACGAACACCTTTTGAAGCAACGGAAAAGTCAGTAAATATAAACTGTTAACGTTCAAAAAATATTGGTTACTAAATTTGTTAAGAAAATTTTGACGTTTTTACTTTGAACTAATAAAAAAAGCTCATAAATTGTACCCGATTACGTTATCAATTCATTCATTAATTTGTCCTAATATAAGAATTGAAAATGGATGACCGACAGGCTTAAAAGAAGCTGCCGTTTCTGTAAGTTTTTTAGATATTATATACGGTACTAAGTAAATTTTATTTTCTTTTAGTATTTTCTAAGATTTTCACGATTGCACATTATAATTGAAACAACTTTTGATTTTCGGATTAAAAAAAGAAAAAAAAAAAAAAAAATTGTGAAGGTAGTTAGTATTAATAATTTTATAGTACTGTATAATGACAAATAACACCTCAGTCTTCCCGTGACCATGATAACTGAAAAGTTTTCGAAACGTCGGGCTTTAAAAATAATGTTATAATACGCGATTAAAATATCCGAAAATCAAAAGTTGTTTCATTTATTTTCTTTTGCCAAACCTAATAATCGCAATCGAACTTAAAATATCGATTAGATCACAATTTTATTATTCTACTAAACACGAGTAGCAATTTTTAACACGATTTAACAAAATAAAAAAATATATATTTTTTTTTTCCAAAATTGGCTGAGGAATTTCTAATTCCCTAGCTCTGGCTACCCCTTCAATGGATTTATAGCTGTGAGTATATGTAATATGTATGTATGTATTTTTAATGCAACCTAAGTTATACATTCTGTGTACTAAGTATCGGGAATTTGTCAATAAAACAAAAAATACAATATATTCATCTAAATTTATTTTATCGCCTTCAAAGTAGGCCCCATCGCTTGCAATACAACATCTCCACCGCTTCACCCAGTCTTCCATACATTTTTCATAGGCTATTTGCGGTATGGCCTTTAGCTCATTCAGCGAATTTTCTTTTATGGCTTCTATCGACTCAAAACGTTTTCCTCGAAGAGGTAATTTTAACTTGGGAAATAAAAAAAAGTCTGACTGAGCCATATCAGGTGAATACGGTGCTTGGTCGAGAACTTTTGTTGAATTTTTCGCTAAAAACTCTTTCACTATAATGGCTGTGAGTGATGGTGCATCATCATGGTGCATCATCATGGTGCAGCATCCATGAGTTTGTGTTGCCACAAATCTGGACGTTTTCGGTGGATACTCTCACGCAAACGCTTCATGACGCCTAAATAATATTCTTTATTCACTGTTTCTCTCTCTAGAAGGAATTCGGAGTGAACCACACCACGGTAGTCAAAAAAAAACTGTCAGCATCACCTTGATTTTGGAGCGATTTTGCCGCGGTTTTTTGGGTTTCGGCTCGTTTTCGAGACGCCATTCTGAAGACTGTTGGCTTGTTTGCGTGTCGTACTCATAAAACCCATGTCTCGTCGCCAGTTATTATACGTTTCATAAAGGTGGGATCCGTAGAAGCTCGGGAAACCATGTCTTTAGCGACATGCTTTCGCTGTGCTTTTTGAACAAAATTGGGCTCTTTTGGAACTAGTCGAGCGGCGACGCGTTTCATGCCTAAAATGTCAATGAGAATGTTGTGGACGAACTTAAAAGATATGTTCACCTCACAAGCCAACTCTCTCAGACTTATACGTCGATTTTCGAGCACTAGCTTCTTGATTCTGTCGATGTTTTCTTTGGTCGTAGCGGTTGAAGGTCTACCAGAACGAGGCAAGTCTACTACTACTTCTCGGCCTTCTTTAAAAGCCTTATACTATTCATAAGCCCTTGTTTTCGATATACACGATTCGCCGTAGGTATTTCGCAACATTTTTAGTGATTCGCCACATGAAATATCATTCGAAACACAAAATTTAAGGCACACTCTTTGTTCAACTATATTTTCCATTGTAAAAATCGCCGAGGACTCAAAACTATGACCAACAAAAAATGTAGTTTAAAACAAATTAAATGACAGATCCCGCTCAAATTTTGCGCGCTAAATCAGTACAGTGCTACCAACATACAGTAAAAAAATTTGAACGACCTCTTCTACGTGGGTCTTTTTATTGACATATTCCCGATACTTTTTACAGAGAGTAGTATGTACGAATACTAAAGTTTTGAATAAAACTGTCAGAAAGGCACAAAGCGCAAAGGGATCCTTAAATGGGAAAAAAGCTGATGCGAGAAATTTCAAGTGATTCGTTTTTTCAAGTGCCGAATGCAGCTGCATAGTCATTTATTATGTAGCTCTTGGGCATACATTTCTGTGTGCAAGCTTTATTACTTATCTCCATAATTCCATTCCTAGTTGTCCCGATTTAAAATGGTCCCAATCAACAAGACAACCCCGATTGATCCCCTTGTTACACAAATCTAACTTTGCAAGAAGAACAGGTTTGCCTTCTTCCATCTCCTTGTACAACAAGGCAATATCAAATGCAGGAATAAATAAGGGGGACAGTATTAAGGAAATAAAATTTAAAATTGTAAATTGGCTCCGGGAACTAGATTACAATTCCACTGAAAACATCATATATGGTTGATTTCTTGTATTAAACTGATACGGCTTTTCCATATATACATATACATTCATATATGTTTTACAAATATTTTATATTATATTATATTTATTCTTATTTAGCATTGATACTCACTTAACCTATTCATATTTACTAACGTAGTTATAAGTTTTGTATTAACAATCATGTTCAATTTCATATTACTCTCTTCACTATTATTAATACTATTTCTAATACATTTCTGATTGATTCAATTTACTACATTTTAATTTGTTATTACTTGGTTTCCTAAGTCACAGGCTTAGCCTTTTTAGGAACCCCTGTGTAATTGTTTTCATATATAACTCAAAACACGTGTGTCAAAGAGTGAAATCAGATAATTGTTATTATTCCATTTCATCTTAACTATGTTCCAGCTTATTGTTATTATTTCTTTGTGTCACAATAAACGGTTTTTTTATGGTACTTACCAATAACATACATAAATAAATAAACTTACGGACATAAATACCAAAAAGTGGTAGCCAGAGTTTCAGAGCTGGAAACTCCTCAGCCTCATTTGGAAGTTGTTAGAAATAAAGTATCGTTACCAATAACTTCTAAATGTATCTGATAACTTATAAAAGTGAATAAGGATGTTGGAAAATTTTCCGGCCTTGGCACAGTTAACGTGAAGCGAAAGGCTAGGTGGAAAGCAAACATATGTTGCAAAGTTTGAACGTTGGATGAAACTTAAATTAATATAATGTACCGAATTTGATGGGGACAGACCCGTGCTTCACCTCGTTGTTTCACCCAGGTGAAGCACGGGGTATGCACTAGTCCCCATGCTCCAACCGACATTGACATTAAAGAAATTACATAAAGTACAACCGCGTGCTGAAGTTGTTTATTATGTAAACATGTGTTTTAAAAATATTGTCAACAAATATATTTTTCTTCTAATTAATATTATATGTACCTAGGTAGATACATTGCCAGACTTTGTAGTATGCTCTACTTTCTTGAGGATCTGGTCATTCTGAAGTAAAAAGTAATGTCAAATATATGATAAACAAGACTATACTTATGTAGATGTATGTCTTAAAAACCTAACAATGAAGAATTAAAAGTGTAAAAGTTTACCTGAATAGTTATGGAACCAAGACATTTTTTGTCGTATTTTTTTTTGATTCGCAGCAAACCCAGAAGTGATTTCCATTTGTGTAAGTCTTATGCTTATAATACTGAAAACCACTGTAAACCATCACACTCCCACCTTTTCTCTTTAGGTATACAGGGGAACTAGTGTTTTCACTTGCCATTTTGAACAGTAACCAACGAAATTATATTATAGAGTTTACAATTAATTATTTAAATTCATAAGTCAAATTGACAAATTAAAATCACAGAAATCTAACGTAATACATAATGTAAATACAAATAGATTCAATTCACTAGAATTTTATAATGGTATACAATGTTTAACTAGGTACTTCAGATTACGAGCATCTTATATTGATCACGACTCACACTGAATCGTGTAGAACATGCTAGCTGGACAAAAGTCACCTCCTAATTTCCAAGAATTAGTGGTCATACCTTGTTAACAACCCCTCAGAGGTACCATTTCTATGAATTATTTGTGTCATAGCAGGGAGGACACTAAGTGATGAGCGGCTTAGGGGAAGTGTTATAAATATCAATTTACTGAATACTTGTCACTTGCAATTTTACTACACGATCGAAAGAGTCTCCTGAGTGAATTTGTGATAAATAAAAAGTGTTGTGGTATGGATCTTATTGTTGAAGGTATGTAGATTTTGTTATTATAAATAAACCTTATCCAAATATCGGTTTTACGTCTGATATAACTTTCTGAAATGCGCTGTAAAAAAACTTCGTATTTTTTTCCTTTCTCTAAGTTCCAAAGACCAGAACTTGCGATCTGCACGTGTCTCCAGGCTGTTTTATTTTATATGTTTTAGATACAAACTTCAGCATTAAATTTAAACAAAATTTTGTTGCGGCATCTCAGGACAACATTATTTTTTCATTTTTTTCCAGAACACGTTCTTACTCTCACTCAAAATATTTTTTTGAGGAATGGCTGAAACACGGTGAAGAAAATCGAAACTCTCGAATATTCGACTTTCTTATGATGAGGTAAGACCTCTAAAACATCGCCAAAGAGTCTATCCGAGAAATCAAACAGAAAATTGCTACAACCACCGCAAAAGGTGACCGAAAAATGGGATTCAGTGTCACGTAAAAGAGGTCGATTCTTGTCCACGTACAAAGTTGGTTAGAAGGTGACGATGTTAAGTTTAAGGTTTTTGTGAAGAGTCCAATAGTCCCTCCAAGTTATCAAGCAGCGATAAATGCCACCCGGGCAGACCAAAATCCAGTTTTGGGGACGCTTCGTTCAAGACGAAAAAACGGCGCTTAGAAGAGGGTGTTAGTCCGTGAAGTGCAGAGGAGTTGGCGACTCCTGCTGAGGTTGCTAGCAGATCGGAAGGAAAGAGAAACATCGCGAAGGCCATAAAACGGACCGGACAAGTGATGGTGAGGCCCCGAAAGTTCCTTCGTGCCCAGATGGTAGGCAGGTAACTCACGAGGCTTGAGCTTATTTTTTTGACTCCAAGGGAAATAGTCACAGTTATAAGGCAGCGAGGAAGTGGTATTGCCACGAATACCGACTTAATGTATGTTCTTTTAGCATCATCTGACCCTTTGATATTCCAAAAAAAAACCAAACAGTTAATGCCCGAAGTTCTTAATTTAATTATTGTGCCTTCAGTGACCAATACGCCTTGTAATTTGATTAGAAACAAAAAATATTATGTTGAATCTGACTCGTCGGAGGGCGAAGAAATATAGATTTTAGGTTTTTAATTGTAAATAGGTAGTTTTGTATATTTTTATAATTAACGTTTTTATTGTTAAACTGTATTTGAATCATTTTATTTTCAGTTATAGTTGCTATTTTCACCATTCTTGTTTTTAGATGTATAATCAATAATTTATATCGATACATACTTTCACCATCATCTGTTGTATTATTTTATAAAAAGCAAATATTTTTATAAAAAAAAACGGTTTTATCTCTAATCTTACTGGTAACAATAACTAACTACTATTTGAACAAAAAAAAGCCATTAGAAGTCGAAAAATAATTTTGTCCAGCTAGCATGTTCTACGCGATTCAGTGTGCGACTGTACAAAAATAATATTGGTTGGAGCACGGGGACTAGTGAATACCTAGTCCCGTGTTACACCTGGGTGAAACACGGGACTAGGTTATGCCCCGTGATTCACCTGGGTGAAACAACGAGGTGAAGCACGGGTCTGTCCCCAATTTGATGAACTTTTTTAAAAGGAACTTCATTATCTTTACGGAGATCGTAATCAAATATCATACGACTATCCCATGAGTGACACTTATTTACAATATTATACAATCACAAATCACTGTGTAGTGGTGGCTTAGATTATCACTACCCCATTTCTTCGCATGGGTGTTCGTAAGAGGCGACTAAGGGTATGGAGGCTTCTTGAGGGATTTTTGGGCTGTGCTGTTGGAGACCCATCACCAATAATAACTTATTATAACCTTAAAATTATCCTTTAATTAACCTTTATTTTACTATCTTTCCCCCCTCAACTTCCAAAAGTGTCTGAGCAATATGTTAGTATGTAGCTCTGGCTATCCTTTCTAGGGATTTATAGCCGTGAGTATATGCTTGTATGTAATTAATAATAAGCTTTACCATTACTTTAATATGATTGCAAAGGCCACTAGTATTAATTTAATTTATATTTAGTACCTATCGTGCTTTTACGGGAGCGGTTGTCTCTTTAAAGTATGACAGCGATGTCCGCAGCGTTTTGATGACTCAAGTCGATTTAATTTAAAATAAACATTGGCCTTTTATTTAAGTTTCGTTTACATATTAATCACTCTTCACAAACATCATAATTTGACGTTCTGTCAGTCTACCATGAAGTAGTTGTATAAGAAGAGGTAAAAAGAAGTTTCTTTGTCTAATAAAAAAAAAGACTTTTGTGCAGTAATCGCAGTAGTATTTGCAGATTTCAACGATGATGCCAAGAAAAAAGATGGAAAGAAACTACAAATAGCAATTTTACATCAGACTGCTTTCAGACCAGACTTAATAGACCCATTTTATATAAATTATCATACATACATACATATACCCACGGCCATAAATCCCAAAAAGGGGTAGCCAGAGCTTTAGAGCCAGAAACTCCTCAGCCACATTTGAAAGTTGAAATGGGACAAGATGGTAGAAATAAAGTATCGTTAGTGGTGATGGTAGAAATAAATTATCAGTACCTACTTTATACTCACCAGTTCTCGTGAGTATTATTAATCATAATTTAATAGATTTCGCTCGTAGCTGTAAAAACATCATTTGTATTTATATATCTGATATAATCTGATCGAGGACAACTAGTAAATAGTAAATAAATATTTAATTTTAAAGTGTTTAATTAAGCATAATAATATATTTCATTACAGGCCGTTCAAAATATTGAAATATATATATGACAAATGCAGATAATTTACAACAAACCTGAAGACTCATGACGTTATTGTAAGATTAAGAATTGACCTTCTAAATAAGCGGTAATGTTTACAAATAATTTATTTACTTGAAGCCTCCGTTTTTTGGCCATAACCGTATTAGTATTAAGTAAATGACAGTTTATCGTACAGACAGAATTCTGTAAAAATAAGTTCTACTGACTGGGTTTTAAGTTAGTTACATTTATACAGACATGATACAATTTGGTGCAAACTTATTTCGCTATATTCTATTGCATAATAACCCAGAACAATAAGATTAACGTTGGATTAATCACCAGAAATACAGTATTTATACATTCTACAGGTAGTCCAGTCACAAAATAATTTACATAACATAATAAACATAAACGTTTACGCCGAATATCCCCGAAGGGGTTGGCAGAGGTACTAATACTTCTGAACATCACGTGTCTTTGTCACCTGGTGTTCAGAGTACCCACGTTTTGCAACGCCAGTGTACTCACGTGATAGGGGGCAGGCCTATCGCCGTTTTGTACGAATACACTGTCACATGACTAAGTACAACTCAGTCATGTGGGTTTCCTCACGATGTATTCCCTCACCGTTAACAACCATGATAAATAATTTACTTCCTTGCTTAATAATATTAACGACAAACAATATTATAATATTGTCACTTTGAGATGACCACAGACGATAAAATTGTATATGATGCGTGAATGTCAATACAATTGCATGGTAGTGTGTATCATGACTTCTTATTATTAATTTTAAATTAATTAATATAATTTATATGCATAAAGTAAAAAATGCTTACTGCACTCGTTCTGTGTATACACTACACGTATAAGAGTGCAAAATTCATAAGCATTCGTTTGCGCAATTATCGTAATAAAAATTATAAAATTTTTGCTGTACATGTTAATGCAGCAATAGATGCAGTACCTAATACTTGCTTTTAATATAACTTTCCAGGAACCGTCAGCAACTGATACTGAAAAACACGACTATGCATCTGAAGACGAAGATTTTCAACGAGCAACGTAATTCAATTTACTTACGTTTTGTATTTATTACCAGCTAATTAAACTATCGTTGTTTTTCTATATAAACATTTTACAAAACATTCCACCTTTGTCATTTAGGAGTATGAAAAAAAGTTTTGATTCCCATTCCCACTAATTCAAAAATAAGTTTTAATACAATCTGACTAATTACAAAGATGTCTAAAAAGAAGAAAACACGAGAACGAAATCGAACGAAGTTTAAAACATTTACCTTAAATTATTTATTTTATAACGATTTTAACACTATGAAATATATAAATAACTGTAACGTGCCGAGAACTCTCTTCTTCTGATAGCAAACAAGATAAAATTATTTCAGTTCGAGTATTTGTGGCCAGATTCCGAGATTTATACTTTGTCTTTAATAAATTTGTTGCCAAATGTTTTCGATTCAGTAGTTTAGGAGTGACAGTTTATGTATTTGTATGATTGTACTTTTACATTCACATTACATTATATATGTCGCAGGCATTTTGTACGATTTCGCCATTTACATACGGCGTCGGCAATTTATAAACGCTCGCTGTTATGAAAAATGCCGAAGGCAAAATGTATAATGCCGTGTCAGTATCTAATATGCCGAAACATTTGATTGACAATTGAATCGCCATATACATAATGCCGCGGCAAATTGAAGTATTTAGTTCTGTTTCTTACCACGCGCGTCGCTGTTGACCAAAACAAACAAAATGGCGTCAAGTAGTGGTTTTGTGACACAAAAAGTTATTGAAAACAGTGCAAATACTATGTGTTCAGAAGAATTTTCGCAAAATAATTGTGATTTTAAAGATACTTACTATAGTGACTTGAAAAAGTATTACGATCTTCAAGCGGGAGCAGTAAAAAAACCGTGGACAACTGAGAAGGTTTTTGAGGTTATCCGGCATCTAAAAGATGCTAAGGTGTCCATAGAATCTGGTTCTCGGAAGACCCCTGCACAATATTACTGGTCAAAAAAATATGAGGTAATGAGTATTGGTGATCTGGACTACCTTATTCTAAAAAAAGCTAGCCCTGAAAGTCCAACGGTTCGTGTAATACCGTTAGAAGAATATTACGACACATTATTAGATATTCATAGAGGTTGCGAACATGGTGGTCGAGACAAAATTCAGTATCAAATTAAGGATAGATTTATTATTGTGAGAAAAGCAATCGACTTATTCGTCTCATTGTGTCCTGTCTGTGAATCTAAACGTAACATACCAAAGAAAGGCATCGTAGTTAAACAAATTATATCTCGAGATTTTAATGAGAGGGGTCAAGTCGAACTGATTGATCTACAGTCAGCACCAGATGGTGAGTTTAAATGGCTCCTCAACTACCAGGATCATAGCACTAAGTTTATACATCTTAGACCACTTAGTACAAAAAAAGCAAGTGAAGTTGCCACCGAATTGCTTAAAATATTTTTAGAATTTGGAGCACCATATATACTGCAGGGCGATAAAGGCAAAGAATTCACCGCTAGCATAATTGAAGAAATGGTTAAATATGGCCGGAATGTAAAATAATACACGGTACTCCGCGACACCCGCAGACCCAGGGAAGTGTTGAGCGGAGTAATCAAGATGTGGAAAACATGCTTCGGGCGTGGATACGCGACAATAATTCTACAAAATGGGCAATGGGCTGCTTCTTCGTGCAGTATAGTAAAAATACATCTTTCCATAGAATTATAGGAAGTTCGCCATTTCGTGCTCTTTTTGGTTGCGAACCAAAATCTGGTTTGCGAAGTTCTAGCTTTCCTCACGGCATTCTTCAGCATATCACAACTGAAGAACACTTAAAAGAAGTTTGTGATGGAAGGCAAGTGGATGTTCAAGGGCCAATTAAACTTAATGAAGTTGTTCAAGTCAACACTTTGGAAAACCAGACTTCAAATTTGGATGCTTTCAAAAATACAATTATTATTTCAAATATAAGTAATGAAAATGAGTCAGATGCATTGATGACAAATGAAGGCGAAGTTGGCTCCATGGCTGTAGAAAATAGGAATTCAGTTTTAGACTGCTATTTGGATGTGAATTCAAAAAATGTAACAGATGAGATTCAAGACTTTTCTGCACAAGCCGCAAACAGTTCTGTTATCATACATTCTAATGAATTGATTACTTTGCCTGTGCCAATTAACTCCTCTATTAATATCACTAATACCAGTACTTCTATTCAACGTCCGAGTCTCAAGAATGTTCTTTGTGGGTCCAAATGTCACTCAAGTTTGACATGCGCAAATAAATAATTCTTGATTTCTTATGAAAACCCGCCTAATAATAATAGGCGAATTTTTGATTTATTTTTATAATATTTTTCTGATATGTTTTTCTTTACATATTTTTGTATTTGATTACTAAAACCCGCCTAATAATAATAGGCGAATTTTTGATTTCTTTTTATAATATTTTTCTGAATATGTTTTTCTTTGGATATTTTTGTATTTGATTACTAGAACCCGCCTAATAATAATAGGCGAATTTTTTATTTCTTTGTTTAATATTTTTCTGAATATGATTTTCTTTGGATGTTTTGTATTTGATTGTGTAGGGATATTGGAAAGTATTAATAAATTTCATTGAAATACGGATTTCAACACTTATACCGAAACAAGCAAATTATAACTAGGTTGATCTAAAATTAGTGCGAAAGAAAATATTTTTTTTTTTTAAATATTAATATTTGGTAATTTTGACAATCATAACAACACAAACACAACACAACATAACACAATAACAAACACACAACACAACATAACATAATTATACAACAATAACAAACAACACACAACATTAAATAACACAAAACACATACACACACACATTGAAAGTGCTATATTATCTTAAGAAGTTTAATTATTGTTTATAATATTAATGTCGTTTTTGTTACTTAAATATTTTAACTAAGTAAGAGAACCAAAGCGCATACGGATTACTAAAATAAAGTCTGATTTGTCCAAACTGTGTTTTCTTCATGGTCACCCTAAAACCCTAACCAATGTTGAAATTACAACAATTGAACGAGTTGTCATTTTGCCTTCGGCATTTTTCATAACAGCGAACGTTTATAAATTGCCGACGTCGTATGTAAATGGCGAAATCGTACAAAATGCCTGCGACATATACACATAAATAAACTGTCAAAATCATTTCCATTCTTTTTTCTTTGCCGTATTTGGATAAAAATGTATAATTTAATGTTACGGTGTCACGAGAATTGTATTAACAGTATTGTCATCGAAAGATAGTATCATGATTTTCAACTAAATTTTCAGGTACACAAACAAAATGTAAATAGTAGTGCAGACTACGACGATTTATTACTGAGGGAACGACAAATGAAAAACGACAGAAACTCAAACTTAGTTTGGAAAAAAAGAGAAAAGATGTGAAGAGACTTAAATTAACGGAAATTTTGAAATAGGTTGCAACCAATCGGCATGTAGTTCTTAAATTTTCATACTACTATAGTATGCTGCCTTCTCTTTAGCACACGAAATTGTTTCATGCGTAGCAAAAGTATGAATATTGCAATTTAGTTCGTTGATTTCGAAACCAATGGTAATTCATATTTAAATAAAGGATTTATTAATTAACACAATCGTTTTTTTATTTCATCAATTATGACTATTGATTTGCTTTAAATGGTTTTACTACTTATAAAACCACTTCCCCATCTCTCCTAACTGTGAGTCATACGACTTTATCTTCGGTATATTTATCTACTGAAAAATTCTCTATTTTGATTTACAACACTCGCAAGGGAACCGAAATATAAGGCGAATAAACTACTGCCCGTAGCTTTAGTTTTGTGTCAATGCAAAGTACCTAACGGAGAAGGTTCCTTAAAATCTTCGTTTATTCAGTAACTGATCACGTCACGAACAACATTTTGTTATCACTTTTCCTTTTTAAAAATGAAAATTCGAAGACGTTATATAAATATTCTCAAGGCTATAATCCGAATATGGCATAGGTGACTTTGTCACAGCAAGTATTAAAACATGTCAAAGTTAAAGAAACAGTAATAAGCGACCGTTATTTGTGATCCAGTTTCACCGCTAATATAAGGTATAAAAATCCCAGAAATCTTAGTCGCTTCGTCCGAAACCCACGGGAAAAGGTGAGATAGTGCGATTCTAAGCCTACGCACACCCAAGTTGTTTGATTTCGTTTCTAAACAGCTAACTACTAGTGACGACACTGTACCATACTCAATAATTCATGACAAGCAGTCGGATGAGAGAAATGTGAAAGTGAGTTGATGACTGCACAGACTAATCCGAGGGTAACCGTTTTAATTAATGTCATGTAAACGTGATTGAAATACTATTCAAACGATAATACGTGCTTGTATGAGTTTTGTATCTAAAGGGTAGCTACCCTACCTACCTAGCTTGATTAAGTGTACGTAGCAAAATATACGACATAACCTAAAACGCGTGTTTCCCTCAAGGAGAGGCAGCGGCACTATTTATATGTTTTGTTAGGTTTTACGAGGGCTGCTATTTATGTATCCGGAATAAAAAAAAGAAACAAACATATATCAATTAATATGGTTTTATTGCTTCTCAAAATATTCGCCGCTCAGATCTATACACTTTTGCATGCGTTGAAACCAATTTTCATAGCACTTTTTCCACTCAGACTGAGGTATCTCCAAAACGTGCATTTTGAACGCATCGACTGCCTCTTCGCGGCTCGAAAAACGTTGACCACGTAATTTTTTCTTCACATTTGGAAATAAATAAAAATCATTGGGTGCCAAATCAGGGCTGTACGGCGGATGACCTGTCAATTCGATCTTTTGAGCTTCTAAAAACTGAGTTGTGACGGCCGACCTGTGACAGCTAGCATTGTCGTGATGCAGAATGATTCTACGTTGTCGGTTAGTCTTTCTTATTTGTTCAAAGACTTCCGGCAAACAAATGGTCGTATACCACTCCGAATTAACAGTTTTACGAATCTCTAAAGGCACTGTAGCTACATGGCCATTTATACCAAAAAAACAAGCGACCATTTGCTTCAATGTGCTTTTTGCACGAATAACTTTTGTTGGGTTCGGCTCATCTTGGAACACCCACACCGTGGACTGCTGCTTAGTTTCGGGGTCGTAAGCGTAGATCCAAGATTCGTCACCTGTGTAGATATTATAAACAGCTTTTGACGCACCACGGTTGTATTTTTTTAACATTTCTTTGCACCAATCGACACGAGCCTGTTTTTGATCAATACTCAAGTTGTGCGGAATCCAACGGGAGCAAATTTTTTTTACAGCTAAATGTTCATGAAGTATCTTATGTATGCTCGTCATACTAATGCCCAGAGATGCCTCTATCTCACGATATGTAACATGACGATCTTGAGTTATTAGTTCCCGGACAGCATCGATGTTTTGAGGTACAACGACCGTTTTAGGGCGACCTTCTTTAATTTCATCAGTAAGCTTAGATCGTCCACGATTAAACTCGCTAAACCAGTGATACACAGTGGTCTTTGAGGGTGCTTCATCCCCAAAAGTTGAAGTAAGCTGATCGATGCACTGTTTTTGAGTTAGACCACGCCGAAAATCGTAAAAAATCATGGCACGAAAATGTTCACGAGTTAAATCCATGGTGGTGAAGACACGCAATTTTCAAAATGACGCTACGATGTGAAAACAATTGACAGTCACATAAAAATAAATGTATTCTAAAGCTAAAGAGTTCTATTTTTAAATGATGTAATTACTTTTTAAATTATTGTTCTGTAAGTGGCCAGTTCCGGATACATAAATAGCAGCCCTCGTATCATCGATCGAGTTTTCCGAGACTTCCACTGCTTTAAAACAGGGCAGACCTATAATGGCTTTGCACGAAAACGTCATATGACAAAGTAAAACATTACTATAATTAAGTTTTAGTCGCTTTCAGTTGGAAGACCGCCCGCCAATAGAACTTTTGTTTTTGTGATTTTGTAAATATTTCTTTTCGGATGTGCGTTCGAGAGTTTTTATACAATAAACCATCATCGCCCTTTACCTCCTTAATGAATGAGCCAATGTGGTTTTTATATATACCCAAAAAAATTAATCACAAAAACATTTATATATTTTGTAATCATTAAATGTAATAGGTTTGATAATAAACACTTAAGTTAGAGTTGGATACCATACAGAATCGAATCGCAGTGATTTTGTAGACTAATGTAAATAATTCCCGGTCGATATTCTTGACTTGCTGAAGCCATAAAAACATATGTTAAAATACGGGTATATTGCCGGAGTTCAACAATCAGCATCAAGCGTTACAATGAGTTGTCTTTCATAGATGCTAAGCTAAGATTCGGTCCATCTCGAACAATCAGGACAATAGCACCTATCAAAGCCATCACAACTATAATCTAAAGTAATCCGATCGGTAGAAAATAAATAATAGTAAGGAATTGAAAAAAATCAATTAAAACATTAAACAATACCATATTTGCTGGTAGATGATGGCTTCTTCAACAAGACTCAGCACACATATGGATGTGGAGTTGTGGTTTGAAGGGAATTCGTAGTTTATTAATGTCAGAAAGGTTGGCCCACCTGCAAGTCCTAATCCTAATCCTTTGGATTATAGTTTAAGGAATTTCGAGTAGAAGGCTTATTCAAAGCCCTTATGGAAATAACTAGTTACAAAAAATAGATGTAGTGGAGACAACCACGACGATACTCACAGGGTCTGAATGAATGGTTCTTTCGAATAGGTTTATATTATTTTTGAATCTTTATAGTTAAACGTATAATATACTTGCTGTTTAAAATTTATTACCTTTATTACCCTAAGTATGTTTATATTTGGGAAGTTTGTTTACTAGGGATGGAAAGTGTGATGAAGATATCGAGAGAAGAGTGAAAAAGGGTAATGCGGTAAATGGAGCAATGGATAGTCTAATGTCTAGTCAGTCGGTGTCTGAAAAGGCCCGAATGGCTGTGCATGATGCTGTCCTTGTTCCTACGCTTATGTATGGCAGTGAATGTTGGGTGTGGCAGAAGAAGCATGAAAGTAGAGTGAATGCAGTAGAAATGAGATCCCTCAGAAAAGTGTGTAATGTAAGGTTATGTGATCGTGTAAGGAATGATGTGATTCGTGAAAGGTGTGGTGTAAAAGATGATATTGTAAGAAAGATAGAAAAAGGAATGTTGAGATGGTTTGGGCACATAGAGAGGATGGATGACAGTAAATTGGTGAAAGAGATATATAGAGCCAATGTGGAAGGTAATGTTAGTAGAGGACGACCTCGGAGGACACATTTGGATCAAATAGAAAATGTGCTCAAAAAGGCAGGTGTCCGCAGTATGAAGAATAAAAGAGCATGTATGAAAAGATTGATGGATGTAAACGAAGCAAGAGAGGTTTGCCAGGATCGTACAAGGTGGCGATCGATAGTCTCTGCCTACCCCAATGGGAACTAACGGCGTGAGAATATGTATGTATGTATGTTTATAATAACGCGAGGCACAGAATTTATGCTAAGTCTAGATACTTTATATTTAGTAAGGGTTTTAAGAAAATGCGTATGCTTGTTAGAAAATGCGTAAAGTTACTCATTATATTAGTCATTAGTAACTTTCCTGCCGCGAGTGTCGTAAGGGGGGACTTAGAGTATTGGGGCTTATTACGGAATTTTGGGTGATGTGCATGGTGACATAAACCAACAAACTTTGTTTCACAATATTTTTTTTAACTCAACTAACAAAACTGGCCAAGGAATATCTGATTTCAAAGCTCTGGCTACAACTTTTTCGGATCTATAGCCGCAAGTATATGTATGAATGTAGTAAATAACGTAAAAGCTGGTAAAGTTAAAACTTTCGGGATGGGAAGCACTAGTTATTGGACGGTATCTATAAAATTATTGAAGACATAACGCACCATAAGAGTGAGATTTACTCTCATTTACATAAACAATATACATTAGTTTTTCTTGATTTGGGTAGATTAAGCCTGCAGAGAAGTTCATTACTAATCTTATTATATTCTATTCAGTTGTTTTTTGGCATTTATAGCGGAAAACATATTAAAAAAATACATAGACATATATAGAACACTACGTTTATGTGTAAATATTGGTAAGTAAAAAGCATGAGCACAGTGCAAGAAAAGTTCGCCAAAACATATTGGAACTTATTTTATTGTTTTGTATTTTGAAAATATAATTTAAAAGGTTGATAGTTCAAGTTTCAGGGTTAGAGAATTGATAATCCCTGTCAAGAAATAATGAGGCGTAACGTCATGTGAATTTTCCACGATACTGTCAGCTCATTTTATGCTTACGGAGCAATCAAGGTTACACATTATTTCTGATAATCTAACGGATTAAATAATCTCGTATTACTACATTCCTGTTTATTATGTCCTAATTGATAAATACAAATACAGGATTTTGAATAAGCAAAATAAGTTTAAGCACGGTTCCTTTTTAGAAGTTTGGCATTAAAGAACATCCCCTGAAATGGGTTGGTATTATTATCATACCCATGAAACCATGCCAACCCATGTCTCAGCATTAGAAGCGGTGACTTTTCCATTGATGATCCAATATTTTATTTTACATATGGGAAGGGAAGTAAATTGATATTGAGGTTTGATTGAATTGCTATCGTCGCTCAATTGAATTAGGCTTAAAACTATGGATAAATAAACTCAAAGTATAAATTTTTGTTAATTTTCAGTGCACCGTTAGTTTCCAGCGATTATGGCCGATTTTCATACTGTTGGTAATCTTTTAAACGAAACGTAAACGGCGATAGGCCTGCCCCCTATCACGTGAGTACACTGTCTAAGCAAAACGTGGGTACCTTCTCTGGAAACTAGATGGCGCTTGCCATGTGAGTTCAGGAGTATTGGTACCTCTGCCAACCCCTTCGGGGATAAACGGCGTGATCGTTTATGTTTATGTTTATGTTATGGTAATCTTTTGTATGGAGAAACATTATTCATGGTTTATATATAGTTGCAAATATTCAGTGAACGAAATTAATCATTTTTGTTTTTATCACAGTCGGTGTTGAAGTGTGCAGAAACTTTAACAATCGCGACTTTAAACGATTTGGAGAAACCATTTTCGCTTTCGTCATGTTCACCAATCTTTCCAAACGCTTTGTCATCTCGGGTTGAGGCCTCTTTTAAGACATCTGATCTTCATCAGTACCACATTGCCAACATTGCCGTCTTGTCTTGTTTCTTGTTGTCTTGGACCACTTACCATCCACAATCCAGATCGGCTTTATCTCTATCGTCACTTTACACTGATCCCTCCGTTCCATGTGCCCATACCACCATAAATTTGGACCCAATACTTTCAGACACAAATATATACAATGTGAATGGGTACTTTTATATGCAGTTATCATTCACCGAATTAAATATATACTTGTTCGATTAAATATATAACAAGGACTGTGCCAGTAAACTGGTGTTCGTGGAGCCCAACTACTCCATTAAGTACATTACGATAAAAACGTTTTTCCATGAGACATGCTGCTTTAATACAAGGACGTGAAAGTCATTTTGCAAAACATGGCGTCATTTTCACCGTCATACCAACCCAAAATATGCTGTGTAGTGCCGGCTTAGAATAGCGCTACCCCATTTCTTCCGGTGGGTGTACGTAAGAGGCGACTAACGGTATTGGGGCTTTTAAGGGAATATTGGGCGATGCGGTTGGAGACCCATCACCAACAACCTTTATTTTTCCATCTTTTCCCCACTCAACTTTCCAAAAGTGGCTGAGGAATTTCTAATTTCTTAGCTCTGGCTACCCCTTCTAGGGATTTATAGCCGTCAGTATATGTATGTATGTACCAACCCAAAAGTAATATCTATTGACATTCTTAATTTACATATTAGTCGTGAGACAAAAATATATTATTATATATTAGTCTGGTTAGTTATGAATCTGTCAGCAACACTTAACTATACGACAGCCGATTGGAATTCAGCTGATAAAATTAAGTTGAAATAAAAAAACCTTATATGTTATATGACATTCTTATGAGTTGTGATGTATCAGTTGTAAACACATTTATAAAGTGACGTTTATAAAACCATAACTATATATTTTGTTTAACAGCAGTGAATTTGAGATGTTTTATTATTAGATTATCTGATCTAGTGCAAGATAGAGAAAGGAATGTTAAGATAGTTTGGGCACATAGAGAAGATGGATGAATTTAGAGTAGCAAAAGAGATATACAGAGCCAATGCGGATGGTGTTCTTAGTAGAGGCCGGCCTCGTAAGACGTTTGAAAACCAAATCCAAAATGCGACAGAAGCAAGAAAGATTTGTCAGAATCGTACAAAGTGGCGATCTATAATATATACCTACCCCAATGGAAATCACGGGCGTGAGTATAAGTAAGTTATATATATATATATATATATATATATATTTCTTTTTTAATTTATATCAAAATACATGCTTTTGCCGAAATGATCTCATATTAAACCAACTGAAATGTTAAAAAAAGAAACGCGTACAATATATGAACGAGCCACAAAACAGGTAAATAAACAAGAACAGTATAAAGTCGAAACATCACTTTTGTTCTGTAAATTATACCATAGCAATTAGCATGAAAAAGTGCACTGAAATGTAATATATAAGTTAATGGTATATCTAAACAAACAAATACTGACTTACTAAGCAAAAATTAATGTAGGCAGTAGATAAATTTTGAATAAAGTTAGGTACGCAGCTTACACAGTTAAGAACATTTTCCTGGTGTAATATCGGATTTTCATAATAAACTCCGGAGGAATAAAATCCATGTAACCATTTCCTATCAATGCAATACAACAATTACATAACCAAGATCCTATTGTAATTGATAAATATATACTCCAAAATCCTTAAAGCTATTCAATTCTTCCAATGAAAAAGTCGTCAGCGATCTAGGATCAAAGATTTCTGAGGTATTTTCGGACCAAAAAGTAAATTGATAACGACAGAAATCCCATGATGCCTTCGATATCCACGTAAATGTATGGGGTAGTAAGTATTATAAAATTATTAAAATGTAACCTCGTTAATGAATGCAGAATTCCAATCATGTGTGTAACTGATATATTCCAAGAATATAATTAACAATGTCATTCATTACACAACAATGGCTGAATAATTTATTTATTGGCAAGCAACCAAAGTATGACATATCTACACAATGAAATGTTACTTTTATGTATTGATTAAATTATCGTCTTTTATGAGCTACAGTTTATTATTTCCTGAACACATTATAATCGCACTTACAAATCAATCTTCATCACCGAACTAGCATATGATTTAAGATACATATTTCAGTTCACTTCAAACACAACACAACGAATCACAAGAAATTTCAGTTTGCCTCAGTTTCATCAGCATGCAGGTTCCATTTATATTCAAAGTATAATAAATACCTACCTTGAAATAAATAAAAATGGGTTGATTTAATCTTGAACAACAGAAACAGACAAATAAATAAAATAAAATTTTTAACAAACTTAAATTAATAAAGTAATTTATATAACAAAAATGGTTCTCTTAATGTGTTGCTAAACGCAAAACTCGAAAACGGCTAGACCGATTTGCCTGATTCGTTTTCTAACATGTTACTTCAAATTTGGTGAAGGTTTTTATCTATAGAAAAAATGGGAAAATTATGTAGATAATCTTAAAAACATATTTTTCCTCATCGCATGACGTAGACCATCAGCGGGTCGGCTAAATATGACATTTTGATGAAATCCATCAAGCAAACGTTAATTTTTACGAATTATGTTATTACTTATAAAACACGGCTTTCAAACTTCGTAAATAATTAGTTCTTCGCACCTCTGAAGAACCGATAAGACATCATAATTTAATTATTTCGATCCTAGAATCCATTATTATTTTTAAGTAGGAATTACAAACAAAAGCTTAATTGATGGAAAATGTGGTTCAAATTCGTAAACTAATCTATTTAATATCAGACCACCTGGCCTCCTGTCCATCGACCAAGACACCATTTATTCTAATTACACTTATACATAAGAATATCAGTGAACAAAAATACTAGATTTTGAAACCATGTTGGTTTTTTGTCAATAGTATAGTTTTATTTTGCTGAACAGTGACACTGATACCCACGCGATGGGGAGCCAACGTTGCCAAGTTAATCAGAATATGAAGTCAGCCATGTTGACCTCACAAAGCTTTATCTCAGGTTACATGTGTATGTGTAGGTGTGATAAATAAATAATATATGAAACACCAGAAATACAGTAAGGTATAGACCCGATTCGGTTATTGGTAATGTCAGCAGAGGACGACCACGAAAGACGCATTTGGATCAATCATATTTTCTGTCTCATATTTTTTTCAATGAATGTTGCATAAATTATAATTAACCTTACATATAAGTTTTTTGGAATAAGTAATGTTATTTAATCATAACAGTGTATTCCGCTATATTCGGTTTGATTATTGATGAGACGCATAACAATCTAGATGTACCTTTTTTTATAATATTCTATTACTACGAATACTACTATTATGATTTCCCTCTGAAAATTGGTAATTGTTTATGGTTAGATATACATACATACAAACATATGCCCACGGCCATAAATCCCAAAAAGGGGTAGCCGGAGCTTCAGAGCTGGAAACTCCTCAGCCACATTTGAAAGTTGATAAGTGCTACCCACGGGTGTCGTAAGAGGCGACTATGGTTTTTAAAGTGGTTTTTGGGCGATACGGTAGGAAACCCATCAATAACTATACTTAATTTTTACCATTTTGTCCCCTATCAACTTCAAAATATAGCTAGATATAGTTAATCCTAAAAACGATATTCAAAGTTAAATAATTACAAAAGTCGTTTTGCTACTAAATATAGACCCGTGAAGACTATACGAGCGTGCATGGAATGATTTATGAATGCAAGTAAATGTAGCTCGAGTTGTTTGCCACGAAAAAGTGGTGATCAATAGTCTCTGCCTTGCCTACTACCTTAACGGCTTGAGTATATGTGTAACCAAGTAAGTATGTATATATTTATATTACTAACATACGTAATGGTGTATACCTTAACCTACCTAATGCTACGACCCGAAACACGAATCCAGTGAGTCATATTAAATAAGTAACAGAAAATAAAAACTGCGATACATGAGAACCACATTTAGACGATGTGGTTAGCAAACTATCACTATCAATAACTATAGTTAGCTTACGTTTAAATTGCTCATGCTGAGAGAGTCTCGTGAATTAATATTACTACGTTCTTCAAATAACGTTTAGTTTTCGATTACGTACAATATAAGTACGCTGGTAGAAGCAAAACGATCACATTTCAAATCCAAATGGATGTTGTTATAGTGTGTTTTCATTGAAGTTTGTTCTGGCATCACAATCGCTTGATAAAGACGGCAGCCATAGATAAATACAACGATACGTAGTAGCTGGCTACGTATATGTCTCAGGCGTCCAAGTTAATAATAATAAGAGAGAAAAAACGTGCGCCCGAGCCGAGGGGTTAGCATGTCTCGATCGGCCTGTGTAAATACGCGGAGAACTTTAAAACAGCGAATGTGACTTTACATATTCATTTACGTTTTAAGCCATTTTTGACACACAAATCTTATACAAAACTCCGCTTTTTCTCCCCGAATCAGTTGGAAATATTAAAATGTACATGAAAATACAAAAAAGTTCAAGTTTTTCAAGACAATCCGGAATAAATCAGAGTAAGTTTGTTAAATGAAACATTAGCACATTGGTTGTTTTATACGCGCAACCGGTCTTTCGTTCGGGCATGGTCGGTTGGTTTCGCGCTCGCTCGGCTAACGGCTCTTTTCCCCCGCAGTGCGCAGGCGCAAACTTTCGCTACTAAAATAAATGCTCCTTGGCAATATACCAATTGAGCCTTCGCAATGTATTTCTCGCAGTTTATGGGCGGCTTTGATGACGCCACCGCTTTAAATAACATTTGCAAACAGTAAAGATTAAGAAAAGGCGCTTACTTCACTCGATTGATATTAATTCAGTTGCTCCCGATCAATTAAATAGTAATTAGACCTTGAACTGCTCTTATATTCGTTGCTATGAGTGCCAATCGATGTTGGAAAAAACTTGATTGGTTTTTATAGTAGAAGACATAGAAATATGTATTTACATCACGTTTCAATGAAGGGGTGGCGAATATATACTTGTACAAATTCTTATGACCACGTGAAATTATGTCACATAGTGCAAATAGTATTTACTATCCCACTTATCACCTGAACTAACACTGTCCCTTCACACGACTGAATACTCATAACTTCCTTTCCTTCGTTACTTTACGGTGTTTCCCCTCACCGGTTACAACCACACATACTGTGATGAATATTTTGTACAATACCAATTTTTGTTTACATTCATCAATCTTTTCATACATGCCCTTCTATTCATAATAGTTCAGACGCTCGGCTTGTGTGCCTGGTTTAAATGTGCCCACAAACACAGCAGCATTGTTTCTCTGTATGAGTATTGGCTATTCCATAGAGGCTATTCCTAATCCATTTATTGTAATGGCTGTTTATACCTTTTGGTTTCAGAAAGACCCGGTGAAATAAATCCTATGAATTAGTAAATACATATGTATAGCCACGGCTATTAATCCTATCATAGGATAGGGTAGCCAGAGCCACTTTTGCAAGTGGATAGAGGGTTTTTTTTTAAATAATGTTGTGTCAGATATGGGTCTCCAGCCGCAAAGCCAAAAATCCACTTTTAATACGCCAGTACCTTTAGTGCTATTCTAAACCGACACGACATAGCTACGTTTGTGAACTTATTGTCCATTCTTCTCGAATGTGTGAAATCGAAGCAAGAAGAGTCTCACGTGAAATGTATGTCAGGTATTGCGTTACAGTTAAATCTAGCGCTAACTTATATCAATTCTTTCGCCACATCACAATTCATGCGCCATTCTCACGATCCGTTCACATTATTGTTTCCTTCGTATTGACAACAAGCGTCACTGCACTATTTATATATATTTTCACGGTTATGACTTTATAAAGGGGTAGTCTGAGCTTGGGGGCATGCTATTTAATTTGATCGAAATTATGAATGTTTCAGAATTAACACTGCATACGACTACAACCTTGATAGCGCAGTGAGAATATTCATGAGAAGTAAGTTCAAATCTTGATTTGGATCTATGTAGAGAGTTCCTTTTCTTAACTAAATAATGTACCTGGTAAATTTACAAATATTGTTAAGGTTGAGTTATAAAACGAATTGAGAGAAACCGATCAATAATGTCAGAAATTATAACACTAATAAAATATTTAACGATAATCTTCTAAATTCTATACCTAGAATCTTTAATTTTGCACAAAGGTTTCTTTTATGACTTGAGTGAGCACAAAGGGAAAGTTGGAAAAACACCTTCGATGGGGTTTAAAGTTAATTTAAAATTTTCTCTATTGTGGATCTAGACTTAGACTTATGGCAATAGGTATTTTTGAGTGATAGTTAGGAGATACAGTTGGGAGACCCATTACCAAAACCTTCCTTGAACCTTTTTTTTAAATTTCAGTTATTGAATCGAAATTGAGTTGGAATTTTGAGAAGCTCTGGTTCTGGCTACTCTACAGGCATTAAACATTCGGCATAAGGGTTCCTTTATGAAATAAGTTACCGATAAAAAAAAAACAGGAACACAATCCCTAACTGAGTTAAATGAAATAAAAACACTCTAGTTGAGTTATTTTGTAATATACTCAGTTTGAGGGGACTCCCATACTCTTTAATAGCAAACAAATTGATAACAATTAAAAATTGTCCATTTGACTTCAGTGTAGGGGCAAAACTTTAATAAAATTTAAATGTTTAATTCCATTGATTTTTCAATTATGTACTCAGTTACATTTCTAATAAAAGAATGCCGAAAACTAAGTTACAATTACTTATAAGTTAGTCCAAAATATAATCATTAATATTTGGGGGCGAAAAGGCGATGTGACTGAAAACGTAACCACAAAAATAACTTATTTTAACATCTCTTCCCCACTCGACTTCCAAAAGTTTCCTACGAAATGTATATTTAGTACTTTGGCTTGGCTACTCTTCTTTGGGATTTATACATACACGTGTTTGTATTAATTTAATTTTGACTGTTTTACTTTGGCAGGATCCTTCTATTTTACTATTGATAGTCCCTACCTAAATGGTAAGTGATGGCATCATTATTGTACATTGAATAGGTATGAGGCATAATTTTTTTCATTACATGGTCCAACATCGGGTTTTCCTCATTTTGTTTATGATAGGTAGATAGGTAATTGTAATGACATAAAATCACACATTTACTAAGAAGGCTGTGTAAAAATTTGAAACACTTGTAAACACTTATACATGTATTCTTATTATTTGTTAAGAATTAAAACTTGTATCAGTTTAATTTATTTTTAGCATTTGTCTAGCCATAGTAATTTTTCAGTGAAAAATATTTTAAAATTGGGAATTTTCATTGCTAAAATGAAATAAATTTTGAAATATATTTTAAGAACATCTAATCAGACTTTATAGTGTTTGAAAACCACAAAAAGGCCCATTGCTTGAAGCGGAAAATAGGTAATGTTCGCAATAAGCAGAACACGAATTTAGTCACGACTGAAAATCAAATTGACGTATTTTACACCGAGCCATTACTAAAACATGCTCTTATAATAACTTTGTAATCCAAATAAATAGCGAAGTAGCGAGGAATAGTCACGCGTGGTCAATTTAAATATGATACATTTGTGTAATTAGAAGATACAAGTTCTTACTCCGCATTTTTTGATTACCTGAAACAAACAAAATAACAAATTTTCAATACCAGCGAAAAAAGGAATAAATAATTATTTAAACATATTAAGGGTAACTTCCCGGTTTCCCATGGGTTTGCAAAGTGTCCCACTTAAAAAGTATCTTTTTACTACAAATATCATGGCATCCCATTTTTGTATATGTTCCGTCTATACATCCACAGGCATTCAGTTAAAAGCTGTCTTTACATTACAAGCAGATACTCAAATTTTGTTTATCTGGATAGAGCATTGGTATAGTACCGAAATAAGCGCCCTGAGTTTGTTGAGTTTTCTTAATGAACTTTATCGGTAAGATATTAGAGATGAATTTTAATTATTTAATTGACATACTAATTAACAAAATCATATAGTTTAAGACTTAATATAACAATTATTTGAGTTTATATTTTGGCAGCGGCAACACATGGACAAAAACGCATCACCCACCGGGCGCAGTAGCGGCAAGAGCGCTGATTGGTCGACGCACTGTCACGTGGTCGATATGACGCGGGAAAAGACATCAACGGGGGCGTCACACGTGTATCTCTCTATTTTATGCTGTTTTTCAACGACGCTACATAAAACGGTATTAAAGAGTTTTTAATTATGAATAGCGATGGGCGATGTGGTTAATCATATGATATTGATTACTGTTTACTACAATGAACCATCATAATTGGCTGTGTAGTGTCGGCTTAGAATAGCACTACCCCATCTCTTCCCGTGGGTGTCGTAGAAGTCGACTAAGGGACTAGGGCTTTTCCATCTTCGCCCGTACACCAATCCAAGGTCTGCCGCGCCGAGGGATGCATGGCCAGGGGTGAGCCTGGTCGCTAGCGTGCCGCCGTCCCGGAGCTTGGTGCACTCCGGGTACTAAATAACCTTACCTAGTCAAGCGGGGCTCTGGCTAGGTGGACAGTTTACTTCCCTTGCTTCTCGTGGGTCCAATATGTGTTCGAATTATAATAAACACGGAGGCGGCGATGTAGCTCGCCACTCATCACGCCATGGTTTCTCACGGGGCGAAAAGTGGGCTAAAGAGACCCGCTTCAGTACGATGAATGTATGTGGAGGAATGTTTGAAAAATTAGATGAAGTATGTATGATTATGAATGAAAGAAAACTGGATTTTCTATGTTTAAATGAGACGAAGCGTAAGGGAAAGGAAGTTTCACAACTTGGCAACATCACAGCAATCTGGTCTGGAGTCGCTGACAATGACCGAGCTAGCCAAGGAGTGGGGCTTCTGATATCTGAAAGGATGGCTCAGTGTATGAAAGATTACGAATGTGTGAGTCCAGGGCTCCTGTGGATTAAGGTGAAATTGGGACTAGTCCGGATGTGCATCATTTGCGTTTATGCTCCGGACATGTCTAAATCCCTATCCGAGAGGGAGGAGTTTTGGAATCTGTTAGACGATGTTGTGAATGGGTGTGATCAGAATGAGAGACTTATAATGTTAGGAGATTTTAATGGCTGGGTTGGTGTGTCACGCAACGGTTGCGAAAGAGTTTTAGGAAAGTTTGGCGATCAAAGGATGAATGAGAATGGTGAGAAATTGATTGAGGTATGTTTGGAGAGGAATCTTTGTGTTACAAACACGTTGTTTAAACACAAAGATATTGTTACGTACCGGGTTCTTAATTTGATAAATACCAGTCACACTTTCGTGCAATAAGGTGTAATTATATTTATTGACCAATAACGCACTTTACACAACACAACAAACACTATCGATAATTAACTATCGATACTCGCACTAATTAACAACACTAATTTACTCCGTTATAGTAACACTGTCCACACCGTTAAGCTTATTTCCGTAATCCGTATATCACTGCACTGTCGTATTTAATTTCTTCGCTCTAGTATTTCGCTTGTTCTCGCTTTAGTTCTTCGCACTCCAATAACTCCGTAGCACGCGTCGCTCTTTATATATGCCAAATCTCAAATACGCGAATATTACAGAAAGTTCTAGTACCACATTCTCGAAAAGTCGATATTCGAGAAACATCTAGTAATTCCTTTACTTATTAGAATACTAGTAACGCCATCTGTTATCTAGTAGTGGTAAATCCTATCTCCTACTTGCGAACAGATGTCGTAACATTACCCCCTCCTTACATTAATACTCGTCCCGAGTATTATTGCTTCCATGGTACTTCGCAAGTCGATCGATGTGAACTATTTTCCAAGCCCCTCTAGGTTGGCGTTGAATTCTGTACGTTACATCGTTTATTCTAGTGACCACCTTGTACGGTCCTTCCCACCTATTTTGTAACTTAGGGGACTTCCCTTTCTGGCGAGTTGGATTGTGTAACCAGACGAGCATACCCTCTTCGAAACGCGGCGTGTTAGCTTTACGGTCATATCTGGTTTTCATCTTTTCACTAGCATGTAAACCATTTTCACGCACTAGGGAATGTACATCTTGCATTCTTTCCCTCAGATCGCTTACATATTCAGTTACACTCTGCGGCTCATCTGGTGACCCTCCTGTCAACAAATCTACAGGCAATCGTAGCTCTCTTCCGAAATTGACGAAAGCAGGTGTTTCCTTCGTGCTTTCGTGAACAGCTGACCGGTAAGACAGTAAAAATAATGGAATGTGTTTGTCCCAGTCCTTCTGATGTTTTTCAACCATCTTCGCCAACTGTCTCTCCAGTGTTTGGTTGAACCTCTCCACCATTCCATCTGACTGAGGATGATATGGCGTCGTCCTGGTTTTATGCATTCCAAGCAGTTTGCACACCTCTTGAAATACTTGTGACTCAAAATTTCTTCCCTGGTCAGAGTGTATCTCCAGGGGCACGCCAAATCGACAGATCACTTCCTCAACCAGTTTTGTAGCCACAGTTATTGCTTCTTGATTGGGTATGGCAAACACTTCAGGCCACTTAGTGAAGTAATCCATCACCACCATGAAATATTTATTTCCGGACTCTGATTGTGGAAACGGTCCAGCCACATCAACGGCAATCCTCTCCCAGGGAGCTCCCACATTGTACAACCGTAATCCCCCTCTACTCCGGGTCTGCGGACCTTTCACCGCGGCACACGTTGTACATTTCCGGCACCAGTCCTGTACGTCGTCCCTACAATGAAGCCAGTAAAACTTCGCACGAACCTTCTGCAACGTACGATTTACCCCAAGATGCCCGCCCGAAACACCGTCATGTGTTTCCCGCAGTACATCTTTAACCTTGGCTCTGGGCACGACCAATTGTAGGTGCTCTTCTTTACCGTTGGGTTTCTCCCACCTCCGGTACAGTAGACCATTGATCAGAACCAGGCTGTTCCATTGCGCCCAGTAAGCTTTCGTACTCACTCCTGTGGACGCTACTTCACTCCAAGCCGGTTGATCGTGTTTTTCCTTCTTCCATTTCATGATGGGTCTGAGGTTCTCATCTTCTTCTTGGGCCTTCTGCATAGCTTCTGTTTCCCATCCATCCAAGGGACAAATTCGAGTCACTTTCACGACCTCCTCCTTCGACTCTTGCTTCCTGCAATGTTTACAGTCTTCCGGACACGGTCTACGTGAAAGCGCGTCTGCATTGCCATGAGATTTACCACTACGGTGCTCGATAGAAAAGTCATACTCTTGTAGCTGTTCGATCCATCGAGCTACCTGTCCTTCCGGGTTTTTGAACTGGAGAAGCCATTTCAGTGCAGCATGATCAGTTCGAAGCTTGAACGGTCTCCCAATCAAATACTTGTAAAAATGCTGTAAGGTCTTCACTACAGCTAGAAGTTCCTTTCTCGTGACGCAGTAGTTTCTTTCCGCTTTAGATAGAGACTTGCTGAAATATCCGATCACAACTTCCTTGTCACCTTGGATCTGTGATAACACTCCACCAATAGCCATATTACTAGCATCGCTGTCAACGATGTACTGTCCCTCTGGCTGTGGATATCCAAGGATAGGTGTCTCGCAAAGCCTCTTCTTCAGCTCATTGAAAGATAACTCGCATTCATCATCCCAAGAGAAGGTTTTCTTATCTTCAGTCAACCGATGCAATGGTTTGGCGATCTCAGAAAACCCTTTTACAAAACGTCGATAGTACGAGCAAAGGCCGAGAAAAGCTCGCACGTCTGTTTTGTCCTTTGGCGTCGGCCATTTCTGCACAGCTTCCACCTTTTCCGGATCCGTCTGAATTCCTTCTCGGCTGATTACGTGTCCTAAATAGTTCACTGAAGTTCTAAACAGCCGGCACTTCTTCGGATTCAGTTTCAGGTTTGCTCCACGAATTTTCTGAAAGACTTGTTCCAGGTTCTTGAGATGGTCTTGGAAGCTTTTGCCTATTATGACCACGTCGTCGAGGTACACCAGGCAAGCCTCGCCAACCAATCCCGCCAACGCACACTCCATAAGCCTTTCAAAAGTAGCTGGCGCGTTGCAGAGACCGAAAGGCATGACGTTAAACTGCCACAAACCCTTTCCAGTTGAAAACGCAGTCTTCTCTTTATCAGTCGGATGTATTTCCACCTGCCAGTAGCCTGATTTGCAGTCCAGGGTTGAAAACCACTTCATGCCACTCAAAGTATCCAGAGTGTCATCTATTCTTGGCAAAGGATAGCTGTCCTTCTTTGTCACGTTGTTCAGTTGCCTGTAGTCAACACAAAACCGTGTGCTTCCATCTTTCTTCTTAACAAGAACCACTGGAGAACACCACGGACTGGAGGACGGACTAATGACCTTCTTCTTTTTCATGTCTTCGAGCAATTCTTCAACTTCTTTCTCCTTAGCGATTGGGATTCTCCTTGCTCTCTGTCTAATAGGTCTTTCGTCCCCTGTATCAATTCTGTGTTGCACTAAAGATGTTCTGCCTAAGTCCCCTTCTGCATTTGAGAAGATGTCAGCATATTTCACCAGCAACTGTTTAACCTTGATCCTCTCCAAGTAAGATAAGTCATCCTGGATCTCACTTAACAAGTCAGTTACAGTTGAATTATCGACTTTCACTTTGACTTTCCCATTTGGAGAATGACAGCTCCTCATCCAGACTACTTCTTCACACTGACCAACTACTTCACCCCGCTTAAGCTGTACATCTTCTTGGTCAAGGTTGACTACCTTCACTATTGCCGTCTTGTTGCTTGTAACCAAAGTTCTTGCTGTCAGAAATTTCCTTGGCCCGTTCTTCCCTGTCTCTTCAATCAACACACAACGATGCCTCTTCTTCTCGCTGTCTACAGGTAACATCACCGGAACCAACTTCTGAGAACGCGCAGGAATATTGATGGTTTTCAAGCATTTCACTTCACCGACGGGACCACCCAGTATAAAGATTTCTTCCTGGCCACACTTGAAAATTCCTCTCGTTATGTCAATCCGGCAGTTATATTTCTTCATAAAGTCCAGTCCTAGTATGCATTCATCCATTATCTCAGCCACAATGACTTGATGAGTATACGACGTCTCGCCAACCATCATCCTGACTGAGAGTTCACCAAGGACAGGTATTCGCTGGCCAGAGGCGGAGAGTAGCCGACACTTAGTATCTCTGCTATACTTGATATTCGCTGCTTTCACCAGTGCCGGATTGATCACCGTTCTAGACGCTCCAGTATCAAGGGTCATCTTACAGTCTTGATCATTGACACAGCCCAATATCACCAAACTGTTCCCGTTACAGGCTTGTGAGATGGTCATTGTCGGGGCTTTCTCCTCTCTAGCCAGCACCTGCCCCCCGGTCCTGGCTAATGCTCGTTTCTCTGCCTGCCTCTTTTCTTCCTTCCTCAGCGGGCAACTTAATCTCAAATGGCCCCTTTTCCCGCAGCCATAACAAATCGGTCCAGTACTCCTTCCGACGGGTGCTTTAATGACCTTGACGTCCTCATTTGCTTCCGCAATCTCACGAAGTCGATGAGTTTGGCGCGTATCCTGGCGGCAAGCTTCAACTTCTAGAGCGTTCGCCAAGGCATCCTTGAGAGACGTGTGGTGTTGAAGTCTCACCGCTGTTCTCACTTCGATATCTCTGATGCCGTCGACGAATGCTTGCACCAGGTTCATTTCCACCGTCTTCGGATCTACACTGGGATAGGCCTTGCGGACGAGCTTCTCGATTTCAAGGGCCCACTGCTGAAGTCCATCTCCAGAACGCTGGACCCTATCACGCAGCTGAGCGCGGAACACGTGCTCCAGGTGTCGCTCTCCATAGCGAGACTCCAACGCATCCAGCAGGTCCTTGAAACCACCACTCGAAGTCGGCAGCGCCTCTATTACTGACAGTGCTTGACCTCGGAGCGCCACCGTCAGTGCAGTCAAACACTGTTCATCAGTCCAACCATTGGCAGCCGCAACAGTCTGGAACTGATGTCTATACGCCGACCAGGATGTTGTTCCGTCGTAGGGAGGAACCTTCACACGAGGACCATGGACAGCTACTACATTCTCACCGGAGACAACCTTGACCGGTCGTGATTCAAGCTGCAGAACCCTTTTCTCCATTCCGCGGAAGTCGGTCTTCATGTCATCGATATCTTTCTCAATAGTGGTTACCTGCTCCTTCATCTGCTCTACGTCTTTTTCCACAGTAACCACCCGACCACTGACTTCATTGACCGCAGTGAGAACTTGTGAGAACTTAGTTTGCTGTTCCTCGCGCAACTCACGAACTTCTTGTTTCACAACACCCTGTACCTCCGAATGTATGTTTTTTTTAACATCCTGTACCTCCGAATGTATGTTTTTCACAACATCCTGTATGCTTTGTTGTGCTTCACGCATGCTTTGAAACATTTCAACTATCATCGTCAAGTCAGTATTAGTTGCGGCCGCCGGCGCCGTTGATGTAGACGGCGCGTTAGTCACCGCGGACGTCTCCTCTGGAATGTCACTCCGAGGGTTCGTGACCGATGAACTCATTTCCGACAGCTGTTCACCCTCTGCGGCTTTCTGAGCGCGTGTCTTCACACCCTCTCTTCCGTCTTCCTTCGGCATAACTGGCATCTTCAAATCCCACTTCTGACACCAATTGTTACGTACCGGGTTCTTAATTTGATAAATACCAGTCACACTTTCGTGCAATAAGGTGTAATTATATTTATTGACCAATAACGCACTTTACACAACACAACAAACACTATCGATAATTAACTATCGATACTCGCACTAATTAACAACACTAATTTACTCCGTTATAGTAACACTGTCCACACCGTTAAGCTTATTTCCGTAATCCGTATATCACTGCACTGTCGTATTTAATTTCTTCGCTCTAGTATTTCGCTTGTTCTCGCTTTAGTTCTTCGCACTCCAATAACTCCGTAGCACGCGTCGCTCTTTATATATGCCAAATCTCAAATACGCGAATATTACAGAAAGTTCTAGTACCACATTCTCGAAAAGTCGATATTCGAGAAACATCTAGTAATTCCTTTACTTATTAGAATACTAGTAACGCCATCTGTTATCTAGTAGTGGTAAATCCTATCTCCTACTTGCGAACAGATGTCGTAACAATATCCATATGTATACAAGACAGAGGGGAAGCGAGAGAAGTATGATTGATTTTGTGATAGTTGATGAAAGGCTGAGAGCAAAGGTTGTTGACACCAGGGTCTATAGGGGCACGAACGTTGGCACAGATCACTTTCTCGTTATATCACGATTAAGGGGTCTGTGTACGCGTTGGCGTCACAGGCCTAAAGTGTCAACAACGGATTTTGCGAGAATAAAAGTGGAAAAACTGCAAGAAGATGAAAATATCAGAGATGAATACGTGAGGAAATTGGATGATAGACTAAGTTGCGTGGAGATGAAGGATGAAATGGAAATAGAAGAAGTATGGGATGTGCTCAAAGCGACGATGGTTGAATGTGCGACGGAAGTTTGTGGAGTGTGTAAAAGGTCAAATAGACCACCAACAAGTTGGTGGGATAAAGTTGTGAAAGAGGCGGTTGGAGATAAGAAGAAAGCGTGGTTAGATTTACTAGCGATTAAAGCTAGTAAACGGATGAATGCGAGTGTAACTGACGATGTAGTGCAGAAAAGTGAAGATGAATATAAGAGAGTTAAGAATGAGGTGAAGAAGAAAATAGAAAAGAAAAAGCGGGATTTGCAAGAGTGGTGTGAGAGGAAACTTTCTGATAATTTCCGGGATAACCAAAAGTTATTCTGGAAGTATATCCGGAAGGAAAAGGGAGTTTCCCAAAACACGAGAGTGAGTGTAATAAGAGATGAACAGGGTGAATTGGCGACGGATGAAAGTAGCATGAAACGGGTATGGAAGAATTATTTTGAGGGACTGTTTGAAAAAGAGGATGCATCCATTTCTCCGCCAATCGACAGTAATGTTGATTGGAACGAAGAGATGGGTGATTTCAGTGACAGTGAGATTAGTATGGAAGAAATAATGAAAGCAATGAAAAGTGTGAAAGTAGGGAAGACGGCAGGGTATGATAGGATTACTATCGAAATGCTGAGGGCTGGTAAAGGGTTGGTGGCTTCTTGGTTGTACTTCCTTTTCCAAAAATGCTGGTCGAGTGGCAAAGTTCCACGAGATTGGTGCAAGGCTGTGATTGTGCCTCTATATAAAGGAAAGGGGTCACACCAAGAGGCTAAAAACCACCGCGGCATCAGCTTACTCAGCATTGTTGGTAAATTGTATGCTAAGGTACTGATTGAAAGAGTGATGAATGAAACTGATGAGAAAATATGGGATGTGCAAGCGGGATTTAGGAAAGGAATGGGATGTATGGATCAAATCTTCTCTCTAAGGAGCATCACCGAAAAGTTCTTAGCTAAGAACCAAAAGGTGTATTGCTCCTTCATTGATTTAGAGAAGGCGTATGATAGGGTGGTAAGAAAGTGTTTATGGGAGGTGTTATCCAAGTTCGGTTTGGGGAGTCAACTTATACGTGCATTGGTATCACTCTATGAGGATTCTAGTGCATGTGTAAGAGTAAACGGGGAAAACACTGACTGGTTCGGAATCTCTGGTGTCCGACAGGGATGTGTAGCTTCTCCGTGGCTCTTCAATTTGTTCATGGATGACTGTTTGACAGAGTTGCGTGAAAGTGATTATGGACTAAGAATGGGTGGATTCATCATTAAATGCCTCTTGTATGCTGACGATCAAGTGCTACTTGCATCATCGGCAGAAGAGTTGCAAGAGATGATGAATATTGCATGTGAGTCTTTTGTAAGAAAGGGAATGAGGGTGAATGTGGATAAGACCAAAACGATGGTTTTTGAGAGACAGGAAGATGTGACAGAATGCGTGATTGCGATTGATGGTAAGGATGTGGAACAAGTGAAGGAGTTTGTATATCTGGGAAGTTTGTTTACAAGGGATGGAAAATGTGATGATGACATTGAAAGAAGAGTGAAAAAGGGCAATGCGGTAAATGGAGCAATGAATAGCCTAATGATCAGTCAATCGGTGTCTGAAAAGGCCCGAATGTCTGTGCATGATGCTGTTCTTGTTCCTACGCTTATGTATGGAAGCGAATGTTGGGTGTGGCAGAAGAAGCATGAGAGCAGAGTGAATGCAGTAGAGATGAGGTCCCTCAGAAAATATGTAATGTTAGATTGTGTGACCGAGTGAGAAATAGTGTTATTCGTGAAAAGTGTGGTGTGAAAGATGATATTGTAAGAAAGATAGAAAAAGGAATGTTGAGATGGTTTGGGCACATAGAGAGGATAGATGATAGAAAATTGGTAAAAGGGATCTATCGAGCTAGTGTGGATGGTAATGTTAGTAGAGGACGACCACGGAGAACACACTTGGACCAAATTGAGGGTGTGCTCAAAAAGGCTGGCGTCCGAAGTATGAAGAATAAAAGAGCATGTATGAAAAGATTGATGGATGTAAACGAAGCTAGAGAGGTTTGTCAGGATCGTACGAAGTGGCGATCGATAGTCTCTGCCTACCCCAATGGGAATTAATGGCGTGAGTATATGTATGTATGTATGTATGAACCATCATAAACCAAAGTAAGCCGCAATAACCCAGAAAAATTTTGATTAACCCGTGGTTAAACTTTCTATGCGTGATTGCGATTGATGGTAAGGATGTGGAACAGGTGAAGGAGTTTGTATATCTGGGAAGTTTGTTTACAAGGGATGGAAAATGTGATGAAGATATTGAAAGAAGAGTGAAAAAGGGTAATGCGGTAAATGGAGCAATGAATTGAATAGCCTAATGACCTGTCAATCGGTGTCTGAAAAGGCCCGAATGGCTGTGCATGATGCTGTTCTTGTTCCTACGCTTATGTATGGAAGCGAATGTTGGGTGTGGCAGAAGAAGCATGAGAGCAGAGTGAATGCAGTAGAGATGAGGTCCCTCAGAAAATATGTAATGTTAGATTGTGTGACCGAGTGAGAAATAGTGTTATTCGTGAAAAGTGTGGTGTGAAAGATGATATTGTAAGAAAGATAGAAAAAGGAATGTTGAGATGGTTTGGGCACATAGAGAGGATGGATGATAGAAAATTGGTAAAAGGGATCTATAGAGCTAGTGTGGATGGTAATGTTAGTAGAGGACGACCACGGAGAACACACTTGGACCAAATTGAGAGTGTGCTCAAAAAGGCTGGCGTCCGAAGTATGAAGAATAAAAGAGCATGTATGAAAAGATTGATGGATGTAAACGAAGCTAGAGAGGTTTGTCAGGATCGTGCGAAGTGGCGATCAATAGTCTCTGCCTACCCCAATGGGAACTAATGGCGTGAGTATATATGTATGTTAAACTTTCCCTTTTTTTCGTATTTTTTTGTTTTAATAATCATTTATATTAAACAAACATATTTATTGCCGCTTTGTGTCTATTAATTATGCTTTTAATTTATGCTTTAAAGTACTTTGGACAAGGAGTAAAGATAGAACTTAACATAAAGTTCAATAAAATGTGCGTGGGAAGTTGTTTCGTCAGTATATGATTGAAAGTTTCACTCCTTATTTTTCAGGACCTGATACTGCACTTAAGGAATATGGATCATATGTATAGTGAACACATTAGTTTCATTGAATGCGGAATTTTCGTAAAAAGGGTTACAAAGTTTTTGCTTCACGTATTAATATTAAATTACGAGTGAAAATGATTGTAATAAAAGAATGGTTGGTAATGGGTCTCGCTCGGGCCACATCGCTTGCAATCACTAAAAAGTGAGCAATTCACTTCAAAAACAGATAATGTCTGGCCACATCGTGTTACTACTTACTTGCTATTATTTCGACAAAGCGTTCCATAGCCATGCCGCATGGCGGGGGAAGTATCTTAAATACTTTAGATAAAGATTTTAAATGAAATAAAAACTTCATTCTTATTTTTTGTATTTATTTATATCATAGATTTTTAAATAAACGCCTTCTAAAGTGGGAATCGATCATAGCGATAAACATGTGTTTTTCTATTTCTATAACGATGGAAAGCATTTTCCATAAATATAATTTTTCAGTCACCACTAAATTAGGAATTAAATGATTTTTATCGAAATCCATTTTTTCAGGTTTTGACAAATCAAAATATTGCTGACGTTGCCATATATATAAATTTAATTAAAAATAGAATAATCAAATTTTATCACAATTTGTAGCACAAATTACAAATAAATAAAAGAAAGAAAAATTTCGACACAGGCGGGAATCAGGGACTTTATTTATTAGTAATAATCCCCACATGAGGTTTTCATGAAAAAAAAAAACATTAAAAAAAAGCACAAATTACGTTAATGGAAATTATAAATTTTGTAATATAATACATTAAAAACAATTATGTTATGTAATAATGAAAGATATATAGTCACATAAGCAAGAAAAGGCTATGATGTACAATAGTTTCTATTCCATTCTAATAGGTATACAATTTATTGTACTTATCTGCATGCTGAAGATATATGCCCAGGAATATCTAGCTGAACATTAAATTTTGTATGCCTATATTGTGTATGATTGTATTTTGTTTTATTTTCTAAATAAATTAAGTAGAAGACCAAGAGATTGCAGATATTTAGTCATCTAGGCTCTGTAATGGTACAAATAAATAAATCCAGAAACTAAAACCTAAAGAATAACTTATGGCCTGAAATACCGTCAGCTTCCGTTAACTTAGTATCTAGTTAGTCTAGTTCTTCATTATAACTTATTGGAACACGTATTTCACTCACATTGGATTTTCTATGTTTTGAACCATATCATCTTTCACACCACACTTTTCACGAATTATATGGTTTCTCACTCGATCACATAATCTTACATTACAAATTTTTATGAGGAACCTCTTCTCTACAGCACTTACTCTGATCTCATGCTTCTTGTGCCACACCCAACATAACCATAGGAACCAGACAGCATCATGCACTGCCATACGGGCCTTTCTGAATACCGACTCACTAGTTAGTATTCTATTAAACGCATTATTATATTAAGACCCTTTTCACCCTTCTTCCGTTATCTTCATCGAGCTTTTCATCCCTAGCAAACAATCTTCCCAATAATGAGTTATCGATCTATCTATATACAAACGCTTTCAATAGTTCTACTTTCTTACTTTAAATCTCAATCACTCATTATTACATATTCACCCCTCTCCCAAAAACGATGGTAGGTAATGGTTTTCTCTTCCTCCTAATTCCCTTTCTTTCAAAAGACGCCTATGCAATATTCATCATGTATTGTATTTCTTCCAATGAAGATGCAAGTAACACTGGATTGTCAGCATAAAAGTGACATTTATTGATGAATCCGTCTATTCTCAGTCTATAATCACTTTCACGCAACTTTGTCTTTCAGTCATCTATGAAGAGCCACAGACAAACTACACATCCCTGTCCCCCTAGAGATTCCAAACCAGTCTATGTTTTGCACTAGAATTCCTTTTAGAGTGATGCCAATGCATATAATAAAATATAAAATAATACTACAATTAACTAATAATACAACATATTTTTTATTAAATTACATTTACGATATCACATAACAACACATACTATGCATATATTTTTGGAATGGTATTGTAATTACCTTAATTTTGTGGTATTTTAAATATAACCATGGCGATGTCAAGTCTCTTTTAGCTATACCTCAATAGTGTAATTGTGACTATTCGCATTAAAGTTATGGTGGAACAGACCATCAAACACCCCTACCTACCTACCTACATACCGGTCATACACATTACCCTAGTATTCGCTTTGCGATAGACGGGTATCCAAATGAACAACCCATTTTTTTATATATTTGTAGCCATAATCATCGGTTGTTTTAAAAATAATATTGTTTGATATCTATGTAAAGTGTCATGTAAAATTGACATTTCAATAATAAAACTAAGAAAATACTAGGAGGATAAAAATAGTATATGTTATCTAACGTCCTTAGTAACTTTATAAAGTCGATTAATTAGGGGAATATTTTACGACAACAAAATGTTTAATTAGTAGTAGGGAAAAATTATCGATACTCAATTATACTTTAAAATTATTTGTAACGTTATTCTGTCACAGTTTTATAAATTTCGACAAAGAAAAACGTTATTCTCTCTTTTTAATTTGCAATATTAATTCAAAATCATTCTTGCACAAAACATTTTTTTTGTTTGTTTGTTTATTATGTTTTTGCACGTATTTTTTGTTGTAAACATAGTTAATATTATATGAGGAAACCAACATGGCTGCTTCCTGCTAACTCCTTTCAACAAACATGTAGTTTCAAATTGTAAGCAGCCTTTGTTTTTTTTTTACATTATTAATACCAAAATATATGTCAAAGTTGTGTCAAACTAGTACCTCTGCCATCCCTTCAGGAACATACGGGGCGTGCAATCTACGTAATATGATGTTTCAGTTGAGCAGCGAGTAGCGCGTGACACACTGTTATAAATATAACTATTTCACGTCACTAGTACACGTGTATGCATGCTCGTAATTGGCTATGGAAAAGATTAGGAAAATTTCTATTGCATTTACTGCATTTATATTTTATACCTAATATTTTAAAAAAGCCGGGCGCATCATTTGAGAAGAATATCAGAGCATGTTCTAGAAAATAAGCAAAGTAGCCTAAATAAAATACATATGTATAAATATCATAACATGGCATCAACACTATGTTGACATGCAAAAACAGCAATAGCTGTGCACGTACGATTTATGATGCTAAATATAATAATTCGCTTTTTGAGTGCAAAGATACGAGTAACCAAAGTGCAAACATGAAAAACCTTGAAATGATTATAGTATTTTTACGCAATAAGAGGCGGATTAGAATTTACACGACTTTAATGTTCTTTTTCGAATCGGTATAACAACCTTTAAGAACGAAAGATAGACATACTTTCAGCATAAACTTGAATGAATGTAGATGATATTTCTTAGTAAACAATTACGAAAAACCAATTAAGGAAATTCATTACTTTTTCTTTATTAAATGTTTGCGTAAATCGATAAATAACTGGAAAAAAATAAAATAATAATTGTATGATTGATTGTTATGTTAGCTATCAGAACTACAATTAATAGTTGAGTTAATATCACTGAATTCAAGACACAAGCATGTCTGATCATCAGCGTAAAATATACCACGTAATAGTCAGCTTATTAATTACTTTTTCCTAGACGTAGTGAAAACTAAAGATTACGAGATAGCAGTCGAGATGAAGTGACTGAAAACAACCAGTAACAAGATTAAGAAAACTAATAAATAAATAAATAAGTTCATAATTTTGGCTGCGGTTGCACACTACCTCGCTAACTAACTCTTTTTTTCTGCGGATTTGGGGCTTTTATAGAGATCTTCCTAGAAGCGCCGTACGAGGCGACTAAGGCTGTGGGGCCATTTAAGTCGCTGTGGGGCCATTCAAGTCGCTGTGGGGCCATTTAAGTCATTGTTGGGCGATTTAGCTGGAAAACCATCACTCTATTCTTATCCATCATTACATTCGATACATCTGACAGTCGTTAAGGAATTTCCAATTCTCTGGCTGCCCCTTCCTATAATAAGATAAACTAACAAAACAAAAAAAAACGGTCAATCAATGTTTTACGCTATTCGATAGTCAAACATTTTTGTCCCCCTCCCTCAAGGTATAATTTCATGGGTATATGAAATTTCCGTTGCCCGGTTTCATATTTCTTTAGTCTCTGGTGTTTTAGTTCTGAGAATCAAGACGTCCCACGCAAATCACGACAAATGGCAACAGCAAGCTACGGCTGCCCATCCCCTTAGCTATATCATAGCTGATGTTCACTAATTCTATTCCTTTATACGGTTCACAAAATCATTGTTAAAGTATTAATGACTGACCGTTTTTTATGTGCATAGGAAACTATAACTTCGTATAGGTTTCGCGAGTCTTACTGATAACGTTTCTCACATTTTCACAAAGTTCTTGATTTGCTTTGAACGTACATACATGTCAGCTAATCTTTATTATATTTTCTCACTCATGATGTATTTCTCTGACGTAAATGTATAATTGTAATATTAAAGATACGATTTCTTATCTAGCTTCTTTCTTATCTCGTCGTCAAGATTATAATTATCAATTATAATTTTTATTTCGATTTTGTCAAGACTCGTTAATAGTGTTTATTTTCTTAAATCTTGATAAAATAAATATGCATGTTAAGCTTCATTACAATGACGGCATTAGCATGAAAAGGCAGTGTTTCAGACAGAGATGTGAATTCATAATTCATAATACATTTTAGGTAATATTGATCAATAATAGTGTATATCAATGGTAGTCTGTAATGAATAACCTAATATAACGATTAGGTATTTGAAATCTGTGGAAACACTTAACACGATTATAGTTTAATTAGAATGTTTTTTGTTCATGAAAACCTCATGTGGGGTCGAAATTTGTCTTTGCTTTATTTATTCTTTGTTTATTACGGTTATACTTTCCCTAGTTATAGTGGCCTACATACAATCTGACGTTTAGGTAAATATAATTTTAGGACTGTTCTGACTGACTCATCTCATCACAATTCAAAGATTGCCATGACCTTAAATAACTTCTATTAAATTAATTCCTGGTTTGTAGAATTATAAATGAAAGATATCTGACTCCATAGATATTTTATATTGAAGTAATTTACAAGATGCGTTTTGCTTGGTATATGAATACAAGATTTACAAGGTAATGAATGGAATGAAAAGAATGAAAGATGGTTGACAGCTAGTTGCGCTAGTGATGTGCCGCTAGTGTTGTATCACGGCGGTACATACTCCGGGGGCGGGCTACGGAGAATGTTATGTGGAGACTTCTTCGGTTTCGGTAATTAATGGCACAATGTATTTAATGCCTCTTCTGTATGAGCCATTTGACGTCCTCACCTCTGCTACTCTCGCTACATTGTCGGGTCCCGGAAACAAGGCAGTGATGCGCCCCGTTTTCCAACTCATTGGAGGCATGTTTTCATGCTTCAACAGAACAAGATCTCCTATTTGAAGCTCTCTTGAAGGAACGCGCCATTTTTGTCTGTGCTGCATTTCTGTGATGTATTCCTTCTGCCAGCGATTCCAAAAATGTTGCCTGATGTGTTCTAATCGCTGATATCGGTTTAAACTATTCAGTTTAAAATTTTCTAAGCTTGGAGATGGCATCGATAATAATGCTCTACCAATCAAAAAATGTCCCGGGGTTAAGGGTTGGAGGTCGTTTGGATCAGAGGAAAGAGGACATAGAGGTCTGCTATTAAGAATAGCTTCAATTTGATTAAATAACGTTGCCATTTCCTCGAAAGTTAAATGCGTATTTGATAATATTCGTTTGGTATAGTACTTAGCTGATTTAATTGCTGATTCGTGATAACCTCCGAAATGTGGAGAATAGCTTGGTTGGAAGTGGTATTTGATTCCATCTTCAGCCAAAAAGTTCGTTATATAAGAAGAATGTGAATTTATAAAATTACCTATTTCTCTAGCAGCACCAACAAAATTGCGGCCGTTGTCACAGAATATTTCTAACGGCTTGCCTCTACGCGATATAAAGCGACGTAGCGATAAAATGAATGCTTCTGTGGATAATTCACTAACAGCTTCCAAGTGCACGCATTTGTAACGGAAGCAAATAAATAAACAAAGATAACATTTGGTGATCTTACACCCTCTACCTTTTCTGTCAGTAATCCAAAATGGTCCGGCAAAGTCAACACCAACACTTGAAAATGGAAACCCGGGGTCAACCCGCTGTTTGGGTAACGAACCCATGATAGGCGATATAGTTTCTCCTGCGATTCTCCTACAAGTAATACATTGCCTCGCTACTGTGCGAGCCAAATCCCTGCCAGCAATAGGCCAAACAAACTCTCTGATTGAAGAAAGCAGTAACTGAGGACCAGCGTGAAGAAGACGAAGATGCTCTCGTTGGAAAAGTAACTTAGCTAATCTATGTTTCGAATGCAGTAACATGGGATGGCGCTTATCAAAGGAATACTGTGAATAGTTAAGACGCCCTCCTACTCTTAATATATTTTTATCATCAATAAATGGATTTAAGCTAAGTAAAGTATGCTTTGGAGGTAGTGTTTTTTTGTTGTTACGCAACAAATTAAGCTCTTTAGTGAATATTTCTTCCTGTGCTAACTTGACTAAACTTTCAAGCGAATTTGATAACTCGTCAGGCTTCAGAATACCACTTTTTTTATTTTTAGGATTTTTTGTGTTATTAATAAATCTAAGGACATAGGCAAATGATCGTTGTAAATAATTAAGATTAGAATATTTATCGAAGTTTAATAAGTTATTGTTTGTGCTTTTTGTAAATAAAATGTGATTGTTTTGTAGAATGTTTGTATGATTGTTTGGCAGAGTGTCATGATCAAGAACACAATTATTAAATGTTTGCTTGTGCGCTTGTGTCACAACAGGCCATGATAATTCATCTTGTATAAGAAATGATGGCCCATTCCACCATATACTCAAGTTAGTAATATTGATAGGCAAAATACCACGGGAGGCGAAGTCAGCGGGGTTGTGCTCTGTTGGCACGTGGCGCCAGTGGGAGCTATCTGTTAGTTCTAGTATTTTAGCGACTCTATTAGCCACATAAACATCCAGTTTTTCGAGCGGTTTGCGCAACCAGGCGAGGACAATATTAGAGTCAGTCCAAAATATTTTACGGCTGATCACACATCGCAAAGAGTGACATGCGGCGGCCGCGAGTTGTGCCCCCAGCAGACATGCGTTTAGCTCTAGCCGCGGAATCGTGGTCGGCTTTACCGGTGCTACTCTTGCCTTAGCACACAGTAAATGGATTGCTACCGAGCCATGTTTGTCTGTAGATTTTAAATAAACACATTGTCATGTTCCATAAGCTACTTTAGAAGCGTCAGAAAAGCAATGTAACTCTATGTTGACAGGGTTATTGCATAAAGCGTGCCTTGGAACAAAAATATTTTTTAGACTCTCAATGGAGTCTATGAATGTGCGCCATAGATGAGTTATGTCCTTTGAAATAGGTTCATCCCAATTTATTTTGTCAATCCATAATTTTTGCAATATTAACTTTGGTTTAATAGTAACAGGACTTATAAGACCTAACGGGTCAAAGATTTTACACGAATCGGACAATATCGTACGCTTTGTTGGTAAATCTTTAATAAATTCGTAAGTACTAGGATACTGAATGTAATCATTATTTGGATCCCAGCCTATTCCTAAGGTATGTGGTGAATTACTAATTATTAAATTTTGTTGAGGATTTGTATAATTTGTTAGAAGCAAAGGAAAATTAGTTCGGTACTTACGTAAAAAGAAACATCCCTTTAACAGGCATTTTTCCATTGAGTTTTTTATATATAATAGATCTTCGGACGAATCACTTCCGGTGAGTAAATCGTCAACTAGGAAATCATTTTGTATGATTTGTTTAATTTTATTGTCAAGGCAATCTTCTCCTAACTGCCAAAGGCAACGTATTTGAACGGGTAATTTTCCGCAAGTCGACGTCTTTTGTGCGCCTGTTTTGCGTGATGAAGGGATGGCACTACTCTAGCCATCCCAGCTCACCAAGGAAGTTCAGGATCCCCCTAATATCCTTGAACACCTCAGGGAGCGACCTGGCGTCACCCAGGTGTGTTACCCTGTAATCCGCTACGCCTGTACACTCGAGGAGCACGTGCGCAGCTGTTTCCTCCTTCTCCATGCATGCTCTGCACAAAGGGCTATCTGTAACACCTAAAGTAAACAAGTGTTTGTTAAAAGGGCCATGCCCCGTGAGGGTGGCTGTGATCCAACTAATTTGTTTTTTGTTAAGTTTAAATAGTTTGTTAGTAAGTTTCTTGTTGAACCTGGGTAAAGCTGTTTTGGCTTGACTGCAGCCGCTTTCCGAGGACCAACATGCGTCCCACTTACCTCGTATGGCCTTACGGACTATAGTTTTTAACTGATCGTTTGGTAGAGGCAGACATGGTTCTGGGCCTGTAAACGGGGTATCTGATCCTCTTCTGGCCAATTCGTCTGCTGCATCATTGCCGCGTGATCCGCTGTGTCCTTTGATCCACTGTATGGTAGTTTCATTGGTTTGCCCTATCACCGTTAGGGCTTTGTGACATTCATATATGAGCCCTGATTTGCACTCGTAGCTCATTAGGGCTTGTAGGACTGATTTGCTGTCCGAGAGAATACGAATTGGAAGTTCTCTGATTTTCCTCGCTGTTACTGCTTGGGCGGCGAGTATGATTGCGAAGCATTCTGCCTGAAATATCGAATTCCAGGTGCCCATTGGTCTAGCTATTTTTATCTGCAAGTCTTCGGAGAATACCCCCGCTCCTGTGCCAGATTTAGTTTTAGAGCCGTCTGTAAATATCCTCACTTCCCTTTCATTGAGGCCTTCGTTCGGATTTTCTGTCAGCTGTATTTTGTACTTCTTGTCAAAGAGGTATAGTTTGGGTATCCTGTCGTTCACAGCTGATATTCTAGGTGTCTCTTTTACCATCCTGGTAAGGATTTCGGCGTGAGGGACTTTGTTGGATTTCCATAGTTTGTTTGCATTTAGTCTCACAGCTGAAGCAGTAGCTTCTTGCTTGATGAACAGGTGCAGTGGAGTTAAATTTAGCATTATTTCAAGGGCGGCGGTAGGGGCGGTTCTCATACATCCCGTAGCCGCTCTGCACACCAGTCTCTGAAAGCTTTGTAGTTTGCTTTGCACTGTACTTAGCTCTGTTCGTTGCCACCAGGCAACAGCGCCGTAGCAGAGTATTGGTCGTATCACAGCTGTATACAACCATATGATTATTTTTGGGTTTAGACCCCATCGTTTTCCTATCATGCTTCTGCATTGCCAGAATGCTATGCTGGCCTTCTTGAGTTTGCTCTCAATGTGGCAGCTCCAGTTTAATTTGCTATCAAGGATTACTCCCAGGTATTTTACAGTCGGTGAGAGCGTCAGTCTCTTGTTGAAAAGCTTAGGTAAGTTGTAGTTTTCTATTTTTCGCTTATTGGTGAACATTACAAGCTCGGTTTTGTCCGGATTCACTGTCAGCCCGTGCCTTATGCACCACCTCTCTACTATTCGCAAGGCTGATTGCGTTACGTCACAGACTATACTTGCATATTTACCAGTTATCAGAATAGTAATATCATCAGCATATCCTATCGTGTAGAAATGTCTACTGTTGAGTTCTGAGATAAGGTCGTTCGCCACCAGGTTCCAGAGCAGCGGAGAGAGTACGCCACCCTGCGGACAACCTTTCACTACTTGAACCTTAGTCTGGTCTTCCGACACTATCACTCGGCTTTCAAGCATGTTTCCTATCCAGGTTGATAGCATTGGTGGGACTTGGTGCCTGTTTAAGGCTTCGTGAATGCTATCAAAATTTGTTTTATCAAAGGCTCCTTCGATGTCTAGGAAGCTTCCTAGACAGATGTTTTTATCTTTAATGGCTTCCTCTGCAACACATGTTACTGCATGTAAGGCGGATTCCGTGCCTTTACCAGCGCTGTAGGCGTGCTGGTTGGCCAAAGGCAACGTGTACTGAGATAACTTGAGCTAGATAGCCCGTATGTAACGGTGTTCAATTTAAATGATTGTATTGGATCGCCCTCATTATCACGCCAAAGTATCATTTGCAAGTGTCTATCACTATTTTGAATATTCACTTGCCTATAAAATTTGTCTATATCCCCCGATAAAACATATTTGTATTGACGAAATCGTAGCAAAATGTTAAATAGACTGTCTTGAATATGTGGACCTGTGAGTAATATGTCGTTGATAGAGTAACCTGAAGTGGTTTTTGCACTACCATTGAAAACAACGCGCAGTTTAGTAGATTCACTTGAAGGACGAACAACGGCGTGATGTGGTATGAAATAGGATTGTAAAGGGATTAATTCATCTGATAGAGATAAGTGACCTAAGTCTTTGTATTCCTGAATAAATTGGGTATATTGTTTTTTAAGATCTAAATTTTTATTGAGCCTTTTTTCTAATGATATAAATTGTTTTCTCGCCAATTGAAATGAGTTGCCTAAACAACTAGGACTCAAATGTAATGGTAGTCTTACGCAGAACCGACCATCAATGTCACGATATGTGTTTTGTTTGAATTTATTTTCACATTCGTTTTCTAGTTTAGTATAACCTTTTGTGGGTGATGATTGGGGAATTAGCTCAGTTTCCCACAACCTCGACATATTGTCATTTAAAACCTCGTTTGAGATGAATTCCTTATCATATTTGAAGGAAGTTTTAAATGACAACATGTCAAAATTGTGGGGAACTGAACGCACAGAGGTGTGATTACAATTAATAAATTTATTTAAGGAATCGCCTTTTGAATATATGGGGCCTGCCAGTATCCAACCTAATTTTGTTTTCTGCATGATAGGTGATCTGGGGCCTAAAGATATCTGTTCATTCTCAATTAAATTCCAAAATATGTCTGCTCCTATTATCAAATCTACTGGGGCAGATGTGTTAAAAGTAGGATCAGCAAGATTAATGTAATTTGGAAAATTAATTTGTGAACTATTGAATGTGTCATGTGGTATGTTGCCAGTTAGCTTGGTCAACACTAGGCATGACATTTGTGCTAAATAGTTGCAGTGCTTTGATTTTATTTCTATAGCACATCTTTCTAAGGAATTGGAAGTGAAAAGGTTACCCACGCCTATAATATTTATATGGGTAGGCTGAGGAGTCAATTTTAGTCTATCTCGCACATCTTCCGTGATAAGTGAAGATTGACTCCCGCTATCCAATAAAGCACGAATAGTTATGTGCGTCTTAGTGATTGGATTATAAATATCTACCAGAGCAGTGGATAATAATACATTACTTGGTTTGTTCGAGTTTATAGACATGCTAATTATGTCTTGTGTGACGGAACCATCATTGGGCTCATTAGGCACCACGGTGTTAATAAAAGACGTATTTTGAGCCTGAGAGTCATCCCTATGCAATAAAGTGTTGTGACGTCGCTTGCAAATATTACATGAGTGGCGTACCTTGCATTGATGATTGGAATGGCCCTTACGTAAACAATTAGAGCATAATGAGAGTCGAGCTACCTCGGCAGCCCTGCGCTCGGCAGGCAGAGACTGGAACGACGGGCAGCTGTATATACGATGACTGCCGCCACATAAAGGACACACGACATTCGATGAGGCATCAATTGCTGAAATTGAGAGCGATTTTGTTTGAGACCTTTCTTGTTTTTGAAACAATGGCTGAGCATAAGGTTTAATGAAATTAGAATTTGAATATTTATTACTATTGACAGACTCAAAAACATCAGCTCTAGCCTTTAGAAACTGGAAAAAATCGTTTAGCGAAGGGGAATTAGTAAAATTGTTTTTATGTTCCTCCCATTTGAAATTTGTGTTGTTGTCAAGCTTTGCTGATACTAAATGTATGATTAACGTGTCCCATGAAGTAGTTGGTTCACCTAACGAGTTTAACGCTCTTAAGTTTTTCGAAATATGATCTATTACGAACCTTAAACTCTTAGCAGAATCCTTTGCTTGCACTTGGAAACTCAGAAGTGAATTCAAATGAGTTTTAATTAATTGTTTTTTGTTATCGTAACGTTCACACAGAAGTTGCCACGCTTCTTTATAATTACTTGTAGAAACTTCTAGATTAGATAAAACTAAGGCTGCCTCACCTTCTAAATAAGAAATTAAATAGTAAAATTTGTGTATTGGCTTCAACTTGTTATTATTATGAATAAGGGATGAAAATGTGTCACGAAATTCCAACCATTTCTGATATGATCCGTCGAAGTTTGATATTTTAATAACAGGCAATTTAAAACTTACATTGCTGTTGTCATAAGAATGACTGCACTTAGACTGTATTTCAGTTGTTGAGTCACCCCTTTTCTCTGTTAGAAATAATTTTGACTGCGCGATCAAAAGAGCAAAGTCTGATTCAAAATCATCGCGTATATCAATTTCATTTTGCAACTTAGAAGGATTTAATATTTCAATATTTGATTGGAGTTCATGAAAAGAAGTAGAAAGCAGTGAAAACTTATCTATTTTCTCCAAAAGTATATATAAATCCGTTGGAGAAACTACTTCCGAGTCAAATAATTTCTTTAAATAGTTTTTGTATTTTGTAATTTGACCCTTTATTGAACTACGTTTTGTGACAAGGTCTTTGTAATCAGTATCAGTATTCTGAGTCATTTTAAATGTAGTCTCAGACGATGGTTTGGTAGTTGATTCTCCCGCTTGAGACATATGGTAATGCAAAATCTAAATAGTATTTATCTACTAGTAAGTGTGTAAAAATAACTAATTAGCTCGTATAAATAAAAACCGTAAAACTTAACTTCAAATATGCTCCACACTCCGGCCGCTAACACGATTCAACTCAACACTATAACGCGCGCGAACGTTCTTAACGCCAATGTTGGGTAGACAGAGCGCTCACTGAAATGCGGAGAACAGGAAAGACACTACTAACGCAACACTAATTACACTGTTACGAGTTGTATAAAACCTTTTCTATTATGAATATTAAGACTTCGAATGAAATGATTCAGCAAAAATGAAAAGAAAAAAATATTTGAATATACCCACAATAAAAAAATGTTGATGGCTTAACGTATTATCAAGTATGGATAATAAAGATTTATAAAATATAAAATGTGATGAATAGGATGATTTTGGATGTGGAAAAGATAGTGAATGATATGAAAAATAAGGATGGGACACTTTCCTGGCAACTGCGATGATCCTTTGATGGCTTTGTTCTAGCTCCTGATTATCGGTTGTTCTCCTCAGAGCAATCAGTGAAAATTGTCCTCCGTTTATCACGTCTGGTGGTCACCAAAATAACTTGGCAGAAGTACTTGCCTCTTTGAAATTTTACCTTTGTTATACTTTTAGCGCTGCTTACAATTGGATAGAGTCAACATCACAAATCAAAGAACCACAAATTTAAAATAATGTATTATTAGTTAAAAATTGGTTAAATGTTTTGAAAAATACTTCCTATTAACGTTCTTATCACGTCATTAGTGCCAATAAGTGTAAACTTTTTTTAAATTATTGGTCTTCATTTGAAAAACTGATTAATCGATAAATCGACCTTTTCTTCTGCAAATTACGTTTTAGCTGAAAATTCAAAAAGGTCTTCAAAGTTGAGACGGGTAATTATGGTCAAAAAACAGATGCTGTTTACTTATAATGTCAAAACCGATCAATATATGTTACCGTAAAAGCTCGAACTAACGTAAATCTTAAGATTTAAGTGTAAGTCCCAAGACTTCCTAAGATTTACCGACATGAATTGGTGAATGCACGTATTTCTGAAAATACGGCGATTTATTCAAGCTTTTACCATTCAAATTCAGTATATACTAGGTTTTACCACTCTCAGGTGGTAGATATTGGTCTCAGGAATTAAACCAACATCTGTTTTTGTAAGGGTCTTCAGCATAGGTTTTGTTAGTTTTTCACAATATGTAATATAGCTACCTTCAGAACTCGTATGCTGTGCGCAGAATAAACCAACACCTACTAAGCTTTATTTTTGCCGTAACAGTTTTTAGGAAATCAATTGCTGAAACATAAATGCATACAGACAGTCAAGACCACTTGTTAGGTTATCGTATTTTACCACTCGGTTACGAAATCCTAAAAAGAGAAAAACATATACTAACCGATCCTTACTGAAACCCACTACAGAGTAGCTGGTACTTATCACTGTTTTTATTCACTATTCAATCGCAAATGCTACAATATCCTATTAATATCATAAATGTGAAAGTTTAGATGTTTCGATGTTTGTGTGTTTGGGGTACAAAGGCTTCTCAATTACAGAATGTATACGAATGAAATTAAGCAGAATGCTAGATAATGACCCAAATTGTAACATAGGATACTTTTTATCCCGGAAAAATTTTACAAATAAAATATTTACGCCCGATTGAACTCAGAGTACAGGAAAAATAGCCTAAAGTTTGGCATACGCAAATTCACAGGTACGAAGTCTGACGGAAAAATCTGTTATTTAAAATATAAAATTAACAAAAGTTGAGTCGAGACCGTTTCGCGAAGTCCTTACCCTCAAAATGTATTTATTAAATTCTGACGTTCAATAATTTCCATTCGGAAAGTTGTCTCAAATAGCAAACCAATTCCAATAACGCGTTAAATCTGTCTGCTTATTGCAAAAAACCAAACACACCATGTGGGAAGGTATAATAATTATCATTACTAGAAACATAATTCTGGGATTAACGCAGGAAGACTCATTAGTTCAAGGTCCGATGACAAACTATTGACCCTAAAAATTTAAACGGTTAATAATTAACTAAATTTCATTTCAACTTGATGTGCGATTTTGGTTTTGAACGTTGAAAAATCTTGAACACTGTAAGAAGATTCAGTGGATGTTCAAATTTTTTTTAAAAAGATTACGTAAAACTGGTTTAAAGCTTTGGTTATCTTACGTGCGAAAAAGTGTCGAGTGAATACTCGTTAAACTTTTACGACCTAAAAGGTGTATCTAGGCCTTTAATTATGTTTAACGTCCGCACGATAAGCAATTAATGGGGTACTTATTTCATATTTTCTTCTATATGATTTTCTCTGTCATAAAAAGACATCGTTTAAAGTATAATACATATTATCTAGATCTTTAAAAAAATCATCCTATTAGGTTGATATCACCCAGACAATACCTCTGGCATACCCTTGTTAATTTAAAACCGTTCTGACGAATGACACCGCAGTCTAGACACACATACAACTGGAGCTGTGAATAACTTAATGAACGTATCGGGATCACGAAAAGGTTAAATAGGTTAGCGTAGCACGTAATATACGACAGGCACTGCGTTCTTACTGAACCACTAGCGACCTCTATGGAGAGAGAACGAGAATAACATTTCCCTGATTATGAAACAGAGCTATACAGCTTCACTGGCTATTTTATTTAATGTAATTTATCAAAAAGACTTATTAATTAAACTTTGCCAAGTGCGAGTCGGCTCGCCAATGAGGAATTCCGTATTAGCAAGCATTGGTGAGGCAAACGATACATTGATAAGCGAGAAATAGTTTTTATATGATATAAAAACCTAGTATTTTCATGAAGTTTATTTCCATTGAATCTCACTTACTACTCCTCCATTCTTTACATTCCCGTTGAGTCTCATTGGATAACGCTTTTGAATCTAATGCCAATTTTTTTTAAATAACTAAATGGAAAATTTAAGACATAATAATAAATCATTTGAAATCATAAAAGAACTCTAATGTTTATATTTATAAAATTGGAATCTTCCAAGGTGATAAGAATAAAAGAGCATGTATGACAATAATAAAGAATATGAGGGAAGCAAGAGAGATTTGTCAGGTTCGTGCAAAATGGCGATCGATAGTCATTGCCTACCCCAATGGGTGTCAGTATAAGTAAGTAATTAGTAATGACGAAATAGGTGCGTGCTGTTCACTGGTTATTTAATGTTAAGTAACAACGACCATTACACATGTCAGAAATAATGACAAAGAGAACGTCAATATTAAATCTATAAATCATTAATTATAAATTATAATCTATCAGTAAATTTTAAATAGACATACATACATACATATTCTCACGCCGTTAGTTCCCATTGGGGTAGGCAGAGACTATCGATCGCCACTTTGTACGATCCTGGCAAACCTCTCCGGCTTCGTTTACATCCATCAATCTTTTCATACATGCTCTTTTATTCTTCATACTGCGGACACCTGCCTTTTAGAGCACATTTTCTATTTGATCCAAATGTGTCCTCCGAGGTCGTCCTCTACTAACATTACCTTCCACATTGGCTCTATATATCTCTTTCACCAATTTACTGTCATCCATCCTCTCTATGTGCCCAAACCATCTCAACATTCCTTTTTCTATCTTTCTTACAATATCATCTTTTACACCACACCTTTCACGAATCACATCATTCCTCACACGATCACATTACCTTACATTACACACTTTTCTGAGGGATCTCATTTCTACTGCATTAACTCTACTTTCATGCTTCTTCTGCCACACCCTTTAAATAGACCTACTTACTTTTTCTAAAATTTTCACGAGTGCACATTATAATTAAAACAACTATTGATTTTCGGATATTTTAATCGCGTATTATTACATTGTTTTTAAATTATATAAAAACATGGCATTTTCATAAAGTTTATTTCCATTGAATCTCACTTATTAATCCTTCATTCTTTACATTCCCGTTAAGTCTCAATAGAAAATCAATAGTTGTTTTAATTATTCCTAATTACTGCTAAACTCAAGTCTTTTTTGGTTTAATTGCGAAAAAAATGCAAATTACAGGGTAATTGATGACGCAGTAGATTTACTCATCAATTACTTACATAGCCCCATAACCTTAGTTGCTTCTCAACATTCCATGAAAATAAAAACTAAACAAGTATGCGGTAGTTTTTCCAAGCCGACATAACATATACATCAAACACTTCACCTATTTTATATAAAAAACAATTTAGTTCTTATGACAATCTATTGTTTTCACTCGTTTCATTTATAGACGTTATTTTCGGAGATTTTAAGCTAGTAGGATAGGACAATACTAAATAATTAATTGTGGGATTCAACAAAGTTCAAGTGAAACGGAAATAAATAACCTTAACAGAGCGTAAGCGTCTGGACCTAGAAAGCTGAGCTGCTTTGGCAGGTGGATAGCTGGATGATAGCAGGTGGATGCTTTAGTTTATATAAACATTAAAGAAAGAAATCCTTAAAAGTTTGACCGAAATGGAAATTACGGGAAATTTAAGTTTGTATGAAACTTTTGCAATTTCGATTGTTCTATGGTATGGATTGACAGAAATACTTATGGGAAAAAGAGATACAGGAAATTAATATTATATGAAAATAGTAGCAACCGTGATAGCCCAGTGGAGCAACCGTGATAGCCCAGTGGGTAGAACACTCGGTTATCGTGCAAACGACTAGTGTTCAAATCCTGGGTCGGGCCTACACCAATTTGTCTTTTCTAAAGACATATGTGTGGTTAATTTATCATGGTTGTTAACGGTGAGGGAAAACATCGTGAGGAAACCCACATGGCTGAGTTGTACTTAGTCATGTGACAGTGTATTCGTACAAAACGGCGATAGGCCTGCCCCCTATCACGTGAGTACACTGTCCATGCAAAACGTGGGTACTCTGAACACCAGGTGACAAAGTCACGTGATGTTCAGAAGTATTAGTACCTCTGCCAACCCCTTCGGGGATATTCGGCGTGAACGTTTATGTTGTGTTATGTTATGTAAAAAATAGAATAGAAAACAGTTTATTGCAGATCACAGTAGAAATATTTACAAAATTTCAGTATTATTGTATAATTTTTATTCTTATTGTATAGTTTGTTTTTGAAATTACTAAGGATTGCTGAGGTAAATTCTCCATGAATTGGGTGATGGTGATAGCATTCCTGAAGTTGTGATAATTTCTTATTGAAATAATATGGAAATAAGAAATTATCTATAGAATTATTATGTGAGTTCTAAAATATTGGTATACTACGTTTATTTTCATCATTCTCAGCAATCACACAGTAGTGTACTGATTTTTTCAGTTACTTTTAATACTATGATTTATTTCTATATTTTGTATAAAATACAGATCTTTCTGGATTAGATATGTATTGTAATTTCTTATGTAGTACATCAGTTATTAATTTTAGATTTAGGATGGATTTGCTGTGTAGTGTCGGCTTAGAATAGCACTACCCCATTTCTTCCGGTGGGTGTACGTGAGAGGCGACTAACGGTATTGGGGCTTTTAAGGATTTTTTGGGCGATGCGGTTGGAGACCCATCACCAACAAATTTTATTTTACCATCTTTTCCCCATGCAACTTCCAAAAGTGGCTGAGGAATTTCTGATTCCTTAGCTCTGGCTACCCCTTCTAGGGATTTATAGCCGTGAGTATATGTAGTATATGTATGTATGTATCTAGGATGCTTAACGTAATTTTAAAATAATTTAAATTGTACCTCCAAGCGGTAGATCTAGTTTTTATGTATGTATCTAGGATGCTTAACGTAATTTTAAAATAATTTAAATTGTACCTCCAAGCGGTAGATCTAGTTTTTCTATATATAGGAATAAGGTGCGAATAACGATCAAGAGCATTGTAAATTAATATATTTTGGATAATGGTCACCCTTTACCCAAGTACAAGACATAGTGATCTTTTTGATATCCTTTAGAATATATTTAGGTTTTTAGGTTAGGTAGTTTATTTGCTGTGTAGTGTCGGCTTAGAATAGCACTACCCCATTTCTTCCGGTGGGTGTACGTAAGAGGCGACTAACGGTATTGGGGCTATTAAGGGATTTTTGGGCGATACGGTTGGAGACCCATCACCAACAACCTTTATTTTTACCATCTTTTCCCCACTCTACTTTTCAAAAGTGGCCGAGGAGCTTCTAGTTCCTCAGCTCTGGCTACCCCTTGTAGGGATTTACAGCCGTGAGTATATGTATGTATGTATGTATGTAGTTTATATAAGGTTAGGACAAAACCTAAGTGTAAGTATTTAATATGTAATTTAAGCCAATGCCTTAGAAATTTGAGGCTACTCTTCTTCCCACTGTCGATACCAAATTAGGTTTCCCTTTCATTGTTTCACACATCCAAATAAAAGTATATCGTCTCAAAGCCACCGCCTAATCGAATCAGATGTTCTGAGAATCGATAGAGTCAATAATGATGCAATAGATAAGACAATAAGTCCAAGGTCCAATTACGTAACGTCTCCGCTTCCATTGTGCAAATGGTTTGTTCTTTCATTTTATTAGTTTCATTTATTTTCATACGTAGTAGTTTTGTTACATCCTCTTAACTTAATAATCCTAAAATCTAGCATTATAACCCTATATCGTTTATATATCACCCTTGCCGTAAGAACAGCAAATCTTTGGTGAGAAATATTTAGGTAAAGCTAGTGGCTACCCTCTTTAATAGGAGGCATTAAAAAGAATCTGTGTACTTAAATGTTAAATTAAAATTGTAATGCCCGAGCAATTGATTTAATATAATAAACATAGTCTCCAAACTGTCGAACCTCGGCTTAACTATCATTCAGAGGAAACAGTTGGAGATATGAAAAACATAAATACTACTAAGAATTAGCTAAATGGACACTTATTGAACCAACACTTTGGAATACATAAGAAGGCCATGAATATGAGAAAATATAATTTTCCAGTGGAATATTGAATCCTACAGCTATTTCTAAATAGGCTTAATTCAAAGTTCACTTCATTTATTTATGAGTGGGTGGCAGAGGTACTAATACTTCTGAACATCAAATGACATCATTGTCACCCGGTTATCAGAGAGACGCGATTACTCCGTTATAAGACACTGGATTTCTAAAGTTGTTTTTCTGTTCAGTTGGATTTACTTTCAAGGTGGTCTCATTTAATTTTTTATACGGTTTGTTTGCAGGGTTAAAACAAATTCAAAAATATCAAAATGCACTCGACTCTGATGATTATTGAGTTTTGTATGAAAAACTGGGTTCTCCGTCAAATGGCTGTGATGATACTATTAACAAATAAATACATTCAGACAAAACACACATAGACTTGAAGTAAGGGATACCTATTTTATGATATTCGACGATATTTTATGCAAAAACTTTACGATTATGCTTTATAATCCAGGAAGGGATCATCGAAGTTTCAGAGTTTCCTCTACCCACCATGTATTTTAGTAAGGATTGTTTTAATAGGAAAACAGTTTATTGCATATCACAAAGTAAAAAGTTTACAAAAAAAAATACTTATACAGTGTCTAATCACTAATAGTCAATCAAATCGGTGGATTGATTGTTCAAAAATACATTTTGAATAAATCAAGAAGAACAAGCTAAGATTAATTTCTATTTAAATCAAAATTGGCGGTGTAGTATCGGCTTAGAACAGCACTACCCCATTTCTTCCCGTTGGTCTTTTTGAGTGATTATTGGGCTATGCTGTTAGAAACCCTTCGCCAACAATCAGTATTAAACAATATTTTTCCACTCAACTTCCAAAAGTAGCTTAGAAATGTCTTAATCTGAAGTTCTTCCCACCCCTTTTACGGATTTATAACCGTCATTTAGTAAATTTAAGAACGAACATCAAATTAAAAAATAATTTACAATTCAAATCAATAAACGTCTAGATTAGCTTAAACAAGGCAGTCATCCGAAGAATGGAGAATAAAAGGAAAACTATGAAAAGATTGATACGAAGCTTGAGAAGACCGTATAAAGGGCGATCAAAAGTTTTAGCCGACCACAATGGTACGTATGAATGTTAATATATTTTCAACCGCATTACAGCGTTTCAGTGAGGTGCCTTTTACGATGTCCTTGCAAATCTGTAAAGACTTAGCCAGACAAACCTCTTCAGAAAGTACGTCTACAATTGAAAAGCCTGCAGAGTGAAGAAAAAGACAAAGAAATTTGTTGTTTGGTATGGAGAGAATATTATAAGAAAACAGATAAAGGTCTTTCAGATAGGTGAGATTAAAAACGGTAGATTTAAAAAGAGAGAGCGTAGGTATGTGCGTTTTGACGAGCCGAATGGAAACCCTGTTGGCTGCGATAAGCAGGAAATAATATGTTCGTATTTTTGCAATACAAAAATAAAAATATTTCAGAAATTTCAATGGCGATCTCTTTTAAATAGTTGTTCTAAGTTATGTTAGGCTAGCACTTAGCATATTTGAGAATCGGTAAGAGACTATATTTTCGTACATTGATAAATAAATAAACAATGAGAAATGAAAAATATAACAAAATGTCTGTAAACCACTAAGACATAAAATACAAAACATACATACATATGCTCACGGCTATAAATCCCTAGAAGTGGTAGCCAGAGCTAAGGAATTGGAAATTCTTCAGCCACGTTTGGAAATTTAAGTGGGGAAAAGATAGTAAAATAAAGGTTTTCGGTGATGGGTCTCAAACCACATCGCCCAAAAATCCCTTAAAAGCTCCAAATCCGTTAGTCGCCTCTTAAGTACACCCACCGGAAGAAATGGGGTAGCGTTATGCTATGCCGACACTACACAGCAAAATACAAAACTAATACAAATAAAGTAGTTGTGTAGTGTCGACTTAGGATAGCATTACTATATTTCTTCAACGGGTGGGGAACGAGGCAATTGGCGATGTGGTTGAAAGACCCATTACCAAAGACACTTTTTGGTACTATCGTTTTCCAAAAGTAGCTTAGGAATTCCGATTCCGAGAAGAGGCTATCCCGTTTTGGGTTACATAGCCGTGAGTATAGCTTAGGTAGTATAAGAAAACACCTTATCATCTCCCATTCTTTCTAAGTGATCCAGGACGTTACATTGTACATTATTTCCCATTAGGATAGGCAGAGAGAGAGAGAGATTAAATGGGATGTCACAAAGGATAGATCTGATTTTTATATTGCTTGTTTTTTTTTAGTTTCAAATTACTATTTAGGTATTCTATATATATGCAAGTTATTTTTTAAGATAAAAACTAATGGAATTTACGATCGAAATGGATTGTGTTTTTTTGTGCCTCGGGTTAGTTTGGTGTAAGTATTTTTAAAAATCGTCATAGGTTCAAGGCGTAGATTTTGATGTGACAAGCCGGTACCGAGCGGTCATTCTTTCAGTCCTGAATTTAAATGACGATTAAAAAAGCATACTTACCTCACGTATGGTCATGGAAAGTCAATAAAAAAAATCATGATTGAGTTTAATAATTACCTGTAACAAAGAAAAATACAATGATTAGAAAACAATAATTAAGAAATAAAACTCATCATTCATGCCGTATATTCTCGTAGAGGTGGCAGAGGCACTATTACTTCTGTACTTATTTTTGTCACTGGTGTTGTTATAAGTATTAACCTATGTGTTGCTTGGATAATAATAATAAGGATATTGCATTCACGAGGGGCAAACTTATGAACGCTTTGTTCGAATATACTTTCTCGAATCTCTTACTCTCTTTCTATAGCTCAGACATCTAGGTTTCCTCAAGATGTGTTTCCTCACCTTTAATAACCTTGATAAACTAACCACACATATGATTAAGATAAGACCAATTGGTGTAGACCGGAATTAGCGGTTTTTGATTTATTTTCTCACAACGAAATCTAGAAAGTCTAACAACTAAAAGAGTTGAAAAAATCGAGGAACATTTTGAAGCAAGAGTGGCGGTAAATGGAGTTGTGAATGGTTTAATTGCAAGTCAGCTTGTGTTCGAAAACGCTATACTTGCCTATGCTTACAAAACACTTACTCGTAACAATAATGCAGCGAATTGTGGGTGTAGTAGAAAGAGAATGAGAGTAAAGTTATTATAAACTAGTGGATCGTCCCAGCTTCGCACGGGTAGCGTTGTTTTTTAAATATCTGAGGTTTCTTCAGTCACTGCTCAAGCATTGTGAAATTCAGCGCAATGTTTTCAATTTATTAAATTTATAGCACCCCCTAAACTTAGTTTGGTGATTTTAAATGCGCTTTGATGAACGGTTCAGTATATCCGTTTAATAGCAAATTTTTAAATAAAACGTTATGAAGTATTTATAACAATCTAAAATATAAATCATTACGTGATTTAGGATGCAACTACTCGCGCCATCTAGTATGTTATATGTAAATTAGTAAAGATTTGGTTTTGATCACGGGTGCGATGGCTTATTTTATGTATAATTTCGGTGTTTGTCTACCGATTTCTATGATTCTTTTTTTATTGAATAGGTAATAATGTTACCTTTTTTAAATTTGAGATGAGTGAGACGTTTACAAACGTAAGAGTAAACAAATATAATCAGAATGATCCGAACTGCTAAGCTATGAGGAATTACACGTGTTATTGTGAGTCAACCGTAAAAGATAGACATAAACTGTTCGGGATTTTTTTTTAGATAATTTTATGAAGAATATTTCCGTCACACATGATTTCTATGTAAGTTTAACCATTGAGGCTGCACACGCGACGGAAGCTTAAAAAATGGAGTAACTTCTCCCGTTTTCCCAAAATTTCCCAAAATTCCCCTTTACTACTCTGCTGGAACACTCCCCTATACAAAAACCTGCGCAGGTGTATGAAGAATAATTGTACCAAGTTTCGTTAAATTCCGTCGAGTAGTTTTTGTTTCCATAAGGAACATACAAACCGACAGACAGGCAGACAGACAGACAGACAGACAGACAGACAGACAGACAGACAAAAATTTTACTGATTGCATTTTTGGCATCAGTATCGATCCCTAATCACCACCTAATGGTTATTTTGAAAATATATTTCATGTACAGAATTGACCCCTCTACAGATTTATTATAAGTATAGATTAATGAGGTTCAACAGAGAAAAGTATGTTTTTATAAGAGAGACTAATATTGTGATTCGTAAACGGCTCTTTGTGAAAGATGATATTGTGAAAATATGAGAGAATATAAAGATTGTGTAGACACAAAGAGAGAGGATGACAGAAAAGTGGTAAAATAGATATAGTGTCAATGATGATGTTGATTTAAGTAGAGGACGAGCACTGACTACGCAATCAGATCAAAAAGAGAAAGTTCTAAACAGACATACTACAAAAATGCAAAGAATACATACATACATATACTCACGCCATTAGTTCCCATTGGGGTAGGCAGAGACTATTGATCGCCACTTCGTACGATCCTGACAAACCTATCTAGCTTCGTTTACATCCATCAATCTTTTCATGCATGCTCTTTTATTCTTCATACTTCGGACGCCAGCCTTTTTAAAGAATAAAACGGATTTATATAATAATATTGATAAATGTAAACGAGAAATTCAACGGGTTTGGATTTGTGGCGATCTAGCGATCGATTGCCTTTTCCTACCCGAAATGAACTTATTGCGTGAGTCATATAAATTTTATAACTAAATTAAACCGAAAATTTGTTAACCTTTGAAATACTAAACTACTTGTAATACTTAAAAATACTCGAATCAACTACCAACTTAAAATTTTTTTATCAATTAAATTCAAGTAATTAGTTTAAATAATTCGAGTATACTGCTAAGAAGTTAATTACACTTTACTCAAGTAAAATAATGAAAGAGGATATCCTTAAAATAAAATGTTACACGCAGCGCCATCTGTCGGGTGATCAACCAAATGTATTTCAAAGTCGTAATTTACGCGAAGTTATCTCGGAAACACGTTTTTATCAATACGACCACACTCTGATAACGATTATCGAGATTAAAATGTCGTTTGGGGATTTATTAGAATAAATAACTAGCAAGTATTATATACCTCTAGAGACAAAGTTATATTTAGTTATGGGAAGATGGACATTGCAATGACTGTAGCATGGTTGATTTCTGTTCGATTTGTTTTGTGATTGAAATATTTATTTATATACTCTTCACAAAAGATTAGTCGTGGTGATATTCAGAGTTCTGAAAGTTCTAAATAAGAGATATATTTCGTAACAAAACTTTTTTTCAACAAAATTAAAAAATAATATAATCATTCATACTTACTTCTTTATAAGATAAAATTAAATTCTTATAAAACCTTGTAACGCACAAGAAATATAAGTACATTGGTACTAAGTTATATTTGTTATTATATAATTTGTATAAAATGCCTTTCAAGCTTTTCAGACGTTTTATTATGAAATTGCAAGTATCAATATGTTTATAATTACAGTATAACTGCCTTTTTACATAAAATATTGTATTTCACAAGTTATCACGATTGTCATTCACAATACTAGTTCCAACGCTTAATTATGGCAGCCGGAAAAACGCTTAAGGAGCTTGTGATCAGAGCAGAATGAATGCAATGGAGATGGGATCCCAGAAATGTACGCTGAAATCTGGAAGGACGACGAGGGTGTGATTCAAATTCCATCAGGTTATTAATAAGCTGGCTCATTATTTATTTATTTAATAAGGACAAACAACAGATATACACTATGAAAATAAATTTTAATACATTAATTAAAACTAAAATAAGCATACATCCACTAAAGTTCATTACGAATAAATTATAATTGTATTGAATGGCAATTTGAAATAAAATAATAATTACAAATAATACCAATTGAGAATTTAATATAAAAATTTACACATATAAAAAGAACAATAATTAAAAACTAGAAAAAGATAATTAACCTAAACAAGTGAAAATCTAAATTAATAAATGAAAAATGTCAATATAATTAATAATAGTCAAAAGAAATATATGTCAATTACAAGTAAGTTAATGTCCAATTATGAAAAATCCAAAAATTAATTTAAACATTTATTATTACACAGTTATTGGTGTCTGTGATCATGCAATATATTAATGATATCCTTTTTAAATTTATGTTTAGAGGTGATAAAAATATCAGTTGAGCTGAACTTATCATTATGGGAATTACATATTCGACGTATGGGGGCGCGGGTCCCGGTGGGAAGTTGCGCGGGGAAAAGATGGTGAAATAAAGGTTGTTGATGATGGGTCTCCAACTGCATCGCCCAAAAATCCCTTAAAAGCCCCAATACCGTTAGTCGCCTCTTACGAACACCTACCGGAAGAAATAGGGTAGTGCTATTATAAGCCGGCACTACACAGCTATAAAAAAATAATTGTGTTAAATATCATTAGTACTTTAATCTCATATTTTATATCAGACCCTGTATTTGTCCTCTCTTTTTATGGAAATATGTACTATAGTTTAACGTTTTTATAAGCTAAACCTAGGTTATTTGGTGTAGTTTCTCTATCCATCATATCAAATTATAAACAGAAAATATGCTTCCCTACGTCCAGAAAACTTTGTGTATTATCTCGTTAATTCCTATTTCCGTTAATATATCTGAAAATCTGCCAGTTAAATACTAAGAAGAAACATCCTAATTTCAAAATCTTTCACACAGTATTTGAAGTGTTTATTTTAAATCATGTCTCTTTATATTACTTACTCAAAGTTCTCGATTACGTTACAAAGTTTTAGTTTGTTGTTAAATGGTGCATAAAACCAGGGCTACTCCTGTTTCCATGGGAGTTTCAGAAACACTTAGTATTTTCTGACTTACTCTTCCCTAAAAACTACCAACACATTATTTTAAATTGTAACATTTGTAAATTCCTTAAACTTATTCCCGTTCCCGTGGGAGTTACGAGAAATAATTTCTTAAACATCTCAAGGAAACCACATACCTAATTTCAACTTCTTATGTCTAGTTCAGATTTTGCTGTATGTTGTCAGTTACGATACTGTTTTATTATCATTCCTAAATTTCCAGATAAACCGGTTAGCAAAAACAAATATTTATAAATTATAGTCGAGACTTTCAAGAAACTAGTCATGAGGCTATTAAGGTACTAATTTATAATAAAGGCCTTAGTTGCGATGGAGGTAAACAGAAAAGTTGCATTTGTTGCAAAAATATATTGTTATTAAACTATAAAATGGAATGTTAAGACGGTTTAAGCAAATAGAGAGGTACATGAAAGATAATTGGCGACAGCGAAAAATACAGCCACTGGCGATGACAATGTCAGCAGAGGACACTGGGGACACATTAAAATCAAACAAAGAATGTGCTCATAAAAAGTATTCACATTTATTGGCTCATCATAACATATTACAGTATTTTTATAAACCTGTCTCTCAAAAGGATTTGCCGTAGTGTGAGAGACTAGTATTCTCATATGGTATAGTTATTAACATGTTCCAATTTAATCAGGCTCATCACAATGTGGTACATGTTTAGAACAAAATACGTTTAAGTATACAAAAAACAAACATTAAGGTAGTATTCTGGAGTGCGAAGTATAAAAGTGCAGGTTTGCAATTATTGATGAAAGAAATTGAAACTTGAGAGGTAAGCCAAGATCGCGGAAAGTGGCCCTCTAACGACCCCTATACGAAGAAAAGGCATATGTATGTGCGTAAATAGTACCCTATCGCCATAACTTCGTAAAAAACTATCCTATCTTTTTTTCGACAATAGGTAGCTAGGGGAGAAGGTCCAAAACTCTGAAAACATTAAAGACACGATAAACATTGCTTGGTTGGTTATGTATTTAATTATAATCACGAAAACAGGAAGTATATGGAAGTCGTGAGTATATGTAAGCATGAAAACAGAAATCCAATTCTCCAATCCAAAAGTTAGTATAAAATTCTCTTAAAGGGTCAATTACGGTGCGAAATTAAATAAGGGAAGATAAAATGGTCGTAGGTTTCCAACTACATCGCTAAGCCACTAATGCACAAGATTCTTCCGTCTCGGACCACTCCAACGGAAGAGACAAGATAGTGTTAGTTTAAGTCAACACTAAACATCTATATTTAATTAACACTTCAGTTATAAGACTCGAAAATGTTTGTATTTCTAAATAATTCCCAATTCCTTTTGTTAAGTCTATAAATAAGCAAGGTCGGAATCGCCTACACAAGATAAAATAGAAAATAACGCAAAGCGCGCAGGTGACACAATTAGAGAAGTTTCGTCATCGTTTCTGAGTTTTTACAAGAGAATAACCAACACAAAAAAGCTTACTAAATTGTACATATTGTGAGCTGGATGTGTCCAATAGTTGACTTTAGACCCGTGAGAGTTTCGGAAAATTCTCTCATACTACTCCTGTAAACTCTTGAATGAAAACTACATGTCGAATTTCAGCTTTTTACGCTCCGGATTGCGCGTTGCTGTGAATAACGATTTTTTTTTCGCCAACGTTGTATGTGATATTTTCAGATTTGATCCACGAATTTATAATAGAATTATTTAACTTTGCATTTTGCATGTGATGATATTTTTAGCTTCTAATTTAAACACTTTAATTAGTTTAAACAGTTTCACAGCTCCAACCAGGTATGATCCACAACAATCCAAGATGAATATTTTTTAGTATTAAAACGTGTTTAAGCTTTTCAGTAATAAACAGTCACAGAAGCGGAACCTGGTGCATCGCTGCTATTATCACATCTATTTTAATTTATTATTGACCCTATAAGAAATTTTAAATCACAACACACCTAAAGATAGGTATCTGCTGTGCATTTTACAGTTTTTGCAATCAAGAATATACACAACTTTCAGAATTATTTTCCCTAGCCATTGCTAACCTTCCTCATACAAAATACCACCATTCTGAACTCAACTAAGTAATAAGCACAGCGAACATCCGCAAAACGATTTCGTACCGAATACCTTGTTTGATAACATCCGATTTGCCAAGCAATCGTTTAAGGAACAATGATATTTTGGACAACCGTTTCCTTAATGACATTAAACCGTTTCCTTTGTTACAATTCGCGTAATACATGCCAAGGAGGTTCTTCAAATTCATCCATCTATTCGTAAAAGTAGTATTATTTTTTCATCGCGATATTTATTTATTTTTTCATTATAAAGTAATCAATAAAGGATTCAATAGTATTATAAAGTGCATACATACATATACTCACGGCTATAAATCTCTAAAAGGGGAAGTCAGATCTTCAGAATTTAAAAACTCTTTAGCCACTTTTTGAAGTTAAATGGGGAAAAGTTTATAAAATAAAATGTGTTAAAAATCACTTAAAAAACACCTTTAGTCAACTCTTACGATCATTTATGCGATGACATAGGGTAGTTCTGATCTAAGTAATAAATAAATGATTCAATAATATTAATTCGACAAATTACGCGCGTTTACATCCAAAATAACGTTAAAAATCCTATTCACGAATGATTTAATTTAAAACGGACCGACTTTTTTGAAACTTCGTGCAAATTACGCGCACTTCGTGAAAAATAAATTCATAGGTTTATCTCATTATCCTGATAAGGGTAGCCAGAATCAAATAATTTAAATTGGTTCAGTACTAAAAAAGGGAAGAATAAACATAGATTTAAAAAACTTAAAAAAACTTAGGGAGCACTTCTGGCTAAAAAGTGAAAAATAATTCCTAATACAAAATACAAGCTGAAAAAAGTAATAAAAAAATCGTGGGTTGCAAAAAAACACGCTTTTTTACAACAATTTGAAATTTGAATCCTAATATTTTTGTTCATTAGTCTGTTAAGCTGACTATCAAACTGTTAGCAATCCATCGAAAATTTCAAAACTAATGGCATTCCATTTTTAAATTAATGAGACCACAGAAATGTACGTAGACCTCGAAAGACATAAAACATCAACAAAGACATACAATCCAGCCATATGTTATCTTAATCCATCCAGGTAAAACAACCATTACGTACAGCACACGCTTAATACAACAGTGACCTATGTCAAAATTTTTATGAATTGAGATACAATACTTCACAGACCTTAAAAGCATGCACTACAACATAGGCACGAGAAAACACCCGAATTCTTAACACAAAAAGGTTCAATTTCACTTTGTTAATTCAAAATTGTTGTAGAGCATGCTTTTTAAGGTTTGTTTAGTATTGTAACTCAATTCATCAATTTTGACATAGGTCACTGTAGTTTTTGACAGAGAGGTGAATATGACCGAATGCGTGATTGAGATTAATGGTAAGAAAATGGAACAAGTGAAAGAGTTTGTATATTTGGGAAGTCTGTTTACTAGGGATGGAAAGTGTGATGAAGATATCGAGAGAAGAGTGAAAAAGGGTAATGCGGTAAATGGAGCACTGGATAGTCTAATGTCTAGTCAGTCGGTGTCTGAAAAGGCCCGAATGGCTGTGCATGATGCTGTCCTCGTTCCTACGCTTATGTATGTATGAATGTTGGGTGTGGCAGAAGAAGCATGAAAGTAGAGTGAATGCAGTAGAAATGAGATCCCTCAGAAAAGTGTGTAATGTAAGGTTATGTGATCGTGTGAGGAATGATGTGATTCGTGAAAGGTGTGGTGTAAAAGATGATATTGTAAGAAAGATAGAAAAAGGAATGTTGAGATGGTTTGGGCAGATAGAGAGGATGGATGACAGTAAATTGGTGAAAGAGATCTATAGAGCCAATGTGGAAGGTAATGTTAGTAGAGGACGGCCTCGGAGGACACATTTAGATCAAATAGAAAATGTGCTCAAAAAGGCAGGTGTCTGAAGTATGAAGAATAAAAGAGCATGTATGAAAAGATTGATGGATGTGATTGAAGCTAGAGAGGTTTGCCAGGATCGTACAAAGTGGCGATCGATAGTCTCTGCCTACCCCAATGGGAACTAACGGCGTACTCGCGTCACTGTAGTATTATTAAGCGTGCGATAGTTCATATACGTAAAGGTTGTTTTACCAATTTGTTAAGGTATATTCTAAATGATCTACATTAAACAAATTTTTCATATATTCCACATCGCATACCTGCAGTACAAATATTTTTAAAAAGTCAGAAATACATTATTTATCTAGCGGTCAGCTAAGTTTTTTAAGTAGGTGGGAAAGTTGACATTTGCTTGTTTGTGTTCTTGCCTTCCCTTCTGGAAAATACTTACACAAATACAAATAAGTTAGACTAAGTAAGCTCCAGCTCTACAACTATGTGGAACAACCGTTTGGCGCACTTTCTTTGTCAACCTTACAAATACGTACACGTATACCATACCCTATACGAAAACTTTAAACAAAAAAAGAAATGACAACAGTCAACATTGCATTCACAGTTCCTAAAAGTTGGCCTGACACATATCAGTTACTACAAATACTTTTAAAATGCAGCTTAACGGTGCAGTTAGTCAGAGGATGCGCAAACCAATCGTAGCCGATAAAACAGCAGATAAAATCACTTTTTACCGGTAAGTAATCTTAAAATTACAAATACTGAGGTGAGGTCTCACTCACACGTTTATATTCAGTCTTTAAATTGGCATCAACTCACTGTTCTTCATTACTTTCTGGTCTGGAGTTTAGTCTTTGTTAAATTCAACAACTCTTTTCGCTAACCACCTACTATAATGCCAAAGGTAACCATATGGAGTAAGAACAACCGTAATAATTCGAAATTATCAATCAAAATACGTAACGATAAACAAATAAGTGTTCATTCAACTAAACTCCTATTTTCAAAATTATTCTACATGTCAGACCTTAAAACACAATCACAAGTCCTAAATACCAAAAGATGAATTCAAAAATGAACAAAGATAGGAATAGGAATTATAAGATATTTAAGCACATAGACATGATAGATGAAAGAAAATTCGTGAAAGACATACATAGAGCCAATTTGGGAGACAATTTCATAAGAGGATGACCACGGAGAACACATTAAGATCAAATTGAGAGTGTACTTAAAGAGGGAGGCGTTCGAAGTCGGACGAATAAAAGGGCATGTGCGAAAAGATGGACAGATGAAGCTCGAGAGGTATGCCAGGATCGTACAAAACAAAGTCATCTAAATAAATAAATAGTCAAGAAATAAATAGTCTCTGCCTGCCCCAACAGGAATTAATGACCTGACTGTAAGTATACAATTTAGTAGGAATTTCTAATAACTTAGCTTTGGCTACCCCTTCTAGGGATTTATAGCCGTGAGTATATGTATGTATGTATGTAAGTATACCAATACCAAACCATATAGAAAAGAGAAAGATATGTTTTCAAAACTAAAAGGTAGCTTTCTGGAGTCCGCTAGTAGTAGAAATAACTCCCCTTTCTGCTTACCTTTTCACATTCGAAAACATAACGATCAATCGACCTAACTAAACTTTCCACAGTTAAACTTACTTCTGTAGTGATGATCATCATCATTAATAATACGCAAAGACAACCCACAGAAAATACAATGTAAAATATTTAAAAAATAGTTGTATTCATATCCGCCCAAAGTGAGTGCATTTTATCATCGCGAGCGGCAGCAGTCGGCAGCGTCGCGCAAGTCAGGCAACGTCGGCCCGCATTCCTCGGCGCGGTGCGCGGCTTGGCAACGTCGCACGCGCGTCCCTGCCTTTGTTCGACGCACCATTTGTCTAATTCGCTTTATGAAAATTTTACTCACATAGGATTTATATTATAGCTATAATATAAAGTTTTCATTTAAAATATTCTATTATTAAAGAGTTTTATTTGTTGCTAATTTAAACGTTTTATGGGTTACGGTGAGATGGGCTTACTTTTCTATGTGGCATTGAAGAAGTTATAATTTTTTTAAAAAACAAGAATAAGTAAATATCTGGAAATTAAGTTGGTACACGAAATAAACATTTGTTTGCGGTAATAGTTCCAACTGAAGTGGGCAGAGACTACCAATTTTCACTTTCTGCGATTATTGCCAACAACCAGCGCTTCCTTCACAGTCATCAATCTTTTATAAGCAGAAATGTATAAAATTGCTGTGTAGTGTCGGCTTAGAATAGCACCACCCCATTTCTTCCGGTGGGTGTACGTAAGAGGCGACTAACGGTATTGGGGCTTTTAAGGGATTCTTGGGCGACGCGGTTGGAGACCCATCACCAACAACCTTTATTTTATCATCGTTTCCCCACGCAACTTCCAAAAGTGGCTGAGGAATTTCCAATTCCTTAGCTCTGGCTACCTCTTCTAGGGATTTATAGCCGTGAGTATATGTATGTATGTGTTAAAAAATAAGGCGGTTTGAGACGAGTGGCCAAAACACTGTTTAAAAATTAGGAGATACTAGTTAGTAGTCAGAAGGTAATCGTGGTAGAGCTATTCCAAGCTTAATTAATTACACAAGCATGTAAATGCGTTTCTTACAAAAAAAATAGTTAATAATACATTTATATGTAATTTTTGACGCTCTTTCTACTGGAAAAACGCAATAAATGATAGGACTGATAATTACAGGTCATTTCTCAATTACAGGTCAAATATGATAAGTGAACACCCATGCTAAAAATAATATTTTTTTTCCACAATATTTATAAGAAAATGGCCTCTAATATGCTACCGCAAATAAGAACGTTAAATTTCCAATAATTTATTAAATACATTTCTGCAAAATCTTATTTAGATGTTAGTAAAAAAAATACTTAAACTTTGAAAACCCTATATCTCCGTTTAACAAAATGTGTATTTACTACATTTTACCAGTAAGCAGACGATATAATCTAGGGGTTATCTATGTAGTAATTACGTGAAGCAATTACATGGAAATGTATGAATTTTTAGATTAGTAGGTTTTGAATCGAAAGAAAATCTATTTTTGTTATTCAAATAAGCATATTTTCATTAATTAATAAAAATCACACACATTGCCATGAATATTATTGTATGTAATTGATATTACTTATGAAAGTATGATCCAAGTTCTAATACTGCTGAACATCTAAGGATATTTTTGACAATTTCCCTACTTCTTGAGGTCTATGATATCAAATATCGTGGAAGCTTGGTCGTTTCAGTGACATTAATATTCAATTTTGCCACAAATTGCGCTACAACCGAGCTCTCATACGCCTCTTCCAATGGGGGACGCTGGTGTTCCGAGCAGCCACTTGTTGCTTGAACAGAGCATTGACATAAGGCAGGGCATCCCTTTTGACGCTTTAAACGAGTACACTGTAACGTGACTCAGTAATACATACATACAGTAATACAACCCAGTCATATTTCCCTTACGTTCAATTCTTCGATAAAGTAATCAGATATATGACTTTGGCAGACACATGTAGGCCCAATTCAGGATATGAATTCATACATCTTTTCTAGTTCAGTCAGGCCCAAGTAGCCTCATACTTACTGTACTACAACCGTAATCATTCAACATAATAATAAGTAACTATATACAAACAACGGATTATGATAACAACTCATTACGTAAGTATTCGCATGTTTTGTTTACGACAAGAAATGTTACGTAGATAAATATGAATGATTATAATGATACATACATACATATACTCACGGCTATAAATCCCTTGAAGGGGTAGCCAGAGCTAGGGAATTAATTCCTCAGCCACTTTTGGAAGTTGCGTAGGAAAAAGACGGTGAAATAAAGGTTTGTTGGTGATGGGTCTCCAAGCGCATCGCCCGAAATCTCTTAAAAGCCCTAATACCGTTAATCTCCTCTTACGTACACCCACCGGAAGAAATGGGGGAGTGCTATTCTAAGCCTACACTACACAGCTATGATGATACAAAAGAAACAAAGTAAAATTGATGATCAGATTATATGATAAAGGATGTAAATAGAAGAAGGTCGAAGCGAGAACTGAGTGCATATTTTATCTGGATAGAGTATCCAACCAATGTGTTGGAGAGGAGAACCATACACTTACATAATCAAAATATAAATGAATCTTATCAAATTATAATGGGTTTGTTAACCCCCTAAATTTGAAACGGAGATCTTTCTTTACTACTATTAGTATTTAATGTTATAATACTTTTGAACATCACACGACATGTTTGTCACCGTTAACAACCTTGATAAGTCTAACACACGTATGACTTAAGAAAAGCCACAATGTTGTTCCGAAATGGTAGTATTTGAATGTCTCCTGCATGATAAGCAGTGGGGTGTTCCCACTTAGGTATCAAGGCGGTAATAGTGGTATTGGCAATAAATAAAGTAGCTATGTCTTCAACAAAGAAATATCAATCCCTCTAACAAATGAAACTTTGTTTTTATTTTCACCTAAAAGATAACTAACTAAGGGCCAGTTTTTTGATCCGGAGTTAAAAATATAACCATTTGTTACATTGACTATAGTTAAATGACTAACCAGTAGTTAAATCGTAAATCTATTTTTGTTCGATATTTAACTAATAGTTACGATATTTATCAAAAAACTGGCCCTTAGATGTCAAAAGTTATATTAGACTACGTAAAAGCAATAAAATTCGCGTTAGAAGTACAACTAATAAATTTTAATAAGTATTTATTGATTTAACTCCCTCATTAGCAACCAATACCGGGTCAGGCCCAACCATGTTTTCTTTCTAAAGATATAATGGTGATGCCCCCCCCCCCCTATTATACGAGTACGCTGTCCAAACGAAACGTGGGTAGTGGGAAACCCAGTTGAAAATAGCGTAACGTGGTGTTCAGAAGTATTAATACCTCTGCCATCCCATACCCCTGCCATCCCAAGTTTGAGTCTCATCCGAAGTTTGAGACTGGGAAATCCCTGTAATGCCGGCTTGGACTAGTACTAACCCATTTTCTCTAGCGGGCTCCGTCCTTATTAGAAGAGAAGGAATTGACTTCTGAAACACAGTTTGCCTTGTCGAGAAGACAAAACTACAAAATTAAATATGTGATGAAATAAAATATTTTTTATTCTAATAGGTGCTTCATAAAATGATAATGCATAAAATTATCAATTATTTGCATGAAATTATTTTCTAAAAGGAAAATCTATATTCCACCTGTCTTTCGAGTAAGGTAGGTCGAATAATTAAATCCACTGAAGAAACGCTGAAAAAGAAGTCCACGCTGTTGCTACCTTTTTTGGGGATTATGTAAGCGTAAAGTAAGTAGTCCATGTTATCAGCTCAGAAAACTATATTATAAATCTTTTTAGTTTTATTTAGAACTGGTTATAAGTAAAATTTAATTTCAACATTCAGCTGAGTGTAAATAAATATACGAATTCTTTGATAGCTCCTTATCGTAGAGGGCTATCGTAGAGCTACCGCAAATAGACATTACAGTCGTGATGATAAATACAACAATGGTTAGTTGCTGAATGCGGCAAGTCGATAAAACTCTAAGCCGCATTCTAGAGAGCGAATGAAATCGAAACACCTGCACCCAGCCATGCATAGAAACAATTAATTTCTATAGTCATTAAAGACATGAATCGTTCGTTGTCCTATTAATTTATCCTAATAGGTAAAAAAGCATACATTCATAGCATACATACATTTGCACCTTATATTCGCAAAGGGGTGACAAGAGATACAAATAAACCAAACACCCCGTGTATTTTTTCATTTCGGCACAATTTAATTATAATTGCTCAGAATATTTGTGGTGTCTAAAAAAATCACATATTCCGCTATTGTTCCGTATGTAGGTAATGTATTCAATTTAAAATCAAATATAACTCGTAATGCACACGAAAAAGTTAACAGTGCAATAATGCGATTCTGTAAATATGTTAAACGTGCGAATCTTAAACGGTACATTCTAATGTAGTTGGCTTTTTCATCTGAACAGCAACATTGATAGACTTATTATTACATTCCAAAGTTACGATACGGTACTGGAAATAGAAAAAAAAACTACAATTTTAGAAAAGGATAGAATTAAAAAGCCTATATGCGTACATAAAATAAAATCATGATCAGAAATATAATTTAATACAGTAAAATTATGCTTTATTATATGTGAATAATATTGCTTAACTTTAATATAATGTATGACTTTATGGGCATACCTACAAATCACTTTGCCGCCATTAATCCCAATAAGTAGCCAATAAGAGGTAGCCAATAGTTAGCATTAAAGTTTGAAATTTATGAGTCATTTTTAGAAATTGAATGTTGGAAGAAAGGAAAGTTAGTAAAAGGTTTCCAGCCACATCTTCTGCTCGTCCATCGATCACTTAAATAGAACCGTACCCGTGGTCGGGTTACCACACCCAACGGAGAAAACGGATGAATAAATATACTATTCTGAGCCGACAATGAAGGTGATTTAATATTTATTTTCATTAAAATCTGTAGCGACTATAATGAATAATCTCTGCCTGACCCAAGGAGCTAAAGGCGTCAGTGTATGCACTAATACTACATACTACATGATATGCTAAACTAGTATGAAACTGGAAGTAGAAAGAAAATGCTGATGTGATCTGAAGCGTTAAAAGGATAAAAAAGTTACAGAAAAGATTTATGGGATCACTATGGATAATTAAACTTAACAATCTCATGTAAAATTGTAAGGCAAGCTATAATTAGGTGTACAATGAAGACGACGTGCGACAGGTTAGCAAATACTGTAACAGGTGGAAAAGTAATGCCTTATCTGTCTTTCATTTTAATGCAAATACACGTGCATACATACATATACTCACGCCATTAGTTCTTATTGGGGTAGGCAGAGACTAACGATCGCCAATTTGTAAGATCCTGACAAACCTCTCTAGCTTCGTTTACATCCATCAATATTCTCATACATGCTCTTTTATTTTTCATACTTCGGACGCCTGCCTTTTTGAGCACACTCACTATTTGGTCCAAAAGTGTCTTCCGAAGTCGTCATCTACTAACATTACCATCCACATTAGCTCTATAAATATCTTTTACCAACTTACTATCATCCATCCTCTGTATGTGCCCAAACCATCTTAACATTCCTTTTTCTATCTTTTATACAATATCATCTTTCGCACCGCACCTTTCACGAATAACGCTATTTTTCACTCAATCGCAAAATCTAACATCACAAACTTTTCTGATATACACATATGGTATAAATATTAACGCTAATAATTAAAAGTCCATCTATCCATGTGAAGCTGGATTAAGTCGTTTATTCGTACATAAGATACTTTTCTAGTGATATACTAATAGTTTTAATAGATCCAATAGACCCTCTACCTCTAATAAATTAACTTGCAAACTTTACCACTGGGACCGGCCAAACTCGACTTGCTCGAGTCGTACATATATATATAAACTAACGACTGTGAATTTAAACAAAATTGTAAACAGAACTTCAGAATTAGAAATTCATCAGCCACATCTTTGAGTTGTGTGAGGAAAACAAACTCAACTCAAACGTTCACGCCGTATATCGCCGAAAGGGTTGGCAGAGGTACTAATAGTATTACCCACGTTTTTCTTGGATAGTGTACCGTATTTTATGACAGTTACATGATCAAGTACAACTTCCTTACGAGGTTTTCCCTCACCGTACCACCAAGATACATTTACCACACATATGACTAAGGAAAAGGGACATTGGTGTAGGCACGACTAAGGATTATATATCACGTATCCTGCAAGAGAAGCGATGGTTTTCCCACTGAGCTATCAAGGCAGTCATAAAGTTTTGTGATTTGTGTTAGCATTTGCAGCAATGTTAAACCTACATACACGCCAGCTTTTGTAATAATCATTATTTTACTACACAAATAAAAACCAAGAAAGTATCCTTCGAAACTATTTACCAAGAAAAATCTTGAATCTTACAATCTAACTCAATAACACGTTGAGCAAACAAATGAGTTAGGCAAATCAAAATGGCGGACGACGGGGCTCTATTATCGTCGAGCAAACCAAGCCACGCGTAGCAGTACTGAAAGCGTCTACGCGGATGTGCGCTGTCTCTTTCTGGCGTCGTAGCCGTGTACGAGCGAGAGCGAGACGTAGCCAAATACCCCCGCGAGGCCTCGTGTCAAGGTGGCAGATGTAGATTCAAGTTGCGCGAACGCACGCTCTGTTCTCATTTCGCGAATGAAATCGAGTTCTTTGTGCAATTTTAAGTTATTACGTTAGATTTTGCACAGCTTTTGACACGCGTTTTGTTACAAAATTTGAATCAGAATTTTCTGTTATTAAAATTGAAAATGTAACGAGGATGTATGTATGTATGTATAAAGGGTAGGCAGGACATATAGATAAGGGAAACACCAGATGATAAAAGGAAACCGAAGGGAGCTTATACTTGAGGGTAATGTTGTGTAAAAGACAGAGAAACAGGTTGTTGGTTTTTCATATTCATAAATTAATCTTTAGATACACAGTAATAAATGATTTATTAGTTTGATGGTTCATAAAATTGTAAACATTTGCGTTGAAGGTTTATGAACACTTTACACAAATTAAATAACACCACTATCAATTTAGCCAATAATCATCGGCTAATTACAATAATTAATTAATGAAACATCTGAGAAACTACAAAATCTAGACTAATTGAAGGGAACACTGCGTGGAATGGAGAGGCGATCGGAAGTACTTTAAAACTACACTTTGGCATATATACTTACATTCTAAAATATGCACTTAGGTCACCAAACTACAGTTTAAATAAAAATCTGAGATATTAAATATATTTACTGTCAGCTCAGCACACACATATACACTATTAAAGAAAAATTGCATCACTGAGTTAACCTGAGTGAAAATAGCAGTCACTTAGTAAATAGTGCTCAAATTTGCCACACAGCGCAAAACCTGCCTGAGACTTCAACTCATCTATATAACACTTTCCGGGATTCTGCATATGAATTTGCACTTTTCCCCTTGTTTATTAATATTTAGATGATTTCTCATACAGGAATACACATACATTAAATAAAAGTATTAAAACTATTCAATAACCTTCGTCGTGATAGTCCAATGGGTAGAACGACCGCTCGTCATTACAGACAGGCTTGAGATCAAATCCTGCGTCGGGCCTCACCAATTTGTCTCTTCTAAAGTCATATGTGTGGTTAATTTATCATGGTTGTTAACGTTGAGGGAAAACATCGTGAGAACACCCACACGGCTAAGTTGTACTTAGTCATGTGACAGCGTATTCGTACCAAACGGCGATAGGCCTGCCCCCTATTACGGGGGTACACAGTCCAAGCAAAACGTGGGTACTCTGAACACCAGGTGACGATGTCACGTTATGTTCAGAAGTATTAGTACCTCTACCAACACCTTTGTGGATATACGGCGTGAACGCTTGTCAGTCTTGTTGAGTCTTGAGTCAATCTACTTAGAACTATAACTAATTTACAACCCCCTCTGTTCTTTTCAGTCGCCTCTTTATCACACATGTATAGGAATAGTACGTGCGGTGCGATTCTAAATGCCGCATGATTTACCTCATCTTACGTAAGAGAATATATATCCTACATTAAGCATAACCACATAACATCGATAGAAAAAAATGGACCGCCAACAAGTAACTATTAACAACTAAAGGTAAAAGCACTTACCCTTCGTTCCGAAAGAAACTAATTTCGGATCGCATGATCCTTATACCAATAGTTACACAATGTGCTACTTTTTACATTCAATTTTTGCCGCAAATTTATAAAAACGGTGTTGTTTTTTCTAGTCGAATTTACTTTTTTATTAGCCACGATGCATTTTAAAGAAAAATTCAAGATTTTCAATTGTTTCTTTGGCGTCACTACGTTATCAATCATAGACATAGAGTTTTCTGCATGGAGGTTATCACCAAAGAGTTTTATATAGAGTTCGTCATCCAAAGAGCTTTGATAACACTTAATACTTGCAAAATTACTAACACTTTTTATAGCTCATTAATCAATAACATAATAATTTTTCGCTATAAATATTACTGACAAAAATAGAGACAGATGTTGTATATAAAATTGATGATATTAAAATTTATTCGTAATAAATAACACATCGCTAATAATAATGTCGTAATAAAAAAATGTAGTTCAACTTTACAATCTATTGCTGGTTGATTTTAGGGGTATTATCAACTGAAAAAACGTCAAACTGTATACTTTAAAGATAAAGTATCACCTGTATCCTTAATACTGGATAACCAGTTATGTATTTTTTCGGAACGTCAGTATCTCAAATAAAAATGTTCAATATTTAAAATAAACCGTGTATAAAAATGGCCACGACACTAAAACACTGACGTTAAATTCAATATAATACTATTTTAATTACCTACTACATAATTGCTCCCGGATCTTCCGACTTTTAAAACGAGATTTTCGTTCGTTTTTATATCACAGTTATGTATATTAAGATAGATATAATAAAATCTTGGCATGCTCTTTATAGTTATTTTTATAATAAACATAACATAACATAATAACATAAACGTTCACGCCGAATATCCCCGAAGGGGTTGGCAGAGGTACTAATACTTCTGAACATCACGTGACTTTGTCACCTGGTGTTCAGAGTACCCACGTTTTGCATGGACAGTGTACTCACGTGATAGGGGGCAGGCCTATCGCCGTTTTGTACGAATACACTGTCACATGACTAAGTACAACTCAGCCATGTGGGTTTCCTCACGATGTTTTCCCTCACCGTTAACAACCATGATAAATTAACCACACATATGTCTTTAGAAAAGACAAATTGGTGTAGGCCCGACCCAGGATTTGAGCACTAGTCGTTTGCACGATAACCGAGTGTTCTACCCACTGGGCTATCACGGTTGCCTCACTTATTTTTATAACTAAAGAGTAATATTTTTTATTCCCTTGGTATGTATAATTTTTGAACTCCTGAATATAATTTGAATGTATAAAAATTGCACGCCTAAACAACAGTATGTATGTGTATAGTTTCTAATATTTTAAATAACATTGTTCTGTACTTATGTATTTTCTTATTATAAATAAAAAAAAAATACATACATACACGCACAAGTGGTAACTCTCATAGCTAAAAATCCAAAAGGGGTTGCCAAAGATTCTGAATCTAAAATTGTTCAGCTTCTTTTGGAAGTTGACTGGGGAAAGCATTGTAAATGTATTTTTTATAAATAATATAACAAACAACCCAGTTTTTAGGTGTTGCCTCTTTTATTTTAACTGTCTGAGGGGATGTGAAATACTTATGTTTTGAAATGAGGCACTAAGGCAGCAAAATAGTTTATAGCTGGTATATTTGACAAAATTTACAATAACCCACCAAAAACTAAAAACCCCCAATTCGGTATGCAAAGTTTTTTTTGGTATTTATTAAATATTTTTATTCGATAGTAAACACGAAAATAAAAGACCAATTTGAATATTTTCCATTTAAAATAAGTATTTATAAAGTTAAGATTTTTTAAAGATGGTTCAACTTTTGTACTTAATGACGTCATCGATCGATAAAATCACGTAGCGACATGCAAATGAAGCGAAATGTTTTATAAAAATGTTGCTGATTGCAAAACATATCACGAATTTGTGATTTCAAATGAAATTATTACGATATTATACTAAACAAACCTATGATTTTCGATATTTTATTAATAAACTGCAAAACCGTATGTATTTGAAACAACATTGAAGGTCAAACACTGTTACAGTTTTTTGATAAAATAACAGTCATCTTAGCTTCAATTAATATAATTTCAAGAAAATATTGTTTATAACCAATATATCTCGAAATGGTTTTGTAATCAGCATCACTTTAGTAAAACTTTGCATACCGAAATTCGGTATTGAATATACCTCAGACAAACATTTGGTAGAGTATAGCATATTAACAACAATGAAATGAAATCTAATGAGTTCGACGTAATAATAAATAAAGAATAAATAAAGGAAAAAAAAACGGGATTTCCCGCCTGTGTCGAAGTTTTTCTTTCCTTTATTTATTAGTAATAATCCCCACATGAGGTTTTCATGAACAAAAAGATTTAAAAAAGATCGACGTAATGTTCTATTTTATATTATATTTTAATTTCAATGCTCTAATTTTGTTACATAGATTAATAAATCATTTATTGCAGGCAACAAGGCCCATACAAGATTAGCCTATGTTGGCAGTTTACAACGTAGTAGGTAGAGAGATAATAATTTTGCATTATATTCACGATTGTAATACTGATTTGATACTGTTACTTTTTTGTTTAATTTGTGATACGTATCAATGTAATGAAATTGATTAGTGTGCAACCTGTGTTGTCACTCTACGATGGTACTGACTGAAAATCAATGTTGTCAAACGGATCTCATCTTTGTAATAAAACAGTACCAATTCGCTATTGTAGTGATGCAAAATATTTAAGTTTCAAAAATAATTTAAATGTTTGCATACAGTTGATTCTTATCATGTTAGTTTTTAATTAACTTTTGTTTGCCGTGTAGTACCGGCTTAGAATGTCACTACCCCATTCTACACGCGGGTGTCGTAAGAGGTGATTTAGGGTATGGGGCTTTTAAAACTTGATTAAGGGCGATGCGGTTGAAGACCCATCACCAACGATACTTTATTTTTACCATCCCACTTATCAACTTCCAAATGTGGCTGATGAGTTTCTAGCTCTAAAGCTCTGGCTTCCCCTTTCTGGGATTTATGGCCGTGAGTATATGTATGTATTTAATATTAATTAAATTTTATATGTTTTTTGTGTGCCACAAATAAATATATACATAAAATATTTTACTTTACGGGATTGGAAAAAAGACTTCTACACGTTTTCCTCATTACCCTCTTCGCATTTCTTTCGATAGATGGACATCAAAGCTCAAGTTTACACTTATATGAATGTACACCACGTTTTCTTCAAATTTAAGTAACTACCTTAATGGGTACTGGTGCTTGCACTTACCCATTTAAACTCAATAATAAGTAGTAGGTATGTACATATAAGCATCAATCACTCTTAGCATACTTGTGTGTAAAGTGAATTTAAGTTCTATAACCGCCTTCAACTACATAACATTTAGAATGTAGCAATCATTCATCAAGGACATATACATTAAAGTGTTAATCAACCCACGGATTCGCTCAAATCAGTCGTGAGTAAGAAAAACCAGTCCGCTTGTACTAGGAGTGCATATAAGCTATGGAGTTCAAGTAGGCAGGTTACTGGTTACGGCTGAAAGTTCTCGTTCGGTATGAAAGGTTATCGACCCCGGGCCAACGTCCGCGACAACTGACAAGCGACCGCTGAGAACGTTCCAATTTTAAAATTAAGTTCCTTGCGGTTAGTCGGCCGCCATATTTGTTTTCGGTCGAGCATTTTGATAAGCTAATTGATACACTCGCTCCGTTATGATCTGAGTGTTTACACAGCGTTTGCCACAATCTTCAAATGAAAACATTATTGTTAGCTAGATAAAACAATGTTATAATAAAACTAGTTTTATGTTTAGGAGGACCGACTTCGACTAGGTTTCTTCACTTCTGTGTTGGATTTCGTAGAGATGTGATATATTTAAGGAAACCCACAAGAATTATATTTATTTATATTATGATGCACAACACACGGCAGGACATCCAAGGACTGAGGAACTTCCACAACGCGACATACATAAAAAACACCAGTGTGGAAATTCTTATTTAGAGTAGGAGACATAAGACCTTTATACCGAATAACAAAATACATACATACATACATACATATACTCACGGCTATAAATCCCTAGAAGGGGTAGCCAAATCTAGGGAATTAGAAATTCTTTAGCCACTTTTGGAAAGTTGAGTGGAGAAAAGATGACAAAACAAAGGTTATTGGTGATGGGTCGCCAACCGCATCGCCCAAAAATCCCTTAATAGCTCCAATACCGTTAGTCGCCTCTTACGCACACCCACCGGAAGAAATGGGGTAGTGCTATTCTAAGCCGACACTACACAGCCAAATAAAATTTCACAAATTTAATGACACATTTTTACAAAGAAGCACTAACGCCTATCATAAAACAGTCAGTAGGTCAGTCAGGTAGATGTACAAAAACATCGTCAAACCAAAATGGTTGTCAACACAAAATAAAATCTTAATTAAACAAAATTAGTTACAATTACAAACACTTTTCTCTAAAGAAATTACATGATATCCTATAGTCTAATACTTGAATTAAAATAATATAACTATATACGTTTCTTTAGGCTATGTTAAAATATTTAAAATCCGTTCATATAAGTTTCACAATGATATTCATTTAATATACGGTAAGACTCACTCAGTACTCACAAAGTGAACACCTACCGCCCTCTAATGGTGAAAACTGGTAATTATAAAAAAAACACTCAACTTTCATAAGTGGCCGGGGAATTTCTAATTCTGAATATGGCTATATAAATATAAGTTATTATGCCGCACAATCAAATGTACACCTTATACAGTAGAACAATGTATTAAATTTCACAAACACATATACTTATTAGACATGCTTTGATACAAAATTGTAAGTTTGCACCAAAGTTTAATTAGTTTTTGAAATTGTAATTATCTTTGTTAAGGTTTAATCTTGATGGCTTCAATGTTATAGAGAAAATTCATGACTACTTAGAATACATAAATGATTCCTTTGAAATATTATGGCTTATACAGATATGGCCACAATCACCATGTCATAAGTTATGATGACTCATAACAATTGTGATTCTTTTAATACAATTAATAAAAACTGTGCTCCAATAAATATGTTTTGCAATGAACTATTGTCTGTTGGTAAAAAGAAATGTTGTTTTTATTAAGTTATAATTGTAATGCTTTACTTCCTGCAAGATGGCTTTAACATTTAGGTACATGATTAAGTTTAGTGAAAAAAAATATTGATCGATAATTGATCTTTCGATAAATGAAAGAAAGAAGGTAAAATTTAAAAGATAGAACTAGATGGTGATGATGACTCCGTGCGCTTACTTAACCAACTGTATGATATAAATAAAACTGTAGCTAGTTGCTTTTCTTTGGGGAAATTCAGAATTATTGTAAAGATTAAGATATAATTAAAAGGAAATGGCAGTGACCGAAGCCAAATTCTTTCTTAAAGGTAGCCCTGCCCCTATCAATAAAAAAAACTAGCTCATAAATAACTGAACCCAAAATTGCCTAGCATTGTTCAATTTTTATAAGAAATTAAATAGCCAGTAGCATTGTTTGATAAATCTTCAATTAATTAATTTCTGAGCCGACGCCATTTTTTCCTAGAGCAAGGTAAGTTAAATGCGAAGTTGTGGAACCTCGCCTCGTTTTAAAACTTAATTAGTTACTCCATGAAACGTAACATGATCTTATACTTTTATGAAATTAAGTTTTATTTCTTAACAGTAGTTGAGACTTCAAATTATTTTGATCGGTTTTGATTTTAAATTGCTCTTTGTGTTCTTTACTTAATATGACCAAACCAAATTTTGAACCAAAATGAGTTATATTTTAATGATATAGTAAAAATTGTTATGTCATGTTCATGTATTCTGAAATTAAAATTTATGTTGATCCTTCAATATCTTACAAATAACTAAGTATTTTAATGAAGATATTTTTTTTGTTATTTAACGTCTTCGTTACTGATTTTTGAAAGATTTCATATTTTATGAGAATTGTAATAAGATGGTATATGATAATGTTATATAATAATATTATTAAATGATATTACCATATTTTTTCAATCATTTTAACATATACATAATATTATATAATAATATTAGCTGTGTAGTGTCAGCTTAGAATAGCACTACCCCATTTTTTCCGGTGGGTGTACGTAAGAGGCGACTAACGGTATTGGGGCTTTAAAGGGATTTTTGGGCGATGGACACCCATCACCAACAACCTTTATTTTACCATTTTTTCATCACTCAACTTTCCAAAGGTGGCTGAGGAATTTCTCATTCCTTAGCTCTGGCTACCCTATCTAGGGATTTATAGCCGTGAGTATATGTATATATGTATGTACATAATATTAAAAAATTATACGTATATATAGATATATATACACTCACGGCTATTAATCCATAGAAGGGGTAGCCAGAGCTGCAGAATAAGAAATTCCTCAGTCAGTTTTGAAATTTGAGTGAGTAGATTGTAAAATGAAAGTTGTTGATGACGGTCTCCAACCGAATTGCCTAAAAATCACTTAAAAAGCCCCAACATCCTTTTTCGCCTTTTACGAACACCCACGAGAAATCAATTAATGTTTTTTTATAGCAGTTTAATCGTTTGTTTTGTTTTGCCCTTTGTCCTTTAGTTTTGCGAAAATTTCTTCACAGTTTTCACATTTTTGCCGTTTGTTCAAACTATGTAAACTTACCAAGAATCAGCGACAGTATAATAATTTCAGAGGTTTATCTCATTATCCTGATAAAGGTCGGCAGGATAAAATAATTTCAGTTATTTCAGGACTAAAAAGTGAAAAATTATTCATAAGCTGAAAATGGTAATGAACAAGAAACACTGGTATTAATATGAAAAAGCGTGGGTTGCCTTTATAAAAATATAGCACAGAGCGCCCCACGCTTTTTCACATTAATACTAGTTTTTTTTTTCATTATTCCACTTTCAGCTTATGAATTATTTGATGTACAATAAACAGTTTTACATTCTACTCTAATTATAAAAATGTACGTATTTACAGCAGTTCCTGGCAGCTAAGTCTGGAGAAATAAGGAGTTAGATATCCGTGTCCGACACTTGGTATAACTGTTGCTTTGGAATTAACAAAATGACATTATGCTCTATCAAATGGATGCTTGATGATATTCCACCAATTAGAATCAGATCACACACCAACCAAATAGGGTCACCGACCGCAACTCATGAAGGATGACGTCACATCCGGTGACGCACGCGCACCGCATCCTCTGAGGGCGATATCATTACCTCGCCTCGCATACAATGGCCTTTGTTTCATACACGTTTACAATTTCAGAGTGAACTTTGATAACGATGATTTGATGATAAATTAGACATCGATGGTGCCTTTTTTAAAGACATTGATACTTTCGATTATATTTCATTTTGCAATAGAAAAAGGTCGGATTGTAGAGGGCTATCTCATAGACCAAGCATTGAACCGATTTTGAAGATTATTTTACTTTGCTATGCCATTTTTTGTGTACATACCTAGACTATATGTTTTTAGGTTACAGTAAAAACTTTTTGCCGTGTAGTGCCGGCTTAGAATGTCGCTACCCCTTTCTACCCAGGGGTGTCGTAAGAGGCGACTAAGGGTATTGGGGCTTTTTATTGGATTTTTGGGCGATGCGGTTGGAGACCCATCACCAAAAACCTTTATTCTTACCATCTTTTCCCCACTCAACTTCCAAAAGTGGCTGAGGAATTTGTAATTCCTTAGCTCTGGTTACCCCTTCTAGGGAAATATAGCCGTGAGTATATGTATGTATGTATGTAAAAACTTTTTGTACAATTTGATATTTAATAGACTCTATGTTTAACAATCATTCATGTATTGCTCTGATACGCGTGGATAAAATAATGATACAAAGTTAGTTAAAGAAAAACAATAGGTATACATTTATTATAAAACTGTTCATATATGTTAATATAATAATATCATCTTGATATTCTAGTGTAGTGCATTGTGTTACGTACAAAATAAAGTTATATATTTTCTTACCACAACCACATTTTTGAATATCTCAGCGTATCATCATCATAATTATTTATTATTTATTAATAATTTATAATATATAATTAATATTTATTTTTATATACTAACAATAACTTCAATTGGGTGAACCAGGGACTACACCTTCCTTAGACGGATGTTGGAAGAATTTCTGACTTTACCTAAGTTTATCAATATTTATTTTACCGAAATTCGTTTTGCAAAAATGTATTAATGGTATAATGTTAATGGCACATAGGTGCACGGGTTAAAAAATTGAAAACAAATAAGTTAGTGTCTCTAGTAACTTTACTGGCTGCGGTTACACAGATATTATTATTGGTATTAGGTTTGTGGTATATTTACAAATGAATGATTAATGAGTCAATTGCAAATTATGGTAGATTTTATGCACATTCGAAAGTAGTCAATGCAAAGTTCAAAGTTTCATTTTTTTTAAGTTCGTTCCTTCCATTGGTGCACCCCAATCAAAGAAACTTGAAAATTGTATCATAACGTATCGAAATATTTTTAAGAGTTTTACGTTATACAAGAATTTGGAGACCCATCTCCAACGATACTTTACTTTTACCATCTTGGCCCCTATCAACTTCCAAATGTAGCTGAGGAGTTTCTAGTTCTAAAGCTCTGGCTACCCCTTTTTGGGATTTATGGCCGTGAGTATACGTATGTACGTTATACAATTATCTTCTAAGTTCGACTTCAAATCCCATTTACATATTGAACTTAGACGGTTTAAGTGCCATATTTCCCACTTTAATAAAAGTGAGTGAAAAGATTAGATGCTAGGCAGAATACTTATAAGTCGACGAGAAGATGCCGTGAAGGAAAAAGATACCCCAAGAAGCCTTGAGTAATAATAACATTTATTTGATATAAATTAAGTAAAGGAAGGATACAGGTGGTTGACACCTGTATCCTACCCTGCATCACATATGGCTGCGAAACCTGGGCCCTGACAAAACACCATAGGGAAAAACTAGAAAGATGTCAAAAAAGTATGGAAAGAAGCATGCTCAATTTGAAACTAAAAGATAGAGCCAGAAGTGAAGATATAAGGCATAAAACCAAATTGACAGACATATTATCACGTATTGACCGACTCAAATGGAGATGGACTGGGCACATGCTTCGATGCAAAAAAGAAAAATGGAGCAAACAGGTGACAGTTTGGTACCCAAGGGATGGTATTAGGAGCAGAGGAAGGAAAGCAAGGCGATGGGAGGATGAACTAAAACTCATAGTAGGAACGCATTGGATTAGAGTAGCAGCAGATAGGAAACAGTGGAAAGAGTTGGAGGAGGCTTTTGCCGTAAGGCACACCGAAATCAGAGACATTCTGTAACTACGTGAAATGTATAATATTAGATATAAGTTTTATTTTGTTATTAGTTTCTAAGTTTTCGGAAATAAAAAAGCTATATTATTATAAGTAAAGGAAGACCTACAATGTATATTTTCTAGGTAAGATTATACATAAATAAATACAAGCGGTCGTACAGTGATTGGAATATGGACATAACTTTATTCGCAATAAATAAATAAATATAATATTAGAAACCAACATTAGGTATTAATCTGTTTTTAACTTGAACATAGACTCATAATTAATAAAAAATATATAAATACATCATGTATGCAAGTGAACATGGTTGTGTGTCATGGATATCATGTATTGACAATGCATAAATGAATTTAAACAAATATCATTATGCACTCCTTCTAGTATGTAAACTATAACTATGACCAATTTTATTCTCCTTCGTCTGCGCAATATAAGGTATGAATAGCTTTCGCTTCAAGAATTAATTAATAGACCAGGTATATGAGACAGTCAGCTATTTCATTATCTTTTAAAAAGGATTCTACAAAAAAAACTTGCAATAGCAATGGAAACATTAATTAACCTATGCTAGGTACTTGTACGGTGTTCATGCGTCATTGCGACATCATACAAAGTTATTGCGACATCGTACAATACCCGGTTATAAATCCCTAGAAAGAGTAGCCAGAACTTCGGAATTATAAATTCCTCAGCTACTTTTGTGATGTGTTTGGTGATGGGTCTCTATCCGCATCGCCCAAACATCACTCAAAAACCCCCATTACCCTTTACCGCCTCTTACAAACACTCACGGGAAGCCTAATCTCAATTTATCTTCAGTACACAGATTTTAAAGTTTATATTTACGTGTTTAGACTCAACGCTTTACTAATAGGCACTTGTTATTGACACAAGATAGAAAAAAAGGGTGTATAACTAAACTATTATTCTAAACAGTTCGCCTATCTAAGTGAAATACAGGCAATATTAAATTAAATTATTGAACATACTTAAAACTACTCGGTTTATTCACGATCCAAACAATTCCTTACGCTCTTATCTAATACCTGAATTGTAAACATAACTCGTTGCTACTTTGTATAGTTCATCAAAATAAATGGTGGTAATCAAATGAGCTAATCACCAAATTTTGTCGTCACCCGCAATCACCCTCTCAACCAAGTAATTGTCGATATTGAGCACCTTTTGAGCCGACATTTTTGTACTTAAACAACAGAAACACTAGAATTAATCCTTATCATATTACATCCAGTTTCTCGGAACTTTTCTTTATTTGGCTATAACGGGTTTGAAATCAAAACCACCACTGGAATCTACATCGTTTATTACTTAATAGTTAAATACATTATCTCAGAGAATAAAAGAACTTGCTAATTCAACATAAACAGGAAAGAAGGGTTAAGAATTACAACATGCATAATAACAATGTAGTCTGCCATTGAAAACGCATTCGATTTGTACCTACCTGCCTACCCCAATATCCGTGTAATTGACAATTGCATCTCAGGTAGCCAATGTGAAAAAGCGCACTGAGGGGAGTGGACCCTTCAGAGCGGATCAACTGGTAAGGGGAATCGTCAAAGATTGCGCAAGCAAATAGAAACAACGTTAACTTGTACCGAATCTGAGACTGAATTATCATAATATTTAACAATTGTTGAAACTTTTTGCTTTGGTGTACAAAGATGAAATCGTTTTAAATAGCAAAACGAATACTAAACTTGTGATAATATGTGCAAGAAAGAATTGATAATGTTAGTAGAAATGACAAAGGTACATAGTAATGATCCTGCATCAATGGTAATGCAATGCAATATAAATATGTTTCTATATTAGCAGTCACAAAAAAATCACGCACATTTCAAAAAGCTTCCAAGAAACAACTGGCTTTTTTATTCGAGTTTCAAATGCTTGCGTCCAAGGATCACACATAAGCACAAGATTAGTACTCAGTAAAGCTATTCAATTCTTTTATCTATATCTTAATATTACATTGTTAAGAGTCACGATAATTATATTTAATCATTGCCTAGCCCTGGGATGTAATTGCATTGAAACCGATATCGTAACGTATCTACATACGCAACGCTCGCCCATCTTTGGCAGCGAATCACCCCTCGCAGACAGCGCCGACATAACATACGCATCCTACAGCAATTGCCCAAAATAGATGTTTCTATAGCAACAAGGTGCCCATACACACTTACACATGCATTAGCACTCGATACTATATTATAATTTTACATTTAAATAAACACATTTAAATTAAAATCCTTCTCACGATTTTAATTTATAGAATCTTAGACACTAAAATAAAAATAAAATAAAAATTTCTTTATTCATAACCCACAGCAATACATCAAAACATCAAATACATATGAAAATAGGCTATGTAGCAAGCAACAAGTACCATTTTTGTATTGATATTTTCAATATTAGGCACATATAGGAAAATAGGTTAACTAATCTTACTTCAAGAGAATATAGACCCCTGACCTCAAAACTATTATTAATGAAAAATTGAAGCCAGTGATTCCACGGTGGTGCATGTATGATCAGTATACAATTATCTATGATCAGTATAATATACAATTATGACAAATTTTTGAAAATAAGGTGGGCACAATTTAGATTATCATTATTATTTTTTAAATATATATTTTTTTTTTTAGTGTGTGAGATGTATGTATGAGTTGTGTTATTGTGTGGTGGAGTGTATGTAGGTGTGTGTGTGTAGATTATTGTTTGATGTTTTTCGGAACAATGTTAAAATATCTAGGCTAGTATGTTTTCGGTTTCTAAGTATGACAGCTTTAAAAGATGAGAGTAGGTTATTTTCTTAACTTCGAAGCTAGGCAAGGTGTATATGGCGGCAACTTTATTTATTTTATTATATATTTTACTAGAGAGTACTTCAAACTGCTGCGCGGCAAAAGTTGTTCTATGTCTAACAACAGGTGCTACGTTAATAAAGGAACAGGAGCGGCGTGCAGCGAATGAGTTATCGAGTGGCAACTGAGCATGTTTGCGGAGAATACAACGAAGAATGAATATTTGACGTACAGTCAGAACTTGACAGTCAAAATACAGCTGCATTGTCGGGTATCGGAGAGGCTTAAAGATCATTACTTTAAGAATGGCTCTTTGAGCTCTTTCAAGTTTGAGCATTGCCGTTTTCCCAGCTCCCCCCCAAATTGGGACGCAATAGGCCAGCACCGACTGACAAAGAGCCAAATATACCATTTTTATTGTGTTAAAATCTGCTATATATCGTAAGTTTCTAAAAACAAATATCAATTTCCGTGTACGCGATATAAGAGCTGTAATGTGAGAATGCCATTTAAGATTTGAATCAATGTGAACTCCTAGATATTTAACGGAAGAAGAGAATTTAATAGAGGGACAGTTACAGGTTGATGCTATTTGATTTTTACATGTGTGGGCTCTAATTTTATAATCTTCCCATGACGGGGCGGTTGCTAAGGTTATGGAAATTGGGATGACTATTGTTTTATCAATATTGAGTGTTAGCAGGTTGAAAACCAGGATTTTAAGCTATTTTAAAGTAGTAATACCTGGGCATGTCTGTTAAGATTTAATAAATTTTTATTAGGAAAAAATATTTTATTGTTACAAGTTTACAACTTTAAGCCTAAAGGGTTTAACATGAGTGTGAAGTGTAATTAAACGTCATACCTTTGATCTGATTTGGCAAGTTATGTAAAGTTATAACCACAATGCACGATGTATTCTGAAACATTGTATGTTAATAAACTGAGGCAAAGTTCAAAATTTATCAAGGACAACCAAAAAAAGTCCATGGAAAACAGGGAAGGTAGAAAAATAAAAATGCAATCATACAATAGATGAGAAAGCCGAAGAAACCTGAAATTAGGTGGGTGGTAAGTTAATAATTTAAAATTTACATGTTATGTTAATGGATACCCATCACCAAAAACCTATATTTTTAAAGAAAGAAAAACATTTATTCGCTGCTACACACTTTTACCATCTTTTCCCCACTCAACTTCCAAAAGTGGCTGAGGAATTTCTAATTTCTTAGCTCTGGCTACCCCTTCTAGAGAAATATAGCCGTGAGTATATGTATATATGTTAATGGACAATTATTTATTTCAAAAATCGTTAATTATTTAAATTATGAAACAAACATACGCAAACTAAATCATAATACATAAACACGTGGTCGTGTTTTCATTATTACTAGATATTTAAAAGCCACCAATTATTATTATAATATGAATGTACATAAATTTGCGCAACAATTTAAATATTCAAAATAATCACTGCGAGTAACTCTATCCACAGATAATAGTTGGATAGAGTTGCTCGTCCATTCTAATGGAAAGAAGAGTTAGACTCTAGTAGTTACTCTGGTAATAAATAAAGGATAAATAAATTAGTAATAATCCCCACAAGAGGTTTTCATGAACAAAAACATTCAAGTTACTCTGGTAGTTGTTGTTGCTCAAGTCATAATCGCGCTTTATACAATATCACAAGAAATGGGTTTCGAAATCGCAGCCAACAACTAAGTTAAGCCTATTTATATATATTGGGGCTGTTAATAAGTATATATTTCTATTTGCCCAGTCCACAAGTTCATTTTACTTAGAAAAGTTAATTGAAAAAATATCTCATCAGAATTCGTTTCAGTACTTTTGCTAAAGCAAAATATTACTGTAATTTGATTAAAAACTAAGGCATATTCGCGTTCAGTTACAGCAGGTATACATAAATTAATTGTATTTAATCTAAAGCCTGCTAACAGGAAAACGTTTGATAGTAATAACGAAGGCTTCCAAAGCGAATTTATGAGCATAACTAATGTGCCTGCAATTACTAGCATCAATAAATTTGCAATACTCTTCAACTCGCTAATACGATAGTCAGCCATGCAAATTACTTACATATGCTGGGATCTCGGACGGGGTAGACAGAAGCGTATTAAGTCTTATCTGTAGTAATTTATTAGGCATCAGACGCCTTTTGGGTGAGATGATATGATGATTTCCTGCCTAAAACTGAACAACTGATTGAGATAAATATACGATATCAAACATAAATCGTAAAGATTTTGTACAACATATAAGGACATAGCATACCGATCAAGGTAAGTGGAATACTGACACGACGAAATATTTAATAATAGTTTATGCATATAAATATATAAATGACAACAAAATTAATAAACAACCATCTATTCTATATTCATCATTCAAACGATTACCCTCAACGGAGTTCGAACCCGCGGCATCGGATTTAGAAGCGAGTCGTCCAGTCCAACCAATAGACCACCGAAGTCGTAAAAACAAGGAACAGCGACTGTACCACATATATTTGACCTTAATTCGTGAGAAGTCAGCTCTCTATACTCATCCTCACCTCTTATCCTGACATAAAAATGAAACGCTTCCAATTTTCAATTCACGCGGTGCTTAACTTACTTTTACTGGTGCCATTAATTCACATTAGGGTAGTTAGAGACGTAGTTAACCTAAAAGATATTTCTCACTTTTCCCACAATCTTCATTTCTCTCATAAATCAATCACAGTAAAGACTGGATATTTAATATATGTTAAAGTTGTTTCAGTAGTAGGCTTTCACGGCAACGCCGCTGTATTGATCGACGAGTTCAGAACATTTTTAAGGTTTCTTGAACTTAACGCGACTCAGTTTAAGTGAGACAGCAAGGTATAAAAGCATTATTTTTCTAATAATTTTACCTTTTACTACCAGTTTAAAAAGCATCATGCCTTCTCTTTTCGTGGTCATTGCTCGAAACGACTAATGGTATGAGGCTTTATAAGTGGGTGGTAAGCGAGGACGTCAGGCATCTTTCGCAGATATAATCCCCTTTGAATTTCCAAAAGTGGATTAGGTGGTCCATTTATTGTAATAATAGTTTTGAATATTTGGTAGATTTAAAATTTATTTCACACAGCTCTATCACTATATCAACCTAGGTACCTCAGTGGATAAGAGTTCAGTCAGTAATACAGGGTGCTGGGGCTTTTCGGCCCACAAGTTGATCGGCCCGCGGGACGAAACACCCAAGAACTGCTTTTGAATGTGTCGTTTCGGCCCGCGGGGCGAATCGACTATGCGAATTTTTGTATGGGTCGTTTCGGCCCGCAAACCAACAACTTAAGAATTTAAGTTTAATCACTCGATTGCTACTGCTGTAAGAATTTAACAAATAGTACATTTAAGAAGAAAAGTGTCAATGAAAAATAATATTTATATTAATCAGCTGTTATTTTTTTAAAGGAACAAATCTATTCAATATCCATGGTGCGTGTTTACAGCCGTTGCCATTCATCCTATTATTTTAATTATGCATTTCTGGAATTTTCCACCTTTAAAGATCTATTTTGACACATTTTGGTTCTAGTTTATATCTCTTTTCTATTTCATTATTTCCTATTTCCGATCGGTAATGTAAGCACATCAGCACAAAATATATAACGCAAAATTAATAAATTAAAAGGGGAAAACATCCTATTTCAACGTAATGAAATATTTAAATAATACGTTGTCAGTCAATACTGGCGTCGATGAAGTTATACTATATAGAATCGTATATTAAATGTGCATTAACGACAGAAGGTATTTTTATTATTAAGCTTCGGGTGCAGGGTCGAGGGTTCGAGTCCCACTGAAGGCAACATTTATGTGATGAACATTATTGGTGTTTCTTAGGCTTGGATGATATTTATATGTGTATTATATAGTAATAAATATACAGGTCATTTAATATACTATACCACAAGTCATTGAGTTGCACTAAGTTTGGGGGTAACTTGGTCTGTGTATTTCCGTATATATTTCATTATATTTTTATAAAAATAACTTGTTTTCAGGGTTTATATTTGAATATAACTATGACTTTGCTATCTGTCTGTCCGTGTGTTATTAGGCTTTAGCTTATGAACTATTTATGTGTTATATTGGTTGAGCATTATCAGTTATTTTACTAAACAAGGAAGTGAATGTAGGTAATGAATTCAAACAATACAACATCGCTTCAGTTTTCCTCAATAAATCCGCCTGTAAAGATATAAATTGTTGTATTTATGCGGGAGGAATTGGCGTTATCCAATACCGAAGGAAGACACATACTTATAGAAAACTTATTATTTAGTGCCTGTGTGTAAATGAACAGAAGACCAAGGACTAGGCTTCATCTTTTATTTTAGGTATTTTATCTCCGGGTGTGATTAGTCCACATCAACAAAAATTGGCCTCCTTCTTATTATTCCCAGATTTTTTTCTCTTTATATTTGAATTACATGTACGTGAACCAACGTAAAAGCAACGTGACGGAACCAACCAGGGTATAATGGAGCCTGAAAGGCAAGCACGAGCGCTCTTATATCGACACGATAACGGTTAGAATGAGATGGCAGTATACGATACTAAGTAAGTGCGTAAGAGATGGCTGCTTTATCCCACGCGATAAGTAGTTTAAACACGGCTCGTGCTTGCCCTTCTGGAATGTTTTTATAGTGAATGTCTTTTTGTAGGTATGTTTTTACGAAATAATAATGAATTTTGGTAAAACCTTGATCTCTATGAAGAAAAGCCACCCATCATCCAAATTGTGGGGAGGTAAATGAAATAACGCAATCCATGAAATGACGCGTGTTACACCCAATTCAGTTTAACAACTAACGGCCATCGCAAAAATATCAACCAATATTTATGGCCCAGGAATCTTATTTTTCATAACAAGATTAGCCAAATTATTTCAAAATTTATCGAAACTACTACAAAGTATGCGTACGTACATATATAAACGACTTACTGTTGTAATGATTGCTAGTAAAAAATGTTATATGAGGGTGGATATAAAATAAAGTCAGTATTTGTTCGTAACTCGTGTGTTTTACTTCACTTACTTTGCTAAACACTATTCTACTTGCCTTTACATTTTAATATTCTTACAACTAATCTTTAAAATAAGAAAAAAAATATTTTTAAACCTTGCGGGCTGATACGACCCATTCAGAATACGATTTGGGCGATTCGTCCCACACCAACCACTGTGGGCCGTAACGACACATTCAAAAACAGTACTTGGGCGATTCGTCCCGCGGGCCGATCGGCTTGTGGGCCGAAAAGCCCCAGCACCCGTAATACATGTAGCATTATGCCCAAATTCTTAATCATCCATTAAGAATTATAGCGTTATACCGTTTTCAATACATAAGCCGAAAAATTTACTCGTTAAAAATTTTTCTCGGTTTCTTTTCACTCGGCAGTATTTTCAAAATGCAATTCTATTCTTATAGTGTAATTGTTATTTATATTTAGAAGTCAATCTTTTTTAGTATCTTTCTTTTTTAGTATAATAATAACTTGGGTTTATTAGTTAAACATGATGTTTACCACGATATAAGAACTCCATTATATTTCAATTATTTTATTGCACAGGGTTGCTTCCCGTTTTAAACATTGTAAAATACGAAATTTTATATTGGTAGTTTACAATCAATTTAAAAACTGCCACACCATCACGAATATATATAAAGCGTGGGGTTATGTTGGTTATAATTATTATTTATCAGAAGTACTTAGTGATTCGGCAAAACTTGTTGAGCCGAGTAGTGTAGTCAAATTATTGAAACATTACTTGTTTACACTAACTAAAAACAAACATTACTAAACGTACACATTTGTCCTCGACATCATAGTTTTGAAATTATGATAGTGACCTGGACTTCAAGCGGCTTACTTGGCTGTCTTCTACGGACAATATTATTCTCATTTTGTCTTTACATTTCTTTTTCGCCACTTTACTTATATCCATCTTTAGGTGCTCAAACATCCTTAAAATACCTTTTTCATCTTGCATGCCACTTCTTCACGCACAATTTTTTTTACTGTAATTATTGGACGGGATTTTATACGCCCGAATTGAGAACAATAAAGGAGTACATGTGTTGTAAAAATAATTAATTTTAGGAAAGCAAGAGAGATTTGTCAGGATCGTGAAAAGTGGCGATCGAGAGTCTCTGCCAGCGCCATTTGGAATAATGGACATGAGTATATAAGTAAATCACAATTATTTCCATCTTCCAATACATTAAGAATAAGCGGAGTGAAATTATGTTTGTTTAATTGCCACGACAGGAATTCTCTAAAGTAATATACGTATATTGCAGAGGTCAAAACAAGGTCGTGATAAATATAGAAGCGGACTGAAGTAAATTCAATTCATTCAATGTCATCGAACCGGCGACGACGACGCTTGGACAATACATTCACGGCTTGTTACGAATGGATGGGCAGGTGAGAGAAAAAATACGTTATGATCTAAAAAGGTCTCCTACGGGGTGATTTAATTTTAGCACATACAAATTCACATCCAACATCCCAAAAAGAAATATTCAGAGCTTAAGAATCGACAAATGCAACAAGCATTGACAGTTCAAATGTCTTACTTCATCAATCATCTTCTACAATACCACAGAAAGTCAAGAGATAGTTGTTTTCTAAGGGCCAGTTTTTTGATCCTTAGTTAAAAATATAACCATTTGTTACATTGACTATAGTTAAATGACTAACCAGTAGTTAAATCGTAAATCCATTTTGGTTCGATATTTGACATTAGTTACTCTAACCACGGGTCAAAAAATGCATTTTGCTGATATTTAACTAATAGTTACGATATTTAACAAATTGTTGAGTTAACCAGGGATCAAAAAACTGGCCCTAAACAGTCACCACACAGCGTTGTATATCACAAATATGTTCAGATTAGCAGTAGACTACACAACGGTGTTAATATTAACGGTAATAACGGTATTTGGATATTGGCTCAGACGTGCTCTTCCATATTCATTTATGGTTGATGATAAAGATACTCATAATGTAAATCTTAAAAATACTAAACATGCGGGCCATTGAATGGAAACCAGAGCTATATAAAAGACGATTCGGTAGGCACTGGATGGAGAATTCATTGGCAAGAATCAATTTAAAACGTCAAAATGTTGCACAAGAGAGGTCGGCCCATTATCACAAACCGACCAAAAATTCCAGGGATGCAATATGATTCTCGCTTTAGACAAAAAATACAACAACCAATAATAATCTTATGTCATGTCATACACTTCTTCTCTGTACAAACAATAACTGTGCAGGATTTCATACTCCTCCATCCGCCACCATAAAAGGAGTCGATTTTTTTTTGCTCACTTATAAATACCTAAGTTTAGTGATGGCTTAAAATAGCATTAACACATATCTTCCAATGGATATTGTATGAAGTAACTGAGGAAACCTATCACTAGAGATTCGTCATTTGACCATTCTTTGAGCTTGGAACTTCCAAAAGTGAGGAATGTTTTTTTATCGAAGGCTACCACTTTTTTGGGTGATTATAGTGACTAATAAGGACTAGATGGTGAATCATATAATCCCCGTATCCATATTTTCTTCAGGGTCCTTTCTTTGTCCATCACAATGTTACTCAAAAAGTTGTGTTTTATACTTTGTATCATACAGCTCTAAAAAGGGAGGTTAGGGTATAGTTTTGATTGGAACATATATACACAGCATTCATGTAGACGGTATTTAAGACACTATAGACATTTTTTAAAAGCGGGATGTCTTATATTTTATGATATATTTTTTATAGTGCTATTTTTATTTAGCTATTTGGTAAATGCTAAGGAAACTGTCTCTGCCTAAGCCGATGGGATATTTTATGTACTAAGTAATGAATTGATTATATACAATTATACATTTTGGAAATTTTCTCACCGGTTTAATGGCAAACATTTTCTAAATTACACTGTCCTATTTATGTTTGATACCTGAGTAAAGCTGAGGTGAGCCTTCAGTTTATAAAAAAGAGTATACGCTATTTAATTTTATCATGCCTACATTTGCAAAAAGCAATAATGTTGTTTCCAAAACAGAGTAAATAAATCCAAGGTAACCTACATATTAACTTTACGTCTTCATAACTTAAATAAAAGTAAACTCAACAAAATATACAAGGATGACAAATATATGTAAATATACATTTAGGTGAAAACTAGTCTTCATTCCCATTCATCTCTTTCTATGCTTGTCGCTGTATGAAGACGATTTAAAATATTGGTTGGTCATGCGCTTTATAGTGTCGGCTTCGAAATAGCAGACCCATTTCTTCTCGCGGATATCGTACAAGCGACTTCGATTCGTATTGTGGATTTAAAGTGATTGTTGAGCGATGTGGCTGGAGAGGGACACCCATCACCAACAAACACTAAACTTGGTAGTTTGAAAAGTGATAAAAAAACATATTTTTTTAAGTTCTGGTCACTTTATTTACAGAAATATAGCCACGAGTATAAGAATGTATGTATGGTTAGTGATATGGTTTGATCACTATAAGCAATGATCCTTATTTAGTTGAGCATATCTTTATTTAACTAATTATGGCTACATGATTGATATCTGGCTACCCCATTCGGATTCGGGGTTAGGTCGGACGGACGCTGCAAATACAATGCAAATACATAATAATAACAAAAATCCCACATTTATCATCTTTAAAACGGATAGCCAGAACATTGCATCGCAATACACATACACATTATAATATTATTGGAGATTCAGAGGAAAAATGTGGTGAAACACTGGATTTTCGGTGACGTGTATGCAACCACATTGCTCAACTATCACTTAAAAAGCCCAAGTATGCTTCACAGAAGGTTTTGCTGTAATGCTGTTTTGAGCGAACATGAAATAAAACTGTCCATCTTCGTTATCTACAATAATATTGGATACCAATCAACGTTTGATAAGTAAATAATTAACCACATGTAGATAATAAATAGTACAATAAAGTTGAGGTTATGAATCAAAAACTAATGACGCAATTCTCACACTATCAGTAATGAAAAGTTGCAATATCACACATTGTTGTAAATCTTGCATCAAGACATATAAATAGCATCTGTAATTGCTCGACACTGCTGACATAGCAATGCGAAAGCAATAACATACAATAAATCACCATTACCCTGTCTAATAAAACTTTCAAAGCAATATTGTTTTATTCAGGCTTTGAATACAACAAAAAAGAATAGATTTAACATTTTTGTAAAGTAAATTCAAGTGCATTATCCATTAAAAATCGAAAGAATGTCAATTAACAGTACTTTTCAATTCCATTCCATCCTTTAGTATCGCATAATTATTACTGTATCTAATTAAAATACATCGCAACAAACTACCCGTAGCGCCATCTAGCGACCACGCGCCGAACTACTACGATGTGCTACGCGATTGTCTCGTAGTCAATTGTACGTAGACGAAGTGCTGTAGAAGTGGTATAAAATGTCAGAGATATTTTTTATAGGTTTCCACGCGGCATGTTTATAGCTCGCCACGTATTATTATTATCATTTTTATGCCGCTATGACATGAAACGTTCTTATATTTTAAAGCGACATTTTGCGGCTTGCAATTTATTCTCGAGTGGTTTTAAATTGTTTATAGCTGGTTTAGCAAATAGTCAATTTTAAGTTTGTAGTATTCAAAAATTAAAACAATATCGAGGTGTTAAAAAGTTGTTTGTTGCGTGACATTTCTTTGATTTAATTATTGGAATATACATAGAAAGTGGAGTCACAATCCTTGATTAACAATTCCGTACCTAAGGTCCGCTATACATGGACGGCTGAAGGAATTTGAACTGCAGTTCTTTAACGTACATCCATGCTGAAGGCTAAATGCTTTAATCTGTTGACAGCGCAGGTATATAAAGAAGAAAGAAAGAAAGAAAAACATTTATTCGTTACCACAAATCACATATGAAAACAAAACAAAACAATCAGATCTTTTAGCTAATAACAATATAAATAAGTAGAAACGAATCGGTGTACACTTCAGCTTAATGTTATGACAGGGCTTGTTTGGCCGCTGCCACAACGCTGGTATTCTAGTGCAGATCCTGATATATATATGGCAACTTCAAGTATTAAAAGTGACTAACACTTTATACTAAAAGTAGAAAAGGAAAATTAAAAACATAAGTCTCTGACTGTTACATTTAAATGATTATTTTTACTTTAATTAACTACTAACCAAAACTAGGTTTACTTAGCAAGTAGCTGTAAGCAAAGGTGGTGGCTATACATTACAAGTCAATATTAAGTAAAGAATAAAACTTTTTATGCTGCGAGTAATTCTATGAAAAAGATCATTGTAACCCATGGTTTTTGACAAGTTTTCGTTGCAATTTATTTAAAATTGGATATCGATATAGCACTCGTTAAATTTCATCTTGGGAATAAGTTGAAGAGAGTTCTATAAACGATCTTCATTTTTAACAGAAAAATTAGACATGCATGTCGATTGATTGCTCGAACAGTCGTTGTATGGCGGCTCTAACGGACTTTTTCCAATTATTACTTCAACAGCTCATTGGGAACGTCAAACCTAACCAAACAAACACTACTATTTAAAATAAAATGCTCATCTAAAATCAGAAACATACATACGTACATATACTTACGGTTATAAATCCCTTGAAGGGGTAGCCAGAGCTTCAGAATTAGAAATTCCTCAGCCACTTTTGGATGATGCGTAGGGAAAAGATGATGAAATAAAGGTTGTTGGTGATGGGTCTCCATCCGCATCAATTATCCATTAAAAGCCCCAATACAATTGTCGCCTCTTACGTATACCCACGGAAGAAATGGGGTAGTGCTATTCTAAGCCGATACTACACAGCAGTGTGTTTAAAATCCAAATACCTACTATTTACATCCACAACTACAGTTCTTTGTATTATTAGTTGAAAACAGAAAACATTGTCATATTGATGTGATACACGCATTTGAGGTTGGATTTTTGTTCCGAGTGTCTTTGCTTTTCCCAAAATTATGCAACTTACTAAATACACTGTAATGTTAGTAGAGGACGACCTCGGAGGCGAAATAGGCAGAAAGACTCAAAAAGGCAAGTGTCCAAAGTATGAAGAATTTTATTCAGAGCATGTATGAAAAGATTGATGGATGTGAACGAAGCTAGAGGATTTCATGAACAAACCCATTCTAACCGTATTGTAGTTTCGTGATTTAAAGGACGGGCTTTATGACAGGTTTTCTTAACCTGAGGACCATAGACCTCAAGGGATTCTTTGCCATTTGACCGTTTTTTTCGAGCGGTGCATGATATAAAATAACATGTAAAAATACAAGTTTAATAATTTGATATTGAGGTTTACCTTTTCCCAAGTAAATATAAAACAATAATTAAAAATCATTTGTTTTGCTGCCTTTGAATGGGTTCCTATTTAAAGTCACGCGTTTTTAGTAGCAACTTTTTGGAATTAATATCATATCTCAGTGTATTTTTTCTTTTCATACCACGTGGGGTTTTAAGTGGTCTTTACATAAAGGTTTACAACTTTGTCACGATAATCAATTAAATATTAAAGAATAAAAATTATTAGATTGATAGATTGAATACTATAGAGATATTGGTTCGAACATCATAAAACCGTGAAATAAATACTCAAATGGGACGCCTTAGTAAGGTTATTATCGGCAATAACTAGAATAACCCATTTTAATATGTTTTCCTCTTACAAAACAGATGTACTCAGAACATTACAAGCCCAAATTGCGTAACAAACTAGAGGTCCACATACAAATGGGCGGAAAAGATATTTAGGATTTCAGTATTAATAAATAATAAACATATATAATTTAGTAATAAATAATAACAAGGTTTACTAAGCTATTCAAAATGGCTCGTCAGGTAGCATACCATACCCATAACCAGTATTTAGGAGCCGAAGCTTTGGCACTGACTGTAACTTATCCAGAGCTTAGGAAATTTTGTGTTATTCAAAATAGCACGACGAAATGTTATCAGTTAAACGGTAATTAACCCAAATGCCATCATAAGAGACACGTTTTTTTTTCTGTCATATCTGTTAATCAAAATATCTATGAATAACGAATAAAAAAACCTATGTGTGTAGATTTAGATATTTCCACAATAATAAACTTCAGTAATCATATGGGGCAAGAACTGCCTACAACGCAAGAACAAAGAATGTTATTTATCAAAAAGATAATCTCATTACTGCTGATTTTCGTCTCCACCAATGGACTCGAGCTCGTCTATGACAGGGTGGTATTTGGCTTTCCCGTGCCGTAGATGAAATACATTACTGACTACTTCCGTTAAAGTAGTCAGGACAGTCGGCTTACAGAACTTTTCGAAACAAAACCATTATACTTTTAGAGAAAAATATGATTCGTCTTGCTATGTCTTAATCAACAACATGTTTTTATCCCCCAGCAGAGCTTAAGGTTTGACCTACACCGATGAGTGAAATGCCGGATAAATTATAAAACTCAGATTAAACAAGGAATGTAGAGGAGTGTTTAAAATGGGCTGTTGATTATCCGTAATTGACCTTTAACTGTTATGTTCATATTCATGCTTCTTTTTGTGCTCTGTGCACCGTTCCAACAATTATTGAGTGTGAAAAGTTGAAATGAGTAATAATGAAATACGAAATCCAGTATGACACACATAACACGTATGAAATCTCTTATCAACACTGGCACCAACGACACGTGTAAAAGTTACTTTTATACTAAAATAGATCTTTCATCACCACACGTAATTTACTTTTGTTCTCAGGGGTAAAGTGGTTTATTAACAGGACACGTTTATTTTAACCCTGCATCGAGCATACTCAACTGTGTCTTTTTTTATACAAATAACTAAATGCATATTGATGTATTCAGTATTAGGCTAACTTTCCGACGATACCCATTAGCAGTTTGTTTTCTTCTTAAATATTGAACCAGCACGTTTGTAGCATATAAAGAAGAAGGTAAAACCAAAAGTATTCTCGTATTTATCCTGAGTAAAATGCTTACTTCGTTCGACAAAATATAGCCGTTTTAAAGAAATTAGTTTTTAAATTTAGTCAAATGAAAAATGATATTAAGTTTATACGGAATAGTTACCAGATGTAGACTCCGGTATCTTTACATGTTAATATTCTGTATTTTTGTTAATATAGAGCTATTATTTGACAAACTGTAAAAACAGTTTTGCGGGGCCTAGTAATAAGTAGAGTGTAACCTATTTACGCTGATTAAGATTTATATAATAATCAGAAAATTATCGATAACGATAAAAACATAACTTTTTCACCCGAGTACGGCGAGTCAAAAAGAAAGGCTATGTATTGTTTTGATCGGAATGTACAAAAGTAGTAAGACGAATGAGATGGGGGTCTATGTAATAATTTAAGTTGGCCTAGCATTTTTAAGACTAACTAGTTGACCCGCCAGACTTCATACTGTCAAAAATTTGTTCACATTTACTTGATGGATGTCATCTAATTATTTGGCACTTTTAATTTACAGTGGTCGAATATAACTTCCCTGAGAGACTTACAAACAATTATTATACGTAAAATAACAGTTACTACCATGATGAGTTTTTTTATTACGGTAACTAATTTATTTACATTAAAACCCAACAGTTTAATAATATAAAATTGTTTCTAAAAAATGCAAAATTCAATACATCACGTGACGTTCTTGTCACTTGGTATAAAAAGTACAAACAAATTTGCTGGGACAGAGCATCCACGTTTCAATCAGCAGTCCTATCGCCGCTTTTTACGACTACACTGAACATTGAACAGTACAAGGAAGTATTAAAGACCACTGTTATACTTTTTGTACACTAACGATTTGTCTAAATCAGTAAGTGCTAACTTTTAATAACTACTATGGCGATACTATTGCTATTATATAATATTAAAAATATTGGTTCCTGGCTGAAAGCAATTTTTATTACTTTAACCACATACAAGTGAAAAACCTTGAACATACTTTTAGCGTCCAATAGTTGTTTTAACAAACTACACCTCGTTCTATTACACTTGAAACGAGGTGCAGATAGTATGAAATTATCTCTGGATATTTTGAAAACTCTGTTAGCCTCGTACAAGTAAAAAACATGAAGTTTTTCCATATACTGACATATAGTCTAAGAGCCCGCGACGGCCAGACCTTAGTTATAGTATAAAGTCTAAAAGTTTCTCTGTGTATGCCCACTATACAGGTAAGAACGATCCCAGGCTATGAAACTTGGGTCGCCCCGGCTTTGGCAGGTAACAGGTAGTAAAGGTGTGTAAAAATGTATCTCAAATTAGTTATAGTATAAAGCTTAGTTTTCATATATTTTATTAGTGGTGATCTTAGAAATCGCCTCGTCCACAGCCAGACACTTAGTACAGTTGCAACCCCCTGCCAGACACCCTTAAAGTACGGTTAATTTTAATGATACTTTAGTTATAGTATAAAATCTGAATTTTATATATGTTATTTGGAGAACTATAAAATGATGTTCCCTCAGTAGCCAGACAATTTGAATGGTTCCCCTATATTGCCAGACACGTTAAAGGTCTATTGTAGGTGCGAGCGCGAGGGGCATATGCGTAATGGGTTGTAGAGTTTTATGCTTAATTTAAATATTTAATTCAATAAAATTTACAATATTTTGCAAACAATTTTTTATATACTATAAGGAGGGAATAATTATTGTGATAGTAAAATATTCAATGAAAAACGAGTTTAATTATAATTATAGCTAGGGTATACAAAGTAAAAGAATAATATTTTAAACATGTATTAATAATATTATGAAATTTAAAAAAATATTCAATTATTGTCATCGTCCTCGCCGATATCTTCATCATTGGTCGTCGTCAATATCTCCTTCGTCATTTTCTGTAATAATAAAACCAAATTAATATAATTGCGAATAGTTTTAAATGTTTCTTTAATAATTTAACATCATAATTACATACCTGACAAAGTTGTTAAAGAATCACTGACATAATTTGGTAGCTGATCCCCTTCAAACCATTTAAAATGGTATTGGTCATTTTCCAGTACCCAATCGTTTGTAAGAAGTTGGATTTTTTCGGTGAGCATTGTTCCAAATTGTACAAATATAATTTGCTCGCAAAAATTACTGTAATAGTTCACTTTTACAAGGTGGTAAACTGCTAGCGTCGAAATTGCGCAATTTTTTTCGATTAAAAGATTCATTCACATCAGAGACTGCATAAGAATTTATAAAGATTTGAAGTCTAGCCGCATCAACATCAAAGATATTATGAACTGTGTATATATTACATATAAATTTTTGAATAATAATAAATACGTTTTCTTGTTCGTCTTTATTTTCAATTAATTCACTGCCACCGAACTTAATGAAAGCTTTCTGGAATTCATTAGATTTTTTCAATAGCTTGTAAGGTTTTAATTTTCCTTTCCTGAATAATGCAGGGTTATAATCGCACCCTGTTATAGCGTGAAATCCAGGTAAGCTTTGACAAACAGATTCTCCTAATTCTGCATGTATCGTTGTTAGGTCCACGTACCTTAAGTTGTTTCCAGTTCCCGTCAGCATCCAAACAAACGAATCATTTTTTAGGTGGTGCATATGAGCAAGCATTATAGCAATAATGTCTGTATCAACACTTCGGATTACTATATTCGCTGGATAGTCGGTATTATTATATTATATTAACTTGGCATTATTTGTCAATTTTAGTACTATCAATATTTTCCATCATTTCAATTACACTTGATTAGCCGCCGAATGTTCCTTTTTTTGCCACAGTGCGCGCTGTGATCGATTCGTGTTCCCCCACCTCCTACTTTGCACCTAGCGAATAGACCTTTAACGTGTCTGGCAATATAGGGGAACCATTCAAATTGTCTGGCTACTGAGGAAACATCATTTTATAGTTCTCCAAATAACATATATAAAATTCAGATTTTATACTATAACTAAAGTATCATTAAAATTAACCGTACTTTAAGGGTGTCTGGCAGGGGGTTGCAACTGTACTAAGTGTCTGGCTGTGGACGAGGCGATTTCTAAGATCACCACTAATAAAATATATGAAAACTAAGCTTTATACTATAACTAATTTGAGATACATTTTTACACACCTTTACTACCTGTTACCTGCCAAAGCCGGGGCGACCCAAGTTTCATAGCCTGGGATCGTTCTTACCTGTATAGTGGGCATACACAGAGAAACTTTTAGACTTTATACTATAACTAAGGTCTGGCCGTCGCGGGCTCTTGCTCTAATACGCTCTCCATATAAATGTTACTTACGATACTCAAGATATTGTCAAAGATTTGATTTGACAAAGTGGTCCATTTCTCATTTTTAGACTTAATTATAGAACTGGGAACAGCAGTTTATTAAATTAGACAATAATTTATTATATAAAAGAAATAATAAATATATTTTTGCTCGTGGTCGTATAGCATGATTATCGTAGGAAACGCGAGAAAACTGACTTATCATGACTACGTCGTCGGGTTACTTGCAAGTTATGGCATTATTTTGAGGGTAAACTCCACGAAGATGACATCAGTTTTCATTTTACCAGAGTAACTGTAATGAGACTAATCTAATGATACCTCAAACGTGAAAACCCTATAAGCCGTTCTGGTTGTAGCAGAGAAAATATAACAATTATATTTATATACGCTCGAAAAACATAACCGGGTAACTAAGTACGTATTAGTAAAATTTTATTTTAAAATGTTTGCCAATGAATTAAACAAGTACTGACTGAAAATCTGTGTTGTGAGTCGATATTACAACGTTAAGCTGAGTCAGGACCATTTTTATTTAAGGGTATAGATGATACATACAGCACAAAATTTTCAAGTCTTCTTTTAGAACATGCAAGATATATTTCTTTGATTTTAAGATTGTTATCATTGAGAGTGTAATGCTTACTGCAGATTTAAGTAGATTTTATTTACATACTGTTTTCAAATCCATTTTAAGGGATTTTAGGGCGTTTCGGTTGGAGACTTAACACCAATATTTTACCATCTTTTACCCATTCAACTTCCACAAGGGGCTGAGGAAATTGTAATTCTGTGAAGTTTTGGTCAACCCTTTTTGGTATTTATAGCCGTGAAGTGTATGTTTAAAATTTATTTAATAAACCCGCTTGGTACACTTAGGCAAAGTGAAATTTATATTATATTTAAATGTGGAAGAGATAACACTAAAATAATATTTTGGACAGTGTACTAGGGAAATAATAATAGTATTGGGGAAATTACAATCAATTATCTGTGACTAAATGCTTTCTACATATACTTCGTTAAATAACTACCTGTCGATAATTAACCAGATTGTGTTTGCAAACAATCGTTTTAAGTATGTTTTTTTATAAATTATATTATTTTACAGCCATACTTTACACCGATAGATCTATTCGCTGGGTGCGCGACGGCACCGCCAACTAGCGTTCACAATTATGGCGGACATTGAAATGTCAAATGGGCGGCTGTAAACAAACAAATAATTTCAAGAAAGTATCGTAATTTATATATATTCTATTTGATCATGTAAATCTATAGCGTCGATAATAACGCTGATGTTTTGTATTACCCGTTTAGAATGACAATAAATAAATTACAGATAGTATACACGGACTTTCACATCGCTGACTTCACCAGAAGTAAGTACAGAAATAAATAAATGTAATCGAATAATACATTTTATAAATATTGCAGATGATAATAATTTATGACTGTATTGTTGTAAGTAGTGAACTCTTTTTATGTATTTTCAGTTTAATATGGCCAAATTAATTATAAAAACTGGATTCCAAGCAATAACACACGACTTCACTTTCCAACTACAAACGACAATAAAAGATAAAAGGAAGAAAATTAGTTTTAGCTCAACATGGGCAAGATGTGAAAGAAATTAAATCTTAAAATAATAATAAACAGATTCTGCCAAAGCGTTCTTTTACTGGTAAAAACATAATAAATCTATAAAAAATATGAAGTTAGGTGAATACTGTTGTTGATTTATCTGTTAAAGTATATTGTTCTGTTCTATTATTGTGTTCTTAAATAAAATTAAATTGTGTTATATATTTTGTTTTATTGAGTTCTGCAAATTTACTAATACACAACAAATATGCAAAATATGATCTGTATGGCAAACAAGTTTTAATTAAGTCTCAGCCGTTGCATTATCGACATGAATCCTAACCCAAGCAATACCGATGTAAGTAGCATCTGTCTCATCTCTTGAAAATTCCCTTTTATCACTTCGAAAAGGTGGCATAACAATTCCTATTTCTTATCCACTTTCATCTAAAATTTTCTTTATTTGTGGAAATCCTTTGTCAGCCAAAACAATGTCTCCATTTCTAAATACCTACAATCAACAATCCTGATTCAACTGTTATTTGAGCATAGCTTTTCCTTCCACCGGCCACTTTTGATATAAAGGAAATGAAGCCTCCGGGTGTTATACCTATGAGCACCTTTGCAGTAAATCCTTTCTTGTAGCACCACACACGATAATCAACTGTAGATGGTATTTCTACTTAAAACTCTGAACCATCAATAATGGCTCTAGTGTTACTGTAATTTGGATGAAAGCAATCCGGAATTTGCAAGCAAGGTTGCTTGATGAGCGAAAGTCTTTACAATAGTATTACATTCTTGGTGCTTGGTTTTTTTTGCCAAACTTGATAATCTTCGAATTGCTTGATATTTCAATTTGAGCTTCAGAATTACATATATCTTTGCCACTATGTGCATAAATATTGCAGATGAATGTTTTTCCTTCATTTCCGATACGCGAAAATATATTAACTTGGCATTATTTGTAAATTTTAATACTATGAATATTTTCCATCATTTAAATTACACTTGATTAGCCGCCGACTGTTCCTTTTTTTGCCACAGTGCGCGCTGTGATCGTTTCGAGTTCCCCCACCCCCTACTTTGCACCCAGCGAATTGCTATACAGAGTTATCAAATTACAAAGAGACAAAATAGAGTACCAGAATTAATTATTTTATTTTTAGAAAGATATATTTTGACAATCGGTTTTGCCCACCAGGAATCCGTACTTAACGGATAGAAAGCTCATTGAAATATACGATATAAATAAGAAAAAAACCTAATTGACTATATCAGCTTAAACTATAGGTATGTCATGCAAGTGAAAATCCTACAATTTAATCGTTCCAGTGGTATCAGATATTAGTCATACATACATATACTCACGGCTATAAATCCCTAGATGGGGTAGCCAGAGCTAATGTATTAGAAACTCCTCAGCCACGTTTGAAAAGTTAAGTGAGGAAAATATGATAAAATAAAGGTTGTTGGTGATGGGTCTCCAACAACATCGTCCAAAAATCCCTTAAAAGCCCCAATACCGTTAGTCGCCTCTTACGAACACCCACCGGAAGAAATAGGGTAGTGCTATTCTAAGCCGACACTACAAAGCAGATATTAGTCGAAATATAAAAGATAAGAAAAAAAAGATTTTAGGCAATTTTGGTTAATAAACCGTATTAACAATCATATGGTGTAAGTTAAGATATTCCGATTAGGTTTATTAATATAGATAAGAACAAATCACGGAACCAATGCCACTGTGAGAAATCTGGTTATAAATAATCTGTTACGTCCCTCTTCTACCCTATTTTTTTAAATGGTTACAATCTCAATGTATTGTGTACAGATTGTAGTACTTTAGTCAATCTCTCAAACGCTTTTTATGCCTAAAGGGATGGCAGATGTACTAGTACTTCTGAACATTACGTTACATTAACGTGACTTGGTGTTCAGAGTACGTTTTGCTTATGTTGGTACAATACCTTTTGTAATAATTTTCTAACGCCGACTACGCAAAGTTACGGTTAATAGTCTTAGTCTTATTGTGTAGAAGAGAAATGTACGATCCCAAATTGTTGTATGGGTAACATGAAACGCTGATAGAGTAAGCTAATCGTTAATGGCTGTGCAACTTAGTAATTTGAAACCTCACTGGAGCTAATTGTGCCGCAAGTTTCATACACAACTGGTTTCACTCAAGGTAATTCATAGAACTACGTTTAAATTGAGGAATGATGAGAACGAATTTGAAAGGTTTGACAGCATTTTGACATGTGTTATATTTCTATTGACTGACCAACTTAAATTTATAGAAAATCCATATATTTTAAATACATATATATAGTTCCCATTGGGGTAGGCAGAGACTATCGATTGCCACTTAGTACGATCTTGACAAACCTCTCTTGCTTCCCTCACATTCATTATTCTTCTCATACATGCACTTTCACCAAAAGCTATAAATGATTTATCGCGTAGTAGCAAAAGTTCTTTTTCATGTCAAATATATTTGCTTTGGGCAAGAGCGGGCTTTTAGTTAGTTCTTTATAGTGCCTTTATGATTGACAAAAGAATAAACAACAATAAGTCATGCTCCCAAATGCAAAGAATTAGATTCTGGCTCAGCATAATTTAAAGAGAAAAATATAAACATACATTCATTTATTCTAAGGATGATAAATTTGAAAACGCCAAATGAAACTATGAAGCGGCGACAATGAAATCAAGTTTTAGCAGTACCTTAGTCACGCACTTATCAACTTCAGGAGTATCTTCTTATAAGGGTATCTTTTGCTTTGCGTGAAATTGCAGAAAGTATGGATATCTTTTCAAGTGCCCTAGGTGAAATCAAAATTGTTACGATGAAATATTTATTCATAAGTAAAGTTAGAATTTATAATTGAAACAACTATTGATTTTCGGATATTTTAATTGCGTGTTGTTACATGGTTTTTTAAAGCCCGACGTTTCGAAAACTTTTCAGTTATCATGGTCACGGGAAGATTGAGGTGTAATTATTAAATTATTAATACTAACTACCTTCACAAAATTTAAGTTACAATTGCGTTTAATATTTGCTAAGTACAAAAAGAGCTAATGTTATTTGGAGTCTTGCTAGTGTTCCTACCTTGCTTAGTTGTGCTAATGATCGAGTTCCAAGCAGGTGGTAATTGCCAACCATCATCTCTATTGAAGTTTGGATGTTTCTTTATTTCAATAGATTCGCGTATCATTCTAGTAGTATAAGATCCCACTGCTAAATCTCTACGTTCATAACTAAAGACTAATAAGACTAATATAAAGAATATATGTCGTAGGATGATTTGATGTTTAGGTTTTTTGCAAAAAACCTAGGGATTTTGCAAAAATCCGGATAATTAGACAACGGTTATAATATTTTCTAATCTTACTAGGTTTTTTGCAAAAAAACTAGTTGGTTTAGTAAGATTGTACTTCTTTAATGCTGATTGGCTGATTTGTGATTGCTCGCCTACACTTATTCTGATTGGTTCGTCATTGTGGTATTGAGATATTATAGCTAGAGTTATAAAGGGTAAGAAATTACAATACTTATTTGATACTAGGAATTAAATACATTTTTTTACTCTCTTGTTGGAGTAAAATTACAATCACGTTCGGACATATTATACACAGATCAAGTTACCCCAAACTAAGTAACACTTGTATTATGGGATACTAACTCAGTGATATATTTAATATAATAAAATACACATATGCTCATCGCATAAATGTTGCTCTCAGCGGGGATCAAACCCGCAACCTCCAGACCGAAAAGCTAGTCACCTATCCACTCGGCCACGGACGTCTTCAATATAGGTAGGAACAATAAAGTAAGTACGTTTTAAATTGTAGCATTAAGGTATTATAGCTAGAGTTATAATGGGAAATGACAATACTATTTTTATACTTAGGAACTTTTTGTAACTAAAATTAAAATAACAATCAAATTAAATGTAGGTAGGAACAGTGAAGTAAGTACGTCTTAATTAACAACCAATCAGAGATGACGTGTTTATGGGGCACTGCAATCGACCAATCAGTGTACAGTATTCATAAAAACTGACATTTCGTTTCGGAGTCATAATAAACCAACTAGTTTTTTTGCAAAAAACCTAGTAAGATTAGAAAATATTATAACCGCTGTCTAATTATCCGGATTTTTACAAAATCCCTAGGTTTTTTGCAAAAACCCTAAACATCAAATTATCCTACGACATATATAAATCCATGGGTGCCGTTGCAAATTCGGCCGCAACTACCTCGCAGCCAGGTGTAAGTAGGTTATATTTTGGAGTGTTTTATACGTTCATAAGTTACACGCATATTTCTTATATGAAATTAAAGCATTTTTTTCCTAATATGATAATACATAGCTGCCTGTGAAAAAGCGGCCGCAAATTAGGGTTGCCATCTGTTAAAAACGCAAAATATCCAAATATATTTCACATACTGTGCTATTGTTTCTATTTATATTTTATGACTTATATAATAACTACATTTATATTTTTTAAATACTTACTTACTTACCTATACTCACGCCCATTATTCCCATTGGGGTAGGCAGAGACTATCGATCGCCACTTAGTACCATCTTGAAAAACTTCTCTTGCTTCCCTTACATTAATTATTCTATAGCATGTAAGAGATGCTCTTTTATTCTTCTCACTTCGGACCCTCGCCTTTATAAGAATGTTTTCTATCTGATCTAGATAAGTTTAACGTAATTAATATATTGGAAAATCACTAAAAATAATAATTAATTTATTTTAAAATAAAAATTGATCAAGTGAACAGGAAAAATGTGTATGTATGAAAACAAATTTTTGTTTATGTCTTATTTTTCACGAAAGAAAATATATACGCATACCACATTTGAAAAAATATTATTTTTATTACAGTTCGTTCATACAATTTTTAATTACTCACTAAATATTAGTTAAAAAAACCAGCATATTTAAAAAAGTCGAGCCAGTCGTTGTCATAAAAGGCTCGGCATAATGCTGTTCCGATTCCCACGTTGATGTATGGTAGTGAATGTTGGGCATGGTAGAAGAAGCATGAAAGTAGAGTTTATGCAGTGGAAATGAGATCCCTCAGAAGTGTACTTCTGATTACATATATGTAATGTAAGGTTGTATGATAGAGTGAAAAAGGAATGTTAATGTGGTTTGGGCACATAGAGATGATGGATGAAAATAAAGTAGTGAAAGAGATATAAAGAGCCAATGTGGATGGGTAGTAGAGAACGGCCTCGTAAAACGTATCTAGATCAGATAGAAAACATTCTTATAAAGGCGAGGGTCCGAAGTGAGAAGAATAAAAGAGCATCTCAAACATGCTATAGAATAATTAATGTAAGGGAAGCAAGAGAAGTTTTTCAAGATGGTACTAAGTGGCGATCGATAGTCTCTGCCTACCCCAATGGGAATAATGGGCGTGAGTATAGGTAAGTAAGTAAGTATTTAAAAAATATAAATGTAGTTATTATATAAGTCATAAAATATAAATAGAAACAATAGCACAGTTTGTGAAATATATTTGGATATTTTGCGTTTTTAACAGATGGCAACCCTAATTTGCGGCCGCTTTTTCACAGGCAGCTATGTATTATCATATTAGGAAAAAAATTGCTTTTATTTCATATAAGAAATATGCGTGTAACTTATGAACGTATAAAACACTCCAAAATATAACCTACTTACACCTGGCTGCGAGGTAGTTGCGGCCGAATTTGCAACGGCACCCATGGATTTTTAAATTCTTTATATACACTGCTATGATGGGGATGTTATTATATTTCGAAAACAAGTGAACGAAATTTGTCTCCTAAAAATAAAAAACATTAATTAAATTAAAATTACTTGCGGCCACTTTTGCCTGGCTGCGTCTTGTCAGTGTATTCTCCTATTCATAAACTTATGTTAAAATGTGTGTTTGACTTTGTACGTTATGAACGTAGAGATTCAGCAGCGGGATCTTATACTATAGGTATCAATCGATTCTCTTTTGCTAAAATTGTAGGTTTGTCAAAACGCATGTAGTGGTCCGGCTTATCGAAGGTGTGTTCACACAAAACAGATCTTCCAGGACGCCTATTCTTCATATCAGCAATATGTTCTTTTACGCGAGTAGCTACACTACGCATAGTTTGACCGATGTATGAAAGACCACACTCACAGTCCAGTTTATAAACACCTGCATCTTGTAAAGGGATCTAACATTTGATAGATCTTTTGGTGCGGCTTGAAGTAGGTCTTAATGGAAGCATGCTGTAACAAAGTACTAATTTTGTCCGTTATACCCTTTACGAATGGTAGAGTTTCCGAGTAAGGTGGTTTACCGTAGAAGTGGTGACGGTGGCGGGGAATTTCAAAATTCAAAATGTAATAACACGCGATTAAAATATCCGAAAATCAATAGTTGTTTCAATTATAATGTTCAATCGTGAAAGTCTTAGAACATGCTAAAGTTAGAATTTGTTTAAACTTGTACTAAATGTAATTAATTGAATTAGGCTGTACCAGTAATTATTATGTGAATATGAATACATGAATAAAATAATTACACCATCAATTCCCATTGGGGAAGGCAGAAACTAACAATTGGCATAGACCTCGTTTTTAAAACTTCCCCTTTTTATATTTTAAATCGATTAAAGACATCAAATTAAACCACTTTGCCTATGGAATGCTTATCTAAAATATTGGAACCCCACTATACTTTCTCAGTTTTATCTAGGCAGCAACACTTATGGTGGTTTGACCTCAATAAATATCACGTAACGTCACAACACCAAAATTTAAATCACCTCAAATTATGATGACTTCATTCGTCAGTCGGGCCTACTCTAATTTGTCTTTTCTAAACATATATGTGTGGTTAATTTATCATCGTGAGGAAACCCACATGGCTGAGTTGTAGTTAGTCATGTGACAGTGTATTCGTATAAAACGATAGGCCTGCCCCCTATTACGTGAGTACACTGTCCATGCAAAACGTGGGTACTCTGAACACCAGGTGTCAAAGTCACGTGATGTTCATAAGTATTAGTACCTCTGCCAACCCCTTCGGGGATATTCGGCGTGAACGTTTATGTTTATGTTCATTCGTCCGTCACATTCGTATCAAGCAGTAGATCAGTTTCCGGTCGTTTAAGTAGGTTGATTGGTATATTCACAAATAAAAAAATGCATGAATTCATCGGAACCCCCTGCATATAGAAGTACTGGAGTATTTTTATTTTAGTCGTTTTGTTAGTATATACCCATACCAACGGCAATAAGGAGACGAGAATTAAAAATATAAAAGCCAAACACTCTTGCTTCTGTCCGGTTTTGTTTTAAAATAAACAATAAAATATACAATATTCACAAATTAAGAGTTCATTTGATGTTTAACATTGTAAAACTCTCTGATCAAAACATTTTCTGAACGCGTTATCCGGAATTGAGTCTATTTCTCGCAGAAAAATCTAGTTTATGTCTTGTAACAAATGAAAACGGGTGCCATAAAGTGTTAATTTGAGTTAAGAACCAACCGACCAAAAGCTGGAAACATATCTATACCAATATTATAAAGAGGAAAGGTTTGATTTTTTGTTTGTTTGTTTGTTTGTTTGAATTGAATAGGCTCCAAAACTACTGGACGGATTTGAAAAATTCTTTCACTGTTTTGATGCTACACTATTCCCGAGTGACATAGGCTATATTTTATTTTCAAAAAATTAGGGATCCTTACGTAAACTTCAAAAATGTAACCCAAGGTGTTAAAGAAATACCAAAAAAAACCTTACATCGCGTGCGCTGCGAAAACTATTGACAATAAAATAAAATTATATACTACAATTTTATAGAACACATCATTATCTAAAAAAAATGCCCCGACAGCATGTCTCTTACTATTATAGTTATCTCACAACAAGCGTCATTATATAAAATTATTTAAAAATTAAATTAAAATCCTGCTTTAGAAAAGGCTCTTTATTTGTAACTATCTAATCCTTATAAAAAACGTATATATTATTTCAGACTACTTCAATACCCTTATATTACTTTTTGAATTATTCGATTCGAACATTCCATTCGAAAGTTATCTCGAATTAAAAAAATAGATAAAACTCCGCTCGATTAGCTATGCATACTAAGTTGTTGCAGGCGTCACGAAGGGGTACGGGAGGCTGCTTATCAAAGAGTTAAAGCAAAATTTAATTGTAGCGACTATTATCACTGGCCCAGCAGCCGGTCAATTAGCTCATATACCGAGGATACCGATGATCCCAACTGATCTGCCAATTCCGTTTAAACGGCTACAATTTCCGGTTAAAACATCTTTTGTTTTAACAATTAGTAAGTCCCAAGGCCAAACCTTCAAATTAGTAGGGATTGACCAGCGATAGAATGGTTTTACTCACGGTCAACTGTACGTTGGCCTGTCGCGGGTGGGAGCTCCTAAACATCAATTTATTTTCCTGCCACAAAATACAACAACGTCAAATATTGTTTACAGGGAAGCTCTAACTCTATAAATTGAATGGCTTTTGATCTAATTACTCATTATGAAAAATAAAAAAAATAAAAAAATATATCTAAATATGAATACAAAAAAATATAACATACATACATACATATACTCACGGCTATAAATCCCTAGAAGGGGTAGCCAGAGCTAAGGAATCAGAAATTCCTCAGCCACTTTTGGAAGTTGTGTGGGGAAAAGATGGTGAAATAAAGGTTGTTGGTGATGGGTCTCCAACCGCATCGCCCAAAAATCCCTCAAAAGCCCCAAAACCGTTAGTCGCCTCTTACGTACACCCACCGGAAGAAATGGGGTAGTGCTATTCTAAGCCGACACTACACAGCAAAAAAATATAACATAGCTTAAAACTAAAAAAAAATTATTAAAATAATAATACATGTAATAAAATAAAAAACGAAATGTTAATGATTTATGCCCGAGCGAAGCCGGGACGGGCTGCTAGTTTGGTAAATAAAGTGGTTGCTCGATGGTAATTATTGAGTTTTTAGTCAAAAAAAATGTATCATTCCTTGTTTATTTATAAATAAGGAACACCAGCAGATAACACAACAGACATAACAGTTGTTAGTTTTACATTAATATAAATTTTGTTATGAAAGCCAATTATCAAATAATTTGCCGTGTAGTGCCGGCTTAGAATATCGCTACCCCTTTCTACCCACGGGTGTCGTAAGAGGCGACTAAGGGTTTTGGGGCTTTTTATTGGATTTTTGGGTGATGCGGTTGGAGACCCATTACCAAAAACCTTTATTTTACCGCCTTTTCCCCACTCAACTTCCAAAAGTGGCTGAGGAATTTATAATTCCTTGGCTGTGGCTACCCTTTCTAGGGAATTATAGCCGTGAGTATATGTATGTATGTATGTAATGATCAAATCCTTAACGACAACAGTGACTCAAAACTAAAGTATCTAAACATATATACATACATACATATACTCACGGCTATAAATCCCTATAAGGGGTAGCCAGAGCTAAGGAATTAGAAATTCCTCAGCCACTTTTGGAAGTTGCGTGGGGAAAGATGGTGAAATAAAGGTTGCTGGTGATGGGTCTCCAACCGCATCGCCCAAAAATACCTTAAAAGCCCCAACACCGTTAGTCGTCTCTTACGTACACCCACCGGAAGAAATGGGATAGTGCTATTCTAAGCCGACACTACACAGCAAACATATATAGTGTAACAATATTAAAACATGAAAAGAATATATAACAAGTTAAAATTACGCGATACAAAACAAAATTAACAAGGCAATTATTACTATTTCTGCCTTTTTTTTTTAAACAAACTGAAGGAGTTATGAAAGATGTCAATATCTAATTTATGGTTGTACATGTTATAAAGGTCGCATATCCTGTATTTTGTTGTTGATACGTTTATACAATGTTTCAGTTTAGCGTAGAGTTACGCCCAATTTCTGACTTGATTATTCAAGCTGAGAATGACTTAAGTATCGTTTTGTCTCATTCAGTTGTTAAGATTTCAATGCGACAGAACGATACTTAAGTTGTTCTCAGCTGGAAAACTCAATTCAGAAATCGGGCGTTAGAGTTGCATATGATTATAGGATTAAATTAAATATGTTTTGTTTTAGTTCTACCGTGTCTTCCGGGTCAAAAAAATAATTTGTCTGAAACGATGCATCAGACAACGGAATTTTGCACTCGAAATCACCACCATTGCAGAGAGAGACCCAATATTCATGAAACGCATAATTACTGGCGATGAATTTTAGATTTACGAACTAGTCAATAAACTTTAGAGTGGTGCATTCCAACTGAAACGAAACCGAAAAAAGCAAACGAAAGTCAAAGTCAAAGTCAGTTTTACTGTTTTCTTTGACTAATTGTAGTGTTGTACATTTGTGATTCGCGCCGGAGTGTCGAACAGTAAATGATGGATATTATTAGGGCGTTATGTGGCTTATAAGATAAGTTTGACATAAAAAGAATGATCTGTGGGAAGAAAATTCTTGGTTTTTTGCACCACGAAGGCCAGCAATGTGAACAATTTTTTGATAAAAACCTCAACGAATGAATCGAGCATATACATTTTTCACCAAATATTTTTTTCTTGGTTTGCCAAACTAATTGCCTTAGTGGCAACCGTTTTTATTCGTTAGAGGAGATAAAAGACTCAATTCGCGGGCGATCAACTATGTTGCGTAAAAATCTTATTATTTAAGGATTGAAAATCGAACAATTTTAGGCATACGATCTTCACAGTCTGTGTATAGTACAGCCTTCGTACTAGAATGGTACTTATTGTACATACCTCTAATAATGTCAGCCCCTATCCAGTATTGTCCGTACAGCGAGCACTTACCTGAAAAATATTATTTCATTCATTAGCTTTAATTTCGTAAAATCGGAAAAAAGAAAAAATGGGATAAGAACGACATCACGAGATAATGGGTCTTAACAATATCTAATAAGGTTAGAACCTATACTACTACCTATATTACTTTATATATACGAATCTATTATGACTTAGTTCTACCGCTTAACAGAGGTTGCAATTATACCTAACAGGGCTACTTGATATAACGAAAAAATAAGAATAATTGGATGTAATTTTTTTTTGTTGAAAACCATTCTTATTGACATACTAACTTAATAATATATTTTTATAATGACAATTACTCAATCTGGGGCTAGTGGGGGACCTGCGCAGTAATACCTGGGTCTTGACCTGGGTAATAGAAGCATACTGTTTTTCTTTATTTTCTTTAACACAAACACTTCTATTAACCACCATTAAACTAAATTAATAAAATAGCATTGTATGGAAAGATTGGTGCATGTAGACGAAGCTCGAGAGGTTTGCCAGGGTCGAACAAAGTTGCCATCAATAGACTCTTCCTACCCCGATGGAAACTAACTGCGTAAGTATATGTATGGACGTATTAAACGATAAGATTAACAATGCGAATAATCTAAGCTGGTAAAACTCCGTGAGATATGATGAACATTTTGTTTTAAGTGCTATATCACGATGTCAAATGGACACACTTGCATTCAAATATGGTAAGGAGAATATACGAATGAATTAAAACCAAGCACTGACCACAGCTTTGATGGTACAGATTGGCAATAACAGTCGCAGCTGTCTTTTCAAATGTACCTAATAATGTGTGTACATTTATTTATAGGTAGATGAGGTCTAAGGACACATACAATTTATTGGGTTTACATTTCTGCAGCGCAAGCACGAGCGCTATTTTATCGACACGATAACGATTAGAATGAGATGGCAATATACGATACTAAGTAAGTGCGTAAGAGATGGCTGCTTTATCCCACGCGATAACTAGTTTAAACACGGCTCGTGCTTGCCCTTCTGGAGGCCTATTACGAGCGCTATCTTATCGACACGATAACGATTAGAATGAGATGGCAATATACGATACTAAGTAAGTGCGTAAGAGATGGCTGCTTTATCCCACGCGATAACTAGTTTAAACACGGCTCGTGCTTGCCCTTCTGGAGGCCTATTACGAGCGCTATCTTATCGACACGATAACGGTTAGAATGAGATGACAGTATACGATACTAAGTAAGTGCGTAAGAGATGGCTATTTTATACCACGCGATAACTAGTTAAAAGGCCGCTCGTATAAGTAACTATAAGTATAATCGTATAAGTAACATTAGTATATGTATTCATGGGTATAGTTACCTTAAAATGTTGATGCGCCCCCTGCTCCTCAGACTCGTACTTGTGTTTAATATTTTCCATGCGCATCTTCTTCAGAATACCGGCCACCTCGATCCTGCAATATGTTAACACTCAAATAATATAACTAAACGTCACGAGGCAGGCATATTGGTAGCTGGATAGGCCTGCATTTTTTACGTGAATGCCCTGTCAACACAAAAACTACTTTAACCACCAGGTAACAAAAAGTCACAGGATTTTCACAAATACCTCTGAACCCTTTCGGAGAAACGTGACATCAACTATTTCTATTTTATTATTAAGCTATTGAACAAGCTGTGTACTGCTGCCTTAGAATGGCACTAACCCATTTCTTACCGCAGGTGACCTAGGAGGCGACTTAAGGTTTTGGGGCTTTTGAGTGAATTCTGGGTGATTGTGTATTTTATAACATTTTCCATGCAAACTTGTGGCTCTGGCTGAATTTTTCAAAAACTAAGTTCCGGCAACGAACTCACACTTCCTTGAAATTTATTGCCGAATGCATATGTAAGTACGTAAAAAAAACATCCTCACCTAACGCTCATATTCTCCTGCAACCTCCGCAGCGGTCCGAGGTACTCCTGCGAGCGCCCGCCGCGCACCTCGGCCAGCTGGTAGTCCACGTGACTGACCCGCTCTTGGTACAGCTGCTCGCGGAGCACCGAGAACTGGCGCTCCAGGTCCGCTGGAATACCGTTGTGGCGATAAGTTATAAACTGGTTCTGTGGTAAAATTGGTGGCGGACTAGGAAAACATTTTGAATTTCTAAGGGTCTCTGAATATATGTTTGTGAGATTTATATTAGTTTGGTAAGGATATTTCACGCTTCATCACCAGATTGACCGAAAAGTTTTATGTGGTTGTGGGAGGGCTGAAATAACCTCAAGTTAGATACAAGCCCCTCAATGGGAACATTATACGGCTTGTACCTACTGGTAAAGTTTAGATTCATTATACCATATATTTTTTATATAGGTATATTAGGTATAAGCATGTATGAAAAGATTGATGGATGTAAACGAAGCTAGAGAGGTTTGCCAGGATCGTATTAAGTGGCGATCAATAGTCTCTGCCTACCCCAATGGGAAATAATGGCGTGAGTATTATGTATGTATTAGGTAGTAAGAGGCAAACGACATAAGCATAATTTCAAATAGACTACGAGACTATTTAGGGATACTATATAACTATCTGGCGTCAAATGTGAACGAAAAGCAATATATTATTTTTATGAGTTCTGGGATTCATTTGAAAATATATCTTTATTTATTTATTAAGGCACAGAAACAGTATATGACATAGCATTAGTTACGTATACACAAAATTAAAAAAAATAAAATTCTCACACATTATAACAAAAAAACGGTGTACATAGCATGATATTATAACAATCAGTTGAGATGACATGAATAATTATTACATATTTTTTTTATTTTGAATTATTACTATTTATTAAAATAATGTAAATTAAACATAAAATAGAAACTATTTACAAAGGAAAAGGAAAAGGTATATGATTTTTAAGGGGATTTTATTGGTGATATTATTAATATTTAACAATACAGAACTAAAACTAAGTACACCTTATTTGAAATAGTTGATTGTCTGCCTACCCCAATGGGAATAAACGGCGTGAGTATATGCATGTATGTATGTATCTTATTTGGAAAACATTTCACTTTTACCATTAGCCTTTTACCACCAGTAATGTAATAATTACCTGTCTATTTGCTTTATTTTATTTCTTACTCAAAAGTTTTCTATGCAAATACCTATTAATAAAGAAATCCTATAAATATAAAATCAATAACTGAACTCAACTCAATCGTTCACACCGTATATTCCCCAAGTGGTTTGCAGAGGTACTAATACTTCTGAACATCATGCGACCAAAGAGACGGTAAATCACTTAATGTTCGAGTGCAAAGCCTTGAACAACCAACGCCACACCAACTTGGAAAAGACAGGTAGTATGACAAATCACTTAAAACATTTTACACAACTTTATGACTTCTGGGTAGAGCTCGGGTGGATAGAATGACGGCCGTAGCCCACGTGAAATGGCCCTATAGTGAGCAATTGCGGAAACCATTTTTCTAATCGATCTATGTTGTCACCCGGTGTTCAGAGTACCTATATTTTGCTTAGACAGTGTACTCACGTGATAGGGGCAGGCCTAACGCCGTTTTGTATGAACACACTGTCACATGACAAAGTATAACTTAGCCATGTGGGTTTCCTCTCCATGGTTTCCCCCACCATTAACAACCAAGATAAATTAAGCAAAGATATGACTTAAGAAAAGACACATTGGCGCTGCCCCTCTCATAAGGGAAAAGACTGTGCAATAAGTTATTGTTATTGATGGATTTCTATCAACATCACTCTATAAACGCGTTTAAATTCCCTAAACCCTTTTGTATCTCACCTTAAGTATCACCTCCCAGGTAAAGATGAAATTAGTTTTAACAAAGTACCTTATTATTTTTAAATTAACTTTAATGACCTAAAAATTGTACTACGCAAAGTTATTAACAAAATATATGGCTTAACGCTGTCATAAAAGGTATGGGGCATTTTAAGTAGTTTTTGGACGATGCGGCTGGAGGCCCACCACCAACGATACTTTATTTCTATCATATTCTCCTGTCAACTTCCAAATGAGGCTGTGGAGTTTCTTGCTCCAAAGTTCTGGCTACCCCTTTTTAGGATTTATGGCCGCGGAATATAATATAAACAAGAGAGCTCTTTATCGATAACAATCAATATTTGTAAACATAACCTAAATACGATATTCAAACTTACACAAATTATCGAGGCACTCGTTTCGCCTGCGCTCGCACTCACTCTCATCCATTTCTGATGAGTCATCTGAGTCAGGCTCATCAGCCTCCTCAGCACTGGAGTCACGATCTGGACCCCTGGACGATCCTGCAGATCTTTCGGTATCACCACCAGATAAATCACCATCTCCATCACTATCACCGTCCACTTTCATCGATGGCATCTTTGCAATTAAAGTGTTTTATCCAATACTTCTAAGAAATTAAATATTTCAAATACTTTGTTTATTTATATTCAAAGATTCGCTCGTTTTAATTTAACTGGTTCACTTGCCAAACAACAGAAATATTGACAGTATTATTTGGTTTGATATATATTGATATCAATGATTGACAGACACGACACAGCACTTGACAGTGACAATTGTTTTCCTTTACTTACAAACGGCTCAGAAGCTTTTAGAGCCAAAACTCATATACACATCAAAAGTGTCTAGGGATCAAGCATTTTCATGCGGATTTCTTGAGATTGAGATGTGGCTTTGTAATAAATTAAAGATTTTTAAATTGATATGGATCCTTTTTTGGTGCATTTCATGATTTGAAACAGGAACTGCCAATCAAATTCGAGTAAAAGATGAAAATCAGCTATCAATATTTTGCCTTTAAAAACATACAACGCATTGAAAACATTATTAGTGCTACTGTTTCCCTAATACTGATTAAAACCAACGTTATTATGGAGCGGCGACGTCATTTAAGCAAGGAAGAAATGCTCAGAGCCGTGGGAATGATAGAGGCAGGTTCCCGGCAACGTACTGTGGCTTTAGCTCTGAATACAAGTCAGAGTGTTATCAGTCGACTTTGGACACGTTACCGAAGCACTGGTACCGTGGCTGAGCGCTATGGAGGACGGTTTTGCTTTACACACGGAGACAAGACCGACACATTTAAATCACAGCTCGAAGAGCTCCAAAAATAACCGCAATGATGTTAGCCCTGAGGCTTTATCGCTCTTCAGGGAACTTAATTAGCGACCAAACAGTCAGAAACCGCTTGCATGAAGTAAACCTTCATTCAGGAAGACCGCTTCGGGTACCACCTATAATCCTACAATCGTAGGATTCGATATCAATGGGCTCTTGAACACAGAAATTGGGCAGAAGAACAATGGCGTTTCGTGTGGTTTTCTGATGAGTCTTGTTTTGAACCATCATTGTATGGGCGGGTATTTGGATCGGCGGAAGAACTGAATTGATTTGGATCAGAGGCAACCTCAACGCTCAAATTAATGCTGAGACGATTGTATCAGACGTCATCGTTCCTCTACAATGAGAGGTTTTCTTTTTGAGAAATAAAAAAAACAACATAGTTTCCTAGAGCTCTGTAGATGGCGTTGATGTAACTACGTTACTTTGACTATGAACACTATAGACAGAGTCATAATGCAACGGGAGAGTACCTCTTTTAGATAGCAATATTTTTCCCTGTAATGTTGCGATCACTAGAAAACAATTACCCCAAAATACTATAATCACCATTCTAAAAGCTACTTTTTAATTCAAAATTGATTACGTCAATTTATTGTTTTTATTAAAGGTTTACTGTTTACTATATTATTTCCTGCAATCATATAATTATACATACTTGCTCCTAGTATTATACAATCTTTTTTGTTTAATTTTACCATTTATACTGATGTTTAATACACCGTGAAATCTAAAGCATTGTACTAACTATCAGGGATGAATCTTCCCATGATTACGAATAAATTTTTGTACGGGACTAACTTTGTTAATGGACAAAAAAAACAGCTGTTCCATAAGTGCAAGTTATGTAAATATCATACGGGTCATCATGGGTATAGTGGGGTCTATGTTTGTATTTTGAAAAATAAAAGACAGCACTATTTTGTACATGAGTTTTATTGCATTATTTACTATTGACCTTTAAACAAAATCAGTTTCGTGTGAAAATTTCGAATTCATTCGTCTATTTCAGTCACATTTTTCAAAAGATGATGTATTCGTACATCTAAGTATTTTAAAGCTATAGCCTTTATTAACAGCACAAGGTGGTTTTCGAACGGATTTTGCTCTCTGATGTGGTCGTTTAATGTCGGAAATATTCTTTTACCTAAATTCTTTTTCAAAACAACTGCGACCATTTGAGCCAAAGCTTAGTCTTTAGACAAAAACGAGGTGCCTTTCAATTTTATAGTATGCCTCAAAACTTTGGTTGATTTCCAATTGCATCTTCCAGTGGCCGCAGTCCATTTTTCTCGTAGAAAACTGTAATGAATACGAAGAAATTAAATAAATATAACAAATTTATTACTTTCTAATTCCGTAGATAACAATTGGAAATCATTCAGCGTCGCTATAGCGCGACGAAATTCATAATATACTCACTCATTAACATCAGTTTACTAATTTGAAAATTTTACCCTAACGACAGGGTAGGATGAAACCGTGAATTATGGCAACACTGAGATACTGCATATTTTTAGGTTATACTATTAAAAAAATGCTCAAAATAACTAAAGAAAATGCTAGTAATCTAGTTCAACGTAATTAACATTTGAATCACTTTTTTTCTGATCGCGCAATGTATTTATTAAGTATTTATCTGTAGAAAAACATTGAAAAACTCACTCACTTGTGGAAAGTCAATCCTTCGATGTGTTTTTCGCTGTGGCTTCCGCAGCCAAGCACGCTACACCCAACCATACCGCACTAAATAATAACTTAATTAATGGAGTCTCTTTTGTCACAATAACAATATACAAATGAATAAAATCTTTCTCAAAATCAAAAGAAAACCAAAATCGCTCACAAGTCGACGCTTTGTTTGTCACAATTTAAAAGTGTGACATCAACAAAACGGGTTACGCGATAGAGATGACAATAAAGATTTGTGTCTCTTTTTAACATATAAGAACTTAAATAAGGGCTTCTCTTTTTAAAATGGATGACGTAACATCGCTCTGTCTATAGTGTTCATAGTCAAAGCATCCAAGTGTGAAAAACGGTGTGACGTTCCGTTCCTACCAGTAACATAGCAAGTCTGGCGCCATCTATCCTGAGAACAGGGAAGAAGAAAAAAAGAAAAAAAGGAAAACCTCTCATTGCAAATCGGTCCCTTATTTCAGTTAATGCATGATAATGCACGACCGCACACCGCAAGAGTTGTAAGACAGACCGTCGCCGCAGCTAACATCAATGTCCTGCCCTGGCCTGCTCAGTCGCCAGACTTGAACCCGATTGAGCATGCATGGGATATGCTACAGAGAAGAGCTCTGCCGAATATGGAGGGTATCCAGTCGCAAGAAGACCTTTTTTTGTTGTTGCAACGGACATGGGCGGCCATTCCACAGCGTGATTTGGATGAACTCATTTTGAGTATGCCAAACCGATGTTATTGTGTTGTTAAATTAGTAAAATTTTGAAGAAAACTGTTGTCACAGGTTTTTTTTCGAACTTTAATGTTAGTGGTACAAATGTCAAAAATTCCTTTATTAGGAAATGGCAAATGTCTTTATTAATGCAAAGGCGACTTGGTTTATAGTTACTGTAGACCAACGAAAACACTTTATTTGATGAATCCTTAAAGAAAATTTTAATTAATATCAATCGGGGAAAAAGTTATTGAAAAAATAGATATGTTGATCCCTAGACACTTTTGATGTGTGTATTTAATAAATAAGCCTCATATAATATGTTGCGCGGGGGATATTAAATTTTATAATACTAAATCCCAATATATGATATAGTCATTATGCCACGTCCACGTGGCATCGAGAGGTGGTCAACTTTACCAAATATACCAAAAAATCCTATTATGCAGAATTATTAATTTTATAATGTGTAGTGACTAGTGTCGGCTTAGAATAGCACTACCCCATTTCTTCCGGTGGGTATATGTAAGAGGCGACTAACGGTATTGGGGCTTTACCCTTAAAGTGATTTTGTATATTATACTATACATTCAGTTAGAAAAAATCTAAACTTTGAAACTTTGACTATAAACACTATAGGCAGAGTCATAATGCAAACGGGAGCGTACCTCTTTTAGAAAGAATTTTGCATCGAGATCGGGTAGATCGAAATAATATCTAATTCGTGCTTTGGTATTTAATTTTCGCTATAATTGTAAAAAAGCATAGAAATAAACCATAAATGGTTGTAAATTGTTTATTAGTGCGTATTTCATCCACACAAGTGTTATCTTAGGGTAATATTAGGTGAATGTGACAAAATAAGTGATTAAAGTTTGTGACGTTTTAACGGCCGAAACCAAACAAAGAAAAACATCGCTAGATAGCAGAACCCTTGCCGAGTAAACCAGCTAAGTAAATTTATGTATTTTTGAACAATAATAGGTATTTCAATTTAATAAAAATCCTATATTAGTTATAAAACAACTGTCTTGATTTGATCACCGCTTCAACTAAGTACGAGTGAGACAAATAGCTGGTTTCTTATTACCTACTTACTATCTTTCAAACACGGGTTCGATTCCCATTATTAATTAATTTGTCATATAAAAATCTTTTTCTACTGAGCTATTTAATCACATTCCTTCACTTATTATAATATTAGGTACTTATTAGAATTTGTGAGTACAAATTGTTTGTCGTAAAGGATATAATAAATAGTTAAACGTTAATATTTAAAACTAAATTAGGGTAGTGATAACACTCGGTGTCATATTTTGAGTGTTACATTTATGATTATATTGTTTAGTTCATAGAAAACAAACGATAAATAATAACTTTATATCTTTGTTTTAAGTAGGCGCTTGTGTGGATCGAAATATTTTAGTATTAGGATTATCGTTCGCTATAGTAACGTTTTAAACTAGTATATAATATTAAGACTGTTCGTTTCGTAAAATGGACTCGATTACAACTCGTAGAATGGCTGCCGAACAAAAATATGAAAAATTAAAAAGAGAGTTAAATGATGCAGAAAAATTAAAAAATAGGCTTTTAGAAGAACGGGACGAAAACGTTTTAGCTATTCGTAATTTAAAGTTGAAAAATAGTAATCTTTTAGAAAAAATTGTGTTGCTTCGTGAATCTTACGACATTTCTCAAGTGGAATTAGAAAACCAGCAGATATTAATATTAAAGCATGAGGATCAGTGCGCAAAGCATGAAGTAGCTTTAGAACGAATTCATATTCTGAATGAGCAGCTGGCAGAGGCACACGCTCAATTGGCGGAATTCCATAGAATAAAGAATATTCACGAAGACTCTCACGCAGTTTCTTTATGTGCCGAACTTGAGGCAGAATCATTATCTTCTATGACCTCTTTTAAATATTCAAAAACTTTCAGTCGTAAACAGTGTAAAAAATATAAATTAGTTAAAAAACGTATATATAACACAAACAAAAGTCTTATAAGTATGAAAAATAGTATAAAATTCATAAACAAGTCTTACAGAAAAATTGATTTACTAAACCAAATAGATAGTTTGAATGATAAACTGAGTGAGCTGATTGTTAGTCAGGAAGATCTGCATTTAAGATACAAACATATCGGCAGTCTTATAGACAAAGAGACGGTTACTCTGAATAGTCATATTTCCTCAACTAGCGTTATATCTCAGTCACCCCAACCAAGTAATGGGATTACATTACCAACTGTTAGCACGCCGCCGCCGGCAAACAGAACATTAGTATTTTCGGACGGCATGGCCGTAGGTTTTGGCGAAATACTAATTAAGTATCTTAATCAACAGGTCATTAACCATTGCTATACGGGTGCAAACTTTAATTATATAGTAGAACGAATATTATTAGGCACTTATGACGAATATACAACGATTGTCATACTGGTCGGCAATAGTATAGGATTAAATAAGTATTTATTAAATAAAAGTATAAATAAACTTTTGGAAATACAAAAAATATATAAATGTAAATTTATATTTTGTACCTTTCCATACTTACTTAATATGAATAAGCAGAATGAAAATATTCATATTATGAATAATCTAATATGTCACGTGACATGTTGTCAAAGCGACAATTTGTTTTGTTTGGATTTGAATAAGTTTTTACCTTATTCAAATTGTCGACTGGGTACTGTATACATACCCTTAAATCAAAAGCGGAACATTGCTAAATTATTAGCATATAATATATCTGACCCCCATATATTTAATATAAGGGGAAACTTACTTCTAGTATGCGATGGTGGAAACCATAATTTAAACTTTTAAGAGTGACAATGGAAGAGCCTCCTGTCGTCCTTAAGTCGTCACCTAACATCAATATTGTAAACAAGGAAGGAGGTTCTTCTGGCAATATTAATAAAAAGAATACTTTACAAGGAGTCTCCCAGTTTAAACTTGTATGTCAAAATACTCAGGGGTTTTCTTGTAAAGAATTAGAAATAGAACTGTTTTTGGAAAAATATGAAATAGATTGTTTATGTGTTACTGAACACTGGCTTAAGAATTGCGAACTCATATTTGGTTTTGAAAACTATTATTTAGCTAGCAACTACTGCCGCAATTCTAAAGCCTGTGGTGGCTCCGCTGTATTTTTAAAAAATAATATTAAATCAAAAATTCGTAATGATATTGTAAAGTTAAGCGTTGAGCAAGTCGTGGAATTATCCTGCATAGAGTTAAAAAACTATTTCTTAGTATGTGTGTATCGACCCCCTTATAACCAGAATTATGATAAATTCGAAAATGTAATGGAAGATGTATTAAGCAAAGTTTTCAGGAATAAAAAACGTATAATAATATGCGGAGACTTCAATGTGGATCTCCTACAAGACAGTTATCTTAAAACACGATTGATGAGTTTATTCCAATCGTTCAATTTAGAAAATTTATTCTTGGAACCGACTAGAATCAAAACATGCTTAGATAATGTATTTACTAATGCAGATTTTTCAAGTAAAAGTGTTATAAATAAACTAAAGTCTGATCACAGCGGCCTTTTTGTTAGCTTTCCTCTAGAGATACCAGAACCAAAAATTGTTATTAAAAAAAGGCATATTACTGCTAGTAAAGTAGAAAAATATATAAATATAATAAGCTCTAAGTTGCCTACATTTACAGATAATAAAAACTCAAATACTAGCTATGATATTTTTTATAATGTTCTGATAAATGAGTTTAATGAAATTTTTAATGTAAAAAATGTAACTATTACCAGTAAATTTAAGTTTTGTGAGTGGGCAACACCAAGTATTTATAGATCAAGAGAAAAACTCTTCGATTTATATGATCAAAAAGCTTATAGTAATAATAATGAATTGAGTGAATATGTAAAAAAATACTCAAAAATATTTAATAAAGTATGTAAAGAGGCTAAAGCCAGATACCTAAGCCGACGTATCCGAACATCCGATAATAAAGTTAAAACAGTGTGGAATATTATCAACACCCAAACAGGCCGAGGTAAACCATGTGATCAGGAGTTCTGTGTTCGATCTGATAAAGGTTTGACTACCTCTAATGAGGAAATCGCTTGTATTTTTGAAAAATATTTTACTGACATACCATCAAAAACAACTGAATATTTAAACACATCGGTTATAAAAGCTCAACACTTATTACAACAAAATGTTGATAGGTGCGAAACTTTGTTTTGTTTTAAAGATATCAGCCCTAAAGATATCGAAAAATGTTTTAAATCATTTAAACTAAAAAGTTCTGAAGACATTTGGGGTATGTCAGTGAAAGTTTGCCATAATTTTATTGTAACTTTGGCTCCATATTTAGCAGATATATTTAATGAATGTATAAGAAATAAAATCTTTCCAAATCTCATGAAGCATAGTAAAATTGTACCACTTCTTAAATCCGGAGGAGATAAAATTAGTCCTGATGGTTATAGACCCATATCAATTCTGCCAGTTTTAAGTAAAATATTCGAAAAACTAATGTTCAATCAAATGCTTTTGCATTTCGCTTCAAACAAATTGTTTCATCCAAAACAATTTGGCTTTACGAAGGGCCGCTCTACCACCGATGCAGGCATTGCCTTAATGAAACACATTTTTGATTCGTGGGAACGCAAAAATAATGCTATTGGTTTGTTTTGCGATCTTACGAAGGCATTTGATTGTGCAGATCATGAAATCCTTTTTATTAAATTAGAACATTATGGCATACAAGGTGACGCACTTAAATTAATAAAGTCTTACTTTTCGGATCGGATACAGAAAGTGCAAATCAATAATGCAATATCACCTGGAACTCATGTAAAAATGGGTGTTCCGCAGGGTTCTATTTTGGGCCCATTTTTATTTTTAGTTTATATTAATGATTTGCCGTTCATGGTCGAGAAAATGTCCGAGATAGTGTTATTTGCTGATGATACTTCTTTAGTATTTGACGTTGAAAGAAATAATCAGAATATTGACGAGGTGAATAACACGGTTTCACAGATTCAAACATGGTTTGCTTCCAATAATCTTGTACTGAACGGTAAAAAAATCAAATGCATTAAATTTGTATTACCTAATGTCAGGTGCGTTGATAACGAAATAATTTTAAATAATGAAAAGTTAGTATTTTCGGATAACACAGTTTTCTTAGGGATAAATCTGGACTCCAAGCTCCAATGGGGACCCCACATTAGCTCATTAGCTGGCAGGCTAAGTAGTGCTGCATATGCCGTTAGGAAAATAAGACATTTGACAGATGTACAGACAGCTCGATTAGTTTATTACAGCTATTTTCATAGTGTAATGTCTTACGGTATTTTACTCTGGGGCAGAGCAGCTGATGTAGGTTCCATATTTATTCTCCAAAAGAGAGCAATAAGAGCTATATACAATTTGAGATCCCGAGATTCCCTGAGGGAATTGTTTAAAACAATAAATATAATGACACTGCCATGTCAATATATTTATGAAAATATTATGTATGTAAGAAAGAATCAGGCCTCTTTTGTAAAAAATTGTGACAGACATATTCGAAACCTGAGAGACAACAATAAAATATCAGTACCAAAATACAGATTGTCAAAAGTTAATACATCTTTCATGGGGTTATGCGTAAAAATGTATAATAAAATACCTGAGGACATTTTAAATTTATCAGAAACAAAATTCAAAGGAGCAGTTAAAAGAAATCTTAGTTCGAAAGCCTATTACAATGTCAATGATTACATTAATGATGAAGTGGCTTGGTGTCATCAGGGCTCTGTGCAGGATGTTTCCGGGCTAACACCAAAATTGTAATGGACGTAAAAAAAGATGTGTGTTGACGAGTTTCTTACGGGTTCTTCTCTCAACAAAACACCTTCCGAATCCGAAGTAAACTTAGTATTAAGTTAAAAATTGACGTTCAAAAAACAAAGATTTATCTTTTTATTTTGAAATAAATGATTATTTTATTTTTTATAAGCAATATTTTTCCCTGTAATGTTGCGATCACTAGAAAACAATTACCCCAAAATACTATAATCACCATTCTAAAAGCTACTTTTTAATTTAAAATTGATTACGTCAATTTATTGTTTAATTAAAGGTTTACTGTTTACTATATTATTTCCTGCAATCATATAATTATACATACATGCTCCTAGTATTATACAATCTTTTTTGTTTAATTTTACCATTTATACTGATGTTTAATACACCGTGAAATCTAAAGCATTGTACTAACTTTCAGGGATGAATCTTCCCATGATGACGAATATTTTTTTGTACGGGACTAACTTTGTTACTGGACAAAAAACAATCAGCTGTTCCATAAGTGCAAGTTATGTAAATATCATACGGGTCATGGGTATAGTGGGGTCTATGTTTGTATTTTGAAAAATAAAAGACAGCACTATTTTATACATGAGTTTTATTGCATTATTTACTATTGACCTTTAAACAAAATCAGTTTCGTGTGAAAATTTCGAATCCTTTGATGATGTATTCATAAACATAAACGTTCACGCCGTTTATCCCCGAAGGGGTTGGCAGAGGTACCAATACTCCTGAACTCACATGGCAAGCGCCATCTAGTTTCCAGAGAAGGTACCCACGTTTTGCTTAGACAGTGTACTCACGTGATAGGGGGCAGGCCTATCGCCGTTTTTGTACGAATACACTGTCACATGACTAAGTACAACTCAGCCATGTGGGTTTCCTCACGATGTTTTCCCTCACCGTTAGCAACCATGATAAATTAAATACTTAGATGTATTCGTACATCTAAGTATTTTAAAGCTATAGCCTTTATTAATAGCACAAGGTGGTTTTCGAAGGTGGCTCTGATGTGGTCGTTTAATGTCGGAAATATTCTTTTACCTAAATTCTTTTTCAAAACAACTGCGACCATTTGAGCCAAAGCTTTGTCTTTGGACAAAAACGAGTAGCCTTTCAATTTTATAGTATGCCTCAAAACTTTGGTTGGTTTCCAATTGCATCTTCCAGTGGCCGCAATCCATTTTTCTCGTAGATTCGGGTCTTTAGGAAAACTGTAATGAATACGAAGAAATTAAATAAATAAAACAAATATTTCTACGTAAGAAGAAAAAAGTTTTATGATGTCTATGATCCTAATATAACAAATGTCAAAAAGAAAAAAAGATGCGGAGGACGTTTGTGCGAACCAGGATAAAAATATTTTTTATTACTAATTCAAAGTTCATACGAATGTTTTATACTTTAAATTTATATATTCAATGTATTACTTAATTAGTAATATAAGAACCTTTTATCTAACACTAATATTTTTTATAAAATAGTACTTTGAAGTAATGTGTATAGAATACTATACATTGCCCAATTTATGGCATGTCTTTTACAATATGTATACTATTCTATACACTGCTAATATAAGCCTTGAAGTGTCGGCTTAGAATAGCTCTACCCAATTTCTTCCGGTGGGATTCTAGGGATTTCAACCACATGCAATATAATTATGATGCAATACCATCCTTGTCATCAATACCCTCATTATCGTCAGTTCAACAATCACCTCCAGTAAGAATTTTCACACCTTCACCATTACATTCATTTTACGGAGAACGTAGAGAGAGGCCGATCAGACAGATAGGTTGTATAAAATTCGTCCACTTATTGAAAATTTAAGAGCGCAGTGTCTTTCTATTGAGGAAGATAAAGCATACAGCATAGATGAAATGGTAAAAAGGAAAAAAGGCGGGCTCACGAAGACAGTACAATCGCAACAAACCTTGCTTGTGGGGATTTAAAAAACCTAGTGCTGGCTGGACAGTATATATTTTCCTGCTTTATGCTGCTTTCCTGCTATATAACGTGCAGGGCTATACTATTTGATATAGAGGAAGAAAGTCTTGGTGAAGGAAAGGAAAGAAACGCATTATTGTCTTCTGACAAAGCTTTGCAAAAATTTCGATATGAAGTCTATGCAGGCCTTATAAAACATAATAGGCTATGAAGTCTTTGCAGGCCTTATAAAACATAATAGGCAAGTAACTACTGCTATAAAAGATTCTATCCCTGACAGACAACACAAAATAACATAACACCTCTCAACTGATTGTATTAAGGCTGGTTTACACAGTGCGAGCTGCTGCCTGGCAAGTAGACAGCTACTCGGTTTGTCTACTCGTACGGGAACAGACCCGTGCTTCACCTCGTTGTTTCACCCAGGTGAAGCACGGGGCATAACCTAGTCCCGTGTTTCACCTGGGTGCAGCACGGGGTATGCACTGGTCCCCATGCTCCAACCAGAAATCTATCGTAATACATAATGTAAATAAAAATAGGTTCTATTCACTTGAACTTATTAATTATTACTTATTATAACTAGGTTTTTCAGATTACGAGCATCATAGATTGATCATGACTGTACAAAAATAATATTGGTTGGAGCACGGGGACTAGTGAATACCCCGTGTTGCACCTGGGTGAAACACGGGACTCTGTTATGCCCCGTGCTTCACCTGGGTGAAATAACGAGGTGAAGCACGGGTCTGTCCCCACTCGTACGCCAGTAGCTCGGCTCGCCTTTGCTGTCTACACGACACCCAGTCCCAGTCCGAGTCGAGTTGCGATGTCGGGTGAACTTGTTTTAATTAAAAAAACGGTGGTACGCTCTATGACAACAATATTATGTCAGGAATTGGAAAATATCGTAGACAGAGAATACAATAGACATCTGCATATATTTTGTTTCACTCGCACTAGACGGAGAAAATAAATATTAAAAATACTAAGAGTAAGTGAGACATGACTATATAATTTGCTGTCCCTTACTGCTGGCCAAGCCGGCAAAGTACTTTGCTAAACAAACCGTTTGACATTTTCAAAATAAACAAACCGTTTTTGAATTGATAAGCAGAAAAATTAGGAATTTCGTTGATTTTTTAGTTAATTATTTATGTGAGATCGGTTCTGGCAATAAATAGAAATATAATTTAACATTAGAAATAATTAAACATTCAATAAAATGGTCAGGTGCAGTGTTATATCGTGTAAAAGTAATAGCGAAACTAAGCAACCAGATTTGTCTTTCCACTCGTAAGTACCATTTAGTTTTAGAATAATAACAGTGTAAGATTATTATATTTTCTATTTATGACACATACATATCTAATTTATGCAGAAAAATAAACTGCAAATGCATGAAAATTATATTTAAAATTTGATAACCTAAAATCTCTATCATAGTAATGTTGCCAGCACAAGTATTTTATTTACCCTAAAACCCTGGATTAATTAAAAAATTAGTATTTCAATATACTAATATAAGTTATATATAACCAGATGGCGCTTGCCATGTGAGTTCAAGAGTATTGGTACCTCTGCCAACCCCTTCGGGGATAAACGGCGTGAAAGTTTATGTTATGTTATGTTAATATAAGTTATATAAAGGATGTTTATTATTTAGTTCTTAAAAAGGATTCCATGGCATGTACTATTTTTCTTGTTAATGTGGGTATATGAAGAGTAGATTTTTTTACAGTTTTCTCGCCTGCTCTTTTACCTTCAGTTTTAGTTTCCGAGCAGGTGGTAAGTTAGGCAGGGCTTGTTCATGACGTTCATTAAGTACTTTTTTGTTTATGATAAATAAATGTGACATGATAGTCCAGTGGGTAGAACACCCGCCCCAAAAACAGAAGGGCGTTAGTTCCATTCCTGGGACGGGCCTACACCAATTTGTCTTTTCTAAAGACATATGTGTGGTTAATTTATCATGGTTGCTAACGGTGAGGGAAAACATCGTGAGGAAACCCACATGGCTGAGTTGTACTTAGTCATGTGACAGTGTATTCGTACAGAACGGCGATAGGCCTGCCCCCTATCACGTGAGTACACTGTCTAAGCAAAACGTGGGTACCTTCTCTGGTAACTATATGGCGCTTGCCATGTGAGTTCAGGAGTATTGGTACCTCTGCCAACCCCTTCGGGGATAAACGGCGTGAACGTTTATGTTATGTTATGATAAATAAAAACATTTTTTTTAGATCTCGTTAGCCCCGTGATACGTACAACTTAATGACTAGTGTAATAGGAGAATGCATTGGAGGAGTTTGTCGCCTGTTCTTCTTCTTTAGTTCAGTGATGCGGCAGGCATTATGACGTTCATTAAGTGCTAGAATTCATCATTATAGCCATGTTATATTTACCATGCACCCACACACACTTGTAATTATGTACTAATGTAATAATGTTAAAGAATTAAACCATTTCAGTAATACATTCGATTGTTTTATTTATTTCGCAAATACATAAAGTACTATGTATCTAATTAAACGATCTGCATTCCCTTCGGAGGTTTGACCTTATTTTGATGGAGAGTAAATATTTTTTGCTCTAATTTGATATAGTTTTCGGATGTGTGTGATCTATGCGCGGGACTCATCAGCCCCCGATGACGACGAGCATGCAGATCGTTTGGATACACGGTTCATAGGTTTACTTCTATATGTTTTGGACTTACTTTGACTAATAACCAATAATAAACTACTATAATGATAACAATTATCAAATAATTGTTTGGAAAATTTCGAGGATAAAGTTAAAAAAAAATTGTAAAATTACCCACAATACGGGGAAAAATATTTTGAGTAACAACACTATTTTGTATTACCCATCTCACTTGCCGACACGCTTCCCCTGGGTCTATTGTAATTCTCTGTCTACGGAAAATATCTATAACCATAGCCAATATAAAAAAAAGAACGAAAGAAAAGGATTTGGATTAGAGATTGGATGGGTGGAAGATCTTTAGGGGCGACACGTATGATTCTTAACGAGCTACCTAGGTGCATTTCTTTTGCGATATGTTCCAAAGATGCTTTTCTCATATCTCTATTTCGATAGTTTTTATCGAAACAATTCCATAGGTTTTTTTGTTCTCTGTAGAGTTTCATGAATGAAATATTATTGTCAGAAGACCATCTATCCGCAGCCATTTCGAACTCGATTTCGTACGTAGGCAGCTCACAAAAAAACACGGGTTCCACTCACAACTGTCCGGCTGGCACTGGCGAGCTACTGCCGAACGCGTCCAAACGATGCGAGCGACGGCCGAGCCGCTGTCATGGGCGAGTTGCTGCCGGGCGAGCAGGCGAGTGAAAACAAAAAATGTTGAAGTAACTCGGATGCCAGCTACTGACCAACTCGCACGTACGAGTTACTCGTATGTTACGTCCAAACAGTGCGAGTAACTGCAGTGCAGCTACTCGGAAGGTTGACTCGTACGCTAGCTCGCACTGTGTAAACCAGTCATTAGATATGACAATTGGCCTAGACCTCGCTTTTTTAACATACCCTTTTTATATTATAAATCGATAAAGGACATCAAACTAAACAACTTTGCCCATGGAATGCCTATCTAAAATATTGTAATTTTCAAAATATAATAATTATTAAAAATTGTCGTACCTAGTTCAAACTGAGAATGTATACAATGAGATTCCTTGCTTCAGTGAAAATAAAAAATAAAAAAAAAACATTTGATCTATGGTGTAAACAAAAACATAACCTCTTTCGGTATTTTCCAGTTCAATCGCTCGCTTACCGGTTTATTTTCATGATATTATTTTTCAACGATGATCAATACAACTGGAAAATACAGAAAGAAGTTATATTTTTGTTTACAGAGCGAAAAGCATATATCAAATGTTTTTTTTTTATTTTATAGTAGTATTTTATTAAATAGTAATAAGAAAGAATCACACTTTTTGCTGAGTCAAATTGATAGATAATATTTTCAACCTCAACATGTGAAATAGACAAAAAATTATAAAATAATTTAATTGAATTATTAACGATTGTCATATGTTACAGACGGTCGATGTCTTTTTGGTACCCAATTTTTTACAAGATATATTTTCACATTATTAGTTTTACAATGAACTGCGTAAAACGGAATGCAATTTAAAAAGTTTCCGATCACTTTCGGCAGCCATGATTAAAATCATTTGTTGATGCGATCGTGTTTTGCTATCGAAAGACACAAAAATCATTTTATGTAAAAGTTCAGTGGTTCTTTACGGTTACTAGTGCGAATTGGTAAGTAAACAATTTTATTTATCGGGGATGCTTTAGCTCACTGCAAAAGATGATTGTTTTATTATATCTTCTAGTAATTTTACACATAATCTAAAATACTTCATGTTGTGCCAGCTAACGTATTTTTTTTCCACTCGGTGGTCATCTTACTGGTGGTCTAAAGTGACTACCGAAAAGATGGATGACCACCAAAAAGCTCTTCTATTTAGAATTCAGTAGTTTTAAATCTGAAAACAATATTTGTGTGTTTATTTAACCTGCTTCCTTGTTATTTTGAACACTGAATTCTGTTTTTTGTACTTTTGCTTTATGTCTCACTAATTTTATGGGGTTTGATGTGGGGCTTGGTTTTCATGTGGTTTCTATAGCATTTTTTTGTTTTGCTTTATAGCTTTGGTTATGGCTAAAACCAAAAATCAAAATATCAATGAAGAAAAAAAAAGCGGCGCAATGAACTAAAAAAAAACTAGCTATGCGACGTTTAAGAGAAAAACTGAAAAGCAATCCAATAGCTCTCGAAGAAAAAAGGAAAAAAGATCGTGAATACTATCACAAAAAAAGAGAAGGGTCTTATTAAGGCTATAGCTGTCCTGACTCCGCGAGACCAAAGAAAATTGAGAGAAAAATGGCGAGAGAATGCTAAAAAACGCCGTGAAAAAGAGAAACTTCAAATTCGTGCTCAGAATTTTATTGAAAATGAAACACCGCCTTCTACACCTGCTCCTTTCGTAGGAAGTTCTAGAGTTAACTCTGGAAAAAATGTTGCTGCACGTAATCGTCGAATGCTCAAAACAAAAAAAGAGTCATTTAAGGTTAAGATTGAAGATTGTTGAAGCAAGACTGACAAAATATCGAATGAGAATGAACAGGCAGAAGGAAGAAACAGAGGAAGACACAGTCAAAAAACCAACAAAGAAGAGTAGATCCCGCCTTTTTAGAATAAAGGAAGACATTTTCAGTCCTCTGAAAAATTAAAAATGTGACCACCAAACGGACATTCCATTATGTGGTCAATTATTCTTTAATTTTTTTATGTCTCTTTAGTGTTTTAAAACGTTTTGATATCACAATCATAATTAAAAGACTTATAAATATTATCTATTTTAAGTCTAATCTTATTTTGTTATTTGCTTTTTGATGTGAAATTTATGTTTATGTTCTATTTGGTGGTCTGTTTCGTATTTTCGGTGGTCACGTAAAAAAGAAAATGTCGTTTTTTTCATTATGTTGAAATGCATGATCTCGTCTGATGTAAGATTAATATATTGTTGATTAAGATGAGTCGAAATCACAAAAATAAATCTCTAAAACGTAAAAAAATATATATCTCGTTTTATTTTTGCTTATTTGACAATCACCCATGTATGTTGTTATTACTATATTTCCGTTTTCCCGACTAAAAAACTATAATTTAAAGATAAATCTAAAGAAGATAAACCTACTTTTTACAACATTTGATGAATAAAATTTTAAAACTTATTTGGACTCTTTATTGATTCTGTATACTATCCTATACATCTCTTTCGTCAAGGTGATTGCGGCTTAATGAGCAATGTATAGCATAATATACATGTATTTTTTTAATTTTACACACTAGAGATTTTTATTCATATTTTTTCCGACATCTATATTAAGCAAATAAAACAACTAAACAGTTTTTTTATTGCCTTAGCTACCTAAAAAGACCTGCCAAGTTAAGGGTTAAGGGATTTTTGGGCGATGCGGTTGGAGACCCGTCACCAACAACCTTTATTCTACTATCTTTTCCCCACTCAACTTCCAAAAGTGGCTGAGAAATTTCTAATTTCTCAGCTCTGGCTACCCCTTTTAGGGATTTATAGCCGTGAGTATATGTATGTATGTATAATGTAAGCTGTGTAGTAGCACAGATAATTATAATACTATACTAGGTAGTAGTAAGAATAGCACTAATCTATTAATCGGTTTATTGGGCGGCGCGGCTGAAATCCATCAGCAACATCAACAATCTTTGTTTTGCAATATTTTCCTCACGAAGCTTGCAAAAGTGGCCTAAAGCTTTTAATTCTCTGAGCAGCCATCTCTCTAGGGATTTATAGCCATTGTGTATGTATGTATTGATTTTACGATGTTTTTGTAGCTTAAAAATATTCCTTCAATTTGGTGATGAAACCATCAAAGTTTGGCTTGCTGAGCGCATTTTTAAGATTCTTTGAAAAATCGTATTTTTAATAATTATTCTATTTCGTGCTGTGCTTAGAATTTATATAAAATAAAAAATAAAATAAAATAAAATAATCATTTATTTCAAAATAAAAAGATAAATCTTTGTTTTTTGAACGTCAAATTTTAACTTAATACTAAGTTTACTTCGGATTCGGAAGGTGTTTTGTTGAGAGAAGAACCCGTAAGAAACTCGTCAACACACATCTTTTTTTAACGTCCATTACAATTTTGGTGTTAGCCCGGAAACATCCTGCACAGAGCCCTGATGACACCAAGCCACTTCATCATTAATGTAATCATTGACATTGTAATAGGCTTTCGAACTAAGATTTCTTTTGACTGCTGCTTTGAATTTTGTTTCTGTTAAATTTAAAATGTCCTCAGGTATTTTATTATACATTTTTACGCATAACCCCATGAAAGATGTATTTACTTTTGACAATCTGTATTTTGGTACTGATATTTTATTGTTGTCTCTCAGGTTTCGAATATGTCTGTCACAATTTTTCACAAAAGAGGCCTGATTCTTTCTTACATACATAATATTTTCATAAATATATTGACATGGCAGTGTCATTATATTTATTGTTTTAAACAATTCCCTCAGGGAATCTCGGGATCTCAAATTGTATATAGCTCTTATTGCTCTCTTTTGGAGAATAAATATGGAACCAACATCAGCTGCTCTGCCCCAGAGTAAAATACCGTAAGACATTACACTATGAAAATAGCTGTAATAAACTAATCGAGCTGTCTGTACATCTGTCAAATGTCTTATTTTCCTAACGGCATATGCAGCACTACTTAGCCTGCCAGCTAGTGAGCTAATGTGGGGTCCCCATTGGAGCTTGGAGTCCAGAGTTATCCCTAAGAAAACTGTGTTATCCGAAAATACTAACTTTTCATTATTTAAAATTATTTCGTTATCAACGCACCTAACATTAGGTAATACAAATTTAATGCATTTGGTTTTTTTACCATTCAGTACAAGATTATTGGAAGCAAACCATGTTTGAATCTGTGAAACCGTGTTATTCACCTCGTCAATATTCTGATTATTTCTTTCAACGTCAAATACTAAAGAAGTATCATCAGCAAATAACACTATCTCGGACATTTTCTCGACCATGAACGGCAAATCATTAATATAAACTAAAAATAAAAATGGGCCCAAAATAGAACCCTGCGGAACACCCATTTTTACATGAGTTCCAGGTGATATTGCATTATTGATTTGCACTTTCTGTATCCGATCCAAAAAGTAAGACTTTATTAATTTAAGTGCGTCACCTTGTATGCCATAATGTTCTAATTTAATAAAAAGGATTTCATGATCTGCACAATCAAATGCCTTCGTAAGATCGCAAAACAAACCAATAGCATCATTTTTGCGTTCCCACGAATCAAAAATGTGTTTCATTAAGGCAACGCCTGCATCGGTGGTAGAGCGGCCCTTCGTAAAGCCAAATTGTTTTGGATGAAACAATTTGTTTGAAGCGAAATGCAAAAGCATTTGATTGAACATTAGTTTTTCGAATATTTTACTTAAAACTGGCAGAATTGATATTGGTCTATAACCATCAGGACTAATTTTATCTCCTCCGGATTTAAGAAGTGGTACAATTTTACTATGCTTCATGAGATTTGGAAAGATTTTATTTCTTATACATTCATTAAATATATCTGCTAAATATGGAGCCAAAGTTACAATAAAATTATGGCAAACTTTCACTGACATACCCCAAATGTCTTCAGAACTTTTTAGTTTAAATGATTTAAAACATTTTTCGATATCTGTAGGGCTGACATCTTTAAAACAAAACAAAGTTTCGCACCTATCAACATTTTGTTGTAACAAGTGTTGAGCTTTTATAACCGATGTGTTTAAATATTCAGTTGTTTTTGATGGTATGTCAGTAAAATATTTTTCAAAAATACAAGCGATTTCCTCATTAGAGGTAGTCAGACCTTTATCAGATCGAACACAGAACTCCTGATCACATGGTTTACCTCGGCCTGTTTGGGTGTTGATAATATTCCACACTGTTTTAACTTTATTATCGGATGTTCGGATACGTCGGCTTAGGTATCTGGCTTTAGCCTCTTTACATACTTTATTAAATATTTTTGAGTATTTTTTTACATATTCACTCAATTCATTATTATTACTATAAGCTTTTTGATCATATAAATCGAAGAGTTTTTCTCTTGATCTATAAATACTTGGTGTTGCCCACTCACAAAACTTAAATTTACTGGTAATAGTTACATTTTTTACACTAAAAATTTCATTAAACTCATTTATCAGAACATTATAAAAGATATCATAGCTAGTATTTGAGTTTTTATTAATTGTACATGGGGGCAACTTAGAGCTTATTATATTTATATATTTTTCTACTTTACTGGCAGTAATATGCCTTTTTTTAATAACAATTTTTGGTTCTGGTATCTCTAGAGGAAAGCTAACAAAAAGGCCGCTGTGATCAGACTTTAGTTTATTTATAACACTTTTACTTGAAAAATCTGCATTAGTAAATACATTATCTAAGCATGTTTTGATTCTAGTCGGTTCCAAGAATAAATTTTCTAAATTGAACGATTGGAATAAACTCATCAATCGTGTTTTAAGATGACTGTCTTGTAGGAGATCCACATTGAAGTCTCCACATATTATTATACGTTTTTTATTCCTGAAAACTTTGCCTAATACATCTTCCATTACATTTTCGAATTTATCATAATTTTGGTTATAAGGGGGTCGATACACACATATTAAGAAATAGTTTTTTAACTCTATGCAGGATAATTCCACGACTTGCTCAACGCTTAACTGTACAATATCATTACGAATTTTTGATTTAATATTATTTTTTAAAAATATAGCGGAGCCACCACAGGCTTTAGAATTGCGGCAGTAGTTGCTAGCTAAATAATAGTTTTCAAAACCAAATATGAGTTCGCAATTCTTAAGCCAGTGTTCAGTAACACATAAACAATCTATTTCATATTTTTCCAAAAATAATTCTATTTCTAATTCTTTACAAGAAAACCCCTGAGTATTTTGACATACAAGTTTAAACTGGGAGACTCCTTGTAAAGTATTCTTTTTAGTTAAATTGCCAGAAGAACCTCCTTCCTTGTTTACAATATTGATATTAGGTGACGACTTAAGGACGACAGGAGGCTCTTCCATTGTCACTCTTAAAAGTTTAAATTATGGCTTCCACCATCGCATACTAGAAGTAAGTTTCCCCTTATATTAAATATATGGGGGTCAGATATATTATATGCTAATAATTTAGCAATGTTCCGCTTTTGATTTAAGGGTATGTATACAGTACCCAGTCGACAATTTGAATAAGGTAAAAACTTATTCAAATCCAAACAAAACAAATTGTCGCTTTGACAACATGTCACGTGACATATTAGATTATTCATAATATGAATATTTTCATTCTGCTTATTCATATTAAGTAAGTATGGAAAGGTACAAAATATAAATTTACATTTATATATTTTTTGTATTTCCAAAAGTTTATTTATACTTTTATTTAATAAATACTTATTTAATCCTATACTATTGCCGACCAGTATGACAATCGTTGTATATTCGTCATAAGTGCCTAATAATATTCGTTCTACTATATAATTAAAGTTTGCACCCGTATAGCAATGGTTAATGACCTGTTGATTAAGATACTTAATTAGTATTTCGCCAAAACCTACGGCCATGCCGTCCGAAAATACTAATGTTCTGTTTGCCGGCGGCGGCGTGCTAACAGTTGGTAATGTAATCCCATTACTTGGTTGGGGTGACTGAGATATAACGCTAGTTGAGGAAATATGACTATTCAGAGTAACCGTCTCTTTGTCTATAAGACTGCCGATATGTTTGTATCTTAAATGCAGATCTTCCTGACTAACAATCAGCTCACTCAGTTTATCATTCAAACTATCTATTTGGTTTAGTAAATCAATTTTTCTGTAAGACTTGTTTATGAATTTTATACTATTTTTCATACTTATATATATTTCATATTTTCATATATCTTACTCAACTCAAACTCAAAGGTATTTTTTTTATTTGTTTTTGAAAATTAAGTTATAAACTAAAATTTTTTTAACGTCAAATTTTTTTAAATTTATTATTAGTCCGTTGCTTTGGAAGATGTTTGTAAAGAGAAGAAGCAACAAAGAAACTCCTCACGCCGCATATGCCAGAAGGGGTTGGCAGGGGTTCTAATACTTCTGAACATCACGTGACATTGTCAGCCGGTGTTCAGAATACTCACGTTTTATTTGGAAAGTGTACTCACGTGATTGGGGGCAGGCCTATAGCTGTTTTGGACAAATACATTGTCACTTGACAAAGTACAACTTAGCCACGTGGGTTTCCTCATGATGATTTCAGTCGCCGTTAACAACCATGATAAATTAACCATACATATGACATTTGAAAACACAAATTGCTGTAGACCCGACCCGGGATTTGAACCCCCAACGTCTGCACGCGAAGCGGTGTTCTACCCACTGAGCTATCACGGTTGCTTTAACTTACTATTAAAATTTCGAAAGATTTTGGGTTTATTTGTATGTGTACGTTACTCCTTCATATTGAAACGGCTACAAATATTTGTTTTTTACGCTACTGACTCGACATACCACTGACCAGTGTATAATTCTAGTCTTTGCCACTGACCATACCCTCAGTGGCATGGTTAAAATAAATTTTCTACAAAAGACAAAATAATCTTGTACTTGTAAAATTTTTGACCCTTCGAAATCATCAAGAGGCATTCCAAGTTTAATGCAAATACTTTATTAAGTAACCTACTATGTATCCCAAAATACAATTATTGTTGTCCAGTGAGATTATTCATAATAATAAATGTATGTTATATAAATCAATAGCGTGACAACGTACAGCGGAAACTACGAACGGAAGAAGTTGATTTGGTATAACTGCCTTCGGTAGCTTCGGTGAGCACCAAGAAATCATTCTTAGATATTCTCACGAGTTTGCAAATAGATGGGATGTGACGGTATGGCTAAAACTATTTGACGTAGGGTGAGCACCAAGAAAGGTTTTCTCTAATTTATATGCTTTGACGATATGAGTAATACTATATAATGAATCACCCCCTATCACGTGAGTACACTGTCCATGCAAAACGTGGGTACTCTGAACACCAGGTGACAAAGTCACGTGATGTTCAGAAGTATTAGTACCTCTGCGCTGCTAGTGAACGTTTATAATATAATAAAATAAAATAATCATTTATTTCAAAGTCAAAAGATAAATCTTTGTTTTTTGAACGTCAAATTTCAACTTAATACTCGTACTAAGTTTACTTGGCATTCGGAAGGTGTTTTGTTGAGAGAAGAACCCGTAAGAAACTCGTCAACACACATCTTTTTTACGTCCATTACAATTTTGGTGTTAGCCCGGAAACATCCTGCACAGAGCCCTGATGACACCAAGCCATTTCATCATTTATGTAATCATTAACATTGTAATAGGCTTTCGAACTAAGATTTCTTTTAACTACTGCTTTAAATTTGGTTTCTGATAAATTTAAAATGTCCTCAGGTATTTTATTATACATTTTTACGCATAAACCCATGAAAGATGTATTTACTTTTGACAATCTGAATTTTGGTATGGAAATTTTAATTATTATCTCGCAGTATTCTGTCACAATTTTTCACAAAAGAGGCCTGATTTTTTCTTACATACATAATATTTTCATAAATATACTGACATGGCAGCGCACAGTGGTGCCCGCTCTATACTAAGGTGCGACAAAAATAAAAATATCTGTTTAATGGTTTCAAATGTATTTATTCACGACTAAATAACAATACCATATACAAAACAAATGAAAAAACTTTTGTTCTGTTATCAAAAATAAAACAAAAAATATAATCTGTATATATAAAAGAAAGTCGTGTTAGTTACACTAATTATAACTCAATAACAGCTAAACCGATTTGGCTGAAAATTAGTAGGGAGGTAGCTAAGAACTGGGAGAAGGACGTAGGATACATATCATTACGCTAAATATCGTAGGGGGTGAGCAGTAAAAAATATTTAACATCATCCGTGCGAAGCCGGGGCGGACCACTAGTACTATATATATTTAGAATATGTCACTAAACTAGGATGCTATGCATTTTATACCAAACTGAATATGAGAAAATTAACATAATTAGTTACCTACATAATAGCTACGGACCTAGATTTATAAATAACATAATATTGGTATAAGTTATTTTAGGTAGGTACACAAAAAAAACTCTGCTCGTAAAATAACTTCAGTAGTTCCACAACAGCTTTTGATAAAACAGACCTTTTTTTGGGGGGCAACTTCCGTTTTCCTGACAAATATGGGTCTGAAGTCAACAATAGCCTGTTTAATAAATCGGTATTGGTCACAACTCTAGTCATTTTTCTAGTGTGCCGCAAACGATATGATTTTAAATCTTTGTTCCGTGCTTCAGCAGCTTCTTCCGACAATTCCCCTATAGATATTAATCCATGATATTCAATTATTGCAGAACCGTGAACTAATATCTTATGGACAGAAGTTGGAAGCCTGTACCACGGATATTTTGCAACTATTTTCTTGGCAGTTTCAACAGAAAATTGTTCAAACTTTTGTGTGTTGATTTTGTAACCCAAAATGTTTTAAACTTCCTACTAACGTATTTTACCCGCTCTTCAATAGGTAATGCGTTAATATTTTCCTTTTCAGGTATGGGCAACTCATTAATAAGTTCGTCACACACTTTTCTATTAACTTCCGACGAGCTAAGTTTCTTTCCCATGTATTTGCACCATATTTCAAATATATGAGATCGGGTAACCGAGCAGTGATACTGTGTACCTAAAAAGATATGAGAATGACCATTATTAAAGAAAAACGCATTTAAAACTATTTGCTTTTAAAATAATGTGGTTTTTCAAAAAAATCTATTGAGACGATAATTTCTACTACTATGCATATGACGTAATAACTCGGAATGGGGCAAATTCGGGCAGCTAGATTTTAAACACTCAAAAAGTTTAAGAACTCAGCTACATAAAGACAAAAAAAACATGAAGGACCATGTAGGACAAACTAGTTAAAAGTTTCTTCAAAGTTAAAGACCTTGGAAAATTAGAGATATTTTTAGTATGATATTCAATGGGATATCATTCTTAAACCATTACATATTTTCAACTAGCTATAGATTAATTACAAAGAACATACCTTCAACTCGTATATCCATCACTTTTCAGGTAGCCACAAATACCAATTTCTAAGAAATAACACTGAATCAAAGGGTTGCGCGCTGGTGTCTCTGTTATCTCGGGGTAACTGTTAGCGATGCTTTCACTTCGGAAAGTAAATTACTAATGAAGGAAATGCCCCCTGATCAAATTATTTATATTATAAGATAGTTTGGATATTGTACTTTGTAATAATAATAATAGTAACGGGAAAAATGACAATTTTTATTTTTATTTTTGTCGTATGGGCGGCCCCACTGTGCAGCGTCATTATATTTATGGTTTTAAACAATTCCCTCAGGGAATCTCGTGATCTCAAATTATAGATAGCTCTTATTGCTCTCTTTTGGAGAATAAATATGGAACCAACATCAGCTGCTCTGCCCCAGAGTAAAATACCGTAAGATATTACACTATGAAAATAGCTGTAATAAACTAATCGAGCTGTCTGTACATCTGTCAAATGTCTTATTTTCTTAACGGCATATGCAGCACTATTGTACTTAGCCTGCCAGCTAGTGAGCTAATGTGGGGTCCCCATTGGAGCTTGGAGTCCAGAGTACATACATACATACAGTGATATTGTATTATTGATTTGCACTTTCTGTATCCGATCCGAAAAGTAAGACATAATTAATTTAAGTGCGGTCACCTTGTATGCTATAATGTTCTAATTTAATAAAAAGGATTTCATGATCTGCTCAATCAAATGCCTTCGTAATGTACTGTTTCCTTATGTTATATTTAATGAATGTGCAGCAAATAAATAACCTAACCTCCTTTATGTATGAAACTCAAATTTGCTTTGTGTGTAACTTGGGTAGTGTAGAACTTAAATACGACGTAAGAAGTTATATTTTGATTTGTGCATTTTTTTATTAGTATAGGTATAATAAAAGGCAGGTAGTAATAGAAGGAAATTTTCCTTAGTTCAGTCATATTATAAAGTATTTTCTTTCTTTACAATAATAACATATTTCATTCTTTATATTCAACTTTGTTTTGACCGATCAACCCTACGCTGCTTGACTCATCTTTAAGTTGAATGATTCACAGAAATAAAACACACATTCTATCTGATATTAAATTTAATGTTCTATTATTTACATTAAATTGTTCTCTATTAACATGTGTCATTATAATAAATTTATTATTGGTTGTTAATAAGGTATTTACAGGTTTCGTAATATAAATAAGAAATATCAATACTGTGTGAGGTCACCACATAACTGTCACAAATATTGGGACTTATATATTTTTTGACTCATGTCTACAGAGCAAATTTTATATCAAATTTCATTTTTTTAAGATCAAAGTTGCTCTGAAAATATTAGTCTAAAACAAGGTATACACATCAAAACTTCAATGCAAATTACCAAATAATATTTCAAGAACTTTACAAAAACATTTAGCACCCTCTCAGGTTTCACATCAAAACTCGACGTAATTAAAACTAAACTACTACTTAACATATGACACAATATTACACTGAACATAACGATTCATACAGTAGGGTGATTGTAATAACAACTTGTCACCGTGGCCTTTTCTTTTGGCACTTTAATGTTAACATGGAATGCATAGTTCTATCTAAAATACACAATATACAAAACACAATTAGAAAATGTTCATCTGTTTATAACTTATAATATAGTCAGTTTCATTTTATTGCATTTCCTAACAGGATCGTTTTAAGGTTATGGAGCGTGCCATTCTTCAGAAGTCAAATATTTTTACAAGTACATAATTTATTGCTATTAAACTACTCATTCAAAAAGGAATATATTAACATCTCCTGTCGCTCAATTCTCCTCGGAATTGATAAATAATAAGTATTTATCATATATGCCAATATCATACTATCACGGGTGAGTTAACAAAGGCACACAGAAAAGGTATTTTTTTCTATTATCGACTAAAATGTCATAGTTCGTATCTTATTTTGATACTAAAGCTTTGTGATGAATCAAAAATTCATACCAAAAATTTATAATATTAACGGTTATTGTTATTGACATCCAAATTTAACAGTCGTTCAAATATTTCACTTCTGACGAGTACAAACGTATAATACCAAAATGAAGGAACAAGACACGTATATTAGTTTTCTATGATATACATTTGTGGGCTAGATAGAGGCACTATTTTTCTGAATAATACTTGTTAGTAAAACCGTATATACACAAAAATATAACTATTGAGCAAATTAAATGCACCGACTTATTTGGATTGAAATTGTAGCCGATTTAATTGGTAGAGCTCAGTGACAGATATGTCTGTAGTAAGTATGATTTAAGTATAATAATGTCAAATGTTCTATCTACCTCCTAAGAGCAGTTACGGCTTGAGTAATTTTATTTGGTTCCCAATGCGCCCTACTTTGTTTGAGATAACGGGAAACCACGAATATACTACTGACTGAAGAATTGTCAAAATCCTATTTTTTATTCTACTAAAACGGTACAAATTGTGGCAATAGAGATAATAATGTTTTTTTTAAAGATTTATTATTGTTTTATTAAAATTTAATTCATTTTCTATTAAACTATCTACGTTTTATATTTTTTGCAATTTCACTATAAATTCCTTTGCATTTTATTACAAACATTTTAAAAAGTAATCGTACGACACCAAAATTGAGTAAAATTAAATATTTGATTAAATACAAGATATAACGTGAGAAGTAATGAAAATTATCTGTATATTTCAAATCGAATATTAGTTATGTTCAGTCAAATCCTAACTTTAAGCACATAAGTGTATTGCTGAGTTATTTTGTTAATCATTTTAATAGACACGTACCTAATTAAAAATAACGAGATTTTATTATTCTAGTGAAAAATGCCAATAAAGGTAAGGAATAGGTAAGTATTGAGTAGTAAAGACTTTTCAAACAAATGGTTTAGCGGAATCGTTTCTGCTATACAATAAATATATTACTTACGGAAATAATATATATCTTTTATTTCCATTAAAGTCTTAAAAGGTACCTTTTAGCAGTATACACGAAATTCTGGAGTTTATGATTATGTTACCCCATTAATTATATTTATATCAGTTAATAAATATGTTGATAGATTATACAACACAAATTCAATATTTTAGACATTGGCAGTGTTAAATATATTTTTGTATTTCTTTATTGTCACTTGGAACAAAAAAAACACTCAATAAATTGGCAAACAAAACTTATCTTATAGGATATACCGGAAAGTAAAGGTGCCTTTTCACTCCTAAAATGGCATTTTACACTACAAAAATATTTTAAATATTCTTTTAATAAATCTATAATGCTTGCATAATTTCAAATTTAAATACTTTGAACATTAATAAAAGAATTTATCACAAGATATATAATCAAAAATGACTTAAACTCTTACATGGCAATAAGCTAGAAGACGAATTAAAACTTATCTTTTTTACAACATGGAATAAACAAGAACGGTAAAAACAACTTCTGCAGTTCAACATCATAAAAACAACTGTAACGGTATTTAGGCAGTCAACTAGCTTATTCCCACAAGAAAATCTTATCCTTAAGTACTCTTTCAATGTGATTATTGATAAATACTCTATATTCAAACGCCAACCCTTTAACATTCCTACGTTCATAAGTAAACCGCATGTTTTGTTTCACCATGAAATAACACATTGTTATTTACCGGTATCGGTTACGTGACTGGCGCGCCACCATTAAGCGTTATTTTTGGAGACGCTAAATTCGAAAACACGTTCATAATACGTACGCAACCTGTCGAATTTCGGTTATATCGCACTTTAAATTTAAAAACATTAACTATGAGCTTCATTACGTTTAAGACCACTTGAGCTGTCGCTTTCAAAATTACGATACCAGTATTTATGGATTTTAAAATACCGGTTTTAATATAAATATCATTATTGATAATAGTATTTGTTTCGTGTGTTAGCTGAATATTCAGTCCTGTTGCGATGTGAGCAACACTAGATATTTGTTGCTAGGTTTGTTTGAGCCAGTGCGCGGGAACCCATTGCGGCTCCCGTTCCAAACTGTTGATTTCGTTCAGTAGTTGTTTGTAGGCACGTTGAGTATCGTTATTTACTATGATCATATCGAATAGATGCGCCCATCTCAGCTCCATGTCTCTTGCGGTTGCTATTATTTCTTTAAGTTCTTCTTCCTGAAATTATAAATATATATTTAGTAGAGGTAAAATGAATATTCATTGTCCTGGTTAAGGTCGCGGGAGCCGATGGATGGGTTCAACAATGGACCGGTCGATGTGGAGACCTTTGGGGGAGGCCTATGTCCAGGAGTAGACGTCTATAAGCTTATGACGATGATGATGAAATGATTATTTATCAAATCTTTGGTAAGCGGCATAATTAAAATTTCCTTTCATCAAAAACATTTATTTATCATACGAACATCACAGAGGAATAGGTATTGGTATTCCCATTTCACTAGTTTTTCCAATATTTTAGTAGCAGTAGTTATGTTACCTTAAACGTCTCTCCATTCCGTATTTTCTTCTGCCTCAGTTTTTCAAGACTGGGAGGCGCCACGAACACGGTGTAAGGTTTCAAATCGGAGTTTCGTAATATCTTCAACGACTGCGGGTGCAAGTTCAGCACGCAGATCTTGCCCGAGTTAACAACTTCGCGGATCGCATCTAGTGATGTGCCTGGAATAGAAGTTGTATGTCTTGTAGTGTATGTTGTCAGCGTTGTTAAGTAGTTGATCAAAGGTATTAAAAATAATATTGTTGCTAATGTATGTTTTTATTCGAACAAAGAATTGGTACATCGTTTTCCGTAGGTATCATAATTTTGATAAGTAAACGATGGGATTAAAACTTTTGCTTTGATCATTATAATTCTTTTCTACTTCAATAATCTTACAAATTTAAATCTTATCAATATAAAGGTACGTAAGTACAAATAAATTTTCCTTCACTTGAAAATAGCATAAAACAACCCAAACATATCTCACCATAATAAGCCTTCTCGTACTCGCCGTGCTCGACGAACTTCCTGTTGAGGATGTCGGCCTCGAACTGCGTGCGCGAGATGAAGTGGTAGTCCTGGCCCGGCACCTCGTGGTCCTTGCGCGGCCGGGACGTGTCTGGAGAAGATAATAATGGTAAGTATAGAGTAAAAAAGGTGGGGGAAATGGTAGGTTATTTGAATATAACTAAATTTTTTTACACTATCTCAAAAGATAGTGTAAAAAAATTTAGTTCTGATATACGGATTGTAGAGTTGTAATGTTGTGACAACCGCTTTTTGAGAAAAAGTTTTTTTGCGTGTTTACATTTTGCACCATTACAGCTCATACATAATAGCAGCAAGGGACTCGAACCCGGCTATTCCCAGTAGTCCTACTCGATAGTCTTACCAGTAGGACTATTGGGATTTTTTGTCCCAATAGACTTACTAGTAAGACTATTGGGAAAATAATTCCCAGTAGTCTTACCAACCAATCAAAACTTTTTGGTGCATCTAAAGTTTCCAACTTTTATGTAGCCCAAAAAAGATGAATAGACATACCTCGTTAGTGAAATTGGATGTATGATATGAAATCGAATATTTTTTTTGGCTAATTTCCTGTCACATAATATTTTATCGAGGTGTATTTGCCATTAAACTAAATAATTTGCAATATACATGGAAATGGGTCTGTGGTTGTAATATATTTTTTCCCAAAATACAGTCGTCAAAAGGTAAAATAACTATGTATTTATAGTATATTTTTTGTATTTAAAGTACCAGGGTAGCATAAACATAAAAGCAGCGTGAATAAAAAAAGCTTATTGATTTTATACAAAATTATAGTGTTGTATGCGTTGTATGTATTAAATATTAAAATAAATTTATTAATAAGGTATTGTTTATGTCTAACAGTTACGAGGGCTATGTTTTTAAAACATATGTCAAGTAAGACTAATGGGAAAAATACGCCATAGACAATGTCCTACTTTCGATAAGACTATTGGGAATAAAAATCCCATTATTTCTACTGGTAAGACTATCCAGTAAGACTACTGGGAATAGCCGCTCGAGCCTAACCTGAGAGTTATGAGTCCATCCATTAAACTGGCGTAGTGCAGGTTTGCAGAATTTAACCACTTCTAACGTGAGGGAAGCAAGAGAGGTTTGTCAAGATCGTACTAAGTGGCGATCGATAGTCTCTGCCTACCCCAATGGGAATAATGGGCGTGAGTATAAGTAAGTAAGTAACGTGATGCTATCACTATCATGGTCGGACCAAAGGACATATCCTTCGAATATTAAATTAATTGAATATTTCTGGTGTTTCAGCTCACAACATCTTTACAAACCGCAAACATTCTCAAGATTCGATATCGTGGCTCAACAATCCAGTATATAAACTAACCGTCGCATCGATGTACTGAGTGAACGCATGACAAAATACACAGTTAGCAGAACTCACGCGGTACGGCGGCGGCGAACCGCTGGCTATACTCTATCAAGCGCTGTCACAGCTCATGGCAGCCGACATTTTGCGATATATGTGAGTATTTCGCCAAACTACCTAAAAAGCGCTACAATGGAATGTATAAGCAGCAATACTCACGCGGTACGGCGGCGGCGAACCGCTGGCTGTCCTCCATCAAGCGCTGTCTATGCTCGTGGCGGCCGATATTGGGTGATACCTGTGAGTATTTCGCCGAACTAGCTAAAAAGCGCTACAACAGAATGTATAAGCAGCAGTACTCACGCGGTACGGCGGCGGCAAACCGCTGACTGTCTTCCATCAAGCGCTGCCGTAGCTCGTGGCGGCCGATGTTGGGCGGACCAATCAGCACTATGGGCCGCTTGTGGGATGCGCGCGGGTAGTATAGCGCTACTTCCTCGTATGTTAGGATCTCTTCTTGCTCGTATTCTGGGGAATAACAGATATTTTAGAGGACATTAACAGGTTTTTCCATAAAGACTTCAGCTTTATAATGTTAGTATAAGATGAAATAAAAATCATTTAATTGTTAACAAAACCCGAGGAACATATTGCATTTATTTAAGGCACAAAAAGGAGACTCCAAAATATGTGAGGCAGATAATAAATAGCAATGATTTACAGACGCAGGATTTGCATGGCATGGAAACTAAAAAAGTTGGCCTACCATCAGTTCCAGACGTAGAATAAATGGGGTATCCAGCCTCACTGGTGGCTTTCTTGCCGCGTTTCTTCCTCGGAGTTTTCTTGGCGCAGAGCAAAGTGCCGCCTTTGCGAGGTTTTTCTCTGGCCCCTACTTCGCCTGCTAACGTTAGTTTCATTGATTCCCTCCTGAAAAAGTAAAATAATAATTAATAATAACTCTTTAATACACTGCAAGATACCTCGGATTATTGTCAAATTTATTTTAATTGCCACTGACTAAAGTTACGCCCCATAAACATTGTCTTTGAATTTCTTAAATACTATTCGGCTTATTATTACTAATACTAAATGAAGTTAGCAAAACAACTTACTGGTGTTGGAAAGCTTGACTAGGTATTAATCCGGCGAGCGTCTGGTCTTCCTCTCCTTCCCTGAACGCTTGCCACCAGTTGGGGTCTTCGCGGCTGATCACGTGGAGAACGTCGCCTTTTTGGAAACTTATGCCTGTAACATTATTACATATTTGTTATGGATTTATAAAGTTTTTAATTATTTTGAATTAATTATATTCGAAATAAAATGTTTTTTTTTTGTGTCAACGTTACAAAAAGGTAGCACTACTTCAATTACCAGCTAGTAGGTAATTTTGGGTTCCTGTTGGAGCTCAAACTTAAGATTGAAGACCTAAAAAACTTTTTGGCTTTTGTATAAGCTGCCATTAATTTATTTCATAACAATTTATTTCAGTATTTTATGCTCTAGCTTCGTTTATATCCATAAATCTTTTCATACATGCTCTTTTATTCTTCATGCTTCGGACGCCTGCCGTTTTGGTCCAAGTGAGTCTTTCGTGGTCGTCCTCGACTAACATGACCGGCCACATTAGCTCGATAGATCACTTTTACTAATATCCTATCATCCAACTTCTCTATTTGCCCAAACTAACATAACTTTCCTTTTTCTATCTTTTTGACTTTGAAAAGTGTGGAATGAAAGATGATATTGTAAAAATATGAACTTCTTAAAAAGCAGTATAGTAATAAATCCCCACCGAGCTCCCGACACGGGATGTAGACGTCGTCCACCGGGTCGTAGTCGTAGTGCACCATTGTGCTAATATGATCCTTAGCCCAATAGAAATAAAGCAGTAATCGGTACCGAGCTCCCGACACGGGATGTAGACGTCGTCCTCCGGGTCGTAGACGTAGTGCACCATTGTGCTAATATGATCCTTAGCCCAATAGAAATAAAGCAGTAATCGGTACCGAGCTCCCGACACGGGATGTAGACGTCGTCCACCGGGTCGTAGTCGTAGTGCACCATTGTGCTAATATGATCCTTAGCCCAATAGAAATAAAGCAGTAATCGGTACCGAGCTCCCGACACGAGATGTAGACGTCGTCGTCCTCCGGGTCGTAGTCGTAGTGCACCAAAGTGCTAATATGATCCTTAGCGCCATAGAAATAAAGCTGCAATTCGTACCGAGCTCGCGACACGGGATGTAGACGTCGTCCTCCGGGTCGTAGTCGTAGTGCGCGCGCACGTGCAGCACGCGCTGCGGCACGCGCACGCCGCCGCCGCGCGCCGCCACCAGCACGGTCAGCTCGCCCGACAGCGCGCCCAGCACCTGGCACACCTCGTGCACGGATTTGCCGCGCATTGCCACGCCGTTTACTTCGAGCAACTACGGGAACAATTGTTTCGATTTTAAAAAAATGGGAGTAAGTTGGTCTATTAGGTATTCACCAGACTACTATGCCTCAACAAAACATATTTTACAACAAAATCAAAAATGGCATAACACGCGATTAAATATCTGAAAACCAATAGTTGTTATAATTGTAATGCGCAATCGCGAAAGTCTTAGAAAATACTAAAGTATATTTAGGTTTCACTTATTGAGAATTGGTGATTTACTGGTTACTTTTTTCACTTTATATTGTCACTCAATGCACCAACCACTTTAACAACGACACATACCACATTCATTAAATCATACTAAAATATTTTATTTTCGTAACCTACCTCGTCGCCTTCGTGTAATAGTCCTGACTTCTCGGCCGCTCCCCCTCTGACTATTCTTCCAATAATGACAGCCTCACCCTCATTTCTCACGGTAGCACCTGAAACAACAAATTAATCAAGGTAAATTCATGAATGGCTAAATCCTGAGTAAATCCCGAACATGACCATATGTTAGAACTGGCCACACACCAAAGTAAGGCATGCCATTTATAAATTTAGTAAACTTTTAAAATAAAATGTTTTAAAATAAAATAAACAATTAAAAAAAGATACAATAATTATATTAATTTCAAAATATTTCTCAGAAACCTAGAATAGGTTTACCTGCGTTTGTAAAAGTTTTCGCAATGTTTAACTTTTGCTTTTAAATTAAACTTCTCTGACACTGTAGGTCAATTGGCAGAGCGACGGGGGCGTATACCCGGAGGTCGTGGGTTTGATCCCGCCAGTGTCAACATTTTTCTTTCATTTATTTATTAGTAATAATCCCCACATAAGGTTTTCATGAACAAAAACATTCAAATTAAACTTCTCTATTTCACTTATCAGGAGGTTTTTCCAACGAATAAATTTAGAAAATTATAAATTTATTTAGATCCACTAATCCGATATTTGAACATTTTTCTATCAATAGATGGTTATATTTTATCCTGTAAAAATGGCGTATTTGTACTAATCTTCAATCCGTACGAAGTTGGATCTTTATAGAAAAAAAATTATCTACGTAATACGATTCACAAAGAAAATTAAATTTCTTCATGGCGACTCTTTTTGAATAAATTCCATTAAGTAAGATAACATCTTTTTGGCTAGAGTCGGAGACAAGAAATGAGGCCGTATTTGTAAGGAAAGCTTTTGATAGATAAAATGTGGGTCACGTCTCGGGCCGTCCCAATTCCAGCAAAAACTGCAGCCCTAATATGCTTCGGTTTGAGACAAGTGTTTTATCTATTAGGACAAGTTGTTGCCAATTTGCTGCCTTCGTTAATTATATATGGCAAAATAATGTTTCGAGATAATTCAACTGGAAGCAGTTTTGATAAAAGTTTACTTAGAATATGCAGTACATTATCAATCATAATGATATTCTCTTTCTTTTATTTTTAGAATGCAATACGATCTTTTGGCTTCTTTGACGTTCGATATTAGGACTATTTCCCTATGAGTGTGGAGATGCGGTAGGGAATACAAATAACGAACTTTTGCCTGACAATTTTAAATCTATGGTTAATATCATTGTTAATATTTTACTGTAAACTGTTCCAAGTAGCGATAGGCTTACCAAAATGGTACTCTATATGATCACCACGTGAAAGGATATCACTAGGACAGCACTAGTACTTATGACACCTTTTCTGGGATAAACGGCTGAAACGCTATCTTGAAGCAATACAGTCTTACGTAATGGTATATGTAAGTTGTTTATGGAATGCACTTACCAAGAGGTTCATTTGTCTTCTCAATTTTAATTATTTTGATAGTTTCGCTTGTGTCCTCCGGGGAGCGCGTTGATGACGATTTGTCTTCTCTATGGTTTACATTGTTGCTAGTCTGGAAAATAATTACTAGGTTAGGAATTTGAAAAGGGCAAGTGGATGGACTTGAAGGTTGAACTAAAATAATAATTTTAACTAATAAGCATGAAAGCATATTTATGACTAACCTCAGGTTTTTATTTGTGGTTTGGCAGTAAAGTCTAACAAAGTTTTATGGTAAGCAGTAAAATATTAAGGGGACGTTTCAAAGTTTTTAGGGTAATTGGTGCTACACAACTGTCTCTGGTTTTCTAGAATTGCTACATAATTTCTATGAAACACAGGCTTAAGCGTTATTGTAAGAAAGTTATTAGGAAAAAGTAAAACCAGTAAAAGGTTTCTGTTGTGTAGGTAGTTCAATTCACGAAGACGCGCCCCACCGTTTCTTCTACATACATACATACATACATATACTCACGGCTATATTTCCCTAGAAAGGGTAACCAGAGCTAAGGAATTATAAATTCTTCAGCCACTTTGGAAGTTGAGTGGGGAAAAGATGGTGAAAATAAAGGTTTTTGGTGATGGGTCTCCAACCGCATCGCCCAAAAATCCAATAAAAGGCCCCAATACCCTTAGTCGCCTTTTACGACACCCATCGGTAGAAAGGGGTAGCGACATTCTAAACCGGCACTACACGGCAAAACGGTTTCTTCTAATCTTTTATATATTAGAAGTATGAAATAAAGGCTTATGTGTAGGTGCTTTCACGGTTAATTAATTTATCTATGGAGACATATATACACACAAAAAATGGCTAATCGTGTCGAAGCATGACATTCTCAGATGTCGATACTAACGTAAAAAAGTGGGTGGCTTTTTGTGGATTGAACTGCCTATAAAAGTAAGCTATCTGGTTTAGCCGTGTCCATCTATCTAGGTTAGTGTGTAACCCATTTTTTTCTTGTGGGTGTCGTAAAAGAAACTAAGAGTATAGGTGTTTTGAGTGATTTTTGGGCGATGAGACTACATATCAATTTTACAATCACTCTTTATTTTAGAATGTTTTCCCTAATCAACTCCTAAACGTAGATGAAAATTTTCTGACACCAAATCGCTGCCTACCCCTTCTTGGCATTTCTAGCCGTGACGTGCCGTATACGCATGTACTAGGCTCCCATAAGCGCTATATTAGTATTACCTTATGCCTCTTCCCCCTGTTGAAGCAGTCCGGGTCGAGCAGCGCGGCCGCCTGGTCGTGCGCCTGGATGAGGCTCTCCAGCTCCAGCCCGCCTAGTAGAGATAGCAGCTCTGCGGCCAGCGCCGAGCTGTCGCCGCCTGACGCCGTATGCGCGCCTAGTACGTCCATGCACTGACAGGGAAAATATTTCATTTTACATAACATAACATAAACGTTCACGTCGAATATCCCCGAAGGGGTTAGCAGAGGTACTAATACTTCTGAACATTACGTGACTTTGTCACCTGGTGTTCAGAGTACCCACGTTTTGCATGGATAGGGGGCAGGCCTATCGCCGTTTTGTACGAATACACTGTCAAACGACTAAGTACAACTCAGCCATGTGGGTTTCCTCTCGATGTTTTCCCTTACCGTAAACAACCATGATAAACTAACCACACATTATGTCTTTAGAAATGACAAATTGATGTAGGCCCGACCCGGGATTTGAACACTAGTCGTTTGCACGATAAACGGTGTTCTACCCATTGAGCTATCACGGTTGCTATTTCATTTTATATACTGATATTTAATTATAATGCAGGGTAATAACACTACGGATTAAAATTATTAAAGTGGGTGGTGTTAACGCTATAAATCTGTATAGACAAATATTTATTAAAATTCTTCTCTCTATGCGTATTTCAAATGTTTAAATTATTAAGAATTCAATTCATTCGAGTATTTCAAAAATGGCGTAATTTCTATTACTTATACACTGTAATAAAATTGATATAATAGAGTAGGAGAGCGTCAGCTGTAAAGGCGCATGTAATGAAATAGGGATCGGATTAACACCCTCCTATGTGGATTTTACAAGAGAGAAAGCTCACCTGACTGAATTATGATCCTAGAAATTATAGGTTCCTTTAAAACAACAAGAAACTTTCCCTTTAGGTAAAAGTGGTTACTTTTTATACCAATATGGCTAAATGCCAAATGATCAGTAGAACTGTGCTATACTATCAGGGTGATTCGGCAACTAGAAATTAGGCAATGCAATTAAGACTCATCACCAAGAATGGCTGAAATATCTAAAATATGTTTAATGATTTATAATCGCACTTCAACTTACGTCTTTAAGTCTATCCGTAGCTCGATGTGTGTAAGGCGGAGCTAGCCCCGGCCGCTTTTCTCTGGAGGCAGTTAGCACTGCAGCTCTTGTAGCCAGCGCCGTTCTCAAAGCGGAACATAATAAAGCGCTCGCAGTGCCCGCTACTTTTGATGCTAGAGCCGGCTCACCGCTTGTATTTAGCGCTTTTTGGACACGGGTCAATGCGGCGGACACTTCTTGATAGTCTGGTGACAAAAGTATATATTTTTTAAATATAGTAGCTAATAAGCTACCTTTTTACATTTAGCATTTCTCAGGTAATAAATATACACATAAAATAGTTAAATTCACTAAAATAAAATAACTAATATCACTGTTTTATGCCTCGTTATAGAAACCCTAGAATCTAAATAATCATACTCGTAAGAAGAACATGGATATTTTTGTCAGAGTTTATGATGTAGTAAAGCACCCAACAATATGTATTATTTCGTGTGTTAAGGAACTGTACTACATCCAATATAATTATATCGGTGAACATCTAACACGATCAACCCTAAATTGCTCCACTATGGATTCCAACTCATTTTTGAAAAAGTATTTTAAAATTCCTTGTTGAACTATTTATAAGATTCAAGCCATAACTAAATATTTTTGATTTTTATGAGTACTTGGATTAATTTAAACGTTATAATGGTTTACAACGACAATACTGAAAGTTAATCCCGCGGGCGCTTGGATTGTTCGGATCGGCCGTCATCGCTACTGGAAACAGTTTGCAAAAGTTTTAAGCTGAAAATAATTGTCCCATTTACGTCCAAAATAGCGCTAGAGTAGCGTATAGTGAAATGAAATTTGAATGGGATTTAATTTACTAAAGTGAGTTTTTATAGCTATTAATATGAACTAAGTAAATAACATTCACTCATGTTAGAATAATAGCTGTTTCATGAGTACGACAATAGCTTGTTTTAATTTTCACAATGAGTGAAAATAAATTAATTGGATATTGGTAAAAATCATATACTCATATTTGGTACATTGCTTTTTTCAGTCTGTTCAATTTCAAAGCACTCTTAATCCCCAACTGTTTGTCTGTCTGGAATATGCATGAACAGCTGATTCCTAATATTTTTATAGAAATATAGTTGTGGCTGCTGGAAAGAGATACTTACGTTTGCACACCCCTACTACCTATAAAGAAAGATACTTACTACCTAGAAAGATGTCATTAAAGTTAACATGTCGTGTTCTTTTTTAGTTTTATTATTATTATTAGCTTTCGATTTGTGTTTCAATGGTTAAATGTTTTGTTTTTTTAGTTTAGGTTTTATCTTATTTTATGTATTTTTCAAGGGTCCCGACTGAAAATCAGCGTGCATTAAATCTAAAACTCTAGTGTACATATGCTGAGTCGGCGCCTTTTTGGCTCTCATTGTGTGTAATTTGTGCGATTGTTGTATTTACATGTTGTATAATATGAGGGACTGAATAAAGTTTTTTTTAAATTTTTTTTACTTTACTTTTACTATATTCATATAGACATGTTAAATATTGATAGGACGACTAATCCGTGAATTTGAGTAGAACCGCTATGTTTGTATTTCCATACTTTCCCACACTTTAAGGCTATTATTGCGAACGATGGAATCAAAACATAATGAAAAACTCTTTAAACTTCAGTGGTTTTGTAATCTTGCAATTATTACATCTCGAACATATGATTGATTTTCTTCACAAAATGAAGAAAAACGTGATCAAATATTGGCGAACCCTCTCGTCGGTTCAGTAGCGGGATAATGAAATATTGAATTGTAATATTGGAACAGAATCCAATATGTCAATAGAGGTCGAGACAGAGGATTAAACCTCCTTCTCGATGACTGCACAATTTTGGCAGCATTTAAAATTAATGCTTCGATGGATATCGTTTTTATCTATATCAATCGAGAACTATGTTGGTTTAAAATAGCAATACCTCATTTCGTCGATTTACATGAAAAACGGATCAACACCAATCACTTAAAAACATCCAATGTCGAGATAAGAGAAATATAAATGTTATAGTCGACACAGATTTTTAAGATCTCAAAGAACCAAAGAATTTTTTGTCGTACTATATCTTAAGATATGATTGAAAGATAAGATACTGATAACAATATCAGTCTATATCAGTGTGAGATTTCTTTAGTATTTGTTTCAAAACGTCTACATTGACTATAGATATCTAAATATTAATACGGGTAGCAAAACTTTGCACCCCTTTTAACGAAAATTGCGCGATCGTAGGAGTAAACCTCGCCTCACTCAGCATCTTGATGACGCAAGGAAATGAAACGATTCTATTTTGGTTCTTTGAAAACTCACTTAAAATTTCACCTCTGGTATATACAATACAACTTGTATTCAAATGTTTAATAATGACTGCATAATTTAATCGTTATTCAAATTGCATACGAAGTGTCATTACAATCGTGTTAGATCGATTATGAATAGAAGATGTGGTTTTCAAATTTAATGTGAGATTTTTAATAGAGGTTTTCAACAATCAGGAAATAATTGGTGGTGGTGGTGGAAATAGTTGGAAGATAATTCATGTTATATTTGAGATTCAGATATTAGTTATTATGGACTAAACCTCTTCACGTATATTATAATATAAATCTCTGAATCTAATGATCCAAATATTTCACCACATAGAAAGCAGTAGCACATTACTGAGTGAAACACAATGTTTGAATACCAGAATATTAATAAAAACAATATTTACCAGATAATATATAATATACCTTTATTTCACTTCTGCTGTGTAGTGTCGGCTTATCATCATTTCCCCACTAAACTTCCAAAAGTGACTAAGGAATGTCTCATTCCAAAGCTCTGGCTACCCCGTTTAGGGATTTATAGCCGTGAGTATATGAATGTATGTATGTATGTTCGCTACAATGACGATGACAGTAGCTGATTTTGCAAATATTTTTCTTAAAGTACTTTTCAGTATAGGCATGAAAGCGACCTAATTAATTCGTTTAAGTAACTATTGAATCAGGGAGGCGGAAATATGTGCTCAGCCATGAGTGAACTTGGGACGGGCCTGGATTACCATAGTTCATCAAAATTATGTAAAACTTTTCGTGTCAAAATACTAAGCTGAGACTTCTAAAAATATTCCATAATATAACAGGAGCAGAAAATTTATTTATTATTTGTTAGTAAACTTATATAGAAAAACCACAAAGTTTGTATATTTTTCCAAGGAAAATGCACACAAACTATGTTAGCTCGAAGGTAATTTTAGTAATATCTTGGTGTGGGTGGGTGCTAACTAATAAGTTTACATACTCCGTCGCAAAAATATTCATTTTTATCGATACCCAGGTTATACGGGAACCATTTTATTTTTTAGAAATTATTTTCATTTTTATTTTAGGTCTATTTTTTATCCCTGTTTTAATATTCACGTGGTTTGAAATTTAGAAAATATAATGTGTTTTAGTCCAGAAAGTAAGTTAAGTAAGAAATCAATAGTTTCAAATAAGTTCAGCTTATGATATAATTTATTTGGATTTTATTATATCTTTGGATTGCATGGTATCTAACAAAAGTAAAAAAAAACTGTTGATTTATTACACAGCTCAGTTTTCCCTTTTTGGAAAAGACTTGGTAGGCAGATGTTAGTTACAGATTCGATTTTCCTATTACTCTATCAAAATCAAAATATACCTATTCTAAATTGTAAAGCCGACCCTGTACCCAGTAAACAAGTAGGCCGATACAATGACGCCATCCAAAGCCTAACTATCAGGTATGTAAATACAGCCAGGTTCACCTAGATTCAATAAACCGAGATAATGCGCCGTTTAGTTTTACCAAGGTGGCTTGATGGCTCTCCAGTAAACCCTAATTACGTTATGCAATTGAAATAATGACAGCGAAATAAGTGATCGATTTATTACTTCGTGAAGAAGTTGATAAAGCAATCGTGGGGACTATAGTTAAAAACACAATATGTAATGTTTTGTAAAGGATTATTGGTAATATATATTTATATGCATACAGAGTCATTACTTTTTCAGGCATATGAAAATTTATACTTTTAAATGACACAAAAAATAGGTATATTTCATTATAGTATAGGTAGGTATATTTTTCTTTTGTTCAGCAAATAAAACATCTCGAAGATACAGAGCGACGAAAATTTACTTTACGTTACGCCTCAGAATGATTTATATTTTCAACCCACAGTCAGTTATTAAAAGTATTTTTATGATACTATAATTTACGGGCATAAATAAATATTTATTTTTTACACTTTCCTTGTGCCTATTTTGTTTGGGTCTCTGAAGTTGACTCACAGTAGGGCAGTAATATTCTAGCATGGTTCTTACAACTAGGGCCCTAGTACATTCGAAATTATATGGTGAGTTCGTTTGTTAGCATGAAATAACTTACGTGCGTACATACTTTCAAAATGTGAAAAAAAAATGTATCCTCAAGATATATATATATATATATATATAGGTATAGTTAAAGTGGCAATCGCGCTATCACCGCAGCGGTAAGTGAACAATTATCCTCACCAACAACAGCGTACAAGTGCGAGCCATCGTCACTGTCGGCGTCTTCCTCATACGCATCGTTGACGAAGGCTGTGGAGGAGGTGGAGTTGGCTTCCAGCGCCTGCAGCTTGGCCGACCCGCGCAGCGACGTGCGGAGGAACTCGTTCTGAGCCGCGATACGCTCTTCCGTTTCTTTGCGCTGGCGGAGTTGTTCCTGGAGACAAAGATTATTATTAGTTGTTTTTGATAATTATTTTCATAGCTGCGAAGGCTGGTGAGGTCTGGATAGCAATGAATATTATTCGACTGCAATATATAGCTTATGTTAATGTGGAATAATAAGATTGCTGTCGGTGACTTCATTTTCAGAATCGAATAATGGATAAAACAATGATATAATCCACAAAGGATTTTAAGGCTTCACTGTCTATCTGACTGTCGGACCGTCAGTGACCAGGCTCTATTTCATGAATCGTGATATTTGGACAGCTAAAATTTTCACAGTGATAGTTTTTGTGTTGTGTATAGTTCTGTTCTGCTGACATGACAAATAGAAAAAAATATCCCTTCTAAACAACAAACGTTTTTAATTGGCTTAATTTTTTTATATTCATGTCGGTAACAGCTTATATTCGCTTAAATATTCACTGATGATCAATTATGTAATTCACGCTGAAATAAGTTATTTATTTATTTATTTATTTATTTATTTAGGTACAATTACAGAACTTAAACTAAAAACATATATTAAATCTAATTACAACATGAACATTCCTAGTCTAAGTTCCAGTTACAACTGCACACAACATTCACTTGTAATATATGCACGACAAAAAAAGAGAGAACATTACAGATCGAATATAGTTATACATTTTTTTTTAATTTTTTTTTTATTTGCTTATTTTTTTTTGTAATTAGAATTAACTTAAACTAACTAAGCTTATATACATTAACTTAAGATTAGACTATCTACAAAAAAGGAGAGATAAAAAGATAACCTATAATTAAATAATATTTTGTTGATTGTTAACATAACGTTTAAAAGAACTCAGTGAGCATCCAAAGATGTCAACATCGTAACATATATTATTATAAGATTGGCACATTCTGCGTAGTGGGTGATTAAGAGCAATATTATTTTTTGGGATTGATAAGGTAAACAATTGCTGAATTCGCACTGATCGAGAGGGAACCCTGAATTCTAATTGCTCCAACAGCGCGCTATCCAGGAATCCGTTAGCTATTTTAAATAGAGTTGAGAGATCAGCTACTCGTCTACGATCCTCAAGACTTTGCAACTTGAACCTTAAAATCCGATCGTCGTATTGTGGGATCTGACGCCTGATACCCAACCTGGAGCACAAGGATCTAACAAATCGCTTCTGGATGGATTCAATCCTATCAATATGGTTTTGATACAAGGGAGACCAGACTTGAGAGCAATATTCAAGAGTACTTCTAACTAAGCTTGTATATACAATGATCCATGAACTAGGATTTTTAAATGATTTGCAATTCCTAAGCACAAAAGATAGATTTCTATTAGCCTTAGAACATATATAATCATAATGTGCTCTGAATGACAAATCAGAATCAAAGTAAACCCCCAGGTCTCGTACGACATTAACACGCGTGAGAACAAGCCCAGTTATTGCGTATAAATGTAATATGGGGTTCCTACTTTTGGAAAAGGTAATGATTTGGCACTTCTCAATATTTAGTTTCATTTCATTAGGAACACACCAGTTGATTATGATATTTATATCATTTTGAAGTGCTATGCAGTCGCTGATATCATGTATTTTCCTGTAAATTTTTATATCATCGGCGTATGCTAGACAATTGCTGTTTATCTTTCCAAGTAAATCATTAATATAGATAAGGAACAAAAGTGGCCCTAAGTTAGACCCCTGTGGAACTCCAGAATCAGGTGAGAAGGGCAGAGAGTTGTATCCATTCACGGATACCAGTTGTGATCGATTCAAGAGATATGATGTTAACCATCTGTGAAGATTACCGTGTATACCCAGATGATAGGCCTTAGTAAGGGTAACAAAATGATTAACTAAGTCAAAAGCCTTGCGAAAATCCGTATATATAGCATCTACCTGAACTCTTAAGTTAAATGAATCACATAAATATGTACTATATACAAGCAAATTTGAGAGTGTCGATTTTCCAGAAATAAAGCCATGTTGCTTTGGGTTAATTATATTCTTAAGGTGATTGTACATATGATCATAGACCAGTCCCTCAAGCACCTTCGCGAACCAGTTTATTACACTTATAGGCCGGTAGTTAGATACATCTTCTCTTTTGCCAGACTTATGTATTGGTACTATTCTGGCGGATTTCCATCTTGTTGGGAAAGTCCCAGTGCTTAAAGATTTGTTATAAATTAAGCAGAGGGGTTTAGCTAGTGCAGACGAACAACTTCGAATGAACACTGGTGGAATATTGTCTGACCCAGAGCCTTTACATACGTCTATTGATTTTAATCTCACAAGAACATCTTCTGTTTTAAGTTTTACATTATGTATAATTGAGTCTGCCGCAGGAAAGTCGGGGTGATAATTCGTTGAAGAGCTAGTTGAATATACAGAAGAAAAGTAATCAGCAAATAAATTTGCAATGGTCTTACCCGTATCGGCATGTCGACCGTTATAGAACATGCTTCGAGGAATATTGTTGGTTACTCGCTTTGATTTCGTATAACGCCAAAAAGACTTGACGTTAATTTTGAGATCCTCTTCTATGTTTGCAATATATTGCGTGAAACATTTACCAATCATACTCTTAGCTCTTGCTCTCAGTAAAGAGTAGGTATCATAATCTCTGGGATTAGAGTATTGTTTGAACCTTGTGTGGTACCTGTTTTTACTCTTCAGTACTTTTACAAGAGGAGTAGAAAACCAAGAGGGGTAGCAGTTATTCTTAGGTTTCTTTTTTGGGGTGTATTTTTCAATGACCTCATATACTTTAATGTAAAACTCATCGACAAACTCATCGCAATCCAAACTTTTATTCATCGACTTCCAATCAGTGTCCTCGAGGTCTTCTCTGCACTTAATAAAATCAGTTTTATGGAAACATAACTTAGGTTGTGATTCGTGGCCTAAGAATGATAAACTGTGATTAAACACAATTTCCAGCGGTGGATGATGATGGTCAACACGACTAATTGGAATAGCGTTTATGGACTTAAAAAGATGTAGATTATCAGTGATTATAAGGTCTAAAATTCTGTTATTTTGGTTAGTTGTAGTATTAAGTTGTTTGATATCGCAGGATTGGAATAATTGATAAAGTGATTGGGATTTTTGACATGTATAGATCAAAGGAATTTCAAGATGGTCAGACCATTTTATATCACCAAGGTTAAAATCGCCGATTATTATGTTAATGTTATTTTGTTGACTTATAAACAGATTGTTACATTTTTTGATGAACTGTTCATAGACTAAAATGGGTAGGTAATCAGGTAAATAAACTAAACAAATATTTAACGATAAATGATCATTGACCTTCACTCTGACCCATAAATCTTCTACGTAGCTTGATTGCCAATCGGTCATGACACTAAAGTTAATTTTTTTTGCAATTGCTATTAATACCCCACCACCGTGCCGTTTATTGTATTTTTGACAAAAAGATGCATCTCGGTCTCTACGAATAACATTATATCTAGTATCAAACAGTTCTGAGGAATGTATTGAGTCATCAAGCCAAGTCTCACAAAGACACACTATTTCAAAATTATTAAGCAATATATTGTTATGAATATCAATCGTTTTAGTTTTCATTCCCCTTATATTTTGATAATACATTGTGATTTTAGAAGGCATTTTTAAAACAGATTTAGACTTATAATGACATCTATATAAAATATTAAATTAAAATTAAAATTATTTACTTAATTAGGTCAAGGCTTGTTGTATTTTTAATTAGAATAAAAGGAGCGTCTGAGCATTTTCTGACGTAAATTCTACCATTGCGCACCCACACATATTCGTATTTAAATTCACGTGCTTTTTTTCTAGCTGCCATATGCAAGTTCTTGCAGTAGGGAGCAAGGTGTTCCGATACAAACACGGGTCTTTTTTCACCAGCTAAACCAAATGATGCTGTGTTAAGTTTCTCATTAGGATTGGATTTGTTGTATCTGTTTATTTTGGAATAAAACTCATCCCGACGCAGTGCGCTCTTAAACTTTATGATGATGGTACGAGGCAACTTACTTTCTTTATTCATTTTTGATACCCTAGTGCAGTTAGCAATGTCATCGGAGTCGAGTTTATGTCCTATCACATTTGAGCATTGCGTTATCAAGCTAGGTAAATTTTCATTCTTACGTTCCGGGATACCATGAATTTCCAGATTATTTTCGCGTAAATGCTGCTCTAAATTATTCAACCGATCTGACATTTCCGAAACGGTGGTCCTTAGATGGTCGTTTTCCTTACTTATTTCATCATTCTGACTCTTCAGCTTACTAATGGTACTCACAAATTCATCGCTCATGTTGCTCAAGAAAGAAACTGAAACGCGCAGCTCGTCCAAGTCGGTCTGTATCTTTTTTAATTCCGATTTTATTGTTCGGGTAAGTAAGATCGGTAATTCAGTCTTTAAAATGTCTAAGACTTGACTACGAATAATTTCAGCCATGGTTTTTTCAGTAGTGACAAATGATGTTGACGGGGAGGATTCTTCTAAAATTTGCTGCTTGCCTTGGCGCGACTTCACCGTTTCAGAATCGGAATCGTTGCTACAGTTTTCAAATTGTTCAGTATCAGTATAATCCTTTTGTGATCTAATTGGTGTATCTGTATTATTTAACTTAGGTTCCTTGCTAACACATTCCTGACAGATCCATTTCTGTTTCCGATAGTTTGTCATACTGCGGAATCCCGTTTCTGTCATATTAGCACAGGTGAGATCGTAGCTTAACGCACATTTCGCGTTAATTGCTAATGGTAATGGACCCTACCTGCACTAGGCCGGTTTATTATTATTTTTACCGTTTTATCTTCTTCTTCTTAAAGAGGCCGAGAAATTGATGATAAAGTTTTAGGAATCATAGCCACGAGTGTAGGTTTTTTTAGGAATCTTTGTGAATGAACGCCTCATGTTGTGAATGTTCAGTGGAATCACAGCAACCTCCCGTATAAATAGAAATGCAAATGCCTTGTTCTGTTTACAATCGTAAAAACGCGACAAGCGATGAGGTCACCATCGTAAAGTCGTAGTACATTAAACGCTCAAAAATACCGTGATTAATTTCATTCAGATGTCAAGTTCTTTTGTTTCGTACGGCGGCAAGTATAATTATATATACTTAGTTGGGAACAAGTATTGTACTATAGAAAATTACATTTATATGTGGTGTGGAAATTCACCTTTAGAAACGAGTTTTATTTTACATGTTTGTACAAAGTGGTTGTGAGATGCTGGCACCGAAACGTTTTCATCCGCTAAATTATAGACGAAAAGCATCAATACATATAGATCATAGTGGGTGAAATAAAAGAGAGATACTTCAAAAGTTTTAGAATCAGATATTAGTTTGTCCTACAAAAGGTAACTTAACTAGTTTGTCTTATCAATAATATCGATTCTTAATTCATGTTGTTCTTGGTACGGTTGAACTGGCATAATCAGATCACTGAGTCGCTGTATGAGAGGTGTACGCGCGTGATGTAATTGTAAGGCTTTCTTTGCGCAACTCGGGTACGGCATTATAACTCGAGTAGCTTACTTATGTTGGGCCAGAAACACTGCAATACGTATTGGTTTTAAAATAAAAATAATAAGGTTATATAATGCATAAAAGAGGGCTAGCCCTCACTTTAGGTTGTGGGCATAGCTACCTTAACTTCCAATTCCAAGTCAGCCTACCTATTGTAGCACTACAAGACCATGAAAGTATTAGGCTGCAAGTAAATTAGGTTGTGGGCATGCCCAGCTTGGTGGGCAAGGCTGGATCCGCGCATGTCATTAAATCTATTCAACAAGGATTATCTAAATATAAAATTTGTGGATAAATAATTTATGGACCGAATATCAATAGGACATAATTATTGTGACAAAAGCAGGAATAGAAGTCATTTCTTAAAAATTTACTAATTATAATTTTAGCGGAATGTGTCTTATCTACGAAATTAAACAGTAACTCTCTTCAGCTACAATGATCCTTACAAATATCTCTCAGGTTTTATCGCATTATATCATATTTTAATTTTACATGATTTTTCATTTTCCTCTTATTCCTTGGCCATACGTAACTCATTTGTAGACAAAATACCTTCCCGTCATCGAATAGTACCGTGTGATCTATAGATCATTGTCTCTTGTTGTACATGATTCTTTTTGTGAGACGCGTACTGTCTTTTATGTTCCACTGATGTAACATTTTCATATATCGTGAGTCGAGTAATTAACTACTTAGCTATTAGCTGTAAAGTGTTTTGTTATGAAATCATACTTATTTTTGTTGTATTCCACTTTAATGTTCTAGCTATAACTTAAATCATTGAAACTGGGCTTGGTTGTACAATTATCTGCGTCGCAAATGGTGCACAAAATAAACACCGTATGCAATTTTATTTACGTTCACAATCTACGTACATGCGTTACGTGGGGTGGGAGCATTCTTTAATTAATTTTGGAAGTTACTTTGCTTTTGTAGCAGGATTCTGAAGTGTAAAGAATCAAATGGCTTGTATCAAAAGATTGATGAATACAAAAGAATCTCGAGAGGTTTGCTTGGATCGTACAAAGTGGCGATCGGTTGTCTGTCTCTGCGTACCCCAATGGGATCTAATGGCTCAAGTATTATGTATGTATGATTTTATTATCAGTGAGTAATAATTAACAATTTTTGTAAGATGCATTTAATATCTAAGAAATCATGACTGCCACATCAATCTCACACGATTCATACAATTGACAAATTCTATACCAAATCTATTTATTCACAGCTGCTCAAACGTAACCTTTAAAGCCAAATACATAATTGAAAACCAATGAAATTATAAACTACTTACAGAGTAAGCTTTAATTCTTTCTGGATCGATGTCATGTTGCGAGCGACTCTGCGCCCGCGGCGGCGATGACGACACCATGATCTATGATCTATAGATCATTTGCATGAGCTAACGGTAGCTCGACTAATCGTTACGAAATGCTTTTGATGTATCACTTTTGATTACTGATAAATCACTAATTGTTATATGTTTAGCAATTCCCTGATAAAAGTCGATTACTTATAGCGTATTTGAATGAATTATATTAATAATATATTTTTGTATGATTATACTATATTCTACCTATTAAATTTCATGAATATATTAAAGATGCAGTGGTTCATCCTCAGTAATTCCAATCAAGTCTTTTCCGTATAAAAATTTTAGGGGCAAGCCAATTTCCCCTTTTTATAGCATGTTATACAAATTAATTTGCTTTGTAAGTTAATGAAATATGTAGATAAATTATTTATATTAAGTAACATGCAAACAACAAAATCTCTTAATTTAATGTTTTTTGACATGAATTCCTGATGTGGGGATTATTACTCATAAATAAAAGATGTTATTAAAGGGTTCGAACCCCGCCAGTGTCGAAATTTTTCTTTCCTTTAATAACATCTTTTATTTATGAACAAAATCTCTATTAAGATTTTATCGAACGTGTCAATAAATACCAACTTATCTCATTTCGTCTTCGTTTTTACCTATACCATGATAGAAACGATTTCGAATCTTCGATAAGAAAGTATTCTGTAAGATATTGATGAAATAAGATATAATATATGGACTTGTATATTTTACTTTTAAAGATACACTATGTATTGGCTCAAATGAAGGAGGAAATTTCATATTTATTCATTGTGTATAATTTTGTTGTAATCATAGTTGAGTCTGTTCGACATGAAATTACATTGTATGCCATACAAAGCTCAGTGTAGAAAGTATGGTTTTAGAATTGACAATTTAGTTAATTAATTTTTTATTAGATTATATTATGTTGCATCTATATCACTGCTTCGAAACAATAAGCCTGTAATGTTTGCAATTGGATTAAATAATTATGCAGTATTACTCACAATAAGTACAGTTCTATTAATATTGTAATTTGCAAAACAAGCAAGGTGCCTACACATTTCGTGATCTTAACATTAGAAGGTAGTCTTATTGCTCAATGTAATATCTTTTAGAATAGGTCTAGCTAGATGGCTGGATTAATTCTAGTTCAATAATGGTTGGTTCCTCTATTCACTGATTTTCATATCATTCGAAAATATTATTGAACCCTGATAAACTTTAGACTGCAGTAACTTAAGAGAAAATATTCTTTTGTTATATCCAGCCTATGAAATCTCTGTTTGAAAATATGTGTGCTGTAAAATAAAAGAAATAAAATTCACCTGTTGCGTGAATGCGGAAAATATTCCATCATCACAATATCTGCGACAAAAACAAAACTCTTTGATCCTGCTCAAATATACACAGCAAAAAGAATCCACCATAAATTCGTTCGCATATTGAAAATACTTGGCCATTTTTAAAAACGAAACATTCCAAAATCAAAATTCCTTTTCTCGTTTTTCAGATTTCAAACAGTTGGCAACACTGAGAGTTGTCATTGTAAAACAAAAATGGCGCGAGGTTTTTCATTTTACGGGTTTTATTTTCTTGTTTACTAAACGCGTGTTGTCGTACGGAATAATATCCGAATACTGATGTTATCAGTATTGTTATCTTAGATTTGCTACAGCAGATTTTGTCGCTTGAACAATATGTTGATAAAGCCACTTCGAGATAAATAAACATAATAGCAAGATGGCACGTCGTTCCTATGTTCGTATACCCATGAAGCATTTACCTTACACGAGTAGTCTACCCGGCTTTGCACGGGTACGGGTACTGCTATTTTCAAATATAACCTATATTGACCGTAGCTCACGCACAAATATGTAATACCGTTGGTATGGTTCTCAGACCGAAGGCAATGATCTGTCGATCATTGTTTCCTCCTAAAATATATAGCGTTTCGCTATGTAGCTTATTGTTACTCTAAAATTTGAAAAGATTTAGTTAATGAAAATAATTTTGAAATGCCGTGTAGTGTCGGCTTAGAATAGCACTACCCCATTTCTTCCGGTGGGTGTACGTAAGAGGCGACTAACGGTATTGGGGCTATAAGGGATTTTTGGGCGATGCGGTTGGAGACCCATCCCGAAAACCTTTATTTTACCATCTTTTCCCCACTCAACTTTTCGAAAGTGGCTGAGGAATTTCTAATTCCTTAGCTCTGGCTACCCCTTCTAGGGATTTATAGCCGTGAGTATATGTATGTATATAATTTTGAAATCCGAAAAGTGTGAACGTGAAGCGTTTCAGATCCTCTTCACTTCAGCAAAAAAACTAGTCATTCATCTTTGTAATATTAGTTGATACGTACAAAACCTTTTAAGTGGACATTAGTAAACTCTAGGACAGCCCTAATCTGAATGAAAGGCCGTTTATTATAGCCATAGTATTTTCTATATAATATTTGAGAATGAATTCTTTTTGTAAGTCTAATAAATAAATAAAGTACTGCAATAAAGTCCATTCTCGAAAACGAATGCAAAGCGAATGAAATGTAAACTTTTTCAATTTCATTGCATCGGTCTTTTTTAGTTCTGTTTATACTATTTTTAGAGTTCTTGCTGAGCACTGAAAACGATGAGATACCATCTAGAACTATTGATTTTTGCACACCATTTCTATTAAAAATGTATCATAAAAGAAAACATATTTATATCTAACAAGCATAATGAATATTGGATCATGCTTTGTGTCAAAATGAACTTACAATATCTCCTTACTTTTTAAATTATTTACTCATCTTTTTATCATTTTATAAGAATATGAAATTGTGTTTCATATATTCGATAAGACACATCAGCAGAGCTGTCACCACGATGTTATATGAATACATGATGATAACATTTCCCAAAAAAATAATGATGTTTAGATTGTAACTAAAATAATAACATTTAATTAAAATGTTCATGATTCATGACAAATTAGTATTGATGGATACCATATTTGCACTAGAAAAAACATTTAAAGTTTGTGTCAGTAGTTAAGAATTTAAAAAACTTTTAAGTGGAGAATCCCATTAATTATTATAAAAAAACTTACGAAGTTGGTTGTTACTTTACATGTTTTTAACAAAGAAAAAACTTAGGTCAAATAATAAAACGAAATTCAGTTTTCCTATTTCAATACCTCGGTCCCGAGCTATTTCCGTAAATTAGCTTGGGACCGAGCACCCGCACCTGAAATCAAATAAAGCCTTCGGTAATTTCCGCAGTTCTAAACAAAATGACAACATTGCTATCTTTCGAATGGTACTATTCAGTATTTACCGCTATCAGATGATAAAATACTCGCTCATTTTGCAACGTGTTACACCACCAAAGATACTATTGAAATTGATTGTTAGTATAGAAAACATTAATTATATTTTTTTTTTCTTTTTTTTTTATTGATTTACAAAACCAAGTACAAAACTAGGAAAGCAACAATACAACAATATTGACGACATGTTTGTCTTTTGCACTCTACTTGATGTAGATACTGCATGCTCGTTAATACATAAATAAATATTTTATCTTAGACCTATGATTGTAAACACAAGAATAAAAAAAAAACATTAAAAATTAAACACTAAAAACACTAAAAAATTTAAATAATTTAAATAAAAATCAGACAACAACAGACAAAAGGCATAAAAAAGAGGATAAAAAAAGATAAAAAACTCAAAAAAATTGCTCAAAAAATAATAATAATTATGGAGCACTATAGTAAATTGATAATGAGTGTTTCACATAAAAAATAAATTTTTAATTAAGACAATCAACAAAGAATGAATTTTTATTTAAAATAAAAGAGATATGACCAATATCTCTTTTATTTTAAATAAAAATTCATTCTTTGTTGATTGTCTTAATTAAAAACTTTTATTTTTATTAATTTGTAGAATATTAACTGATTCGATTCCATATTCTATCCTTGTGGTGTACTTATAAAATTTTTAAACGTCTTTAAACTTAAACGCATTCAGAACAATAAATCCTATAGCCGCATATACCGCTCCTTTCTAATCAATTAAGTTAAACCGTGTAAGACTGAGATAGATACATTATAATGAATACATTGATTCAACAGGTAAGGCCAACGTAAGCAACATTACTATGGAAACCATTCAAGGTAAACATATCTTTACTTACGAAGGTGACTAACTTTATTCATGTTATCTTGTGAATATACTGCTAAATGTGGTGAAGCACTCGCATAACAGATTTAACAATTATTATTTCTCTCAACTAAACCTCAAACATTCACGCATTATATCCCCGAAGTGGTTGGCAGAGGTACTAATACTTCTGAACATCACGCGACATTGTCACCTGGTGTTCAGAGTACCCACCTTTTGCATAGACAGTGTACTCACGTGATAGGGGGCAGGCCTAATGCGTATATATCAATGTTAACCGAAAAAACTACAACAAACCAAAACAAAAACCAAATGTTACTAAAGAAAACTATTGGAAATAATCATTTAAATCTCACAAACTTGTGTTTTGAATTTAAGACCGGGGTAATTATGTTTAAGAGGAGTATTGTTGGTGAAAACTCATTACCATCATCATCATCACTGTTGAATCTCGAAGCTCAACGTCCATCAACCACCCTAAAAGCACTAGTATCAATAAATATTCCATAACTAATAACATACATACATATACTCACGGGTATAAATCCCTTAACGGGGTAGCCAGATCTTTGGAATGAGAATTCCTCAGCCACTTTTGGAAGTTGATTGGGGAAAAGATCGTAAGGTACCATCTTCTTCAACTAATAACAATACTTATATTTAAGCGCCAAGCGCTCAGTTTCCAAAACATCAATAAGTACCTATATGATATTCTAAAATAGAGTGTACTTTTTAATTTTACCGAATAATTCGAGTGTGACTTGGCGGTTAACAATCAACAGGAAACCCTCACATATTGTCTTTCGAGGAAGGCTGCAGTGTGTCACCCGACAGTCAATGATGAATCGAATAGTAATCACTGTTTTAGACCTCACATTTATTTATTAAGGACAGAAATAATCAATTTGCTCACTCTTTTAAGTCAACGTAACTAGCTTTGTGTTTTCTCAATAAAATAATAATTAAAATTCGTATAGTATAGGAAGCCACTCTTTTGTTTTTGTTAGCATCATTAGAGGTGACCAACTGTATAACTAAGAATTCTTTAAGAGTTATTTACATTATCATTTTCATTATTAATTCTTAAAAGCACAAAAAAGTGGCACTGGTACGTATAATGCGACAAAAGTTTTTGTAAGTCACATAATCCAAACTGCTCTGCTGGGCCAGCCAGAGCCTCTGCTCTTTAAATATTCACGGCTAAGACAAAAACAGTAAAATATACATGAAGGACGAAACACAGGACGTCTTCCACGTGAGAAATAAAGGCAAATATATGACTTATTAACAAGTTGCATGAACTTTTTTGGAAATAATATTCCTAAGATAATTTTCAAAGATGATCTCTTCATAAAACGTCTAAAAACCTTTTGAACATAGTACTACATCAAATAGGCTAGGATAATGAAAATATTGTAGTGTTTGATTTATAAAAAATCTTTGGGTTACCATCAAAAAAGTTACATCCTGCAAGTTGCAGAAAAAGTAGATATTATATATTTTAAAGTTTTTCTGAATGTACGTACCATTTGATCAAGTTCGTGTTTATTATTTCAAATGTACAACGGCATTTCAGTAATAAATCATATAAACCAAGTCCATTGATAAAATAAAAAGTAGGTCATTTATAAAAATATAAAAAAGGTAAACGTTCAGCCTAAAAAGCTGAAAGCAAACACTTTAGAACTCCGAATTAAAAAGCAGGAAATGTTACGTTTTACCAAAAATAAACGGGGTTTATGCCTCGCGGATATTGGGAATTACATAATTAATAAAGTGAATATACCTATGCTTTCGGCTATGAATCCAAATGGGGCAGCAACAGCTACAATATTAGAATTTTTTCTACCAATTTTGGGAAGTTTAAGGGTAAGGGTTGTAAAATAAATGATTATAAGTGATGGGTCTCCATCAATATAACTCAAGCCCCAATACCCTAAGTCGCCTACTACGACACCAGCGTAAAAAATAAGGGTTAGTGCTATTTTAAGCCGACTCAACATACCGTTTGAATAATACTTTCATCGCTTTACACAAGTTACACTGTTGTTGCAATTAAAATCGATTACGCCAAATTAAAACCCTATGGAACAAAAAGTCTAAAATATATTATATTCTAGTTACTCAATGCGATATCACTGAAGTTTGGGTTATAGTTAAGTTGTGGAAATAACTTATTAATTGGATTAAAAAACACAATGGGGATTTAGTTTTGAATCATATATTTTTTTTTTCAGTAAAACCTATTATGTTAAATGGTCAAAATAATAATGACGCAATGAAAAACTAAAGACATTGACAACTATTCAAGGAAGCCTTCATGGTCAGTGTAATTCAAAAAGCAACCTTGAATTCAACTGTGCACATCAATTGAACATTACCTAATAGTGTTGTCTATGATTATCACATGGGCTTTTGTCACTCGAAGATAAATCACATCAACTTTGAAAAGCATAAAGTAACGATATTATTATTAAAAGATTTTTGATACTTTTCACATGTACTGATTTTCATTGACTGATCGTTATATAGGAATCCTTGCGGGTTTGCATTCTAGCAGTTCAATTCCATATCTGACTAAAATGATTATAGTTATGATGTATAATTCACAGCCAGTTTGAAAGTATTCACGCAAATTTCAATAAAGAATTGGCGATTTTTTTACAACACATAACTACGAAAACATTTTTTTCTACGCTGATGAGCAGGATTGAGATAGTGCTAGCATTGGCTAACCAGACACTACTACAATATTAGAAACCTATTATTAACTACTTCAAAATATAGAAATCATGTTAGGTTCAGAAACATATTTGGTTTGACCGTCTCTACCTTCAATAATCGCACGTATATCCAACCTGACGTGTGCGCGTATTATAAAACAATTAGTTTTGCTATGTGTTTTGAACATCGTACGTGATTCGCAATGGTTTTATAAGTCACCGATTAAAACGGTGAAAATATCCAACTTTTATTGATTTTTATCTTTAAGACTCCGAAGACATTATTATGTCCCTCTTTAGACAAATGACAACGATTAATAGAAAGAAAACGTAAATGTTCAAGCTAATAATGTTTAAGATAGAACGACTTAAAGGGGGAGAGAGGGTTGGGCCGATAAAGTAATAAATAAAACTTTATCGCAACGATTATTATTATAAGTTGAGTGGGGAACTCAACTTTCCAAAAGTGGCTGAGGAACTTCTAGTTCCTTAGCTCTGGCTACCCCTTTTAGGGATTTATAGCCGTGAGTATGTATGTATGTATAATTATAAAACAGGTCCTTTTTTATCCGCAATTCCCTTACGGGGTAGTCTTCTTAACTGGGTAGAAAAGCATGAATTATGACGCCAAAACTGGTATGTCTAAAGCCAGCAATAACAAAAGGAAATAAGCTAACTAGAGGTGAAGGCAGATTCATTAAATTACCACGATACATGACCATTGAGTACGTTCCTGTCTTAATTAATGTCTAGTTTGCGCTTTTGCGGTGCAATATTTTAATGAAGTTTCGTTCTGAAAACGCAGCCATTCTATTCGTATTATTCATAAGTTAATTATGGTAGATTCTAAAGCTTTTGTACAAATTTGTTAACTATGTGTTTGCTTAGATTCTGTTATTTAACCCTTCTTCCCGTGTGTGTCATACGTACGAGGCGACTAAAAATATTTGGGGCTTTTTCAGTGATTATTGGGTAATGTAGTTGGAGAAGGTGAACCATCACCTACCATAGTTTATTTGGCCGAATTTTCTCAACTCAACTTTCAGAAACGGCTTAGCGATTGTAGCATATATTGACGATTATTACGAGAAGGATCAAAAACAAAAATATTCCTCAGAGAATTCGACTAGGTCATTTTTAGTCAACCAAAATTAAATGGATATCCTAGTAAAGGCCTCTAGGACTTAAATCACTGTAATAATTGGCGATTCATAAGTTCTTGCCACGCTCTTTGATATTCTAACAGTCCCAATATTTAAATACACAGACAGTTTATTTGATAGAAGCTATTTGCTTGAGTGGTTTAGGAAAACTTGGTTAATAATCATACAGACGTGATTATATCTTCTTAAGATTTATTTATACATAAAGATGATCTAGCATTGTTAATCTATACTCCTAACGAAGTCAAACTTTTTCTTTCAAATACAAGTTAATTAAGGCCACTGTATCAGGGAGCTCAGAAGTTATTTATTGCTGAGTCTTGTTCTAATTTCTAAATTTATTTTCATAACTTCACTGTTTCATTTGTATTGATTTTACAGAAAGCTTTTCAGTCATGGCTAAAACGGCAATGGCATAGTGAATTCTTTACTGGGAACTGGCAAGAATATTCCAAGATTCTCATGTTAAGATATACTTTAGGTGACAAAGCTGTACTAATAATATATAGCCGTAAAGTTTGTAACTGTGTTTGTTTGTTTGTAAACATAACGAACCTAAAATCTAGCTTATAATTCATAAGTGATATAAGTTAGGTTGCTTTTTTTCATAATTAACTTATTAAATACATAACATAACATAAACGTTCACGCCGGAGAGGTACTAATACTTCTGAACATCACGTGACTTTGTCACCTGGTGTTCAGAGTACCCACGTTTTGCATGGACAGTGTACTCACGTGATAGAGGGCAAGCCTATCACCGTTTTGCACGAATACACTGTCACATGACTAAGTACAACTCAGCCATGTGGGTTTCCTCACGATGTTTTCCCTCACCGTTAACAACCATGATAAATTAACCCCACATATGTCTTTAGAAAAGACAAATTGGTGTAGGCCCGACCCAGGATTTGAACACTAGTCGTTTGCACGATAACCGAGTGTTCTACCTACTGGGCTATCACGGTTGCTTATTAAAGGGATGGATTAAATTGAATACTCCTATTAGAGAACATACATTCAACATTTTATATTACCTTACCATACTTATTTTACCCCGGTGTTCACCAACATAACTGAACGTTGTTTGGCACAAGTCAAAGTTTTTGTAGCATGTCTAAATTTATTAATAAAACTTTATTGTTCGTTCGTCAAAACAAATCTATAAATCTTATTACTTGTGATGAAAACATTCGCGTTACGTCAGGAAAGCACAAAAACAATATATTTTATAATAGGATAAAAGTATTAGTTGAATTATCTTCTTTATAATTTTCTTTAGATTCAATAGGGGTCGATAGTAATTTTCACGCGTAATAAACTTATTTTTGTGCAATGCAAGCTTTTTTATTCATCCAAATATGTAAACCTATCTAATCATTTATTATTTTTAAATGCCGACGCATAAACATCGCGTATTTCCATTTGTTTCTGTATATTTTCTAACAGATATTCTCAATCACCTATACCAAAGGATATAAAGATATAAGATAAAAGGTAAGTCTCGAACTTGCAAGATCTATTTTGCTCTTAATAATGCGGGGTTCATTAGAGAAGTTTGTGACACAATTAACGAAATAAAAAAGGCGGTATTGTAACTATATCGTTAATTAGAAGCTGACTAAATGAGTCAAGGATCGATGTTTAAGTTGAAATCATCAAACAGAACGAAATCGAGGTATAGAATATAGGTTAGAATAAATCGAATCATTTCGCATAAATAACCAGAGAATCTATTGAGTCTATCCAACCGGAATAATATTTCGTACCATTAAACGTGTAGCCTGATAAAATGCTGAAATGTAACTCTACACTGAAACGCCCACAATACATTGAAAGTTACTCCAGTTCCGTTCGTCGGCTCCAAGCAGAGCGAGCATACATTGAGATTGAGAACAATAGAACGCGCTGGTATTGTCACGAAAACAAAACTATTAGACATAGTGAAACATCTCGGTCACTCCCTGATAGCATAGAAAATGAAAGAAAGCAAGCGTTTTACACCGCGGAATTGTAATAGTCTAACATGCATTTGCATACATTTCGATGTAACTATTACTATTATCCCATCAGAGTAAATCGAGGTAACTAAAGTACATATTATATAGCTGTGTAGTGTCGGCTTAAAATAGCACTACCCCATTTTTTCCGGTGGGTGTACGTAAGAGGTGACTAACGGTATTGGGGCTTTTACGGGATTTTTGGGCGATGAGGCTGGAGACCCATCACCAACAACCTTTATTTTATCTTTCTTCTATTCTTACTTTCCAAAAGTGGCTGAGGAATTTCTAATTGCTTAGCTCTGGCTACCCCATCTAGGGATTTATAGCCGTGAGTATATGTATGTATGTATGTATGTATATTATATTGATAGGGGTATAATCACTACTACAATCCCAATAAGGCGTAGTCAAAACTATTAAAAAAACTCTTTAATTTTAGATGAATTATTATTAATAATTATTAGATGTTGGAAAATTTATAATAGGCGACTAATAGGACTTTTTAAGTGATTTTTGGGCGATGCGGTTGGAGACCCACCACCAATCTTTAGTAAAAAATAATAATAGAATCCTCCCTCAGTGATGATTTTGATACCACAAATTACTCAGAGAACTACAAATTTCCTAGTTTACCTCATTAGACACATATAGAAAAAAAATGAGATGGTCGACAGGATCAATAAACCCAGCCAACACCGTACTATCTATTCAAACAAATCTTTATTATATTCATACTAAAACCCTACCGTTAGGCAATGTTACTTATTCAGAATTTAACAACCCTAAAACAACGTTACGTATGACCCAAATATGTGTACTAAGCTTCGAATCACATACCGACACCCTCTGATTATAAAAGAAAATATGGACTGACTTTACAGCGGACATAAAATACCAAAATTCAAGATAAATCTATCCCTAGATATTCATAGTGTTATACGTAGTAATGTCACCAAAACAGATAGTTCTTGAGCTTGATAAATTAAAATGATAATTAAAACACAAACATAAACGTAGCTGATTCTAATCCGTTGATTCAGCAATCTGTAATTAACACCATGATGTATCCTATTTTATCCTGTACCAAACGCCTCGGATTCTCATAAGTAGTAGGCAATGTAAATTTAAGTGATTACTTATTTCAGATAATATATTCGCTATTCAACCAATTCCAAAAAGGCACTCAGTTAAGATTTTCATACTTTATGTTACGGACAATTCTAATGATAGACGGACGTCCTTTTTTTTAAACAACCTGACACGTGTCTAGAAATAATGCTATTATTTAATTTCAAACGAATTGTGATGTGACCCTTGCCATCCTTCTGCGGTTATGAATTGAGAAATTGTCATCCATTTTTACCTACTCGAAAAAAATATAGTCGTGATGTGAGTTTACTTGCCCAAACTAAAACAAAACACTGTCACATGTTTAAGTACAACTTAGTACATGTGGTTTTCTTCACGAGCTTTTTCCTCACTGTTTATAACGATAATAAATAACCAAACATATGACTTTAAAAGACATATTAGTGTATGCCCGACTAATTCGAATGCGCAACCCTTTGCATGAAAGGCGGTGGTGCTTCCCACTGTCACCACTTCTTCCCACAAGCTATCACGATTGTTACTATTTAAAAGCATCTTATTTTAATGCATATGTGTATTCTTACTTGATCGTTAATCGCATAAAAATGACTCGTTTCGATATATTAATAGCTTTTGATTACTAACTTGTGTCATACTCAAATAAAATTCATATAAAATTACGTAATTACGCGACGAAACAACTTGATGATGACTCAAGTGCCTATTGATACAACCAAAACATCCACATTGTAAATATTTTACTATAAACAACAAAACATTAAATACACTAACGCTCAATTAATAGGAAATTACTAAACAAATAACACAATTCGTCACTTATTTTGATTTGAAATATGTAAATAGTTTGTCGCGGGAATTTAAAGAGCCGCCATTTTTCCGAGCTGTCATACGTCAGAAAGAGGCAACAGCACGCGCGATACTGCCAAGCCAAGCAAGCGGGTTAGCCGCGCTACGCAAGAAGGCAAAGGTAAGCAGGTTGACGGCCGCGGTACACCGGCCACTGAGTCAGACATTGAGGGGTAATTTTCATTTGCATTGATCGATAAATTTATTAGGTGAGCTCGTTTAGAACAATATGCTAATTAGAAACACACATGTAAATATTCCTTATGGGGTGTTCTTTTAGCCTCTTCGTATGTTAACATTGACATAAAATTTTCGCTTAGATTTTAACGTGATATTAATTTTTTTACTTTGTTTACCTACCGATAAAAATAATTAGAACTTGTTTTTATGCGTTATATCTTCAAAAGGGTTGCAGAGTTACTATTTTTTCAGGACACTTAGTTGCAATATGAATAGCGGTTCAGAGAACCCACTTTTCACATACGTATATTACCGATCCCAATAAAAAGACGGTGACATGAATTAGTAAAAACTGCGTCGGGACTAGATTATTGAATCTCACATAACTTTTATTTATTTTAAAAGCGTACTCTATTTGCTGTGTAGTGTCGGCTGAGAATAGCACTACCTTATTTCTTCCGGTGGGTGTACGTAAGAGGCGACTAACGGTATTGGGGTTTTTAAGGGATATTTGGGCGATGCAGTTGGAGACCTATCACCAACAACCTTTATTTTACAATCTTTTCCCCATTCAACTTTCCAAAATTGGCTTAGGAATTTTTAATTCCGTAGCACTAACTACCGATTATTTAAATTTGAAGCACTGAATTTGCGCGTTTGTCCTCGGAGATTAAACCCGAGTCACGATACGACTCAGTCACAATAGTAAAAATCTACCGTATCGATACATCCAAATAGAAACTTTCAATTAACATTGGGTTAAACAAGACACAGTCATATCCTTTTCCTCTACCGATGAGTTTTTAGATTAAAATATGCATGTAGAGCGCAGAAGGTACGTGCATAATATTTTACATAAAATATTTCAAATAAAAACAGGCTTTTCCACGACAAAACTACATACATACATACATATACTCACGGCTATAAATCCCTAGAAGGGGTAGCCAGAGCTAAGGAATAAAAAAATCCTCAGCCACTTTTGGAAAGTTGAGTGGGGAAAAGATGGTGAAATAAAGTATGTTGGTGATGGGTCTCCAACCGCATCGCCCAAAATTTCCTTAATTGCCTTAATACCGTTAGTCTCCTCTTACGTTCACCCACCGGAAGAAATGGGGTAGTGCTATTCTAAGCCTACACAGCACAGACACTACACGAAAAAACTCTCGTGATAAAACCTCCTCGAATACCATCCCTAATGATGCTTTATTTCTTAGAATTTATTTAACTTCTGCTTTAATCAATCTTTTTCCAGGATATTTTAATGACGTAGTTCAGTTGAGTTCTTGGTAAAAATATAATACTAATAGCAATTAAAACATTGCGATTGATCATGTAACATAAAATTGTTATTTAAATAAAAAGAAAGAAAGCATGTTTTTTTGAGCAGGGAACCTATACCTGTAGCCTATAGTCATAGTCCTATATATTCCAAAACGGGGTAGCCAGACCCTCAGAATCAAAAATTCTTTAGCTCCTTATGGAAGTTGATTGGGGAGAGTCAAATGAAGATAGATTACAATAATATATCCATATTCTACAAGCAAACTTTAATAATATTATATTTTAATTCAATTGGTTTACCTGACAATCCCGTCATTGATTCGAAGTAAAACTTTTACTTCATCTCTTAACCCAGAGTGATCGGGTTTTTGCTTTTCTTGAGTGATTAAGTAAATTTTATAGAAAAATAATCTGCAGTTTACGCCGTTCTTTACAATTAAGAATGTAGAGTTCAGACTGCATTGATATTGTTATTAAACAGTATTACGTACTTACCTATATGAACTCTACAACTATAAACTATGAGTACCACTCCCTTTCAATGACATGCACCAAATATTGACCATATCCGGTGTCAAAACAAAGAGGAAACATCCGGTGACAAATCTAAAAAGCGGAAGTAGGACACAAAAAGTCCGTTTAGCGGAACGAAAGTATGCAATTATGTAAACATGAAAGTTCATACTATTTATTTTGGTATACTGTATGTGTATGTAACTTATGATATACTTAACTGAATCAGATACTATAACAATAAGCTGCAAAGCCAGTATATATTAACTATATATTTATAATAGGTACACAGATTGGCAATACGTGACAAACGTCCTTAGCATATTAGTCAAGTATGCAGGACCATCGACAGACTCTATGAGGGCTTAATTCTGTTTCGCGTCAAAGAATTGCGAGAATGAATGCGGACAAAACCAACATCCTGGTTTTTGAGACACAGGATTGTATGACAAAATGTGAGATTATTATAGGTGATAAGAAAGTGGAACAACTGAACAAATTTGTATTTCGGGAGAGTTCGTTTACTAGGGGTGCAAAATGTGAGGAAGATATATGAAGTATCATGAATAAAATTCATTCACATTATTGAATTTTAAACTATTCAACACTAAATTAGGATTCTAATAATTACCATTCTCCATGTTTCACTTTAGTTCCTATACGAAAAATATTTATTATTTGCATAGGTATATGTATAAATATCTATTAAGATACGTAAGTAATTTAAAATATATTTTCCGAAACAATATAAGTTCCATCCAGTCGTATTATAAAAGTTTTTCAGGATGATCTCCCCAACAATCATCTTTTGGCCTATTATCCCCCTTTTGGCTCGTCACCCCCTTTTTTACCTCCAATATATTATCTCTAATTATCAAAATCATTTCTACACGCACACACAAACATTCGGAAACATAGACTAGATAATGGCCAACTTACTTGGTATTTCTTGATAGACTCGAGTTGTTCCTTGGTGGGCTCGTGCGTGGGTCTGGGCGGCGCGTCCCGGGCCGTGTCCCGCGGGGGGACCGCCGGCGCCGCCACGATCTTGGCGGTGCCGTTCGCCGTCTGTTGTATACACTAACTGTTAGTATTATGCGTGGGAAATTTGGGTGAAGGTGGGAATATCTTTGATTACTTGTTGATGAAAACTTTTAAAGTGGTATGGCTAGATATGATTTATCTTATTGTTGCTGTTGGTGTCTTAGAGTGCGAGTAAGGACAATTGGGTTGACAAGTAAGTTTAAATTATTTAAATATGTTTATTTATATAATTGAAAAGTGGTATTAAAATCAAGGTTTTTAAATATCTAACTATTCAGCTCTCAATATTTCTCTCTTGTCAGGGCTATAATGAGGCTCAACCATTTGGTTTATCTACTCCTGATGGGGTTTTTAGCTCAAATTCCAGCAAGCTGGCCTACGGTGAGTTAATCGAACTAAATGAATACTATCGATGAAATTTGCTGTTCAAAACCTTAAATCGTCTTTGTTTTCGAAAATGGGGATATTTAGTCTGTAATATGCTAACCAAACTAAGATGAAATTATTACAGTGATTTTGTTACTATACTTCCAGAGGATCACACCAGCAAGCTCATTTTTTCTGGTAAAATAAGAGTAGTCAAAGCTCTTTAGTGATAGTTTACACAACGAATAACTCATTTATCACCAAAACAGGTAATTTTGTCATTGATACTGAAATATGGGACATTCAAAACTACTTACATACCCGTATTTTATACAACTGGATAAATCGATCATTTTCCTAGAGTACGGTAGCTTCACAGATCTATAGTCGCCTTGTAAGCCACCTGTACTCTCACGGTTTAATTTTTATAGGGATAGCTAAAACTTTGAAACAAGCATTTCTCAGCCACCCTTGTAAGACACCAACGACACAAAACGGAGTAAATATTGAAGAAATCTGTCATATAATTACCAGTCATAATTACATGTACGGTTATAAAAGAATACCTATGTCAATATTATAAATTTGTAATCCGAGATATTCCCACGTCTAAACATATATTACAGGAACAGGAGAAGATTTTATACATATTTTAATATTAAGCTCTCTTATTAATAAACTCGAACTATTTTTCTTTAACAATACCATTGTAACAGAAATATCTGAACTCATTTAAACTATGCATATCTAATTACGGAGCTTATATCAATAAGATTGTTCTAAGTTTAAACAGTTTTAACAATAAGGCTTATAATTTAAATCTTTTTGTTCATGAAAATCTCATGTGAGGATTATTACTAATAAATAAACGCCCCCGTCGCTCTTGCCAATTGAGCTACCGTGTCAAATGACATTTTGACACGGTAGCTCAATTGGCTAGAGCGACGGGGGCGTATACCCGAGGTCGCGGGTTCGAATCCCGCCTGTGTCGAAATTTTTCTTTCCTTTATTTATTCTTTATTTATTAGTAATAAGGCTTATAGTTAAATCTATTCTTTTTTCAATTACTTAAACCATAAAAAACCTAAATAAACCAGGGTGTAATTTTATTTCGCATCTAAAATTGCAATTCAAACTATTTGTTACACGAGTAAGACTGCCAAATAACCAAGGGTTGTCACAGATTAGCCAAAATCATTACTTTCCTTGTGTAGTGTAAAAGGCGACGGGGCACAGAGCGCCGAAATAAATTTACCGTACGAAAAAAAAATGTTTCCATTTGTTGAAGGAAGAGGTGGATACTCCTCTGTAACAAATGATAAGTGGCGAAAGAACTAGTGATTTAATTACTCTAACTTAGTTCAACTTCTAGTTACATACAAAAAAGTACTGCTTTTAAGAAGAAGGATAAAGTCTATGAATAAGAGAGCCATTAACAAAATACTTATAGTCTGATTTTTAATTCGAGTCAGTAAAATGACAGGTGCAACTGTCACTGATACATACAAAAAGCCATCTTTTTGTATGTATCAGTGACAGTTGCACCTGTCATTTTACTGACTCGAATTAAAAATCAGACTTTAAATATAATTGAATTAAATTGAGCGCGACTAATTTATTAAAGTTCATTTTATTATTAAATTTTTCTATTTTATTTCGTTTAAGCAATTATATTGTTTTTAATATGAAAAAACAGTTGACATAAACTCATAAGTTTTTGAATGGGTGTATATTGTATGTATCAATTCGCCATTCAATTAAAATGACAATACGATTGCTTGATAAATAATATTTAAGTTAACATGACCTGCTGGAGGACGCCACTTCAAACAATTTGACCATTTAATTATTTTATGAGAGTAAATCTAATTAAGGAAATGTGTATAAACAGTCTGTAATTTAAAATCGATACAACCAAATATGTGTAAAGTAGCGTCCTCTATTTTAGGTTTATTTTCTAAAAAGGCTACATATTTACACTGAAAAATCATGCCTATGTATAAGTAAATAAATTTAAATATTTAATAACAAAGTAGGTAAAATTATTAATTTATAGGCCAATAAATAAAATACTTAAAGTATTAAATTATAGTTAAATCTTTCGCAAGCAGCTAAACCTGAAAAAGATTAGATTAAATATACAAAGGTTACAAATAAAATAATTTACTTACAAATAAACACCATGCAATAATTAACATACTTAAAATAATATTATTTATTACAAATGTATTAATATTCCCTGAAAAAATATAGAACCACCTGGAAAACGATATTGGAGACCGATTTAAAAATGATAATAGACTAGGTAAAATGTTATTGATGAAAACCCGCAAAACTGTTAGCACAAATAATATATAGAGATGCATAAACAAGATATGCTGAAACGGACGACCGCTAAAGAGACCACAAATCGCTAATGGACACTTCATGATGTTTTCGAGTCAATTTCAACAGACTCAGTCGAATCGGATGTGGAAGGAATATTTAGAAACCATCTTTCTGCTAGGACGAAAATCTAATAAAAACCACTTTCAATATATTCAAGGGACATTCAAAGAAACAAACAATATGAAAAATTATATGTTTCTTCCTAGTCAATTTCAAATCTTAACCAAAAGCTGACAGGATGAAGAAAAACTTAGCAGACCGATGTACCTGCAGTCAAATATATCCTGGAAAACTCAAAAGATATTTATAAAGAGAATATAAATCGAAGTACTTGGGAGCAATGTAAAACCATTAAGACTAAGCCCCGAAACAAAAGACGATGTTAGTTTTAAACACGACCAAACAACATTTTTTGGATAGAAAAGAGCGCGACAAAGCGTATTAAGAAAGATTTAGACGAAATGGTTAATTATGATAGATGAATATTACACTGTGGATGAGTAATGATGATTTACGGTGATGTTATTAAATAATAAGGTCCGTGATCTTGCGGATGACTGGATTTCAATATGACTATTTTTTTAATCATAGTATCATTTGTGGGTGACTTTGCAGGACAGGACATGAGTTTATTCCACTTCACCGTTTCGTCAAATTGGTGAATTTATGATCGTTTTATTGAAGTCAAGTTATTCATTATATATGTTATTCCTTGTTGAACGAAAATAATAGTTATAGCTCGAGGCAATTCATCTAATTATTAATAAATATAAAATTACCAATTATATATCCATGAAGCGGCTGTTAGTAATAATACCAAAATGATATGATCCATCACCATGAAAAGTTAGTACCCATTAACATAATACCTTACTCAAGAATCTAATTGATGCAATGAACAGTTGATTTATGTAAGATTCTGATAGAATTCCTCAGTTTATAATATGATATAACATTGTGATGGTGAATGATGATAGTGATGATTTAATATGTATGATTAGTCAATCGATTGTTATAAATCCACTGAATCAAAACATTAGCGGTATATGATGAACCAAGAAATTCTTGAGATACTTTATCAACTGGTCAAATCCCGAAGCCAATTTGATCCATGCATAGCATTAAGGAGCCCTTTACCTGGTAGAATGCCCCACTCTTTCTATCCATTGTACCGGGATATTTTGGGGTGGTTTTCACAATTTGCACAAAAGAATCGGGCACATCCACGGCGACTTCGCGACCCAACAAAACAGGAGTCGTGTCAAAACCGAGTGGCAATTTGTAGGAAGCGTACATTGCTTCCCTGATAAGCACAGATTCGGTCTTGGCGGAATACGAGACCCCTTCTCTGCAATCCAACAAAGAATCTTCACCATTAGAAATGAGAAGTTGAATTTTGTGTCCTGAGCTGAGCGTCTGACTGCGGGATGTGTTTGAGATCGAGCTTTCCGAGAAGACGTCTCCACATTTGGCCGTTTCCGAGGAGGCTTTAGAGCTCTCTTGGCTTCCGTAGCTCTTGCCTGAATTATCGGATCTCGATATGAGGTCGGATGTGTTGTTTTGGAAGCTTCCAGAAGCGTCGGAGCTGGGTCCGGAGAGGTCTGCGCTTTGGAGGACGGTGCTCTGTTTGCTGCCGAAGCTGGTTCCGGAGCCCCCGGAAGATGAAAGCAAGGGTTCTTCGTCTCTGTTCCTGGATCGTACCTGTGGGGGTCGCGGCGGCGGGTATCGCGGGGGCGTCTTGTTGCGCTCCACGAAACTGTCCGGTACGTCCACCGCCATCTCGCGATATGGACCTGGAATACAACCAATAACATTATGTAGATCTCATTGAGTTGGCAAATTATAAATTTCATATATTGTTGTACTGTTTTCGAAAATGCTGTTGTTGAAATATAAGGGACCTCATGCACATACACTTCTCTGTCTTTCTTTTTGGACAAGGTTTTATGTCTTAACCCTTTATCAGGCAGAGGGCATATAGCGACCACCATAATTTCAACCTTACCTAGCTTCAAATAGAAGTGAAATACAATGAATTTTTGATCATACCTGGCCTGATAAAGGGTTAAGAATACTAAGTAAGCAATTATACAACAATGTCCATAGACTACATCACATATAACTATCACATGCTTCAAAACCCGCGAAAGAAAGTAAAGTTTAAAAATCACTTTCTTTGACTTAACACCTGTGCAATTAGACTTCAAATAGACTTCGTGCAACTTGTCATTCGGTCATTACGGTGTCATGATCAAAGTAGTAACGAGATATGTATTTTTTGTGCAGGCATTTAGGTTTATTACCTAGTGACACTTCATAGTGTACTCAAAGAATGTAAACGCATCTTAAATAAGTATTCTTTAATCATTACAAAGTAAAAAAAATAAATGCTAAAATCGGTTCGAATACTAAATACCTAAATTCTACCCTCACAAAGCATATTGATCAGCCAATGAACTCGCAGCAATTTACAAAATGGTAAATGGCTTCAAATTAACAGGATAGCTTTTAAAACGGGGTGTTAAAGCGCCGGAGACCAATAAATCACAGATCGGGGGTGGCCGGGGTGAGTAATTTACATCTTTTTAATGGATTTTGACAGACTTAGTACGAGCTACGGTTAATTTGTGATATTAACTGTTTTACACAAATTAAATCCGACGCTTTTAATTTTCGTTTTGGGGTTATATTCGAGAGTAGCGTAGGGAAATGATTTGCGGAATGGTTTGGCGGATCTTTGCTTAACACAAATTTTAGCTAACTTAAAATATACTATTTATCATGACGTAGTAAACTCCAGACCAGTAATTGGTGACAAGATGCCATTTTGTACTTTGAATGTTTATGTGTGTTTATTTTTAAAACCGGTGAGAAGTGAAATTATCTGATGATTTATCGACCTTTACATCCTCTGACTACACAGTGAATATATTTCCTTACTTGACTTCCAAAAGCTGTTGAAATAATAGAACCCCCTGGCTAACCCTTTTGGGATTATACCCATAGATGAGAGTAAAATAAGCTTACCAGTGTCAGTAGACAGGGACAGCATGCTGATCATGTTATGGTCGTCTTCCGGTGGTTTCTTGTCCTCATCAGCGCCCAGCACCACGATGCTGGAGCCTGACCTTCGTCTGGTTCTGGAATCAGGAAAAGTGAAAAATAAGCATTATTGTATTCTAAAGCTTATAGAATAAGCCTCAAATAATAAAAAAGTTACATTTCCATTCTGATTTAGAAGGGTTCATATTGTAGAGTTGGGTGTTAAATATGTCGGTTCATTCGGTTTAACATCTTTATTTGTGTACCTATACATATGTGATGTCCTTCCCTTATCATTATTCTTTATGAAACACATACTATTTCGTCCCATTGGGTAATATTGTAAAGTAATTGATTATTTAAATTATCATTCTGATTATCATAACAGTTCAAAGGCCTGCAATTAAGCGCAGTTATAGTAGCTCAACATGTCTTCCCATGGTCATTCTCAACTAACAATACCATTCACGTAAATAAGTTTCGGAACTTGACCAAGACCGTGCCCTGCCATTCCGGCCCATTCTTGATAAGGATCCGATTGTAAATATATGCTGGTCTCTGGTTAGACCGTTGTTTACACCTTACTCGAAGAGCAAATACACATATTCTATTTTATACATAGCTCTAGAATTACCACTGCTAACCCTTGCAGGTGAAGTGATAAAAAACAAACACCCATACCCATATAGAGATAGTTCGAAACGAATTGTATCACCAAAGCAGTAGTACCGGAGTCCCGTTATCTCACAACAACACACAACTATAGCTTACGCCATCACAACCGCACCCAGCTAATTTGTACCAACAACAAATTGAGCATATATCTCCTGGGAGAATTGAAACGAACGTGACTTTCTAATGTAAATATTTCACAACCGCCATGTTGTTAATACCACTTACTACTGCACTAAAAGTTGTTTGTAATTAGCAATAACATTTTAGCGGCCAGAAGGTGATTCATAATCTGGACTTCAGGTGTAGCTTAAAGTTGCTGAACTCCTTTATATATCTGTTAAATTCAACGTTACCAACCCATTTGTCTTTTCTGATACAATTTTGATTATGAATACTATACTTGAAATAAATATTTAAAAGCTGTTTATATTGTAAGGTTTCTACGATTATCGCATTTTATACGCCTCCGGTGTTTTCGTAACTTTAAACCAGGTTTACTATCATGTTGCAGTGGTAATTGTCAGCCATTTATAGTAATTTACTGTTCTTTGTCATTTTTAAAGACTTGCATGAAAGATTGATGAGTCCTAATAAGCGAAGAGAAGTTCAGTAGCTTTTGTTAGACTGTAATTACCTCTTTTATATTCATATATTCAGAAATGTTGGATATATATTATCAGTAGAACTGAACACCTATTACTAATGCATGCAAGACTGTGTAAAATTTATATAGTAAACATAAAAAATCTATGAAGCTTACGGGTAAACATATGTTTTTTAAAATATTTTATCTCATAATTCAAGTTACTGACTCAACCTTAAAATCCGTTTTCCTGTACTAATCCAAAATTAACGAACAAACATTTAATCACACTTTAATCTCTCGTGGGGACATCCTGGTATATATGTAATATGTTCTTGATGTGATACTCCAATTTGAGTTAAATTTCCAATTGCATCGCCAAAACAATGAAATGTCACAGGGCCTTAGAAGCCTCGCACTATACTAAGAGGAAGATATGGTAATGCTATCAAAAAGCAGCACTTAACTGCATTCTGATCCAGGTTACTAACCCGACTGTTCAAATCTAGCACACTGTTTTTTAAGTCAATAAAAATTCCAAGAAATACATTAATTAAATACTTCACGAGTATAACACTAACATAGAATGTCATCGTAATTGCATCACAGTTATTTTAATTAGTCGGCTAATCATTTGTCATTATTTTGCTGAGGAAAATGCGTTATATTTTATTATTTATCAATGGCCATGGAGCCATTCATAATTCAGAAAATATAGTCGCCGGCAGCGATATAATTATGTAAATCTTAGATAGATACGTGTCGCGTAAATGTGATTCGGCATTGTTATGCATATATCTGAAGTTTGTTTTAATCTGTTTTGTTCTTAAACATACATACACACATATACTCACGGCTATAAATCCCTTAACGGGGTAGCCAGAGCTTTGGAATGAGAAATTCCTCAGCCACTTTTGGAAGTTGATGGGGAAAAGATGGTAATAATAAATGTTTTTGGTGACGGGTCTCCAACCACATCGCCCAAAAACCACTTAAAAAGCCCCTATACCCTAAGTCGCCTCTTACGATCACCCACGGGTAGAAATGTCAACACTACCTATATACCTATCCGTGTTATTCTAAGCCGACACTACACGGCAATTTATTTTTTGTTCTTAAACACACGTATATTGTTTAAAAGACGTTTACTTTCTACACCCAAACTAAATTCTACAGATAAAACATTACCGTACCGATCACTTCTTGGGCAGGGGGGTTAAAAATGGTATTCATAAAATATTTAAAGTGGTTTAAATCTTATAATAGTTAAAATTTTGTGCCGTCATCTATTAAGCGCTTAATAAGGCTTTAGTCTGTTAAGGAATAAGCAAAAAAGGGAGAAGAATAATCGCCAGTATGGCACAGCAGCGTAGAGTTTTCAAAAGTATTCATTTTATACTTTAAATCTATACTTATAATAAATCTGTAGAGAGGACAATTCTGTACATGAAATATATTTTCAAAATAACCATCAGGTGGTGATTAGGGATCGATACTGATGCCAAATATGCAATCTGGAAAATTTTTGTCTGTCTGTCTGTCGGTTTGTATGTTCCTTATGGAAACAAAAACTACTCGACGGATTTTGACGAAACTTGGTACAATTATTCTTCATACACCTGCGCAGGTTTTTGTATACTTTCCAGCAGAGTAGTAAAGGGGAATTTTGGGAAATTTTGGGAAAACGAGAGAAGTTACTCCATTTTTTAAGCTTCCGTCGCGTGTGCAGCCTCAATGGTTAAACTTACATAGAAATCATGTGTGACGGAAATATTCTTCATAAAATTATCTAAAAAAATCCCAAGCAGTTTATGTCTATCTTTTACGGTTGACTCACAATAACACGTGTAATTCCTGATAGCTTAGCAGTTCGGATCATTCTGATTATATTTGTTTACTCTTACGTTTGTAACCGTCTCACTCATCCCAAATTTAAAAAAGTGAACATTATTACCTATTCAATAAAAAAAGAATCATAGAAATCGGTAGACAAAAACCGAAATTATACATAAATAATCCATCGCGCCCGTGATCAAAACCAAATCTTTACCAATTTACATATTACATACTAGATGGCGCCAGTAGTTGCATCCTACATCACGTAATGATTTATTTTTTAGATTGTTATAAATACTTTATAGCGTTTTATTTCAAAATTTGCTATTAAACGGAAATACTGAACCGTTCATCAAAGCGCATTTAAAATCACCAAACTACACTGTTTAGGGAGTGCTATAAATTTAATAAATTGTAAACATTGCGCTGAATTTCACAATGCTTGAGCAGTGACTGAAGAAAGGAACCTCAGATATTTAAAAAAACAACCCTACCCGTGCGAAGCTGGGACGATCCACTAGTTTATAATATTGTTTTAATAGTTAAATCTTACTAACTCCAATTAAGTAATTACTAGCTGACCCCACAGACTTCGTAATGTCAAATTTGCTTATGACAAAGCTTAAGGCGTTTTTCCCGGTACTCTTAGTTCAATCAGGTTCACATATTTTATTGGTCAAATTCTTCCGGGATAAAACGTATCCTATGTTTTAATTTGGGTCATTATCTAGAATTCTGCCAAATTCATTCATATATATTATGTACTTAAGGAGCCTTTTTGCCTCAAACACACAAACATCCAAACATCTAAACTTTCACATTTATAATATTAATAGGATATGTATTTCAATTAATGTATAAAATATGTCAAAAATATGTGAAATTTGTTGACATTGTTTGTCCACACATAAAATAAATAAATTAATAATACTCAGGCCTGTCCCCTATCACGTGAGTACACTGTCCATGCAAAACGTGGGTACTCTGAACACCAGGTGACAAAGTCACGTGATGTTTAGAAGTATTAGTACCTCTGCCAACCTCTTCGGGGATATTCGGCGTGAACGTTTATGTTTATGTAATAATACTCAAGAATGAAACGTTTACGTCGTATATCTTCCAAGGGGTGGCAGCGGTACCAATACTTCTGGACATCACGTAAAATAGTCACCTAGTGTTCAGGTGCCCACATTTTTTTGCTCAGTGTACTCACGTGACAGGGGACAGACCTATCGCCGTTTTATACGGTACAACTAAGCCATGAGGGTTTGCTATCGATGTTTTTCCTTACGCCTGTCTACATGAGAGGCTAGTGTTCTACTCACTGAAATATCACGGTTGTCACCTATTTTATTAATGTATTTTATTAGTTTAAAAAGAGATGATGAGATGATGAATATTGCATGTGCGTCTTTTGAAAAAAAGGGAATGAGGGTGAATGTGGATAAAACAAAAACTATGGTTTTTGAGAAAGAGGTGAATATGACAGAATGCGTGATTGAGATTAATGGTAAGAAAGTGGAACAAGTGAAAGAGTTTGTATATTTGGGAAGTTTGTTTACTAGGGATGGAAAGTGTGATGAAGATATCGAGAGAAGAGTGAAAAAGGGTAATGCGGTAAATGGAGCACTGGATAGTCTAATGTCTAGTCAGTCGGTGTCTGCAAAGGCCCGAATGGCTGTGCATGATGCTGTCCTCGTTCCTACGCTTATGTATGGCAGTGAATGTTGGGTGTGGCAGAAGAAGCATGAAAGTAGAGTGAATGCAGTAGAAATGAGATCCCTCAGAAAAGTGTGTAATGTAAGGTTATGTGATCGTGTGAGGAATGATGTGATTCGTGAAAGGTGTGGTGTAAAAGATGATATTGTAAGAAAGATAGAAAAAGGAATGTTGAGATGGTTTGGGCACATAGAGAGGATGGATGACAGTAAATTGGTGAAAGAGATATATAGAGCCAATGTGGAAGGTAATGTTAGTAGAGGACGACCTCGGAGGACACATTTGGATCAAATAGAACATGTGCTCAAAAAGGCAGGTGTCCGCAGTATGAAGAATAAAAGAGCATGTATGAAAAGATTGATGGATGTAAACGAAGCCAGAGAGGTTTGCCAGGATCGTACAAAGTGGCGATCGATAGTCTCTGCCTACCCCAATGGGAACTAACGGCGTGAGAATATGTATGTATGTATGTAGTTTAAAAAAAGATGATAACCAACGTAATCAAACAAGAAGTTTTTTTTATACAAGGATATGTACCAACAGTTTGATTAGATGTATAAAGTTTAGTGTATTCAACTACCTGGTTGAGAACCGTTAGTAGAGTGTCGATTTTTAACACACATTATGATTTCAGAATCTAAAAGTTCCCGTTGTTGGTCCGAACTCCTTTAAAGGAGTAAAACAGGAGAAAAGGTTTACGAATTATATTTCCGTGTAATTATGGCTTAATAGCATTATCCCAAATATTCCTGAGGATGTCGTATGTGTCATTTCATATGTGGTAGCGTGCGTGCAAGGATTTTTAAGGACCTCTTGGACGATGTGGTTTACCTTTATTTTCCATCTTCTATGATAAGGATTCTGGCAACGTTTTTGGGATTATAAAAGTGTATATTGCGTAGGTAAAAAAGTGTAAAAGAGATGACACCAGTCCACCAGTCTTTTTAGCAGTGACTGCTAGTGACAATATCGAATTTCGTGATAATGAAATTAATCTGTCATAGTTTTGTTTTATACGTTGCTTTATTAGGTCAAAGATAATATTATATTATCAGCATTGAAATCGATACAGGATGGATAATCCAAACAACTATTATTCGAACATTGATTTTTTAATAAAACATTTATAGCATATTTGGTAAGTGACTAGCTTTGGGGTCTGGAAGTCGTGGGTACGAACCCCGACTAAGAAAACTTTTATTTGATAAATATAAATGATCATTTCTCATGGTTTTATCCCTATGTTTTTAAATTTATTGTCTAGTGGTCATGAATTTTTCCTTTTGTAGTGGTTAACTTGATCTGTATGATATGTCCGGATAAGGGTATTAAGAAAGTGGTATTGGGCAATAAGGATTGTAATCAGCAGCATTTCTGTACAACTTTGCATACCGAATTGTTCAGCCACTTTTTGCCCTATTATTTAAGAAAGCTCTAGTTCTCTAAGTCACCTCGTACGACACTTGCGAAGTAGCGTAATTCTAAGGCTATACACGCAGCAGATAAGTATTTCCTTAACCCAGTTATTTATTCGCGAAGTATATGTATATTTGAACAGCTGATTTGTTGATGGTGTACAAATAAACAATCGTTAACCGTTCTACGTGTCGTGTGGCGCGCACCTCGCGAACCGGAACTCAACAAGTCGCGGCTAATTTACCGCACTTCCGGTAGATTTTGAACTGCAGCACCCTACCTTATTCGATTATGTGTTGTAATGATGTGTTTTTAGGTAGGCCTTTTCTAGAATGGTTTGTCTGTTAGCAACCGTGATAGCCCAGTGGGTAGAACACTCTGTTATCGTGCAAACGACTAGTGTTCAAATCCTGGGTCGGGCCTACACCAATTTGTCTTTTCTAAAGACATATGTGTGGTAAATTTATCATGGTTGTTAACGGTAAGGGAAAACATCGTGAGGAAACCCAGATGGCTGAGTTGTACTTAGTCATGTGACAGTGTATTCGTACAAAACGGCGATAGGCCTGCCCCCTATCACGCGAGTACACTGTCCATGCAAAACATGGGTACTCTGAACACCAGGTGACAAAGTCACGTGATGTTCAGAAGTATTAGTACCTTTGCCAACCCCTTCGGGGATATTCGGCGTGAACGTTTATGTTATGTTATGTTATGTTTGTTTGTTAGCAATTTCAAACCAATTGTCTATTTCTCTGAAAGTCATCTATGTTATTGTTATTCAAACAGTAACCTACCCTACTGTTACGGTAACGTTTTAAAAATTTTGTCATTTAGCAGTCTTGTAATGACTATGTGTAAGAAGAAGGGCGAACCATTTGGAATCTGTAGACAATGTAGTTCACGATGATAATCTATCATAAATTCTTTCAGCTTTTTTATGATCTGCAAGTGGATGAGGAACTGTTAATAACGAATGTATGTTAATTATTATTTGGGATTTTATCGGTGAGTATAGGACACCTCAGGTAGGTAGCAGACTTGCATACTAATTGTGTGTTAACGACATTAAAATTATGTTGGCAACCCTATTGGTCATTTAATAAACGCGTGAAAAAAACAATGTATAACCCTCATACAAACATATATACCAATCGATCACCACAAATTACCGGAATCAATGATCCTCATAATCTTTTAGCACTACACGCAGGATCATTGATTTAAAAGTTTAAAAAGATGTGGTAATATTGATTCCAAAGATCCGATACGAAATTACAAATGAATATACCAAACGTCCCATAAGAGCGCTCAACCAACCGTACGTAAATAAAATAAAGACTTCTACAAAACTGTAGTCGGAATAGATCGGTCAGCAAAACCAACAATTTGATTATGCGGGCAAATTGGATATAACATCGGCTGAATGAAATGCTGAAACTAGCTTAGCCTACTTCTGTAACTGGGTAGAAAATTAGGTCTCGTAATAAAGAAGTCTTACATTCATCGGTCGGCATTTAGGGTTAGTAGATTTATTTACTACTGTTATGTACATATATATATATATAAATAAGACAGTAATATATTCGATAAAGGTTAGTCAGAAGTTCAGATTTATTGTTTTTATTTCTTCAGTAAGCGTCATATCTTTTAAATTATATTGATTTAATTTAACGCATCCAAGTTTTTTTATATGCCGGTTAAACAGAACCCGTAGCAAGTATATTTTCTCAAATTATTGAATTTAAGTTTTTTTGTAAACAATATACAAGCCTTGGGTTTATCTGACACATCACGTTGACTGCTCATTTTTGATTATTTTCCATTAACCAATGATCAGATCCGGTCAGAAACCGACATTCAATTTGTAATAAAAGTAGATTCAGAAACCGCAAAAATACAGCCGAACGCTACTTTAACTTCTAGAACCGGGATGTTTTAATTCACACCAAACAGAACGTGGGTAGACACAACGTCGCAAAAATCCCGTAGATAATATCAAAACTGCTAGAAAATCTGCCTGCCCGTTAAGGTTAAAAATTAATGATTATCGAGCACGGTTTTAAATGTAACTATTCCAATCTTTGTCGTAAAAACCCACTTATAAGGAAAATATATATTATTAACCTTCGCGTTACAATGCACGTATGCATTTAATTACCCTACCAGCAACCACAAATAACCGCACAAAAATATTTGATAACCAACAATAGAGAACTAAACTGCCCGCTAAACAATATTAGAGATGAAATCTAATCGAACAAACAAACCTTTCAACATCCTGTTTATTATGTAAAAACTCACAAAACAAATATTTTCTAATCATTTATAAAAACAAACTGCACAATACAACATTTCACTAAAAAAGATGGCGTCGCGTAATTGTTTTATTTCGCGCGCGTGCACCGAGCAAGGTGTCTTCGGCTGACTAACTAATTACCTTTGTCAGATAACGAGCCTGATAAAAACAACAGCAGACCAATCAAATCGCTTCGCTGTGTGACGTTTGGTATTATTTTCATTATAATTAGATTTATAGATTTAGTACTGTGGGTTGCGAATTACTAACAACTATGCAAAACATTCATGTAATTGGATCAACGTGTGTAAAGAAGCGTTGGTACTATCGTTTACTCTGTATATCGCGGAAGGGGTGGCACTCGCAGTAATTTTTTTATACAACATGCCTGTTTTTTGTGGTTTATACTTTTTAAGCAACTACTACTCGTATGAATGTAATAATAATTATCAATAATGATATGTCAGATTTGTTACTAACGACATTCGATATATTCGAGTTTGGACAATCAGTTTTCTGTATTATCATATCACATTCCAAACGAGTAAGCTCTGAACTAAAGTAAATACTATAGCATAATTAATTTAGGTACAGATTTTTAAACTTTATTTCATATCACTCTGGTAAAGAGAAACAAAAGAGTTATGATATAATATTAATAAATTAATAGTTTAAAAAACACTAAAAAACACGCTTTTATAAGTGCACTTAAAAGTCAATAATAAATTACGGGTCGTTCAAGTTGCCTCTATTTCTGGGCTGAATTGTAAACTATGTGCTTTTAATAATAATATTTGATTTTAAAAGCGTGGGGCGCTTGAAAAGGAAAGATTTTTTGTTTACCTTGCTAAGAAATCAAGTTAAGCGATGTTTCGGGAAACAGGTTACAGAGATCGGCACTCTAACTAGAGTTGCAGCACCACTAGTTGGAGGCTCTATATTAAACAGTTTGTTCAAAGTACTAGTCAACAGTAGCAAATTGTAGAGTTCTTGTTCGTGTATTTGTTTACAAAAAAGTTTTTCCTGCTCCAGCGCCCCACGCTTTTACAATCAAATATTATAATTAAAAGCACATAGTTTACACTTCAGCCCAGAAATAGAGGCAACTTGAACGACCCGTAATTTATTATTGACTTTTAAGTGCACTTATAAAAGCGTGTTTTTTAGTGTTTTTTAAACTATTAATTTATTTTATGCTTTTTATTCTTTGCTAATGGCATATTTTAAACATTTATTTCAAATAGACGAATGAGCCCGCATCCTCTCCATGTCCGCCAGTGCGTCTGTATTGCATGGTGTCTTACCTGTCAGCTTAGAACAATCTAACTCTTCAATCTGGAGACCACTAAGTGATTTTACTCGACTTAGCGCCACATATCCGTCCATCCGCAAAAATACGGGACCCTAAGTACACCACGGCGTGGTCTACCGTACATCCTTGCATCTTGTGCACGGTAGATGCCCAACTTAAAATCACTGGGAGCATGCGCCTTTCCACTGTACCGCAGCTGTACTTGGCCGGGAATATTCATAATGAAGTTCCAGTTCAAATCTTTCGGCTCCATCATCAAATCAGTTCGATAGTACCATATTATTGTGTTCAGGCCTTGAAACCTAATCGTGGTCAAAGTTCATTTCGTGGTCAAAGTTCATTACAAGACCTTTCTAACAAGTCCAAATACGGCTATAATACGATCATCCATCATTAAGTTCCAGTTGATATCTTCCGGCTCCATCATCAGATGAGCTCGACAGTACCATATTATGGTATTCAGACCTTGGAACCTAATCGTGGTCAAGGTTCATTACAAGACCTTTCTAACAAGTCCAAAACGGCTATGATACGATATTTCAGCATGGAATGCTAGTGCCTATCTTCCGGCTTCATCATCAGACCTTGAAACCTAATCATGGTCAACGTTCATTACAAGACCTTTTTAACAAGTCCAAACACGGCTATGATACGATCATCCATCATGAAGTTCCAGTTCATATCTTCCGGCTCCATCATCAGATCAGCTCGACAGTACCATATTATTGTATTGTCATCGAAATCACATACAACTGCCAATTTTCATAACGCTATGACCTTTAGAAGATGGTTAAATTAGTTTTCTTAGATTTGATTACATAGTTACATAAATACAGGTCGACCTAATAAAAGCGTGTTAAAATAGGCTAAATTAGGTTCTAAAAACAAAATAATGGTACAAAACTAGCTGATAAATTTCCTGGACCCTTTACTTTCACCACCCTTTTGAGGATACAGAGTTTATTTAAAACTATTCCTCTTTTATACGACGCCCACGATAGAAATAAATAAGCCAAATAGTTCTAAATGTTTAGAATGTGATTTAAAAAAAATACTCACAAATAAACAAGCAACGTTAAAACAAGATAACCAGCCCACTCGTATCATAGATAACATTGTTTTAACATGACTCAACTATTATCGTACATTTTGATGACGTTTTCTATACGAGCCGGTTCATTGAACGATAAGCTACTTATAGCCATGCGGCCTCTTTTAATTAAGGGGTAAACAAATTATTTAAAAAGCAATTGCTCCGTTTGCAAAGACTTACATGTCTTGGGTTGCTTTGAATGTATAACCCCTTTTTTGCTTTACTACACTATACTAATTACTTGGTGATTCCAATTAAGGGTCCCTCGGTTATCGATAACTCAAAGCCAAGCACAGAATTGACCCACCCAAGCCTGGGAACCCAAATTGGCGGAATCATGCCCATCATCAAATCAGCGGTCACGTGACCGTCACGGTGACGTAACAAGTCATGTTCTACTAACTCCCATTGTATCGAACCCGAGACACAGGTTTCGCAACCGCATTCTGATTCCACTGGGCGATCGTCACGCCCGCGGCGCTTAGACAAAAGTGTCTTTGAGTGACTATTAGAAAATAATACTTTATTATGAAATTATAATTGTTTCTTTGTTTAATTTGGATTTTTTGCGGCGGTAAATTCTTTTGCATTAACTTTTGATTGAAAGAGAAAGTGAGATTGATGTTGATGAAAACACAAAAGATGTAATTTATGATGAAACCTGTAGTAATGAATTTAGTAAATCATCGTGAAAGACAATCATCAACCATTTTGTTTTAAACTAGGCTAAATGATATTCAAAAGAAATAAAAATAAACCTGAGAGCATCTATACCATAGAACAAACATCAGCCACTTCTATGGGTAAAACTAGTGATGTGACACTTCACACGATAATGACTTTAAAGAAATCGTTTTACCTAGAGGTTCCCTCGCAGAACACCCACAGGAAGAAATAGAGTATTTATACCTCTCTAACCCAACTTTTATTCCCTATAAGAAATAAGTTAGCAGATATTAGGACATGGTTAAGAGCTTATTCCATTACACTTTGTCGTTGCTGAATTCAGACGTTCTTCGAAGTTACTGCCGCAGACGCTTGTTATTCCACTACACAAATTTCAGTTCTAGCGTTCTGAACGTTATTCCACTAGTCTGAATTCAGATTCTGTGGCTTTCAGACGTCTTCATTCAGACAAATGGAATAAGCTCTTTACATACATCTATTACTATTACTTCTACATCAAGTATTACTTCTCGAGTCAAAATTTGTAACCAAGTTATTTTTTATAATCTATTATTGCTGCGGAAAATACGAAATAGAAAAAATATACAATTTTGAGATATTTTAATACATACTTTTATTTGTCTTTTATAACCTTATGAGCTGTGTATAGAATACGGCTTAGAATGGCATTACAGTAAGAGGCGGCTAAGGGTATTGGAGCTTTTTAAGTGATTTTTGAGCGATGCGGTTGGAAACCTATCACCAAAAACATTAACTTTACACTCAACATCCAAAAGTGGGTGAGAAATATCACATTTCGAAGCTCTAGCTACCCCTTCTTGGGATTTAGAGCCGTGACTTTATGTATGTATGATTTTTTTTACTTTCAATTATCAATTAATCTATTAAACACGTATATGCTTCCTTTATATTAGTATAACATAACATAACATAAACGTTCACGCCGAATATCCCCGAAGGGGTTGGCAGAGGTACTAATTCTTCTGAACATCACGTGACTTTGTCACCTGGTGTTCAGAGTACCCACGTTTTGCATGGACAGTGTACTCACGTGATAGGGGGCAGGCCTATCGCCGTTTTGTACGAATACACTGTCACATGACTAAGTACAACTCAGCCATGTGGGTTTCCTCACGATGTTTTCCCTCACCGTTAACAACCATGATAAATTAACCACACATATGTCTTTAGAAAAGACAAATTGGTGTAGGCCCGACCCAGGATTTGAACACTAGTCGTTTGCACGATAACCGAGTGTTCTACCCACTGGGCTATCACGGTTGCATACTAGTAGACTATGTTATTTATTAGTATAGTATACGTACGCTATGGGTAGCATCAATTATACTCAGCACCTCTTAAAAATATCCCACGTACGTACATCTCCGCGTCAGAAACACCGCCATTCACTTTCTCAACAATACACAAACAAGTAAAATAAATATGATCATAAGTCATAACTTGTATTTCTGTGGCCACAATCTCTTGGATTGCCGCGCCTCTAGAAACCGCCTCGTTTTAAGATGTTAGGTTAACTTATAGCCGTTCAAATAAAGGAGAGAAAGTGTATTACGCAATTTCGATTGTAGTTTTTATGATACTATTTTACTATCGATAAATTCTCATAACTGCCGTCTCAAAAAATAGTCTGATGTACAGAAGCAACTACACAGCTAGACATAACAGATGGTTTATAAAGGTTTCTCAACTATTTGCTCATCACATGACAAGGCCCAGATCATCCTGTGTCGCCTGGATCGTTACCCAAGAGAAAATATAGTGTAGCGCTATTCAAAACCCACACTATGAATACTGCTTTAATCGGCAAACTGCCAGTGGCGTTCGTTTAAAGAGTTGCGCTGATTAATGTGAAGCTGTGTACTGTCGACTTAGAATATAACTACCCCATTACCTACCATGGTTGTGCACGAGTCATCAAAGAGAAGTGGGCTTTTAAGCGGTTGTTGGAAGATGTTGGTTGATGGAGATCCATCACCAACGATACTTTATTTTTACTATCTTCTCCCCAATCAACATCCAGAAGTAGCTGAGGAATTTTTAATCCTTAAATGGATTTATAGCTGTGAATGTAATTGAGGCAGAGAAGCAGTCGCATTAAGAAAAAATAAATAATGTTGATCGAATAATGCCAATTCCAGCTGTTTGCCGCGAGCATGTCTGACGTTTGTAAAACAATGAAATTCTTTAACTGAAACCGCAAACACTATATTTACACGAACAAACCATTGTTTTAAAAATGCACTAGTCACGTATTTCAACTGTATTTCTTTAATACAGCTGTTATAAAAAGTTAGAATTTGTAAGAATTTCTACTAAACCGATTTTAATAATTCTTCAAGCAATAAATATCGAAAATGTGAGTAGCATTCGTCTTGATTTTGGTAACTCTTTTAGGTAAAGGAGTCGGAATGTACTGATAATCCACTTTTTGCTTGTTGAGTACACCAAGGTAGTAGGTATCAAACCTGTAGCTGCTTCTTATGTTTATTCACATGACAGCACCAACTCAGACAAAGGGATTTCTTCATGCACTTTTTTCGTACTGAACACCCATCAACACGGAATTATGCTTATTGAGACAAAATTATCAATATTGAGGACTGAACCTTTGCGTTCCCGCGTTCAACAAAGACCTCTGACCACCGAGGTTCTAAGTCATAACTTATGAAATGTGAATTATTATTTTAAATATTTTAGTAATAATTCAACCAGTTATGGTGTAAATGTAAACTCTTCAGTGAAAGTCGAAAGCCTTCGAGTGTTTGTTTGAGATTAGAACGGGTAGTTTATTGCTGGCTCTACAATCACCAAAATCACCTTTCTCTTTGTTCATACATATTATATGATGTACGTTCGCGACTAAATTATTTAAAGATCAGCTATGTAAGAAATTACTTTGATAAGTTGGATTTTAATATGAATAGAAATAGGGAGAAGATTTTCTAAAGAACCCTCTCTTTTAGACAAATAATCGCAGCACTGCGCCCATTGGCTAACTTAGAGGAGGTGAGGAATACAATTAAATTATGCCAGGCCAATCTTCCTAACGCATAATTTTTTAGCCAATAAACCAAATAACCGCTACATCCTTTCGACAAAACATGTCTATACGTCATGTCCTAGATAAACGAATTCTAAATCCAAATTTAAACGTTCGAATAACGTTTAAGAAAGCCGTTAAATGAATAATAATTTGATTTCCGCCGTAGCCGTCGCTGCCATTCATTTCCGGTCGGCAATCCAATTAGACTCCTATTGGAGATCGGCACGGTCACTGTCAAGGTCTCATCAATGCGTTTACCTTTACCATTCACTATTACCACCAGCTGAGTGAAGAGAGAAGAGATTTTAACTTTCAACACCGCCTCGGTACCCGTCTAGTTCGCAACATGACTAGCATTCAATATAAAATGATGATGAATAATATAAATTCCTTTCCTTTGGCTATATAAAAACCTTACACCAATTTACTTTCATAAACCCTCTCTATATGGATGAGCCAATGCGGTTGGTAATGAGACTGGAGGAGGACTACGGTGGAAACAATTTGATCAAATAGAAAATGTGCTCAAAAAGGGAGACGTCTTAAGTATGAAAAATAAAAGAGCACGTATGAAAAGATTGATGGATATAAACGAAGCTAGAAAGTTTTGCCAGGATCGTACAGCGCGGCGATCGATAGTCTCTGCCTACGTTTATGGGAAGTAATGGTAATGTGTGAATGTTAATTTCATATGTAAGGTCACGCCTGTATCCAGGAAGGGCAAGAAATATACCACTCACCGAGAACAGTATTAGCTTTCAATTAATACCTTGACTATTCTTCATATTACTATATCGTTACGTAAAATTTTGTAGTTAACGTTCTTAACTTATGCGTTTGCTGTTTTACTTGTATTGTACAGGCCCATATCCTTATAAACTACAGTCTCAATCCAAATCAATTTATCCTTAAAAAGTTCCTCAAAACAGTACACGTGTCGTATAATAAATGTTAAAAAAGTCTCTCTGATATACAATTGTGTTGTGTGCAATCTCTGCAAACACTTACTTATATAATTGTATAATCTACTGTGTGCAAATTGCTCAATGCAGCTGAAACCGATGATTAATAAACTCAAACTATGTAGCTATGTAGCCTAGAAGCATAAAATATCGTTTAATTATACCATTCTCTGTATTCGGAATTCAAATTTGAACGCGGGGGTGTATTGCAATACAATGGTGTCTCGCAGCGCGTCTCAACTCGACAATACAGAATATTTAGTAGTATAGTATTCCTACGACATACCTGCGCTGCGACTGGCTGAATGGAGCTCGTATTGCCAAAGACGTTAGGATGTGACAACAAAACTGCCGTTTTGATACGATGGACGTAATAAAGAGTATACTGGACTGTACGGTTGAAACCTTTGCCATGATATCGGACGAAATATTAAACCAAGAAAACTTATTTAATCGATTGAATTCATAACATATAGATTTAAAAATAGTTTTAATTATTTAAATATTTTAAAAGCAGACAATGATATAATTTACAACGTATAAATTAAAAACTTATTTTCTTTATTTTTATTTTTAAATGTTTGCTCCGCTCTCACCTAAACCTTTTTTTGCAATTTTAGCTTATATTTAGTTTGTTTAAATAACTTATGCTTAAAATAGTTTTACTAACAGTTAGTTCTAAGTTTAACTGTTCATATTAACATGGTACGGAGCTTTGTTTTGAAATAAATGACGATTATTACTATTATTTACTCTTTGATCCCCACGAGGTATCAGAGTTAGTTTGGTAGACTCTAGTACGAATTTGACAATGTTATACAAGTTGTATCATAACATAACTTTTCACCGACACTCTGTGGCACATGTAGAATTGTGGATTATACTTCGTGATTCCCTTGAGATGTTTTTCGTTCTAGTTACTACAAACAAACGCAGGTTTATTAAAATCAGAGCGCTCATAATCTTGCTAGAAATAGCATAATAAACTATGAATGTTTGGATGTTTTTATCCATTCACTAATTAATTAGCAATCTGCAGTATTTTGTTTAATTATAAACAGTCTCAATTGGTATGTTTAAAATTATTTTAACAAGTTGTTATTACATACCATATGAAACACTCATTGACATTGTTATTTCAATCTGTTTTCTTAACCGACTTGTATTGTCCGGAAAATAAATCATTGTTGTAACAAACTAAGAAAATACTATAAAGAACTATATGAAAGACATGAATACAAACAAACCTTTCTACAGTTTTAAAGTAAAGTTTTCGAAAAAAGAAGAAATAATAGATTTGTGTTAGCAAAACTGTAATTCAAACATAATACATAACAAAATTTGCGCTTGTATAGGTATACCAAGAACTTAAATAAAAACTCTGGTTGAGCAATAACACATGAAGAGCGTCATTTCATACTGAATAATTATTACACTCCTATATATGTTTATCAGTACATCATAATATTATATTTGTAACAAGGACATATAGCAGCAATACAGCATGCATACAGAAGATATTTAGAAGTCAATTTATTACACTTTCAGCTACTAAAAGAAAACCTTTAAATGGAAAACATGTAAAGCAAATGTCGTGTCGCTTAGAATAACTTAGTATCGAATTGTGAAACAAATTACTTAAGTAAACTTTTAACTCAGAGTTTATTTTGTATTTTTAACTAATTCGGAGGTAGGAAACGCAAACACTACTTAAACGTGTAAAAGAAATAAAGGATAGAAGAATTTCGCACTGGTAGCCAATTGACACGGTGGCTCAGTTGGCAGAGCGTCGGGGCGTATACCCGAGGTCGCGGGTTCGATTCCCGCCTGTGTCGAAATTTTTCTTTCCTTTATTTATTCTTTATTTATTAGTAATAATCCCCACATGAGGTTTTCATGAACAAAAAGATTTAAAAAAGGATGTATATAATTCAAAAACTTTAATATAGTTTGAGACTAATATTTTTCTATTATCAAATTAAATAAAAAATATATTTAATATCAAACTCAATGATATCCTTCGAAAGTGGTTCACATACGAATACGAGTGTGCGAACTGAGAACATAACGCGGAACATAATACGCGTTAATAATTTCAACGTTTTCGCTATCTTGTTACTATGAAAGTTGACCCCGGCTCAAATGAGCTACCATTGTCTTAATGTACTTATGTCACTTACCTACTACAGTCACGTGGCTATAATCTTAATAAATATTTAGACAGGGTTTTAGAACCCATCGGTGGTGGAGGTAGAGGTAGGAGGATTTTTGAAGATGAGAGAGGAAATGAAATAATGAACAAACAAAACCAACTTTTTTTTTTCAAAACTTGTGTAATCAGAGTAATCACTGATTAGGAAAAATATGTAAGCTGAAATAAAATAATAATCAACAATGAGCGCGGGCGTGAGTATAAGTAAGTGAGTGACTTCTGCGAGACATCAGACAAATGTTCAGTAAATGTAAAACCTATATTAAATAATGAAGGTTCCGTTCGCATTATAAAATTATTGAAAACCGATGAACCATAACCAATGCAAATTTTACTAGCAAACTCGTAGAAAATGATGTAACAAAAAGTTTTAAACCCCACGCGACCGTTGGAGCGTGATGGGCGTGGGAATCGAATCTCTACTCGATACCTCGCGCTGGGTGTTTTGTGCCGGTGTACAATGACGACTGAGGTTTCAATACTTTGCCATGACGAGTACGTCGCAGATATGACACTCATTTGGGATCACATTTTTTCACATGATATGCATGAAAGGTTGGTTAAAGTTTTAGTACCACAGACCGAGAGTTTCGTTTCTATCCGACGAATCTCACTTAATAATCCCACTCAACAAATAAGCCATTCAATTCTGGACTATAGTTGAATATTCTGGTATGACGTAATACTAATGTAAAACCAGCCAAGTACGAGTCGGTTAGTGCACGAAGGGGTCCGCGACGCGCCATTATCTATACAATAATACGTCAGTGTATAATATAACCTGTATATATATGTATATAATATATATGTATATAAAAAGTTGAATCTTACTAACTTTTCGGGACATGTACGGTGCAAAAATCAGCTGATGCATTCTAACCTAAATCTCAATGAAAATCACATAAAATATATGCTACATAAAACATATTTTATTGTGTTATGCCGCCAGCATTGATAACAACATAGATTGTGGACATAATATAATAAAATTAACCGTATTTCACCATTGCATAATCTTTGACTTCTAAGTAAATTCTCATTCTCAAGTTGTTCTAAATATCTGATTATGATATTCGACTAATTGTTTTAGTAACTTAGTCTTATTGCATGTTAGAAGTCTCAGCTCTAAATCCCAAAAAGGGATAGGCAGAGCTGCAGAATTTAAAACCCTCAGTGATTTTTAGACATTCAAAATAAAGTATACTAGGTGATGGTATCAAGCCAAATCACTTAACGATCGCTAAAAAATTCGAATTCGAAGGGGTTGGTTGCTGCTGGCCCTTTGGCCTGTGCGGCTTCACCATGACTTTATGTGTGCCGGGCAGCTGAGGGCCGCCCTGGCGGGGCAAAGGAGTATACCTAAGCTAAATCGGATAGATAAGACTGAGGATCGTTGCAGAGATTTTACATCAACATAGATACAATCAGTTGTAGCTTCAGTTGTATCCACATTTATCTATCTTTCCATCTATCTCTAGCACTTCTTCTACTGGTATGATGCAAGTAACAACAAAGTGACATTTAAATTGTTGTTATGATTGTATTGTATTTTTTTTAATCCAACAACTTTATTGAATTATTCTAACTAGAGAATAAGTCAAACATTTATATAGGTGTATTTATTGATTTGATTATTAATTTAAGTTAGTTTTAAGATTTTAAATAATCAGTTAATTTAATTTTTATTTATTTAATTTGATTAATTTTTATTTATTAATTTAATTTGATTTGATTATTAATTTAGGTTAGTTTTAAGATTTTAAATAATCAGTTAATTTAATTTTATAATAATGTTAGCAATGTTTTGAATTATTTCGATTTCCAAAATGAATGATGTGATTAGCCTATAATTGGTGTATTTAGTTGACATGTGTCCTTTAAATTTAAGTATTTTCTAAGATTGTGTACTATTTTCACTGTTGGCAATCCGTAATAAATAAATAAATAAGTAACAAATGATTGTCAGTGTTTTATGGTAAATCTACCCCTCTGTCCTTAATTATTTTCACGCACCCTGTCAAACAGTTCTCCATGAAACTGAAGTGCTACGATAAACTACCTACTGAACAGTAGTAGTAGTTAGTTAGTAACTAATCCGTGTTTTCCCTGTTTACTCTGACACATGCACTGCAATATGCAATAAAGGACCTATGGCTACCTCTTTAGGGATTTATGGCCGTGAGTTTATGTATGTAGCAAATGTATGTCATTTAAACAAAACCACGAAATATACATTTAGATTATACAGAGAATGCTCTATAAAAAGACAAGCAATTCAATTAACATACACTTCCAATTCAGAAAGGGGCTTATTTGAATTTTAGTCGAAGCTCTGGAGATTTTCAAGGATCGTACAAGGTGACCAACGATCGGCCTACATACCCCAACAGGAGTAGTAATGGCGTGAACCAGTTGACAACTCCGTTGCCGTTGTTATAACGCTATACTTTATACGCATACGCTTAATAGTCTCCTTAATACAAAACATGTGCTTGCAAAGTAACACGCATTTTCTAAACTCGTAAGAAACGCATTATTTATGGCTGTTTGAAAATAACATTAAACTATGCTTCACGCGAAAGTTATGAGTTAGATAAATTCTTATAAGCCCCTTATGTAATTTACTGGTACGAGGTTACATACATATTATTCGCTTTAGTACTGAAACTGAAATTGAGGCAGTTTGAAAGTTTTACTTTATAATCACTACGCCAAATAAGATGTGTATTTGATAGGCATGTACCACATGGACTGACTACTCAGTGAAGGTCTTGGGAGGCAGATGGATGAGGACATCTTAGGACCTGTTGTTGTGGAAATCTATGGAGAAACTTTTCTCAAGTAGCAGACTGCATTGGCTGATAATGTTGATAATAATCATATAGATTTAACTGAATAAACACTGCTTTATTCAGACTTAAGCTCAGTGGTATACAGTTTATGTCCTGTGGTAGGAGGCAAGGATAATAGTCCAAAGGGTGAATGGGGAACATCTAGGAAACCGAAATGATAAGAGTTTCTTCTTCACGTGACATGTTTCTATTAACACTGATCGAAAAACACACTCACTTTATTTCGAGTTGATTTTAAGAAGATCTTAATCCAATTCAAGGCATGGAAACCTTTTCTGCTTACCCGATAAATATAAATTTTTCAAATCGTAATAGGTTATGTACACGAGTAAAAAATATTCCCATGAGAATAAACCTTTAAGTACAAATACCGTAAAAATTACACGATACAGATCTGATATCACTAATCTTACACATCTATACCGCCCCCTGCACTAAACTTTGAAGAACCACATCAATCACTTTCAACTTGCTACATACCTTTCTGTAGCATTGAATATGAGGCCGCAATTCAACTATGTTATATGTGCTTTAAATACCGACTGACTGCTGACTTGCAGCGATAGACGAAGATCACACTTTTGGTGTACTAATAAGTATATTTACTGTTCATTTTGCATCTACATCTTATTGTCAGAGACATACGGGGCGACATAGAGAACAAGACTCTTTATAACAGACTAACTTCCTATTTTATGATTATTTTTTACTGTCACTATGTAACATAACATAACATAAACATTCACGCCGCATTATCCCCGAAGGGGTTGGCAGAGGTACTAATACTTCTGAACATCACGTGATTTTGTCACCTTGTGTTCAGAGTACCCACGTTTTGCATGGACAGTGTACTCACGTGATAGGGGACAGGCCTATCGCCGTTTTGTACGAATACACTGTCACATGACTAAGTACAACTCAGCCATGTGGGTTTCCTCACGATGTTTTCCGTCACCGTTAACAACCATGATAAATTAACCACACATATGTCTTTAGAAAAGACAAATTGGTGTAGGCCCGACCCAGGATTTGAACACTAGTCGTTTGCACGATAACCGAGTGTTCTACCAACTGGGCTATCACGGTTGTCACTATGTATTTGTATAATTGAGATCCGAATACAAAAGTTTCTCTAAAATAAAAGCTTATCTAACTTTTAATAAAACCTTTTTCGGCACGCTATCGCTGTAGTACACTTTTTTCAAAAAGGACAAAACTCCGCATACCACACTAATCTTTCTCAGGATTCCCAAAGAGAGAAAATAACGCTTGAGAAATATTAAATAATAAAAGTGGTTCCGTAAGTTTTGTTTAAGAGAGAGTCATTTCAATTCATTCAATGCCAGTCATCACTGACATTGAGTATGATTGGAAAATTAAAATAATTTATAATGTACTCGTGTAGTATGTAGTGTCTTGTTGGCTTAGAATAACAATACCCCATCTCTTAGCATGGGTGCTCTACGAGACGAGTACGGGTACAATTCTCATTAAATTATTTTTGGGCGATGAGGTAGCCAACAACTACTTCCCTTCTATTACTTATAATAATAAGTTTAAAAATAATGTTAAGATGTCTTGCGGATGCAGTTTTTTCACCCGAAGGTACAATAACAAACCTAAGGAATTTGGTGAAATAACTTTTTAGGTTATATTTTTACAGAATTATATTACATTGTACGGACATTTGACATGACAACACGAAGTTTGAAAGAACAAACCTAACACCATAACGAAAGGATAAAATAGATGATCGCCTTAACCCCTATGTTTACTATTAAGAACATTTTTTATAGAAAGGATCTCCAAAATCACAGGTACCTCAACCTGATGACGTCAGATCGGTTCTCGGAAAGCTAAACCAAGTTTTAAGTTTTATTCTTCTCGCTGTCATTGTTAGGAAACCGGTTTGAGGATTTCCTGACTCCTTATCACTGGCTGTTTAATAAGTTATTGTAATTCAACCTCTACCAGTAGGCTTTGTTATATAGTAGTATCAATTTATAAAGTGTTCTATGTCAAGTCAGTGTCTTTCGAGGAATTAAGAGATGTGTCCGTTCTTAGATTATGTGATGAGTATTGGCATAAAAAGGATAAAGAAAATAATTATTTTTATTTTAGCTTAGAATGGGGTCTGAGTTTGCTGCTCATTTATTGTTTAAGTATTTTTAAAGGTTGAGAGCGGAAAAGGTTGATCGTCAAATATTTTTTGTGATGGGTTCCCATGCACACAGCCTCAGAACCACTTTACCCCAAAACGCACGTCGCCTTACACGGTACCCACGGGAAGTAATATCCACCGAGCAATAACAGCCAACACTACAGAGCAAAATTAACTAACTTCTTCTCTACAGACACTTTACTCGGTCTGTATTAAAAGAAATGTTAAAGAACAATAAGTCCCCGTATACTCCCACGTACAAAGCATGTTTAGCACTTCCCAAACTAGTTTTCGACTTATTCGGAGGTTTGACCTACACTGGTGTCAAGGTTATGGTTATGGTATGTGACTTCGAATACCTCTGGTCATTTCTCTTTGAATTAAAAAATGAGATGACAAGACGATGAAGGTACAAACCTTATTAACAAGTTGATGTTTTAGTAGAATATATAGTTAGAGGTTACTTATTAAGATTTAAGACACATTAATTTTGTTTTAAACATCTACCTAACTCATAAATTAATTAAAAGCCTAAAATCTTTGTGTGATTCAGACGAGACGGCGGGCGCTATTCGAACCAAATTGATGACAATAAATACATTAAATTAATCTACTGTCCAAATTTCCAATGACTGCACCAAAATATAAACCAGGGTTTTAGATTCTACATTCTTAATTTTATTGCTTTGTTATAATCTGCATTGTGTCTTCTTATTTTAATCCTATACATCAATAGAGGTCAGCTTGGCGAATCGAAGGGGTAAAACAGCCAGCTTATTTGACACCCAGTAGCAAAGATATAAAAATAATTGTTTAGTGTATTAACTTCCAAATGTGGCTGAAGAGTTTCTAGCTCTTAAGCTCGGGCTACCCTTTGTTGGGATTTGTGGCCGTGAGTATATGTGTGTCTAATGTAGTCTGCAGTAAGCAGAAGCCTGTTGACGAGGTATCTTCATGAGGAAATAAAGATGGCTAGGACATACATTGAGGAGATCTGACTCATATCCTCTGAAACAGGCTATTTACTGGCAACCCTTTGGCAAAATCGGAGTCGGTCGCCCGAAATCCGTGGCGAAGGTTAGTGACCTAAGAGACGACTTTAAATGAGAAAACCTAAGTTTTAGGCGGAAAGAGGTTCTGGGAGCCCTTTGTTTTTTACGGAGAACAACAAGATACTTTAAGTAAATAAATGTATATATTTAAACTATTATTGTATAATTTTGAAACTGTTAATACCTTATAACTATTACATACAATACATACGTACATATACTCACGGCTATAAATCGATAGGACGGGTAGCCAGAGCTAAGGAATTTCTAATTCCTTAGCTCTGGCTATGGAAATATGAGTGGGGGAAAAGATGGTAAAATAAAGGTAGTTGGAGATGGGTCTCTCTCTAAAACTATAACTTAAATTGCCTTGATTTCTATAATAAAGTAAATTTTGGTTTTAAAAGTCAGTTAGAAGTTTCCAAACTTATATCGGCCTAAATGTTATCTGCCGACTAGAGAATGCTTAGCACGCCTTTTGTCATTTAACTGAAGTATGCTAAGTGGTGTCGATAAGTTTTTGTGTTAAACGTGATATTTTAAAACATTAACAAGACCTTTTCTGATGTGAGTTATCAAGTGGTTGAAGTTACTAAACATATGTTTTCAATAATTTGGTCCGATCACTTCACTGTTTCGTGGGAGTTTGCGAAACGGGTTTTTCACCTAGTTGGCCCCATAGAGTTATAACTACTAGTTCAATGGTTGGCCCCCTGATTACATATCTTTTGCGACTTTCCGACTTGCAAGTTGCAAGATTGTCAATGTCAGCGTGAGTGCGGTGGTAGAAAATAAACCACCCCTCAAATGAGAGGCATTTGTTTGAAACCATTCTTTAAACCTGCGTGTTACAAAAAACATAACAGTCATAAAGGTACTGGAACTTGACGTTTCCTTAAAAAAGTATTTACCATATTCTTCCGATAATATTTTTACATGCAAGGCGACCAAGGGGCGATGTGATGTGGCAACAGAACCAAGCATTTCGAACAGTCATGATTTTTTTCGTTGTCTGCCCACTGTCTCAATTTCTTAGTGTTAGAAGTTTTACAGATTTTACAATTTAATATTAGCCTACTTGTAAAAGTAGGAATATGCTACTTCATGGTCAAAGACTATTGCTTATTAACATATTTTATGCAGCGTCACTTGTATGTAAATGAAACTCATAATGATTATTTAGTTTTTTTATCTGTCTGTCAAAACGATTTTAAGCACAAAAACCAAAGGGAGACGTCAAACAACATACTAAGATGATAAACAAAATAACACAATTATTTTTTTATTCCTACTAAAAAACGTCAGCTGAATTCGGAGTACGTCCCATTGTCTTCGTACTACTGAAACATGAACTGTCATAACTCACAAACCAACCACGCTATTCTAGATTTTAACCGACTTCAATAGAGAGCAAATTAGCATGTTAGCAAAAATATATTAAGTCTTCTGTGATGTACAGAACGAGTGTTCTTGAGAAAATGTCGTGATGAAGACAATACAGTGTTAATAGAATTCCTTTGAAGATATTGTTTTAATATTCGGGTTATTTGTTGTTCTCATTTGTAAAAGCTGATACTGAATTAACTGTACTTGAACTTTTTTACTATTACAGATCTGAGAATGAATAAAGTTGCCCACCAGGCAAGATTACAACCTACAGAACATAGACTGGCAGATTGGTATACTGTCACAGCGATGGGTACCTGATACTACACATTTGAACACACGTTCATTCCATATTTCCTAACTAAACCTGGGATTATTAATTAGAACTAGTCGAAGCCAACATACTTGTACGTCGACAGCTTTAACTAGTATTACACTTTACTGGTCTCCATTTTTTTGTAGGGATCTGTCTCATGTAGAGATAATTCTAGAATAGATACATAGCCCATGAATGTCGTAGATAGTATATTGTGAGGGATGGCCCACCTCCAGCAGTTCGTGTTTTAGCTTATATGATAATATTGATGCGCAATATGCATATACGTGTATGTCTAAAAATGGTTACTCTATGCTGAAACTGAAATTAATCAATGACAAGTGGTACAAAAATGTTTAATTACAATGAAAAACTATTTATTCTATTCAACGGTAGATTTTTTTTTAATTTATTTATTCCAAAAATATTTTTTACAAAATTTGTTTCATCGTGGCTCTAACTAAATAACGTTTAGGAAATGTCCAAGTAAGTTTAATGCGCAGTAAACGCTAAGGTATGCGTCGATTACACATCTATACCTGTTCTATTGCGCGCTGCGAGCAGACAGGACACCGCATATTCGTCCTTATGTAAATTAATGATACGTGAAGGAATCCGTGGGCAATGGCGGCATGGGTCACGTGATCAAGTTATTACGAGGCTGATGCAGACAACATGGATAATACCCACGGTATTAGTTCCCATTGGGGTTGGTAGGATGTCTTCTACTTTGGTATATTAAGAACTTCCTCACACTTGAGACAATTCCATTTAATTGCAATTGCTTCTGGATGTGAAAGTGTGCTCAAAAAGGCAGGCGTCCGAAGTATGAAGAATAAAAGAGCATGTATGAAAAGATTGATGGATGTAGACGAAGCAAGAGAGGTTTGCCAGGATCGTACGAAGTGGCGATCGATAGTCTCTGCCTACCCCAATGGGAATTAACGGCGTGAGTATATGTATGTATGTATGTATGCTTCTGGATGTTTTCCGTAACTCACAAAAGCCATTACCAAAATTACCGACCACAACACAATTCATTGCTCATCGATTCGATTACTTAACTTCATAGTGGAGTAGAAAAATCGATTAAATACGATCACTACGAACGAAATAGTAATTGCTACTCATACTTAGCGTTGAGAACATGATTGAATGTTTATTCTTCCTTAAAAATTCAAGAGGAGCAGCTTCAACTAAACATAGTTTATCCGTTACTGATTTGAGATCTCCCGACAAAACTGGAATAAATGTATTGAACATAATTGCCTCACGTAAAACGTCAAAGTGGCTTGCATAATCAAAACTTCTCCTCAGCAAATTTTATCAATGCAAAGCCAATAACAACAATAATCTTACTTGAGATGAACTATTTTCTTGACTATTATTACAGACTAGTCTAAGATAGTTGCCGTGTAGTGCCGGCTTAGAATAACACTACCCCATTTCTACCCGTGGGTGATCGTAAGAGGCGACTAAGGGTATAGGGGCTTTTTAATTGTTTTTTGGGCGGTGTGGTTGGAGACCCGTCACCAAAAACATTTATTACTACCATCTTTTCCCTCTCTCTCTCGTACTGGCCATGTTGTCTGCATCCAAAATTGGCTGAGGAATTTTTCATTCCAAAGCTCTGGCTACCCCGTTAAGGGATATATAGCCGTGAGTATATGTATGTATGTATGTAGTCTAAGAGCAGTCTAAGCTTTACATCTATATAACTACTTTTGGGTCCTAAAGTATTAACTGTCTCTGTTCTCGGCTCGGAAAATGAGAATGGCACAGGGAGCACCAATGTGAAAACGGCTTTGTATCTTTAGATGTAAGTTAAGACCTACCCATAATCACGGCTTTAAATTCCAAAAAAGAGTAACCAAATATTCAGAATCAGAAACCCTTATCTTTATTTTAACCGTTTTTACATAAAAGTTAAAATTCTATTCTTAGAAGAGGGATGGTGCTATTCATAACCGATATTAAACAATACAGACATAATTGGACCAGCTCTACAAATGAGTGTTTATGGGCCTAGTTTTACACTGGTTCTAAGTTTCATCTCACTCTACCTCTTTTTCAAGTGTTTATAATAACGGACATCTTGAGAAAATAGTTACGATCATGTATGGTTCTCTAAAAAAAGGAATAACAATAAAACTGACCTTTTAAAAAGCTGTTTATAATGCATTCCGCGGATCCAAGTGCATCCAATATATCGATTCAACAGGAAATCAGTACGTCACTCACACACGTCACTCGAAACACTCACTATATTATTCGCCGGTTATTTGCTATACTATTACTGATGTTTCACACTTGTTTTATTTCACGGAAAATGATGAATGATTTACAACACTACCGCGCGCGCCCAACGTCAGGTAGATTTGAAATTTAAAAAAAACAAACGCCCGCGCAAGTTACTGGTTGGTGGGGATACCAGATCTAGATTTTAATTTTACTTTTTATAAGACAGAAATGCAAAAAAAGAACGGAACGGGTATGAATAAAGCAAAATAAATCAAAATTAGGCTTAGATCATGTTTGCTATTTATTTCTATTTCCTTTTGGTATTTATGTTTACACAATACAACAGGATAAAATTATTTTTGAATATATGAACGTTTTTTGACTCCAGTTATGTGATGACCAAAATGTTAGCTACAAATTGATTATTCTGCGGTCAGTTCAAGGAAGGAATCCACTGGTTTTTCTTGTTTAAAAATCTAACATTATTTTTTTATTATCTACAAAACACAGATTCCTAAAATATGTATTATCCAAAGTGTATTTTTTAGATATAGTAAGAAGGATAGTGAACTTTTATTGCATACTGTCAATGAGGTAATCTATTATCTAGAATCCTGAGTTGCAACAAAATTTACTGCAAACCCTTAAACAAAGAAAAGTTTCAACTGCTAGCAACCCAACCTGTCTCGTACTGGCTACCGTTCACATGCCAGAAAGAGACAGAGAGAAACATGTCTCGAACGGAGAGGCGAGACGACAGGTGAAAATGCGGGGCGGAGAGGGGTACCACTGACAATGTAATACTCTAGACTACACGCAGGTATATTATATTGTCTTTTGGAGTTTTGTGAAACGGGAATTCATTGCTAGTTCCGAAGTATTATGATCTACCCTATAATGTTGACAAGAACCCTTAGCAAAACAGGTTTCTGTTTGTGTTTTAATCACTGTTTGAAACGAAACAATAATTGCTAGGGAATGCAAGAAAAGATATGTTGGATACGGTTACTAATTAATCTGATCATCTCAGGATATATTCCTGTCTCAGTATATATATGGCAATGTGACCCATAGTCAAATCTAAGCATAGTCCGTTTTTAACACGCTTTTATTAGGTCGACCTGTATGTATGTAACTATGTAATCAAATCTAAGAAAACTAATTTAACCATCTTCTAAAGGTCATAGCATTATGAAAATTGGCAGCTGTATGTGATTTCGATGACAATACAATAATATGGTACTGTCGAGCTGATCTGATGATGGAGCCGGAAGATATGAACTGGAACTTCATGATGGATGATCGTATCATAGCCGTGTTTGGACTTGTTAGAAAGGTCTTGTAATGAACGTTGACCATGATTAGGTTTCAAGGTCTGAATACAATAATATGGTACTGTCGAGCTCATCTGATGATGGAGCCGGAAGATATTAACTGGAACTTAATGATGGATGATCGTATTATAGCCGTATTTGGACTTGTAATGAACTTTGACCACGAAATGAACTTTGACCACGATTAGGTTTCAAGGTCTGAATACAATAATATGGTACTATCGAACTGATCTGATGATGGAGCCGAAAGATTTGAACTGGAACTTCATTATGAATATTAGCATACGATGTATCGTTACCAACCCATAACGTCCCACTGCTGGGCACGGGTCTCTTCCGTGAGGAAGGTATTAGCCATACTTCACCACGGGGGCCAGCCGGGTTGGTGGAGGTTTGTAAGGCTAGTGGTCACCTTACCGTTAGATGTTATCAAGCCGCCCGTTTGGATCTCTGACAAAGCTTGACGACTGCTATCTTACGATAACAACCGCCACCAACGGCTTTACGTGCCTTGCGAAGCACGGTAGCGCCCGAGATAAATACCACCAGGCGGTTACCCATCCGTCGACGGACCGCAGCTCGCGTTGCTTAACTTGTAAATACGATCACATCAGTCCAACTGAGCTACAGGCGCTACTACGATACGATGTATATTGACGTGTAAATGGGGTAGCAGCTTGGTAGTGCATTAGCAAAGACTAAAAAGCATAAAATAAATTAATAGTTTAAAAATTAATAGTTTAAAAAACACTAAAAAACACGCTTTTATAAGTGCATTTAAAAGTCAAAAATAAATTACACGTCGTTCAAGTTGTCTCTATTTCTGGGCTGAAGTGTAAACTATGTGCTTTTAATTATAATATTGATTGTAAAAGCGTGGGGCGCTGGAAAAGGAAAGATTTTTGTTTACCTTGCTAAGAAATCAAGTTAAGCGATGTTTCGGGAAGCAGGTTACAGAAATCGGCACTCTAACTAGAGTTGCAGCACCACTAGTTGGAGGCTCTATATTAAACAGTCGGTTCAAAGTACTAGTCAACAATGG